>CM054057.1:226819468-228206686 GCA_028641055.1 Alopecurus myosuroides | reverse complement strand
TTTAGGAGAGGTGTATGCTAATGTCAACGAATGGTAAACAGAAAATACAGTACGTCACAAGCCAACTGGATTCACAAGAGAGGCTCCCATATGAAGGACGCATCTGGGTAGAAGGTCATCCCACTTTCTCTTTTGTTTACACAATTATGCTTTGACTGATAAATCAGGGGGAAAATAGCGAAGATAATTTGTTTGCATTAATTTGGGGCTGCGCACCCCGCTGCCAGCTCTTCTATCATTTGGATAAGCGGATGAAGCCACTAGTCCAGGGTGTGAAATCCAATCAACAAGTGAGGTAAAGATTCTCTATTGACATCCTCATGAGCAAAAACAAGAACAGAAAACAAGAGTAATTTTGAAAGTTTTAAAGGTAGCACATGAGCAATTTACTTGGAGTGGTAGTTAAATACCACATGTAGGTAGGTATGGTGGACACAATGGGAAAACTTTGGTTTTAAGGAATTGGATGCACGAGTAGAGCTCATACTCAGTACAGGTGGAGGCTAGCAAAAGACTGGGAGCGACAAATCAAGAGAGCATAAGAGCCATAATCATGCATAGCGACATAAACATCATTAATTAAAGCATAAGCGGTATCACAAGTTAAAAAACTAAATGGTAATGGAGGCTATTCGTGACTGGTTCATAGACATAAACATGGTGTGAGCATGCGCCAAGTCAACCAAATAAAACATTCCAAAGAATATACCATAAATTTATGCTTTACTATGACAAGAACAACTCATGAATCTTTCAATGGCATATTAAACACTCTCAGCTATTTGAGGCTATTCATGCTACTCAATTACCACAAGGCTTTAAAACGAAAATATCATTTAGCATGGGATGAAAAATTTCTAACCACGGTCTATACAAGCTTCTACTTGCACCGTTAAAAATTCTACTTCAAGCAGCAGTTTGTTTTCCCAACAAGCACCATACAAAATATGTTTTAACAAAAACTGTCTAAATTATACAGCAAGCAAGAATGAGAGTAATAACATAACTCTACTGAAACTAATAGCTCTGAATAAGAGATGCATGAAAACAAGGGCTAAACGCAGTACTAGCAAAAAATGAACACTCACAGAACAATAAGAATGCAAACAAGAGTGTTCTAAACAATGAAAACGGAGCATGTCTCTCTCCCACACAAGTATGATAAGATCCAACTATTTATTACAGTAAATAAAACTAAACAAACTGAAAGCAAAAAAAATGCTCCAAGTAAAGCACATAAGATGTGACTGAATAAAAATATAGTTTCACTAGAAGTGACCTGATAAATTGTTGATGAAGAAGGGGATGCCTTGGGAATCCCCAAGCTTAGACGCTTGAGTCTTCTTTGAATTTTCTGGGATGTACCACCGGGGAATCCCCAAGATTAGGCTCTTCACTCTTCTTGATCACGTCATATCATCCTCTTCTCTTGACCCTTGAAAATTTCCTTCACACCAAACTTCTCACAATCTTCATTAGCAACGTTAGTCCAATCGAAATAAATGAATTCACATGGTTCAGTTTAAACACAAGCCTAACATTCATAAACACATTATCTACTGTCACAACTTATTTAAAAACTCTTTTTCTCAAAAGAACACCAAAAGGAAGAGATTAAGATGCAAATGCAATTATTGGCAGAAATCTGTCAAAACAGAAAAGAAGGTAAAGATGATTTTTTTTTAGAAAATCTTATGTTGCTCAAATAAAAAAGTGTTAAACTAAGAAAAGTTGAGGAATTAGCTGAGGAATAAGCACAAAACATTTCAGATCATTCTGTTCTTCCAGGATTTTATACGATGTTTTACGGTGGACAGCAGAAATCTGTTTTCTGCGTAGAAATCCGAAAACCAACTCCAACTTTAGTCAGAAACTTTACTTGGCACTAATAAAACATGAAAAGAAAGATACAAAGGAGTTTCTACAGAATTATACAACCCCTTGAATCAAAGAAAACAGAGAAAAAAATGCAAAAATTAAAAACATGGGTTATCTCCCAAGAAGTGCTTTTCTTTAAAGCCTTTTAGCTAGGCATGATAATTTGAGAAGATGATCACATGAGAAATATGAATTGAAGAAAAAGAGAGTATCAAGAAGCAAACGTAAGAAAATTTTAATTCTAACCCACTTACTACTAAAAATAATCTTGTAGAAAAACAAGTCATGAAAGCACAAGACAACAAGCATAGGAAAGCAAAACAAGTGCAACTTCAAATTTTTCAACATAAAGAGTGGAAACTTGGTATTGTTGAGATGCATAAGACAATGTTTCCCTATCTCATAATAACTTTCAGTAGCATCATGTATGAAATTAACAGTATGACTATCACACAAAATATTCTTATCATGAGCCACATGTATAAAAGAATTATTACTCTCCACATAAGCATAGTCATTCTCATAAATAATAGTGGGAACAAATTGAACAAAATAGCTATCATTATTATTCTCATCACCATAATCATTAAATATAGGAGGCATATTGTAATCATAATTAATATTTTCCTCTATTGTAGGTGGACTAAAAATATCATATTCATCATTGTAAATAGGTGGAACTAGAATACCACAATCATTATAATCATCATATATTGGAGGCAATGTATTATCAAAGAAAATATCCTCCTCAAAACTTGGTGGACTAAAAATATCATATTCGTCAAAACCACCTTCCCCAAGCTTAGACTTTTCCATAGCATTAGCAAGACTGGTGTTCAAAGCATTCATACTAATAACTTTGCTATTAGCATGCAAATAAAGTTCCACGGTTTTTTTTAATTTTCTCTTCAAACACTTCATGTCCTAACTCAAGATAAAGATTATAAAGCTCTCTCATATTTTTGTTGTTTTCCATTAATACTAACTAGTAAAAATAAAAACAAGCAACAAGTAAAAATACTCCTAACTAGTGAAAACAAGAAACCAAAAGATATAATTGCAGAATCTAAAGGAAATAACTTCGAGAACTCACACCCGAGGATGTAAGTACCTTTTACCTTACCTCCCCGGCAACGACGCCAGAAAAAGGCTTGATGTCTACGCACACTTATATTCTTGTAGATAGTGTTGGGCCTCCAAGTGCAGAGGTTTGTAGAACAGCAGCAAGTTTCCCTTAAGTGGATCAACCAAGGTTTATCGAACTCAGGGAGGTAAAGGTCAAAGATATCCCTCTCAAGCAACCCTGCAATCAAGATACAAGAAGTCTCTTGTGTCCCCAACACACCCAACATACTTTTCATGTATATAGGTGCACTAGTTCGGCGAAGAGATAGTAAAATGCAAGTAATATGGATGATAGTAAGTGATAATAGCAATCTGAAATAAAAATGTCAGCAAGTAAACATGTAGCAGAACAGGCGGAAAACGGTGTTTCAATGCTTAGAAATAAGGCCTAGGGATCCTACTTTCACTAGAGGACACTCTCAACAATGATCACATAATTGAATAACTAGATAACTTCTCTTCACTATGCTACTCTTAACCACTCTACGGTCGAATTACAACACCAATCCAAGCGTAGGGCTTTAACAACACTCCTAAGAGTAAGCACTTTCCCAACCAAGTAACCCCCATGCTATCACCATGGGACCCAGATGGTTCTACGAAAACACCACAATTTCATAGGGTTATCCTACACAAAATATAAATATAATGCCAAACCACACGACGCACACACTGTCACCTTTACACCTTGATCGAAACGTTTACGGATATCTCATAACAAATAACGAACACTAATCATTGCGTAGGGCTGCAAAAAGCATTCCTTAAAGTAAGCATTGTCATGTCTAGTTAACCCCACGCTGTCACTATGAGCGCCCTAGATGGTACTAGACAAGCACCACAATTCATAGAGGAGACACACACGATGTGCACATTGTCACCTTCACACCGCGATCAAAGTGACTGCATAGTTCATATTAGTAAAGCACTTGAGTAGCAAAAGATAAAGAGTAACATCTACGAATTCAAATAGATTACAAAGCTCATGATCACATATAGATCACACCATGGGAGAGACAGATGAACCACATAGCTACCGGTAGAGCCCTCAGCCTCGGGGGAGAACTACTCCCTCCTCATCATAGAATACTGCAATAGCGATGGAGATGGCGGTGGAGTCGATGGAGATGGTTCCCGGGGGCACTTCCCCGTCCCGGCAGGGTGCCAGAACAAAGATCTGTCCCTCGAAACTTGTCGATGGAGGCGGCGGAGCTACGGATGTATTTTGTGGAGAAGGTCGATATTTTAGGGTTTCCCCTCGGGGGAGTATAAATAGGCGCAAGGGCGATGCCGGGGGGGGGGGGTGGCGCGGCTAGGGGGACCCGCTTCACCCCATGGTGTGGCCACCCTGTGGCCGCCCTCCGGGGCTCTTCGGGACTTCTGGAAGCTTCCGAGACTTCTAATACTTCTGGCTTTCGAATTTTCCAATTCCGTGAATATTTTCAGAACAACTTTTTTGAAACTAAGAACAACAGAAAACAGGGAACTGGCTATGTGGCATCTTGTCAATAGGTTAGTCCGTAAAATCGATAAAAATGACATAAAGAAGGGACAAAACATGTAGCAATTGGCATAATATCATCACGAAACATCATAAATTATAGATACGTTGGATACATATCAATATCTCATTTGGTTTTTGTAACAGCCCAATTTTTGGAAGGCAGGAGAAACTTGTTTTCAATAACCCAAAAATCAGGGCCAACAAAAACTTTTAAACATGTTTGGCTAATGCTTGTGTTTCTTGTCTATTTGATTGTTGATTGTGTTTTTGTTTGAGTTTGTTAACAACTACCATTAAAAGCAATGATCATAACTTTCTTAAAACACAACCCTTGTGATCAAGTCATGACAAGAAAGCTCATCATCTTCATTCATCACACTCTTTTGGCAAAAACCTTTTTGAAAATGTTTTGATGTTAGAAGAAACCCAAAGGCAAAGTTTTGAGAAAACAAAAGATAATTTCCAAAACTATATGAAGAGTATTTTGGAGCTAATCATCTCCAACCTGTTTTCAACCAATATGTTTGCAAGTATTTCAAAAACTCTTTATCACTTCCTTCTTTTGCAAAAACAATAAAAGGGGACTATGTTACCCCTGTGTTTAACCTCAAATCTATTCTTTTGGAAATAACAAGCTTTGAGGTAAACATTTTTACAAAACCCTCTTGTCATGGTATGCCTTGATCACTACCTCTATTTAACACTTGAGAGAAACACCTGGAAGCTAATTTGAAGAACTCAGTTGTTTAAGTGATCTTGTGTGTCCTGTTATTTTATCTGCTTGTGGTGTGATCCTGTAACAGCCCAAGTATGAAAACCTACCATTTAGAATGTTTGATTTCTTGTTATTAAAGTATTGCATCATGTCATCATATTGTTGCATTTGTTTCTTTTGTTTTGCATCTGTTATTCTTTTTTTTCAGAATGAAAATCAAACAATTTCAACTGCTTTGTTTTCATACTTGTTTCAGTTACAACCTTTTAAATAAAAATCTCAAATAAAAACAACCAAATTGTTTCCATTTATTCCATGTTTGTTCAGCTAATAAAATGGTGGTATTATTTCAATCAATTATTTCCAAATCACATTTAAAAATTCAAACCCAATCACTAAACATCACCTCTTTTGAAATTATAAAAATAATCCAAACCTTTTTGTGCTCTTTGTTTCCAATTAGAATCATATGATCACCATAATTGATTTCTTGTCTTAAATATTTCAATCAATATCCAAACTAACTCCAATTTGAAACCTATGCAAACAGCACCAATTTCCAAGTCATTAAAACTACCAATCTATCCTAATAATTTTAATCACTTTATAATCAATAGGGTTCACCCTATTAAAATCCTTGTTTTCAATATTAATCTATTCATTTCCAAATTACTCAAATTCAAACCAAAACATTCAAACAGAACCCAATTTGAAATTATAAAAATGATAACCAAAACCATTTTATACCCTCTTGTTTCCAATTAAAAACATTTGGATCAATCTATTAAAGTGTTGGTTTTAATAATCATCTTAACTATTCAAAATCATCTAATTTGGGTTATTTTCCAAACAGCTAGTAAAAATTTGAAATTCCAAAAATCCAAATTGCCAACTGATAGATTTTGAGCTAACATTTACCCATGATTTTTCTCTAAATTTTTAAAACTAAAAACCCTATCAAATGCTTCCATTTGCTTTTGCTACAAAAAAAAGAGGAGAAAACAAAATAAATAAAGGAAAACGGCCGCGCGACACCTAACCTCCCCAGCCAGCCCACTTCCTCTCTTCTCTCTCGCTCAGCGCGGCCCAGCCCGCTAGCCATCCGCGCGTACCGCTTCGCAGTTCTAATCGCCTTCGTCTTCGTGTACGGCACCCCATCCGCCGGTGCCACGGCGGCAGGGCGCGATGTAGACGGTGATCCAGCCCCGTACCCCCCCTATATAACCTAGACCTAGAGCCCGCAGCAACCCTAGACCTAGCCTGCTCCCTCCTCCCTCGGGATCGCCGTCATTTTCTCTCCCTCGCGGCCACCTCTCTCTCTCTCTGTTCCACCTCGCCAGCGATTGCTTCTCTGAAACTCCGTTGACAACCGCCGCAGCAGCCACCCACCTAACCACCTAAACCCTGGAAACGACTCGCCACCATCTCCTCTGTCGATCGAACACCTCCGTTGAGCTCGCCGCACTCCAGATCGAAGCCGCGGTCCTCGACGCCTCCGGCCACCGTGGATCAATCTCTGAACCCGAGGTCGCCGTCAACACTGCAGGGCCTCGCGTCGTGATCTGACCGCGGGAACAAGACCAGCGCTTCGTCCTCGACCTCCTGGACATCTCCGCGGGCACGGAGCACGTCCAGAACGGCGCCGCCGTCCACGCCGCTGTCGCCTCGCCGTCGGGTGGTCGTCATCGAGCCTCTGCACAACGACGTCCGGTGGTGAGCACACCGCCTCCGCCTCTCCCTCCTCACTGTGCATCCGTGCACGCACCTCATCCACACTTTTAGCACCCACCGCCGCACAGCACCACGGCGTTTCCCCGCCGGCGATCTTGCGTCTGTCAGCGAGATTCAGTCACGCGCGCGTCAGCAATTCAGTTAACCACGCTGTTGAAGTACAACCTAACTAAATCCCCCTATCTGTCAACGAACTGCAGAGAGCCACAGTGGCAGAGGCCCTTGTGCGCGCACTGGAGGGTGCGGGTTCGATCCCCCCTCGCGCGTCCTTTTTCGCGGATTTTACCGCGGTGGCCAGGCCCACGGGTCAGCGACCCTCTGCGCCACCTCACTGCCGCACACGCCACGCTGGCTAGGCCCCACGGGGCAGTGGCTGTGTGTAGAGTGCAGTGCGGTAACAAAACTGTCCAGACGTTTCTGTTTTCAATTTAAATTCTTTTAAATAACAGATTTAAACCCAAAAATTAAACCTTTAATAACTTTTGATCTATAACTCTAAAAAAATAAAAGTTATATATGTTTATTGCTCTAAATCAAATGATCTTTCCAAATAATCCATTTGTGTACTGTTTTACAAATTCCAAATGCATCTAAAATTCAAATTTGAATAATTCAAATGCAAATTTCTAAATTCCATAACTAATTCATTATTAATCCAATAAATGCAAATAAAATATGTTTTCCATACCATTTCACCTCACCTTTGCAAATATAATTTTTGTTTCCTGGTTTGAATAATTTAATTTGCCTAAATAATTTAATCCTTGTTTAATTCAATTAAATTTGATAAAATCATAACTTGCTCAACATAAAATATTTTTGAACATGCAAAATATGTTTTCAAACTAGAAAAGTGTGAACTTTTCAAATGTGAGTTTGAATTTATGTTTTGAACAAATAAAATTCAAATAAAATTCACACTTGTTTTAAATTCAATTAAAACCTGTTTAATATTGTTTAATTCATAATAAATTCATCCTAATTCCAATTTCAATATTTGAAACATGTAATCCAACTAAAATTTGATGTTCTTTTCAAATATAAATTTTGTTAATTGTTTTGCACACTTTAAATTGATGAAAACAATAAATGCTTGTGTGACACCTTTAAGTAACCCAAAATTCCCAAACTTAACAAATGAATTTCCAAACTTGTTAAACCTTATTTCCAATTGGTTCTATTGTTGTTATTTTGCTGTTTTCCTCATCCATGCATCATGTTAATTCACTTACACAATTTGATTAGTTGTAAAACAATTAATTCAACCATAATTCATGGGCTTTTCATATGCAATCCAATTGCATGTGGGTCCATTTAATCCTGTTTCTATCTTGTCAACTAGTTCATTTCTATGCATCAATTAAATGGTCATGCATCATCCCATGTTTGTGCACTATGCCATGTTATTGATTGTTTGTTCTCTGCGTTGTTTGTTTGCTTCTTCTCGGATAAACGACGACGTTGAGACCGACGATACTTACGACACCCCTTCTAAGGAGTTAGCTCAGTACCAGGCTACTGGGTTTGCAGGCAAGTTATCACTCACATGAACCATCGTGTTCCTTTCAACATTGATTACCGATACTTTCCGTTGTTCTTTTCTGCTAGCCTTAGTAGTAGTTGTTTCTGTTACGAACCTATCACATGTATCCTTTAACCCTGATATTGCCTCACCTCCATACCTTTAACCATTGTTTGAGCCCGTGTCTTACCAGCATGCTTAGGTTGTTTTGCTCGAGTCTGTTACCCGTTATTTTCTGTTACTACTCTTTTACGTTCTGGGGGCTCGATGTTTTATCAATCAATCATGCTAATGTTACTATTAATAATAAATTTGATGATAAGGCACCGGCAGGAGGCCCAGGGTGGTTTTGAGGCCTGCTAGTGTCGACCCTAATAGGAAAAGGGCGCCCCCCTCAATTTGATTCGATTCGCATCTCGTCCAAATCGCCACACGTAGTTCGGGCTTTCCATTTGCTGCATGCATGATCTTGCGAGCCCAGGCCAGGGTGAAACTTTTGTAGTCGGCATTTAGGGAGGCGTGGTCTTCCAGTGCTATGAGGGTCCCCTTTTCTTCGTGGGGCTCGATTAGCCGCGCACGCACAGCACGTGGTGCTTTGGGCTTGATGCGAAGAAGAGTTGAGTTGTGTAGAGTGCCCCGCTTGGTGGAAGTGCATTTCCATCTGGCGGGTTATTCTTGCGTGTACGGCCAAATTGGTGCAACCCTGCAGGGATAATCTTCTCGAGAAGCCGTGTTTTCCGCCGTTATGGATTACTTGGTGAAAGTACTGGCTAACAAGTACTCAGGACAACTTAAACCTAATGATTAACAACCTTACACCCAACGATTAACAACTTGACTAGTAATAGGCTTATTGACACAATAATCTGAACCATCATTATTTCAACTGTGTGAGTTATCCTCGGATTGCTTCTTTGGATAAGGGGCGAGATCCAGGATGGGTTTGTTTGAAGTTATCCTTCAGTTGGTCACAATACTCGATCTTATCCCCTTTCTGTTAGTTGGAAGTTGTAGTTCTCTGTAGTGGGTTAGAGCAGCCAGTTGCAGCATCTTTATATCCCCTTTCTTCCGTTGAACCCAAAGCATCTGTGCTTGGTGTTGACGGGTTACACTTTGGTGAACTGTGAGTCTTGCTTGCCAGTACGTTTATGTACTGACTGTAGAGGCCCCAGACCGGTAGGTCCAGAACCCCTCATATGCATTCATTCACGATCCCAGAAGAACCATTCGTGAACAACATACGTAGTTGGCATACAGAATACATCATCCATTACACGAATATAGAGTCTTACATAAATGGTCACATGACCAAGTTCTTGATAACTGCCACGCAGGACAGACATTCAAAGTAAACACAGCGGAAGACGATAAGCATAGCGTAGTAGAACCCGAGTCACGCCTCATCCTACAGGCTGCTGACTGGGAGACGATCCTAACTCGCAGGGCCATCAGCGTAGAACTCCTCCTCATAGTACTCCTCCTGAGGTGGCTCCTCGTAGTCTGATAAGTAGATACCAGGGGCGAAACCAAATGAGTACATTTGAATGTACTCAACAAGACATCCTTTATTAGCTTACAATAATGCATACATGCTTATTTTGTGGAGTGGGTAGGCCATACATATGGTTCAGCTACCCATGACAGATAAAAGATTTGCCATGGTTGATTCTTCAAGTTTACCTCTTTGTAAACAAAATCATTTAAAATAATGTAGTTTTGCTCTCGTAGATATCACATATCTTGGAGGTTTTATAATTCTTTTGGAAAAGAAAGTTTTTCTTTTCAAAACTTTTAGTGATAGTTTCTTTCTCATCGGTATCTCACAGATACCAAGTCATTCCTCCATGGTGCCTCTCAGGTACCAAAGCCTTCCTTCAAAACCTCTTTTGAAAAGTTGACACAATACTAGCTACATGGCCATTCAACCGTCCATATCCGAGGACGCGGCTATCTCGAAATAGTTTTACTCTGCAGAGGTGTACACATTTCCACTAGATCCAGAGTCCGCCATGAAACAACCATGGACTGTTCCCAACCTATGAGAACATCAGATAACTGGTCTTGACTATCCACTCTGTACAAGCTAGTACATGACTATCTCTTCAATTGGGGTTTCCCTCCCTGGCAAGCCATGTCCCACACCGCTCAAACAGGAGACCCAACTGCTGCATCCGGAGGGAAAATTAATCCCACACTTTAGATGTCCCGTATACTCACTCCTAGCGACATTTCGGTTCGGAGGATCCAATCCCCTATAGCCTTTGAGATAGCACATACACTAACCCTAACAAGTTTTTAATCAAGCCCCTACCCATATTGGGGTAAAGTGGCAGTACGATAATGGTTGTCCAGCGAAGACTAGGTTATGTGTCTTTTGTAAACATTTCTCATAAAGTTTCCCATCATAACAATCCTTCCGGCAGACAGGGTCTCACCCTTCCTCCAGGATTTTCCTTCCATAAGGCATTTGTTTACAAAAAAACACATTTTATTTAGTTCATTTAAGAACTCAAGTTTTAAGTAGGTGTATGGTATTTATATACCATTTAGTGTCTAAGGGCTTGGTAATACCAAGTTGACTATTATTATGAGTCCTTATACTAGTAGTATTAATAGCAGTAGTAGGATTCACACAAAAATAGTTTTTGAAGGCATAGCTTTTGTAAAACTTCAGAAGTGAAAAAGCATGCATGATAGATAATGATAAGTAGTTATACAGCAAGCATTAGGATGGCTTGCCTTGGTTCAAGTGATGGTCCTGATCCTGAAAGTAACAGGAGTTGCAATACCCTTCTTCAGCAAATCCTTCCTCCTCGTTTTCTAACGTCGTAAAAAGAAATAAAGACACACTTTCAGAACCAAACAAGACAATCAATGCTACAAGTAATACATACAGCAAGCAATCAAGAAGTATCACCCAAGGTTCTCAAATTTTCCCTTAAGAAAAATTGACATAAAAACCATAGTTGAAAAGCCTGCTTTTTCCTAGTGTTTAAATGTGGTCAAAACCATGATTCTTAGTTAAGAACACCATGGACCAGTGGGGTAAAGCACATGTTTTCTAGACAGTAGGGTGCCATATAAAACACATTTTGATGTCTAAAAATTTCCACAACAATCTCTATGGCTAACACCTATAATTTGCTAAAATACTCAAGTGATGAAATAAGCTCATGACAACTAGTCAAACCTATTTTCCACCATGAGGCAAACATACCAGTGGGTGTTCCACTAGCAAATATGCTCACCAAGAGGTTAATAAGCCTCTGGTCACTTTTATAAAAGTGCTCAAAACAATCCAGCAAGCACCCAAAAACTCCTACTCATTACTAGTAGAAAATTTAGGAAAACTACTAGACTAGTTTAGACTACACTAGCTAATGTTATGCACAAGTGTGCAAGCTTTCAGAGGCAAAATACCCCTCTAACCAGTACCATAAATGCTACTAGATCTCACAAAAATATCATAAAAACATAGCTAGGAAACAAGGAAAAACTATGCTTAAAATGCTACACATGTGAGGAGATTAATTCCTAGTCATCCAAGTGCTACTCATGCTTTTGTGCTACTTAAAAGGAAAACTATCAGAGGTGAAAACCCTAAGGTAATAATGCCACAAGGACAATCCATCCTCTGGTTTCAACACCAAGGATCCATATTTTTCCCTAAGGGAAAATAAGACAAAAAGCATACATGAATATCCTAGTGTGAAATCTATTCCTTAAGCATTTCTATTTTAAACCTATTTCAAACACAAGCACCAAGCATCCAGAGGTGCTATGACCAAAATAACAGTACCTAAATGGTACTGGTTTCATGAGAATTAATCTAGCAACAATCCTAAAAATCATTTAAAGATCTACTCAAAACATACATAAAAATCTAGCTATTAGCAAGACCTATGCATGGAAAAAATAGTTCTAAAATGCTATCATTCAAACCATTTATTCTAACATGTTCATATAACTTGTAAGCATCATAACCACAATGGAAAACAACATCACAAGCAAGAACACATCATTTGCACCTCACAATATTAACATAAAAAGCAAGATCTAGAATTAAAAAATTAGACAGAAAGTAGCCAAAACTTGTTCTGTCTCTCTAAATTTTTCTGTGGCTCCAAAAAGTAAATCCTTCTAGGATGTGATAGTCCTTATCACTACAAAGCCTCTCCAACTTGCCTCACTCAAAAATAATATCCCAAACTCCCTCTAAAATTCATGGAATATCCCACTGATGTTTTACCAAAATGGATGGCATTTCCAAATGGTAACTCACCTTGGTGCAAACTAAAATTCTACTGGTAGGTATTGGAAAGGGATTTCCAAAACAGTTGAGTTTGCTCAAAAATGTTTTGTATTTTTGAAGTTCTATTCATTTCAATATTTAGGATACTGTCTGGCATATGATTTATAGAAAATCATAAAAACTCAAAACATGGTTCTGCCAGTGGGAGATGGTTGTTATTTTGTATGGCTACGAGTACAAAAATTAGCAAGCTAAATTAAAAAGGTTTGCTACATTTTCCAAGCCTAAAGCTAAGACCTAGTTAATCTGCCAGAATATTGTCATTTTTGTTTTTAACAGAAAAACTGCCCAACGGGCCAGATCTGCAGCGCGCGGCCCAGTTAACGCGAGGCGCAGCCCGCCAGCACGCGCGCGCGCGCGAATATGCACGGTTCAAAGGGGACCGTCGATTCACAGATCGACGGTTCCTGCGCGTTCTTCCTCCCCGCGCTTCTCTCCTCTCTCTCTCTCGGCCCGCGGACGAACACGTCACGGGCGCGCACGGCACGGGCTAGTGGCTCACCTAGGTGTGCTGTGGCGCGGTGGGTGACGGCGGTGGTGTTGTGGGGTGCAGGTGGCACGGTGTCGGCGAGGATGGAGCTCTCCACGTCCGTCTCCTCTCTGCGACGGCGAAGCGGGCACGGCGATGACGGCGCGGGCCAACCTGCAAACGAGGGAGGGCCAAAGGATGTCAGGGAGGTAGGCTAGCTCCAGGGGGGTCGCAAAGGAGGAGAAAAGGGGTCGGGAGGGCAGTGATATCGACGCCGTGATCCACCTCGAACACGCACGGGTCTGCGGCTGGGCGCGGCTCGCCTCGCTCGCACAGAGCGAACGAGCAACCGAGAGGGCGATGGGGTGGGTGAGTGTGGCGAGGTGAGTGTTGTGGCGAGAGGGTTTGGCCACTAGGGCTATGTAGGCACGAGGCCAAGGTGGGGGTGCTCGGGTACCATTGGCATGGGCATGCCCTTGCCCTTTGGGGTTTCTCCACAGGTGGCCTTTGTTCTAACTGGTGCCTAGGGGTCAAGCCAGTACAATTTGGTGAGCTAAGCCACAGCAAGGGCCAAGGGATGGGTAAAAGGAAGAAAAACCACTATTTCAACCACTATTGTGACCTCACTCATTAGTCAAATGACACCTCATATTTCTCCCTCCCTGGTCAGCCAAAGTAGGATCCAATGCCACCTTCTAGAAGTTTATAAACTAGGTTTTCGAATAGGCAAGGTGGCCTGGCTTGGATCAGTACACACAAGCTAAAAACATCAAGTCCAAAGGTGTAATCACTGTTCTGTCAGAAAAATTCAGTTAGGTAGTGTTTCTGAATTTTTCTAAGTGCTGGAAAAACAGACAGAGATAGCAAAAGTTGGGCTTGTTTTCACCAAGCAAACAAGCTCTAAAATGAGTGATTTAAAAAGCTAATCAGAGAGCAACTATCCAAGTTTCATAACAAACCATTTGATTTGAAAAAGGATAGGTTTATGGCTCTGAAAATAAATGGCAAAGTAGGTACATTCTCTGTTTTTAAAATGCTCAATTTTCTGTCTTAACAAGATGGCTCAAAAACCATCATGGCATTGTGTGTTAATTTTCTTTGTAGGTTTTTCCAAGAGTGTAGATTTGTTGTACTCATAACAGATAGTAGTTTTGATCAAAGAAAATCCATAATTGGATAATCCTTGTAATGGAAAACAAGGGTTGAAAACAGCTACTTGGCTGTTTTTCAGGGCAAAAATTATATTGGAAGATCTAATGAAAATCTTTTCCAATTAATTTTATTTCAAGTTTAAGTTGATACCTAATCATTAATAACACATTTTCAAGTTGGAACTAAAGGTCACCTCAAGTCTTGAAAAATAATCTCATAAGAGCCTTAGTGGAAAACATAGGAAAACAATTATAAAGCAATGTGTTTCTTAGGAGAAAAACTCCTCAAGTGAGTGAAAAGAAACACACCATTAAAATTGCATAGATAAACATCACTACACAACATGTTGTCCACTTAATTGCATTACAAAAGTCTTAAGAGGCTTGCTAAAATACTATTATACAAGTGCTTAAAAACAGGGGTGTGACAAATCTCCCCCCCTTAAAAAGAATCTCGTCCCGAGATTCGCGGGTCTAGGCTTTAAGAAAATCAGGGAACTCCTTCCTGATATCATCCTCACGCTCCCAGGTAGCTTCTTCCTCAGAGTGATTGGTCCACTGAATCTTAAGGAATTTTATAGCACGCCTCCTGGTAGCACGCACAATTTCCTCGAGAACCCGCAGGGGTCTATCACGATAAGTCAAATCATCATTTATGTCAATGGTCCTGAAATCCACGTCTTGATACGAGAGATCTTTCTCCGGTACTTGCAGACATTTCCGGAGCAATGACACATGGAAAACATTGTGAAAAGCAGATAGCTCCTCAGGTAATTCTAACTGATAAGAAACTTCGCCACGACGTGCCAAGATCTTAAAAGGGCCAATATACCTGGGGGCCAGCTTTCCTTTGACATGGAAACGCTGCATCCCTTTGAGTGGCGTAACACGAAGGTACACGAAATCTCCAATGCTGAAAGAGACATCACGACGCTTCGTATCAGCATAACTCTTCTGACGAGATTGAGCTGTCTTTAAACGTTCCCGAATAAGTTGGACTTGCTCCTCTGCAGCTTTCAAAGTGTCCACACCAAAAACCTGACTGTCTCCAGTCTCAGTCCAATTTAAAGGTGTACGGCATTTACGCCCATACAGAGCTTCAAAAGGGGCCATTTGCAAGCTAGACTGATAACTGTTGTTGTAAGAAAACTCTGCGAAGGGCAGACAGTCTTCCCATTTAATTCCATAGGACAACACACAAGCACGGAGCATGTCTTCCAGAATTTGGTTCACGCGCTCTGTTTGTCCATCAGTCTGCGGATGATATGCTGTGCTAAAGGCTAATTTGGTTCCCAAACTCTCGTGCAACTTCTTCCAAAATCTAGAGGTGAACTGTGTACCTCGATCAGATACAATCCTGCTTGGGACTCCGTGTAGGCTGACAATCCGAGAAATGTAAAGATCCGCAAGCTGATCTCCACGATAGGTTGTCCGGACAGGAATAAAGTGAGCAACTTTCGTGAGCCTGTCCACGACAACCCATATAGAATCATTTCCTCGGCTGGACCTAGGAAGTCCAGTGATGAAGTCCATTCCCACTTCATCCCATTTCCAAACAGGCACTTGCAATGGTTGGAGCAATCCAGCGGGACGCTGGTGCCCGGCTTTTACTTGCTGGCAGACATGGCACTTGGCTACAAATGAAGCAATCTCTCGCTTCATTCCATGCCACCAGAATCTCTCTTTCAGGTCTTGATACATCTTTGTTCCTCCAGGATGGATAGAATACATGGTCTCATGAGCTTCGACCATGATGGTCTGCTTAAGATCAGATTCAGAGGGAACACAAATACGGCCTTCATACCATAATCCCCCATCAGCATCGATGGTAAACCCAGCAACCTTTTCCTTCTCCATGCGGGCCTTAATCCCATCAATACTTTTCTGGCCTTTCTGCGCTTCTTTGATTTGGTCAACCAGGGTCGGTTTAAGCTCTATGGCGTCTAACATGCCATAGCTGACCACTTCAATGCCAAGCTGGTCCAGTTCTTTCCACAACTCGGGTTGCCTTACTAGAATCATAGCATTTAGGGAGGCCGGCTCTCGACTAAGAGCATCTGCAACCACATTGGCCTTTCCCGGGTGATAATGAATACTCAGATCATAATCTTTAATGAGCTCAATCCAGCGGCGCTGCCTCATGCTGAGCTCACGTTGAGTAAAGATATACTTTAAACTCTTATGATCCGTGTAAATTTCCACTCGCCTTCCCATAAGAAAGTGCCGCCATGTCTTGAGAGCATGAACAACGGCAGCAAGCTCTAAGTCATGAGTGGGATAATTCAACTCGTGGGGCCTTAACTGGCGGGATATGAAAGATATCACCTTCCCTTATTGCATAAGCACGCTTCCAAGACCAAGCTTAGAAGCGTCACAATATACGTCGAAATTCTTGGTGACATCTGGCATTATAAGGATTGGGGCAGACACCAGTCGGTGCTTCAACTCATTGAAACTTTCTTCACACTTGTCCGTCCATAGGAACTTGCTATCCTTCTTGAGCAACTGGGTGAGGGGTCTGGCTATACTCGAGAATCCCTGAACAAACTTGCGGTAATATCCTGCCAAACCCAGAAAGGATCTGACTTCAGTCTGGTTGGTCGGAGCAGCACGCTTCTCCACAGACTGAACTAGAGCAGGGTCAACAGATATTCCTCCCGCAGATACTACATGTCCAAGAAATCCGACTTCCGTCAACCAGAATTGACATTTACTAAACTTAGCATACAATTGATGCTCACGAAGTGTTCCGAGCACAAGTCTCAGATGTTCTTCGTGTTCTTCCTCACTCCTCGAATATATAAGAATGTCGTCAATAAACACCACGACAAACTTGTCTAGAAAATCCATGAATACCTTATTCATGAGATTCATGAAATAGGCAGGGGCATTGGTTAGACCAAAGGACATTACGGTGTATTCATACAGCCCGTAACGAGTGGTGAAAGCAGTCTTTGGGATATCAGTATCACGGACTTTCAATTGATGATAACCAGTCCGAAGGTCAATCTTGGAGAAGATTACAGCCCCATTCAACTGGTCAAACAAGTCTTCAATTTTGGGCAACGGGTATTTGTTCTTGATGGTAACATCATTTAACTTGCGGTAGTCCACACATAAACGAGTGGTACCGTCCCGTTTTCCCACAAAAATGATCGGGGATCCCCAGGGCGATGCACTAGGGCGAATCAATCCTTTCCTTAACATGTCCTCCAGCTGAGTCTTCAACTCATCTAATTCCTTCGGGTTCAACCGATACGGCTTCTGTGCTATGGGTCCAGTTCCGGGCACTAACTCGATCACAAACTCGATATCCCGATCAGGGGGCATACCGGGTAATTCTTCAGGAAAAACATCCGGGTATTCGCAAACTACCGGAACTTCCTCAAGGACAGGGTGGACTATTCCGGTGTGGCAGTGAACTTGTGACGAGGGTCGAGTTGCAGTGTATGCAACCTTTTCCCCATCCTCTGAGATCATTTCAATAGATTTCTTAGTGCAATCGATAACTCCCTTATACTTGGCCATCCAGTTCATACCGAGTACCACTTCTATCCCTTTGGATCCCAGCACTATAAGATCAGCATGAAAAGTTTTCCCTTGAATTTCTACTGGTACCTCATTGCAAATTAGGTTGGCTTTAGTACTATCCCCAGGTATTTGTACTAACATAGGGTTGTGCATACGGGAATGCTTCATACCACTTTTCTCAGCAAACGGTTTAGTGACAAAGGAATGTGATGCACGAGAATCAAACAGTACTGCGGCTGGTACCGAGTTGACAGGAAACATACCCATCACCATGTCTGGTGCCTCCTGAGCTTCTGCAGCATTGATATGGTTCAGGTGTCCCTTCATCCTATTCTGCCGTCCAGTGGAAGGACCATGGTTCATCTTGGTTGCAGCAGGCTGGACTGGAGCAGTAGCTTTGTTGGGGCACTCGCGAGCGAAGTGACCCTCCTTTCCACAGGCAAAGCAACCTCCAGAAGGCTTTGAGCTTGGGTTTGGTTTGGGAGCATTGTTGGTGTGGTTCCCATTTCCTCCATTGTTACCTCCATAGCGGTTTCCATGATTATTCCCAGAGTGATTACCATGGTTACCCCCATAGCTGTTTCCTCCGTACCTTGGTGCATACGGTGCAGGGTGATTGTAGTTGTTGGGCCTTGGTGCATAGTTGTGGTTGGGGCGAGGTGCATAAGCAGGCGCCTTGTGGGTTGGTGGCCTCGCATACGGAGTGTTGCGAGTCCTCTGAGCACTAGGTCCTCCATGAGCAGTCATCTTCCTCTTGCGGTTATCATCAGCAGATTTCCGCTTGTGCTCCAGCACCATAGCGGCATTAGCAAGGGTCTCCATGTCCTGGAATGGAACCACTACCAGGGAGCACTGGAGCTCATCATCCAGCCCATTTAAGAACCTCTCCTTCTTCTTAGCATCAGTATTAATATCATCTTGTGCATACCGGGACAGAGTAGTGAAATTCTCCCAGTATTCAGACACCGGCATGCTTCCCTGTTTCAGATTCAGAAACTTCTCCCGCATAAGTGCCATCATTCCCTGGGGAATGTGATACTTGCGGAACCTTGCAGAGAATTCCTCCCAGGTGAACACGTGACCAGCAGCAACAGTCTCACGTGTAGTTTCCCACCAAGTCCTGGCGGGACCAGCGAGAAAATGGGAGGCCAACAGGACCTTATCATTCTCATCAACCGAAGCGACTTCCAGCTTGTTTGCAATGGTGCGGAGCCAGTCGTCAGCATCGAGAGGCTCCACAATCCTGGTGAAAACTGGGGGGTTGGTGTGCTGAAAGTCTCTCAGTCTCGAGCGAGCACCATTTCCATTGCCATTGCCATTATTGTTGGCGGCAGCAGCCAGTTGTTGCAGAGCGGTAATGGTAGCTGCACTCTCATCTCGGCTGGCCTGGCGATCTTCCATCAGCAGGGCCAACAGCGTCTCCACTGTGGGTGGTTGTGGCGGTGGGGGTTCGCGACGGGGTGCCATGCTGAAGTGAAACATGTGTAAGTCTAAGAAGTAAATTCTTGTTTTTGAAAACCCAGTACCTTAATATTTAAACAAAAGGAATACTAGCGATATGTTTCAAAAACAAGAGCGGGGCAGTCGCAAACTTGAATGAAATGAACGCAAGTAGTGACAATCAACAGAAAACCAAGCCAAACATTTCATTCATCACCATAATTAAACAGAGTTTCTTACATTACACACACACCTCACAAGCCATATCATACAAGGAAGGCTTCATCGAGCTACAGGGGGTGCGATTGGTGGGGTCATCGCAAGGCTACTACTAGCAAACTATCTAGCAAAACGATCTAGCATACCTAACTAGTATCTAGACCAGCTCCATGTGCTAAGGGTGAGAAGGCAGCGACTACACAGAGTCGTCAGCTGTCCCCAACGTCGAAGATACGCTCCTCAGGGTCCTCCTCCTCCTCGTCAAGCAGGTCATCATCATCCTGCTCGCTAGCCTCGCTCATATCCATCCCCTCTAAGTCGGAGGGAACATCCTCAATAGGCAGAAGATCCTCAATCTCCCTGTGGAGCTCTGCGGCCTCCTCCTCCAGCTCCTCTACGGCAGCGTCTCTCGTGGCTATGTCATCACGAGCTATCTGAAGTCTGCCGCGCAGAACGGCGTTAGCCCCCTCCAGGGCCGTCAGTCTAGTGGTGAGGCGTGCACGGCCAAGGCGGGTGGCCCTCAGCTGCCTCCGTAAGGCACGGTGCCTCGCGGTAGTAGCCTCCAACTGCTCCCTCAGCTGGGACAACTGCTGAGCCAGAGCTCCACTCTCCTCCTGGCTGTCGTGAAGCTCAGCCCTCAGCTCGTCAGTCTCGGCTATCAGTGTTTGGTGCACCAATATGCCGTGGAGGGTGTCAAGACGCTGGTCGTCCAACCTGAGCTGAGTGCGGTATAGCAGAATCTCCATCTCGTCCAAGTGGGGACCAACAGTGGTAAAGTCTGGCTCGACAGGAGGTGGTATGCCATCCTCATCACGCCTCCCAATCAGCTCGAACCGGGAACCGATGAACATGTACTCCCCGATGTGTGCCAGACGTGCTACTGACTCCTGAATCACGCGCACCGCAGCCTCGTTCCAAGAACGATCAACAGCACGGTACACGTAGGCCTCCACTGTCGGGCTAGCCAGAGGTGCGCGGATAGTGACCTCCGCGTACCAGTCTCCCTCCAGAGGTGCCCCGACAACTAGTCCTCCTCGCAGCTCCGGAAGTGGCCGTCCCAACACAGTAGCCATAGATACTAGCCTCTCCTCGAAAAGGAAAGACTCGCCACGTGGACGTCCCAACTGAAAAGCCACGGTGATGTCCACGTCCATCTACACAAAATTTTAAGTATAGTTTAAGTTAGATCCAAGTGTGCAAGATTTTAGGTTCATGCAAGAAATAACTTTAATGCAAATAGAGTCTAACCCAGAGAGGTGGTGGGATATAGGGAATAGTTTTATACTTAGTCATATATCCAATTTTTTTTGTATTGGCAACTTAGATTATCGGAGTATACACTAACGTCCATGCTAACTAAGGTCTCCTAGAGTCAGGATGGCTCTGATACCAACTTTGTAGAGGCCCCAGACCGGTAGGTCCAGAACCCCTCATATGCATTCATTCACGATCCCAGAAGAACCAGTCGTGAACAACATACGTAGTTGGCATACAGAATACATCATCCATTACACGAATATAGAGTCTTACATAAATGGTCACATGACCAAGTTCTTGATAACTGCCACGCAGGACAGACATTCAAAGTAAACACAGCGGAAGACGATAAGCATAGCGTAGTAGAACCCGAGTCACGCCTCATCCTACAGGCTGCTGACTGGGAGACGATCCTAACTCGCAGGGCCATCAGCGTAGAACTCCTCCTCATAGTACTCCTCCTGAGGTGGCTCCTCGTAGTCTGATAAGTAGATACCAGGGGCGAAACCAAATGAGTACATTTGAATGTACTCAACAAGACATCCTTTATTAGCTTACAATAATGCATACATGCTTATTTTGTGGAGTGGGTAGGCCATACATATGGTTCAGCTACCCATGACAGATAAAAGATTTGCCATGGTTGATTCTTCAAGTTTACCTCTTTGTAAACAAAATCATTTAAAATAATGTAGTTTTGCTCTCGTAGATATCACATATCTTGGAGGTTTTATAATTCTTTTGGAAAAGAAAGTTTTTCTTTTCAGAAACTTTTAGTGATAGTTTCTTTCTCATCGGTATCTCACAGATACCAAGTCATTCCTCCATGGTGCCTCTCAGGTACCAAAGCCTTCCTTCAAAACCTCTTTTGAAAAGTTGACACAATACTAGCTACATGGCCATTCAACCGTCCATATCCGAGGACGCGGCTATCTCGAAATAGTTTTACTCTGCAGAGGTGTACACATTTCCACTAGATCCAGAGTCCGCCATGAAACAACCATGGACTGTTCCCAACCTATGAGAACATCAGATAACTGGTCTTGACTATCCACTCTGTACAAGCTAGTACATGACTATCTCTTCAATTGGGGTTTCCCTCCCTGGCAAGCCATGTCCCACACCGCTCAAACAGGAGACCCAACTGCTGCATCCGGAGGGAAAATTAATCCCACACTTTAGATGTCCCGTATACTCACTCCTAGCGACATTTCGGTTCGGAGGATCCAATCCCCTATAGCCTTTGAGATAGCACATACACTAACCCTAACAAGTTTTTAATCAAGCCCCTACCCATATTGGGGTAAAGTGGCAGTACGATAATGGTTGTCCAGCGAAGACTAGGTTATGTGTCTTTTGTAAACATTTCTCATAAAGTTTCCCATCATAACAATCCTTCCGGCAGACAGGGTCTCACCCTTCCTCCAGGATTTTCCTTCCATAAGGCATTTGTTTACAAAAAAACACATTTTATTTAGTTCATTTAAGAACTCAAGTTTTAAGTAGGTGTATGGTATTTATATACCATTTAGTGTCTGAGGGCTTGGTAATACCAAGTTGACTATTATTATGAGTCCTTATACTAGTAGTATTAATAGAAGTAGTAGGATTCACACAAAAATAGTTTTTGAAGGCATAGCTTTTGTAAAACTTCAGAAGTGAAAAAGCATGCATGATAGATAATGATAAGTAGTTATACAGCAAGCATTAGGATGGCTTGCCTTGGTTCAAGTGATGGTCCTGATCCTGAAATTAACAGGAGTTGCAATACCCTTCTTCAGCAAATCCTTCCTCCTCGTTTTCTAACGTCGTAAAAAGAAATAAAGACACACTTTCAGAACCAAACAAGACAATCAATGCTACAAGTAATACATACAGCAAGCAATCAAGAAGTATCACCCAAGGTTCTCAAATTTTCCCTTAAGAAAAATTGACATAAAAACCATAGTTGAAAAGCCTGCTTTTTCCTAGTGTTTAAATGTGGTCAAAACCATGATTCTTAGTTAAGAACACCATGGACCAGTGGGGTAAAGCACATGTTTTCTAGACAGTAGGGTGCCATATAAAACACATTTTGATGTCTAAAAATTTCCACAACAATCTCTATGGCTAACACCTATAATTTGCTAAAATACTCAAGTGGTGAAATAAGCTCATGACAACTAGTCAAACCTATTTTCCACCATGAGGCAAACATACCAGTGGGTGTTCCACTAGCAAATATGCTCACCAAGAGGTTAATAAGCCTCTGGTCACTTTTATAAAAGTGCTCAAAACAATCCAGCAAGCACCCAAAAACTCCTACTCATTACTAGTAGAAAATTTAGGAAAACTACTAGACTAGTTTAGACTACACTAGCTAATGTTATGCACAAGTGTGCAAGCTTTCAGAGGCAAAATACCCCTCTAACCAGTACCATAAATGCTACTGGATCTCACAAAAATATCATAAAAACATAGCTAGGAAACAAGGAAAAACTATGCTTAAAATGCTACACATGTGAGGAGATTAATTCCTAGTCATCCAAGTGCTACTCATGCTTTTGTGCTACTTAAAAGGAAAACTATCAGAGGTGAAAACCCTAAGGTAATAATGCCACAAGGACAATCCATCCTCTGGTTTCAACACCAAGGATCCATATTTTTCCCTAAGGGAAAATAAGACAAAAAGCATACATGAATATCCTAGTGTGAAATCTATTCCTTAAGCATTTCTATTTTAAACCTATTTCAAACACAAGCACCAAGCATCCAGAGGTGCTATGAACAAAATAACAGTACCTAAATGGTACTGGTTTCATGAGAATTAATCTAGCAACAAGCCTAAAAATCATTTAAAGATCTACTCAAAACATACATAAAAATCTAGCTATTAGCAAGACCTATGCATGGAAAAAATAGTTCTAAAATGCTATCATTCAAACCATTTATTCTAACATGTTCATATAACTTGTAAGCATCATAACCACAATGGAAAACAACATCACAAGCAAGAACACATCATTTGCACCTCACAATATTAACATAAAAAGCAAGATCTAGAATTAAAAAATTAGACAGAAAGTAGCCAAAACTTGTTCTGTCTCTCTAAATTTTTCTGTGGCTCCAAAAAGTAAATCCTTCTAGGATGTGATAGTCCTTATCACTACAAAGCCTCTCCAACTTGCCTCACTCAAAAATAATATCCCAAACTCCCTCTAAAATTCATGGAATATCCCACTGATGTTTTACCAAAATGGATGGCATTTCCAAATGGTAACTCACCTTGGTGCAAACTAAAATTCTACTGGTAGGTATTGGAAAGGGCTTTCCAAAACAGTTGAGTTTGCTCAAAAATGTTTTGTATTTTTGAAGTTCTATTCATTTCAATATTTAGGATACTGTCTGGCATATGATTTATAGAAAAATCATAAAAACTCAAAACATGGTTCTGCCAGTGGGAGATGGTTGTTATTTTGTATGGCTACGAGTACAAAAATTAGCAAGCTAAATTAAAAAGGTTTGCTACCTTTTCCAAGCCTAAAGCTAAGACCTAGTTAATCTGCCAGAATATTGTCATTTTTGTTTTTAACAGAAAAACTGCCCAACGGGCCAGATCTGCAGCGCGCGGCCCAGTTAACGCGAGGCGCAGCCCGCCAGCACGCGCGCGCGCGCGAATCTGCACGGTTCAAACGGGACCGTCGATTCACAGATCGACGGTTCCTGCGCGTTCTTCCTCCCCGCGCTTCTCTCCTCTCTCTCTCTCTCGGCCCGCGGACGAACACGTCACGGGCGCGCACGGCACGGGCTAGTGGCTCACCTAGGGGTGCTGTGGCGCGGTGGGTGACGGCGGTGGTGTTGTGGGGTGCAGGTGGCGCGGTGTCGGCGAGGATGGAGCTCTCCACGTCCGTCTCCTCTCTGCGACGGCGAAGCGGGCACGGCGATGACGGCGCGGGCCAACCTGCAAACGAGGGAGGGCCAAAGGATGTCAGGGAGGTAGGCTAGCTCCAGGGGGTCGCAAAGGAGGAGAAAAGGGGTCGGGAGGGCAGTGATATCGACGCCGTGATCCACCTCGAACACGCACGGGTCTGCGGCTGGGCGCGGCTCGCCTCGCTCGCACAGAGCGAACAAGCAACCGAGAGGGCGATGGGGTGGGTGAGTGTGGCGAGGTGAGTGCTGTGGCGAGAGGGTTTGGCCACTAGGGCTATGTAGGCACGAGGCCAAGGTGGGGGTGCTCGGGTACCATTGGCATGGGCATGCCCTTGCCCTTTGGGGTTTCTCCACAGGTGGCCTTTGTTCTAACTGGTGCCTAGGGGTCAAGCCAGTACAATTTGGTGAGCTAAGCCACAGCAAGGGCCAAGGGATGGGTAAAAGGAAGAAAAACCACTATTTCAACCACTATTGTGACCTCACTCATTAGTCAAATGACACCTCATATTTCTCCCTCCCTGGTCAGCCAAAGTAGGATCCAATGCCACCTTCTAGAAGTTTATAAACTAGGTTTTCGAATAGGCAAGGTGGCCTGGCTTGGATCAGTACACACAAGCTAAAAACATCAAGTCCAAAGGTGTAATCACTGTTCTGTCAGAAAAATTCAGTTAGGCAGTGTTTCACCAAGCAAACAAGCTCTAAAATGAGTGATTTAAAAAGCTAATCAGAGAGCAACTATCCAAGTTTCATAACCAACCATTTGATTTGAAAAAGGATAGGTTTATGGCTCTGAAAATAAATGGCAAAGTAGGTACATTCTCTGTTTTTAAAATGCTCAATTTTCTGTCTTAACAAGATGGCTCAAAAACCATCATGGCATTGTGTGTTAATTTTCTTTGTAGGTTTTTCCAAGAGTGTAGATTTGTTGTACTCATAACAGAGAGTAGTTTTGATCAAAGAAAATCCATAATTGGATAATCCTTGTAATGGAAAACAAGGGTTGAAAACAGCTACTTGGCTGTTTTTCAGGGCAAAAATTATATTGGAAGATCTAATGAGAATCTTTTCCAATTAATTTTATTTCAAGTTTAAGTTGATACCTAATCATTAATAACACATTTTCAAGTTGGAACTAAAGGTCACCTCAAGTCTTGAAAAATAATCTCATAAGAGCCTTAGTGGAAAACATAGGAAAACAATTATAAAGCAATGTGTTTCTTAGGAGAAAAACTCCTCAAGTGAGTGAAAAGAAACACACCATTAAAATTGCATAGATAAACATCACTACACAACATGTTGTCCACTTAATTGCATTACAAAAGTCTTAAGAGGCTTGCTAAAATACTATTATACAAGTGCTTAAAAACAGGGGTGTGACACTGACCCCTTTGGGGCTGTGGAGTATGACGACGAGACTGCTGACGAGTAGATAGCGGACCCGGGCAGGATCCGAGACTTCGTGGATGGGCTCCGTCTTTTCGTTTCCGGCCTCTTAGGCCTATTTGGTTCTTGTCTGTACTCAGACATGTTGAATGCTTCCGCTGTGATGTAATGATGTATTGTTGGGGCATGTGCCCTCTGAATGATTGTATTTGCTATCTCTGCCTAATGAGAGCCATTTGCAACTTATTTCAATCTTTTGTGTCATAGAGATCTGTTGTGATATCACTTGTTAAACGCCGTTGACGTACCATGTGTGTATGGTTTGAAGTACGTCAATGGAAGTATCCTGATTTCTATGGGATAGTTTACGTCGACGCTGAACAGATAGGGGTTGGTTGTCACACATACGTGTGTTGGCCTACTCGTAAGAGGACGCGGGAGCCGGTAAGCCCCGTAATCCAATCTACTACTGTTCAACGGAACGGCGAGTATCCTTTAGAAGTCCGGGTGCGACAAATGGTATCAGAGCCTGTCTGCCTGTAGGATCCCTTTTTACTGGTCGCAGTTGAGTCTAGAAACTATTTTGTAGCTATATAGGAAAATGAAACGTGAGAGTAGGAATTCTGCCATTTTTCTTCTTTCCCCACCCACCCACCCTTTTCTGGTAAGGAAGTGCAACGTTGTTTTCCCTTCTCATCTAAACTTTCAAGTTAGGATTTCACGAATTCTGGTTTCTCTAGGATGGTTATATCTACTAGACCATAGGAATGGAGGTGGTTGTGACATGATTTATCATGTTGCCTACTCATGATTGAGAATGGAGGCGTGTAAGCCCCGGAAGCAAATCCTCTATTCCTTAAGCAGTAGATAATGATCCTTTAGAAGCCCGGATGGGTTTTCCATAGTACCTCAGGAGTTTTGTTCTCGTTTTCGCCGATGTTGATATCCTGTTCTTCTAAAGAACATTTCGTCCGTTGAAATCTTGTTGTTGTTTCCACTTCAATTCTTCTACCGGTGTCTAATCAAAGTTTTCCCCGTTCATCTGCTAAACTCTATTCCAGCTAAAAGTGTTGTTTGATACCGGAGCATCACATTCTTTTGTGTCAAAGATCTTTTCTACAACATACAACCTAATTCTGGTTCCACTAAGCAATCAAATCACCGTTCACTCCTCGGGATCTCAAATGTTGACTTCCAAGTTCAGTCAAAGAAATCAAATTCTAATTAAAGGCCACATATTCCTTGCTCCTCTCATACTGCTTGGCAATTCTGACATTGATGTCATTCTTAGTATTGGATGGATGTCAATAACTCTGTTCCACCATTCTAGCCAGATAATCTATTCTCCAAATGAATCAAGTTCCATTCAGCTATACACCATCGATACAAAAACCTCTCCCTTTACTTGAAAATGTTCCGGTGGTTTCCAAATTCCCTGACGTCTATCCAAGGTGCACGATGTGTTTCACGTGTCACAACTCAAGAGGATCTTCCCATGAAGTTTCCGGACCTTTTCTTTTCTCAGTAGGAATCTCGGGGCGCGATTCCTTCAAGGGGGGGCGTTTTGTAACAGCCCAAGTATGAAAACCTACCATTTAGAATGTTTGATTTCTTGTTATTAAAGTATTGCATCATGTCATCATATTGTTGCATTTGTTTCTTTTGTTTTGCATCTGTTATTCTTTGTTTTCACAATGAAAATCAAACAATTTCAACTGCTTTGTTTTCATACTTGTTCTATTACAACCTTTTAAATAAAAATCTGAAATAAAAACAACCAAATTGTTTCCATTTATTCCATGTTTGTTCAGCTAATAAAATGGTGGTATTATTTCAATCAATTATTTCCAAATCACATTTAAAAATTCAAACCCAATCACTAAACATCACCTCTTTTGAAATTATAAAAATAATCCAAACCTTTTTGTGCTCTTTGTTTCCAATTAGAATCATATGATCACCATAATTGATTTCTTGTCTTAAATATTTCAATCAATATCCAAACTAACTCCAATTTGAAACCTATGCAAACAGCACCAATTTCCAAGTCATTAAAACTACCAATCTATCCTAATAATTTTAATCACTTTAATCAATAGGGTTCACCCTATTAAAATCCTTGTTTTCAATATTAATCTATTCATTTCCAAATTACTCAAATTCAAACCAAAACATTCAAACAGAACCCAATTTGAAATTATAAAAATGATAACCAAAACAATTTTATACCCTCTTGTTTCCAATTAAAAACATTTGGATCAATCTATTAAAGTGTTGGTTTTAATAATCATCTTAACTATTCAAAATCATCTAATTTGGGTTATTTTCCAAACAGCTAGTAAAAATTTGAAATTCCAAAAATCCAAATTGCCAACTGATAGATTTTGAGCTAACATTTACCCATGATTTTTCTCTAAATTTTTAAAACTAAAAACCCTATCAAATGCTTCCATTTGCTTTTGCTACAAAAAAAAAAGAGGAGAAAACAAAATAAATAAAGGAAAACGGCCGCGCGACACCTAACCTCCCCAGCCAGCCCACTTCCTCTCTTCTCTCTCGCTCAGCGCGGCCCAGCCCGCTAGCCATCCGCGCGTACCGCTTCGCAGTTCTAATCGCCTTCGTCTTCGTGTACGGCACCCCATCCGCCGGTGCCACGGCGGCAGGGCGCGATGTAGACGGTGATCCAGCCCCGTACCCCCCCTATATAACCTAGACCTAGAGCCCGCAGCAACCCTAGACCTAGCCTGCTCCCTCCTCCCTCGGGATCGCCGTCATTTTCTCTCCCTCGCGGCCACCTCTCTCTCTCTCTGTTCCACCTCGTCGGCGATTGCTTCTCTGAAACTCCGTTGACAACCGCCGCAGCAGCCACCCACCTAACCACCTAAACCCTGGAAACGACTCGCCACCATCTCCTCTGTCGATCGAACACCTCCGTTGAGCTCGCCGCACTCCAGATCGAAGCCGCGGTCCTCGACGCCTCCGGCCACCGTGGATCAATCTCTGAACCCGAGGTCGCCGTCAACACTGCAGGGCCTCGCGTCGTGATCTGACCGCGGGAACAAGACCAGCGCTTCGTCCTCGACCTCCTGGACATCTCCGCGGGCACGGAGCACGTCCAGAACGGCGCCGCCGTCCACGCCGCTGTCGCCTCGCCGTCGGGTGGTCGTCATCGAGCCTCTGCACAACGACGTCCGGTGGTGAGCACACCGCCTCCGCCTCTCCCTCCTCACTGCGCATCCGTGCACGCACCTCATCCACACTTTTAGCACCCACCGCCGCACAGCACCACGGCGTTTCCCCGCCGGCGATCTTGCGTCTGTCAGCGAGATTCAGTCACGCGCGCGTCAGCAATTCAGTTAACCACGCTGTTGAAGTACAACCTAACTGAATCCCCCTATCTGTCAACGAACTGCAGAGAGCCACAGTGGCAGAGGCCCTTGTGCGCGCACTGGAGGGTGCGGGTTCGATCCCCCCTCGCGCGTCCTTTTTCGCGGATTTTACCGCGGTGGCCAGGCCCACGGGTCAGCGACCCTCTGCGCCACCTCACTGCCGCACACGCCACGCTGGCTAGGCCCCACGGGGCAGTGGCTGTGTGTAGAGTGCAGTGCGGTAACAAAACTGTCCACACGTTTCTGTTTTCAATTTAAATTCTTTTAAATAACAGATTTAAACCCAAAAATTAAACCTTTAATAACTTTTGATCTATAACTCTAAAAAATAAAAGTTATATATGTTTATTTCTCTAAATCAAATGATCTTTCCAAATAATCCATTTGTGTACTGTTTTACAAATTACAAATGCATCTAAAATTCAAATTTGAATAATTCAAATGCAAATTTCTAAATTCCATAACTAATTCATTATTAATCCAATAAATGCAAATAAAATATGTTTTCCATACCATTTCACCTCACCTTTGCAAATATAATTTTTGTTTCCTGGTTTGAATAATTTAATTTGCCTAAATAATTTAATCCTTGTTTAATTCAATTAAATTTGATAAAATCATAACTTGCTCAACATAAAATATTTTTGAACATGCAAAATATGTTTTCAAACTAGAAAAGTGTGAACTTTTCAAATGTGAGTTTGAATTTATGTTTTGAACAAATAAAATTCAAATAAAATTCACACTTGTTTTAAATTCAATTAAAACCTGTTTAATATTGTTTAATTCATAATAAATTCATCCTAATTCCAATTTCAATATTTGAAACATGTAATCCAACTAAAATTTGATGTTCTTTTCAAATATAAATTTTGTTAATTGTTTTGCACACTTTAAATTGATGAAAACAATAAATGCTTGTGTGACACCTTTAAGTAACCCAAAATTCCCAAACTTAACAAATGAATTTCCAAACTTGTTAAACCTTATTTCCAATTGGTTCTATTGTTGTTATTTTGCTGTTTTGCTCATCCATGCATCATGTTAATTCACTTACACAATTTGATTAGTTGTAAAACAATTAATTCAACCATAATTCATGGGCTTTTCATATGCAATCCAATTGCATGTGGGTCCATTTAATCCTGTTTCTATCTTGTCAACTAGTTCATTTCTATGCATCAATTAAATGGTCATGCATCATCCCATGTTTGTGCACTATGCCATGTTATTGATTGTTTGTTCTCTGCGTTGTTTGTTTGCTTCTTCTCGGATAAACGACGACGTTGAGACCGACGATACTTACGACACCCCTTCTAAGGAGTTAGCTCAGTACCAGGCTACTGGGTTTGCAGGCAAGTTATCACTCACATGAACCATCGTGTTCCTTTCAACATTGATTACCGATACTTTCCGTTGTTCTTTTCTGCTAGCCTTAGTAGTAGTTGTTTCTGTTACGAACCTATCACATGTATCCTTTAACCCTGATATTGCCTCACCTCCATACCTTTAACCATTGTTTGAGCCCGTGTCTTACCAGCATGCTTAGGTTGTTTTGCTCGAGTCTGTTACCCGTTATTTTCTGTTACTACTCTTTTACGTTCTGGGAGCTCGATGTTTTATCAATCAATCATGCTAATGTTACTATTAATAATAAATTTGATGATAAGGCACCGGCAGGAGGCCCAGGGTGGTTTTGAGGCCTGCTAGTGTCGACCCTAATAGGAAAAGGGTCTTGTCTACTGATCCATGATGAGCGCACTAACCGCATGTGGGAAGCGAGTATGGGCGCCCCCCTCGATTTGATTCGATTCGCATCTCGTCCAAATTGCCACACGTAGTTCGGGCTTTCCATTTGCTGCATGCATGATCTTGCGAGCCCAGGCCAGGGTGGAACTTTTGTAGTCGGCATTTAGGGCGGCGTGGTCTTCCAGTGCTATGAGGGTCCCCTTTTCTTCGTGGGGCTCGATTAGCCGCGCACGCACAGCACGTGGTGCTTTGGGCTTGATGCGAAGAAGAGTTGAGTTGTGTAGAGTGCCCCGCTTGGTGGAAGTGCATTTCCATCTGGCGGGTTATTCTTGCGTGTACGGCCAAATTGATGCAACCCTGCAGGGATAATCTTCTCGAGAAGCCGTGTTTTCCGCGGTTATGGATTACTTGGTGAAAGTACTGGCTAACAAGTACTCAGGACAACTTAAACCTAATGATTAACAACCTTACACCCAACGATTAACAACTTGACTAGTAATAGGCTTATTGACACAATAATATGAACCATCATTATTTCAACTATGTGAGTTATCCTCGGATTGCTTCTTTGGATAAGGGGCGAGATCCAGGATGGGTTTGTTTGAAGTTATCCTTCAGTTGGTCACAATACTCGATCTTATCCCCTTTCTGTTAGTTGGAAGTTGTAGTTCTCTGTAGTGGGTTAGAGCAGCCAGTTGCAGCATCTTTATATCCCCTTTCTTCCGTTGAACCCAAAGCATCTGTGCTTGGTGTTGACGGGTTACACTTTGGTGAACTGTGAGTCTTGCTTGCCAGTAGGTTTATGTACTGACCCCTTTGGGGCTGTGGTTTCCGCAGACCTACGTTTCCGAGGATCTACATGGTGGCTACTACGTGGAGTATGACGACGAGACTGCTGACGAGTAGATAGCGGACCCGGGCAGGATCCGAGACTTCGTGGATGGGCTCCGTCTTTTCGTTTCCGGCCTCTTAGGCCTATTTGGTTCTTGTCTGTACTCAGACATGTTGAATGCTTCCGCTGTGATGTAATGATGTATTGTTGGGGCATGTGCCCTCTGAATGATTGTATTTGCTATCTCTGCTCTAATGAGAGCCATTTGCAACTTATTTCAATCTTTTGTGTCGTAGAGATCTGTTGTGATATCACTTGTTAAACGCCGTTGACGTACCATGTGTGTATGGTTTGAAGTACGTCAATGGAAGTATCCTGATTTCTATGGGATAGTTTACGTCGACGCTGAACAGATAGGGGTTGGTTGTCACACATACGTGTGTTGGCCTACTCGTAAGAGGACGCGGGAGCCGGTAAGCCCCGTAATCCAATCTACTACTGTTCAACGGAACGGCGAGTATCCTTTAGAAGTCCGGGTGCGACAGATTCTTTGTTGTGTGTGCTTTGAAGTATTTATTTCTGTTTGTTGGTTAATGTGTGTTGTTTAAATAAAATAAAACCTAGTAATAACAAGATCAAACATAAATACCATATCCCATCTCATGTCCATATCATCCTCTATTTTCTTAAAAATCTCCAACTTTGGAGACATGCTTCTATGACAAATCTTGAGCTAATCATCATACATCTCATTGTCTATATCCATGCTATCCATACAAGTTGTTATTTTGGTTATTCAAACTCTTTTGTATCATCTATCAAAGTCCTTTTGAAAGCATCCCCAAAATAATGGTCATATCTCCTTCATTATGAAGCAATTTGCCCATGTTACTCCAAATCACTCCTTATTGTTTTCAGGCCCTATGAACCTAACCTTGTCATCTCCATGACCCATACATCACCTCCATATGGTCCTTTTATTTTCCAAAGACCATTTAATTCTTTATCTCTCATGGTTTTTAACCTATTAAATAAGCCTCTGTTTTCACCCTCTTACCACTTGGTGTCTCAAATATTTTCAAAGGAGTTGTTTATTAAAAATCACTTTTGAGACCTATATTATGTACTCTCTCATCCCAACTCAAAAATATTGGTTTTAAAAGCATTTTTCTATTTATTATTTTCCATTTTCCAAAAGGCCAGAAAAGGATTTTAAAATATTTTGTGAAGAAAAGCATTTCCTAAAATCTTGGGAAAATTACCCAACATGCCTATGGTCATGTGGGACCTACTTATACAAAAACAATTGCAAGTTGTTTTGAAAATTTTGGAGAAAACATTTAAAAACAGTTTCTGCCATTTTTGAATTCCCAAAATTTTGTGAAAGAAATGTTTTTAGAAAACTTTGAGGCCACCATCCCTAGACTCAATTTTTCATCCTCTATCCAATGGACATGATATTTCATATCTGTTCTATTCAAAATTTTGGTGAAAACAATCTAAAACCACTTCTGGTTATTCTAGACATGGTTGAGTTCTTGCATATCCTGACCAATAATAGAACTCTAGCCACCTATCTCTTGTTCTGAGGTGTAGAAAGCATCCTCCCCAACCTTCTGGACATGGTCTACCAACCCCTAGCTCCCTATCTCTCCCTCTCTCTCAACCATTAGCTAGATGCCAAGGATGGTGATCACCACCCATATATCTAATCCACTCCTCAGTCCACTCCAGGCAGAGCCCGTGCGCCACAAGCTCTCCCTCTCTCGCTCGTGATCTCCTCTGGAAGAGGCCCTCCCCCTCTCCTTGTCTCCATCCCCCTCGACCATGAGCTGTCCATGGTGTCCAGAGCACCCTCGCCACGTCTCTCGCGTTCCAACGCGTGGGCAGCATGCCAAGCTTCGGGTCCTTGTCTACTAGCTTCACGAGCCTCCCAGGAACACGCCAGTGCCTTCCATTCCTCTCCTCGCGCTCTCCTTCCTCCTCTGATTCCTGTCGAGCACCTGCGACTCCACACAAGTCCACTCACCTCCTGCCCTCCTCGCTCCCTCTTGAGCTCTCTAATCTCTTGCTGGAGGATCACCTGGGCATGCCACACTCACCAGACAGCAATGAATCCCTCCTTGATGCACCCAACCGAGCCGCCATGTCCGCCGTACGGACATGCGCACCGAGCTCCGGCGCCAGGCCTCCCGAGCCACCTCCTTGCTATCCAACATGCACCACGAGACCAAATCATCTCCAATCGAACACCAATGCCGGGATCCCCCTCTGATTCCCTCAAAATCATCGGCATCGAGCTCGACCTCACCGCGACCAAGCTCCTCGTCGAGCCGCCACCACGGGGTGTCCCCTTCCCTCTCGTTGCTTCCCTTGATCTCCTTGCTACCCTAATAGACTCGTTCCCCTCCTAATTTTGGGTTTGACCCCTTGCAGGAACGGCGCCATCTTCGACCCGCACGGTGGCCGCCGGTTCCCGTCGGGAATCTTCCTTCGGCCTTCCCCTTCGAGCATGCTACGGGTCAATCGATGGGCGACGCCGAGACAAACCTCCTGGTGGTGTTGTCGCTTGATGAAGCTCCCTGGAACCACCGGCGTCGAGTTTTCCGGCCGTCCGTGGCGGCGCAGGCGGACACCGCCGCGTCCCTTGGTCGCCGCCGGCGCGTAACACCGTGGTCAAATCTCGTCCGTCGGATCGGTATCCAGCGGGTGTGTTTGAACCTGGAGCTCCTCTAATCTTCGCCGTTGATCCGCGATCGAACGACCGCGTACCGCTTCACCGCGCGCACGCTCGCCAGCGGGCCGTCGTGCCTCTGTGCGGCCCGAAACTCTTCAGATCTGGCCCATTGCCATTTTTTTTCTGCAGGTTGATTAATCCTTTCCAACATATCTGTTTTCTGGCTGTTTACTTTTATTCAAAACAAAAATGTTAACAAGTGAATCATGCCAAACCAAAAATCACAGATGTAGATCTACTAATTCCTAACCATCTCCAACTTGTAGATCTGGATTTTGTGGTATATTTTAGGAGAAATAAAATAAATGGCAGAAGTACTCATTTACACCATTTCTTTAATAACTTGAGTTTTAAGTATCCAAATCTTGAAAACTCAACTGTTCTGAGTAGCTATTGTTAATATCTATCTGAGGAACTTTACCTTGTGTTGACTTGAGTTGTGATGTGAAAATGACATGCATGTTAGTTTTTAGGCCAGAGGGCACTTCTGTGAATTGTTTTATTTTATTGGTGATGATTTTTGATGTGAATCCAATTGGTTTGGTTTGCTAGTGACTAGTAGCACCTTATACTAGATCTTCATGATTTTAGGAGTTACAGAATAGGTTTGGTGCAACTTTTGGTAAATAGTCCTTTTCTGTCTATTATTGACATGACTTGATAAATTGTTGTGTTATCATGTTCTTGTTATAAAATTGATTCCTAGCATGTGTAGGTTAATTATAAATGTTTTAAATGTGTCTTTAGTGTTTTACTAGTATTATAGGGTTTGTGTGTGAAATCCATGCTTGTTATAGTTTAAATCTCAATATGTTGTTTTCCTAGTAAAAATAGGTTGAAATTATGTTATTCTTCATATTGGTATGATGAATTGAATAAATGCTTTAGTATTGTTTTCCATATCATAGCTACTGTTATTCTAGAATATTATACGTGATTGCATGCTTGAGTGAGCTCTAGATCAAATTGTCATACTTGTTTTTCTGCCATAAAGTTGTTGTTTGCATGCTTAATTTTTGAGGCATTGATTAGATTATTATTTTGTTATTACTAGCATGTCTAGGTGTTGTTTTCTATGTTATTTGGATGCCATCTTACATATCCATCATGTTAGAATAAATTTTGTTTAATGGTCTCTTATGGTTATGCTTGTCTGCTTGTCTAAATAGCCTTTTTCATGTCTAGTTTTAATAGTTGTTTTGCTCCATGATTATTTTCATGAATTGAGTGATGCCATGGTATTTTTGGTATGGTTTTGTCTCTGTTATTAGGTTGCTTAGGTACTGGTTATATTAATTCTCCATGATTAGAAGAGCATGTGTTACTATGGGCTTGTAGTATTGCTTGTTAATATTTTCCTATGCATGTGTATGTGTTCCTAAGTTGTTTTCTTGTATTTTTCTCATCCTCATGAATGACCAGAGAGTCATTTAACCTTATTTGAGCATGATATGAGAGTGGCACACCCACTGGACTCATGCCATTTTGGTTAAGGATCCATAACATCAATTCTAGTGCTATTCATGTGTGTTGTCTGTGCATGTTTTGCTTGATGGTGTGCACCCTAGTAATTTTGTTTGTGAGTGTACTTGTTTGATGAAATGCTTGATGTATGTGTACATTTTATCAAGTGATTGCCTTTGTTTGGTTCTGATTGTGTGTTTTTCCTTTTTGTATTTACGACGTTAGATAACGAAGACGGTATTATTTCCCGGAGAGGTTTTTATTGCAGCTCTTGTTTATTTCAAGAGAAAGACCAAGACCAGTGCCAAGGCAAGCCATTCTAAATGCTTGCTGTTGTTTTACTTATCATTATCTATCATTCATGTTTTACTTCTGAAGCTTTACAAAAGTTTGATTCAAAAACTATCTTTTTAAGTGGACTATACCACTATCTGTTTTTATGTATCTAATATGCTATATCCAATATATAATCTTGGTGTTACCAAGCCCTTTAGATATTTTGGTATCATCACTTAATCAACTTAAGTCCCCTAGTGGACATTTTAACTTGATGTTTTTGAAAATCAAAAAAGGTTGGAAAAACCCCGAGGAAAGGTGGGACCTTGTCCGAGGGAGGTTTGTGAAGAAGGAAAGGTTTTCGACTTGTTTTCCAAAAATGACACATAACCTAGTCTTCGCCGGACAACCAAGCCGTGCTGCCACATTACCCCAATATGGGAACGGGGTCTAGCTAATTGCTTGTCGGTGTTGGTCCGTGTCTACCTCAATGTGCTATAGGGGTTAGAGTCCCCCGAACTGAATTGTCGCCATGAGGGAGAATGGGACATTCAGAGTGTGGGGATTAAGTTCGCCACCGGTTGCAACAGTTGGGTCTCCTGCCATGGCGGTGTGTTGTCAGGGGAAACCGGATCGATATGGCTGACTCACTCGGTGCCGGGGAGAACAAACCCAGTTGAAGAGGTAGTCATTTACTAGCACTGACATAGTGGATGGTTAGGACCAGTTATCCGATGTTTGCATACTGTGTCGGACAGTCCGTGGTTGTTCACGGCGGATGTACTGGATCTTGTAGATTGTGTACACCTCTGCAGAGTAAAACTATTCAGAATAGCCGCGTCCTCGGATATGGACAGTTGAATGGCCATGTAGATAGCATTGTGTCAATGTTTTCAAAAAGCTGGAAAGTGTTTTGGAATTGTACCTCGGAGGTACGTTGAAAGGGAATGATTGTACCTTTGAGATACCGGATAAATGATGATCTTAAAGATGTGTTTTTTTTCAAGAAGTTTTGCAAAGAGAAATGTTTTCTTTATTTAGAATGCTTTATCAAAACCTTGTGGACATGCTTTATCTACAAGAGAAATGAAATATCTTTTGAAGTATCTTCTTCAATAAAGAAAAATAAAACTTGTGCAACTATGATGAGTCTTAAATTCATCATGGCTAGTTGAACCCTAATTAAAGCCTTCCTACCACCTATATATATGCATACTTGCATGTTTAGCTTTCATTTGGGGTGTCTTGCGGAGTACATTCAAACGTACCCACATTGGTTTCGTCCCTGGCTATTGTCTTAGCCAGACTCCGAGTCAGTAGCCTCTAGGTAGTCAAGGCGTGACTTGGGTTTACCACGAGTGTGTTTTGTAGTCTTCCGCTGTTTTTAGTGTGTGTTCCTGCCCTGCGCGGCAGTTGTTTTCAACTGAGTCAAGTGACCAGTTGTGTAAGTCGTGGATTCGTGTAGTGGATGTTGTAATCTGCAATGCCAACTCGAGTATGTTTTTCACGACTAACTGATCATGGGATCGTGAATGTATGCATACTGGAGGTCTCGGACTGCTAGTCTGGGGTCCCCACAGTTTTTGGTGACTTGCACAATATCAAAACAAAAAGTTTCCAATTTTTGTGATTTTTGCACTTTGCAAAAATAAGGGATGTTACATATATCCTTTCTTTGGTGCACTCTAGGTGTATAGGATGTTTGGGCTAATTGAAGACAAGAGGTGAAAGTGCACAAACTCTGCAGAGTCAACAAACTAAGATCTTAGCCTTATCTTCGGTTATGGGCAATTTCGAGCAATTGGACAAGGATGGACGGAAGAATCACATCACCATTTTCAATAAGTAAAATTTTACCAAGTGAACAGTAGTTGTGGTGCTTAGATTTCAGTCCAATGATGCCACCCTTTGAAAAGAAAAGTTTGTTTTACAAAAGAGATAGGAGATAACTCGCTTTATCAAAAAACGCCAAAAACTCCACTCAACCAGATTAGAATGTAGTATTAGTATTGACATTTATATCCACCATAGTTGTACTTGCCAATACATTAAATTTTATTGACCCCCTTGTGGCTTCATATTCCATCCTACAAATGAATCTGAAGACGGGTGAGGATTTCGTTTAGGATGTCGAGTCTACCGCCAACATGTTTTTCCTGTGGCACATGAAGAAGATGAGGCTCAATGTTGTTCTATGTTTCTGTTGTAATACTTTGTATTATGCTAGTCTTCTTAGACTATGCAGGTTGTAATGTTATTTTGTAAAGACTGGATCATGCGATGTAATAAAATTTGACGTATTTGCATGATATTTCATTTCGTACTATGGTGCTAGTAATTGATCCAGGGACTACCACAATAACACATGTGATCTTGCATTATTTAAATGCGGGAACACTACACAAACAGGCCCTGGATCATCCAGCAATTACTTACTTTCTATACCTAGTCCAATTATATGTAAACATTATTGAGATCATGAAATAAAGTTTGTCGGAAAAACATGCAAATTATTTTTTACCTTTTATCATTTAAGCATGTTCCGTCTTTTCTATTTCCCAATGATCTTTTAATTTCCTTCAATGTTAACCCGAATTTTTCCTGCGTACTCGGAGTTATGAAAGTTGAATGCTTTCGGCCTAAAAAGGTTATAGAACACCAGATTGTGCCTACGTGCTTGGAGTTCGTACTTTTATATCCTTATTTTCTTAAGTATTATCTGATTGTTTGTCTGCTTGGTCGCTGGATTAGTAAGTTAAAGTGCCAAAGTGTGACTAATGATTCCGAGTTTAGACTGGTTGGTTTCTTAACCCGGTTGCACAGTGTGAAGATTTCATACTTTCGGAATCACTCAAACACTAAGAAAGGTTAAAGCATACAAACTAGAGAACTAAAAAGAAAATGAGACATCAAATTAAGGTCTAGTAGATGGGTTGTAGTAGCTCAATTGCTCTACGTGAATATGTTCACTCGATATGGTACATTTCAGCTCCCACTGAAAGTTCATCTTTTTGAATTAATGTGGCAAACACCCTCATTGCTCAACTAAGATTTAGTATAACTGATTACTGGGTACTACTTGTTTACATTAGCTTGCAAGAATAACTTAAACTGCAAAAGCATATATTGTCCATAAAAAATAGGCATTTAGAATGCATTACATATGAGTATTACATTGTTAAAACAAGTATGCATTCCTCCTCATATGGGAATCCACATGGCATGTATCTAGACGGCATCGACAAAATCTTCATTGTCGTCATCATCGTCGTTGTCACTTGGATTCTACGGAGTCGAAGGAATTTCTTCCTCCGGGTAGAATGTGGTGTTGGAGAGCATCCGAGCAATCTTGGAGGCATATCCCTTGAGAGAGTAAAATATCTCCGTCTTTTGGAATTCATAGTAGCCTTGGGGAATGTCGGTCGCGACGCGCTTATGGAGTGTGGACACACGCTTGTTGGGAGAAATCAAGGTTGAATCGACCAGTAGGAGGAAGGAGTAACTTCAGAAGGTTGATGCAGCTGAGATGGCAGGGCGCACTACCGGTTCAGTAGCAACGTGGAACCTACCGGTTCAGCAGCAGCAAACACGAAGCAATGAGGTTGTCAATCTCATCGGTTTTGCTGAACACAAAGATAAATAACATGTGTGGTGAACAAATTACAACTGGGCAATTGATAGATATTGAAACATGCATGACATGATGATTACTATGTGATTCATGCGGGCATTACAACAAGATACGTAGACCGTCATCCAACTACATCTATGACTAATAATCCACCCTCCGAATATCATCTGAACAAACGTTGGTTATTAAGTTGCAAGCAACAAATAAATGCATTAATAAAAGTGTGTAATGTAAACAATAACATCATCCTTAGACAAAGCATTGTTGTTTTCTCCATAATGGCAACAGCACATCCTCCATCCGTCAAGTTTCTGTCACTCGAGCACAAATGCAAAGGAGGCATGAACCCACTATCGAGCATAAATACTCCCTCTTGGAGTTACTAACATCTACTTGGCCAGAGCATCAACAAATAACGGAGAGCATGCAAGATCATAAATAACATATACATGAAGATAACATGATAGAATGATAATCAAAAGACATAGCATTCAACATTCATCAGATCCCAGCAAACACAACATGTAGCATTACAAAAGGATGATCTCGATCATGTGAGGCAGCTCACGAGATCTAAACATGAGGCATAAAGAGGAGGAGACAACCATCTAGCTACTTCTATGGACCCGTAGTCAAGGTATGAACTACTCACGCATCACTTCGGAGGAGGGCATGGTGGTGTAGACCCCTCCGGTGATGAATGCCCCTACCGACAGGGTGTCGAGGAGAGCTCCAGAACCCTCCCGATCTCGGGATGACGATGACGGAGGCCTCGGGTGTTTCTCGAAAAAAGTGGTATATTCCTAGGGTTGATATATTGGGGGGGATTATATAGGAGAAAGAGGGATGGAAGAGGGCACCTGGGGGGCCCAGACCACCCCAGGCGCGTCCAGGGGGCGCGCCTCCCTATGGTGTGGCCCCCCTGTGGCCCCTCTCAGGGTCTCTTTGGGACTCCGTGGAACCTTCAGGAATTCTAAGACTTTCGGGCTTCGAATTTTCCAATTCCGAGAATATTTACAAAACAAATTTTATGAAACTAAAAACAACAGAAAACAGGGAACTCGCTCTGTGGCATCTTGATAATAGGTTAGCCCCGGAAATCGATTAAAATGACATAAAGTGTATAGAAACACATGTGGGAAATAACATGAAAACAACATGGAACATCAGAAATTAAGGATACGTTTATGACGTATCAACGTCCCCAAGCTGAGTTCCTACTCGTCCTCGAGTAGGTAAATGATAAAAACACATAATTTCTGAGGTGACATGCTACCAACATGAACTTGATCATCAATAATGTAAAAGCATATGTAAGATGATATCATAGAACTTAAGCATGAGCATGATACATACAACTTTAATAATAAATCATAGCAATCACCTTGCATCATGATAAGTAACACAAATAAAAGATCATGAATAACAATGCATCAAAAGTTATACGTTTGTTTCAAGTATAGAGAAAGCATGTCAAAGTGATATTTCTCTAGTCCTTAAGAGTGGGGCAAAACATAAATGCCATGACACCTTCAAAGTTTATGAGGAAGACTAGAATAACTAATTTGAGAGCAAGCAAATAACACATCATGAATCATTTAATAATGTTTCTGGTACAAATGCACATTAAACTCAGAATGGAAACTATGCTCTCTCAACTATGCATAAAGTTAGAAGATGGAGACTCAACATAAAAGTAAAAGAAAGGCCCTTCGCAGAGGGAAGCATGGATCACTCATGTGCTAGAGCTTTTATTTTAATAAAAGAGGTATAAAATGTTTGACACTCCTCCCATTCATCTTACACAAAGCATGGCTAACTGAATCCTCGGGTGCCTGCCAGCAATCACATACCATGGAGGAGTGTCTATTTTTAGGGAGGTGTATGCTAATGTCAACGAATGGTAAATAGAAAATACAATATGTCACAAGCCAACTATACTTCACAAGAGAGGCTCCCATATGAAGGACACAACTGGTGTAGAAGGTCATCCCTCTTTCTCTTTTGTTTACACAATTATGATTTGACTGATAAATGAGGAGCAAAAATAGTGAAGAGAATATGTTTGTATTAATTTTGGGCTAGGCACCCCGCTGCCAGCTCTTCTATCAATTGGATAAGCGGATGAAGCCACTAGTCTAGGGTGTGAAATCCAATCAACAAGTGAGATAAAGATTCTCTATTTACGTCCTAATGAGCAATAACAGGAACACAAAATAGGATTAATTTTGAAATTTTTAAAGGTAACACATGAGAAATTTACTTGGAGTGGTAGTTAAATACCACATGTAGGTAGGTATGGTGGACACATTTTGCATACTTTGGTTTTTGGGAGTTGGATTGCACGAGTAGAGCTCATACTCAGTACAGGTGGAGGCTAGCAAAAGACTGGGAGCGACAAATCAATAGAGCAATAATGACCATAATCAGGCATAGCGACATAAACATAATTAATCAAAGTATAAGTGGTACCACAAGTTCAAAAACTAAATGATCATGGAGGCTATTAGTGACTGTTTACTAGTCATAAAAATGGTATCAGCTTGCACCAAGTCAACCAAATAAAACATTCAAAGGAGAACACCACAAATTTATGCTTCAATATGACAAGAACAACTCATGATTCTTTCAATGGCACATTAAACACTCTAAAATAATTGAGACAAATAATGCTACTAAATCACGACTAGTCTTTACAATTAAATATCATCTAGCATGATATGAAAAAGTCTATCCATGGTCCATACAAGCTTCTATCTGCATCATTTATAATTTTTACCAAATGTAGCCGTTTCTTTTCCAACAAGCACCATACAAAATATGTTTTAACAAAAACTCTATAAATGATATAGAAATAAAGAATGAGATTACTCACATAACACTACTAAAACTAAAAGCTCTGAATAAGAAATGCAATGAAAAGAAGAGCTAAACAAGAATTTTCGCAGCACCTAGAAGAAAAACTAAGAATACGCGCATAACGAGTATTCAAACAAAAAAGCGGAGCATGTCTCTCTCCCAAACAAGGATGATAGGTTCCAATGATATTATTTCAACAAGGGAAACAAAAAGAATACAAAATGAAAAATAACAGACGCTCCAAGTAAATTTCATATGATGTGACCGAATAAAAATATAGTTTCACTAGAAGTGATCTAATAAATGGTTGATGAAGAAGGGGATTCCTTGGGCATCCTCAAGCTCAGATGCTTGAGTATTATTAATATTTGTTGGGATGAACCACGGGGACATCCCCATGCTTTGACCTTGCACTCTTCTTGATCACATATATCACCTCTTCTCTTGACCCTTGGAAACTTCCTTCACACCACACTCAAAGAGTAATTCGCATTAGAGTGTTAGTGCAACAATAAAAAAATCCATGGGTTTTGTATGGGCACAAGTTCTATTGATACTTTTAAACATTAGCTACAGCCACTGATGTTTCGTGAAGCAAAGAAATCCACTTTACATCATAAAAGAGCAAACACAAGAAAAATGGCAGAATCTGCCAAAACCAGAACAGTCTGTAAAGACAAAAATTTTCTGGGAACTTACACTAATCAAAAAAAAACTTAAAGAACAAAAAGTTGTGGAATTAGCTGAGGAATAAGCACAAAACATTTCAGGTCATTTCGGTTTCTTTTGTGAATTATACGATTTTTTATGGTGAACAGCAGAAATTTGTTTCCTGCGCAGAAATCCCAAAACCAACTCCAACTTTCGTCAGAAACTTTAGTTGGCACAACCAACACATGAAAATAAAGATACAAAGGAGTTTCTACAGAAGTATACATCTCCTTGACACAAAGAAAACAGGCAAAAACAAAGCAAAAATAAAACCATGGGTTATCTCCTAGGAAGTGCTTTTCTTTAACGCCTTTTAGCTAGGCCTAGAAAAGTGGATTTCGGGATTTTCAAGTGAAGAAGAATTTAAATTTTAATGAGTTAGAATAATAGAATAAAAACTCAACTTCATTATCTTTCTAGGAAAGTGTTCTGTACCTTTCTTGAATGGGAATTGAAATTTAATATTCCCCTCTTTCATATCAATAACAGCACCAACCGTTCTAAGAAAAGGTCTCCCCAAAACAATTGGACAAGAAGCATTGCATTCAATATTCAAGAAAACAAAATCAAAGGGGGACAAGATTATTACTAACCATGATAATAACATCATCAACTATCCCCAAAGGTTTCTTCCTAACATTATTAATAAATACGAATATCCAAATAACAGGGTTCCAAAGGTGGCAAATCAAGAATATCATAAAGTCTTTTAGGCATAATAGAGATACTTGCACGAAGCTCACATAGAGCATTGCAATTAAAATCATTCACATGGATTTTAATAATAGGTTCTAACCCATCATCTAACTTCCTAGGGATAGAGTCTTCACATCTTAATTCATCCTCTTTTATTTGCATGAGAGCATTTGTAATATGTTATGTGAAAGTCATATTCGTAGCACTAGCATTAGGAGAACTAGCAAGATTTTGTAAGAACATAATCACTTGAGTTATATTGCAATCATAAAAATTAATATCATTTTTATCAAAGGTAATGGGATCATTGTCTCCCATGTTTCTAAAAATTTCAGCACTATTATCAGGAGCATTTTTAGCAGCTTCAGGCATTGTTTCATTTTTAATAGCAGCTGTAGGAATATTGCAAACACCAATTACTTTAACATTAATAATATAAGGTTTACTATCATGAGGGGCTTCAGTTTTACTAGTGGTGGTAATGGTGCAAACATTAGCTATATTATTCTATCTAGCTATTTCATCTTCTCTTTCCCATCTAGCATGCAATTCAGCTAACATCCTAACATTATCATCAACTCGAATTTGGATGACATTCAAGGTTTTGCTTTCTTTAACATCATGAGGTATAACTTTTAGTTTCAGAAAATCAACATCGAGAGCAAGGCTATCAACTTTAGAAGCAAGAACATCAATTTTGCCAAAAATTTTGTCAACAGATTTATTGAAAGCAGTTTGTGTACTAATAAAAAATTTAAGCATCTTCTCAAGATCAGAGGGTACACTTTTGTTGCTGTTATAAGAATTACCATAAGAATTACCGTAAGCATTATTATTATTATTAGGAGGATATGGCTTATAATTATTGCTACCAAAATTATTCCTGTAAGCATTATAGTTGAAATTATTATTTTTAATGAAGTTCACATCAACATGCTCTTCTTGAGCAACCAAAGAGACCAAACGAACATTGTTTGGATCAATAGGAGCATGGCCATTAACAAGCATAGACATAATATCATCAAGTCTATCACTCAAAGAGGAGGTTTCTACCTTCTTACCAGTTGTAGCTCTCTCAGTATGCCATTCAGAATAATTTACCATCATTTTATCAAGAAGCTTTGTTGCTGCCCCCAAGGTCATGGACATAAAGGTTCCTCCAGCAGCTGAACCCAGAAGGTTTCTTGAAGAAAAATTCATCCCTGCATAAAAGGTTTGGATGATCATCCAAGTAGTCAGTCCATGAGTGGGACAATTCTTTACTAAAGATTTCATTCTTTCCCAAGCTATAGAAACATGGTCATTATCAAGTTGCTTAAAATTCATAATGCTACTTCTCAAAGATATAATCTTAGTAGGAGGATAATATTTTCCAATGAAAGCATCTTTATACTTAGTCCAAGAATCAATACTATTTCTAGGAAAAGATAGCAACCATTCTTTAGCTCTTCCTCTCAAAGAGAAAGGAAACAATTTTAGTTTAATAATATCTCCATCTACATCTTTATATTTTCTCAACTCACATAGTTCAACAAAATTATTAAGATGGGCAGCAGCATCATCAATACTAATACCAGAAAATTGCTCTGTCATAACAAGATTTAATAGTGCAGGCTTAATCTCATAAAAATCAGCAGTAGGAGCAGGTGGAGCAATAGGTGTGCTAATGAAATCATTGTTGTTGGTGCTAGTGAAGTCACACAACTTAGTGTTCTCAGGAGTAGTGTCGCACCCGGACTTCTAGAGGATACTCGCAGTTCCGTTGAACAGTAGTTGATTGGATTACGGGGCTTACCGGCACCCGCATCTCTTACGAGTAGGCCAACACACGTATGTGTGACAACCAACCCCTACTGTTCATCGTCTACATAAACCATCCCATAGAAATCAGGATACTACCATTGACGTACTTCATAGCATACACACATGGTACGTCAACGGCGTTTAACAAAATGATAGCACAACAGATCTCTAAGACACAAATAAATAGAAATAAGTTGCAAATAGCTCTCACTAGAGCAGAGATAGCAAATATAATCATCCAGAGGACACATGTCCCAACATATCATCATTACAACATAGCGGAAGCATCCAAAAGGTCTGAGTACGGACAAAATCCAAATAGGCTTAAGAAGCCGGAAACGAAAAGACGGAGCCCATCCACGATGTCTCGGATCCTGCCCGGGTCCGCTATCTACTCGTCAGCAGCCTCGTCAAACTCCACGTAGTAGCCATCACGGGGATCCTCGTAAGCGTAGTCTGCGGAAACCACAGCCCCAAAGGGGTCAGTACATAAACGTACTGGCAAGCAAGACTCACAGTTCACCAAAGTGTAACCCGTCAACACCAAGCACAGATGCTTTGGGTTCAACGGAAGAAAGGGGTGATACAAAAGATGCGGCAGCTGGCTGCACTAACCAACTACAGATACATACTACAACTTCCGGCTAACAGAAAGGAGATAAGATAGCGTATCGTAACCAACTATAACTAACTCCAAACAAACCCATCCTGGATCTCGCCCCTTATTCAAAGAAGCAATCCGAGGATAACTCACACAGTTGGATTAATGATGGGACAAGTTATTGTGGCAATAAGACTATTACTAGTCAAGTTATCATTAGTTAGGTGTAAGTTGTTCTGAGTACTTGTTAGCCAGTACTTTCACCAAGTCAACCATAACCGCGGAAAACACGGCTTCTCGAGAAGATTTATCCTTGCAGGGGTGCACCAATTTGGCCGTACACGTAAGAATATCCCGCCAGACGGGAATCAAACCCACCAAGCGAGGCACTCTACACAACTCAACTCTTCTTCGCATGAAGCCCAAAGAACCATGTGCTGTGCGTGCGCGGCTAATCGAGCCCCACGAAGAAAAGGGGACCCTCATAGCACTCTAAGACCACGCCGCCCTAAATGCCGACTACAAAAGTTCCACCCTGGCCTCGGGTTCGTACCTGCATATGAGTGCATCAAATGGAAAGCCCGAACTAAGTGTGGCGATTTGGACGAGATGCGAATCGAATCAAATTGAGGGGGGCGCCCATGCACGCTTCCCACATGCGGATAGTGCGCTCATCATGGATCAGTAGACAAGACCCTTTTCCTAATTAGGGTCGACACTAGCAAGCCTCAAAACCACGCCGGGCCTCCTGCCGGTGCCTTATCATCAAATTAGCATTACCTCATTCATTAACAGGTTGTTGTTTAACATCGAGCCCCCAGAACATAGTAAAATATGGTAACAGAAAGTAACGGACAACAGACTCGAGCAAAAACAACCCTAAGCATGCTAGTAAGACACGGGCAACAAACAAAGGGGTGATAGGTGTGGAGGTGAGGCAATATCATGGTTAAGGGATAACATGTGATAGGTTCGTAACAGAAGCAACGATACGTAGGGCTAGCAGAATAGACAACGGAAAGTATCGGTATCCAATGTTGAAAGGAACACAATGGTTCATGCGCGTGAATACTTGCCTGCAAACTCAGCAGCCTGGTACTGAGCTAGATCCTCAGAAGGGGTGTCGTAAGGCTCGTCTGTCTCAACGTCGTCGTCTATCCGAGAAGAAGCAAACAAACAACGCAGAGAGACAAACAATCAATAACATGGCATAATGCACAATCATGGGATGATGCATGACCCTTTAATTGATGCATCAAAATAAACTAGTGGACATGGTAACAACATGATTAAATGGACCCACATGCAATTTGGGATTGCATATGGAAAGCCCATGAATTATGGTTGAAACAATTGTTTTACGACTAACAAACAGGTGAAAGTTTATTAGTATGATGCATGGATGAGGAAAACAGAAAAATAACAACAATAGAATCAATTGGAAATAAGGTTTGCCAATTTTGGAATTTTATTTATTAAGTTATGAAATTTTGGTTTCTTAAAGGTGTTACACAAGAATTTGTTGTTTTCACCAATTTAAATTGTCCAAAATAGATAACAAAGTTTATATTTGGAAAGTGCACAAAATTTTAGGTGGATTACATGTTTCAATTATTGAAAAAGGAATTAAGATGAATTATTTATGAACTAAACAAGTTAAACAAGATTTAAATGAATTAAATTCAAGTATGAATTTATTTGAATTTTTATTTGTTCAAAACATTAATTCAAATTCATATTTGAAAAGTTTATACCTTTCTAGTTTGAAAACATATTTTATAAGTTCAAAAATAATTTAATTTGAGCAAGTTATGAATTTAGCAAATTTAAATGATTTAAACAAGGTTTAAATTATTTAAGCAATTTTAATTATTCAAATCATGAAACAAAATTTATATTTGAAAAGGTGGTTCAAAATGGCATGGAAAACATATTTTATTTGTGTTATTTGAATTAAGTATGAATTAGTTATGCATTTAATCAAATTTAAAAGGAGTGGTTTGAATTTGAAATTTGAATGCATTTGAATTATTCAAAACAGGAAACAAATGATGTAATCATGTAGAGAATTAAATTTGGTGCAGTGTACATATTTTATTTACATTATTTGGATTTATAAAATAAAAGTTATTAGCATATTAAAATTAGGGACCAATCTGTAATGAAAAAGGATTTAAATTAAAATGAAAAACTGGGGCAGAACGTTTTCTACCTCGCAGTGGCTAGCCCTAGCCACTAACGAGGGGGCCCTAGGCGCTGTGGCCCGCGTGTGTGCAGGCGTGGCAGCACAGGCCACTGGCAGGTGGCCCCTGCCTGTCAGCTGCTCGCGCAAAAATGTTGGGTTTTAATCGCGCGGGTAGGGCTCGAACCCGCGCTGCGGACGAGCGCGCAGTGGTGCGTTACCACTACGGTGTGAAGCGTTCTTTGACAGATAGGGGTGCGCAGCTAGGATACTCTTCAGTTAGCGTTTTAACTGAACTTTCTGCAGGCGTTTCTGAACTTTGACAGAGGGCACGGCGGCTCAACGGCGGCGAGCTGCTGCGGCGTTGCGGTGCCGTGTGCGCGTGGTGCTGCGTGCAGAGGTGGTGTGCGTGCGTGCAGAGAGATAGGAGGAGAGGGGTGAGGAGGAGGTGATCACCGGGAGGAGTTTCAGAGGGAGGAGCTCGACGGCGAGGTGGACGTCGCCGATAGCTGCGAGGATGGCGGCGGAGATGCAATCCTTCTCGGGCTCAACGGAGGCGTCCAGGAGGTAGAGGTTGGTACGGGGGGCTGATCCCCGTGGTTAGCCAGCGGGGTGGAGGCTCAGGTCGACGGCGATTGCCATGGGTTCAGAGGTGGAGCTCCGGTGAGGTTCAGAGGTTCAGGGATGGAGGATTCCGGCAGCGAGAGGGAAAAATGATGGCGCAGCTCGAGGGAGGAGGGTGAGGCTAGGTTAGGGCAGCTCGGGGGGCCTAGGGGGTAGCTTTATAGGGGCTAGGGCGCACGGTGGCCGTCTGCTGTCGCTGCCGTCGACGTGGCGGTGGCGGATGTGCTGCCGTACACAGAGAAGAAAGGGGAGAGGGGTGCGAAGGGGTATCGGGCCGTGGAGAAGTGGTGGGCTGGTGGGCGCAGCCCACCTGGCTTGCCCTTCTCCCTCCGTTTTTTTAAAATTCTGTTTCTTCCTCTTTCTTTTTTTTTGCTGAAATGAAAATAGGAAGAAATAGATAAGTTTTGGGTTTAGAAAAAATTAGGGCAAAAATTTTATATTATTTATTTATGTTAACAGCACAAAGTGCACTTTTGTTTGTTCAAAATGATTTGAATTTAGGTGTTGTTTGAAATTTGTTTAAAATTTGAATGAGATTAATATTAATTGAAAATAATTGAACTTGAGCAAATAAGTTTTAAATTCAAGTTTCTTTGAAGCAAGTGAAAGAATTATTTTGTAATTTCCATAATTTCAAATTGGGTGCTGTTTGTAATTGAATTTGAATTTGAATACAATTTGAAATAAGTGAATTATTACAAGCCATAATTTTAAATAGTTTGAGCCTTATGGTTTAATGGAAACAAATGGTTGTTTTGATTGACTTTTTAGTTGGAAAATTGTAACATAACAAGTATGAAAAAAGCATTTGAAATATTGTTTGAATTTCAATTGTGAAAACAAAGAAAAACAGATGCAAACAAATGGAAAACAAATGCAATGATTAAGATGCCATGATGCAAAACAATAATTAAACAAGAATCAAACATTCTAGGGGTGTTTTCATACCTGGGATGTTACAAAACGACCCCCTTGAAGGAATCGCGCCCCGAGATTCCTACTGAGAAGAGAAAAGGTCCGGATACTTCTTGCGAAGATCCTCTTCGGTCTCCCATGTTGCCTCTTTATCGGAATGATGGGACCACTGCACTTTCAAGAACTTGGTGCTCTTGTTGCGAGTCTTACGCTCGGTCTCATCGAGAATTCGAACAGGGTGCTCCTCATAAGAGAGATCATCTTGCAGTTCAATGGAATCATGATCAACTGCACGATCTGGATCTTTGAAACACCTCTTGAGCTGTGACACGTGAAACACATCGTGCACCTTGGATAGTTTTTCTGGAAGTTCAAGACGATAGGCATTTTCCGCACGCCTCGAGAGAATGTTGAAAGGACCAATGTATCTTGGTGCAAGCTTTCCTTTCACACCGAAACGATGAGTGCCTCTGAGGGGAGTTACACGGAGATATGCCTTGTCACCAGGTGCATAGATCATATCCCTGTGCTTGCTGTCATAGTAGCTTTTCTGACGAGACTGAGCAATCTTGAGATTGTCACGAATGATACGAACTTTCTCTTCGGCTTCCTTAACAATGTCAGGACCCAAGAGTGAACGTTCACCAGCTCCAGACCAATTGATTGGACTCCTGCATCCGCGGCCATAGAGAGCTTCAAATGGTGCCATGCCTAGGCTTGCCTGGAAGCTGTTGTTGTAGGAGAATTCAGCATATGGAAGGCAATCCTCCCATTTCATGCCAAAGGAGAGACCACATGCTCTGAGCATATCCTCGAGAATCTGATTGACTCTTTCGACTTGCCCTTGAGACTGAGGGTGATAGGCTGTGCTGAACAGAAGTTTGGTGCCCAATGCTTCTTGAAAGCTTTTCCAGAAATGAGAAGTGAATATGCTTCCACGGTCTGAGCTTATTTCCAATGGAACACCATAAAGAGGAACAATCTTTGCTGTGTAGAGTTCTGCTAATTGGCTAGCTGAGATTGTTTCTTTGACAGCAAAGAAGTGAGCTACCTTAGTGAGACGATCAATAACAACGAAGATTGCATCGTTGCCCTTCTTGAACTTTGGAAAACTAGTGACGAAGTCCATTTCAATCATGTCCCACTTCCACTCAGGGATTTTCAGAGGTTGGAGTAGACCGGCTGTTTTCTGATGGACTGCCTTAACACGTTGACAAACGTCGCATTCAGAAACGTATTGAGCAATTTCACGTTTCATGCCAGGCCACCAATACAGCGTCTTGAGATCCTGGTACATCTTTGTACTTCCAGGGTGAATGGAGAGAGGAGTTTCATGAGCCTCCTTGAGAATGACATCTTTGAGACTTTGAACTTGAGGGACTGCAATGCGTCCTTCGAAGAACACAGTTCCCTTGTCATCAATTGAGAAGGACTTAAATTTCTCCTTGCCTTCTTTGATGTGTTCTACCATCTTCTTGATTTCAGCATCACGAAGTTGTTCAGAACGAATCTTGTCCTCGAGAGTTGGACTGGCTGTCAAGCTCGCAAGATAACCTTGAGGAACAAGACCAAGGTTCAGCTTCTGGATTCTTCATGAAGAGGAGGTTGGCTTTCCATGATCATGAGATTATTGCAATACGACTTGCGACTGAGAGCATCGGCCATAACATTAGCCTTGCCTGGAGTGTAAGAAATGGTAAGATCAAAGTCTTTAATCTTTTCAATCCATCTCCTTTGGCCTGAGGTTAGATCTGGTTGAGTGAAGATGTATTTTAGACTCTTATGATCGGAAAAGATTTCAGTGCGATTACCCAACAAGTATTGCCTCCATTTCTTGAGGGCAAACACAACTGCTGCAAGTTCAAGGTCATGTGTGGGATGTTTTGCTCATGGGCATTCAACTGACGTGAAGCATAAGCCACAACTTGACGTTCTTGCATAAGAACTGCACCTAGACCTTGAGAGATGCATTCGCAGAATATCTGGAAAGGTATGGTAGTATCTGGGCTAGACCAGAACTGGTGTAGAAGGTGAGTTTAGTCTTCAGGAGATTGAAACTTTCATCACATTGTGGAGACCAAACAAACTTCTTGTCCTTCTTTGTGAGATCAGTGATAGGTTTGGCATCTTGGGAAAAGTTTTGGACGAAACGACGGCAATAGCTAGCCAAGCCAAGAAAACTTCTTACTTGCCTTCACCGTCTTTGGAGGTTTCCAATCAACAATTGCTTTAACCGTTTTCTGGATCAATAGGCCTTGTGCCCTTGGCAGAGATGATATGACCAAGGTAATCAACTTCTTCGGAATCCAGAACTCACCATTTGGAGAACTTGGCGTATAGACGATGCTTCGAGAAGTTTCATGAGTAGTGAGACGAAGGGGTTCTTCATGCGCTTCCTCGGATTTTGAGTAGGACCAGAATGTCAACGAGATATACCCACAAACGAACTTGTGTCGAGGTATTCGTGGATAACCAGAATTCATGAGTCGAGAGAATGTCGCCGGTGCATTGGTGAGACCAAAGGACATGACGGTGTATTCATATAGACCGTACCGAGTGGTGAAAGCTGTTTTTGGAATATCTTCCTTTGTGATCTTTATTTGATGGTACCCCATCCTCAAGTCCAACTTCGAGAATATTGAGGCTCCAGCAAGTTGATCAAAAAGACCATCGATACGAGGAATTGGATACTTGTTTTTGATGGTTTTCTCGTTGAGAGGACGATAGTCAACCACGAGTCTCTTTGTGTGATCCTTCTTCGCAACGAACAGAGTTGGGCAACCCCAAGCCGAGGAACTAGGTTGAATGTAACCTTTTTCCATGTACATATCGATTTGCTCCTTTAACAGTTTCAGTTCAGGAGGAGCTATCTTGTATGGATGCTTAGAGATTGGAGCAGTACCTGGTTCAAGCTCGATCACGAACTCAACTGCTCTGTCCGGAGGCATCCCTGGCAACTCTTCTGGAAAGACGTCAGGGAATTCACAAACCACCGGAACATTTTCAATTGAAGGAAGGGGTTTTGCATCGAGGGTGTACAGCTGAACAGAACTTGATTCATTTGGAGAATAGACTATCTGGCCAGAAGGGTGGAACAGAATTATTGACTTCTGGGCACAGTCAATCGTAGCTTTATTGGCCTTCAACCAATCCATGCCAAGAATGACATCAATGTCAGAATTGCCAAGCAGTATGAGGGAAGCAAGGAATACGTGACCTCCAATTAGAATCTGATTTTCATGACTGATCTTGGAAGTTTGCATAGTTGCTCCAGGGGAGTTTACTACTAGCGGGGAACCCAAACCAACAAAAGGTAGTTTAACTGCTGTCGCAAAGATCTTTGACACGAAAGAATGCGATGCTCCGGTATCAAACAACACTTTAGCTGGAAAAGAGTTTACGGGGAATGTACCGAGAATGACGTCAGGAGCTTCCTCAGCTTTGTCGATCTTGACATGATTCACCCTTGCGGTCCTCCCGACAGGCCTGTTGTTGGAGTTGAAGGCTTTAGCCGGGGGAGCACGCACCATTGCCTGGTTTGTGTTGGGACGAGGTGGTGGTGGAGGTAGCTGCCTCTGAGTGCACTTGTCAGCGTAGTGCCCCGTCTGCTTGCATTTGTAGCAAGTGACGACACGAGGAGTATCTGGCCTTGGCTGCCCCATTGAAAACCTCTGAGCCTGCATCTGAGCTGGGTTGGGTGGGCGGGGAGCGAAGCCTGGAGAAGCTTGGGCATATGGAGCCGTAGTGACAGCACCATTTGGCACCCAGATGCGGCGCTTCTGCGGAGGGGTGGTCATGTTGGAGGAGGAACCACCCTCACGCGAGTGCTTTCGAGACTCCTCGAACGCCTTGCGCCCATTTTCCTCATTGAGCGCGGTGTTCACGAGCTCCTCGAAGTCTTTGGCCTTGATGTTGGTGAGGGCGTACTTGAGTTCCGGGTTAAACCCTCTGCGGAACCTTGCCATCTTCTTAGCCTCAGTGGACACCTCATCACCAGCGTAACGAGCGAGGCGATTGAACTCACTCTGATAGCCAATGACGTCCAGCTTGCCCTGCTTGAGTGAGCAAAACTCTTCACGCATCCTTTCCATGAGACCATCTGGAATGTGGTGCTTCAGGAAGGCTTCCTTAAAACAACCCCGGGTGATTGGATAGCCAGCTCCCATGGTCTGGTAGTTTTCCCACCAAGTAGCTGCCTGACCCTTCAGCAGATAGGATGCATACTTGACCTTGTCTTCCTCAGCCACGTGAGCAATCTCCAGAGCCCTAGCTATCTCACGGATCCAGTCATTAGCATCCAGAGGCTCGCGTGTTGCCACGAAAGCTCTCGGGCCCAGACTCAGAAACTCCTTGATACTGACTCGTGGAGCATTCTGGTTGTTGTGCTGGTTAGTCTGAAACTGGGCCATCTGTGCCATGACTTGGGTCATCTGAGTCAACAGCTCCGTGATTGGCGGTGGCTCAGGCGGGTTGTTCCTTGTTGGCGGCATCCTGAATAGACATGCATTTTAGCACAACAACAGAAAAGGATAGACTTGGAAACCGAAAGAGAGATTATTCCGACGCATGAATAGATAACCAACAGGTACATCATCACATGTTCAAATATATCAGAATATCCAACACACCATAAATGGTTCGAATGTCAAAGGATAACTAAACATAGCTAAGAATGGATACATCGGTACTCCCATGCTCATCACGCAGGACGGCGGTGAGTAGTACGACGAGAGGTATGGTGAGGAGCACGCCCACGAAAGTAGGTAGAACGACGATCCACATAGATCTGCCGTGGTCTGAGAGCGACTCTAGGTGTGGTGAAGTACATAGCGTCGACTCCCTGTGCTCCAAAGCGTGGAATCCCAGTGTAACCAGCACCGAGGTTAAGGAGTGGACCTCTGATTGGCTCGTAACCTCCAGCATCTGGCAGACGACGACCAACTGGCTGATCGAAACATGCAAAGCGCTCGTCTCCAACAAAGTTTGTGGTGTACGTCGCCAGACGAGTCAAAGCAAGGTAGAGCTGCTCTCTGACTGAAGCCAACTCCTGAGATAGTGTGCTGGCAACTGCGTCACTGTGCCTCACAAACTGAGCGGTGGTGTGCAGCCTAGAGTTATCATGCTCGTAGACATCCAAGTTGTCGTAGAGAGTGAAGTGAGCTCCCTCCGAGGTGATGTAACCACGGGGGATGTGGCGATAGATAGAATCGTCAAATCCCCAGTAGTCAGCACGAAGGACGGTGAGACTCACATAAGCTGCCTGCTGCACGGCCATATCCACTGTGGAACCTACTGCCTCGTAGCGGTGGACAACGCTCATGCCATCATCTGACAGAATGTAGACGATAGCCTGGTAGTAGGTCTGGTCAAACTCTCGCTGCTGCTCGTAGACCTAGTACTCTGGTGCCCAACGGAACCCCAGATAAGTGACCATGTCTCTCAGCATCTCCGGATAACCGGCAGTGCTCTCGCAACGAGTCATCCGAACCACCTGCGGGTAGAACCTGAGATCCATCTGCAGATGATTGAGGAAGTTTTGATTAGACGCCGGTAGAGAACTGAAGTGGAAAGAAACAACAAGGTTTCAACGGACGAAAAGGATGTTGAGAAGAACAGGATATCGAAGCAACATCGGTAAACACGAGACCAAAAACTCCTGAGGTACTACGGAAAACCCATCCGAGCTTCTAAAGGATCAATATCTACTACTTAAGGAATAGAGGATCTGCTTCCGGGGTTTACACGCCTCCGTTCTCAATCGTGAGTAGGCAACATGATAAATCATGTCACAACCACCTCCATTCCTATAGTCTAGTAGATATAACTATCCTAGAGAAACCAGGATACGTGAAATCCTAACTTGAAAGTTTAGATGAGAAGGGAAAACAACGTTGCATTTCCTTACCAGAAAAGGGAGGGTGGGTGGGGAAAGAAATAAAATGGCAGAATTCCTACTCTCACGTTTCATTTTTCCTATGTAGCTAAAAAATAGTTTCTAGACTCAACTGCGACTAGTAAAAGGGATCCTACAGGCAGACAGGCTCTAATACCATTTGTCGCACCCGGACTTCTAGAGGATACTCGCAGTTCCGTTGAACAGTAGTTGATTGGATTACGGGGCTTACCGGCACCCGCATCTCTTACGAGTAGGCCAACACACGTATGTGTGACAACCAACCCCTACTGTTCATCGTCTACGTAAACCATCCCATAGAAATCAGGATACTACCATTGACGTACTTCATACCATACACACATGGTACGTCAACGGCGTTTAACAAAATGATAGCACAACAGATCTCTAAGACACAAATAAATAGAAATAAGTTGCAAATAGCTCTCACTAGAGCAGATATAGCAAATACAATCATCCAGAGGACACATGTCCCAACATATCATCATTACAACACAGCGGAAGCATCCAAAAGGTCTGAGTACAGACAAAATCCAAATAGGCTTAAGAAGCCGGAAACGAAAAGACGGAGCCCATCCACGATGTCTCGGATCCTGCCCGGGTCCGCTATCTACTCGTCAGCAGCCTCGTCAAACTCCACGTAGTAGCCATCACGGGGATCCTCGTAAGCGTAGTCTGCGGAAACCACAGCCCCAAAGGGGTCAGTACATAAACGTACTGGCAAGCAAGACTCACAGTTCACCAAAGTGTAACCCGTCAACACCAAGCACATATGCTTTGGGTTCAACGGAAGAAAGGGGTGATACAAAAGATGCGGCAGCTGGCTGCACTAACCAACTACAGATACATACTACAACTTCCGGCTAACAGAAAGGAGATAAGATAGCGTATCTTAACCAACTATAACTAACTCCAAACAAACCCATCCTGGATCTCGCCCCTTATCCAAAGAAGCAATCCGAGGATAACTCACACAGTTGGATTAATGATGGGTCAAGTTATTGTGGCAATAAGACTATTACTAGTCAAGTTATCATTAGTTAGGTGTAAGTTGTTCTGAGTACTTGTTAGCCAGTACTTTCACCAAGTCAACCATAACCGCGGAAAACACGGCTTCTCGAGAAGATTTATCCCTGCAGGGGTGCACCAATTTGGCCGTACACGTAAGAATATCCCGCCAGACGGGAATCAAACCCACCAAGCAAGGCACTCTACACAACTCAACTCTTCTTCGCATCAAGCCCAAAGAACCACGTGCTGTGCGTGCGCGGCTAATCGAGCCCCACGAAGAAAAGGGGACCCTCATAGCACTCTAAGACCACGCCGCCCTAAATGCCGACTACAAAAGTTCCACCCTGGCCTCGGGTTCGTACCTGCATATGAGTGCATCAAATGGAAAGCCCGAACTAAGTGTGGCGATTTGGACGAGATGCGAATCGAATCAAATTGAGGGGGGCGCCCATACACGCTTCCCACATGCGGAAACTAGCAGGCCTCAAAACCACGCCGGGCCTCCTGCCGGTGCCTTATCATCAAATTAGCATTACCTCATTCATTAACAGGTTGTTGTTTAACATCGAGCCCCCAGAACATAGTAAAATATGGTAACAGAAAGTAACGGACAACAGACTCGAGCAAAAACAACCCTAAGCATGCTAGTAAGACACGGGCAACAAACAAAGGGGTGATAGGTGTGGAGGTGAGGCAATATCATGGTTAAGGGATAACATGTGATAGGTTCGTAACAGAAGCAACGATACGTAGGGCTAGCAGAATAGACAACGGAAAGTATCGGTATCCAATGTTGAAAGGAACACAATGGTTCATGCGAGTGAATACTTGCCTGCAAACTCAGCAGCCTGGTACTGAGCTAGATCCTCAGAAGGGGTGTCGTAAGGCTCGTCTGTCTCAACGTCGTCGTCTATCCGAGAAGAAGCAAACAAACAACGCAGAGAGACAAACAATCAATAACATGGCATAATGCACAATCGTGGGATGATGCATGACCCTTTAATTGATGCATCAAAATAAACTAGTGGACATGGTAACAACATGATTAAATGGACCCACATGGAATTTGGGATTGCATATGGAAAGCCCATGAATTATGGTTGAAACAATTGTTTTACGACTAACAAACAGGTGAAAGTGGATTAGTATGATGCATGGATGAGGAAAACAGAAAAATAACAACAATAGAATCAATTGGAAATAAGGTTTGCCAATTTTAGAATTTTATTTATTAAGTTATGAAATTTTGGTTTCTTAAAGGTGTTACACAAGAATTTGTTGTTTTCACCAATTTAAATTGTCCAAAATAGATAACAAAGTTTATATTTGGAAAGTGCACAAAATTTTAGGTGGATTACATGTTTCAATTATTGAAAAAGGAATTAAGATGAATTATTTATGAACTAAACAAGTTAAACAAGATTTAAATGAATTAAATTCAAGTATGAATTTATTTGAATTTTTATTTGTTCAAAACATTAATTCAAATTCATATTTGAAAAGTTTATACCTTTCTAGTTTGAAAACATATTTTATAAGTTCAAAAATAATTTAATTTGAGCAAGTTATGAATTTAGCAAATTTAAATGATTTAAACAAGGTTTAAATTATTTAAGCAATTTTAATTATTAAATCATGAAACAAAATTAATATTTGAAAAGGTGGTTCAAAATGGCATGGAAAACATATTTTATTTGTGTTATTTGAATTAAGTATGAATTAGTTATGCATTTAATCAAATTTAAAAGGAGTGGTTTGAATTTGAAATTTGAATGCATTTGAATTATTCAAAACAGGAAACAAATGATGTAATCATGTAGAGAATTAAATTTGGTGCAGTGTACATATTTTATTTACATTATTTGGATTTATAAAATAAAAGTTATTAGCATATTAAAATTAGGGACCAATCTGTAATGAAAAAGGATTTAAATTAAAATGAAAAACTGGGGCAGAACGTTTTCTACCTCGCAGTGGCTAGCCCTAGCCACTGACGAGGGGGCCCTAGGCGCTGTGGCCCGCGTGTGTGCACGCGTGGCAGCACAGGCCACTGGCAGGTGGCCCCTGCCTGTCAGCTGCTCGCGCAAAAATGTTGGGTTTTAATCGCGCGGGCAGGGCTCGAACCCGCGCTGCGGACGAGCGCGCAGTGGTGCGTTACCACTGGGGTGTGAAGCGTTCTTTGACAGATAGGGGTGCGCAGCTAGGATACTCTTCAGTTAGCGTTTTAACTGAACTTTCTGCAGGCGTTTCTGAACTTTGACAGAGGGCACGGCGGCTCAACGGCGGCGAGCTGCTGCGGCGTTGCGGTGCCGTGTGCGCGTGGTGCTGCGTGCAGAGGTGGTGTGCATGCGTGCAGAGAGATAGGAGGAGAGGGGTGAGGAGGAGGTGATCACCGGGAGGAGTTTCAGAGGGAGGAGCTCGACGGCGAGGTGGACGTCGCCGACAGCTGCGAGGATGGCGGCGGAGATGCAGTCCTTCTCGGGCTCAACGGAGGCGTCCAGGAGGTAGAGGTTGGTACGGGGGGCTGATCCCCGCGGTTAGCCAGCGGGGTGGAGGCTCAGGTCGACGGCGATTGCCATGGGTTCAGAGGTGGAGCTCCGGTGAGGTTCAGAGGTTCAGGGATGGAGGATTCCGGTAGCGAGAGGGAAAAATGACGGCGCAGCTTGAGGGAGGAGGGTGAGGCTAGGTTAGGGCAGCTCGGGGGGCCTAGGGGGTAGCTTTATAGGGGGCTAGGGCGCACGGTGGCCGTCTGCTGTCGCTGCCGTCGACGTGGCGGTGGCGGATGTGCTGCCGTACACAGAGAAGAAAGGGGAGGGGGTGCGAAGGGGTATCGGGCCGTGGAGAAGTGGTGGGCTGGTGGGCGCAGCCCACCTGGCTTGCCCTTCTCCCTCCGTTTTTTAAATTCTGTTTCTTCCTCTTTTCTTTTTTTGCTGAAATGAAAATAGGAAGAAATAGATAAGTTTTGGGTTTAGAAAAAATTAGGGCAAAAATTTTATATTACTTATTTATGTTAACAGCACAAAGTGCACTTTTGTTTGTTCAAAATGATTTGAATTTAGGTGTTGTTTGAAATTTGTTTAAAATTTGAATGAGATTAATATTAATTGAAAATAATGGAACTTGAGCAAATAAGTTTTAAATTCAAGTTTCTTTGAAGCAAGTGAAAGAATTATTTTGTAATTTCCATAATTTCAAATTGGGTGCTGTTTGTAATTGAATTTGAATTTGAATACAATTTGAAATAAGTGAATTATTACAAGCCATAATTTTAAATAGTTTGAGCCTTATGGTTTAATGGAAACAAATGGATGTTTTGATTGACTTTTTAGTTGGAAAATTGTAACATAACAAGTATGAACAAAGCATTTGAAATATTGTTTGAATTTCAATTATGAAAACAAAGAAAAACAGATGCAAACAAATGGAAAACAAATGCAATGATTAAGATGCCATGATGCAAAACAATAATTAAACAAGAATCAAACATTCTAGGGGTGTTTTCATACTTGGGATGTTACAAGTAGTCATTTTAGCAAGATTAAAAATAGGATAAAAACTACAGCTAGAATAAGAACTATTTTTTTGTGGTTTTTTGATAAAGAGACGCAAACAAGATAAAATAAAAAAACTAAGAAAAACTCAAACAAAGTAAAGAGATTGGAAGTGAGATACTCCCCTTGCAGAAATTATTTTCCTCCCCGGAAACAGCGCCAGAAAAGCTTGATGGAGTGTGGACACATGCTCGTTGGGAGACCCAAGCACAAGGTGTGAAGAGTGCAGCAGCAAGTATTCTCTCAGAAAAGAAACCAAGGTTGAATCGACCTGTAGGAGGAAGGAGTAACTTCAGAAGGTTGATGCAGCTGAGATGGTAGGTTGCACTATTGGTTCAGCAACAACGTGGAACCTACACAACACAATCAAATCGCTTTGCCCGAACGAAGCAGTGAGGTTGTCAATCTCACCAGTTTTGCTGAACACAAAGAGGTTAAACATATGGTATGGAAAACAATATGAGAACAATATGAAAATAGTAGCAGCAGTGTGAAACAGTGGAAGCAGTGTGAAAACAGTAGAAGCAGTGTGTGTATTATAAGTATGAGGAAAATGGACCGGGGTCCACAGTTCACAAGTGGTGTCTCTCCGTGAAAGATAAATAACACGTGTGGTGAGAAAATTACAGCTAGGCAATTGACAGAAATGAAGGCTGCACCGTAGTGCATATGCAATACATAAAGATTACTATGTGATTTATGCGAGCATTACAACAAGATACATAGACCGTCATCCAACTACATCTATGACTAATAATACACCCTCCGAATATCATCCGAACAAACATTGGGTATTGAGTTTCAAGCAACAGATAATTGCATTAAGCAAAGTGTGTAATGTAAACAATAACATCATCCTTAGACAATGAATTGTTGTTTTCTCCCTAATGGCAAGATCACATCCTCCATCCGTCACGTTTCTGTCACTCGAGCACAGATGCAAAGGAGGTATGAACCCACTATCGAGCATAAATACTCCCTCTTGGAGTTACTAGCATCTACTTGGCCAGAGCATCTACTAATAACAGAGAGCATGCACGATCATAAATAACATATACGTGAAGATAATATGATAGACTGATAATCAAAAGACATAGCATTCAACATTCATCGGATGCCAGCAAACACAACATGTAGCATTACATAAGGATGATCTCAAGAATGTGAGGCAGCTCACGAGATCTAAACACGAGGCATAAAGTGGAGGGGACAACCATCTAGATACTTCTATGGACCCGTAGTCCAGGTATGAACTGCTCACACATCACTTGGAGGAGGGAATGGTGGTGTAGACCCCTCCGTTAATGAATTCCCCTCCCGGCAGGGTGCCAGGGAGAGCTCCAGAACCCTCCCGATCTCGGGATGACGATGACAGCGGCCTCGGGTGTTTCTAGGGAAAAAAGTGTATATTCCTAGGGTTGATATATCGGGGGGATTATATAGTCGAAAGAACGATGGCAGAGGGCACCAGGGGGCCCAGACCACCCCCATGCGCGTCCAGGGACGTGCCGCCCTATGGTGTGGACCCCTGTGGGCCCCTCTCCGGGTCTCTTTAGGACTCCGTGGAACCTTCGGGTATTCTAAGACTTCCGGGCTTCGTATTTTACAATTCCAAGAATATTTTCAGAACAACTTTTCTGAAAATAAAAACAGCAGAAAACAGGGAACTGGCTCTATGGCATCTTGTTGATAGGTTAGTCCTGGAAATCAAGAAAACATGACATAAAGTGTATAGCAAACATGTGGGAAATGACATGAAAACAACATGGAACATCAGAAATTAAGGATACGTTTATGACGTATCACGCGCCATGTTTTAGAAGTTGGGTAATGCATCTTCATCACACCTAGGACATGCGCACTCCACCACAGGCGGCAGACTGCATCCAGGACTCTCTCTGGGCAATAACTTCGGCAAAGGCCGACGGAAGCTCTGAAATATCGGAATATTCTTCCTTTTTGTCCGAAAGGCACTTGCTAATAAGTTTCCTTCCGTCTTTCTTCATATTCTTGACAAAGGTTCCAAAGCCCGGATACGATCGATCCGAGAAGAAGAGTCGCATTCTGCTATAAAATACAGAAAGGCAGATATCAGTAAAAGCTCATAAGAAAACAATACTATTTGAAGCTGAATGAAAAACTGGTAGAGCTAAAAAACTTACCAAGATATGTTAGTCAATCTCGGCAACCTCCTCAAGGCGGCAATGAAGAGAAGCCTCCAGATCCCTAATGGTGGCGTTGTCCTTCTCACTCTGAGACTTAAGCCGAGCCTCGAAAGTTTCCAAGGCCTTCCGGCTTTCGTCCAACTCCTTTTAGATCTTCGCATTGATCTTGTGAAGCTCCAAATTTTCGGAGCGGAGCTGATGAGCATTGCCGATATCCGCAACATCTTGCCTAGCTTCAGCAAGTAAGTCAATATCATTAACACAAAAGTATTCAAAATAAAATCCCGCAAGATAAAAAAAAGAAACAAGGAATCGATAAGTATGCTTATAGGCATTCTCCTTGAATTGCTTATGAAGTTCGGAAATCTCGGATTGTTTCTCTTCAGTGATTTGAAGGACCTCCGTATTCTTCACATTGAGTTTGCCGAGAACATCCATGTTGATGCTTTCAGCAGTTTGCTAAAAGCATACGGAAAGAAAAGTTAGTTGAAGCCAAAAGATGAACACAAAATCCTAAAAAGTGTTAATACGTAAAGAATGCTTTCATGATAATACTTGGGGACTGGAAGTATACCTGGCACATCTTCTGAAGCCCAGAAAGCATCTCAGCGAACTCCTTGCTATACTCAGAGAACGAGATCCCCATATGATGAATGTCATCTTGAATGACCTGCCGAGGCGAGAAATCATAATTATTCTAAATGATTAAACCTCCTTATGGGGAAGTACGGATCAAGGGGGCTCTGACGAATGCTTTTTTGCCCATGTATGCATGTATCCATTCTCCTCAAAGCATGCCTCTTGCTTTACCTTAAACTTATGGTCACGTGTCAGAATTTCCTCGTCAGCTTTGACAAGAGACGACCCTCCTTCTTCGTGATGTGCTGCTGATGTCTATGCAAGCTTCTATTCTTGTTGACAATGTTGGCCTCCAAGTGCAGAGCTTTGTAGAACAACAACAAGTTTTCCTTAAGTGGATCACCCAAGGTTTATCGAACTTAGGGAGGAAGAGGTCAAAGATATCCCTCTCAATCAACCCTACAATTACGATACAAGAAGTCTCTTGTATACCCAACACACCTAATACAATTTTCAGTTGTTTAGGTGCACTAGTTCGGCAAAGAGAGAGTAAAATGCAAGTAATATGGATGATAATAAGTGATAATAGCAATAAGAAATAAAAATGGCAGCAAGCAAACATGTAGCAGAACTGATTGTAAATGGTGTTTCAATGCTTAGAAACAAGGCCTAGGGATCCTACTTTCACTAGTGGACACTCTCAACAATGATAACATAATTGAGTGCATAAAAGTCATCTCTTCACTATGCTACTCCGAACCACTCTCCGGTCTAACAACAAACACCAATCCATTGCGTAGGGCTGTAACAGCACTCCTCAAAGTCGCATTCCCATGTCTAGTTAACCCCACACTGTCACTATGAGCGCCCTACAAGGTACTAGACAAACACCACAATTTCATAGGTCATCCAACACAAAATATAAATATCATGCTAAACCACATGGTGCACACACTATCACCTTTACACCGTCATCAAAGTGTTCATGGATATCTCAATAACAAAACCACTTGAGTAGCATAACAGATGAAGAATAAAATCTACTGATTCAACTAGATTACAAAGCTCATGATCACATAAAGATCACACCATGGGAGAGAGAGATGAAACACATAGCTACCGGTAGATCCCTCATCCCTAAGGGAGAACTACTCCCTCCTCATCATAGGAGACAGCAACGATGATGAAGATGGCGGTGGAGTCGATGGAGATGGCTCCGAGTGCACTTCCCCGTCCCGGCAGGGTGCCGGAACAGAAATTTTGTCCCCCAAAAATTGTCGGTGGCGGCGGCGGAGCTATAGATTTTTTCATGGAACAAGGCTGGTTGATTTAGGGTTTATGCATCGGGGGGAATATATGGGCGAAAGGGCAATAGCGGTGGGCTCCCGAGGGGCCCACACCACCTCCCGGCGCGGCTAGGGGTCCACCCGCACCCAGGCATGGTGTGGGGGCTCCAGGCCCCCCCCCTCCAAGACTTCTAAGACTTCTGGCTTTTGAATCGTCCAATTCCGAGAATATTTCCGGAACAACTTTTCTGAAACTTGAAACAGCAAAAAACATGAACTGGCTCTATGGCATCTTGTCAATAGTTTAGTCCGAGAAAATCGATAAAAAGGGCCGAAAGTGTAAAGGAAACATGTAGCATATGGCATAAAAATAACATGGAACATCAGAAATTATGGATACGTTTATGACGTATCATACCTTCAAGAGAAGAAGATGAGTGGGTTGGTATTTCCTAACAGAGGAAACAAAGTACTCATTGTTGGATGTATCTACATACCGAAGGCGTAAAGTTTTCCATTCTGGTGTAGCAAGTGTAATCCAAATATTTGTTTGACCGAAAAGCAACTTCCTCGCCTAGAAATTGACCAAAGTCTCAATTTTTTTATGCTCCTAGAAAAACCTCTATCAGGTCAACTTTGCTCCTGTTTTGAAAATACAAGTAACCAATCCTTTGAAAATATGCCCTCTACACGAACCAAAATACCATCTTCAGATTTCCGGCCATCCTCCAGTATGGCAACCTGCACTCCAGCAATAAATAGTACAAACATTATAGTTCTCCATCAGCCAATTTTCTGCTGAGATTTTTAGTAAACCGAACTATTCATTCACCTAGTTTTGGAAAAATGAATCTACTGAAATTGGTTCACACATTTAGTAAATGACGGACAACACATACAAACATATCCGACGTACCATGAGTACATTTAATTGCATTATAAGATAAAGAAGTGCAATGACTTCAAGTTCAGATCCAGGTGACTATGGATTGCAAATTGTCATACGCCAAAACTGAATTTATTTTCTAGTTTAGGTAGACACGAAACAGATGAATTCTTTCTACTTTAAATCTAAGCTATGTGCCTTATATTATGTCATCCTATTTAGTACAACAGTAAAGGAGGCTAAAACAAGCAAGAATCCAAAAAGAAACATTCAGATAGAAATAACTACGACACCGCGTGCTGCAGAAGGTCTCCTGTTATTCCCTGCCACTGAGCATCACATATTGGTGAGCCATGAAAAGGCACGGGAAAAGGATGCAGGAGAGAGGCCCACCTTGGGTCTTAGACGTTGTCCTTTGATTAGTTTTGGCGAAGCCTTCGTGCTCGCTGAAGACCCTAAACAACAAAATTCAAAAGCAGTTTGAGCCATAAAATTTGCGACATGTGTTTTCTTTCAAGAAATATATTTTTTATATACTACCAACAAAGTATTGGCAGCAAGGAAATTCATGCTACAACGCTCACCATTTGTAGGATCAGTACCACAGGCACATTCCTTCTAAAATGTATACCACTGTATTTTTACCAGCACATGCATCCGGCGAGACAAAATATTGTTTATGACCAGAAACACATGGTACCCTTATGTCTACACACGCTTCTATTCTTGTAGACATAACAGGTGAAGAGTAACATCTACTTATTCAACTAGATTACAAAGCTCATGATCACATAAATATCACACCATGGGAGAGAGAGAGAGATGAAACACATAGCTACCGGTAGATCCCTCAGCCCTGGTGGAAAACTACACTCTCCTCATAATAGGAGACAACAACGGCGATGAAGATGGTGGTGGAGTCGATGGAGATGACTCCGAGGGCACTTCCCCATCCCATCAGGGTGCCGAAACAGAGATTTCTGTCCCCCGAAACTTGTCGGCTGTGGCGGCGGAGCTACGGAACTTTTTGTGGAGAAGGGCTGATGTGTTTAGGGTTTATGCCTCGGGGGACTTTATAGGCGATGGCGGTGGGCGCCCGAGGGGCCCACATCACCCTTGGGTGCGGCCAGAGGGGGAACCGCGCCCCCTATGGTGTGGCTCCTCTGTGGCCCCCATCCGGGATCTCCTTTGGACTCCGTTGACACCCCGGGAATTTGAAGATTTTTTGCCTTTGTTTCGTCCAATTCCGAGAATATTTCTAGAACAACTTTTCTGAAATAATAAACAACAGAAAACAAGAACTGGCTCTCTGGCATCTTGTCAATAGGTTACTCCATGAAAACATCTGGAAAACGAAGGAAAACATGTGAAAAAATAAAGGTATTGGATATAAAACAAGCATGGAGCATTGAAAATTATAGATACGTTTGAGACGTATCAAGCATCCCCAAGCTTAACTCCTGCTCTTCCTCAAGTAGGTAAGTGATAACAAAATAATTTTTTAGGTGACATGCTACCAACATAATCTTAATCGTCACATTTGTAAAAGCATTTGTAAAGCTGAGATCATAGTACTCTAAACACATGAATGATAGATATAATTCTAACAATGAAACTTCGCAATCATGTTGCAACATGAAAAGTAACACAAACATAAGATCATGAATAATAAAGAATTTTGAAAATTATATGTTTGTTTCAAACAATAAGAAAGCATAGTTAAGCGGATGACTAGAAAAATGATTTAAGATCAAGTAATAACATGGCATGAATCAATCAATAATAATCTTTGGAACAAATGCACATTTAACTCAGAATGGCAACTATTCTCTCTTAAATGTGTATAAAGTTAGAAGATGAAGACTCAACATAAAAGTAAAAGAAAGGCCCTTTGCAGAGGGAAGCAGGGATTAACTCAGGTGCTAGAGCTTTTTATTTTATTAAGACATAAGTATTGAAAAAAGTTTTTTAGAGAGGTGTATGCTTATGTCACCGAATGGAAAACAGACAATACATTACGTCACAAGCCAACTAGACTTCACAAGAGCGGCTCCTGATGACCCACAAGTATAGGGGGTGTATCGTAGTACTTTCTATAAATAAGAGTGTCGAACCCAACAAGGAGCAGAAGGTGTTGACAAGCAGTTTCGATGAAGGAAAACTGTAAATACTGGAAAATAGATTTGTAGGGGGTTTTGATATTTCAGATAAATAAAGTGTGAGTAAATAAAATGCAGTAGTAATAATTGCAGCAAGTGGCCCAATACTTTCTTCAGCAAAGGACAAGCTGGTGGGTTTACTTATGATTAGCAAACGTTCTCGAGGACACACGGGAGGTTTCTGTCAAGTGCTTTTGTTCCATGCAACTGAATAATTTTAGGTGTATTGATAAGTGTTGTGAGGGTGAACCTATGCTAATGTACAGTCCCATCCAAGACTAATACATACTTGTGATTATACCCCTTGCAAGCATACGCAACTACAAGAAAGTAATTAAGACATAAATCTAACCACAGCTTTAAACTCCGGGATCCTACACTCCCTCGTGTAGTGGTTTCCTAAAGGGGGTTTAGGTTTCTGTCACTCCGGCAACCACACAATTAGTAGTCAAATACACGATGCATTCCCCTAGGCCCATAAATGGTGAAGTATCATGTAGTCGATGTTCACATGACACCACTAGAAGAATAACACCACAACTTAAATATCAAACATTAAATATTACTCAACATTACTTCACTACTAACAACTTGACTTCTCCCCAAGTCCTCAAGAACAACACGAACTACTCAAAAGACATCATATGGATCATGATCAGAGGTTGTATAATGGATGATAACAATCTGGTCATAAAGTGCAAACACCGATAAATCTCACAAGCATCAACTACTAACAAGTAATCCACACCGGGAGAGAGATCTAATGCAAAAAACCGAAATATGCCCCCAATTGTTACAACAGGATGAAGGTGGATGATGAGGGTGATGGTTCGGGTGGTTATGATGATGATGATGACGATCTTTATGATGCCCGGAGTGATGCCCGGAGTTATTTCCCCTCTCTAGAGAGGAATTTCCCCGGCAGATTTTTCCCTGCTAGAGAGCTTTTCTCTCTCGGGTGTTTTCCGCTCCGAGACGGCGGCGGAATAATTCTTCGATGATGGAATGAGGCTTAGGGTTTCCTGGGGGACAAGCACGCAAAAGATATCCCCCGGAGGTGGGCCAAGGTGGCCACACCCCTAGGTGGCGCGGCCAAGGGGGGCGCGCCACCCCATGGTGTGGGCCCCTGGTAGCCCCCCTCTAGCTCTCCTTCTGGCTATGTTCCTCATCTGAACTTTTAGGACACCCCCGGTGTCCCACTTCTTCTTCTGATCTTCTGAAATATGGCATCCCGACGGTGCTTTTTCCATCAGATTCCTGGTCCCGGTGTTTATTCTCCAAAAATTATAAAACATGCAAAATAAGATAAAATAACATAATATATGCATCATAACATGAAATATATCGATGAATAACAGAAAATTATGATATAAAATAGTGATGCAAAATGGACGTATCAACTCCCCCCAATCTTAGACCTCGCTTGTCCCCAAGCAAAATTGAACTCAGAAAACATGACCACAGGTTTATGGAGTGAAGAGTCGATAAATAAAATACAGACAAGAAGCATCACATCTATGTATGCACCAATCATTATAGACAGAAACTTCCTCTCATATAACCTAACTTGAAATGAGTAATGGGAGTCACAAACAAAGATGCAAAAGAGAGAATCAACATTGGTAATGGCAAACTTCATTCTTGGTCAGAGAACATTTAATGATATCCTGCTTATCTTAGGTGAAGTCTTTATAATAAGGCTCATCTTGTAGAGCTTAACATGTTTAATTATAACAATTCTTTTACAGTGATTCATAGCTTTTCAAAGTAATATTCATTCATATAATAAAGAATGTGCTAAACAAAGAAGTATAGAAAACATGATTGAATAAATCAACATATAGATGGTGAGATCACAACAACTCAACTGCTTGCTGGAGACAGAGAGAAATGGGTTTACTGACTCAACATAAAAGTAAAAGATAGGCCCTTCGCAGAGGTAAGCATGGATCACTCATGTGCTAGAGCTTTTATTTAATAAAACAGAGGTATAAAAGTTTGACACTCCTCCCATCCATCTTACACAAACCATGGCTAACTGAATCCTCGAGTGCCTGCCAACAATCACATACCGTGGAGGAGTGTCTATATTTTAGGAGAGGTGTATTCTAGTGTCAACGAATGGTAAATAGAAAATATAGTACGTCACAAGCCAAATAGACTTCATAAGAGCGGCTCCCATGTGAGGGACGCAACTGGTGTAGAATGTCATCCCTCATTCTCTTTTGTTTACACAATTATGCTTTGACAGATAAATCAGGGGCAAAAATAGTGAAGAGGATTTGTGTATTAGTTTGGGGCTGATCACCCCGCTACCAGCTCTTCTAGCATTTGGATAAGCGGATGAGGCCACTAGTCCAGGTGGTTGAAGTCCAATCAACGAGTGAGATAAAGATTCTCTATCGACGTCCTCATGAGCAAAAACAGGAACACAAAACAGGAGTAATTTTGATAGTTTTAAAGGTAGCACATGAGCAATTTACTTGGAGTGGCAGTGAAATACCACATGTAGGTAGGTATGGTGTAAATAATGGCAATGTTTTGGGGCTTAAGGTTTTGGATGCACGAGAAGCATTCCCTCTCAGTACAGGGTTTTTGGCTAGCAAGGTTGGGTAGCAAGCATACGAGTTGAGAGAAAACAAAAAAATATACATATGATGAAACCAATCATGCAATCTTCATTGAAAGCCCAAACGATCTTAACTTGTGAATACTAAGTTTACAAGCTAATAGGAATATTCCTCTTTCTTATACTAGCATCTCAAATTATTATTTCTGCTGACCCAAGCTAAGTTTTCCAAAACTAACTAGATTAACTTGATGATCTCTAGAGTGATACCAAATAATAATAACAAGCTCAACCATATTACAGAAATTGAAAACTAAAATGATGTGTGCAGAAAGTAAATGATGAAACTTCTCATTAATATTTCAAACCAGCAACTCACACCAACGGATACAATGATAACCAACTAAGGAGAGATACTTCCATACTACAAACCATCCTATATGATAACTTCTCTACTCATGATATGACTCTACTGAAAAAGTAAAAAGATGAAAGATAGTGATGTGATACCATGGCACTACCTCCAAGCTTGGAACAAGCCGAGGGGATGCCAAACCAATGACGAATTATTTCTTCGGTGGTGGTGGTGAATCCTTCTCATCCTCGTCCTTCCAAGGTAAAGGTTCTCCATCCACAAATGATGTCTTGGTCTCCAAAATCCTGAAACTAGCAGCAGAGCTTATAAGTTTAAACCTGCTCTCATACTCACAGTTCTGGTTATGCACATCATAGAGTTGTGCATGCAAATCATTGGTGGTCTTGGTGAGTGAGAAGATATCCTCCCAAAGCTTCAAATTCTCCCTCTTGTATTCAGCGATTTGTTCTGTCTTTATCTTGTGACTGATCTCAACTTCACGCTCCGACATCTTCTTGTACCTAAAGACTTCTTGCTCCAACTCTTTCATCCTAGCCTCCAGACTCGTCCTTAAGAAGCAATTCCTTGGGATGCATCTTCAACTCGTTCATGTACGGGTTGACGATGTTCTCAAAGAAACTGTCTTTGGGAGATCCAGGAGAGGACATTGTGGCTCTAGATCTGATGATGTAACCTGGCAGACACAGATCGAATCGCAAACACGACGAGAAAACGATATATGGACCTCGGGGGATCCGGCGCATTATATAGCAAAAATTTTCATAACAAAAGGAAAGTCCAGGTCGAAAACGAGTCGCAGAGGGGCTCTGGGGCGCCCACACCATAGGCTGGCGCGGCCAGGGGTGGGCCCGCGCCACCCTATGGTGCCTCCGGGCTCCGTCTCCGCCTCGTTTCTGGCTCATAATTTTTCATATTTTCCAAAAAAAAACAGTTAAAATAAAAGTTGGAAGATGTTTCGCGAACGTTTTCTTACCAAAACTGATACCTATTCAAAAATTGACTGTAGTTTCTGAAATATGCTTCTCAATAAACTCCTCTAGGATCATGGCTTGAATACAATCAACATTTTCATTATAAGGATCTCCAGAAATATAATGCTTGAGTCTTTGGCCATTCACCACTTGTGAAGTCTTGTCTTCAAGGGAACCAATTTTAATTTCCCCCGAACGATATACCTCTTCGATAACAAAAGGTCCTTCCCATCTCGAGAGTAATTTTCGTGCAAAAAATCTAAGACGAGACCTATACAACAGAACTTTCTCACCAACATGAAATTCTCTTTTAATAATTCTCTTATCATGCCATCTTTTAACTTTCTTTTTAAAACCCTTAACATTTTCATATTCTTCACTCCTCCATTCATCTAAAGAACTTAAGTCAAGCAACCTTTTCTCACCAGCTAGTTTAAAATCCCTATTTAGGTCTTTCACTGCCCAGTAAGCTTTGTGTTCTAATTCTAAAGGCAAGTGAAAAGCTTTTCCATAAACCATCTTATAAGGAGACATGCCCATGGGATTTTTATAAGAAATTCTATAAGACCACAAAGCATCATTTAATTTCTTAGCCCAATTTTTCCTAGATTTGTCAACAGTCTTTTACAAGATAGATTTGATTTCTCTATTTGATAATTCTACTTGCCCACTAGTTTGAGGATGATAGGGTGAAGCAATTCTATGATTAACATCATATTTAGCAAGGGTTTTTCTAAAACCACCATGAATAAAATGAGAATCCCCATCAGTCATAAGATATCTAGGCACACCATACCTAGGGAAAATAATGTCTTTAAGCATTTTTAATGAGGTTTCACCATCAGCACTTTTAGTAGGTATAGCTTCTACCCATTTAGTAATATAATCAACAACAACAAGAATATGAGTGTAGCCTTGTGAAGGAGGGAAAGGACCCATAAATTCAAAACCCCAACAATCAAACGGTTCAATAACAAGAGAATAATTCATAGGCATTTCATTGCGTCTAGAAATATTTCCAACCCTTTGACATTGATCACAAGATAAAACAAACTTTCTAGCATCTTTAAAAAGAGTAGGCCAATAAAAACCTGATTGTAGAACCTTATGTGCAGTTCTATCTCCAGCGTGATGTCCTCCATAAGCACTACTATGACATTTTCTCAACATCTCTTGTTGTTCATTTTCAGGAACACATCTTCTCATAGTACCATCAACACCTTCTTTATATAAGTGTGGGTCATCCCAAAAATAATGCCTCAAATCATAGAAGAATTTTCTTCTTTGCTGGGCTGTAAAGGTAGGAGGCAAATACTTGGAAACAATAAAGTTAGCATAACCAGCATACCATGGACTCTCTTGAGAGCTCACTTTTATTGCTGCTAACCGTTCATTAGGAAAACTATCATTAATAGGAATAGGTTCATCAGGGACATTTTCTAATCTAGACAAATTATCAGCAATAGTATTTTCAGCACCCTTCCTATCCACAATATGTAAATCAAATTCTTGTAAAAGAAGCACCCATCTAATAAGCGTAGGCTTAACATCTTTCTTTTCCATGAGGTACTTAATAGCAGCATGATCAGTATGAATAGTAACTTTAGAATCAACAATATACTGCCTAAATTTATCACAAGCAAAAACTACAGCTAGGAATTCTTTTTCAGTGGTAGCATAATTCTTTTGAGCAGCATCAAGAGTTTTACTAGCATAATGAATAACATTTAACTTCTTATCTATCCGTTGTCCAAGAACAGCGCCTACAACATAATCACTAGCATCACACATAATTTCAAACGGTAAATTCCAATCAGGTAGTTGAACAGTAGGGGCAGATATTAAAGCCTTCTTTAAAATTTCAAAGGCTTCTCTACAATCTTCATCAAAAACAAAAGGTACATACTTTTGAATAAGATTAGTAAGAGGCTTTGATATTTTAGAGAAATCTTTAATAAACCTTCTATAGAAGCCAGCATGACCAAGAATACTACGAATATCTTTGACATCCCTGGGACAGGGCATTTTCTCAATAGCTTCAACTTTAGCTCTATCAACTTCAATACCTCTTTCAGAATTTTTATGTCCAAGAACAATTCCTTCATTAACCATGAAATGGCATTTCTCCCAATTAAGAACAAGATTAGTCTCCTCACATCTATGCAAAACTTTATCAAGATTCTGCAAACAATTATCAAAAGAAGTTCCATAGACAGAGAAATCATCCATGAAGACTTCCACAATTTCTTCACAAAAACCATGAAAGATAGCATACATGCATCTTTGAAAAGTAGTAGGAGCATTACATAAACCAAAAGGCATACGTCTATAAGCATAGGTTCCATAGGGGCAAGTGAAAGTAGTTTTCTCTTGATCAAGCTTTTTAACAACAATTTGTGAGAATCCAGAATAACCATCAAGAAAGCAGAAATGAGTTTTCTTAGACAACATTTCTAACATTTGATCAATAAAAGGCAAAGGATAATGATCTTTTTTAGTGACTTTGTTAACCTTCCTAAAATCAATGCACATCCTATAACCAACCATTACTCTTTGAGGAATAAGTTCATTATTTTCATTTGGCACAACATTCATCCCTCCTTTCTTAGGGACACAATGCACAAACCGATCTACTATCATCAATAGGATAAATAATGCCAGCATCAAGGAGTTTCAATACCTCATTTCTTACCACATCCTTCATCTTAGGATTTAAACGGCGTTGATGTTCAACAACTGGCTTTGCATCAGGTTCAATATCAATAGCATGCTGACATATAGTAGGAGAAATCCCCTTCAAATCATCAAGAGTATAACCAATAGCACCTCTGTGTTTCTTCAATATTCCCAATAATCTCTCCTCTTCTTTATCAGAAAGTTGAGAACTAATAATAACATGATATAATTTCTCATCATCAATGTCAGCATATTTAAGATTATCAGGCAAAGGCTTTAAATCAAAAACAGGATCCTCCTTGGGTGGTAATGTGGTACCCAAGTCTTCCACAGGTAAATTATGTTTCAGCATTGTTGGCTGATGTAGGAAAATCTCATCAATTTCATTCCTTTCTTCCATAAAGACATCACTTTCATGGTCTTCCATGTATTGCTGTAAAGGATTGTTAGGAGCAAGTGCAATAGCAGCCAATTGTTCTACTCTATATTTTCATTAGGAAATTCATCTTCATAGTGTCTTAGCAAATTTGGAGAAATTAAATTCATAAGATTCTCCATCAAACTTTGTAAGGATTTTCTCTTTTTTACAATCTATAACAGCACCACTAGTGTTTAAGAAAGGCCTATCAAATATAATAGGACAAGTATCACTAGCAGAATTTCCTCGTACTAGAAAATCAGCAGGATATTTAGTTTTACCACATAAGACCTCCACATCTCTAACAATACCAATCGGAGAAATAGTTTCCCTATTAGCAAGTTGAATAATCACATCAATTTCTTCAAGTTCACAAGAACCAATTTCATGCATGATTTGTTTATAAAGCTCATAAGGAATAGCACTAGAACTAGCACCAATATCACATAAACCATAATAGAAATGATCAACTATCCTAACAGATAGCACAGGAACACTAGGTTTCCTAGATTTACTAGGATGAGAGACAATATTAGAAGCATCTTCACAAAATATAATGTGTCCCTCTTCTACATTTTCAGAAACAAGGTCCTTTACTATTGCTATTGTAGGTTCTACAGTTATTTGTTCCTCGGGTTCTACAAGTTTCTTTGCACTTTTATTAACCACACTATCTAACATAGAATGTTCTTTTACCTTAGGAGGGAAAGGCATTTTCTCACTATAAGGTTCGGGCACAATAGAATCAACAGTATGAACTTCTATATCTCTAGCAGGAACACAATTAATAGTATCTTTATAAGGTGCATGGTACTTATGCCATTCCTTTTTAGGAATATCAATGTAAGAAGCAAAATACTTATATAAGTTTGCAGCAACTTGAGAATCAAGACCATAAACAACACTAACATTATAAAAATCCTCGAATGACATAAAAGTTTTAATGCATTAATAGTCATAATTTATACCTGACTTTCTACCTTTGTCATTCTCCCATGCTTCAGTGTTTTTTTGAATACGGCCAAGAAGATCCCATTTATCTTCATCCTTCATACATGTAAATGATCCAGAACAAGAAGCATCCAATAAATCTTTATCATGAAGAGGAAGCTTTGCATAGAAATTATTAATAACAATATTACTGGGGAGCTCATGAATGGGGCATTTGAGCATTAGCAACTTCAATATCCCCCATTCTTGGGCAATACTCTCGCCATCATGAGGCCAAAAATTATATATATAATTATGATCTCTATGGATTTCACTTGGAGGATAGAATTTAGAATAAAAGAGAGGTACAATTTCCTCCCATCCAATAGTCTGGCTATTTTTCAGTAGTTTGAACCATTCAGCGGCTCGGCCTGTCAATGATAGAGAATAATTTCCTCTTCACTTGGCTGATCGTAATACCTACACACTTGAACAACTCGCATAATTCATGTAAAAAGATCAAATGATCACCAGGATGGACAGTTCCATCACCTGAAAAGCAGTTATCTCTAGCATATTTAGCAATCTTTATAGGTATTTTATAAGGATCCAGATCATCAGGCGGTGGATCACTTACTACCCTAGTAGTAGCAGCGTGCCCACAAATAAGGACTAAAAGGAGATCCAAACATAGTGTAATAAAGCAGTACACAGTAATAAAAACAACACTTACAGTAGAAGCTTCCTTTAGCAATTCCACTTCCCAATAGCACTCCCCGGCAACGGCGCCAGAAAATAGTCTTGATGACCCACAAGTATAGGGGGTGTATCGTAGTACTTTCGATAAAAAAGACTGTCGAACCCAACGAGGAGCAGAAGGTGTTGACAAGCAATTTCGATGAAGAAATAACTGTAAATACTGGAAAATAGATTTGTACGGGTTTTTGATATTGCAGATAAATAAAGTGCGAGTAAATAAAATGCAGTAGTAATAATTGCATCAAGTGGACCAATCCTTTCTTCAGCAAAGCAAAAGCCGGTGGGTTTACTCATGATTAACAATCGTTCTCGAGGTCACACGGGAGGTTTCTGTCAAGTGCTTTTGTTCCATGCAGCTGAATAATTTTAGGTGTTTTGATAAGTGTTGTGTGGGTGTACCTATGTTAATGTATCGTCCCATCCAAGAATAATACGTACTTGTGATTATACCACTTGCAAGCATCCGCAACTACAAGAAAGTAATTAAGAAATAAATCTATCCACAGCTTTACACTCTGGGATCCTACGCTCCCTCGTGTAATGGTTTCCTAAAGGGGGTTTAGGTTTCTGTCACTCCGGAAACCCCACAATTAGTATCCAAATACACGATGCATTCCCCTAGGACCATAAATGGTGAAGTATCATGTAGTTGACGTTCACATGACACCACTAGAAGAATAACACCGCAACTTAAATATCAAACATTAAATATTACTCAACATTACTTCACTACTAACAACTTGACTTCTCCCATGTCCTCAAGAACAACACGAATTACTCACAAGACATCATATGGATCATGATCAGAGGTGATATAATGCATGATAACAATCTGGTCATAAAGTGCAAACACCGATAAATCTCACAAGCATCAACTACTAACAAGTAATCCACACCAGGAGAGAGATCTAATGCAAAACAACGATAGATGCCCCTAAGTGTTACAGCGGGATGAAGGTGGATGATGAGGGTGATGGTGCCGGTGGTGATGATGATGATGATGACGATCTTGATGATTCCCGGAGGATGATGGCGGTGATTTCCCCTCTCCGGACAGGAATTTCCACGGCATATTTCTCCCTGCCAGAGAGCCTTTCTCTCTCGGGTGTTTTCCGCCCCGAGGTAGTGGCGGAATAATTCTTCGATGATGGAATGAGGCTTAGGGTTTCCATGGGGACAAGCATGCAAAAGATATCCCCCAGAGGTGGGCCAGGGTGGCCACACCACTAGGTGCCGCGCCCAAGGGGGGCGCGCCACCACATGGTGTGGGCCCCTGGTGGCCCCCCTCTGGCTTTCCTTCTGGTTGTGTTCCTCCTCTAAACTTTTAGGACACCCCTGGTGTCCCACTTCTTCTTCTGATCTTCTGAAATATGGCATCCCGATGGTGCTTTTTCCATCAGATTCCTGGTCCCGGTTTTTATTCTCCAAAAATTATAAAACATGCAAAATAAGTTAAAATAACATAAGAGATGCATCATAACATCAAATATATCGATGAATAACAGAAAATTATGATATAAAATAGTGGTGCAAAATGGACTCCCATTGAAGTACGCAACTGGGTTAGAAGATCATCCCTCTTTCTCTTTTGTTTACACGATTGTGCTTTGACTGATAAATCAGGGGAAAAAATAATGAAGAGAATTTGTAGTAATTAAGTTTGGGTTGGGCACCCCGCTGCCAGCTCTTCTAGCGATTGGATAAGCGGAGGAGGCCATTAGTCCAGCGTGTAAAGTCCAATCAACAAGTGAGATAACGATTCTCTATTTGTGTCCTCGTGAGCTAAACAAGGGCACAAAACATGTGTAATTTTGAAAGTTTTAAAGGTAACACATGAGCAATTTACTTTAGAGTGGAGGTTAAATGCCACATGTAGGTAGCTATGGTGGACACATTTGGCATACTTTGGTTTTTGGTAGTTAGATGCACGAGTAGAGCTGATACTCAGTACAGGTGGAGGCTAGCAAAGACTGGGAGCGACAAATCAAGAGAGCATAATGGCCATAATCATGCATAGCAAAAAAAAACATTATTGATAAAAGCATACATGGCACTGCAAGTCAAAAACTAAATGATCATGGAGGCTATAGGTGATTGGTTTATAGTCATAACTTGGTGTGAGCATGCGCCAAGTCAACCAAATAAAGCATTCAAAGGAGAATACCACAATATTATGCTTTGATATGATAAGAACAACGCATGATTCTTTCAACGACACATTAAGCACTCTGAGATGTTTAGTACAATTCATGCTACATCAATAATTACTAGGCATGAAATTAGAATAACATCCAATATGACATTATAAAGTCTAGTCAAAGTCTAAACAAGCTTCTATTTGCACCATTATAAGCGTGAAATATTTTACTCTTCTCCAACACCAATTAACTTGTTTAAAAAAAACTCTCATAGATAATATTAATCAAAGACCGGAGAGCTAATCATATATAACTGAAGCAAACTAACAATCTCTAAACAAAATACGAGTGGACAACAAGGGCTAAACGCGGTACTACAAAAGGTGAACACTCACAGAACAATAAGAATGAAAACTAGAGTGTTCTAAGCAATGATAACAGAGTGTGCCTTTCATCCACACAAGAATGATAGGTTCCAACTAAGTTTATTGCAGCAAGGAAAATAAAATAAACAAAATAAAAACAAACAAATGATCCAAGTAAAGTGCATATGATGTGACCGAATAAAAATATAGTTTCGCTAGAAGTGACCTGATAAGTTGCTCATGAAGAAGGGGATGCCTTGGGCATCCCCAAGCTTAGACGCTTGAGTATTCTTAGAATTTGCTGGGATGAACCACGGGGGCATCCCCAAGCTTTGGATTTTCACTCTTCTTGATCACATTATATCACCCTCTTCTCTTGACCCTTGAAAACTTTCTTCACACCAAACTCAAAGTAATTCTCGTTAGAGGGTTAGTGCACAACAAAAAAATTCAAATGTTCTCTGTGGACACAAGAATTATTTATACCTTTTAAACATTAGCTAAAGCCACTGATGTTTTGTGGAACAAAAAAAATCCACTCAACATAGTAAAAGAGAGAATGCAAGTAAAAAAGGCAGAATATGTCAAAACCAGAACAGTCTGTAAAGACGAATTCTTTCAGGGCACTTACGTTGCTCAAATAGAAAAATACAAATCTAAAAAAGTTTCGGAAATAGCTGAGGATTAAGAAAAAAAATTGCAGGTCATTTTGATCTTTCTGTGATTTATGCGATTTTATAAGGTGGAGAGCAGAAATCTGTTTCCTGCGCAAAAATCCAAATCTGACCTCAACTTTCACTAGAGACTTTAATTGGCACAAAAAATGCGAGAAAATAAAGATACAAAGGATTTTCTACAGAAGTAAACAACACCTTGACTCAAAAAAAACAGAGAGAAACAGAGCAAAAATAAAACCATGGGTTATCTTCCAAGAAGTGATTTTCTTTAAAGCCTTTTAGCTTGGCATGATAATTTGAGAAGATGCTCACATGAGAAATATGAATTGAAGCAAAATAGAGCATCGAGAAGAAAATATAAAAAATAATTAAGTTTAACCCACTTCCTATGAAAAAGAATCTAGTAGAAGGACAAGTCAATAAAGCACAAAGTGGCTAGCATAGGAAGAAAAATTAAGTACAAATTTAAAACTTTCAACATAAAGAGGGGAAACTTGATATTTTTGAGATGCATAAAATAATGTTTCCCTCTCTCATAATAACTTTTAGTATCATCATGAATAAAATTAACATTATAGATATCACATAAAACATTCTTATCATGAGCCACATGCATAAAATAATTAATACTCTCCACATAAGCATAGCCATTCTCATTGATAGTAGTGGGGAAAATTTCAACAAAATAGCTATCAATATTATTCTCATCACCATAATCATTAAACATGGAGGAATTTTGTAATCATAATTATTTTTCTCCGCAATAGTAGGTGGAACTAGAATACCACAATCATTATAATCATCATATATTGGAGGCAACGTATCATCAAAGAAAATTTCCTCCACAAAACTTGGGGGACTAAAAATATCATATTCATCAAAACCAGCTTCCCCAAGCTTAGATCTTTCCATAGCATTAGAAATAATGGTGTTCAAAGAATTCGTACTAATAACATTGCTACTAGCATGCAAATAAAGTTCCATAGGTTTTTTAATTTTCTCTTCAAACACTTCATGTCCTAACTCAAGATAAATATTATAAAGCTCTCTTATATTTTTGTTGTTTTCCATTAAGCCTAACTAGTAAAAATAAGAACAAGGAACAAGTAAAAATAAGCCTAACTAGTGAAAATAAAAACAGGAAACAAAAGGATGTAATTGCAGAATCTAAAGGAAATAACTTCAAGCTCTCACACCCGAGGATGTGAGTACCTTTTACAATACCTCCCCGACAAAGGCACCAGAAAAGAGCAGCCCTTTCTCGCACATCCGGTGTGGAAGCATTGGGCTGGCTGGATTGGCTGGGGAGGGGGAAGTCCGACTCTTCTAGAGGGACGGAATACTTTTCTGAAGCATCCGCCATCAAAGTATCCGGGATGACGGCCGGGGAAGGCTTTCCTTGGCGAAGGACTACCTTTTGCTTCTTCCGTCCTTTCCCCTTCAGAGTTGTGGGAGAGAGCTAGAAAGAAAGGAAAATGGAAAAAAAACCAGAGATGCAAATAAACTGAATGTAATGGAAAAGGTAAAAGCATGAAAGTTACCTTGAAGTGGCGACGGGAACCCCATCAAGATCAATTACTTCAGCAGAGGCAGAAATGTACTCGCGTTTCCTGCCTCTGGCCGCTAAAAAGCGGGCTTTCAGTTCTGCTTCCTCCTTGATACGCCATAAACGTATCTATAATTTCTGATGTTCCATGTTGTTATCATGCCATATGCTACATGTTTCCTATACAATCTATGTCATTTTTATGGATTTTCTGGGACTAACCTATTTTCTGCTATTTTCAGTTTCAGAAAAGTTATTCTGGAAATATTCTTGAAATTGGACGAAATGAAGTCGAGTCTTAGAAATCTGTCACGTACACAGAGTCCGGTGGGGACCCGGAGGGGGGGCCCTGGAGGACCTACACCATAGGGCGACACGCCCCCTGGCCATGCCAGCTGGTGGTGTGGGCCTCCTGGACACCCACCGTCGTTGTCCTCCGCCTATTTAATCTTGTCCTCAGGTTAACCCTAAAGACCCAAGCCTTTTCCACCAAAAAGTTCCGTAATCACCGCCATCATCAACCCTCGTTCGGGAGGGTTCTGGAGCTCTCCCGGGCACCCTTCCGAGAGGGGATTCATCACCGGAGGGCTCTACATCACCATGCCTGCCTCCGGAGTGATGCGTGAGTAGTTCATCCTTGGACTACGGGTCCATAGCAGTAGCTAGATGGTTGTTCTCTCCTTTTTATGCCTCGTGTTTAGATCTTGTGAGCTACCCTACATGATCAAGATCATCTTATTGTAATGCTACATGTTGTGTTTGTTGGGATCCGATGAATATTGAATGCTATGTATAATGATTATCAATCTATCATGTTTATGTTATTTATGATCTTGCATGCTCTCCGTTACTAGTAGATGCTCTGGCCAAGTTGATGCTTGTACCTCAAAGAGGAGGTATTTATGCTAGATAGCAGGTTCATGCCTCCCTTTCACACACGCTAGAGTGACAGAAACATAACGGGTGGGGGATGTTGTTTCCATTAGGGAGAAAACAACGATGTTTACATTACACACTTTTCTTAATGCAATTATTTGTTGCCTGAAACTTAATACCCGAGGTTCGATTGGATGATTCTCCGAGGGTGCATTATTAGTCATAGATGGAGTTGGAAAACGTTCTATGATTCTTGTTGTAATGCCCGCATGAATCACATAGTAATCATCATGTCATGCATATGCACTACGGTGCAACCTTTAGATCTGTCAATTGCCCATCTGTAATTTGTTTATCCATCATGTTATCCATCTTTCATGGAGAGACACCAGTAGTGAACTGTGGACCCTGGTCCATTTCTTTACATTGATAATACAACCACGACAACCGTTGTTTTCCAATTGCAATTACTGTTTTCTTACTTCCATCACTGTTATCTTTTCATTTCTGTAAACAAATATTGTTTTCCACATTATACGTCTAATCCTTTGTTTTAACTAAACCGGTGAGATTGACAACCCGACTTCTTCGTTGGGGCAAAGTAATTTGATTTTGTTGTATAGGTTCCACGTTGCTACTGAATTGGTAGTGCGCCCTGCTAACATCAGCTGTCTCCAACCTTCAGAAGTGATTTCTTTCTCCTACTGGTCGATTCAACCTTAGTTTTTTCTGAGGGAAACTTGTTGATGTGCTCTTTATACCTTTCTCTTGGGGTCTCCCAACGAGTGTACAATCTATGCACATAACTCCTTTATAGAAATAAGTTGATCCTCTATAAGGGAATCAAGCATCAAGATCATGCATAAGTCGTCAGTATACATTCATGAGTACAAAGTATAAGATCCTTTCAAAAGGTAGAAAAGTATGCTTTACCTTAGGAGGAAGTCTCTCTTCATTGTACATAGGCAAACTCTCCTTGTACTGGTCGCGAGTGGCCACCAAGTGGTTTACCCTCTTATGGAAGATTTTCTGCGACATTTTTGTCGAAGTAACTTGCATAGAATCCTCCGGGCTGGTGTACTCGCAGAGAAGGAGGCTAGAGTGGAAGGCGAGAGGCTGAATTCACTGTCCAAGCTAGCAAAGGACCGTGTCCATTCCCGTGAGAGGAGGAGTGGAGGCGACCAACTTGGCAATCCGCCTTTTGATCCTCGGAATATCTGGAGGCAGAACTTGGACAACGTCCAAAGCCCACTTTTCCCTGGGAGAGGCGACAGAGTTGACGAAAGCAGGATTTATTGTATCCTTTCCAGGATATGGGAAATCCTCACATAAAAGAAGAACCCGTCCAAAATTTGACGGATTCTGAGGTTTTAATCTTGGTAAACTATACCTCCCTGCCACGGCGCAGGTTGAAAGATATGGTTCCACAAATGGGTGGGAGACCATCGAAAGTATTCCGCTTCACATAGAATAAATATTGGAAGAAATCTAACCTAGGCTCTATTCCTAGGTATCCTTCGAATAAAGCCCTAAAGGCGGCTATGTAAAAGATGGAATTTGGTGGAAGAATGTGGGGTTGAACCCCATAATGTTGAAGAATCTGAAGGAAAAAGGTGGATGGAGGAAATCCCATACCTCATAGAACGTGGGAAGCCAAGATGACTCTTTCCCTGTCTTTCAGCTGCAGCTCTGCATCCTCGCTCTCCAGCCGCCATTTGTCTTGGAGAATGAATCCATCTTTCGCCAAGTTGTTCAGAAGAGTCAGAGTAGTGTTGCACTGGCTCCAGTTGCCAGCTTCACCCCCTTTGTCTTCCTCGCCTCCACTGGCTGCGTCACCTTCTACATCTTTGCCGGTGTGAATGATGATTTCCTCGTCCACCGGTTTGGGAGTCGGAGGTGGCAGCGTAGCAGGAGAAGGGGACGACGAAGATCCAGTGGGAAAACTAGGGTTTACCCCAGCTGATGTGCTCGCTGGAATCACCGGCATTGCCGTGGGTGCGCTTAAGGAGGCTGCCGGAGCAGAAGATGAGCCGGCCTCCGCCGTTGTTGGTCCATCGGAGCCGTGAGCGGAAGGAACCGAAAGATCCACAGGTGGTGTGTTGACGGTGACCAAGGGAACTTGATTTTTGTTTCCGGTGTCCATCTTGTGGAAGCGCGGTGCCAAGAGGGAGCAAGATCCACCGATGGTGACACCGGTAACGAAGTCCCTCTCTCTCTCTCTCTCTCTCTCTATCTATCTATCTCTCTCTCTCTCCCGCTCGCTCGCTCTGTCTCGGATGCACCATGCGCAGGAGCTCTTGAGTTTGTCTCGGGGGAATCGGGGGTGAATGTGAGAAGGTGAAACACGAGGAAGGGTGAAGGGTACTTATATCCATTCCCCGCCTCGGGATAGTCTTGTAACATCCCTAATTTTTGGAAAGTGCAAAAATCACAAAAATTTGAAACTTTTTGTTTTCTACTAATGCAAGCCATCAAAAAAACAAATGAAACTCAAACACAAAGTAAACGTCAATTGTTTTTCCAATGCTACTAGATTTTATAATCCAAATACCTCTGTTTTGTAAAAATCTAAATCCTCAAAACAAATAACTATTCCAAAGAAACTATTTCCCCCTAATTGCAAACCATAAAAATATAAATTGGTTTCTATAAAGAAGTTGTTTTTCCATTTTGTTTTCTCCAAATATTATACCAAGTATCTATACCTAATAATAAAGGCGTTAAGGCTTCCTTGGTTTGGTTTGGTTTGGTAGGTCATTGAAACTACCCTCAAAGTTAACACAAATTACCCACCTTGCCACCGGTAAATTATACCTATTGAGATCTATACCTAATCTTCTCTACTACCTCCGATCCATATTAATATGTGGTAAAGTGGATGTATCTAGACATGTTTTATTGCTAGATACATCCACTTCACCACCTATTAATATGGATCGGAGGGAGTACTATAATTTCGACAGCTGCGGATGATACGTTTTGGTTGGTACGTACGTTGCGCGCTTTCCAGTTTCCTATCTTCCTTCGATCGTATGGCAGTTCCTGGCCTTGCCGGTCGCTATGTGTGGCCTGCCGGTCGCTAAGCTAATTCAATATATGGAGAATATGATGAGTCAAACACATACACGTTACATGCTAGCGAACCGTCTTAGGCTCCCTATATAGGATCAGGGGAGAAGCGCGTATAACTCGCTCACGCGAGTCAGAGCTACGAGTTATCTCGCCGATACCTTATTGCTGACTATCCCGGAGGAGACGCCGACATGATGACGCTGGTTAGCGGAAGAAACAGCTTGTTTTAGACAGGCGAACATATCGTCCCCATCCGAGCACCGCCACATTCTTCCGGCCGTCATCGCCCACATGCTCTCCCGAACGCCATGCTCCCGGTCTGTCCGCAGTCACCACATGGCATGTCTCACGTCCCGCCCATTGCAGGCCGCCATCTACACTTCTTCGACTTGCCTCCTTTGACCGGAGACACTCGAGCACGAGTTCTGTTATTGATCGATCCGTATGTGATGTCGTGTGGGTGCCGATCCGTTTGGAAAGTGCAGATCACATCAGTGCACTTTTTGGTGCCTTCTCGCGCACTGGGAGAAGGTCACGGTGACGCGGGACCTGGCAGAACGCGCACTGCGTCGTCTTCCGTCCGTCTCAGGCTGCTGCCCGGTCGGTGGCGTCCTCAAGGCCTTCCACGCCAGCGCTGTTACCTCCATCCAGGCCTGCCTCCCGTTCATTGTCTCCGTCAGCGGACTTGGGATGTTCTGGACTTTTGCTTCCGAGAGAGCTTTTCTGATGTAGCATCTGATAGCATAATGGGTTTTCTAAATGATGGCAAAACTCTATTCGAGTGAACCTATCGGATTCAGAAACCAAAAGTACTTCTGCCTCTCATGGTGTCAGATGAACTGATCTATGTTGATGAGAAGCTACGATCACTTATTTAAAAGGCGGGGGCCTATAGTTATTTTAGAAAACAAAGCTTATAGATCTTCAGAGTACATCAGTTGTTAACTGCAAGAAAGTTCATGATCGGCTATTAAATAACACTTCTCGCAAAAAAAATTATTAAATAACACACTTTGAAGAGGAAAAAAATATAGTGTACTAGAAATTAAGTATTTACAAGGAAAAATTAAAATTCAGTTGTGACGTGAGCATCCTTACTATGGTTGATATATTGTTCTGAGATAGCCTAAACATTTTTCTTATGCACAGACACTTATCCATTCAAGATTGGATCACTCTGAAATAGCTGATTTCAACATTCAAGTTTTTCTTCAATATGAAAGACCGTATAGTTTATGTAAGACAAATACCCCACCTGAAGATGTTCCTTGAGAAAGTACGTCGGATGTTTGGATTGTTATTGAGGGGTGTCATACTAGACACGATCTTTGCAAAAGAATGGATGTATCTCTTAAATAAAATAGTTAAAAAAGACAACGATTTCTTTCATGTGATCTCGAATGAGATAAAATTCTGAAATTGTTTTAACCAGCCGACCTTACCTAAAAAATTAATCCATAGCTTACACCTGGACCAAAACACAAGGTAAATTCATCCCTTTTTGCTTAAAAAAAAAGAGTTCGTCCTTTTTATTTTGGAAAAAGTTTAAATTTTCAGTTTATTTCATGTACACAAGAATTGTCATAATATTCGTGTTCAAATAATTAAGACCGACCAAACTACTAACTATCGAGAAATTCCGATTCTAAGACGAACTGAACATTCTAATGGGAATAGAAAACCAACACGTCGATGTTTCCCGGTTAGATGAATTTTAGGTGAATGTGTTTCATGGATCATTTTCATTCAATCATTTGCTAAATAAAATGAGTTGTACAGTTGGTCTACCCGTAGCAGCGCACGGGTATTTTACTAGTTAAACATAAAGTGTTTATATAAGATATTTTTGTTTATGAAAACAAGTAAAGAACCAGGGGAAACAATTTTGGCATTTGTGAATCTCCTCTAAGTTATTTTAAAATCCATTTCAAAGTGTCAATTATTTTCTAAATTAGAAAAGCACCTCTAGTTGCTATGAGGGTTTGCTCATATTTTAAAAATAAAAATATGAATGAGTAATAATGACTTTCAAAAATAATATTTATCTTATAGTATGCCACTAAAAATTTAATTGGCCTTTATATATATTCATTTGTTTTTCTATTTAAAAATGGAATTAAGTAGCTATTAGTAATTTAATCATATTTTGAAAATAAAATTATTTTGAAGTGTGTTAAAACAGCCCACAAATGTTTCCATTTGAAAGAGTTTTATTTTACAAAAATTTAGAAACAAATTTGATGCCATTTGGATTTATATTTAAAAAGATATGACTAGATTTAAATGAGAAATAATAATAAAAAAATAGAACAAAAGAAAAAAAAAGCGGCACAGCCCAACCTCCTTCTGCCCTTTTCTTCCACTCGCGTGCAGCAGCCAGTGGCCCACCGCAGGTCCAGAAGCCCAGCGCCGAGCCAGGCCCATTCCCCTACCTTTCTACCGCACACTAAAACAGCAGCCCGTGCGCCCCCTCTCTCTGGCATGTGGACCCGCGCCTGACGTCAGCGGCGACGTCATCGTCATCAAGCTTGGCAGTTTCCCCTCTCCTCCGTTTCTGCCCGTTTCTTCCAAGCTGATTGCTCGAGTTTAAGGCCACCATTTACAGCGCCGTAACTCTCCCTTTATAGCCCATCTCCCCCTCCACATTTCCCCTCCATTTTCCCCTAGTTCCATGCTCGTATGCCAGATAAATCTTTCACCGGAGCCCGCTGCATCCGCCACCGTCCGAGGAAGATTCCGGCCATTGCAGTGTGTTACCTTCTCCCATTTTGGTCTCCTTTTGATCCCCTTGACCATGCGCACTCGATGAGATCATTTTATTTTTGTTCCTATTGGTAACCTTGAACCAGAAACAACCTTTCCCAGCCATTTTTGGACACCCTTTGATCATGACCATGAGTTTTTGATCAAAACCCCAACATAGTGATACATCCATTTTCACCATGTCTTCGAATTTGTTTTCAACTATTATTCTTTGTTGTTATGGCTATTTTGGAGCCAAGACCATATAAAAGACCAAATAGTGAACCTCAAACACTAGTACTATAGTTTTCTATCTACTCCTCCATCCCCCTATTCTTGCTTCAAGAATCCATCAAGTTAGCAAATGGAAAACAAGACTCAAGCAATGGAAGGCTCTTCACTTTCAACTTGGTGGCAACATGAAGAGCTACAAGGAGGATCAATGAAGAAATTTTGAAGAAAAGAATCCACCACTAGAAGCAACTCAAGGAAGTAAAAGTGTGAAGAAATCCAGAAGAAAACATCTCCCTCTCTCGTTCTATCTTTGAATATAGCATTTACTATTTTGAATATAGCTCAAAAATTGATGAATTAATTTCCTATTTTGAATATAGCATTTACTTACGATTAGTAAATCACCAATAATTTTGAAATATAAATTGTGAAAACAAGATGAAATGACTTTCAAAAATAAGTTTTCAACATATAGTATGTCACTAAAATTTTATTGGACTAATAATTATATTTTATAATTTTCTAAATTAAAAATCACATTAAGTTACTATTAAGGAATTATTCAATTTTCAAAATTCAAAAATAAAAAATGTGTTGAACTATTTACAAAAATGGTTTGGGTTGCAAGATATTAATATTACAGGAATTTAGAAATTTATTTGAGCTCATTTGGATTATTTAAACAGAAGTTATAAAATAAAGAAGAAAACAGAAAATAAAATTTCATTGATGACGTCATCAATGACGTCATCATCTTCAACCTTCCTTTCCTGAAGAAAACTGCCTCTGCCGAAATTTAAACCCCTTGATTGCGCGAGAATTAAACCCCAAATAAATTCTCCGTTTCCTCCTCCTTATAGCCTACGACTTCCTCCCCATTTCCCCTCTCCCACCCTCTCAAATCGTGCCCCCAATCGGCCGAATTTCCTCGCCGGAGTACGCTTGGTCCGCCGGCAGTTTTCGTCGATTCCGGCGACATCACAGGGTCTAGCCGCCCCTCTTTGGACCTCATCTTTTCCCTGTGTCCCGTGGCACCCTCTGATGCCTCTCGATATTTTTTTTTGCGCAGGGAATCGACGAGATCGAGCTCATCCGAAACACGATGGAGTTTCATCGTCTCCGTTCGCGCGCCGCCGTCCACAGAGGCCGTCACGGAGAGCGCCTCCCGCACCATCGAGCTCACTTTGGAGTCCCGCACCCCGTGGTATCCTCCGTTGAGCAAGAGGACCCCTGAGACCCCGCCGCCATCTACGCCCGAGACTCGCCGGAGCCCGCACCTTCCCCGTCCGCTCACCGCCGTGAATAGAGAGCACCGGAGAGCCCGTAGTCTTCACCAACGATCTCACCGCTCTACGATGGTCTTCTCCGTCGTCTCCCCGAAGCCGGGGGATCAACGGAACGCATCACCGTCGAAATCCAATAAACGCCAGCCACCGCAACGGCCATTTCCGGCCAGCCCCGCCGCCGGTGAGCATCCTCTCTCCCTAGATCTATTTCCGACCCTTAGATCTAGATCCAACCGCTTAGAATAGATCACTAATTGAAGAGGTATTAGCCAGTAGAATAGCGTCACGTGTGCGCCCAGTCAGCTTGCCCAGTTAGCGCCCAGTCAACAACCTCATCCAATCAGGCGCTGCCACGTAGCCAACCTTATCCGCTCAATTTTCTGTTTTATTTTCCGGATAGTATTTAATTGCAGATTTTGCAGAAAGGCCCCTCTGCAACTTCAAATCATCATATCTTTTCAGCCACTTAGCCAGATTTAGCAATCTTGGACTTTTTGAAAAGCCCTTGACATCTAGAAACTTTTGGCACTGGCCAAATTCAAATTTGACAAACTTAAATTTGTTCAAATTCAAATATGCTTGTTTGATGAAATTTGGCATAATTCAAATTCTACAAATCCAAAAATTGTAAATAAAATATATTTGGAAACCTTAGGATGTGTAATTTCATATCCTATGTCCCAAAATAAAAAATTGAATAGATTAAAATTGATTTTAGAATTATATGGCCATTTGAGCAAATTTGACTTAGTTTAAATTCTATAAATAATTTTAATATGTTTTCTTAAGCATTGTTGCTCCATATTGCAACCTTAATCCATAGAAACTAGTGCCATAGAATTTTGTACACATATGAGCCATACCCATGTATTTTAGGCCAAGTTATCACACACATGTTTCACACCATATTAAAAATGACTTAGGAAATATTTTGCTTAAGTGGTTCTATGTGTGTATGCCTATATGAAACCAAGGCTAAGTCCTTAGTGAAGTTTCAACTTATACTTAGCCAACAAATGAACGTAAAAACACTAGTACAAATGTTTCCATCAACTTTTTGTCTCCCCATGCTTGCTTCAAGATTTCACCAAGTTGGGAATTGTGAGAACCATGAAGTGCAATGGAGGACTTAACCATCTAGAGATTTTCAACATGAAGATAGAAGACCAATGAAGGACTTAGCAAATAAAACAAACTTTAGAAGCATCTCCAAGAAGTGGAAGCACTTAGAAGACTAAACCCCTTTCTCTCTAAGTCTTTTTCCTTCCCTTTTCTATTCTTCTCCTTTCAACCTGGTGGCAACATGAAGAGCTACAAGGAAGATCAATGAAGAAGTTTTGAAGAGAAGACTTAGACTCCACAACAACTAGAAGCAACTAAAGAAGTACAAGTGTGAAGAAATTCAGTAGAAAACATCTCCCTCTCTCTTTCTATCTTTCTTCTTATATTCTTCCCAATTGACTTAGTGATATTTTCACATTTGTTAAATAAAACACTTAGTTGTGACCACACCACTTGGGAAACAACTAGTGAGAAAACCATGAAGACTATCAAGACCAAGAGAAGCACCACACCAAGGAAGGAAACAACTTAGATGGCATGATGATGATCTTCAAGAAGGCAATCACATGAGGTCTAGAAGAAATCCATACAAGTTGAAGAATAACAAGTTATTTTTGTCCAACCATTGACCCAAATGGAAAATCCAAGACTTAGTAATATTTTCCCTTTGATGATGAAGTTAGTAGACCTACCCTAACCACAATGGAATATACTAACATAGTCACTCAAATATTTTTGAAGGTGAATATGACCAAGTGTTTGCATGCATTACTTTAGTTGAAGAAGTAATATGTTTATTCTTAGTGAAATCTTGGAACTTCCTCGACAAGTATGGTTATAATAAAGTTAGATCACATCAAGCTCAACCCAGTCCTTCCCAAGTAAACCATTGGAATTAATCCTTAACAAGAATGAGACCATTAGAGAATGAATCTTTCAACTCATACCTAGACCTTGTCCTAGCCCACTAGGTTAAACTCCTTTGGCTATGTTATTGCTTTGTATGATCTCTTCACTTGTATGTTTGCTTGATAGCATGTTTGTTTATTTTGTTATTGTGTTTTCAATGAGTAGATTGTACGGAGAGCAACGATCCTTTGTGAAGAGAGTGAGATAGCTTCACCAACTTCAACCAGGAAAGTAACACATCATCAACTACCCATTATTTTCTATATGCATTAGTTGATTTTTGAGTAGTATGCATTGATAGGAAATTTTACTAAGTTATATTATGCTATGCTATATCCTAGTAGTGTGTAGCCATCCTTATACCTTGTTATTTTGATGCCTTGGTACTTAGTAGATGCTTAGCCTTGCTACAAATTTTTTTTTACTAGATCATGAGGAAAATTACTACGTATAAACTTCAATGAACCACCTGGGTGGATTTGGTTGTTTGGCTGATGAGAGTTGAGTGTCTTCCCGAGGGGTTGTTCACTTGAGGAATGCCACCCAGGAACAAAGTGATTATGATGTTCCCCAAGTTTAGATTAATTAAGTTGCGAGGGTTCAGCCTGGGCTTGACAAGCAAATGTAGCATAATTATAGGTGGAACGGGTCTTGCCATTGGGTTGGATTCTTGCTTCTGAAAGATCTCGTCTCGATTATTCTCCTTTCCTTAATGCACTCAGGGTGTATAGGATGTTTGGGTTGAGTTGGGTCTAAAGGTGAAAGTGCACAAGCTCTGCAGAGTCAACAAACTAAGATCTTAGCCGTGTCCCCGGTTATGGACAACTATAAGCAGCTGGACAAGGATGGACGGAAGAATCACATCACCATTTTGAATAAGTAAAATTTGACCAAGTGAACAATAGTTGTGGTGCTTGGATGTCAATCCAATGATGCCACCCTTTTTGAAAAGAAAAGTTTGTTTTACAAAAGAAATAGGACAAAACTGGCTTTATGCAAACTTAGCCTAAACTCCACCTAGCCAAATAAGCATGTAGTGTAAATTGTGTCCTCGCCTCCGACTTTCAAACATTTCCACCCACGACTCTACAGCAAGCTTATGGAAGCCCCTGCCATGAACCTAACTAAGAACACTCGACGGAAGGGAAAAATTGCTATAGATGTGGTGTTTTAGGACATCGTTCTGTTGGGAGCATGGTTGATATTTGTTTTATATGTGAAGGACCAGCCCATGGCGATATGTCATGTCAGTTGTTGACAACTCCGAAGCCGCGAGCTCTTGTGTATAGGTGTGGACATAAGAACTCATCCTTTTCAGTTTCCATGCACTAATACATACAAGCGGAAAATAGAGAATGTTCGTTTAGCTTCGACTGTGGTGGCAAAAGGAGAAATGACTATTCCTAGTATTGTCAGACATTTGAAGAGGATTGTATCTAATCAGCTTGTTTGGGATGTGCGTCAGATGGGGCACAACATGTACCAAGTTCAGTTTCTAGCTATGAATTACCTTGAGAGGCTTAAGATGTTTGGCCCATGCAGAGTGCCCAACACTACTTGTGAGCTCACTTTTGATAACTGGGATCATGTTCCAGAGCCTACAGATACATTGCCCGAGGTGTGGTTGAGGGTTTATGGTATTCCGAGGCCACATATTGGTGATTTCCTCGCACTTTGGTCTGTTGGTGATATGCATGGAAAGACTTTTGGAAATTGAGATGGCCTGTACTAGGAAGCATGGTGTTTTCCTCGTTTCATTAAAACTGGATGTTTTCCTTGTTTCATTAAAACTGGATGTTTTCTATCACTTTTGAGGTGAAATGGGTAGAACAGCAAGTTAATGAGGCAACAGACATGGCTGATAAGGATGGTGATGCTGAAGAAAGTGAGGATGACGATGATGACTTGGGTGATGATTTTCAGCAAGCCGTTGTAAAGTATAGTGTGTAAAATAAAAAAGGGTCTTCAGTAGTGGAGCAAGAGGCACCTGTCATGAAGGAACAGGAGGGTAAAAGTGTGCAACAGCCACCGATCTCGATGGTGAACCTCGGGGTCATATTCGCACCTGAGGTGCGCCTTTTTTTATCTCGCTCAAAAGAATTTGCTATGATCAGAGCGGGAAGGGAACATCTTCATGATCAGATGGAGGAGGTTTCGGAGGAAGTATTAGCATTGATGAAGCAGCGGGAGGGCCTAGAAGACGTGCATGACAGCGCCTCTGGCTGCACGGACACGATTCTTGCCGCGGCAGAAATTTCTGCGTGTTTTCTCTGCCACGCCGGTAGAGAAAGCGGTATTTTTTCTGCCCCGGCACAGGGCTCTACCCGCACAGATGAGCGATGTGTCTTCTCCTAAACCAGTAGAGATTTCGGCATCATTTTCTGCAGCGCCGGCAGAGGTCCTAGCTTGGTCTCCGAGAGCTGATCTTGTGAGGTGTGCGAGTACAGCATCCCGCCTCGGGGTTTTCTTGAGGTGCAGCAACCGGTCTCTTATCGGCCTATGAGGATTCACCATGGTGAATGCGAGATGGGCTTGGTGCCATGATCTCCGTATGTCGGTGGAGGTGTGGTTGCGGCGGTCGCAGCACCAGGAGGGGCGCACCTGGCTGTCTCTCAGGGACCTCGGGCAGGGGTCCTGGATCGAGTACGTCCGAGGGTGTGCATGGTGGTGTCACAGATCTTTCTTCTCTGATGCCAACTTTTTTGATACAGTTGTCTGGCTGGTTGGAAAGAGAGGCATCCACGTAGGACGTCATCAACTTTGGCTGGATTCCGGACGCAGCGGTGTTAGGACTTCGATCGAGTGGACGTATCCCTGCTCGGCCTAATGAAGATGATGATGCTCACGTGATCACACGCTCATTGGGAGACACCAAACGGAAGGTATGATGTAATCTAGTGTAAACTTTCCCCTAGTGTGGAACCAGAGTTTATCAAAGCAGTAGGACTTCGTAGTTTTGAAAAAGGTTACTTGTATCAACGGTGTCATTTATCGTTGTTGGTCCGTTCATGATTTTTCAATTGCCCAGCTGTAATTTGTTCATCCGGCATGTTTGGTTTCTTTGGAGAGACACTCTAGTGAACCTATGGCCCTCTGTCGCACCCGGACTTCTAGGGGATACTCACAGTCCGTTAAACAGTAGATAAATGGCTTACGGGGCATACCGGCACCCGCATCTCAATATGAGTAGGCCAACACGTAAACGTGTGACAACCATTCTCTACTATTCATCGTCTGCGCAAACCATCCCATAGAAATCCAGATACTTCCGTTGACGTACTTCATAACATACACACATGGTACGTCAACGGCATTTGAACAAGTGATATCACAACAGATCTCTAAGACACAAAAGATTGAAATAAGTTGCGAATAGCTCTCACTAGAGCAGAGATAGCAAATACATTCATCTAGAGGACACATGTCCCAACAATTCATCATTACAACACAGCGGAAGCATTTAACATGTCTGAGTACAGACAAGATCCAAATAGGCCTAAGAGGCCGGAAACGAAAAGACGGAGCCCATCCACGAAGTCTCGGATCCTGCCCGGGTCCGCTATCTACTCGTCAGCAGTCTCGTCATACTCCACGTAGTAGCCACCAAGGGGATCCTCGGAACGTAGTCTGCGGAAACCACAGCCCCGAAGGGGTCAGTACATAAACGTACTGGCAAGCAAGACTCACAATTCACCAAAGTGTACCGGACAACACCAAGTACAGATGCTTTTGGGTTCAACGGAAGAAGGGGGTGATACAAAAGATGCGGCAGCTGGCTGCACTAACCAACTACAGATACATACTATAACTTCCGGCTAACAGAAAGGGGATAAGATAGCGTATCGGGAGCAACTACAACTAACTCCAAACAAACCCATCCTGGATCTCGCCCCTTATCCAAAGAAGCAATCCGAGGATAACTCACACAGTTGGATTAGTGATGGTTCAAGTTATTGTGTCGATAAGACTATTACTAGTCAAGTTATCATTAGTTAGGTGTAAGTTGTTCTGAGTACTTGTTAGCCAGTACTTTCACCAAGTCATCCATAACCGCGGAAAACACGGCTTCTCAAGAAGATTTATCCCTGCAGGGGTGCACCAATTTGGCCGTACACGTAAGAATAACCCGCCAGATGGAATGGCCTTTCCACCAAGCGGGGCACTCAACACAACTCAACTCTTCTTCGCATCAAGCCCAAAGAACCACATGCTGTGCGTGCGCGGCTAATCGAGCCCCACGAAGAAAAGGGGACCCTCATAGCACTCTAAGACCACGCCGCCCTAAATGCCGACTACAAAATTTCCACCCTGGCGCCAAGGGTTCGCACCTGCACATGCATGCATCAAATGGAAAGCCCGAACTAAGGGTGGCGATTTGGACGAGATGCGAATCGAATCAAATTGAGGGGGGCGCCCATACACGCTTCCCACATGCGGTTAGTGCGCTTATCATGGATCAGTAGACAAGACCCTTTTCCTAATTAGGGTCGACACTAGCAGGCCTCAAAACCACGCCGGGCCTCCTGCCGGTGCCTTATCAGCAAATTATTATTACCTCAAAATTAACAGGTTGTTGTTTAACATCGAGCCCCAGAACATAATAGAATATAGTAACAAAAAGTAACGGGCAACAGACTCGAGCCAGAAACAACCCTAAGCATGCTAGTAAGACACGGGAAACAAGCAACGGGGTGATAGGTATGGAGGTGAGGCTATATCAGGGTTAAAGGATAACATGTGATAGGTTCGAACAGAAGCAACGATTCATAGGGCTAGCAGAAATAGACAACGGAAAGTATCGGTATCCAATGTTGAAAGGAACACAATGGTTCATGTGAGTGAATACTTGCCTGCAAACTCAGCAGCCTGGTACTGAGCTAGAACCTCAGAAGGGGTGTCGTAAGTATCGTCGGTCTCAACGTCGCCGTATATCCGAGAAGAAGCCGTATAGATAACCAAGTTCATATTTGGAAAGTACACCAAATTTTAGGTGGATTACATGTTTCACTTGTTGAAAAAGGAATTGGAATAATTTACTTATGAATTAAACAAGTTTGAACAAGATTTAAATGAATTTAATTCAAACATGAACTTATTTGAATTTTTATTTGTTCAAAGCATTAAATCAAATTCATATTTCAAAAGTTTATACTTTCATGGTTTGAAAACATATTTTGTATGTCCCAAAAGAATTTAATTTGATCAAGTTATGAATTTAGCAATATTAAATGATTTAAACAAGGTTTAAATTATTTAACCAATTTTAATTATTCAAAACATGAAACAAATTTTATATTTGGAAAGGTGGTTTAATTTAGCATGGAAAAAATATTTTATTTGTTGAAAATGGATTTAAAATGAGCAAGTTATTAATTTGACAATTTTAAATGCATTAATTAAGAAACAGTTGTTTTCAGCAATTTAAATTATCCAAAACATCAAACAAAGTTGATATTTGCAAAGTATATGAAAAATTGAATGGAAAACATATTTAGTTTGTTGAATTTGGAATTTTTATGCCCAAGTTATGAATTTTGCAAAATTAAGTGAATTAAACAAGTTTTCAAATATTTCACCAATTTAAAATATTCAAAACAGTAAACAAATTTTATATTTGGGTAGAGAATTTAATTTGGTATTGAAAACATATTAAAAATGTTGAAATTGGAGTTAAAATGAAATAGTTATGCATTTTTGAACTTTAGGTATTATTCTGCCATTTTATTTAATTAGCTAGGGACTTAGAAACAAATTGCAGGGGCTAGAAGAGAACTGACAGGGACCTGTGTGTGATTTCTGTCAAGTTCTTGGATTTAAACAAAAGGAGAAAAAAAGTGGGTTTAATCCCGTGGGGGTGGGATTCGAATCCACCCCCTCTACTGTGAGCGCAAGGGGGTACTGCCAGTGCGGTAGGTGATCTGTTTGGTGACAGTAAGGCAGCGGGGGGGGGGGATATGCTTCAGTAGCGGTTTAACTGAACTTTGTTTTCTGCAGGTTCCTATACTGAAACCCGACGGAGGAAACGGCCGGCGGCAGCGACTCGCCGCTGCGGCTCGCCGTGCTCGCGCGCGGTGGCCGTGCGTGCAGTGGGTGCTGTGCTGCGTGGAGAGGGGTGGAGGAGAGGGAGGAAAGGGTCGAGGGGAGGGAAGCTCACCGAGGGAGGTTCAGAGGGAGGCAGAGCAGGGAGGGTTGCCGGCGACGAGAGGATTTCGGCGGCGCTCCGGTGCCTCCCGGCCCCCGCTGAGGTGACGAGGAAGAAGAGGGTGGCCGGGGGTTTCCATCCCCGCGCCTACCCTGGCCGGAAGGTAGCCAGATCGCCGGCGATCGCCGGAGGGAGGAGTGGTGGTGCTCGGTTGGTACTGGTTCAAAGAAGTACAGAGAATTGGAGCAGAGAGGAAAGAGTGAGGGAGAAGGGAGAAAATGGAGGCGGGGAGAGGGAAGAGAGGAGGAGAGGGCAGAGGGGAAACCCTAGGGCATCGAGCTAGGTTTATAGGGGGGAGGAGGTGGTGATGGCCGTTCGCTGCTGCCCTCTGTCGACGTGGGAGTCCCGGATGTGCGTCCGTACGAGAGGTTGAAGATGAGGGGGGTATCGGGCCTGAGGGGTAGTTGGGCTGGGCCTGCCCCTCTCTCCCTTTGCTGCTTCTTTTTATTTTTTCTTTCTTTATTTTTTTTTTTGCAGATTGGCATAGGAAAGAAAAGGGAGGTTTTTAGGAGTAGAAAAATTAGGAAAATTTGTGTAGTGATTATTTTTTTGTAACAGCAACTTAGTGCCACTTTGGTTTTCAAAGTATTTCAAAATATTGTATTGTTTGCAATTTGGTTGAAATTTGAATGAATTTTTGATTAAGTGATTTATTAAAAGAAACATCTAATTAGTTTTTGCACCCTCAAGTTTATTTGAAACAAATTGATTTGGAAAATGTTTTTTTTCATTAATTTCAAATGGTTGCTGTTTGGAAAATGCAAATGAATTTGAATGCAATTTGAATGAATTTTGAATATTAAGTGAAATATTGAAAGCAATAATTTAAATAGTTTGAACCTTAGTTTAATGGAAACAAATGATGGAAGTGTTTTGTCATTTTCATAATTTTCAAAAGGGGTTGCTGTTTTGGAAATTAATTGAATTTGAAAATGGTTTGGTATTAAATGAATTTTTGATAGAAACAAAACAATAGTTTTGGGATCACAACTTTAATGGAAACAATTGATTGTTTTGATTTGAAATATCATTTTGGAAATTGTAACATCACAAGTATGAAACAACGGGTTTGAAATTTGGTTTGAAATTCAAATAGAAAACAAAGGAAAACAAGGGAAAACAGAGGAAAACAATTGGAAAACAAGCAAAACAAATGCAATGAACATGATGTCATGATGCACATAAAATAACAGAGAGCAAACATTCTAATGGCTATTTTTCATACTTGGGATGTTACAAAACGCCCCCCCCCTTGAAGGAATCGCGCCCCGAGATTCCTACTGAGAAAAGAAAAGGTCCGGATTCTTCTTGGGAAGATCCTCTTGAGCCGTGACACGTGAAACACATCGTGCACCTTGCATAGTTTTTCTGGAAGTTTAAGACGATAGGCATTCCTGGAAAGACGTCAGGGAATTCGCAAACCACCGGAACATTTTCGAGTAAAGGTAGAGGTTTTGTATCGAGAGTGTATAGCTGAATAGAACTTGATTCATTTGGAGAATAGACTATCTAGCCAGAAGGGTGGAACAGCGTTATTGATTAGACGCCGGTAGAATAACTGAAATGGAAAGCAACAACAAGGTTTCAACGGATGAAAAGGGTGTTGAGAAGAACAGGATATCAACATCGGGAAAACACGAGATCAAAACACTCCTGAGGTACTACGGAAAACCCATCCGGGCTTCTAAAGGATCAATATCTACTGCTTAAGGAATAGAGGATCTGCTTCCGGGGCTTACACACCTCCGTTCTCAATCGTGAGTAGGCAACATGATAAATCATGTCACAACCACCTCCATTCCTATGGTCTAGTAGATATAACTATCCTAGAGAAACCAGGATACGTGAAATCCTAACTTGAAAGTTTAGATGAGAAGGGAAAACAACGTTGCACTTCCTTACCAGAAAAGGGAGGGTGGGTGGGGAAAGAAGAAAAAGAACAGAATTCCTACTCTCACGTTTCCTTTTTCCTATATAGCTACAAAATAGTTTCTAGACTCAACTGCGACCAGTAAAAGGGATCCTACAGGCAGACATGCTTTGATACCATTTGTCGCACCCGGACTTCTAGGGGATACTCACAGTCCGTTAAACAGTAGATAAATGGCTTACGGGGCATACCGGCACCCACATCTCAATATGAGTAGGCCAACACGTAAACGTGTGACAACCATTCTCTACTATTCATCGTCTGCGCAAACCATCCCATAGAAATCCAGATACTTCCGTTGACGTACTTCATAACATACACACATGGTACGTCAACGACATTTGAACAAGTGATATCACAACAGATCTCTAAGACACAAAAGATTGAAATAAGTTGCGAATAGCTCTCACTAGAGCAGAGATAGCAAATACATTCATCCAGAGGACACATGTCCCAACAATTCATCATTACAACACAGCGGAAGCATTCAACATGTCTGAGTACAGACAAGATCCAAATAGGCCTAAGAGGCCGGAAACGAAAAGACGGAGCCCATCCACGAAGTCTCGGATCCTGCCCGGGTCCGCTATCTACTCGTCAGCAGTCTCGTCATACTCCACGTAGTAGCCACCAAGGGGATCCTCGGAACGTAGTCTGCGGAAACCACAGCCCCAAAGGGGTCAGTACATAAACGTACTGGCAAGCAAGACTCACAGTTCACCAAAGTGTACCGGACAACACCAAGTACATATGCTTTTGGGTTCAACAGAAGAAGGGGGATGCGGCAGCTGGCTGCACTAACCAACTACAGATACATACTATAACTTCCGGCTAACAGAAAGGGGATAAGATAGCGTATCGGGACCAACTACAACTAACTCCAAACAAACCCATCCTGGATCTCGCCCCTTATCCAAAGAAGCAATCCGAGGATAACTCACACAGTTGGATTAGTGATGGTTCAAGTTATTGTGTCGATAAGACTATTACTAGTCAAGTTATCATTAGTTAGGTGTAAGTTGTTCTGAGTACTTGTTAGCCAGTACTTTCACCAAGTCATCCATAACCGCGGAAAACACGGCTTCTCGAGAAGATTTATCCCTGCAGGGGTGCACCAATTTGGCCGTACACGTAAGAATAACCCGCCAGATGGAATGGCCTTTCCACCAAGCGGGGCACTCAACACAACTCAACTCTTCTTCGCATCAAGCCCAAAGAACCACATGATGTGCGTGCGCGGCTAATCGAGTCCCACGAAGAAAAGGGGACCCTCATAGCACTCTAAGACCACGCCGCCCTAAATGCCGACTACAAAAGTTCCACCCTGGCGCCAAGGGTTCGCACCTGCACATGCATGCATCAAATGGAAAGCCCGAACTAAGGGTGGCGATTTGGACGAGATGCGAATCGAATCAAATTGAGGGGGGCGCCCATACACGCTTCCCACATGCGGTTAGTGCGCTCATCATGGATCAGTAGACAAGACCCTTTTCCTAATTAGGGTCGACACTAGCAGGCCTCAAAACCACGCCGGGCCTCTTGCCGGTGCCTTATCAGCAAATTATTATTACCTCAAAATTAACAGGTTGTTGTTTAACATCGAGCCCTAGAACATAATAGAATATAGTAACAGAAAGTAACGGGCAACAGACTCGAGCCAGAAACAACCCTAAGCATGCTAGTAAGACTCGGGCAACAAGCAACGGGGTGATAGGTATGGAGGTGAGGCTATATCAGGGTTAAAGGATAACATGTGATAGGTTCGAACAGAAGCAACGATTCATAGGGCTAGCAGAAATAGACAACGGAAAGTATCGGTATCCAATGTTGAAAGGAACACAATGGTTCATGTGAGTGAATACTTGCCTGCAAACTCAGCAGCCTGGTACTGAGCTAGAACCTCAGAAGGGGTGTCGTAAGTATCGTCGGTCTCAACGTCGCCGTATATCCGAGAAGAAGCAAACAAACAATGCAGAGAGACAAACAATCAATAACATGGCATAGTGCACAAACATGGGATGATGCATGACCATTTAATTGATGCATCAAAATAAGATAGCTGACATGGTAACATAACATGATTAAATGGACCCACATGCAATTTGAGTTGCATATGAAAATCCCATGTATTAAGGTTGGAATAATTGTTCTACAACTAACCAACAGGTGAAAGTGGATTAGCATGATGCATGGATGAGGAAAACAGAAAGAAAACAACAATAGGAACAATTTGAAATAAGGTTTACCAAGTTTGGAATTTTATTTATTAAGTTAGGAAATTTTGGTTCCTTAAAGGTGTTACACAAGAATTTGTTGTTTTCACCAATTTAAATTGTTCAAAATAGATAACCAAGTTCATATTTGGAAAGTACACCAAATTTTAGGTGGATTACATGTTTCACTTGTTGAAAAAGGATTTGGAATAATTTACTTATGAATTAAACAAGTTTGAACAAGATTTAAATGAATTTAATTCAAACATGAACTTACTTGAATTTTTATTTGTTCAAAGCATTAAATCAAATTCATATTTCAAAAGTTTATACTTTCATGGTTTGAAAACATATTTTATATGTCCCAAAAGAATTTAATTTGATCAAGTTATGAATTTAGCAATATTAAATGATTTAAACAAGGTTTAAATTATTTAACCAATTTTAATTATTCAAAACATGAAACAAATTTTATATTTGGAAAGGTGGTTTAATTTAGCATGGAAAACATATTTTATTTGTTGAAAATGGATTTAAAATGAGCAAGTTATTAATTTGACAATTTTAAATGCATTAATTAAGAAACAGTTGTTTTCAGCAATTTAAATTATCCAAAACAGTAAACAAAGTTTATATTTTCAAAGTATATGAAAAATTGAATGGAAAACATATTTAGTTTGTTGAATTTGGAATTTTTATGCCCAAGTTATGAATTTTGCAAAATTAAGTGAATTAAACAAGTTTTCAAATACTTCACCAATTTAAAATATTCAAAACAGTAAACAAATTTTATATTTGGGTAGAGAATTTAATTTGGTATTGAAAACATATTAAAAATGTTGAAATTGGAGTTAAAATGAAATAGTTATGCATTTTTGAACTTTAGGTATTATTCTGCCATTTTATTTAATTAGCTAGGGACTTAGAAACAAATTACAGGGGCTAGAAGAGAACTGACAGGGACCTGTGTGTGATTTCTGTCAAGTTCTTGGATTTAAACAAAAGGAGAAAAAAAAGTGGGTTTAATCCCGTGGGGGTGGGATTCGAACCCACCCCCTCTACTGTGAGCGCAAGGGGGTACTGCCAGTGCGGTAGGTGATCTGTTTGGTGACAGTAAGGCAGCGGGGGGGGGGGGGATATGCTTCAGTAGCGGTTTAACTGAACTTTGTTTTCTGCAGGTTCCTGTACTGAAACCCGACGGAGGAAACGGTCGGCGGCAGCGACTCGCCGCTGCGGCTCGCCGTGCTCGCGCGTGGTGGCCGTGCGTGCAGTGGGTGCTGTGCTGCGTGGAGAGGGGTGGAGGAGAGGGAGGAAAGGGTCGAGGGGAGGGAAGCTCACCGAGGGAGGTTCAGAGGGAGGCGGAGCAGGGAGGGTGGCCGGCGACGAGAGGATGGCGGCGGCGCTCCGGTGCCTCCCGGCCCCCGCTGAGGTGACGAGGAAGAAGAGGGTGGCCGGGGGTTTCCATCCCCGCGCCTACCCTGGCCGGAAGGTAGCCAGATCGCCGGCGATCGCCGGAGGGAGGAGTGGTGGTGCTCGGTTGGTATTGGTTCAGAGAAGTACAGAGAATTGGAGCAGAGAGGAAATAGAGAGGGAGAAGGGAGAGAACGGAGGCGGGGGAGAGGGAAGAGAGGAGGAGAGGGCAGAGGGGAAACCCTAGGGCATCGATCTAGGTTTATAGGGGGGAGGAGGTGGTGATGGCCGTTCGCTGCTGCCCTCTGTCGACGTGGGAGTCCCGGATGTGCGGCCGTACGAGAGGTTGAAGATGAGGGGGGTATCGGGCCTGAGGGGTAGTTGGGCTGGGCCTGCCCCTCTCTCCCTTTGCTGCTTCTTTTTATTTTTTCTTTCTTTATTTTTTTTTTGCAGATTGGCATAGGAAAGAAAAGGGAGGTTTTTAGGAGTAGAAAAATTAGGAAAATTTGTGTAGTGATTATTTTTTTGTAACAGCAACTTAGTGCCACTTTGGTTTTCAAAATATTTTGTTGTTTGCAATTTGGTTGAAATTTGAATGAATTTTTTATTAAGTGATTTATTAAAAGAAACATCTAATTAGTTTTTGGACCCTCAAGTTTATTTGAAACAAATTGATTTGGAAAATGTTTTGTTTCATTAATTTCAAATGGTTGTTGTTTGGAAAATGCAAATGAATTTGAATGCAATTTGAATGAATTTTGAATATTAAGTGAAATATTGAAAGCAATAATTTAAATAGTTTGAACCTTAGTTTAATGGAAACAAATGATGGAAGTGTTTTGTCATTTTCATAATTTTCAAAAGGGGTTGCTGTTTTGGAAATTAATTGAATTTGAAAATGGTTTGGTATTAAATGAATTTTTGATAGAAACAAAACAATAGTTTTGGGATCACAACTTTAATGGAAACAATTGATTGTTTTGATTTGAAATATCATTTTGGAAATTGTAACATCATAAGTATGAAACAAAAGGTTTGAAATTTGGTTTGAAATTCAAATAGAAAACAAAGGAAAACAAGGGAAAACAGACGAAAACAATTGGAAAACAAGCAAAACAAATGCAATGAACATGATGTCATGATGCAAAACATAAAATAACAGAGAGCAAACATTCTAATGGCTATTTTTCATACTTGGGATGTTACACCCTCGTTCTTATTTTCCTCATATTTGCAACCTTCTTTTAAGGACTTTTCATCATTGTTTCCTCGCTTCTACATTTACTTTTACCGTTTTCCAAGACTCTATACGTTTAATTCTCATGTATTCAGTAAGACCGGAAGACTGACAACCTTCCGAAAAGTCGGAGCAAGAGTGAATTTGTGCCTGTGTGAAGGTTCCACGCTTGCGTATAACAATACTATTATGATGAGATATAGTTCACGGGTTCTAACATTGTAGGCATTATGTCAAGGCATATGGACCGCTTTCCAGCATGCAACCATATCTAAAAGTCCACCTCAAGAAAGCTATCCAGCTAATCCCTTGGTATTAAGTTGCACGAACAAAGTGATTGTTGTGTGTGCAATAGACAAATGCATTAAGAACAATATGTAGTGTAAGCAGTGGTTCTCATCCGTAGACAAGAAAACCGTTGTTTTCTCTCTAATGGCAACATCACATCCTCCCCCCCCCCTCCCGCATGTTTCTGTCACTCAAGCGCGGAAAACAAGGAGGCATGAACCCCATTATCTAGCATGTAAACCCTATCTTGGAGGTGAAAACAACTATGTGGCCAAGGTAATAATAAACACCGGAGAGCATTGCAAGACAAGATTAAAACTCTCTACAAATATAAGTGAAACATATCAGATTGACATGAACAAAATAATCATAATCACATGGTTCATAGGAACCCAGCAAACACAACATGCACAATTACATAAATGTAGTCTTGATCATGTGAGGCAGCTCACGAGACTCTAAACACGGATGCACATCCATCTAGCTACTGCTATGGGCCTGTAGTCCCAAGATGAACTACTCGCGCATCTGTCCGGAGGCGATTATGGCGATGTAGAGGCCTCCGGTGACGATTCCCCCCTCTGGCAGAGTGTCGGAGCAGGATTCCAGAAGCCCTAGATTGGCCTCTCTTTATGTTTCGTGGCAAATAACTCCGTCCCCAAATTTTTTAGGGTTAAGGGTGATTTATAGGCGAAGAGGCGGTGGCTAGGGGCCCACTAGGCGCGACCTAGGAGGGACCACGCCTGGCACCCTCCAGGTGCGCCCTGGCTCCCCTCCGGGTCTCCTTTGGACTCTATCTTCGTTCTAGGTGGAAAAAAACTTCCGTGGATTTTGAGCCCTTTCCGAGAATGTTTCCTTCAGAACTTCTCTGAAATAGAAAAACAACAAAAAAACAGCAGCTAGCCTAGGGAATCTTGTTAATATATTAGTCGATGAAAACATCCAAAAAACGAAGGGAAACATGTGAAAACATGATAATAACATACGAGTATTGGATAGAAAACAAGCATGGAGCATCAAAAATTATAGATACATTTGCAACATATCATATGACACCCAGATGGGAAGGGAAATGGTTGGCTGCCGGTCGTAGCAGCGTCTCAGGTACAAATATTGACAAATCTCTTTCAAATTTTGTCTTTCTCTGATAAGCACTTAGCGGATAGAGCGGTTAGTTTGGGAGTGTCGCAAGGATCTAATCAGAAACAAGTTCTTGAATCAGCCAAACTAATTAAGAACTTAGATTTATGTCGAATGGTTTCTAGTCTTTAAAACAATTTGAAAGAAAAGTTTGGAGATCAATCTAATAGCTTAATCCTTAACAAGGTTGCTACTTTAACAAAAACCCTAGATGTTGATGAGTATATTGGGGATTTAGAGGGTTCAAAGGTGGGGCATGTCTTAGTAAGTAAGTAATTAATAAGTGGGTTTCCAAGATCCTTGAAAAAGTCTTTTTTTTTACTTTTGCAAAAGCAAATATTGTATTTTTTTCAGTGAATTTATCCATCTAGAGAGGCTTCCCCAAGCCACTAGCTCTAGCATTATAGCTCAGTCCTTCTTTTTCTCATGTGAAGAACTCCTTCTTATGAGCTCATGGACTTGATCAATGCTAGTTCAAGTTCACGTCATGTTAGGAAATTAGTTCATTAATTCGTTTATTTACCAACGAATTACGAAATGCTCTTCATTGTATAGGATCTCCTAGTCATAAAAAAGGAAATTCCTTCTTTTTAAAGACCAATCAAATATTTTATTTGGAGATAATGGAAGAAATGGCGACCCATTTAAGAAGCAATTTACAAAATGTGAATTCTCATTTTTTTTCAATGATTCTCAATGGAAAATCGGGGCATATTTTACCAATTCTTTTTCAAATAAAAAAATTGCATTCAAAAAAGAAGACGGTCCATTTTGGGCTGAACCGAAAACCTGATTGTGTGGCTATTCTGAATGCAGATAGAAAGTAAGTCGATATAAAATGTGTCGAAGAGTAGTACATTTTTTAGAGCTTATCATTGTCATCGATTGACCAACATGACTTATGGATTGAATTTGATAATGTGCTATTTGAATAGCGAGATTCTGGAAAGGAAGAAAAGGTTAAGAGGACCATAAATAAGAAGGATTATTCTGTTACGAATAAGCGTTGAAGCACTCGGATTAGTTTCCTAACAAGAATGAAAAATTCATAATTTAAGAGGGATATTTTGGAATAGTGAGGGTTTTCGTGACCCTGGAAAACACTTGTTCGTGCAAGAGACTATTCGAGAGAGGAAATTAGATTTTCTTGCCTTCTCGGAGATGGGGAGATATAATTTTGCAACACACTTTTTAAATCATTTAGTATCGGGCAGGACTTTTCTTGGTTTTGTCTACCGCCTAGGGGGGTCTTGGGGTATGCTTATAGGGATCAATGCGGCTTATCTTAAAATAAAGAATGTCGATGTGGGTGATTTTTGTGTCAACCTCAATATTAGATCCAAAAGTTATGGGTTTGAATGGGTGTTGGTCACGATATATGGGGCAGCACATGACGACCTCAAACCTTAGTTCTTATTGGAGTTAGTTCGTTTATGTGAAAATGAACCATTACCTATGCTAGTGGGTGGGGATTTTAATATAACATGAAAACCCGAAGAAAAGAACAATGATAATTATAATCCAAGATGGTCGATTATGTTTAATGCTATTGTCCAGAGTTTGGACTTGAATGAGCTTGAACTCTCGGGTCGTCAATATACTTGGGCTGATAGACGAGGTATCCCTACTTACCAAAAACTAGATCGGGTGTTAGCTATAATCAAGTGGGAGCAGAAATACCCCCTAGTGACGGTACATGCTTTAACTAGGGCGGGATCGGATCATATCCCGCTTTTTGTAGACTCGGGGAACCTCACTCATTTGGGAAATAAAGCATGTTTCTCTTTTGAACTTTCATGGCTTAGATTGGAAGGTTTTTACGAGATGGTTGCAGCTGAATGGGATACTTGTGCTAAAGGGGATACTCCCAATAGGTGTGGCAAAATAAGATAAGAAACCTACGTTGTTTTCTAAAGGGATGGGAAAAGAACCAAAGTGGAAAATATAAGAAAGAGAAAGAGTGTTTGTTAAAAATTATTGACAACTTGTACCTCAAAGCTGAAAGTAGTCTGCTTACTATATCTGAACGAGATATATTGCGGGATGCAAATGATCGGTTTTGTTGTCTACGTCGTGATGAATAATCTAAGTGGGCGCAAAGGGAGGGTGGAAATAACATGAGATATTTTCATTTAATTGCTAACAGGAAGCATAAGAAAAAAATGATTTCCATTAGGAGCAAGATGAAGGAACAATAGTGGGGGAGGAGAACTTAAAGACATATATTACTGAATACTACAAGAAAATCTTTGGAGATTCTTTGCCCAATGATGTTACTTTGAATGAGTAGATGGTTCATGATATTCCACAAATTTCTCAAGAAGAGAATGCCATTCTTAAAACTATTTTCTTAGTGAAATAAGTGTATTAAGCTATTTCTCATATGGAATTAAACAAGGCTCCGGGGCCGGATGGGTTCCCTGCTGAATTCTATAAAACCTTTTGGGAGGTTATTAGGGATGATTTAATGGCTATGTTTGCTCAGTTAAAGCAAGGCAATATAGTGTTGCTTAAACTGAACTTTGGTGTCGTCACTTTGATCCCTAAGAAAGAGAATGCGGTCCAGATCATCAATATAGACCTATTTGTCTTCTCAATGTCAGTTTTAAAATTTTCACAAAAGTAGGTACAAATCAAGTTACCCAAATTGTGGAAAATATTATAAGACTGGCCTAGACGGCTTTTATGCCTAGGCGGCATAGAGGGGGTGGTTATCTTGCGTGATACGATTCATGAATTAAAGAGAAAGAAGATGGATGTGGTTATTTTTAAAATTGACTTTGACAAATCGTATGACAAAGTTAAATGGCCTTTTCTCCAACAAGCGTTGCATATAAAAATATTTGCACAACAATGGTGTAAATTGATTATGCAATTTATTCTTGGAGGGAGTGTCGGTATCCGGGTAAATGATGATATTGGTCACTATTTCCAAATGAAAAAGGGGATGCGTCTGGGAGATCCGTTGTCCCTCTATTGTTTAATATAGTCACCGATATGTTAGTTATTCTTATCGCGAGGGTGAAGGAAGATGGAGAGATAGGTGGCATTATTCCTCATTTAATTCAGGGGGGGTCTATCTATATTGCAATAAGCATATGCTTGACACTATACTCTTGATGGAGCATGATCTCGAAAAGGCGGTTAACGTGAAGTTAATACTTCGTATTTTCGAACAATTATCGATGCTGAAAACCAACTTTCACAAGAGTGAAATATATTTTTTAAGAAGGCAAAAGAGGTGGAATACCGGTACAAGAAAATATTCGGTTGTGAGTCTGGATCTTTGAGTTTAAAAATCTTGGAGTTACAATTCATTACAGGAAGACCCGAAATGCCGAATGGCACCCAATTGAAACAGTTTCGAGGGAAAGTTGAGTTGTTGGAAGGGAAAATGCTATCCTATGGGGATCGTCTTGTCTTAGTAAAATCGATACTAACAAGCATTTCGATGTTTATGTTGTCCTTTTTGTAAATACCTGTAGGGGTAAGGAAAAGATTGGATTACTACAGATCTCGCTTTTTTGGCAGAGCGATCAGAACAAAAGAAAATATAGATTAACAAAATGGAATATTATTTGTAGACTGCAACACCAAAGACATTTGGGGTTGAGGTGCTAGAGGTAAAGAATAAATGTTTACTCAGCAAGTGGATGTTTAAACTTTCAAAGGATGAAGGGGCATGGCAGGAATTGTTGCTAAATAAGTACCTCCATAGTAAAACTTTAGCTCAAGTGGAAGCACAACTAACTGACTCTCCATTTAGGAAGGGACTGATGAAAGTAAAACACGAGTTCTTTCAGAGAGGTACCTTTCGAGTTGGTAATGGGGAAACCATAAGATTCTAGGAGGACATTTGGTTGGGTAATTCCCCTCTAAAAAAATCTATATCCATTATTATATAAATTAGTGCAACACAAAAACATTTCGGTCAAAGATGTTTTTCATAATGCACCTCCTATAAACATTGGTTTTAGGAGGGCACTCTTAGGGAATAAATGGGATATGTGGTCTCAACTATGCCTAGGACTAATGGATGTTACTCTTAATGATGAACCTGATGTGTTTGTCCAGAACTTGAATCAAAATGATTTGTCTTCTGTAAAGTCTATGTATGAGGATTTGATGAATGGACATACTGGATTTCTACAAAAATATTTATGGAAGCTAAAAATACCGCTAAAGATAAAAGTTTTTATGTGGTTCTTGCACAGAAAAGTCCTACTAACAAAACATAACCTCGCAAAGAGGAATTGGCAGGGGGATACACACTGTTCCTTTTGTGGGAATGAGGAGACTATTGATTATCTATTTATCGTTTTCCCTTTTGCAAAACTGGTTTGGCGCGTGGTGTTCTGTACTTATAATATTCCTCCACCTACCGATGTGTCTAATATGTTTGCAAATTGGTTGAATGGGGTGGATTAAAAGACCAAAAGCAGGATTCGTATTGGCGTCTTGGCTATTTGTTGGTCTATTGGAATTGTAGGAATAGTGTTGTTTTAATAATAAAGAAAAAATTCGTGTTTTACAGGTTATTCACGTGGCGGTTTATTGGATTCGGCTATGGGCTTCCCTGTTGCCTTTGGATCATAGTGAATTTATACTGGCTGGATGCAAGCGGCTCTTGGCGGTGGCACATGATCTTTTTCTCCCGGCATACGTGGCAACATATTAGACGTATTGCTTAGTTACGGGTGTGCTTTTTCTATAGCCAGTTGATGCTTGTATCAATCATTTGTGGTGCTTGAGATGTAAACCTGTAAAAATACTTGCTATTCGATACTTGCAACTTATTTTAATAAAGGCTTTGTGCATCACTCGATGCAGAGGCCATGATTTATCCCCCCTTTCTAAAAAACACTAGGTTTAGACATTTATGTTAAATAGAGTGAGCCTAATGCAAGAAAATGAACATCTAGAAAAGTTTAGATAGGAATACCGGAGACACGTGGGGACGAAGATGTATTCGATGTTCACTACCTTGGGGAATGTAGTCACCACTGGAGAGGTGTACATTACCATGAAGAACCCCAAACGATACGAAAGTCCACCTTCTCCTAGCATTTTTCATGAAGTAGGAACTCAATCACTAATGGTAAGTCTTAAAGTGAAATCCAAATCCTCTAAAAAATATCCTGATCGCACAAATCCACAACCCGGAAGCATCTAGCGACCTAGCCTGCCTAGGATTTCCTAGTAAACCCATTAGTTACAAGTAACTAGATGAACTCAAAAGTGGTCACTTTTGGCTTAATGAAAATGTAGATCATAGCCTCCCATTCGTTTCTTCAAAGTCATTATGGTTTTATGGAGGGGAAATTGGATATCTCCAAGATTTTGGGTGCTCAACAACGGAGGATGGATTGTATGAGTCGAGACTCTGAATTATCTAGTCCAACAAATTCTAACCATTACATGCATTTCCAGCAAGCCTAGAAGCAAGTCTGAAATTTAAGGATTTAATATGTGGCCATAGAATAACCGGGAGTTTTTTCATGTGGTTTGCTCTGGGTTTACCGATAAGCTACTACACTCACCATCAACATAATCAGAATAATTCTGGGATCCCACACTCACGAATTCCAAATTCTGCTACAGACTAACGAAAAAAACCAAACTGCTCAAATTTTGTGAAACAAAATTCACTCTATTGTGGAGTATTTGGGTGATGCGGTGTGTATATGTAGGGTTGAAAATGGAACGGAAATGGAAGGAACAATGCATTATCATTTTCGTTTCCTTTTCTCCTGTCGGAATCGGGAACAAAATCGGAAACCCCGGAAACGAATAAGGAATCGGAAATCACCGGAAATGATTTTAAAACGGAAACAAGACGGATACGACACGGAACAGAACATTTGTCGGAACACAATAGCGTTATAAAACGTGGACAAATAATTCTTCACAACCTCGACAATCGACGATTTAACATGAAGTGTCACACATTTGGTTTAACCTAGGCCAGTGATCGCACACAACTTATATGTAATTAGACAAATAAGGTTTAGTATGAATGGCTTAATAGACCAAACTAGCCACGAAACCAGGCCTCGTTTTGTTGGGAATATGCCCTAGAGGCAATCATGTATGGTATAATTCCAAATGTATTCATAAAGTTATTAAGTCGTCCTTGTTTTGGACATCTGATATATGTCATTGAATATGTGATTCGATTGTGGAACTATGTATTCATGTTGTTCATGCTAAATTGTCCTTGGTCATTAAGGTTGTGCTGGACACACACCCTAGACTAATGTGAGTGTTGGCTGATGACTCGGTTCCACTTGTCATGGGCATGGCAATGCCATTCTAACGTTCACAGACTCAGCTAAAGAGTTTAGCAAGTCTGACTGACCCATATTGAGATGCAACGAGTAAGTCGGCATTTGCATGTCTCAATCAATGTAATCCTTAGACCTGAGATTGTCGCACAATCCGAGTTGTGGATCATCGACTTAGGTTCTGTCAAACAATGTTCTGTGACAAGGCAGTTATAAAGGCAGAGTTCGGGTCGAATGAGAAGCAACCTGTGTGATGTGGATAATCAAGATGGGATTTTCCCCCTCCGAATGGAGAGATATTCTCTGGGCCCTCACGAGTGATATGATTCCGGAAGCATGGCCATGCGTGACTCGGTTAAGTGTTAACTGGGTCTATTGACTAAGAGTTAGTCAGATGAATCATATATCACGGACCGAAAAGAGAGTTGAGCTATTTAAGGGATGACGATAATTCGCCTATAGTTCGACAAGGTATATTGTGAGGAAAAAGGGACTCAGATGAAAGTCACATTTGAAGGTATGTCGTCATGACTCTATGGCACTTGGGAGTCGGCACGTTCTGCTAGGAGCCGCTACCGATTGATCGATTGCGAGTCGGACTCCAATCGTGTCCAAGTCGCCATGAGCCTACAGGGTCGCACACTTAAGAGCGGGAGCAAATGTATTGGTCGGGCTGGACCCGAACCGGAAATGGACTGAGTTAGTGAGTTGGACTCACAGAGGGAATGGCCACAAGCGTTGTGAGGCCCACTCCCACTCGCTATATAAAGAGGGGCGCAGGTTACCCAGTGGGCACAAGTTTGCCAACCCCATGCGTTGGGAACCCTAGCCCGACTCAGTCCAGCCGCCGCAGCGGACCTAGCAGTCCGCCGTCGGAGCTCCTCCTCGTACGTGTGGATACCGGCAGAGGTGTTGTACAATCAGCACTTCGACAATCGCGGGATTGGATCGGCTGGATTGGATCATGTGACTACACTGCATCGACGCGCTTCATCGATAATCCGCACATGCGCGTCTAGTGGTAATCCTCGTGGCTTTCTACCCCGGCTAGATCTTGGAAGTACCGCGTAGAAAAGTTTTTGTTTATCTCTACGTGTTCCAACAGTGGTATCAAAGCGGTAGCTTCTGGTTTTAGGCCCGTGATCTGCACATATGTGATATGTAGTTAGCGTTAGATTGGATTTAATTGTTGTTTTGGTGGTCGTTCTATGAGATAGATCGATTTTGTACAAGGTTGATTTGATCAGTTATACTCGGGGTTAATGGATGATCTGGTTTCCGTGATCATACTGCTAAGGTCGTGGAACAACTTACCCCTACCGTTCGGTTTCCGCCACCGGGGTATACTGTGACACATAAATAGAGTGGCGGTGATCGAAGATCAAAGAGTTTGATCGAATCGGAATACGGATCAGATTTGGGTAAAATCATTTTATCCGATGAAGAAATCCATGTTCGAACCGCCGGCTTCACCCTTTCGTAGCGCCTTAGATGTCGTCACGAGTTTCACAACGCCGGTAGATATCGTTTCTATGCATAACTTGTTTTAGCAGGATGTTGTGAATGGTATGGCTTATGTGCATGTGATGTGTGTAATCCATACGTGATCTGCGTATCATGTTTTTGTCAGACGACCGGAGCCTAGGTACTGTCATTTAATTGTATAACGGCCTGCGTGTCGGATTCTCTCTGTAATTTTTCATTTACTAGCTAGTGTAGCTTGTTGGAGAACCCAGATGACATGCAAGTCGATGTACAAGTCGGCTACATGGAGTAAGATGGCACGTGACAAGAGTTGGCAGTTTGGCACGAGTCGACTTACAACCTTTATGGAGATGGAGATCACCATGAATAGAGACATACCATTTCACATTATAATTGCTTTATTTGTGTTGTTGTTATGTCTCTTTTTTACCTCTATTTAGATAGTTGTTAGATTTTTGTAACAACCCAATTTTTGGAAGACAGGAAAAACTTGTTTTCAATAACCTAAAAATCAGGGCCAACAAAAACTTTTTAATATGTTTGACTTATGCTTGTGTCTTCATTTCTATTTGGGTGTTGTATGTGTTTGTGTTTGAGTTTGTTAACAACTAACATTAAAAACAATGATCATAACTTTCTTAAAACACAACCCTGGTGATCAAGTCATGACAAGAAAGCTTATCATCTTCATTCATCACACTGTTTTGGCAAAAACCTTTTTGAAAATGTTTTGATTTTTAAAAGAAACCCAAAGACCAAGTTTTGAGTAAAAACAAAACATAATTTCCAAAACTATATGAAGAGTATTTTGGAGCTAATCATCTCCAACCTGTTTTCAACCAATATGTTTTTGCAAGTATTTCAAAAACTCTTTATCACTTCCTCCTTTTGCAAAGACCATAAAAGGGGACTATGTTACCCCTGTGTTTAACCTCAAATATATTCTTTTGGAAATAACAACTTTTGAGCTGAACCTCTTTATAAAATCTTCTTGTCATGGTATGCCTTGATCACTACCTAAAATTAACACTTGAGAAGAACACCTGGAAATTAAATTGAAGAACATAGTTGTTTGAGTGACCTTGTGTGTCTTGTTATTTTACCAGCTTGTGGTGTGATCCTATCTTGTGTGTGTTTTGAAGTACTTATTTATGTTTGTTGATCAATGGTGCTGTTCTAATAAAATAAAACCTATTAATAACCAGATCATGCATCTATATCATATTCCATCACATGTTCATTTTATCCTCTGCTTTCCTAAAAACTTCCAACTTTGGAGACATGCTCTTATGTCCTATTTTCTTCTATTCACAATGCATCATCATAAATCTCTTTGTATATATCTATTATATCTATCCAAGTTGTTAATTTGGATATTGAAACCCTTTCGTTATCATCTATCAAAGTCCTATTGAAGGCATCCCCAAAATAATGATCATATCTCCTTTATTATGAAGCAATTTGCCCTGGTTACTCCAAACCACTCCTCTTTATTTTTAGGCCCAATGAACCTACTATTGTAATCTCCATGACTTATACATCACCTTCTTATGGTCCATTTATTTTGCAAAGGCCATTTAATTATTTATCTCTCATGGATAAACTCCTGTTTTCACCCTTTTTCCACTTGGTGCCTCTAATATTTTCAAAAGAGTTATTTATTAAAAATCACTTTTGAGACCTATATCATGTACTATATCATCCAAACTCAAAAATATTTGTTTTAAAAGCATTTTACTATTTATTATTTTCCATTTTCCAAAAGGCCAGAAATGGATTTTAAAATATTTTGTGAAGAAAAGTATTTCCTAAAATCTTGGAAAAATTACCCAACATGCCTATGGTCATGTGGGACTTACTTATACAAAAACATGTGAAAGTTGTTTTGAAAATTTTGGAGAAAACATTTAAAAACAGTTTCTGCCATTTTTGAATTTCCAGAATTTTGTGAAAGAAATATTTTCAAAAACTCTTGAGGCTACCATCCCTAGACTCCATTTTTCATACTCTATCCAATGGACATGATATTCCATATCTGTTCTATTCAAAATTTTGGTTAAAACTATCAAAAACAACTCCTAGTCTTTTTGGACATTGATGAGTTCATCCATGTCTTGATCAATGATTTCACTCTCTCTACCCCTCTCCTGTTCTGAGAGATGAAAAATATCCATTCTCACCTCCTAGACATGGTCTAGCTGATCCACCATTTTTCTCTCTCTCCCTAGGTCATCCAACCACTAGTGGCCAAGGATGGTGCTCACCATCCCTTTTTCTCTATCCACCACCACAGACCAAACCAGGGGCAGCCCTTGCGCCAGCACACCCCTCTCACCCCGTGAACAACTCTGGAAGAAACCCACCCCCTATCCTTGTCCCTTTCCTCCATTTCCATGAGCTGGCCATGGTGCTCTGAGCGCCCTCGCCACGTCGCTCGTGTTCCAACACCTGGGCATCATGCCGAGTCTTACGACCTTGTCAACTAGCTCCAAGCGCCTCCCAGCAACACGCCCGTGGTCTCCATTCTTTCCCTCTCGGTCTCCTTCCTCCTCTTCTCGCTGTCGAACACCTACGGGTGCACAGCAAGCACCGTCGATTGCCGACGCTCTCGTGCACCTCCTGCCTCTTTCTCTCGCCAGGAGAACGCTATCACCGTTCTCTATCTTCCTGGACACAAAAATCCCGATGAATGCCTCGTTGGCCAACTCGTCTGCAACCACCGTGGCCGCCATGGACGCCGGGCGCCGAGCTCCGATGACAACCGTCCCCGAGCCACCCTTCTGTTATCCATCAAGTCCATCCACCTCGTGATGCATCTAATCGAAACCCTAACCGGAAACCCCTCTCCCTAACCCGGTTGTTCGCCGGAATCGGCCGCCGACCGCCGTGGGTAACCTCCTCGTCGAGCCGTGAGCACAGGTGGTTTCCGCCCCTCTCCTCTCTTCCCTGACCTTCCTAGGTCACTCTAGAATTTTGTGCTCCGCTTTATTTCTACCTCCACTCGTTTCAGGGACGCCGTCGACCGTGACCATGTTCCGCCGCCGCGGATCCCCGCTGTCCACCCTGCTCCGGCCGTTCCCTTCCGAATCTTGTTGGGGCATCGCCCCCGCCACGTCGTCCTGGTCCTCGTGGTGCAATCTCCTCTTCCAGGCGGCCACGGGAGTCAACGGCAGTGAGCCCGCGTCTCCTCAGCGGCTGCCGGAGAGGACGCTGCCGCATCCTATGGTCACCGCCGGCTGCAGCGGACGTGGCCTCCTCGCGGCCGTCGGATCCGCATCGGGCGGGTCCTTTTGAATCAAGATCCATCTAATCTCCGCCGTCGACTGCGGATCGAACGGTGGCTTACCGTTTCGCCGCGCGCGCGCTGGCCAGCGGGCCGGCCTGTCCCTGTGCGGCCCAATATCCTTCAGATCTGGCCCGTTAACCAATTTTTTCTGCAGGTTGTATTTCTTTTCTCTGCAGATCTGTTTTCTGGTGTTTGCTTTAATTCAAAACAAAAATGCTATCTAGTGAATCTTGCTAAACTAAAAATCACAGAACTAGATCTACAAAGTATTAACCACCTCCAACTTGTAGATCTGTATTTTGAGCAATAGTTTAGGAGAAATAAAATAAATGGCAGAGGTACTCCGTTTCACTATTTAATCCATAACTTGAGTTTTAGGTATCCAAATCTTGAAAACTCAACTGTTCTGAGTAGCTATTGTTAATATCTATCTGAGGATCTTGACCTTGTGTTTACTTGAGTTGTTATGTGGAAATGGCATGCATGTTAGTTTTTAGGCCAGAGAGCACTTCTGTGAATTGTTTAATTTTATTGGTGATGAATTTTGTTGTGAATCCAATTGTGTTGGTTTGTTAGTGACTAGGAGCACCTCATACTAGATTTTCATTATGTTGGGAGTTACAGAATAGGATTGGTGCAATATTTATTGTTTAGCTCTTTTCTGCATTTTATTGCTATGCCCTTATTTAAATTGTGTGTTATTTTATTTGGTTATAAAATTGATTCCTAGCATGTGTAGGGTATCAATACATGTTTTATTGGTGTTTTGAGTGTGTCATTATAATTTTAGGAAAATGTGTGTGAAGAGCATGTTGTTGTAGTATTTTTCCATAGGGTTGTTTTCCTTGTAATATTAGGATAAATCTTGTGTTTCATCTTATGGGTATGATGATTTTCATGAATGCTTTAGTATTGTTTTCCCTATCATAGCTACTGTTATTTTACCATATTATACTTGCTTGCATGCTTGAGTGAGCTCTAGATAATTTTGGCATGCCATACTAGTTTTAGGTGATTTCTGCCATAGTAGTTATTTGCATGCTTAGTTTTTGATAAATTGTTTAGGTTGTTATTTTAATATTACTAGCATGTCTAGGTGTTGTTTTCTCTGTTATGTGTATGTCATCTTAATGATCCATCATGTTAGAATAAATCATGTTTAATAATCTCTTATGGTTATGCATGTCTGCTTGTCTAAATAGCCCTTTTTCATGTCTAGTTTTAATAGTTGTTTTGCTCCATGATTATTTTCATGCATTGAGTGATGCCATGGTATGTTTGTTATTGATTTGTCTCTGTTATTAGGTTGCTTAGGTACTGGTTATATTAATTATCCATGATTAGAAAAGCATGTGTTACTCTAGGCTTGTAGTATTGCTTGATAAAATTCTCCTATGCATGTGTATGTGTTCCTAGGTTGTTTTGTTGTTATTTTGCTCATCCTCATGAATGACCAGAGAGTTATTTAACCTTATTTGGGCATGTTATGAGAGTGGCACACCCACTGGACTCATTCCATTTTGGTTGAGGATCCATAACACCAATTCTAGTGCTATTCATGTGTGTTGTCTAGGCATGATTTGCTTGTTGGTGTGCACCCTAGTACCATTGTTTGTGGGTGTACCTGTTTGATGAAATGCTTTCTGTATGTTTACATTTTATCAAGTGCTTGCCTTTGTTTGGTTCTGATTGGGTGTTTTTCCTTTTTATGTTTACGACGTTAGATAACGAAGACGGTATTATTTCCCGGAGAGGTTTTTATTTCAACTCTTGTTTATTTCAAGAGCAAGACCAAGACCAGTGCCAAGGCAAGCCATTCTAACTGCTTGCTGTTGTTTTACTTATCATTATCTATCATGCATGTTTTACTTCTGAAGTTTTACAAAAGTTGGATTCAAAAACTATTCTTTTAAGTGGACTATACCACTATCTGTTTTTTTGTATCTAATATGCTATATCCACTATATAATCTTGGTGTTACCAAGCCCTTTAGATATTTTAGTATCATAACTTAATCAACCTAAGTCCCCTAGTGGACAGTTTAACTTGATGTTTTTGGAAAGCAAAGGATTGGAAAAACCCCGAGGAAAGGTGGGACCTTGTCCGAGGGAGGTTTGTGAAGAAGGAAATGTTTTCGACTTGTTTTCCAAAAATGACACATAACCTAGTCTTCTCCGGACAACCAAGCCGTGCTGCCACATTACCCTAATATGGGAACAGGGTATAGCTAATTGCTTGTCGGTGTTAGTCCGTGTCTACCTCAAAGTGCTATAGGGGTTAGAGTCCCCCGAACCGAATTGTCGCCAGGAGGGAGAATGGGACATTCACAGTGTGGGATTAAGTTCACTACCGGTTGCAGCAATTGGGTCTCCTGCCATGGCGGTGTGTTGTCAGGGGAAACCGGATCGATACGGCTGACTCACTCGATGCCGGGGAGAACAAACCCAGTTGAAGAGGTAGTCATTTACTAGCACTGACATAGTGGATGGTTAGGACCAGTTATCCGATGTTTGCATACTGTCTTGGACAGTCCGTGGTTGTTCACGGCGGATGTACTGGATCTTGTGGATTGTGTACACCTCTGCAGAGTAAAACTATTCAGAATAGCCGCGCCCTCGGATATGGGCAGTTGAATGGCCATGTAGCTAGCATTGTGTCAATGTTTTCAAAAAGCTGGAAAAGTGTTTTGGAACTTGTACCTGGGAGGTACGTTGAAAGGGAATGATTGTACCTTTGAGGTACCGGATAAATTATGATCTTAAAGATGTGTTTTTCCAAGAAGTTTTGCAAAGAGAAATGTTTTCTTTATCTAGAATGTTTTATCAAAACCTTGTGGACATGCTTTATCTACAAGGGAAATGAAATATCTTCTGAAGTATCTTCTTCAACAAAGGAGAATAAAACTTGTGCAACTATGATGAGTCTTAAATTCATCATGGCTAGTTGAGCCCTAACTAAAGCCTTCCTACCACCTTTATATCTGCATACTTGCATGTTTAACTTTCATTTAGGGTGACTTGCAGGAGTACATTCAAACGTACTCATGTATGGTTTCGTCCCTGGCTATTGTATTAGCCAGACTTTGAGCAGAATACTGGAGAACCTGAAGAAGATGGTGTCGCTGACGGCTATGCGAACTAGGAACGTCTCCGAGTCAGTAGTCTGTAGGTAGTCAAGGCGTGACTTGGGTTTACCACGAGTGTGTTTTGCAGTCTTCCGCTGTTGTTAGTGTGTGTTCCTGCCCTGCGTGGCAGTTGTTTTCAACTGAGTCAAGTGACCAGTTGTGTAAGCCGTGTATTCGTGTAGTGGATGTTGTAATCTGAAATACCAACTCGAGTATGTTGTTCACGACTAACTGATCATGGGATCGTGAATGTATGCATACTGGAGGTCTCGGACTGCTAGTCTGGGGCCCCCACAATTTTAATCCCTCAAAGAAGGTCTAGTCGGTCGCCCCGCCAGTGCTGCACCATCAAGTCGGACATTCTTGGTAGTGGGCTCATAAAATTGAGGTGCTACCGTTTCTTTACGATTAGGTGGGTTTGAGTCGGACTCTTACAGCGGAAGCACTTGGTAAGCTAGACGAGTCCATCACAACGGTTGTGGGGCTCGGGGCGAGGTAGGTTGGGAGCGGGGCATGTGATGCCACCCAACTAACAGGAGTCATATTGGATACGATTGACAAGGTGTTGTCTACCTAGATCACTTGACAGCTAGCGGTGATGCTAAAGCTTACTAGTCGGCTTGCTTATTTAGGATCTTGAATCACTTAGAAACCATCGGAGGGGTGTTGTTCTAGTGGGAGCATAATTATTAAAGCGTTTAATATGCCTGCTCTTTTATGAATACATGTCTTAAGTGTTTTGCATATTTTCTATTGTAGATCAATGTCACCTAGCAACCTTACTCAGTTGTCAACTTTTGCGTTGAGGTCAATCCTAGAGAAAGATAAGCTTAATGGAACTAATTTCACCAACTGGTATCGTAATCTGAGGATAGTCCTCAAGCATGACAAGAAAGAATATGTTCTAGAAACTCCACTTCCAGATGAGCCTGATGATGATGCGACTGTCGCTGTCATGAATGCTTACCGTAAGACTAGAGATGAGTCTACGGAAATTAGCTGTCTTATGCTTGCACACATGGAACCGGACTTGCAGCAGCAGATCGAGAATGTTGAGGCCTACGATATGATAGCCTCAAAAGTATGTTCCAGGCTCAGGCAAAGACCGAGAGGTATCAAGTCTCTCAAGATTTTCTAGGCTGTAAGGTCAAAGAAGGCGATCCACTGAGTCCACATGTAATCAAACTGGTTACGTGCAGTCTCTTGATAGGCTGGGCATCCCAATTAACGAAGAGTTCGCTACTAATATAATTCTGAACTCTCTTCCTACTGCGTATGGTCTGTTCATTTTGAACTACCACATGCATGGTATGGATAAGAAGCTCACTGAATTACATGGGATGCTCAAAACGGCAGAGGCTGATCTCAAGAAAAGGCGCCAGTCAAGTGTTGATGGTGCAGAATAAGGCTAAGTTCAAGAAGAGTTCTTGGACCAAGAAGAAGAAGGATAAGTCAGGAGGAAACGCCCATGGCCCTATTCAGAGCGCTTCCTCAAAGACTAAGCCATCTCCTATAGCCGGAGCCAATTGCTTCTATTGCAAGCAGGATGTCCACTAGAAGAGGAACTGCACCAAGTATTTGGCTGACAGAGCCAAGAGTGGAGGTGTGACTTCCAACTCAGGTATGCTTGTATGCAATGTTATAGACATTTATCTTGCTGATGCACCTAACAGTTCTTGGGTATATGATACCGGATCAGTTATTCACATATACAACTCGTTGCAGGGACTGGTAAGAACTAGGAGTGTGGCGAGAGGAGAGGTTGATATTCGGGTCGGCAACAAGGCGAGAGTCACTGCGTTGGAAGTCGGCACGATGCAACTTCATTTACCTTCAGGATTTTTAATGGATCTGAATAATTGTTATTATGTTTCAGTGCTTAGTCAAAACATTATTTCCGCCTCATGTTTGATGAGACAAGGTTATGAGTCGAATATTAAGAATAATGGTTGTTCTTTATATTTGAAAGATATGTTTCATGGCTTTGCACCCGTTTAGGACGGGTTATTTATTTTGAATCTTGATAGTGAATCGGTCTATAACATAAATGTGAAAAGTTTGAAACCAAATGATCTAAATATGACTTTGTCGGGGGGTTACCCCCGAGTAGGGTAAAGACAGGTGGTAAAGGCCGTTTACAGAAGAGAGGTTTGGTCGAGTAGCCGACTACCGGGTACTCTCTACCCGGTCGACTGCTACCCGGTCTCACCCCAAGATGACCAGAAGGAGATATCAATCAGTTTCTACCATGCCGAGTAGAAGGTTTGGCCCGAGTATAATTGGCGGGAACCTTTGGCGGGAAACTACTCGGGCAGGAAGTCAAAGGAGCCGTTCTGACACAGGATCCCGCGTATCCTGGGTCCGTACTTGGCAGCATTCGAACTACTGTTCACGTGGGGACGGCCTGCCTGACAGTGACAGCATGGAAGCAGTCGGTGGCAGGATAAGGGGGGCCTACTCTGTGACTAGGTACAGTGATACCAGTCTGTCCCCTAGTTTTGCCCAACGACTTTACAGAAGCAGCCAAGACCAACGACCAAAGCTGTCAGCGGGTACTCGGAGAAAGGACAGTGTGCACACTATGTCGACACTTGTCCAGATTTGGACGTATCCGGCTAGGGCACCATGTATATAAGGTGCCCCGCCGCCTCCTGCGCGAGGCAGACTCACAGACGATCTCATTCCAGGCTCATAGTGAACCCTAGAAACCCTAAGTTCTTGCCCTAGCTCTACTCGGAGAGGAGCAAGGGGCTACTCGGTAGCGATATCATCTGTATTGTACCTACTCGGAGAGACATCGTAATACATAGAGGAAGGCAGGAGTAGGGGTTTTACCTCCTCACGAGGGCCCTGAACCTGGGTACATCGTGTTGTTTGTGTTGTGTGGATCTTACCTCACGCGGCTACTCGTCGCGTGATCCCTCCCCGGACACCTCCAGCGTCCATCGTTCCCACATCTTTAGCCATCCCATGGCATCTGCCGTGACACCACCACGACAGTTGGCGCCCACCGTGGGGCATCCAGCGGCGCTGGCTGGAGTTTCTGTTCGGACGGGATCTTCATCAGCGGAGCGTGTAGTTTGTGGCCTTGTCCACAGATTCGGCTCCTTCGATTTCGTCACCGACAACGCTGGCTGTTTCGGCGGCAAGGCCATGCCGGAGGGCGGCTCGGTGATCTCCTTCGGCTCTCACCTCGTCTACGTCGCCACCGTCGCCAACGACACCTACCCCGAGTTGGTGCACGACGCGGAGGATCCTCCCGCGGTTGTTGCTGCTCGTGGAAGGCCCGTGCGCAGCTCTGCATGCTGCGCTGAGGTGATGGTGACTGGCTTGGCGGCAAACGCTGGCGCAGCTGCTACTGGCGCTGCGGCCGTCGTCGAGGAGGTCGACGACCCGCCCGCGGGTGGCAGGACACGCCGGCCCTACGAGAAGGAGAGCAACTTGCCGCCTTCCACGTCAACGGTCATCCCCGCGTCTGCAGCGCGAACCGGCATGCCCACGCCCACCGACGTCGAGCTCCTAGCCACGCGGGAGCAGCTCGAGCGGCAACGCCAGGAGCTGCTCGCCGAGCAGGCGGAGCTGGAGAAGATCAGGTTGGAGCTCAGCCTGGACCAACTCGAGTACAACAAGGCTCACGGCTTCACGCCGGTGGCCAGGAGGCCCAGTAGGGTAGGCGCTACGCGGCGCAACCTAGGCGCCGAGATGGCGACTGTTGCGGAGGAGCCCGCGCAGTCCGCCACCGCGAACACCTTCACAAGGCCAAGGTACAGCACACCCGCCAAGACGCTGCGAGCTGCGGAGGCTGTGGCTGCCGAGTTGCCGCGCCTAGAGGGAGAGGCGCGTCGCAGGCAACAGGAGAGGCTTGGCGAGCTGGTGCTGGAGGCCGCCAGGCAGAACGAGGAGTTCCGGAAGGCCAACCCGGGAGCGGGAGCTTCGCAGGTGGTGCACTCGCACGCGGCTAGATCTAACGATCAAGCCTCATCTCCGCATCCTAGCCGCGAGAAGAGCCGCAGCGGGCGTACGGGTAGAGACAGGCAAATGCAGGTGTATGACCCGGCTGCTGCCGCGAAACAGGTTGCTGTGCCGCAGCAGCCCGGGCAGGAACACAACGCTGCAAGAGCAGGCTCTCAAGCCCACCAAGCTCAAAGCCGTGTCCGAGAAGCCGCACGTCCGGGTACTTCTCGGCAACCCGCAGCTCCGCCTACTCGGCAGAGGCAGCAGCCGCGCCCAGTGGCGCCAGTCGCCAACCCGGTGGAGCAGCCTGCTGCAATGCAGGTGGATAGGTATGATGATGGCTACTCGGCTATGGAGATGGCTGGTTATGACATCCATGACCGTGTGGGTGAGCGCGTGTTGGCGCCTGGAGATGCAAGGCACCAGCTGGACCGTATCAGCTTGTCGGCGCGGCTTGAGAACACGGGTCCTCCTGGCCCCGAGTGCTTTGGCCCGCGCATCATGAATGAGCCGTCCGTGAAGGGCTTCCAGCTTGCGAGAGGCACCAAGAGCTACAATGGTAGCACCAAGCCTGAAGATTGGCTCAACGACTACGTCACCGCGGTCCACATCGCGAATGGCAACAGGAGATGGGCGGTGCGCTATGTGCCGCAGATGCTAGAGGGTCCGGCTCGCACTTGGCTCAACAACTTGCCCAAGAACAGCATTAACTGCTGGCTGGACTTCTCGGATGCCTTCATCAGCAACTTCACCAGCACCTACAAGAGGCCGAATAGGCCACAGCAGTTGTCGGCTTGCCGGCAGCGAGAAGACGAGACGGACCGCGAGTACCTTACTCGGTGGAGCACCTTGAGGAACACCTGTGAGGGTGTGAATGAAGCACAGGCCATCACTTGGTTTGCGCAGGGTTGCCGACATGGCAGCATGCTGTGGCAGAGATTGCAGAGGGAGATGCCCAACACCCTGGCCGAGACCATCAAGATTGCGGATCAGTACGCACTCGGCGATCCCACTCAGCCACTGATGGATTCCTCTGAGCCGAGAAGAAACTTCAACAGCAGCAAGCGCAACGAGTTCCGCAACAAGCGCCGACTGGATACTCGGTATGATCCCGAAGAGGTGAATGCAGTGAATGTCGGAGGCGGTGGTGGCCAAAGGCAAAAACCTGCTGGAGCCTACGGGCAGAACCAGAACCAGGGCCAAGGCAACAAGAAACCGTTCCGCACTGCGCAGCCGAGTAGCGGGAACTCCGAGCAGCCGAAGAAGTTTGTCTTCGATGACATGAAGGATGGCCCATGCAGCTTTCACACTCATCACCCCTCAAGGCCTGCGAACCACACTACTCGGCAATGCGAATGGTGGGATGTGATCAAGAGTGATGGCTTGCCTCCTCCACCTCCTCTGCCAGCCGCGAATGCCACTGTTCAGCCTACTCGCGCTCCTGCAGCTCGGCCGCCAGAGTACCCGAGAAGGGAGAATGTCAACCAGGTGGCTTTAGGAGCCAACCAGAACTTCAACAATGAGAGATACCGCAACAACAACAACAACTACAACCGCAACAACAACAACAGAGGCAATAACAACTATCAGGGCAACAACAATGGCAACAATGGCAACAATGGGGGCAATGGCCCTAACCAGTACCAAGAGCACCATGAGAGCTATATGATCTTCACTTCCGAGGCAGTCGACAAGCAGTCACAGCACAGGCGGGCCATGGAGGTCAATGCAGTGATTCCGGCTGTCCCTCACTACATGTACTGGTGCGACCAGGAGATCAGGTGGACTCGGGCAGATCACCCCAAGGTGATGCCCAATCCGGGTACCTATGCCTTGGTGCTGGATCCCACCTTCTTGGGCCCCGAGAAGAACGTGAGGTTCAGCAAGGTGCTGATCGACAACGGCAGCAGCATCAACATTGTGTACAAGGACACACTCGAGAAGCTTGGCCTGGCCGAGAACATGATGCTGCCCAGCAAGACCACTTTCCATGGCATTGTGCCCGGGATCTCATGCAACCCGATTGGCCGAGTGTGGATTGATGTGCTATTCGGTACTCGGGAGAACTGCCGCACTGAGCGCCTGCAGTTTGAAGTGGTGGATCATCAGAGCCCGTATCATGCTCTACTCGGGAGGCCTGCCCTGAGCAAGTTCATGGCCTCTACCCATGTGGCTTATCTGAAGATGAAGATCCCTGGGCCCAATGGCATTATCACTATCTCGGGAGATTACAAGAAGTCCATGGAGTGTGCCTCTGCTAGCTCTCAGCTGGCAGAATCGATGGTGATTGCTGCCGAGAAGAAGAAGATGTACGAGGTGGTGGCCATGGCTCAGTCCGCACAAGCTGGCGCACAAGGTGTGCCGAGTACTCAGCATGGTACTGCTTTTCAAGCTGCCAAGGAGACCAAGACCGTCCAGGTTGACCCCGAGTTCCCGGAGCGTGTGGCCATCATTGGTGCCGGGTTGGCCGAGAAATAGGAAAGCGCGCTCATCCACTTCCTCCGTGAGAATCGGGACGTGTTCGCCTGGACCAATGAAGATTTACCAGTAGTCCCGAGGGAGTTGGTTGAGCACTCTTTGCATGTGCGTCCTGACGCCAAGCCCGTGAAGCAGGCCTTGCGCCGTTTCGGGGATGAGAGAAGGAAGGCCATCGGTGATCAAATCACCAAGCTGCTGATCAGTAACTTCATCATGGAGGTGCTGCACCCGGACTGGTTGGCCAACCCGGTCATGGTCGAGAAGAAAAAGGAAGATCCCAAGGCTGCCACCGCATGGCGCATGTGTGTCGACTACACCGATTTGAACAAAGCATGCCCCAAGGATCCCTTCCCGCTACCTCGCATCGATCAGGTGATCGATTCCACTGCCGGCTGTGAACTGTTGTCTTTCATAGATGCCTACTCTGGTTTCCATCAGATTGCACTCAACCCTGCTGATCAAATAAAGACTGCTTTCATTACCCCGTACGGGGCTTATTGCTATCGTGTCATGTGTTTTGGCCTGAGGAATGCGGGTGCAACCTATCAGAGATGCATGCAGAAATGCTTGCATGACCAACTCGGCAAGAATGTGCAGGTGTACGTAGATGACATTGTCATCAAAACGAATAAAACACATACTCTGCTTGCCGACTTGGAGGAAACCTTTGCTAACCTACGCAGGTACAAAATGAAACTGAATCCGAGTAAGTGCACCTTTGGTGTACCAGCGGGAAAGCTACTCGGATTTCTCGTTTCTAGTCGGGGCATTGAAGCCAATCCGTCTAAGATAAAAGCTATTGAAAGCATGTCTTTGCCGAGATCATTGAAAGATGTGCAGAAGTTCACGGGTTGTTTGGCATCTCTGAGCCGTTTCTTGGGCCGAATGGGCGAGAAGGCTCTGCCTCTGTACCAGCTGATGAAGAAGAGCGACAAGTTTGTCTGGACTCCGCAAGCGGATGTGGCATTCAATGAGCTGAAAGCAATGTTGGCTAGCGCTCCTGTCTTGGCTAGTCCGCTACCCAAGGAGCCTATGCTGCTATACATTGCCGCGACTAACCGAGTAGACAGCGTGGTGATTGTGGTGGAGCGAGAAGAAGAAGGCAAGAGTGTGCAGCGCCCAGTCTATTATCTCAGTGAAGTGCTGTCCAGTTCCAAGCAAAACTATCCACATTACCAGAAGATGACATATGGTGTGTACCTGGGCGCCAGGAAGCTAAAGCATTACTTCCAGGAGCATCCCATCACTGTTGTGAGCTCAGCTCCCATCTCGGATATCATGGGTAACAAGGAGGCGAGTGGCAGAGTAGCCAAGTGGGCGATCGAGCTAGCCGCGTACGCTCCCGCGTATACGAGAAGAGAAGCAATCAAGTCTCAGGTACTGGCGGAATTTCTTGTGGACTGGGCCGAGATGCAGTATGAACCTCCCGCTCCAGTTTCCAACTATTGGAAGATGCACTTTGATGGCTCAAAGGTGAAAGAAGGCCTCGGGGCTGGCGTTGTGCTTACGTCACCCAAGCGCGATCAACTCAAGTATGTGTTGCAGATTCACTTCAAGGCATCCAACAATGTAGCCGAGTATGAGGCAGTGGTGCATGGCTTGCGAGTAGCAAAGGAGGTTGGCGTGCAGCGCATTACATGCTATGGTGACTCAGATCTAGTGGTGCAGCAAGTCTCAGGTACCTGGGATGCTTTGGATGCCAACATGGCATCATATCGTTTCCTGGTGCAGTCAATGACTGGGTTTTTCGAAGGCTGTGAGTTCCAGCATATTCACCGAGCAGAGAACGAAGCTGCAGACGAGCTGTCCAAGTTGGGATCTTCTCGGCAGTCCATCCCGGTAGGGATTGCCTTGGAGCATTTGAGGAAGCCATCCATCAAGCCTTCCCCCAACTCGGAATCCATCTTTGTCCCTTCTCTGCCAAGTGAGGAATCTGACCCAATGGAGATTGATTGGGAGAGTGCTGCAGGGAACCCGGGGACTGCCACTCCTTACCCGGGGACTGCCGTTCCCTACTCGGGGACTGCCGTTCCTTACCCGGGGACTGCCACTCCTTACTCGGGGACTGCCGTTCCTTACCCGGGGACTGCCGTCCTCTACTCGGGGACTGCCACTCCTTACCCGGGGACTGCCGTTCCCTACTCGGGGACTGCCGTTCCTTACCCGGGGACTGCCACTCCTTACCCGGGGACTGCCACTCCTTACCCGGGGACTGCCACTCCTTACTCGGGGACTGCCGCCCTCAACCCAGAAGCTGTTGCATTCATTGAAGAAGTTCTCGCCAATCGATCTGGGCTGCAGAGAAGCGCTCCTACTCCTCCTGTGCAGCCACCAGAGCCTGTCCCAATGGAAATGGACGAACCAGTGTTTCCCGTGCGGGAGACACCAAACTGGGCAATGCCCATATTATCCTTTCTAAGGGACGGTACTTTACCTGAAGACGAGGTGACTGCGAGGCAGATTCAGAGAAGATCCAAGGGCTACGCCTTAGTCCGAGACGTGCTGCACAAGAGAAGTGCCACTGGTGTGCTGCAACGCTGTGTGAGCCCAGAGGAAGGAGAAGAAATCCTCGTGGAGATACATCAAGGGGAATGTGGGCATCACGCCTCTTCTCGGGCTTTAGTCAAGAAAGCTTTTCGGCATGGCTTCTACTGGCTCACTGCATTGCAGCAAGCTGAGGACATTGTGAGGAAGTGCGCCGGCTGCCAGATGTTCGCAAGTAAGATTCACATGCCAGCATCCGAGTTGAAAACAATTCCTATCACATGGCCGTTTGCTGTTTGGTGCTTGGATATGGTTGGTCCTTTCAAGCCGGCTAAGGGCAATATGACACATATCTTGGTCATGGTGGACAAGTTCACCAAGTGGATCGAGGTGAAGCCTATTCGGAAGTGCGATGGAGTCACAGCTGTGAAGTTTGTGAAAGATGTGATCATGAGATATGGCTACCCGCACAGTATCATCACCGACAACGGCACCAACTTTGCAGAGGGGGCAATGGTGCGATTCTGCAGAGATAAGCATATCCGACTAGACGTTGCGTCAGTCGCGCACCCTGCCTCCAATGGGCAAGTTGAGAGGGCAAATGGAATGGTACTGGCAGGCATCAAGCCGAGGCTGATTGAGCCGTTGCTGAAAACACCTGGGTGTTGGCTAGAAGAGTTGCCAGCGGTGTTGTGGAGTCTAAGGACTACCCCTAACCGGTCAACCGGCTACACGCCATTCTTCTTGGTATACGGGGCTGAGGCCGTGTTGCCAATAGACTTAGAGCATGACTCCCCCCGAGTAGCCCTCTACACTGAGGTGGAGGCGAGAGAAGCTCGAGAAGACGACGTTGACCTGCTTGAAGAAGCAAGAGAGCTGACTCTGTCACGTTCGGCTATCTACCAGCAAAACCTGCGGCGCTATCATAGCCGAAAGGTGAACCCAAGGGTTTTCCGAGAAGGAGACATGGTCCTTAGGCTTGTGCAGCGCACAGCCGGGATGCACAAGTTGTCTCCTCCATGGGAAGGGCCTTTCATTGTCAGCAAAGCGCTGCACAATGACGCATACTATCTTGTAGATGTGCGCCCGTCGCAGGCGAACAGGGCAGATAAAGCTGGAGAGGAAACCAAGCGCCCCTGGAATGTAGCCCTACTTCGTCGTTTTCATTCGTAAGCAAAGATGTGTATGTACCCTTTCATCCGAGTTGAAATTCTATCCTGCAATCTAAAATTGTTCTCGGGGACTGCCCTCGCCCAAAATTGCTCTAAGTGTTTTTACTCGGCTTGTTCCCTTGTCTATTCGGTTGCTCCACTTCAGAACTCAAAGGTGCATTGAGTACTGTGTTTAAACCTATATGCCAACTCTTCGACTCTGCTGCTGTCCGAAACCCGGCTTCATGGCAAGCAAGAGAACAAGCAAAAGGTCAATGAGCACACGAAAATCACTAAGGAAGAAAGAGTGCAGGAACCGAGTAGATTGTCGGTTACTTTTTGTTCCCTGTTTTCGTCTTCTCGGCTAGGTGGTGGGCTGCGTTATCATGATTGTTTTCTAGCGGCTAAGTATTTGCAGCCTTGTTCTTTGATTCTTGTGACTCGAATACCAAACAAGCGACAAGTCGCAGGTAGAGCAGAGATGAAAAGACAGGGTGAATGAGAAAAGCTACTCGGGGACTCGCATGGAAACACAACTCGGCATTAAGCCAGTGTCGTTCAAATTGATTAATGTCAACATAAACCGAGTGGGCATAAAAACTGAGTAGCAAGCAAGATAAAGGTAGTCTGTTACATCTGCTCCCGGCATCCCGGGGATCTGATAAAATGTTCAAGTGAAAGAAAAGATTGCAGGTTGCTTCAAGTTGAAGAGGAGATGTTCTCGGCGCTGGCCTTGGCTGATGTTTCCTGGGCGGCGGCCTTGGCAGCAGTTTCTTCAGTGGCGCTGGCGGTAGCTGCTTCTTCGGTGCCGGCTTGAGTGGCATCCGCCCCCGTCTGCACGGCGGCGGATTCCTCCATCTCGGCGTCTTCCTGGGTGACCGCCTGCTCGGAAGCGGCCGTGGCCACCGAGACGGGTCCTGGAGTCGAGGAGGAGCCTGAAGCATGGCCAGGAGGAGGCACCGTGTCGTCGAGAGCAGCACCTGAGGAAGTGCCGAAGTCGAGTGGCTCGGAGTCGATGTGCGCCTCTTCGTCTTCGTCTTCGTCGCTACTCGCGACGACAGTGGATTTTCCCTTCCCGGCCTTGCCCTTGGGAGATTCGAAGAAATCACCAAGCTCTTCCGCCTCGTCATCATCTTCTTCGTCCTCGTACTCGGTGTCGGGTTCGGGGACGCCGTCGATGTAGACCTCCGTCTCGGCGCATTCTGCGACATCATATGCAATTTGCTTGCGCAAGGCCACGCTATCGGCGTCAGTCTCCCACTTGGAGTCATTGCGCTTCCCGCGGATGAGCTGCATATCCAAGTTTTCATACCAGGACGCAATGCAGAGAAGCATCACGTCCGCACCAGCACGGGCTCCGGAGGCTCGCCACTTCTTCAACTCGGCCTTCACGCCTTCCAGCTTGAGGGCGAGCGCCCGCATGCTTTTTGGCTCAGGATCATGGGGCCAGAACAGCCGGTGGAGCTCAATGCCCGCATGCATCAAATCAGTCCCGCAGCCGGCCAGCTGTTCGAAGTAACCTTTGAGCACCAGCAAGCTATCCTCGATGTCAGCCCTGGTGTCAATCGGCTCACCCAGAGAAAGGCGAACTGCTCGGGCCTTGGCTATCGAGGGCGCAGAGGTAGACTCAAGACGAGGCCAAATTTCTGAAATAGCAAGTGGCAAGATCAAAAACCGAGAAAAAAAAAAAGAGGAAGCCGAGAAGGAATAGGACCGAGAAGAAAAGATGCAATGAAGAAAAGAACTTACCGATCAGTTGGCGGCGCAGCTGCTGCAGCTTGGATCTCCAGGATTCCTCGTTGTTAATCTGCTTTGATTGAACCTGGCGCAGGGTGTCCATCTGAGCGAAAAGATCAGCATTGGTCTTCTTCAGAGTCTCGCACTCAGCCTCGAGGGCCCTCTCCTTGGCCTTGAAAGTAGTCTCGGCCTTGGCTTTCTCGGCGATGGCCGCGTCCCTCTCGGCGCCAATCTTCACGGCGTCTTGGAGCGCGTTCTGAAGCTGGACCTGCAGCTTCTCCATCTCGGTGGTGTGGTCCTTAATCAGAGTAATGGCCTGGTCGGACAGCTGTTTCTCCACCTCTGCTGGCTGGACGCAATCTTGGTGCGCCTCAGCAAATGACTTATAATCTTCTGCGAAAAGACAAGATGAGGTCAGTAAACGGGCAGAGAGGAACCGAGTTCAAGGACATACCGAGTAAACAGCAAACTCACCTTCAAGTTTCTTTATCGTGGCCTCGGCGTTCTCCACGAAGCTACGGCATTTTTCATGCTCGTCGGCCAAGGCTTTCAGTTTCTCTGCAGAGAAGGAAAGGTTAATGCGTGAAAAAGCAGAAGCGGGCGTAACCATAAAACGCAGGAACCGCGTGGCTAAAGGCGTACCTTGCACTTCGGCTAGCTGTTGGGTGCTGTCGTTTGCATTTTTGCTCGCGACCTCAGCAGCTAACTTCTCCTTCTCCAGCGCAGCAATACGCCTCCTGGCGATGGAGTGATTCCAGAGAAGGATGCGGTACAAGTTGGTCCGCTTAAGAACGCTATCCTGAAAACCGAGAAGAAAATGAGTCAGGCAATGCAGAGAAGATTCGGCCCGAGTAGGAGGCTACTCGGAGAGTATCCACCTACTCGACCCAAATCTCGGGGACTGGGAGTGATGGTGAGAAAGGAGAAGGGCGAGTAGAAGAGAAGAAAATTCAACTCGGAAAAGGCAAAAGGACTTACTGCGTAGCTCTGTTCGATATCTTCGGCGTTCTTGCGGTGCAAGAACATCTTGGCTGCGAGGGTTGCGGTATCGGTGGAGACGGACATGGGCTGGTGTCCCAGGTCGATCTTGTTCCACTCCACGCGGTAGTGGTCGACGGAGCCAAGGGTCAAGCCGTGCCACTTCTCCTCTCCGAGAACCCCGCTGTCCCACTTGGCGCTGATGTAGCCGACAGTATCCAGTACCTGCTCAAGACCCTTGGAGGTTATTGGCTTGTCTTGGGGTCCCCGAGAAGCAATATTGACGGGTTTATTCTGGGCTGGATCGAAGGGAGGAGTATTCCTGGCTACTGCTTTCCTCCCCTTCTGAATAGCTACAGCTCTATCTTGGGGAGGGAAGCCGATGGTATGTTGGTGGCTAACCTCAATCATATATTCCGGGTAGCAGGGTTGACCAGCAGCGCGAGCATCAGCCGAGAGCGCAGCAGGAATCGGGCCGGAGTCGCGGACCACGAGTGCTCCGCCTGCGGATGCGCTTTGCTCTCTGGCCCTTTTCTTCGTCTGCTCCTTCTCGACTTTCTGCTTCTCGAGATCCTCGGGTTTCTTCCCCTCAGTCTTGGCCTTTGCCTTCTCGGCAACTGCTTCCTCGGCAGCTCGCTTCTCGGCCTTCTTCTGTTCAGCCCTGGCCTTCTTCTGCTCGGCCTTGGCTCTCTCAGCAGTTTCTTTCTCGGCTTTGGCCTTCTCGGCGGCTTCCTCCTTGGCTTTGGCCTCCTCAGCAGCCACCTTATCGGCAGTCTCCTTCTCAGATAGACCCTTCTTGGAGCAGTAATCCCTCAGAGCATCAAGGGACTGTTGCTTGGCTGCTCGCCCAGGAGAGCTGGATGTGTCCTTGCTCTGTGGAGACGAGGAAGAGGTTGGTGGTGTAGGGCCTTGCGCAGTTGGTGGCGTAGGGCCCTGCGCAGTTGGTGGCGCCGCTGCAGCTTCTGGCAGAACACTACTCGGTGCACTGCCTGGCAGTGGGTAGACATCTGCTACGGTAGCATCTGCAGCGGTGTCATCCGTCATCGGCTGCTCGGCAATGATGTTATCTTGTGCAGCAGCCTCGCTGGTGGGCTGCTCTACTTCTGGCCGCTCAAGGGCGGCGGCATCTTGCTTTTCTTGTTCTTGGTTCTCCTCGGCGTTGCGAGCCGGAGGAGAAGGGGGTCTCTCTTCATGAACAGCGCTTTCTGACGCTGCTCCTTGTGCTGGATTGGCAGCAGCAGCATTGGCATCGCGGTCCTCATCATCGTCGTCCAGATTGACCAGAGGTACTGGTTTCTTCTGGGCTGGGTCGGATGCGAGGGCTGCGTTCGCATCCATGGCAGGACTGCAGAGAAGAAAGGAATTAAGGATTGGAAGAAGGTTTGGAGGAAAACAGTATTACGCGAGAAGGAGGGCAAACGAAAAGAGAACTCACGCAGTGGTGGATTTAAGCTGTCGTCGGGGTTTCTTGACAGTAACCTTCTTCTTCTTCTCGGCGGCCTCCTCCTTCTCGGCGGGCTTCCTTTTCTTGGTTGGAGGCGCCTGTGCTTCGATCCCGGTCCGCTTGCGGGTTTCGGGAGGGGCAGTAGACAGAGGTTGGACGACGAGGGGCGCATCGCCCTCGTTCTCGCCCTCATCCTCGTCCTCCTTCTCCGCAGCGGCCTCATCTGAGAAATTCAAAAGAGAAGAAGGAAGAATCAGGAACAGCAATGCAAGGGGTTGGTGTTTCTCGGAAGCAAACAAGATAAAAATAACAATACCGTGAGAGCCTTCATCTGACCAAGTGCGGAGAGCATCGCGCTTGTCAGGAGCGGGGCTGCTCTGTCCCGCGTCATCAGAGGGCAACATGTCATCCTCCTCGCGATCGGCGAACCAGTTCTCCTCAAAAACCTCGCGACTCTCAATCAACTGTCTAGTAAGAGTCTGAAAGACAGAGAAGGATCGTAAGTTAACCGAGTAGCAGGATGGAACTCTACTCGGGCAGGCGTGCAAACACAAAGCACACTAAGCCTATGCAGTTTTCTAAAGTATACTACTCGGACAGGCGTGCAGGCACAAAGCACACTAAGCCTATGCAGTTTTCCAAATGTTCTACCCGGATAGGCGTGCACACACAAAGCATACTAGGCCTAAGCGTGAGTCGACTAAGTTCTCTACTCGGCGCATCAGGTGATTGCTAGTCGGGGCGGAAAGGGAAGCTATCTACTCGGAAAGCAGAGGCGAAAACAGAGAAGGAAGAACGTACCCGGGCAATCGGTAGCGTGCGGCTGTACGGAGCGAAGCCATACCGCCACCTCTCGGTGAGGCTTGTCTTCAGCATGTTCCTGGCATGATAGGCAACATCCACGTCGTCGATTTCGATGGTGGTGGTCCTGGTGCAGTCGCGCGGGCCTCCCATGTAACACATGAGATGGCAGCGCTCCTGCAGTGGGAGTACTCGGCGCTTGATCCAGCATATCACCGGGTCGTCATTCTTGAGGCCCAGCTTCTTCAACTCGCCGAGCCTATCTTCTATCTCGACGGCGATTTCGTCGATGTTGGGCTTCTCCTTCCAGTTCGACCCGAGTGGAGCACGGTTCCTCCAAGCGGGCAGGTTGATTCGGTCATCAACCACACCTCCTTCCGTGGCGGGGACATTCTTGACATAGAAGAATGTCTGCTGCCACATTCGGCAGGAATCCAGCCCCTGGATGCGGGGATGGTTTGTACCCGTCCGCTGCACCATCATGGCACAGCCCGTGTCGGTGGCGCGGCCGATACCTGCACCTTCTTTCTTCCCGACTGATTGTTGGCGGAGATTGAAGTACCTGAGCCACGTATCAGTCGTGGGCCTGATGCCGAGAAAAGCCTCGCAGACGACGACGTGGTAGGCGAGGAAGACAACCGCGTTGGGCGGCAGATGATGCATCTGCAGCCCGAAGTGGTCGAGGAACTTGCGCAAGAAGTCCGAGGCGGGCAGTCCAAAGCCGCGCTCGAAGTGCGACATGAAGACCACCCGCTCGCCGTCTCGCGGAGTTGGCACGACCTCGTCGTCGGGTGCCCGGCACTCCACGCCGGGGGGAACCCTCCTGCTGGACACGAGCCAGGCGAGATTGGCCTGGGTGACGGAGGAACCCGCCCAGCTAGCCTTGGCCATCCTTGCGAAGAGGAGGAGTGGATGATTTTCGAGTGTAGTTGCTCGGTGGAGTGAGTCCGCGGCGGCGCGGAAGCTTGCGCGGCGGCGGAGGGCTCGGTGGAGAAGAAGAACAGGAGGCAGAAGGGGAAAAGCGCAGGGAAGAAGAAAAGGAAATTACCGTAGGGGTATTTATACCTCCCTCGCGGGATTACCGTTACCACCACGGTAGTGGGATCGACTGTGGCGTGTGGTGGGTCCTGTGGCCGAATAGAAACGCACGCAAGCGCGGGCTGCGCGCGTAACGGCCGCATTTGATCCCACCTTCAGATCGTGGCCAGTAATTGCGCGTGATGGGACATGACGGCCAGTGGGCCCACAGCGTGAGAACTGGACACGTGGCGTCGTGTCCTGGGCAACCAAACGACAAGGTCGTGGATGCTTGACACGTAGGCAGTGCCTGCGTGAAGGGCTGGATGTTGCTCTGCGCTGCAGAGGCTCAGTTTGCGAAATTTCGCTAAGTCTTTTTACTCGGATACAGAGTAGAAAGCAAGTGCTACTCGGAAAGAGGAGACTCAAGATACTTTCCGGATAGCTACTCGGAGGACCTACTCGGCATCTTGAGGTTCGATGGCTGAGATGCAAAGGCTGGTTTTAAGCTGGCAGAGCCTAGTGAACAAGTTCGCAAGACTCAACCAGCTTCGGGGACTGCTGTCGGGGGGTTACCCCCGAGTAGGGTAAAGACAGGTGGTAAAGGCCGTTTACAGAAGAGAGGTTTGGTCGAGTAGCCGACTACCGGGTACTCTCTACCCGGTCGACTGCTACCCGGTCTCACCCCAAGATGACCAGAAGGAGATATCAATCAGTTTCTACCATGCCGAGTAGAAGGTTTGGCCCGAGTATAATTGGCGGGAACCTTTGGCGGGAAACTACTCGGGCAGGAAGTCAAAGGAGCCGTTCTGACACAGGATCCCGCGTATCCTGGGTCCGTACTTGGCAGCATTCGAACTACTGTTCACGTGGGGACGGCCTGCCTGACAGTGACAGCATGGAAGCAGTCGGTGGCAGGATAAGGGGGGCCTACTCTGTGACTAGGTACAGTGATACCAGTCTGTCCCCTAGTTTTGCCCAACGACTTTACAGAAGCAGCCAAGACCAACGACCAAAGCTGTCAGCGGGTACTCGGAGAAAGGACAGTGTGCACACTATGTCGACACTTGTCCAGATTTGGACGTATCCGGCTAGGGCACCATGTATATAAGGTGCCCCGCCGCCTCCTGCGCGAGGCAGACTCACAGACGATCTCATTCCAGGCTCATAGTGAACCCTAGAAACCCTAAGTTCTTGCCCTAGCTCTACTCGGAGAGGAGCAAGGGGCTACTCGGTAGCGATATCATCTGTATTGTACCTACTCGGAGAGACATCGTAATACATAGAGGAAGGCAGGAGTAGGGGTTTTACCTCCTCACGAGGGCCCTGAACCTGGGTACATCGTGTTGTTTGTGTTGTGTGGATCTTACCTCACGCGGCTACTCGTCGCGTGATCCCTCCCCGGACACCTCCAGCGTCCATCGTTCCCACATCTTTAGCCATCCCATGGCATCTGCCGTGACACCACCACGACAGACTTACTTTTGGCACTGTCGGCTTGGTCATATAAGTTGGAAACGCATGAAGAAGCTCCATGATGATGGACTTCTAACTTCGTTCGACTTAGAGTCATTCGAGACATGCGAATCATGCCTACTCGGCAAAATAACCAAGACACCTTTTGCAAGGAGGTGTGAAAGGGTGTCCGACTTGTTGGAACTAATACATACTGATGTATGTGGTCCAATGCGCACGACAGCTAGAGGTGGTTATGAGTACTTCATTACCTTCACTGATGATTTGAGTAGGTATGGATATATCTATTTAATGAAACACAAGTCGGAAGCCTTTGAGAAATTCAAGGATTCCTGAGTGAGGTACAAAATCAACTCGGCAAGAAAATAAAGTTTCTACGGTCGGACCGTGGAGGAGAGTACATGAGCCACGAGTTTAATGACCATCTAAAGAGTTGTGGAATAGTTCCTCAACTCACTCCGCCGGGTACACCGCAGAGAAACCGTGTATCAGAACGGAGAAATCGGACCTTGTTGGACATGGTACGATCTATGATGAGTTGGACAGATCTACCTTTATCATTTTGGGGTTATTGTCTAGAAAATGCAGCGTTCACACTAAACAGAGTACCATCAAAGTCAGTAGAGAAGACACCGCATGAGATGTGGGCTGGCAAAAGGCCAAATTTGTCTTTTCTTAAGATTTGGGGTTGTGAAGCATTTGTCAAGCGACTACAGTCGGACAAACTCACGCCCAAGTCGGATAAGTGTATTTTCATGGGGTATCCGAGAGAAACCTTGGGGTACTACTTCTACAACCGAGAAGAGGGTAAAGTGTTTGTTGCTCGGAAAGGTGTCTTCCTTGAGAAAGAGTTTCTCAGTCGAGGAGTCAATGGGAGCACAGTGCAACTCAAAGAAATTCGAGAGAAACTAGCTAGGGGTGAGTCGTCAAGGGCCTTGGAGGCTGAGCCACTCGTGGTACCTACGCCGGTAACAGCACCTGAACCACGGAAATCTGCCAGATTACAAAATGCTCGTGTTGTTTTACTGTTAGACAGTAATGGGCCGGCAACTTATTCGGAAGCGATGGTGGGATCTGATTCCGAGTCATGGCTGGGAGTCATGAGATCTGAGTTAAAGTCCATGGATGAAAACCAAGTTTGGAATTTGGTTGATCTGCCTGGCGGTGCAAGACCCATTGAGTGCAAATGGGTCTTTAAGAATAAAACCGATATGGATGGAGATATTTCCGTCTACAAAGCACGACTTGTCGCGAAGGGGTTCCGAAAGGTTCAAGGAGTTGACTACGACGAGACCTTCTCGCCTGTAGCGATGCTTAAGTCAGTTCGGATCATGTTAGCCATAGCAGCCTATTTCGACTATGAGATATGGCAGATGGATGTCAAGACGGCTTTCCTTAATGGAAATTTAACTGAGGACGTGTATATGATACGGCCCGAAGGTTTTGTCGATCCAGCTAACGCTGACACGGTATGCAAACTTCAGAAATCCATTTATGGGTTGAAGCAAACATCTCGGAGTTGGAACATTCGCTTTGATGAGGTAGTCAAATCGTTTGGTTTCATCAAGAGCGATCATGATTCTTGTTTATACAAGAAGTTTAGTGGGAGCAAAGTAAATTTTCTAATCTTATATGTGGACGACATATTACTGATGGGAAATGATGGCATGATGTTGCAAGAAACCAAAGAATCATTGGAAAGGAGTTTCTCAATGAAGTATTTGGGTGAGGCGACTTACATACTGGGAATCGGGATCTATAGAGATAGATCAAGGCGGCTTATTGGATTGAGTCAGAGTACATATATCGACAAAGTATTGAAGAAATTCAATATGGAACAGTCTAAGAAGGGGTTCTTACCGATGTCCCATGGTGTAAAACTAAGCAAGACTCAGTATCCTTCGACGACTGATGAACGAAGTCGGATAAGTGTGATCCCGTATGCTTCGTCAATCGGATCCATCATGTATGCCATGATTTGTACTAGGCCGGATGTTTCCTATGCTCTAAGTGTAACGAGCAGATACCAGGTTGACCCTAGCGAAACCCACTGGGCAGCGGTTAAAACTATCCTTAACTACTTGAGAAGGACTAAGGACATGTTCCTAGTTTATGGAGGTGATGAGGAATTCAGTGTAAAGGGTTACACGGATGCGAGTTATCTCACCGACTCGGATGATTCTCGTTCGCAATCTGGATACGTGTTCGTAATGAAGGAGGGTATGTGAACTGGAAGAGTTCCAAGCAAGATACCGTGTCTGCATCTACGACAGAGGCTGAGTATATTGTTGCCTCGGAGACTGCAAAGAAGCTGTTTGGACCAGGAACCTCCTTGTCGAGACATCGTAGTAGTTTTCATAGACGGGGGTGCCATGAGACTACGGTAGAGACGTGGGGTAACGGGATAGCGTAGTAACACAGAACACGGGATTTTACCCAGGTTCGGTACGTCGCGACAGTACGGCGTACCTACTCCTGCACTTCTCACTAATTGGGACTAAAGCCCGTTTATCAGGGTTACAATGTGAGGGTGTAGATCTAGCTTCTCGGCGAGGATGAGCTTCTCGGCGAGTTGCGTAGAGCTTGAACTTGTTTGTTGTGTCTAACTTGTTCTAATCTATCTCCCGTCCGGCTTTATATAATAGCCGGATTAGGGCTTACAGAATAAGAAACCTAGAAGACTACGTTTAACTTGTAACTTGGAAAGCAAGGAATCCGTCTTCTCCTCCAAGCCAGATCACGCGGGCCGTGATCCGGGTTCTTCTAGAATCCGGCTTCTGCGCGTCGGACTACTGGGCCGCCCAATGGACCTAAGCCCATTACCATGTAGGCCACCCTGGTAGTCCGGCTCATTGTCTACCATCTTCTATACCCCTATTCAGTATATATCCGACAGTAGCCCCCAGGAAGGATCAAAACTCTGATTCTCCGTCTTTCGTCAAATACATTTTGTCCGGGAAATCTTGATTCAGCAGTCTTGATTCTTTCTACTTTCCTTTTGAAGGAGATGGTAACATAAAACTCGGAACCATGAAAATCCGGCTTTTCTTCTCGCGATCCTTCGCGGAAAAGGAACTTCTAACGTCAGCGTCTTAAACATGCTGACGCAAGCGTCGCTTGGTTCCACGCGGGAAACCCCTCAGCGTATCTCTGACAGATTCTCACGGGAAACGAGGAGATAGCCATCATTCCCCTGCCGTTTTATTTCCCGTATTTTCCGGCGAGCGACACGCGTCGAGCATCCAACGGTCGAAAGAGCCGTTGGCACGTATCTAAACGGTTTTCCGGCTATAAATAGCCATCATCGTCCTCATCAGAAACTTTCCTCACTCTCCCACTGCCTATGCCATTACTGCGAGCGCGAGCTCGAGAGCAAAGCACTTGTTCCAGGCGCACTTAGCATCCAAACGCACCGAAACGCGCCACCAAAAGATGGCCTCCTCGCCGTCGTCGCCGACCCGCGCCGCCATCAACGAGCTGATCAGCGATCTGGATCCACAGCCGGGATCGCCCAAGCTCACCGGCGACATGCCGGAGAAGACCACGGCCTCCGCGGCGGGCGGAGATAACACTTCCGCCGCCGCGGACGTTGCGACATCGAGCGCCGCGACAACCCCGCCGTTTGCCCCTGAAACGGCGGAGGAAAAGATCGAGCTCCTCGGCGACGAACTCGCCGCCGCGGAGGCCGCCGCCGCCGCCGGAGCGGACGAGGAAGCGGAATCTGCAGGCAACTGGAGTGCCTGCAGTATTCCCCCGGCTCTCCTTCCAAACTTGGAAAAGGAGGGCCTGGTTCTCAAGAAAAAATGGCGGCTGCCAGAAGAAGAGACCGAACCAGCGCCACGGAATGGCGAAAGGGTACTCCTTACTTCCCACCTTCTGCGAGGTATGGGGCTTCCACCTTCTTCCTTCTTCCTCCAAATCCTTTCTCACTATCACATCCAGCCCCATAACCTTCCTCCCAATTCCATCCTCTACATGGCCGGCTTCCAGGCTTTGTTTGAGGGCTACTTAGGGCTAGAACCTAGGTTAGATTTCTGGACCTACTGCTTCGGGGTTAAGCGGAACTCTTCGGAGGGCGCACTCCCGACTTGCGGGACCATATCTTTCACTCTTCGGAGATTCCGAGAAGATTGGTTCCCCAAGATAAAAACTTCGGAATCCGTCAAATTTTGGACGGGTTCCTTCTTTTATCACCCCGACGTGCCTTTCCCTAAGGAAGCTGTCGGGGTTCCACCTTTCGTGAACTCTGCCGCAGTTCCCCAGGATAACTGGGGAACAGAAGCCGTCCAAGTTCTGCCGCCAGATCTACTAAAGATCAAGCGGCGCATCGCCAAGCTCACCTCCATGGATCCGCCTCTAACCGGCATGGACACGGTTCTATGCTGGCTGATTAGGCGGATCCAGCCACTAGCCAACCACAGCGGCCGTCTCCTGTGCGAATACACGGGAGTCAAGGATCCGATGCGGACATCCGCCAAGGATTGGCCCGCAAAGGAGCTTCGCCGGCGCATCAACCAATTGGTCGCATCACGCGACCAATACGAGGCGAGTCGGCCAATGTACACGGCCGAAAATCCGGTTCCCAAGGTAATTTTTCAGTCATTTGGGTACAGTTTTATTTTTTCTCGGATTTCCTAGCTTCTGATTTTGATCTTGCTTGTTCGACAGTTCGCGGATCTTTCAGATTCGGACTTGGTATCCGAGGCTGAGCTGGACGCGCTGCGCACCGCCGCTACAGGTGGACGCAAGCGCAAGAAGATAACTTCCTCGGAAGAAATTATCGATCTTGACGGAATCCCCGTCGCCACTTCCAGGTTCTTTCTTCTGGGTTCTGTTTTCTTTTATGGGAACTTTTCATCCATCTCCAGTTTTTTGACTTTTCCGGGTTTTTTGTTTTTAGCCTGCAGCCTTCCACCCTGAAGCCGAAGAAGCTGAAGAAACACAAGGTTTCTTCCAGCCGAGGCAGCCAACCTTCTCCCGCCGTCGCCCCGGACACGCCACGCACAATGGCGGAAGAGCCTACTGCAGCCCCCATCACCAAGCCCCCGGAGCCCAGCCAGCCCGTTGCTTTCGACACGGACACGAGGGAAAGGGCGGCCCCAGAGGTGGGAAAATTTTCTCGGACTTTCGATGAGGAAATTCCCACCTTTGACAAGGATTTCAAAGCTATCAACGACGGCCTGGACGCAGCCGGGAATCTCTTCGCGGAATACGGGAAAGAGTTTAAAGAAAACTTGGCAGGTTTGCAGCGCATGAGCCAGGTATATAACTCTAGCCCCCAAGAATTAAACAAAATGCATGCTTTTTGCTTTGATGTTTTTTGTACTCATTCTCCTCCTTGCTATGTTTCAGCAAACCTCCGAAGCCATCAACATGGAAGTTTTCAAGAAACTCACCATCAAGAATAAAGAAGTTAGGAGCCTTCTTTCTATTCTTGAAGAGAGGGAGGCAGAGCTGGAATCATCTAAGCTCGCACTGTCGGAAACGCAAGGTAAGCATTTTCCTTCTGAAATTTTCGATTCAATCATTTGCCTAAGTTTTTTCCGAGAAGCTGGCTAACTCAGATTTTTCCTTGCTTTTCAGCTGCATTAGCTCAGGCTAAACAAGCAGCGGAAGATTCTGGCAATGCCGAAATTCTCCGCAAGGAGAATGTTGAGCTTCACAAGAACCTTGTGAAAGCACAACAAGACCTGGAAGCCAGCAACGTGGCCCTTGGAATTTCCAATTCCAAGGCTTCCGAACAGGCGGAGAAGGACAAATCCACCATTCAGGATTTGACTGACGCTCTGAACCTTCGCCTGGAGGAAGTTTCCGAGATCGACAAGCTCATCGGTAAATCTCTGACTCATTTATCATCTGTCCATGTTTTGCTTTCTCTATTTTTCCGTCTAACCCTTTTGGGTGTTTTATTGGAAAAAACAGGAGATACCCCAGATGGCACTCGGGTTGCAGGCATCCGAGCTTTCGGGGAGACATGGACTTTGCTCAAGGCTGCTGCCACGCAGCTGGTAGACAAATTTCTTCCCGAAAAATCTGGGGAATGCTCGGAGGTTGAAAAACTTCCGGGTGCCATCATGGAGGTGGCGGAGTCCAAGGAGTCTCTTCTTCGCTCCGCTGCACGGGGTGGTGCGCGCATGGCTCTCGGCCTTATGCGCATGCACTACCCCTCTGCCAAATCCTGGCGCGTGGCGTCCGGTGTCCCTCAAGGATACACGGATATTCAGCGAAACACCATCTTTGGTGAAGTCAAAGGCCACGCCACCCAGATTGCCTCCATGGTGAATATCTCCGTCAACTATCCAGAAGAGGAGATCCCTCCGATCCCCGAAGACGAAAGCAGCGAGGAGGAGTCAGATGCTTGAAGGGTTATCTTGAACCTGGATAGCAAAAGTAGACAATAGGAGCATTACTATTCTTTCAATGTAATCCAAAATGTAATGCTTCTTTTTGTATGAATGAAACTTCCGTCTTTTGCAGTTTAAATTATGAAATTCTTTGCAAGTTTTTTGGATTTTATCATTCCTTTATCTTCTAAGTTCTCTGGTGTATATGCTTTAACTGTCCTTAGTGTTTGAAATGGCTCAAATAGCAATATGGATCTTCATGTCGAGTAACTGGGGACGAACCAAGCAGTTTTGAAACTCGGAATCATGGACCATGCTAAAGGCATTTTTACTAACTAGTTCCAGTAACCCAACACACACACAATCAGATAAGACTTAGAGAAATCAAGGAAAGCTTTAAGTGAAACTTGGGCACGCAGGCAATTCAAGTTTCCCTTAGCCGTTAACAGGCTGAAAAATCATTCAGTTTTGTAACGCCGAGTACACAAGCACAATTCGGGTTAACATTGAGAAATTTGTGAGATCATTGGGAAATAGATGAGGCGGAAACACCTGGCACTTATAAAGAAAATGGATGACAGCATTCCGACAACTTTATTTCATGATCTCAAAAGATGTTTACATAGAATTGAACTAAGTACGAAAAGGTACACAACTTTCTAGACGTTCCCAGGCTTCCGCAATCCACTTGACTTTGTCAAAAAAATTCAGCAGCTTGTAGAGTGGTAAGGTTTTATCCCCCAGCCGACTGATAAATCTGCTGACGGCTGCAGCGGAACCCGTCAATCTTTGGACATCTTTTACACATGTAGGTTTTGAGATGTTCAAGATTGCCTTGATCTTTTCCGGGTTAACTTCTATTCCTCTGTGGGAAACAATGAAACCCAGAAGTTTTCCTGAGGGAACCCCGAATACGCACTTAGATGGATTCAACTTCATCTTGTAAGTGCGTAAGTTTTCGAAAGTTTCTCGCAAATCCTCAAGGAGTGTATCTTTTTCCTTGGTTACGACGGCGATATCGTCCACATAAACATGGACGTTTCTGCCAATCTGACTATGCAAACAGCGTTGCATGCAACGCTGGTAAGTTGCACCTGCGTTCTTCAGGCCAAAAGGCATGGTTACGTAATAGTACGTCCCATACGGGGTTATAAAAGAAGTCTTGATTTGATCTTCCTTTTTCATGCGTATTTGGTGGTACCCGGAGTATGCATCCAAAAAGCATAAAAGCTCGGAGCCTGCGGTGGCATCTATTATTTGATCGATTCGCGGTAATGCGAACCTATCTTTCGGACACAACTTGTTCAATCCTGTGTAATCTATACACATTCTAAGAGCAGTGGTGTCTTTATTCGGCACTAATACCGGATTTGCGGACCAATCAGTATGGATTACTTCCTTGATGAAATCCGCTGCTAAAAGCCGGATAATTTCCTTGCCAATAGCCTTCTGTCAAATCGACGGAGACCTTGTTTGACGGGTTTTGATCCGGGACTAACCTTGAGTTGGTGCTCAGCAAGTTCCCTGGGTACGCCTGGCATGTCAGCTGGACACCAGGCAAAAATATCCCAGTTCTCACGGAGGAACTTGATGAGCTCGCCTTCCTATTTGTCGGTCATCCCAGTCCCTACAACGACAAATTTTGTCGGATCTTTGGGGTCTAGGATTACCTGTCTTGTATTCTCGGACGCCTTGAAGCTATCTGTCGGCTTCCGAGTTTTATTTCCTGCCGGCATTTCTTTCGGCGATACCTCCTTGGCTAATTCCTTCAGTTCCTCCTTTGCTATAACTCTCTGAGCGCAAAGGGCGTTTTCTTTCTCCAACTCGTTTGCCAGCTTGAAATCACCAGCTATGGTGATTACTCCTCCTTTGGGTCCTGGCATTTTCAGCTTGTTATAGATATAACAGGATCTTGCCATGAATTTGGCGAAAGCTGGACGTCCGAGTATTGCGTGATACACGCTTTCGAACGGCACTACTTCGAAGGATACTTTTTCCTGCCGGAAGTGATCTTTATCTCCGAAGGTGACATCTAGGGAAATTTCTCCTAGGGATCGTGCTTGCCTGCCAGGAACAATGTCGTGGAAGCGTATATTGCTGTAATTGAGCTGGGACTCGGAGATCTTCAAGTGCTTCAGTGTATCCAGGTACATTATATTAATGCTGGATCCTCCGTCCATCAGCACTCTTCTTAGCCTAGTGTTTTGAACAATAGGGCTGACAACAAGAGCTTGTGTGCCAGGTTCAGGGATATTTCCGGGATGATCAGACTGATCCCAGATTATCGGTGTGTTGGAGTACTTCAAGAATTTCGGGGTTGCCGGAACAACCGCGTTTATTTCTCGAAGTGTTCTTTTGGCCACCTTTGCTGACGGGGTTGCTAAGAAAGTTAACATTGCTTCTCCGTCAACTCTCGGAAATTTGGGTTCGCCCTTTCGCTGTTGTTCCTGGATTTTGTCATCAGTGTCCGATTCACTGTCTTCTTTTTCAGCTTCTGGCTTTTGTTTGGCAGGTTTCCTTTTGGAACCCTTCCCTTTATTTCCGGATCCTGCATTGCCTTTCATATGCTTGTTTAGCCGGCATTGCACGTTTGTGTGGGTTGGTTTCCCAAATTGCGAGTGGTGGACCAGGGTTCCGACTTAATTCTCTCCCATTCTTCGGGAGTGTAATTGATTGGATCTGGGCTGCGACCTTTCCACTTATTTCCCTTATCTCCTCCAAAGGCTATGTTGACCTCCTTGGGCTTTGTCGTTGATTCTGGAGTTCCTTTTTTGTCAGAACGAGGGGTTTTCTTGGCGAGTATTAGTGACTCAATATTGCCTCCTCTTGCTCTGATATCATCTTTGGCTGCAGCGTGCTCATTAGCGGTTGTAAGCATAGAACCGAGATCTTTGTGTTGTTTAGAACCAACCATGAACGGTACGAGTCCGGGTTTTAGGCCATTGACGAAAGCATGCATTGCTTGTACGTCAGTTACTCCAGAACAACTATTCTTCATTGCAGTCCATCTGGAGATGAAATCCACGTATGGTTCGTCCTCAAATTTGGTGCAACGGTTCAGCTGGTTGATGCTATTTGGGCGTTTGTATGTTCCCCGAAAATGCTGAGTGAATACTCTAGCCATATCATCCCAGCTGTCGACAGTTCTTGATGGTAAACCATTGATCCAATCTCTGGCTCCGTCTAGCAACATTAGGGGAAGAAACTTGACAGCTTCCAGGTCTGTCCCATTGTTGATTTGGACGGCTGTATAATAATCTGAGAGCCAGGTATTCGGGTTTGTGCTGCCGGTATATTTTTGGTAGGTTGGACCAACTTTGGCGAAGCCAGAATGCAGGGTTATCCTTCGGATCCTGTCAGTAAAACACTTAGGACCAAAGTATAGATCATCCTTTTCTGCTCTATCAATGTGTGCAGAATATCTCCCGGCTGAATGGACAGAAGGGGATCTGCTCCTTTCGTTTCCATTGTTGCGCGGACGCGCTTTTCCGAGGTTATCTCTATCTCTTCCGTGTTCACGTCCTTTTGGGTTAGGCGGAGTTCTGCTTCTATGCCTTTCCTTATCCTTAGGAGGTGTCCGGGATCTTTCACGTCTGTGAGGTATATCATATCTTCCAGCTTTTTCAGCTGGGTTTCTCGGAGGTGGCATTATTTTGCCGTCATTCCGGTGCTTGTCTTCCCGATCATGTGGTTTATATCCATATTTCGGGAGATGAGGTCCGATTCTAGACGTTGTGTCCCGGTTGTCTGGGTTTTTCCTGTCTTTTCTCGGATCCTCTTTTTTATCTGAATCTCCGGGTTCTTCCGGTCCAGGTGCTCCAGCGGCGCAAGTAGCTGTTTTGCAGAGGGCGGAATTATCGTGCAGCCTCCCTGATCGTTCTTGGCCTCGCTGTTGCTGCTGTAATGCTTTTCCTAGGAAAGCATACACCCCTTGGAGTTTTTCCCCGTTGGAGTACAGGTCGTTGTTTAGGATGGCGAACGCTGCTTCCGCATTTTCCGCTGCGGTTTTGTATATTGGTTCGCCCTTGGCATCTTTGCCGTTTAACTGCTTTTGCCAAGATGGGTTATAGAACCTTTCTTTTGGCGGCAGTTCTTCCGGTTTTGCGATTCCGGGTAACCTAGTAGGTTTTAACGCGGATCTATGCTTTCTCTCGTACTCCTCTATTTCTTCCTTCATGATTTTGATGTCATTATGGGTTTGTTGGAGATGTTGCCGAGATCTAAGCAGATGTTGCTGTTGCCGTTGGAAAGCTTGTCTCCTGGCTTCCAGCATCTCAGGGGGTTCATCTGGTCCCACTGGTGTTTGTAATAGCTCTTGCTCTTCCTGTTCCGTCATTGGCGGAGCAGTGATTTCCTTAGATTTCTTTTCCGCTGGCTTTGTGCCGCTGACATCTCCAACTTCCAGGTTTTCATCAGCGAGATCGGCTGATTTTTTTCTTCCGGAGTTTGTATTGGAGTTTTTTAGAAGCACGGTGCTTTTTCTTGGAAGAGGGAGGTTTTTTGACAGGCTCATCTTATGTCATCTCCTTAACATTGGGGAATATCGGAGAAGTTTCTCCGTCTTCTCTCTCTTGCACCGGCGGAGGGGTTTTAGGGCTTTCCTGGCTGCCGGCACCCATTGTATCAGCTGGTTTTGCCATTAGCACTTCATGGAAGCCCTCTTGAAAGGACTTAACCTTTCTTACGAAGGCATCCTCGTCTTCGTCTTCGGAGTCGAAGTTATCCGATCCGGTTTCCGACTCCAACCTCGCCTCAATGGCGGCAAGCACGGACTCTGCTTCCGAGTTCATCGTCTGGTTGACGGATGTCGGATCTTCCGCCTCTGTGACGGGTGTTTGTTCTTCCGTCTCTATGACGGGTAGGTTGTTATCTGCCTCTTGCACGGGATTTCCGTCATCCGTGTTTTCAGCGATTTCGGATTTCACCATGCCGATAAAGTGTGTATCACTTTTTTGTCGGCGATCTGAGCAGAATCCGACATCATAATCGTCTTCGACTGGGTATAGGGCGGGTGGGATAAATTTGCTTCCACCGCAAAACCCCATTGCTTCTGCAGTTAGCCCGATAAAGATGTTAGCAGATCCAATCGGTAACACGCGGGCACTTACCAGGTGGTTTTGCGCCGGTATATAGGATCCGTTGTCGAGGAAGCGGCCGACGTCGTCGTCGAACTCCAAGCTTCCAACAGTGATCGATCTTCCAATTCCGCCAAGTATCCCAGATCGGAATTTCACGCCTGACGTTGTTTGCCCCACGGTGGGCGCCAACTGTCGAGACATCGTAGTAGTTTTCATAGACGGGGGTGCCATGAGACTACGGTAGAGACGTGGGGTAACGGGATAGCGTAGTAACACAGAACACGGGATTTTACCCAGGTTCGGTACGTCGCGACAGTACGGCGTACCTACTCCTGCACTTCTCACTAATTGGGACTAAAGCCCGTTTATCAGGGTTACAATGTGAGGGTGTAGATCTAGCTTCTCGGCGAGGATGAGCTTCTCGGCGAGTTGCGTAGAGCTTGAACTTGTTTGTTGTGTCTAACTTGTTCTAATCTATCTCCCGTCCGGCTTTATATAATAGCCGGATTAGGGCTTACAGAATAAGAAACCTAGAAGACTACGTTTAACTTGTAACTTGGAAAGCAAGGAATCCGTCTTCTCCTCCAAGCCAGATCACGCGGGCCGTGATCCGGGTTCTTCTAGAATCCGGCTTCTGCGCGTCGGACTACTGGGCCGCCCAATGGACCTAAGCCCATTACCATGTAGGCCACCCTGGTAGTCCGGCTCTTTGTCTACCATCTTCTATACCCCTATTCAGTATATATCCGACACTCCTGATGGATCTTGGTGTGGTTCAGGACGCGTCCAATCCATTGGATGTATATTGTGACAACAATGGTGCTATCGCACAAGCCAAGGAACCTAGACAACACCAGAAGAACAAACATATAATCATGTGTTACAACCTCATTCGCCAATTTGCCGAACAAGGTGATATCAAGTTATGCAAAGTACACACGGATGCAAACATTGCAGATCCGTTGACAAAGGCGCTACCACATCCAAAGCATGAGGCGCACATGAGAGGTATGAACATTCGATGCCTAGACATATGATGTCGAGATGATTGACTCTAGTGCAAGTGGGAGACTGTTGGGATTATGCCCTGGAGGCAATCATGTATGATATAACTCCAAATATATTCATAAAGTTATTAAGTCGTCCTTGTTTTGAACATCTGATATATGTCATTGAATATGTGATTCGATTGTGGAACAATGTATTCATGTTGTTCATGCTAAATTGTCCTTGGTCATTAAGGTTGTGCTGGACACACACCCTAGACTAATGTGAGTGTTGGCTGATGACTCGATTCCACTTGTCATGGGCATGGCGATACCATTCCAACGTTCACAGCCTCAGCTAAAGAGTTTAGCAAGTCGTACCGACCCATATTGAGATGCAACGAGTAAGTCGTCATTTGCATGTCTCAATCAATGTAATCCTTAGACCTGAGATTGTCGCACAATCCGAGTTGTGGATCACCGACTTAGGTTCTGTCAAATGTTGTTCTGTGACAAGGCAGTTATAAAGGCAGAGTTCGGGTCGAATTAGAAGCAAGCTGCATGATGTGGATAATCAAGATGGGATTTTGCCCCTCTGAATGGAGAGATATTCTCCGGGCCCTCTCGAGTGATATGATTCCGGAAGCATGGCCATGCGTGACTCGGTTAAGTGTTAACTGGTTCTATTGACTAAGAGTTAGTCAGATGAATCATATATCACGGACCGAGAAGAGAGTTGAGCTATTTAAGAGATGACGATAATTCGCCTACAGTTCGACAAGGTATATCGTGAGGCAAAAGGGAGTTAGATGAAAGTCACATTTGAAGGTATGTCGTCATGACTCTATGGAACTTGGGAGTCGGCACGTTCTGCTAGGAGTCGCTACCGATTGATCGATTGCGAGTCGGACTCCAATCGTGTCCAAGTCGCCATGAGCCTGCAGGGTCGCACACTTAAGAGCAGGAGCAAATGTATTGGTCGGGTTGGAACCGAACCGGAAATGGACTGAGTTAGTGAGTTGGACTCACAGAAGGAATGGGCCAGAAGCGTTGTGAGGCCCACTCCCACTCGCTATATAAAGAGGGGCGCAGGTTACCCAGCGGGCACAAGTTTTCCAACCCCATGCGTTGGGAACCTAGCCCCACTCAGTCCAGCCGCCGCACCGGACATAGCAGTCCGCCGTCGGAGCTCCTCCTCGTACGTGTGGATACCGGCAGAGGTGTTGTACGATCAGCACTTCGACGATCGCGGGATTGGATCGGTTGGATTGGATCGTGTGACTACGCTGCATCGACGCGCTTCATCGATAATCCGCACGTGCGCATCTAGTGGTAATCCTCGTGGCCTTCTACCTCGGGCTAGATCTTGGAAAGTACCGCGTAGAAAGTTTTTGTTATCTCTACGCGTTCCAACACGTTTTGGCATGTGGGTCGTGGCCTTACAAGATCGTATCCAGCAACTAGCATGTATGTTGTGTATACGGAAACTTTCCTTATTTATTTTTACGTAAATTCCGTTTCGTTTCCGTTTCCGTCGGAATCTGCGTTATCGTTTTCTTTGTTATTTCCTCTTTTCAGTTTTGTCTCCTTAAAATGTCGTTTTCGTTTCCATTATATGGAAACAATCGGAAAGTTTCCTTATCATTTTCAACCCTATGTATATGCATAAAAAACGCTAGAGCTCATCCCAGCTCATCCAACAAGATTTTATCGTGCTGAATAATAGGATAATATGTTTTTCAAAAAAGAGAGAGAAAAAAATGTATGCCTTGTTTACTAGGGGCGTAATTTCATCCCCAATGGAATTGGTGAAATTCTTTCCTGCACCCGATCCCCACAAATATTCACAAATACTCTTCCACCCCACTACACTAGTATGGAGTAGAGTTTTTAAGCTATTAAAAAATGAGGCGGTTGGTGAAGATATAATGGGTTTATCCCCTCAAAAACTGGATTAGTATAGAAATTTTATGAGATTCTGGATACTCGAATTCAATCCTCTAGAATACACTCAAAATATGTTAAAGGATGTTGATAATCCAAGATGAAAATGTAGTGTACATATCCTTATTCCTCAGTGGCTAATAGTAATGAGTTACTTCCGTACTATACAACCGGCAGAGGCATTAAGTCCTTGTCACTTGCGGCAAATTACTATCAAGTCCTAGCATGACTTACTGTAACTTTAAGCATCCATAACCAAAAATGATGATTTGGAGTGACTAATTTTAGTTCTCTAAGAGGATTTTGTAATAATTAGTTGCCATGAACATAATTGATTATTATGAAAAACGCTTGTTTTAGGGTGACCTGCGCGGTGAAACCGTAGGTCGCTCCAGCGAGCGAGCGAGCCAACGAAATCTAGTTTTGGGCTGGCCTGTGAGCGTATATAGGCCCATTTAGCACTGATTTATCTTTTTTGACCCAGTTTTCGTGCCTGGGCAGTTTTTTACCAGCCCAACATACCAACCACGTGCAGCCATATGTACACTAAGTGTTCTTTGCCATTTTCGGTCAATGTTGCGTACGTCTTTAAAATTTGTAACAATTTCGCACGTCTTTTGTTGAGAAAGCACAAACGATATGTTGTAATGTTTTTCTGCATGATTTTCTAGAAAATGCGTATATGTGTTTAGAATTCATTTGGAATGATATGTTTATGCGCTTCTTCACATGTTGTAAACATGTGATTTTATTGTTGCTATCGGTTTTTTTTTGTTGAAACAACGGATAATTTTTGTTGCAAGTTGAACAATGATACATTATTTTGTTACTTACCAACTTTTTAACTGATGCAATTTTTTGTTTAATACGTTGTGATTTTTGTTGAATTGTTTGAACTTTGTTTGTTGCAACTCAATAAACATATTGTTTAACTATTTTTTTTGTAGCATTGCTTATTTTTCGATTTTTTGGAACAATTTGTTGCAATAATTTTTTTGTACACGAGATGATAATTGCGATACGAGTGAATTTGTTGCAATGGCAGATTTCTGTTATTATCGAGATGATCGGGGGCAACACAATATACCCCTTCGTTTAAGTCGGGCGGTTGTGGATTGTGGATTCTATATCCAAAAATAGGGGGGCTAAAATGCAAAACTGTGATGTGTTGATTCTATCCGATGGATGAAGATCCGAGGGCTCATGAAGGGACCTGCGTTATGCAAACGTACGGCGACCTACGCTTTGCACGGCCCTATTATTATTGTATAGGTGTATAGGTAATTCTGTGATTATATTTACATTTGAATTTATACCTCCTTGAAGTGCTTCTCTTTTATCTAAGTCAAAGTCCGTTTTCTAGGTTCAGTCTGTCTTGTTATTGTTAGGAACTGGTGAACTTCCACCCGGTTTAGCCGCCATGGTTTTACCTAGTCAACAGGAAAATAGGGCATGTGGAAATTACTCAGCCGCATACTCCTTTATGATGTGATGTTAACTTTCTTCTGCAGGTTTATGAGGATTTACTTCAGACAGCTATTCTTGAAAAAGAGTTGGTGCACTCATTAGGTTTCGTGATTGTAAAAGTATATTTGCTATTAAGTTCTGCGTGTCCCAAAACAGGGTCGCACGGTGTGTATATATACTGGACATACAGGTACAGAGAGACCTACACGAACTCAGTTACAGAGTACGACTCGGTTACAGAGTACAATATTTAACACCCTCCCTCAATCATAGCTTATCTACGTTAAGATTATGATGAAATGTAACTAACTGTTTTGTAGCAAGTGGTTTTGTGAATCCATCAGCTACTTGATCTCTGGAAGTAATATCGTATGTCCAAAAGATTTTGAGCAACTCTTTCTCGAACAAAATGATAATCCACCTAAATGTGTTTTGTTCTTGCATGAAACACCGGATTAGCAGAAAGATACGTAACTCCAATAATATCACACCATAAACATGATGTTTGAGACTGTAGTACCCCCAACTCTGTGAGCAATGTCTGCACCCATATAACTTCAGTTGTGGCATTAGCTAGAGCTTTATAATCAGCCTCTGTACTGGACCTGGAAACTGTGGCATGTTTCCGTGCACTCCATGAAATTAAATTTGACCCGAAAAACACTGCAAATCCCCTAGTAGATCACCTATCATCTGGACAACCTGCCTAGTCAGCATCAGAAAATACACTAACCATTGTAGAGGAAGACTTACTCAACCGTAGACCAAGTGAGATTGCGCCTTGTACATACCTCAAAATTTTCTTGACAACTGTCCAGTGAACAATAGCAGGTGCATGCAGAAATTGACAAATTTTGTTTTCAGAGAATGAAATATCCGTCCTAGTCAAAGTAATATACTGCAAAGGTCCAACAATACTTCTATAACGAGTAGAATCCTCACTACTCAAAATATCCCCATTAGCAAGCGACGGCTTATCAAAGACCGACAAAGGAGTGTCAACTGGTTTACAATTTTTCATATTCACACGGCTAAGTAGATCATTTGCATATTTTTATTGTGAGAGAATTATACCATCATGTACCTTCTTCACCTCGATCCCAAGAAAATAGTGCAACATACCCAAGTCTTTTAGGGCAAAATCCATCCCGAGATCATGAAGTAGTGCATCAACAGCCTTCTCTGATGAGCTAGAAACAACAATATCATCAACATAAATAAGCCAGCAGATAGACACACCCCCTTTGTTGTAGAAGAAAAGAGAAGGATCAACCTTAGATGCAGAAAAACCAAGTGACTGAAGTTTGAAACTCAGCCGGGAATACCATGACCTAGGTGCTTGTTTTAATCCATACAAAGCTTTCTCAAGCTTACAAACATGTCCCATCCGAGAGCAATCCTCATATACAGGAGGCTGATTCATATAGACCTCTTCCTCCAGAACACCATGCAAAAAACGCGTTCTTCATATACAGTTGACGAAGATGCCATCCTCATGAGACAGCAATGGATAGTACCAAACGAATAGTCGCCGCCTTTACCAGTGGACTAAAGGTATCCTCATAGTCAATGCCATATTGTTGCTTAAAACCTTTAGCAACCAAACAAGCTTTATAACGATCAATAGACCCATCAGCTTTCCGCTTAACTTTATAGACCCATTTGCAATCAATAACATTATAACGACCACTAAGCGGAATCAACTTCCAAGTATTATTTTTCATCAACGCAGAGTATTTCTCATCCATGGCTGCTTTCCACTGTGCATCAGCAAGGGCTTCTTGGATATTATTAGGCTCCCCAGTGTTGCATAGATTAGCAAACCGAACGCGATCATATTTGACTCGGCTATCGGTAATAACTTTTGGTCGAAATACACCGCTTCGACTACGAGTGTGTGCACTGTCCACAACAGGAAACATATGAAGCAATAGGCACACACTCTGCAGAAGATCCCGTGGCCAGAAAAGAGCCTGACACTGCGTCAGATTGGGCCACGTGCGATCTAGTACCCGGCACCGAAGATCTGGAAGCACCTGACATGGTTCTGTGCTCCTCATCTAGTGCGCGCAATAGAGGAGACCCGCTGGTCGGGGTCGAGGAATCCAAGGATTCAGTAGAGGCCATGTGGGGCGAGGAATGCGCGCCTGGGAACACAGAACCCGAGGCTCCTGGCGATTCGACAGAGACCATGCGGGGCGAGGGACACACGCCTGGGGACGCAGGACACGAGGCTCCTGGCGCTTGCGTGGAGGATCGACCTCCCGATGCGGTCGACATAGAGACAGTCCCGCGTGAGCTAGCAGGAGTTTCTTCTCGTGGAATCGTGTCAGAATCATCAAAATCATTATTTCGAGCGGAACTTTCACCTAATTCATGGACAAATAACTCAGCAGAAAGTTTTTCAGTAGAATCAGCAGCAGGATTAACATCAGGATCAAAACTTAAATCATTCCCCACATGATCATGCAAATTAAGAGGTTGCAACGAGGAAGGAAGGAAGAAGAATTTTTGCTCTAAGTTGGGCGCCGACATTGGAATGAAGTGAAGCAAACGGAAAAACCGACTCATCAAAGATAATGTCACGCGAGATATAAACACGGCCAGTAGAATATCAAGACACTTATATCCTTTAATGAAGATTGATATACCCAATGAACACACATTATTTGGACCAAAACTCCAGTTTGCGTTTATTATACTGATGAAGATTGGACAACATGCACAACCAAAATTTCTTAAGAGAGAATAATCACTCTTATCACCAAAAAGACGTGCAATGGGGGTTTGAGAGTCAATAACTTTGATAGGGAGGCAATTAATTAAATAAACCACGGTAAGAAAAGCCTCGTCCCAGAATTTCAAAGGCATAGACGCATATGCTAGAAGAGATAGTCCGACCTCAACAATGTGTCGATGTTTGCGTTCAGCAGGACCATTCTGCTGGTGCGCATGTGGACAAGGGACAAGATGAGATATGCCTACTTTCTGGAAAAAGGAATTTAGATTTTGATATTCACCCCCAAGTCATTGCATAGCAATTATCTTCTTATCAAAGAGTCTCTCAACAAGATTCTGAAAACCACGAAACTTCTCAAACACATCAGATTTACTTTTCAAGAGATAATCCATGTGAATTTGCTAAAATCGTCAATAAAACTGACATGGTATTTTTATCTTCCAACCGAGACGGGAGCAGGACCCCACACATCAGAAAAAACAAGTTCAATAGGAAAGGTGGACACACTTGACGACTTAGGGTATGGAAGTTGGTGACTCTTGGCTTTTTTACAAGCATCACAAACTGACTCTTTATTTGACTCACTAAACAAAATATTATTGTCTCGAAAAACTTGATGAACTACTCCCAAAGATGGATGACCTAGACGCCTATGTCAATGTGAAGAGGAGGACTTGACGACACCATGAGCTTGTCGGCCAAAGGAAGATGTAGAGGATGACGGAGTAGGATAAAGACCCTCCATGCATCTACCTTGAAGGAGTATTTCCCTCGTATCCTGATCCTTAATAAAGAAAGAATTAGGCCAATGTTCCACAAAGGCATGATTATCTCTAGCTAGTCGACTAGTAGAGAGGAGACTTTTAGATGCATTGGGAAGATGTAGAATATTTTTAAGATGCAAATCATGATTAGGGGTATGAATTACGGATTGACCAACATGATGTATATCCATACCCGCACCACTAGTTGTGTGTATTTGCTCATTCCCACGATAGCGATACCTTATGTGCAACTTCTCTAGCTCCCCTCTAACATGATATGTTGCTCCTGAATCACTATACCAATTTGTGTCAACACCATATGATGATCCAATAGCAGCACCCGCCGACTTTTCAGGACCACGATAATTCTTTTGGAATCTTTTCCAACAATTGAGCACAACATGTCCCTCCTTGCAACATAGCTGAAAAATAGGACGAGGACCTTGCCTATCTCCACCGCCATAATTTTGCCGATTTCCTTGATTGTTGTAGCGACCTCCACCATTGCCGCCTCCAAAACTCCTTTGATCGTTGCCGCGGGTTTCATAGTAACCTCCATGTTGATCATATTGTTGCTCCTGGTAGCCTCCACAACCACATCCGCGACGATAGCCACGACCGCCTCGAGTGGCTGCATTAACTGAAGAGCCACCACCATGATTCCTAGACTCCAATCGAGCCTCATAGGACATAAACTGTGAATAAACATCACTTATACTAACATGGTGTTCCAACTTAATCAAGGCGGTAATAGTAGCGACAAACCCATCATACTCATCATCAAGACAAGTAAGGATATAAGAGATTACATCCTCGGTGTCCAGGGGTTTTCCAGCAGCCGCCATCTCATCGGCTAAAGTTTTGATTTGACCAAAGTAGACCGCTCCAGTCTTGTCCTCCTTGCGATTTTGATTCAATTTTGTGGGAAGATGCACACCGCGAGATTTGGATTGCGCCAAGAACATCTCCATCACAGCTTTACACACTGCCATTGATGTATTGAGTCCAACCATCTGAGTAAGAACCTCCTTTGACATGTTTCGAACCATGAACCCTAGGACAGTCTGACCTTGTGCCACCTATCGAGCATGCTCCGGATTAGAATCTTCACGTCTTTCCCATCCTTGTCCTTGGCCTCCAACTCTTTTCCTGGTTCTGCTGCCGATCCGTCCACGAACCCAAACAACCGTACTCCACGAATCTCAGGGAGGACTTGAGCCTGCCAAAGTAAGAGCATCTCCACCGGCATCCATCAAAAATGTGTCCGGCACCCTCCAATTGTCCCCCTTTGGGGGGTGACAAGACCTGTGTCTGCCGATTTGATGGGCGTGCTCCACAGCGGCGCCCCCCAACCGGCCTTGTTTTGGTTTTGATCAAAATATTGACTATTTGATGAATGCACTCGATAAATTAGGTAAATAATAATTATACAAACACATAAATAGTTCAGCAGTTATCACAAAAAATTAAATACTTCAAATTCTTTAAATTCGTGCGAACAAATCATCGTAATCGAACTACTCGTGAGCTCTCATAGCCCATAAATGTGCCACAAGATCTGACTGAAGTTGAAAATGACCTTATTCATCACGAATTTCCTGATAAACAGCAAGAAAATCATCAAACTCAGCACACACACGCTCGGTTGTGGATCCGCAAGAGGGCCCTGAAAGTCGTATGGCTCATCGAACACCATTGCGATGTCTCGCTCGCTCTCGATGATCATGTTATGCATGATAATACAAGCGTTCATGATATCACACATTTCATCTAGCGACCAAGATAGACAAGGATACCTTACCACAATAAACCGTGCCTGGAGTACACCAAATGCCCTTTCCACGTCTTTTCGGACAGCCTCCTGTTTCTTTGCAAAAAAAATATTTGCCTCACCCACAGGGTCACGGATTGTCATCCCCTAGGTAGTATCCTCTCTCGTACTCACGGCCATTGATCGAATAGTTGCAACCTGGAGCATGTCCTTCACCTAGTCTCTGGAATACCAGAGAGCGTTGCAACACGTTGAGATCATTATGAGAACCAGCCATTCCAAAAAATGAATGCCAAATCCAAAGATCGTAATCAGCAACAGCCTCAAGCACAACAGTGCACTTTCCGTGATGGCCATCTTTGTACATCCGTTGCCAAGCAAATGAACAATTCTTCCAACTCCAATGCATGCAATTGATGCCTCCAAGCATCCCAGGACATCCTCTTGCTTGGCCTTGTGCCAATAAATGAGCCGTGTCTGCTTCATTTGGTAATCTCTGATACACGGGGCCAAACACTGCAACTACTGTCTTGCAAAATCGAAAGGTGGCTTCAACGGCGGTGCTCTCATGCATACGAAGATAGTCATCCAATGAATCTGCAGGAGCTCCATATGCAAGACATCTTATTGCAGCTGTGCATTTCTGAAGAGATGAAAATCCTAGAAGTCCGACGCAATCTTTTTTCAGCCTGAAGTAGTCGTCGTAATCCCGAACACCGTGCACAATGTTTCTAAAGACTTGTCTGTTCATCCAAAAACGCCGGCGAAATTCCTGAGGTGAGTTTGCCGGCGTCTCCGAGAAATAGTCATCCCACAAAAGTTTGTGGCCAGTTGCTTTTTGCCGATTCTTGTTCGCCTTGCACCCTTTCCTTGATTCTCCATGCTTTGGCTCGGCTGCCTCCACGGCCATCGCCTCAAACAGAGCCCCCATGACCATCTCATTCTCCTCGTCGTCTGCAAAGGCGGTCTTCTCTCACATCAGTTGGCAAAACATGACATCGTCGTCACTATCCATACTATATTGGACAAAAGCCAACCATTAGGCCCCGCTTGGAATATCTTTTTAATATACCGGTGCGGAATATTCACACGGGTGTTTCGTTGTGCCCACAAGATACGGGGAGAAGAAATATACGCAGCAAACTGCTGTTTGGCTGGCTCTCCATGAAACGCCATGACCCGATATTTTCTGCCCAGGTCGCCGTGGGGGCCTAACCGCGGCAGTCCTCGCCGGTAGCTTTGCCCTTGCCCGTTGCCAACCGGATCTGCTGGCGCCTTGATGCTCTCATGGTTGTCATAGGATTTCTGGATAGCTCGTCCGGCGGAGCTGCAGTAGCCATGGTGGTCTGGTGGTCGACGGCGACGCCGGGGAGCGCATGCGGTCGAAAAGCACGATGGGAATTTCCAGGCTTCGCCGGAACGACGGCGGGCAGCATAGAGGTGAGCGGCAGCGGCGAGTCCCGAAGCCGTTCCAATGTGTGTTCTGGTTCCGTATTTTAATCAGGACCTGGACTGGTCCATGGAAATTTACTGGTCGGAACTGCATGAAACTGGCGACCGGAAAACACGGAGCAGTAAAGAAACGGCCAACCAAGCGCTACTTCCGCTAATATTCCGGAGACGGTAGTTTTACACGCGTTTTGCCTAAAATACGGCATTCCAAGCGGGCCCTTAGCCGTGAGGTAAACAAGTTTAACGGCGGTTCTATCTCCGATCCGGATTAAGTGCCGTGAAAATGCTACTGAGCTAGCACAAATTTCTATAACACTCCCGACACTATTTTTGGATCCGAGGGAGTATTGATTTGTGCGTGTCCCAAAACAGGGACGCACGCTCTGTATATATACTGTACATACAAGTACAGAGAGACCTACTCGAACTCGGTTACAGAGTACGACTCGATTACAGAGTACAATATTTAACAGTGATATCCAACCCTAGATCTGGAGAAATCCAGGCGAATCAAATCACCACCCCCTCCATCTGGGTAATCCAGGGCCATGGCTTCAGCCCCCAAGGTCCTTGTGCGGTCGGATGTTTGCAATCTCGACAAGAAGGCTGGCCGTGACACCATGTGGGCGATCCTGAAGTGCACATCCACCAACGCTGTCGACAAGTGCGACGAGGCTTTGGCGAAGGCTGTGACGCTCCTGGTGCGCGTCGACGGCCCCCTGCATGTCGCCTCGTTCGGGATCCGGCTGGACCGGAAGCTCTATCGCACCGGGAGCGACGTCGCCGACAACAAACCCATAGCCTACGTCGAGGCCGCGGACGATAGGGTCCTCGTCCTGTCCGAGCACTTGCAGGCAGATTCCGAGCGCTTCTTCGTCTACGACGTCGCTCACACGTCGCTCCATGTGGTGCCGCGCCTGTCCTGATGGTATTGTTCACCCTCCTTCACACCACGGCCTTTCCCATTAAGCAGCAGCGACGGCAGCTTTGCCTTGGCCATTATGGTGAGATATCACCTGTATGACAAGAAACTACAACGCGAGGTGAGACAGGATGCGCTCTGCCTCCGGCCGCCGCCGCCTTCCTCGAGGCCGCACTCCCAAGGGTGCATCGAGCCATGGAAGCTCAAGCAGCCGGTCTTTCCGCCGGAAAAGCCGCCTCACTTCTCAGCTAACGAGACCTTCTCGTTTCAAGGTCGGGCCTTCTGGGCTGACCTCGGGCAGGGCGTTTTGTCTTGCAACTGCGCGGATGTGCTATCCGGTGGCTACGAGGTGCCGTTCCGCTATGCTAAGCTGCCGCCCGAGTGCCTGCCTGGCCAAAGACTGCGAGAATGGAGGGAGCACTGATCTTAGTTGGAGTCGGGCCATGGGCTGCTGCTCGACCGATGGCTCTGTCAAGCTCGTGTGCATAGGCAAGGGATGCGACTGCGAGGGGTGTGGTGGCCCTGTGGCGCCGGGAGACATGGTGGTGGCAGTGTGGGCTCTTGACCTGTCCACATGGCAGTGGCGTAGAGACGGCAAGTGTAAGGAGCTCCAGGTCTCGAGCCTTTGGAAGATGGTTGGTTTCAAGGAGGCAGGGCTGCCACAGGTGGAGCCAATTCTCCCTGTTCTCAGCACACATGAGAATGGTGATCCTATCCTCCACTTTAAGCTGTTTAAGCCGGAGAAGAATGTCAAAGTGGATGTGCACCTGTGCGGCGTAAATCTGCGCACCAAGACCATGCTTCCACAGCCTTGTGTCCTCTCACAGTCGCCTAGCTACCCTCGTATTTTTGCATCTGATTTCATGCAAAAACAAAACAATGCCAGGCTGCTTACTCGTGCTGCTACCGATTCCATGACGTTCCCAATTCGGGGCCATGTTGAGGAGCAGGACGACTATGTGCCAAACAAATTGATGAGATAACTATATATGTATACTGTGTATACTTTTTTTTTAGACTAAAGGGGCGCCCCCCCCCCCCCCCCCCCCCCCCGCGCTTTCATTGAAATCAGAACAGCAGAAGTTACGAGTTCTTACATCCGGTGAAACCACCAAGTACGACAGCACCACGCACAGGTGGGCAAGCAAACAGGGATAGCAAGTTCAAACCAGCAACAAGGAAAACTAAAAGGACGCGGCTAGGCTAAACAGCCAAAAGTAGCAACAAGGACAGACCCCGATCAACGCTTAGATAGGAACTTTGCAAGCAGGTGCTGGCAGGTCTCCTCCTGCGCAGCTGCAGGGTCAGGGAACAGGTCCAAAGACTTCCACGAACGAGGCATCAGCGCCAGGCGATGCGCAAAAGCTCGCCTCGCTTCTTGTTCAGCTTCAGAATGCACTGCTCCAGGAGGCTCGAGACGACGTCGTTTGTCAGCACCTTCCACACGGAGAGCTCGGCGCTCATCCTTCGCCAGATGTCCCGAACACCTGGCCAGCAGAGCCCCTGAAAGCACATATCGTTACGCAGTTTCCAAAGAGACCACAAAGCTGCAGTATAGACCATGTTAGTAAAAGAATTATTCTTCTCACTAATCCATCATCTAGCAATAGATTCAAAATCTTGGCCAACAGGTCGAGCAACAAGTTCAGACACAACTTCCCAGACCATCTTAGCCACAGAGCACCCAAAAAATAGGTGATGACAGGTCTCTGTCTCAGGACAGAACAAACACGAAACATCAGGCACAGCCCTCCTTTTAGCCAAATTTTCTCTAGTCATTAACCTATTATTAGCTAACAACCACAGAAAAATGTGCAGCCTAGTGGAACCTTAAGGCTCCAAACAGCAGGTGTATGAACAGGGGTAATACCACGGTTATTAACCAGGCCATAAAAAGACCTCACACTGTAATTTCCTGAGGATTCAAACAACCAAATAGGTTGATCAGTATCTTCAGACAATGGGACAGTTGCCACCAATTGGCAGAGCTCTTCCCACATGGCCATTTGAAGAGGGAAAACAGTTCTCCTAAAAGTGAGCCTAAGCTCACCAGCTTGCCAGGCCTGAGCCACTGTGATATCCTGCTCATTAGAAATCTCAAAGAGATCCCAATAACAAACAGCTAGGCTACAATGACCAATCCACACATCACTCCAAAATTTAACTTTATGGCCATTACCCACCTTCCATTTAAAACCACACTTTGCAGCCCTAGCAGCCCACATCACACCTTTCCAAAAAGGTGAGCAAACCCCAGGGACAGAAGAGAAAATGTTGGGGTCAGGATCATATTTAAAATCGATGATTTGTTTCCATATTTTATGTTCATCCTTATGATACCTACTTACCCAAGAGGCGAGCAGACACAGATTAAAATCACCAAGGTTTTGGACCCCAAGACCCCCAAAATCCTTCTTAAGAGTCACAAGATCCCAATTAGCTAAGTGGTATTTTCTATTTCCTTCCGAGTCACTCCACAAGAAGTGAGACATCTGGGAATTGATAGAAGCAATAGCCTACTTAGGGAATTTAAGAACAGACAGAAGATACATAGGGATACTAGCAATGCAAGCCTTCAACAGGACCAGCCTACTTTGATAGTTAAGCAACTTTCCTCTCCATCCAGAGAATCTCTTGAAGGTCTTATCAACAATAGGTTGAAGATCCTCCCTCCTAAGCTTGGAAAAGTGGAGGGGGACACCCAAATATTTATAGGGAAATTCAGATTTTTGCAACAAAAGACCTGAGCAAAGACATTCATCTCTGCTTCCCCCACATGGATCCCCATGACATCAGTCTTATGATAGTTTATTTTCATCCCAGACATACTTTCAAAACAGGCTAAAAGCCATTTTTGATTTCTAGCAAACTCAAGTTTAGCCTCAATGAAAAGGATGGTGTCATCAGCATACTGAAGACTGATGACACCACCAGGAACTACTTGAGGGAGAAGCCCCTGGATTAGTTCAGCATGAGCAGCTTTAGCAAGCATTTTGGAGAAGACATCAGCTACAAAGGTAAAAAGCATAGGAGAGCTAGGGTCCCCTTGCTTGAGCCCTTTACCTACTTTAAAGTAGGAGCTGTTCTCATCATTAACCCTAACACAAAGAGAACCACCAACAAGCAAGGACTTTATCCAAGCCCTGATAACAGGGCTAAAGCCCCTGGCTAGCAGCATCTCATCAAGAAAATCCCAGTTAACCCTATCATAAGCCTTTTCATAATCAATTTTCAACACTAAGGAGGGAAACCCCCTTGTGTGAGCAGCATGGATTAATTCTTGGGCAGAAACCACACTCTCTAAAATAAACCTCCCTTTAATGAAGGCAGTTTGATTGTTAGAAATAATCCTGCTGCCTATCAGGGAGAGCCTATTATTAATGGCTTTGGAAATGATTTTAAGGCTACAATTGCCCAAACTGATGGGTCTAAACTTTTTCAGATCTCTAGCATCAGGTTCCTTAGGGATCAGGGTAACAATAGCATAATTCAGTCTATGGACAGACATCCTGCCAGATTCAAACTCCTTAACCAATGCCATAAAATCAAATTTAATAAGATCCCAAAACTTTTGATAGAAAAGGAAAGAGAACCCATCTGGACCAGGGGCTCCTCCAGCATAAGAACTGAAAATAGCCTCTTTAATCTCCTCAGTAGAGAAAGGCTTCTGAAGAAGGCCATTCTCCTCAGATGTGACCAAATCTTCACGATCCCAAAAATCAGGACCCAAGGTGATGTTAGCTTTTGGTTCTGCAGTAAACAATTGCTTATAGAAATCCACAGCCACCTTGGTCATATCAGGAGTACTACTAATAGGGCCCAGAGGACCATCCAAAACAGTTATCTGTTTCTTCCTCCTCCTCTGGTTAGCTGCAGCATGAAAGTAAGCAGTATTCCTGTCACCCTCTCTAATATACCTATCTCTGGATCTCTGCCAGGCTTTGGTCTCCTCATCCCTGAGGATCTTATCAAGATCAATCTTGATTTGTTTATGTCTAGCCTTTTCCTCATCAGACAACAGACAAGATTCAGAAAAGGTATCTAAGATATCAAATTCCTGCAGGAGGTCACTCTTGTTTTTTCTGTTAGCAGCATCAACATTGATGCTCCAACCTTTACATTTCCTCCTAAGAAGCCTAAGCTTAAACTGCCATCTATCTACTGGATCAGATAAATGACAGGGGGAGTTCCACACAGAGTGAACCATGTTAATGAACTCAGGATAATCTAACCACCACTTTTCAAACCTGAAAAGCCTGGGAGCTGGACTAGCAGTAGCTCCAGTATCCAGGAGGAGGGGTGCATGATCACTGACAGGCCTAGGTAAGATTTTAACAGTACTAAGAGGAAATTTAGCCTCCCAATCAGTACTAACCAAAATTCTATCAAGGGTAGCCATGATAAGATCATCCTGGTTGTTAGACCAAGTAAAGGTTCTATTAGCAGGCTTGATTTCCAACAGGGCCCATCTATTGATCCAGTCATTAAAGAGCATGGTATGGTTAGCATTAACCACACCATTACTTTTCTCATGGACACTCCTAACCAGATTAAAATCACCTCCCAAGAGAGTAGGGAGGGAGCTTTGTTCCATGATATCATGGAGTTCAGCAATAAACTCAATCTTTTTTTCTAGGTAAGGAGAACCATATACCACCACAAGCTGCCAAGTGAAATCCTCTAAGGAATCTCTAACCACAATAGAAATGGAGAATTCTAGGCAGGAGTGACTAATAATACCAAACCTATCTTCCTTAAACCCTACTAAAATACCACCAGCAGTATTCTTAGAAGGGAGGGACAGCCAAGTGAAATCACAAGGGCCAGAGATGTATTTAAGAAAGTGATCAGGGAAAACCCTGCGGTTGGTTTCTTGAATACCCAAAAAATCAAGTTTTTGTTTAATTATAAAGTCAGCTAACGCTTGTTTTCGGCCAGGTCTCCATGTGCCTCTACTATTCCATAGTCCTCCTATCATGGGATCTAGAGTTCTTTTTGTGTGAAACTACAGTCCATTGGCTGCTATCATTATCATGATCCAGCTAAGTCACCTCCACTGGACATGGATCAACAGCCATATTGGATTGAGAAGGCCTAGGACTAGCAGTAGTCTCACCTTCATCAATGGAATCAGGGAGAACCAACACAGGATTAGCAACAGCAAAAGCATGATTGAGATTAATCTCGTTATCAACTAAGTGATTAACAATTTCTATTTTCTCCTCAAGGGAGTTCCCACACACAAGGTCCACTGACTCAAGAGCATCACAAAGGATTTGGGAGTCAAGAACAGCAAAAGAGTTACCTTTAAAGTTTGTTGGGATCTCAAGATTCCTCTTCTTCTTATAATTCTCAGCTTTTTCCACGATACTCTGAGCCCCATGGTTCCTGGCACTCCTCGTGGTAGCCACCACAGGTCCCCATTTAGAGTTCTTTGGCACAACAGGTTTAGGGTCAGGAACAAATGAGGCATCATCCAGAAAGGGGAGAAGTTTCTTGCTGACCCCACCAAGCTTCTTAACCACTTCAGTATCGATGATTTCAGTACAATCATCCTGGTTGGAATCTCCATCAATATCATGTACATCAGAGTCCATTCCAGCTTCAAACAGGTGTTTGCAATATGCCAGATTGATAGAGGTAGAGCCCACTTGGAGGATGCCCTCCTTTTCCACTTCAGCAGGGTCGATCACTACTTGTTTCTTAGGGAGAGCAGGGGGTTCCCAATCCCACACGTTGTCATCTATCTCAGCATCAAGGTGATCAGGGAGGGACAGGGTGGATTTAGCACACCAATCTAAAGCAGCAAGTTCTGGACAGCTAACACAATCATCAGCACGTTGTTTTCCTTTGTCAACAGAGGAGTTAGGAATCACAGCCAGGGGAAGCTGAGCAGAAGGAGGAAGATCACCACACGACTGATCAGTTTCCATTTCACTCACCGGTGGGGGCCTAATAGATTCAGTGTCATCTGGGTCATCTCCTGGACCAGAGGGGCCGTCCTCCACAGGGGTTTCGACAGCAATGTTAAGCAGGAAAAGATCTTGACTCAGCTCAATCACACGCTGAGATGGAATCTTCGTTTTGTCCTTCACAACAACCAGCATGCGTACCTCAGCAAAGAAAGACTTGAAGAGAGAGGACCAGTCCAGATCCATTAGCACTCCCAGGATAGATGCAACTTGACAGAAAGTTTTCCAAGCGCACCACTTGGGGGAAATGCCCCGCACAGTCACCAGACTTGCTCGAGAGAACCATAGGTGGGTACATCACGAGACCATGCTGTGATTTTTATGGTGACTCCTTCTTTCTCCAGGTCGAAAGCTGGGAATTCGCTGAGATCAGAGACCTTCTTCCATGGCGGAAAGCGGACCAAGAAAGACTTAGGCTCCAATTCCCGAATCTGCCACGGCCAACGCTTCTCTTTGCAGAAGATTGACTTGAAATTGGCTTCCAGTTCAGCAAGCGAAAGCTGACCTTTCTTCACAACGACTACTCCACAGTTGGTTAGGTTTAGCCACTTCATCTCAGCATCAGAGGGGGGTTCCAGGTGAAAGAAACCAAGACCAGAATTGCCGCTGCCAAAGTAGTCAGCAGACGGATGGGCACTCAACCACCTGTTGCAAGCTTGAACTGGATGTCCCGGTTGATTGCAGATGAAACAAAGCCTAGCTCTAATGCAGTTGCCAACAAAGTGACCAGGATCACCACAATTGAAGCATATTAGCTTGCTGTAGCGCGGATCAAGTACCTGTTCCCGGCGTGGACTCGGAGGAATTTCAGAGCTCGCTGACTGAGAAGATCCAGAGCGTTCCGAGGAAGCAGAAGCAGCTTGAAGGGCCCCTCCATTGCTGGCAGATCCAGGTCCAAACGCTCCTGAGCCACTGGGAGCACTAGGGTTGCAAGGTTGGTAGCGCTGATTCCGCGCGTACCTATTCCGCGGCGGTGCCATGGCCGGAAGATCAGGAGGCTGAGAGACCGCAGGCGGAGGAGGAGGAGCAGCGGCGGTAGGAGGCCCGCGGCCGCCACGCCCCCGACCGGAACCCCCGCGGCCAGACTGCATCGGACGGCAGAGAACCTCCGCGAAGGTAGGCTGCGCCGCGGCCACAGCGGGGAGGATTGCACGCGGGCGGTGGTGAAGAAGCGCCGATTTGGTGGCGGGGAAGCAATCCGCGATGGCGAGTTCCAGATCTGGAACTCCTTTCCTTACCCAGCACAGGATGTTGCGGGGATAAGGCCTATCGCCCTGGCGAGATGAAGGAATTGCCCATAGGCGCCCGAAATGTTCCTCCACCACGTCAACTTCCGACTCCACGTCGCTGGAAACTGGGACCGCACACGAGCTGGGCCCACGCTCAAACGAATTTCGCCGAACTCCCGCGCCGGAGATCGCCGGAAAATCCACCCGATCCGCGGGCCAAGGAGGAGGCGGCGGCGCGGGTGAGGGCACGGCCAACACGCCACCAGATGAGCTCCGACAGTCCCGGTGAGCACAGGGGGAAACCTCCGCAAACCCACGATCCGATCCTCGCCGCGGCTGGATCAGCACCGACGCCTCCCGACCTCGAACTGGTGAAATTCCTCCGGAGGATGTGGAAGCACAAGACGAGACCTCGAACTCCTCACCATGAGGCTCCAACTGGTCAGGAACGCGCTTCTGACCGGGAGGCTCTGACGCGAATGCGTCGAAGGCGAGGGAGCGCGGAGGGAGGCGCGGCGTGGAGCGCGGTGAGGAGGGCGGCGGGGGCGGTGGGAAGCGCGGAGAGGGGCACGGCGAGGGACGCGGCGAGGCCCGACAGGGCGAGGAGAACGCGAGCGGAGAGGGGCGCGCCATCCTAAGCGGGCTATTGCTGCTATCGGGCGAGAATATTTTTTTTCGCTGCCCAGTCCCTGTACAAATTATCGTGCCTCCAAATTATCGGGCTGTGTATACTTTCATCATATATTGCCTCCAAATTATCGTGCTTAATTAGTTCCATCTCAAATTCATGTACAATCCATACTTGATGAAATGATTTCCGTATTGAAAGATGCTACTCAACTGTGTATTTTTCTTCAATGTATGAAATCACTCAGTTGAACAATACATTGTCATTCCTCTATGCCAAGTCCCGGACTTGTTCTGTTTTCACAGCTATTTGGATGGAGGGCAGAGCGACAGTGTTAAATCTTTTTCGGTGCTGGAGTAGCTGGGATTAATTTAACTAGGTCTTTATTTGTCCGTGATCACCTTTGGATGAGTTATATCTCCTTCTGTGCTTGATGTTGAACCCAACAAACAATATTCAACTGAATATCTTATGTCAAAGTATATGATTTGTCTTGCTTAACCCGGCATTATGTTTTCTATTTGCTTGTATAAAAATGTCTTGTGCCTTTCCCCTGCTGGGTTGGGATTCTGTGTCATGATTCTTGTGGCCTTGATTTAAAGAGTGCAAACTGGCCGGCTTGCAATGATGGTGCTCGGCTATCCAGTGTCTCTTTCTTATTTTTAACTTTTGACAGTCATTGATGCCAATCCACCTACTTGCTGTGATGTTTAATTTTTATGGAGGATTCTAAATCTTTTTCTTGGTGGAACAACCATCAATAGTTCAACGGTTATTTTGACAGTGCTCGGGCAGTGGGTAAAGGGTCTGCTCAAGCTACGAAGATGCACAAACCACTACTATCAGAAAACATTGTCAAAGAGGATACCTTTTAAAAGTAACGAACAATTCTAAATTTAATACAACATGTCGATGCATTCAATGTCTTCAAGTGATAACTTATTATCTTCTTTTCTATGTTAAAAAAATTGTTAAATTTGGTAAACTTCATCCATTAATTTGGTCTTGCTAATTGCAGGTTGTTCTCCAAAATTCAAAATTTGAGAGCCAAATTACCTGTTGTTTTATTTCTAGGCATTGTATGGATTGTGGATGGAATTACATTCATGGCTCCTATCTTGTCACTTTCTTTTAGCCTCATTGCAATGACACCTTTTGTACTTCTTCCAAGCGGATGAAGCTGGGATGTGACATAAATAAAAATAAAAATTGTCGGTGGTTGACGAAGAAAAAATGGTACACATGAGACAGCACGCAGACAAATACGAAGGAGACTAAATATCATTGCTAAAGTTGGGACAATTGATTAGTAAATTTCTACTTAGAAGTCAACAAGAAACAGAAAATTAAAAAAAAATCTGATATATAGTTCCTAGAGAACTGAAATAAAGTATTATTGCTTGTCACATTTCAAACTTTTACAGGATATTCTCGAAACAGGCTTTCACGCCGCTATATTAATATAGAAACCAACCAATACACAGTGAGATCATTGTCGGGGCTGGGCAAACATGCACAAGGTACGCCCAAAAGAAACATAACAGAAAGGAAAAGAAAAAACGCCGACAATGGCGGATCAACGAAAACGAAGATGACTCGCCACGGATGCGCCCTCCGGAGAAGTTCCACCATGCTCCTAGTACTCTGAAACGTCGCATACCAAGCATCACCTCCAAGAAGGTGAGCGACGATGACGACGTTGTTGCCCGATCGGTCCCAGGGTTACTCCTGGAGCTCGTTCTAGGGTTTCCCCCGGTATGCCATGGGGGTGGGGGAAGGGGTACACCCGACGCCCTTCAGGAAAGAAGGCCACACTCGTACGCGTCGCCGCGTCGGTGTCGAGACGACATTGATTTCTCCCGACCCCAAAAAACCATGTCCCCGGACTTTCCGTAGCACTCGACCAAGCTTGCCATCCACCTGCACATGCCACCACGGTCTTGCAATAACCGCTGCCGTCCCCCCGTGATCTATGCTACAAGGCCGGAAGACCGAGATGAAGAGGCGGTAGCTGACCGGATGCAGCATCAGGGACACACCAAGCCCTCACTGGCCGGACCGTGCCCGTAGTGGGTCCGTAAAGTCCCCGTTGTCGCACTGCAGCATGAACGCCACCGTCTGCACCACCCCCTGGATGAGCGCCTTCACCTTTGTCGACCAGGAGAGCCGCCGCCGTGTTTGAGTCGGCCCGCCCATGCCTAGATGAGGCCCATAGATCCCAAATCTAGGTCGTGAGGGCCCGCTGGCCGCACTCCGGCGACCAACCAACCGCCTCGGACTCCCACGCCCCCTTTCGCCAAAGATCAGCACGGCCACCATGAAAACCACCCGACCCCGCCGAAGTACCCACCAGTCAGAGAATCACCGCCGCAGGCCGCTTTGCACCCCGCCGTGTCACCCCTGCGCGCGGGTAGAAGCAGGCCGCCCCCCGCCGGCACCTGCACCGCACATGCAGCGCCCAGCGGGCCGCACCAGCAGCGATAGATGGAAGTGAGAGGAGGGGAGGACCTAGCGACGGCGGCGAACTAGGGTTTCCCCTGTTCGCCCGAGCAGGGGGCGAGACAGGGGAGGGAAGGTATTTTTTTCCTCACAGGAGGCAGTATTACCCAGAAAAAAAATAGAATACTTAATGAAATTAGTGATAGGCTTTAGAGAAAATTATGTGAAAAGGTGATTTGCGGGTTTCTGTCTCTCCCGCTATAGTTAATATATAATTTACAACGGGTTGCTAATATTTTGGTTATCACCATTGTGGTTTCTTGCTCGTAGGTAACAACGGTTCTATCTTCGAAAACTCCAAAACGACGTGAAATATGCAAAATAAATTATAGACGTCTAACTTGTTTTTACAGGACATGTGATGTGATATATGTTGGAAATATGCCCTAGAGGCAATCATGTATGATGTAATTCCCAATGTATTGATAAATTTATTAAGTCGTCCTTGTTTTGAACATCTGATATATGTCATGGAATATGTGATTCGATTGTGGAACTATGTATTCATGTTGTTCATGTTAAATTGTCCTTGGTCATTAAGGTTGTGTTGGACACATGCCCTAGACTAATGTGAGTGTTGGATGATGACTCGGTTCCACTTGTCATGGGCATGGAGATGTCATTCCAACATTCACAGACTCGGCTAAAGAGTTTAACAAGTCGGACTGACCCATATTGAGATGCAACGAGTAAGTCGTCATTTGGATGTCTCAATCAATGTAGTCCTTAGACCTGAGATTGTCGCACAATCCGAGTTGTGGATCACCGGCTTAGGTTTTGTCAAACGTTGTTCCGTGACAAGGCAGTTATAAAGGCAGAGTTCGGGTCGAATGAGAAGCAAGCTGCGTGATGTGGATAATCAAGATGGGATTTTGTCCCTCCGAATGGAGAGATATTCTCTGGGCCCTCTCGAGTGATATGATTCCGGAAGCATGGTCATGTGTGACTCGGTTAAGTGTTAACTGTGTCTATTGACTAAGAGTTAATCAGATGAATCATATATCACGGACCGAGAAGAGAGTTGAGCTATTTAAGGGATGATGATAATTCTTCTATAGTTCGAAGGGGTATATCGTGAGGCAAAAGGGACTCAGATGAAGGTCACATTGGAAGGTATTTTGTCATGACTCTATGGCACTTGGGAGTCGGCACGTTTTGCTAGGGGCCGCTACCGATTGATCAATTGGGAGTCGGACTCCAATCGTGTCCAACTCGTCATGAGCCTACAGGGTCGCACACTTAAAAGCGGGAGCAAATATATTGGTCGGGTTGGACCCGAACCGGAAATGGACTGAATTAGTGAGTTGGACTCACAAAGAGAATTGGCCACAAGCGTTGTGAGGCCCACTCCCAGTCGCTATATAAAGAGGGGCGCAGGTTGCCCAACGGGCACGTTTTTGTTCCACTCCCATGCGTTGGGAACCCTAGCCCCAGTCAGTACAACCGCCGCACCGGACCTAGCAGTCCGTCGTCAGAGCTCCTTCTCGTACATGTGGATACCGGCAGAGCTGATGTACGATCAGCACTTCGACGTTCACGGGATTGGATCGGCTGGATCGGATCGTGGGACTACACTGCATCGACGTGCTTCATCGATAGTACGCACCTGCGCGTCTAGTGGTAATCCACGTGGCCTTCTACCTCCGCTAGATCTTGGAAGTACCGCATAGAAAAGTTTTTGTTTATCTCTACGCGTCCCAACAATATGGTCAATTTTACAAATTTAATGCATGAAATGATATTCTTTTAAATTATGACATACCTGGAGGAGGCTGATACGTCATAAACGTATCCATAATTTCCGATATTCCATGTTGTTTTCATGCTATATGCTACATGTTTGCTATACACTTTATGCCATTTTTATCGATTTTCTGGGACTAACCTATTAAAAAGATGTCACAGAGCCAGTTCCGGTTTTCTGTTGTTTTTAGTTTCATAAATGTTATTCTGGAAATATTCTCGGAATTGGATGATTCGAAGCCCAGAGATCTTAGAAATCTGCCGCGCACACGAAGTCCTGGGGAGACCTGGAGGGGGGGCACAGGGCCCCCCACCATAGGGCGGCATGGCCCCCCTTGGCTGCGCCCAGGGGTGGTGTGGGCCCCCTGCCACCCATCGACGTTACCCTCTCGCCTATTTATTCCCCTCGGAGGTTAACCCTAAATACATAAGCCTTTTCCACGAAAAACACCTAAGGCCGCCGTCATCGTGAACCCTAGTTCAGGATGATTCTAGAGCTCTCCCTGGCTGAAGGGGTCGTTGCATAGAAAACAAAAAATTTCCTACGCCAGAGACACCCGAAGGGCCAAGATCTAATCTAGGAGATGAAAGCAATGGGCATAGAGAGAGTCTTAAGAAGAACATACCCTCGAAGACACAAAGCGTTACGAGATCAAATCTCGTTGTTGGTGTAGTCGTACTCACACCAATCCCGGGAGCGAGAAGATGTGCACCGCAATCCGGCGGTGCCTCCGTGATCGGTCACACATACGGTTGATGACAACCTCCGTTACCTCGATCCAACGGGAAGGCGGAAATAGAGGATTCCTTGGAACTCCAGCAACACGACGGCGTGGTGGTGGTGAAGAATCCCACGGTCAGGGCTTCGCCAAGCCGGAGACCATGGAATGGAGCAGCGGGTGGAGAGGAAGTGAGGTGGGCAAGTGTGTGAAGGAGGAGGAGCCCTCACCCTCCTTTTATAGGGAGAGGGAGGTAGCCCAAGGGTGGGGTGCGGCCAGCCATGGTGGTTCCCCCACCTCTTCCCTCTTCATGTGAGTGGACACTCCACTCACATCCACTCATCTTTCCTTTATTTCCCACTTAGAAAATCCAAGAGTTTTTCTTTAATAAATAAATAAAACTTTTTTATTTCTTTATTTCAGCATTTGTTAATTCTATTAATAAACATTTAGCACCTCGAATCATTTATTAATTCTATTAACAACCATTTGACCGAAAACCCCTTGAACTATTTCAGTTTCCCCTGAAACAATTTCGGTGCTGCCCAAAACATTCTTCGATATTTTGTATCCTCTCAAATGCGTCATCGACCCTTAAGTGTGTCACCCTAAGGTTCACGAATAAGATAGACATGATCTAGACAGCGGGATCTGGAGATCCGTGATGACTCCTATATATTCAACGATGACTCTTGTGATCGTGTGAACCATCAACGTCGTGAACTATTCCCTTTGTCTCGCGATATTTTACTTATCCGAGATTCGATCATTGGTATCAACCATACCTTGTTCAATCTCGTTACCTGACAAGTACTCTTTTCTCGTTTCCGTGATATGACATCCTTGTGATCATATCACGTGATTGCAAGCGGTGTCGATGTGATATCACCGAGAGGGCCGAGAGTATATATCTCCGTCATTTTGGATGGACAAATCCCACTCTTGATCTATGATCCTCAACTAATACTTTCCGAATACCTAACGGCACCTTTATAGTCACCCTGTTACGGTGTGACGTTTGATGACATCAAAGCACCCTTCCGGTACCAGTGATTGGCATGATCTCATGGTCTAAGGAATAAGTTACTTCGTACACAAGATATAACAATATAAACTAAATGACTTGATCGTATTGTTATCTTGATATTGGGTCTATGTTCATCACATCATTCTTCTAATGACATGACCCCGTTATTAACAACATCCAATGTTCATGATCAGGAAACCTTGGTCATCTATTAATCAATGATCTAGTTAAAAGAGAGGCTTTAGTAGGAATCATTGTTTGTTTATTAAACACACATGTATCAACGTTTCCGGTTAATACAATTCTAGCATGTGAAATAAACATTTATCATAAACAAGGAATAAGATAATAACCATTTTATTATTGCCTCTCGGCCATATTCCCTTCAGTCTCCCACTTGCACTAGAGTAAATAATCTAGTCTGTAAGCACTTAACACATATGGCGTTCCAGTGTTCTTACCATGCTTCACATGTGGTAAACATCATCAAAAATATCTGGACTGTTCAGGTCCTATTGTATTTGCGTGCTTCTTTGCGTCTACACGCATCACTTATTCTCTAATGAGATGTCTTTGTATATATTTGGTCAATCGGTGAAACCTTAATTCCTCAGCTTAAATCAATGTCACTAACATTGTGAAATGTAGCTTCATAGTGTCAGCATTCTTGGAAATTCACCAAGTTCAATAAAGAACTCCTTGACACCAAATACTCTTATTATTTGTTGTCAACACAACGATATACTTAGCCTTTGTAGTATTCGTACAATACTTTAATTTTGAAACTCTTTCAAATCCAGCATGGAACTTTCTTCCAGCCTATTGTGCTACCCTTCATTACATATTTTAATCGAGATAAAATTATTTGAATAGATGACAAGACTATTAGTGTAACATATTACAACTAATATTTTGTCATTACTGCATAGGAAAACATATCCTTATCATTTCTAAAAATGACACAAGGATCTCTCCCACTGTTGTCTGACCATCATATGAATTATCCTGCTATAACATTTTATAGCATAGGACTCATATGGTTGTGTACATAGCATGGAAACATGACTTAGAAATCTCAATTTCAATGATGCTCATCATGTGTCAAAACACTTTAATCTTGCTCAATTATTTTCCATGTGACAAGAACTCCTTCTTGTCATTTCGATATTGACTTACTTCAATATTTCATCTATGTAATTTGGATTCGATAATATCAGGCGCTTCAATCCATAGATATCGATGCTCAATATCTTCTAAGCCTTTCATCAATATGAAAATCTTAACCGTATTAATTTAAAAAATACATATTTTCCAATCAACCATATGTCATCTACATAAATCATTGGAAATATGTCATAGCACTCCCACTTAATTTCTTGTAACTCTACAAGCATCTTTATCGTTCATGGTGGAATCAAACTCTTTTGATAACTTCATTAAGGTAAAGATTTCAACTTCGTTATGCTCACTTCAACTGTTGAAGTGTGCATACCTTTCTAGCAACCTTTTGAATTTTACAAAACTTTCAGACTGTGTCAAGTACACATCCTCGAGAGGAGAGTTGGTTTTGTTATTCAACTGCCATATCATAATATGTAACTTTTTCTATAACTATCCGCAAAGACTAAAGCATCACTACGGAAGATCAAATCTTGTAGTAGTCAACTTTTTGAACTTTGTCGAAAACAACTTTTCGATAAGTACAACTTTCAAAGGATGTAAAAATCCATGTCTTTGTCGCTATATAGACCCTTTTGCTATCGTTAGGCATCAAGCCCATCGAAAGGACTACCAAGTCACATACTTGGTATTCATACGAGGATACTATGGCGGATATAATGACTCATAGTCAATTTTACGAAGTCAGGGCCCATCATTTGCTTCCTTTATAAGTTCTAGGTCCTTTTGTTGTCAAAACAACACTTTACTCTTAAACCATAAGTTGGTCTAAGTACAAAGGTTTAGGAATTTTTTGGTTCAGTTTGCAAACTTATTCGAAGTATCTAGAACATTTGTAGTGTCTTCTACTTAGTCAAAATAGGAAACCCCGGAACAACTTCCATTGCTGCGCTAATCTTGACATGATAACAAAGATTCTCTAATCTCGTTGAGTCTGTACTGTCCTCCCACTCACTTGTTTCGCAAGAACTACTTTCTCGAGAAATCAACCCTTTCTGACAAACAACATTTATCTTTGGTTCGGTGATAGGAGAAATACCCAATGGATTCGTCGGGATAACCTTATAAACATATATGTATCCTATTTTGGTTGTAAACATTTTACACATGCTAAGCATACCAAAACTTAATAAAATGACAATTCGGGTCACTACCCAAACCATATCTTATATGTTGTCAATTTCAACGGATCATGATGGTGCTCTTTTCAGTGAAAAAATGGTTGTCACTAATGTATAAACTACAAGATTATAATGGCATTTTTATTAATCTTACCATTTCCAACAAGGTTTGATTTTTCTCTTGAATACTCCAAACTAATGTGGGGTATTAGAGAAGTATAAGTTGTAGAACAATTCTGCAACTCCTCAAATGTTTTGCTAAACTTGTAACTCAAAACTTTATCCTCTATGATCCAATCATAAATACATGATTATCTTGTTACAATGATTTTTACTTCATACTAAAAGTAATATGAACCAATTCAAAATTGTCAAACTCCATTCTCTTTAAATAGATATATCCATATATCTACTCAAATCATCGACGGAATTTTATGAAGGAAAAAATTAATCCACCACACATGACTATACATAATGGACTATATACATCAACATGTACAATATCCATTAAATTAGTCCTCCATTCTACTTTGGCCTATGAACGGAATTCTAGTCATCTTTTGGAAGAGGTCTCACAAGCGTCAATTTATTCAAAACAAAACGACTCTGGAAGTCCATCAATATGGAGTTCCTTCATGTTTTCCTTTCCGATATGAATTAAAATGTGGTGTCACAATTTATGTGAAACTCTTTTACGTCTTGCAACATTTAGCATTTAGTCTTATAGATGTTTACTTTACCAACATGATTTATATTAACATATCCATCAATTATGGAATATGGTCATAGTTTGAACAATCTCATTTGTTCTCACAAAAGACCAGAACAAAATAACAACTTATTAAGTTCTTAAAATAAATCTTGAATGTTTGGTTCGATACGACAATGAACACAATAACACTTTATTTCTGTTCTTGTCATAATCGATTCCACATTTATTACTAATTTCTTTTAGGCCCTTGTATTTATTGCATTGCGTTGCTTTGTATGACAACTCATACCAACCAATGTGGTATCAAAATACCCAAAAAAAACTTTGTTAACTAGTAATACATCTATAACTTGTATATCAAGCATATACTCCTGAGCTTGACCTTTCCAGTTATCTTTTTTTTTCTGCCATATATCTTTTTGTAATTCTATTTTCAATATTCCCTTTCCTTTACAGAAGAATCATTCAGCATCAAACAATGCTAGTCGTACTAGCTCATTTTTTGTCGCGTGTTAGTCATATACTATCACCCATTGAGTCATACTTTGAGTTTGATTGTTCTACTAATATCATCATATTAATAGTATTATTCTGAATTCCACTCTTAGCAATATCCATGCAAGGTAAACGACTTTGCCCATACTTTTAATCCATCCCATCATAACAATTTTATGATTAGGCTACTATATCTTGAAGGAAGGAATTTAGAGGATAATTTTAGCACCCAACTTCTTGGAATATTCAAACGCCTAGCGTCTTCAATGATTGCATATATTCAAATAATATAAGCATATATTGTCATGCTAAATTATACTCAGTCATGTTGCCAAAAGGAAGTTTCTGGATATCAATATATCTTTCACTTGATTGTTTCTGAAAATAATTCTTTTCAGTTCCTAAATCACCTTGATCAACAAAACATTCTTTTGAAGATAAAGTAATATGGAAGCAACCATGACTCTGGATTCTAAGTAGGAATTATTTGCTCTGTAGATCAATCAATCATTAACCACATGGAGCTAGGTAGGAAAAACCAAAAATCTACAATAGGAATCAATTTTAAATTTCACTAATACGGTACCAATCTTAATTTTTTTTACCAGATCATAACATTTATATCTCAATTAACAATCTAAGTGTAAGGTAGTTTTGTGGATGCCAATGAATACTATAATTTGTGAAAATTCACTTTGATCGGTTGTTCATGATAAATAAGTTCAAGTTAATTAAAAATTATGCCATGAACTCCCACTCAAAAACAACATCCCTCTTAGTCGTCTTTAGTGATTACACGAACCAAATTCACTACATCAAAACCGATCATCACGTGAGATGATGTAGCTGCAAAGGCGAACATCGACATGTTCATCATATCATTCATATGACTCATGCTTTACCTTTCGGTTACGTGTTCCGAGGCCATGTTTATACATGCTAGGCTTGCCAAGTAGAATCGTAGTATTGCGTGTGTTTCAAGGCCATGTCTGTACATGCTAGGCTTGAAAACACCCGTTGTATGCGAACGTTGAGTCTATCACACTCGATCATCATGTGGTGTCTCAAAACGACGAACTTTCTTAACGGTGCATACTTAAGGAAGAACACATTACTATCTTGATATTAAGTGAGAGGGATCATATTATAATGCTACCGTCGCTATCTAAGCATAATAAGATGCATAAAAGGATTAACATCACATTTATGGATGATGTGATATGATATGGTCCTTCTTGCACTTGATCTCCATCTTCTGCATTACGGTATGATCTCCACCATTCCACCGACTTGGTACCAAGTTCCATGGCACCTCCATCTTGATTGTCCATCAATAATAAGGCAACCATATGGATACCTTCCGGTATATCAATAATTTATAAAAGAGATCATCTCATAATAAAATTTGTAACATTGACCATATTACATCACATGCCCAGCAAAAACTAGTTAGACGCCTCTAAATTATTTTTGCATATTTTACGTGGCTTAGGGCTTTCGAGGATAGAACCGTTCATACCTACGAACATCAACCACAATGTTGATAAGCACATTTTTAACATCCCTCGAATCATTTTTAACTATAGTAGGAGAAACGGACACCCCCTTAGCCACAAGTGAGACAATTCTCACGTACATAGTACACGTAAACTTAGTCTGGGGCATCTTCATCCTACTAAGACACTAAGATCATAAAATCCTCAAGGAGGCAATAACATGATCATCAACGCCCACATACTGATATGTGTTCTACCCGTACAGAACATCTACGCATAGATCCGGCTCTGATACCACTGAAGGGGTCGTTGCATAGAAAACAAAAAATTTCCTACGCGAGAGACACCCGAAAGACCAACATCTAATCTAGGAGATGAAAGCGTTACGAGATCAAATCTCGTTGTTGGCGTAGTCGTACTCACACCAATCCCGACAGTGAGAAGATGCGCACCGCAATCCGGCGGTGCCTCCGTGATCGGTCACACGTACGGTTGATGACGACCTCCGTTCCCTCGATCCAGCAAGGAGGCGGAAGTAGAGGATCCCTCGGAACTCCAGCAGCACGACAGCGTGGTGGTGGTGAAAAATCCCACGGTCAGGGCTTCGCCAAGCCGGAGACCATGGAATGGAGCAGCGAGTGGAGAGGAAGTGAGGTGGGCAAGTGTGTGAAGGAGGAGGAGCCCTCACCCTCCTTTTATAGGGATAGGAAGGCAGCCCAAGGGTGGGATGCGGCCAGCCATGGTGGTGCCCCCACCTCTTCCCTCTTCATGTGAGTGGACACTCCACTCACATCCACTCATCTTTCCTTTATTTCCTACTTAGAAAATCCAAGAGTTTTTTCTTTAATAAATAAATAAAATATTTTTATTTCTTTATTTCAGCATTTGTTAATTCTATTAATAAACATTTGCATATATCACCTCGAATCATTTGTTAATTCTATTAACAATCATTCGACGAAAAAACCCTTGAACTATTTCAATTTTCCCCGAAACAATTTCGGTGCTGCCGAAAACATTCTTCGATATTCACTATCCTCTCAAATGCGTCATCGAACCTTAAATGTGTCACCCTACGGTTCACGAATAAGATAGACATGATCGAGACTCCTCTCCGGTCAATAATCAACAGCGGGATCTAGAGATTCGTGATGACTCCTATATATTGAACAATGACTCTTGTGATCGTGTGAACCATCAACGTCGTGAACTATTCCCTTTGTCTCGCGATATTTTACTTGTCCGAGATTTGATCATTGGTATCAACCATACCTTGTTCAATCTCGTTACCTGACAAGTACTCGTTTCTCGTTTCCGTGATATGACATCCTTGTGATCATATCACGTGCTTGCAAGCGGTGTCGATGTGATATCACCGAGAGGGCCCAGAGTTATCTCTCCGTCATTTTGGATGGACAAATCCCACTCTTGATCCATGAACCTCAACTAATACTTTCTAAATACCTAACGACACCTTTATAGTCACCCTATTACGGTGTGACGTTTGATGACATCAAAGCACCCTTCCGGTACTAGTGATTGGCATGATCTCATGGTCTAAGGAATAAGTTACTTCGTACGCAAGATATAACAATATAAACTAAATGACTTGATCGTATTGTTATCTTGATATTGGGTCTATGTTCATCACATCATTCTTCTAATGACATGACCCCGTTATTAACAACATCCAATGTTCATGATCAGGAAACCTTGATCATCTATTAATCAACGAGCTAGTTAAAAGAGAGGCTTTACTAGGAACCATTGTTTGATTATTAAACACACATGTACCAACGTTTCCGGTTAATACAATTCTAGCATAAGAAATAAACATTTATCATAAAAAATTAATAAGATAATAACCATTTTATTATTGCCTCTCAGGCATATTCCCTTCAAGAGAAAAGTTCTCCGGCAGGGAGAAATCTGCCGAGAAAATTCCTCCCCGGAGAGGGGAAATCGTCGCCATCATAACCGTCATCACTCCGGGCGTCATCAAGATCATCATCTTCATCATCCCCACCACTATAACCATCACCCTCACCGTCCACCTTCATCCCGCGGTAACGATTAGGGGTCTTTATCGTTGTTTCCCACTAGATCTCTCCCCCGATGTGGATTACTTGTTAGTAGTTGATGCTTATGTGATTTATCAGTGTTTGCACTTTATGACCAGATTGTTATTTACCAGTATATCACCTCTGATTATGATCCATATGATGTCTCGTGAGTAGTTCGTTTAGTTCTTGAGGACATGGGAGAATTCATAATGTTAGTAGTGGAGTTATGTTGAAGTAATATCTATATGGTTTGATATTTAAGTTGTGGTGTTATTCTTCTAGTGGTTTCATGTGAACATCGACTACATGATACTACACCTTTACGGGCCTAGGAGGATGCATTGTGTATTTGGCTACTAATTTTGGGGTTTCCGGAGTGACAGAAACCTAAACTCCCGTTAGGAAACCGATGCACGAGGGAGTGTAGGATACCAGAGTTTAAGGCTGTGGTTTGATTTATCTTAATTACTTCTTGTATTTACGGATGCTTGAAGGGGGTTTAATCACAAGTATGTATTAGTCCTAGTAGGGAGGTGCATTAGCATAGGTTCACCCACACAACACCTATCATAACAATAAATATTAATCAACTGTATGAAGCGAAAGCACTTGACGAGATTCCCATATGTTCTCGAGAACGTTTAGTCACCATAAGTAAAACAATTGGCTTGTCCTTTGCTCTCAAAAGGATTGGGCCACTCGCTGCAATTATTATTTCTGTTATTTATTTACTCGCATGTTATTTATCTGCTATATCCAAAACAACCAAAAACATGTTTGCGGCGATTACTAGGAATCGGCAGCCGATATATGGATTCCGATCGGACTAGTATCTAGTCGTCTGATTGGAAGCATCATGGACGTTGGATATTCAAGTATGCCCGCATGACTCGTTCCGTGGAAAGAGGACTTGATTGCATTTGCATGCTTCCATAAGAACTGCTCCCGCAATGCCTTTCCTTAACATAACCTGTCGTGGGATAATCACGGCAGACGTTACCGGGGGTAACTGATCTTGGGGCAAGACGACACAGGTGTTTGGGAGAGGGTTTAGCTCAGAGGAAAACATGGTGCGATTCAATCTGGCAACCGGCAATCAAAGTCGCCGAGTCTCCGATCTCGATATAACAACTCAACTCTAGGATTACACTAGATGCTCGATACCAAGCGCTATATCTAGGGTTCTTAGATCTCTGTCCAAACCTAGACCTGGGGGTCGGTTTATAAAGCACCCGTACCCCCTGGCTTATTCCCCAAGGCGCATCCTGGATCCTACCCGGACACGGCGCACAAACCCTAGCTTTCCTTTACAGTAACCCACAATCCGGATTGCTGGGCCTACAAACTTGGGCCTTCCACAAGCTTCCTTATCCTTAGCCGGATCCTGCGCACCGTCCTTTGGGCCGGGTTACTCCTTGGAGTTTGGCCCACCGGGTTATCGTCCCCCCGTCAGTAGTCCCCATAATAGCCTGGGCTTCAAGGATCTTCCTTGAAGCGCTCGCTATTCCCTGCAAAGATATCAAACACATAGGCATGTGGTGGCCGGGTTAAGATGCTTTAACAAGTGGCTAGGCCAAACTCCATGGTGGCCATATTGTAACCCGGGCTTTCCCCAAACCCTTTGGTTTAATTTTCCAGGTTCAAACCCTAATAAAAATGCCAAAATTCCATACTCGACAACCGATCCTGACATCACGAATGGATCTCCTTCTTTCCCTTGTCAGATGCTTTGCCCAATACTTGGCGCATATCTTGCAGAATCCACGTGGATAACCGTCACCCCCACGATTTCCGGCTTCTGGCCGTTGAGATAGGCTCACCCTACTTTATAAATAGCACTTAGGGGATAACCCTAAACTCATCACTGCGCCTCAGTTTCCATTTTCCTTCCTTGCTCCTTTCACCCTCGCGGCACCACCGCAAGAAACTCGCACTTGTCATCGTAGCAAGACCGCCGCCGGCCGCGCCCGCTCTCGAGCCACCCCGCGCCGCCGTCAAGTATCGCCGTCACGCCTTTGCTCCTCTCGCCAAGAATCGCGGAGGGGCATCCGAGCCACACCGCTTGCCGCTGCCGCGCTAGACTCCAACCTCTCCAGTAAGCCTCTCGCAGCCGTTTAATTTAGCCCCATATTTTTTCAATTCATTCAAGATCGGATCTAGATCAACCCGTGAATCATTTTTCCGATTTCATCAAATTAGATCGATCCGATGCTCGCCAACTCCTTTAACCGTCTGCTAGATAGTTACAACTCATCCTCCTACCCTCACTAATCACCAAATCTCCTGAAAAACCGCTCGCAAACTTTCCCATCTAGATCCACTTCTCCTTGATTTTCCGCTCATTGCGTTAACACCCGGAAAACCTTCCTTTTCCAGCTATCTTGCTTGCAGTAGACACATGGGCAACCACCCATCTTCCCCAAATGCTTTTCCATACGTAAGTGACCAATAATTTTCATGATTGTATTTAACACCCGGATACCTTGTAATCTCCACCTCATAGCGTGACACCCGGATAATTCTTAGCTCTATACTTTCTTGATACCTTATACTCGGATAATCCAACACTTCCGAGTCTTATTTCCTGAGCCTCTTTTTCTTACGTTTTCGCAGGTTGATCCCATGGCTCCCAAACGACAAGGAAAACAGCCGACTCAAGCGAGGACTACCCAAACCATTTCCGCCAACTGGGGGCGTTCCACAGCTACAAAAGCCAAACTGGACGAGCTAGCCGAATTAGGGATCCTTCCTTCTCAGAAGGACATTCACTGGAGGGTGCCGGGCAATGAGACCCGGCCCACACCTGCTGATAACGAGGTAATCTGCTTCGTAGAGCACGTGACCCGGGGATTCCGTCCTCCGGGTCACCCTTTCTTCCGGGAGGTCTTAAGCCATTATGGCCTCCGGGTATTCGACATAGGGCCTAACTCTATGTTGAATATTACCCACTTCATCGTTCTATCCGAGTCGTACTTGTGCATGCCGCCTAGTTTGACTCTCTTCATCGAACTATTCCAATGTAAGCCGTGCCGTGAAAGTGGTGACGGTGCACTTCTTACTTGTGGCGGGGTATCCATCCAACGCCGCAAGAATTCACCAATGCCAACTCTCAATTTGAACTCCCACGTCAAACATTGGCAGCTGTCTTTCTTTTACTGCCACGATACCTCCCCAGACGGCGAAAAGAAACTGCCGAGTTACTCGGAAAACCTCCTCGAACCTTCCGAGTCTTTCAATGCCTTTGCACCAGACTCAGACAGGGAGGCAATCCTTCCCTCATTAGCCAAGATAGCCATCCTCTCAGCCCAAGGCCTCCTCGGGCTAAATTTAGTAAAAACATGGGTGGACTTTCGGATCCAACCCAACTCCATCCGCACCAAACTGATGTGCGAGTATTCGGGGCATACCACGGATGCACTCCGATACTCCACCAAGAGCTTCGCGACCGGCGATACTAACAAGACCATCAAAGGCTTCCTGACAGAGAAGCTGGAGGTGATAAAGGGTATCACCGGGTTACCCCCGTTTACTCGGGAAAACCCGGCTCCAGCGGTAATACCCGGTATTCATAGCTTATTTCCACATTATAGCTTGATATAGCTTCTAACCCTTAATCTCATTCTTTTTTCTTAGGCTGATGACCCTTTCTGGAGGGTTGAACCTTCTCCCCCTTCCAGAGACCCGGAAGAAGAGGACGAGCCGGCTGATGATAGTGAAGGTATTTGCACAGCATTTGTATATCTTTACTTGCATCACTTCCTCCCGTTCACCTTTTTTCCAACGAACACACACCCGATTCACAGGACTGGAGGACGAAGGTGAGGCCAATGAGGATGACCCGGAGGCAACCGAGTCTGACCAAGAGGCAACAGTGGGTGCCAAGAGGAAGACCAGGGGGCAGTGTCCAAGGTTCCTTTTTCCTCATTATCCTCTGAACCTTACTCCTTTGACGCCATGCGACAACTTAACCATCAATTATCAAATTCGTCGTGCTTGAAGGATTCCTTCCCAGCCAAACGCAGAGTAACTCGGAGCTCCCCGGGTGAAGATCCCCTTAACCCGGGCATCTCTACTCCCTCGGTCCCTCGTGGCGGCGCTCCTCCGCCTCGTCCTTCGGACTCTCCTCGACGCCACCCTTCTCCTAACCATCCACGTGCCGGGCAATTCCGGGTCCCGTTGGTGGTCCCCGTGGCGACCTCATCTGCTTCCAGCGGCGAGCTCCCGCCTGATTACACCGTGAATGCCGGGTAAATTTGTGCTACATGATTTCCTTTTACGCCTAACAAACTTCCACTCAAGCCACCGTCATCACTAATAACCGCCTTTTCTCATCTTTCTTTTAGCGCTCAAGCCATCGTCAGTGACCCGGAAAACATAGAAGCAGATAACCATCAGGCGGAGAAACCGACTGACAATGCAGACGCCGTGACTGGCGGTGACACGGCGGATAACCAGGGACAAGGCCCTCTGAACAATCCACTTCCCCGAGCTGCCGGATCTCCTTCCTCATCGGAACCAGTAGACGAGGAGATCGAAGTTCTAGACACAAGGATGAGTTCTCCCAACCCGGCCACCCAAACTGTCCGGGTCTCGACTCCAAGGGCGGGGAGAGCCCCCCCACCAAGCGACCAAGCTGCCGGCTCTTCCGGTACTCGATCCGAGGAACTGACATTTGCCCAGATGTTGGAAACCCTTCGCACTTTAAGGGCTAATGAAGAAAACATCTTGGGAGCTTTGATAGCCAAACACGAGGTAAATCCGACTAATGTTGCTTATGCCTTTGTCCAGTCCCCAAGTTCCGAGTGAATTGATTCATAATTTACTTGGGACTTTATTATACAAGCGACTGATAATTTGCTTCCCTGCCCAACTGATCCTTGTTTGCATGCATGCAGGCTTTCGTAACTCAATCTGAGGAGAAACTGGCGGACGCCACCAAGCTCATCGAAAAGGAGGTAGCTTTACGTGAAGCAGCCGAAGCCGAAGCCAGGAGAAATAGGTTGATAATGAGGAAATATAGGAAACGGGCTCACCGAGCAGAAGATGACCTAACAAGCCTTTCCGTCCAAATATCGGACACATATCGTGCTTTACTTGGTACGTTTCCTCCTCCGGGTTTATCTTTTTGATAGATAGCGGCGGTTTCCCGACTTACGTCTCCATTTCTTCAGGCCCGGACGAAACCATGCCGGAAGAGGATGACATGGCCAAGCTGAAAACCATGAAGAGCGTTATCCGGCAGCTATGTGCCGGAACCAAATGGATCCTTGAGGAATTGCGGTGGCCGGGTAGAGGACATGTTGATCTGAAGAGGATGCTGGATGCCTTCTCCACTATTCCCGAGTGGATTTGGCACTGGAAGCGCTCGTCTTGCCGGGTTGGAGTGACCCGGGGGCTTGCACTTGCCAAGGCTTATCTCCCCAAGCTCGAGCTAGTGAAGCTTATGGGCGGCTTCCCCGAGTTCAAGCTTGACGGATCCAAGTTCTCGGTGAAGGATTTTCAGGCCGTCCAGAAGGAGGTCCGTTACCCGGCCAGCGTAATTGCTGATGAACTGGATGTTAATATACTTGTTCCAGCATACGATGCTGCCGGTGAAGCAATTAAGTCAGATCTTCCTGAGCCGTATGATATGCTGGCTCGGTGGAAGGAGGAAGCTGCTGCGATAAGGGCGGAGGCTGCCAAGAAGCAAGCTGAAGCCGGCTCTGCCCCTGCTACCTCAACACCAGTCGTTCCACCTCCTGCAGGGGCTGGTACCGCTGATCCGGGTGCTGCTGCTACCACCAATGATGGCAAGGGCAAGGCCAAGATGAACGCCGAGTGATATATGATTTCTGATGCCTCTTCTTATGCACCGGTCGGTCAACATACTTTTTAAAACAGTTATATTTTGGGTGGTGCGCCTGTGCACCTTTGATATCTTTGCACCAGGATTTTGTAATGCACTGTGACGCCCCGAGATCGGGCACTATGCAGATTCCAGCATTCCCGCCAGATCCGCATAATAACCGATTCCAGGTTGCCATTTATGATAACATTACAATAGTTCACGAATAATCCACAATTACAACAGAAACAGATAGATACAAGATGACTCACACGAGCCGGGGTTACAACTGATACATTACAAAGATCCAAATAACAGCGGAAGGAAACAACATATCGTCCGTCTACGGACAAGATCCAAATTGGACTAAGAGTCCTGAAGATAACCGAGAGCGTCCAATCCCTGCCCAGGCCAAGCCGGAGGGATTCCCAAGCTAACGTCGTCAGACTTCAAACCTGTTGACTGCAATTGGGAATTTGCAGCCACGAAAGAGATTCGTGGGTCAGTACGGTTAAGTACTGGCAAGGGGGAGATAGCCCATACTCACAAGTTACCGGCGTAGCCAGTCATCACAAGATACAAATACTTTAGGCTCAACGGAAAGGAAGGGGTTATGGCAAATAAGCGACAGCAGGCTGCACTAACCAACTACAGAGATTCTATTACTTCCAACTATCAGAAAGAAGATAAGATCGAGTGATAGTAACCAACTGAAAGATAACTTCAAACAAACCCATCCTGGATCTCGCCCCTTATCCGAAGAAGCAATCCGAGGATAACTCACACCGTGGTATTAAAGATGAGTCAAGTTTGTTGTGTGAATAACCTATTACTAGTCAAGTTATTAATCATTGGGTGAAACATGATTGATCATTATGTTGAAGTTGTCCTGAGTACTTGTAAGCCAGTACTTTCACCAAGTAATCCATAACCGCGGAAAACACGGCTTCTCGAGAAGATTTACCCTGCAGGGGTGCACCATAGTAACCACACTCATGAATATCCCGCCAGATGGAATGCCTCCCACCAAGCGGGGCACTCAACACGATCCAACCCTTCTTCGCATCAAGCCCAAAGAACCTTGGCCGCACGGCTAATCGAGCCCAGAAGAAAATGGACCCTCATAGCACTCTAAGAACGTGTCCCCCTATATGCCGACTACGAAAGTTCCACCCGGGTACCAAGGGCTCGCAAGATCATGCATGCAGCAAATGGAAAACCCGAACTAAATGAGGCGATTTGGACGAGATGCGAATCGGGTCAAACTGAGGGGGAGCCCATACTCCCCAAATGCGGGTAGTGCGCTCATCATGGATCGGTAGACAAGACCCTTTTCCTATTAGGGTCGACACTAGCGGGCCTCAAAACCTCAAAGGGCCTCCCGCCGGTGCCTTATCATCAAATTATTATTATTATTACCATTAGCAATTAACAGGTTTGATTGATTCACATCGAGCCCCCAGAACATAATTAAGTACTAACAGAAAGTAACGGGTAACAGACTCGAGCAAAACAACCTAAGCAAGATAGTAAGACACCGGCTCAAGCAAAGGTTATAGGAGGGGAGGTGAGGCAATATCAGGGTTAAAGGATTCATGTGATAGGTTCGTAACAGAAACAATCTACTACTAAGGCTAGCAGAAAAGAACAACGGAAGTATCGGTAACAAGTGATGAAAGGCAGCCATATGGCAGCAAGTGAGTATACTTGCCTGAGATCCCGCAAGGTAGCAGAACTTGTCGTTGCTCACATCATCTCAACGTCCTATCCGGGAAGAAGCAACGAACCTCGAACAAACACCGGATGCAACAATTACTACTACGGCAAAAGATCCAGCATGATCAAGATATGGATGCATGACAAGTTTAAAGATGCCTCAAGGTAAACTAGTTGACAAGATAAACAAATTTAAATGGACCCATATGCAATTTGAGTTGCATATGAAAAACCCATGAATTATGGTTAGATTATTTGTTTTCCAACTAATCAACAGATGAAGGTGGATTAGCATGATGCATGCAAAAGGGAAACAGCAAAATAACAACATTAGAAACAATTTAAGATAGGGTGTAGCAATTTAGAATTTTATTATTAACTTAGGGAATTTTGGGTGCCTTAAAGGGAACACACAAGTATTTGTTGTTTTCAACCATTTAAAATGTTCAAAACAAATAACATAGTTGATATTTGAAAAGAACATCAAATTTTAGTTGGATTACATGTTTCACATTTTGAAATTGGACTTTGGATTATTTAATTATGAATTAAACAATATTAAACAATTTTTAATTGAATTAAACAAGATTTAAATTGTTTAGGCAATTTAAATTATTCAAACCAGGAAACAAAAATTATATTTGAATAGGTTAGGTGAAATGGTATGGAAAACATATTTTATTTGCATTATTTGGATTAATAATGAATTACTTATAAATTTTGGCAAAATACAATTGAAAGATTTGAATTTAAATTTGAATTGCAATTTGAAATGTCAAAACAGTAAACAAATTTTATATTTGGAAAGATTATGAAATTTGGATCAGAAAACATATAAAGTTTGTATTTAGTGGATTTATAGATTTGAAGTTATTGATTTTTGAAGTTTTAGTGCTTATTCTGTTATTTAAAAAGAAAATAGGAATTAAACAGATTCGTTTGAAAACTTTTTCTACTCGCAGAAAGACACACACAGACACTGCCAGGGGGGCCCCGTGGGCTCACTGTGTCTGCGTGGCACAGAGGGAGGCTGACAGGTGGGGTCAAGCGCGCGGTAGAAAAACCAAAAAATTGGGTGCGCCGCGCGGGGATCGAACCCAGGTGCTCTCTCACTCGCGGACGGGACGGAACCAGTATGCCACTGCGGCTGCTTTGTTCAGGTAAGGTGTTTGACTGAAGATATGGTATGTTGGGCAGTTAACTGAACAAACAAGCGCAATCTTTCTGAACCTGCACGTCGGACTGGCAGAGGAAAACGCCGATGATTCTCCGGCACCTGACGGCGACCCCGGGCGAGCGGAGGCAGGCAAGCGAGGGACGTGTGCGTGGGTGCCGTGCGGGAGCAGAATAGAATGGGAAGGGGAAAGGAGCAGCGACGATTACCTGCGGCTCGCTGGCGTAGAGCTGCTGACGGACAGAGGCGGAGGCGCTCCTCTCCGGCGACGGCGCGGCCGCCGTGGTGCTTCCCGGCAAACGACGAGGGGATGGGGAGACTCCAGGAACCTCCACGGTTCCATTTTCCCCCTCAGCAGCTCCTCGAGGTGGACAGGCTACCGGCGAGCTGCGGGCTAAGGTGGTGGTCTACGGTGGCGATCGATGGTTTCAGAAACGGAGGATGTTCAGATAGAGGAGGGAGGAGGACTTGGCGGCGCTGCGGGTGGGCTAGGGTTCTAGGGCTAGCAGAGGGCAGAGGGGCGGTGGATACTTAAGGAGGGAGGCAACCTTTGTACGGCATGGCATCCAGAGGGGGAGGAGGTGATCCTGCGGTTCGGTGGTGGTTCGTACAACAGAGGAAGACGACAGACAGATTTGGTGGGCCATCCAGAGAGGAAAGGAAAGGCTTGGGGGGAAGAAATAAAAGGGTTGGGCTTGGGAAGAAAAAGGGAAAAGGTGGGCTTTAGGGAGAAAGAGGAGAAGGGGTGGGCTGCCCTCTCCTTTGCTATTTTATTTTTCCTCTTCCATTTTTTTTTGCAAGAGATCAAAGAGGGAGAAAGAATAGGATTTTGGGGGTTTTCCCTTTTTGGAATTATTTGTGTTATTTTTTTTTTCCAAAACAACAAATAAAGCAAGAGCTAACATTGTTTCACAAGTTTGCATATTTAATTTGGTTTAAAGGTGTTAGGTGAAATTCAAACAAGGTTTGAATTGGGAAATTTTTGGAAATAGGCAAAGTTTTATTTTTACAAATTCAAACAATCATACCAACATTATTTGATTTAATTTGTTTGCCAAATTTTTAATATTTAAACCCATATTGGAAAAGGATTTATTTGATTTGGATTTGGTTATTTGAATTTTACCATTAGGGTTTTGAACAATTTAAATTGTTTTGGAAAACAGAATGCAATGCTCATGATGCATGGGATGCAAAAAGAAAACAACCAACTTCTATCTAGGGTAACACCCCAGGTGTTACAAACGACACCACTAACAAGGGATTGCGCCCTCGCAATCCACCTGCTAACCCGGGAGGGGAAAGAAGTTCGACTATCGATTCTTCGTGCTTCCGGTTGATCTCCTCGACACCACTAACAAGAGATTCTTGCTCGGAGTGACGACGATGTTCTTCCACCAGGAATCTTCCGATGATCGAACTTATTAGGTTAAAGGCTCAGAAAACGTCCACCCACGTGGGATCCTAACACTTTGAAAGATAGACAAGAGGGGGAGACTCCAAAACAAATAAGATGGGATGGGAATAGAATAGAGATAAGGAGAAAACAAGAATCCTATCGAGATGTTTTCCAAAATAGTTTAGCAGCAAATAGTTTTTGACACTCTAGAAACAACGACCGTTAGCGAGGTTAACCTACAGGCTTTGCGGACCCGTTGCTTCGATAACCATTCGTATCGAAACAATCTCGGGAATCGGAACCAAGGCTCTGGTACCATTTGTGACGCCCCGAGATCGGGCACTATGCAGATTTCAGCATTCCCGCCAAATTCGCATAATAACCGATTCCAGGTTGCCATTTATGATAACATTACAATAGTTCACGAATAATCCACAATTACAACAGAAACAGATAGATACAAGATGACTCAAACGAGCCGGGTTACAACTGATACATTACAAAGATCCAAATAACAGCGGAAGAAACAAACGTCCGTCTACGGACAAGATCCAAATTGGACTAAGAGTCCTGAAGATAACCGAAGGCGTCCAATCCCTGCCCAGGCCAAGCCGGAGGGATTCCCAAGCTAACGTCGTCAGACTTCAAACCTGTTGACTGCAATTTGGAATTTGCAGCCACGAAAGAGATTCGTGGGTCAGTACGGTTAAGTACTGGCAAGGGGGATAAAACCCATACTCACAAGTTACCGGCGTAGCCAGTCATCACAAGATACCAAAACTTTAGGATCAATGGAAAGGAAGGGGTTATTGCAAATAAGCGACAGCAGGCTGCACTAACCAACTACAGAGAGATACTACAACTTCCGGCTATCAGAAAGGAGATAAGATCGAGTGTTGTAACCAACTGAAAGATAACTGCAAACAAACCCATCCTGGATCTCGCCCCTTATCCAAAGAAGCAATCCGAGGATAACTCACACAGTTGAGTTAATGATGTTTCAGATTATTGTGTCAATAAGCCTATTACTAGTCAAGTTGTTAGTCATTGGGTGAAAGGTTGTAATCATTAGGTTTAAGTTGTCCTGAGTACTTGTTAGCTAGTACTTTCACCAAGTAATCCATAACCGCGGAAAACACGGCTTCTCGAGAAGATTATCCCTGCAGGGTTGCACCAATTTAGCCGTACACTCATGAATATCCCGCCAGATGGAGCGGCCACTCCACCAAGCGGGGCACTCAACACAATCCAACCCTTCTTCGCATCAAGCCCAAAGCACCTTGGGCGCACGGCTAATCGAGCCCAGAAGAAAATGGACCCTCATAGCACTCTAAGAACGTGTCCCCCTATATGCCGACTACGAAAGTTCCACCCGGGTACCAAGGGCTCGCAAGATCATGCATGCAGCAAATGGAAAACCCGAACTAAATGAGGCGATTTGGACGAGATGCGAATCGGGTCAAACTGAGGGGGAGCCCATACTCCCCAAATGCGGGTAGTGCGCTCATCATGGATCAGTAGACAAGACCCTTTTCCTATTAGGGTCGACACTAGCGGGCCTCAAAACCTCTTAGGGCCTCCCGCCGGTGCCTTATCATCAAATTTATTATTAAGAGTAACATTAGCATGATTGATTGATTGATTAAACATCGAGCCCCCCAGAACATAATAGAGTAGTAACAGAAAGTAACGGGTAACAGACTCGAGCAAAACAACCCTAAGCAAGATAGTAAGACACAGGCTCAAGCAAAGGTTATAGGAGTGGAAGTGAGGCAATATCAGGGTTAAAGGTTTCATGTGATAGGTTCGTAACAGAAACAACTACTACTAAGGCTAGCAGAAAAGAATCAACGGAAGAATCAGTAACAAGTGATGAAAGGCAGCCATATGGCATGCAAGTGAGTATACTTGCCTGAGATCCCGCAAGGTAGCAGAACTTGTCGTTGCTCACATCATCTCAACGTCCTATCCGGGAAGAAGCAACGAACCTCGAACAAACACCGGAATGCAACAATTACTACTACGGCAAAAGATCCAGCATGATCAAGATATGGATGCATGACAGGTTTAAAGATGCATCAAGGTAAACTAGTTGACAAGATAAACAGATTTAAATGGACCCATATGCAAATTGAGTTGCATATGAAAAGCCCATGAATTATGGTTGAAACAATTGTTTTCCTAATAACCATTAGGTGAAAGTGGTTTAGTATGATGCATGCAACAGGGAAACAGCAAAATAACAACATTAGAAACAATTTAAGATAGGGTGTAGCAATTTAGAATTTTATTTGTTAACTTAGGGAAATTTTGGGTGCCTTAAAGGGAACACACAAGTATTTGTTGTTTTCAACCATTTAAAATGTTCAAAACAAATAACAAAGTTGATATTTGAAAAGGTTATCAAATTTTAGTTGGATTACATGTTTCACATTTTGAAATTGGACTTTGGATTATTTAATTATGAATTAAACAATATTAAACAATTTTTAATTGAATTAAACAAGATTTAAATTGTTTAGGCAATTTAAATTATTCAAACCAGGAAACAAAAATTATATTTGAATAGGTTAGGTGAAATGGTATGGAAAACATATTTTATTTGCATTATTTGGATTAATAATGAATTACTTATGAATTTTGGCAAAATACAATTGAAAGATTTGAATTTAAATTTGAATTGCAATTTGAAATGTCAAAACAGTAAACAAATTGAATATTTGGAAAGATTATGAAATTTGGATCAGAAAACATATAAAGTTTGTATTTATTGGATTTATAGATTTGAAGTTATTGATTTTTGAAGTTTTAGTGCTTATTCTGTTATTTAAAAAGAAAATAGGAATTAAACAGATTCGTTTGAAAACTTTTTCTACTCGCAGAAAGACACACACAGACACTGCCAGGGGGGCCCCGTGGGCTCACTGTGTCTGCGTGGCACAGAGGGAGGCTGACAGGTGGGGTCAAGCGCGCGGTAGAAAAACCAAAAAATTGGGTGCGCCGCGCGGGGATCGAACCCAGGTGCTCTCTCACTCGCGGACGGGACGGAACCAGTATGCCACTGCGGCTGCTTTGTTCAGGTAAGGTGTTTGACTGAAGATATGGTATGTTGGGCAGTTAACTGAACAAACAAGCGCAATCTTTCTGAACCTGCACGTCGGACTGGCAGAGGAAAACGCCGATGATTCTCCGGCACCTGACGGCGACCCCGGGCGAGCGGAGGCAGGCAAGCGAGGGACGTGTGCGTGGGTGCCGTGCGGGAGCAGAATAGAAGGGGCAGGGGAAAGGAGCAGCGACGATTACCTGCGGCTCGCTGGCGTAGAGCTGCTGACGGACAGAGGCGGAGGCGCTCCTCTCCGGCGACGGCGCGGCCGCCATGGTGCTTCCCGGCAAACGACGAGGGGATGGGGAGACTCCAGGAACCTCCACGGTTCCATTTTCCCCCTCAGCAGCTCCTCGAGGTGGACAGGCTACCGGCGGGCTGCGGGCTAAGGTGGTGGTCTACGGTGGCGATCGATGGTTTCAGAAACGGAGGATGTTCAGATAGAGGAGGGAGGAGGACTTGGCGGCGCTGCGGGTGGGCTAGGGTTCTAGGGCTAGCAGAGGGCAGAGGGGCGGTGGATACTTAAGGAGGGAGGCAACCTTGTACGGCATGGCATCCAGAGGGGGAGGAGGTGATCCTGCGGTTCGGTGGTGGTTCGTACAACAGAGGAAGACGACAGACAGATTTGGTGGGCCATCCAGAGAGGAAAGGAAAGGCTTGGGGGGAAGAAAGAAAAGGGTTGGGCTTGGGAAGAAAAAGGGAAAAGGTGGGCTTTAGGGAGAAAGAGGAGAAGGGGTGGGCTGCCCTCTCCTTTGCTATTTTATTTTTCCTCTTCCATTTTTTTTTGCAAGAGATCAAAGAGGGAGAAAGAATAGGATTTTGGGGGTTTTCCCTTTTTGGAATTATTTGTGTTATTTTTTTTTTTATTTTTTTTTTCCAAAACAACAAATAAAGCAAGAGCTAACATTGTTTCACAAGTTTGCATATTTAATTTGGTTTAAAGGTGTTAGGTGAAATTCAAACAAGGTTTGAATTGGGAAATTTTTGGAAATAGACAAAGTTTTATTTTTACAAATTCAAACAATCATACCAACATTATTTGATTTAATTTGTTTGCCAAATTTTTAATATTTAAACCCATATTGGAAAAGGATTTATTTGATTTGGATTTGGTTATTTGAATTTTACCATTAGGGTTTTGAACAATTTAAATTGTTTTGGAAAACAGAATGCAATGCTCATGATGCATGGGATGCAAAAAGAAAACAACCAACTTCTATCTAGGGTAACACCCCAGGTGTTACAAACGACACCACTAACAAGGGATTGCGCCCTCGCAATCCACCTGCTAACCCGGGAGGGGAAAGAAGTTCGACTATCGATTCTTCGTGCTTCCGGTTGATCTCCTCGACACCACTAACAAGAGATTCTTGCTCGGAGTGACGACGATGTTCTTCCACCAGGAACCTTCCGACGATCGAACCTATTGGGTTAAGGGCTCAGAAAACGTCCACCCACGTAGGATCCTAACACTTTGAAAGATAGACAAGGGAGGAAAACTCCAAAACAAATAAGATGGGATGGGAATAGAATAGAGATAAGGAGAAAAACAAGAATCCTGTTGAGAGGTTTTCCAAAATAGTTTAGCAGAAATAGTTTTTGACACTCTAGAAACAACGACCGTTAGCGAGGTTATCCTACAGGCTTTGCGGACCCGTTGCTTCGATAACCATTCGTATCGAAACAATCTCGGGAATCGGAACCAAGGCTCTGATACCATTTGTGACGCCCCGAGATCGGGCACTATGCAGATTCCAGCATTCCCGCCAGATCCGCATAATAACCGATTCCAGGTTGCCATTTATGATAACATTACAATAGTTCACGAATAATCCACAATTACAACAGAAACAGATAGATACAAGATGACTCACACGAGCCGGGGTTACAACTGATACATTACAAAGATCCAAATAACAGCGGAAGGAAACAACATATCGTCCGTCTACGGACAAGATCCAAATTGGACTAAGAGTCCTGAAGATAACCGAGAGCGTCCAATCCCTGCCCAGGCCAAGCCGGAGGGATTCCCAAGCTAACGTCGTCAGACTTCAAACCTGTTGACTGCAATTGGGAATTTGCAGCCACGAAAGAGATTCGTGGGTCAGTACGGTTAAGTACTGGCAAGGGGGAGATAGCCCATACTCACAAGTTACCGGCGTAGCCAGTCATCACAAGATACAAATACTTTAGGCTCAACGGAAAGGAAGGGGTTATGGCAAATAAGCGACAGCAGGCTGCACTAACCAACTACAGAGATTCTATTACTTCCAACTATCAGAAAGAAGATAAGATCGAGTGATAGTAACCAACTGAAAGATAACTTCAAACAAACCCATCCTGGATCTCGCCCCTTATCCGAAGAAGCAATCCGAGGATAACTCACACCGTGGTATTAAAGATGAGTCAAGTTTGTTGTGTGAATAACCTATTACTAGTCAAGTTATTAATCATTGGGTGAAACATGATTGATCATTATGTTGAAGTTGTCCTGAGTACTTGTAAGCCAGTACTTTCACCAAGTAATCCATAACCGCGGAAAACACGGCTTCTCGAGAAGATTTACCCTGCAGGGGTGCACCATAGTAACCACACTCATGAATATCCCGCCAGATGGAATGCCTCCCACCAAGCGGGGCACTCAACACGATCCAACCCTTCTTCGCATCAAGCCCAAAGAACCTTGGGCGCACGGCTAATCGAGCCCAGAAGAAAATGGACCCTCATAGCACTCTAAGAACGTGTCCCCCTATATGCCGACTACGAAAGTTCCACCCGGGTACCAAGGGCTCGCAAGATCATGCATGCAGCAAATGGAAAACCCGAACTAAATGAGGCGATTTGGACGAGATGCGAATCGGGTCAAACTGAGGGGGAGCCCATACTCCCCAAATGCGGGTAGTGCGCTCAGCATGGATCGGTAGACAAGACCCTTTTCCTATTAGGGTCGACACTAGCGGGCCTCAAAACCTCAAAGGGCCTCCCGCCGGTGCCTTATCATCAAATTATTATTATTATTACCATTAGCAATTAACAGGTTTGATTGATTCACATCGAGCCCCCAGAACATAATTAAGTACTAACAGAAAGTAACGGGTAACAGACTCGAGCAAAACAACCTAAGCAAGATAGTAAGACACCGGCTCAAGCAAAGGTTATAGGAGGGGAGGTGAGGCAATATCAGGGTTAAAGGATTCATGTGATAGGTTCGTAACAGAAACAATCTACTACTAAGGCTAGCAGAAAAGAACAACGGAAGTATCGGTAACAAGTGATGAAAGGCAGCCATATGGCAGCAAGTGAGTATACTTGCCTGAGATCCCGCAAGGTAGCAGAACTTGTCGTTGCTCACATCATCTCAACGTCCTATCCGGGAAGAAGCAACGAACCTCGAACAAACACCGGATGCAACAATTACTACTACGGCAAAAGATCCAGCATGATCAAGATATGGATGCATGACAAGTTTAAAGATGCCTCAAGGTAAACTAGTTGACAAGATAAACAAATTTAAATGGACCCATATGCAATTTGAGTTGCATATGAAAAACCCATGAATTATGGTTAGATTATTTGTTTTCCAACTAATCAACAGATGAAGGTGGATTAGCATGATGCATGCAAAAGGGAAACAGCAAAATAACAACATTAGAAACAATTTAAGATAGGGTGTAGCAATTTAGAATTTTATTATTAACTTAGGGAATTTTGGGTGCCTTAAAGGGAACACACAAGTATTTGTTGTTTTCAACCATTTAAAATGTTCAAAACAAATAACATAGTTGATATTTGAAAAGAACATCAAATTTTAGTTGGATTACATGTTTCACATTTTGAAATTGGACTTTGGATTATTTAATTATGAATTAAACAATATTAAACAATTTTTAATTGAATTAAACAAGATTTAAATTGTTTAGGCAATTTAAATTATTCAAACCAGGAAACAAAAATTATATTTGAATAGGTTAGGTGAAATGGTATGGAAAACATATTTTATTTGCATTATTTGGATTAATAATGAATTACTTATGAATTTTGGCAAAATACAATTGAAAGATTTGAATTTAAATTTGAATTGCAATTTGAAATGTCAAAACAGTAAACAAATTTTATATTTGGAAAGATTATGAAATTTGGATCAGAAAACATATAAAGTTTGTATTTAGTGGATTTATAGATTTGAAGTTATTGATTTTTGAAGTTTTAGTGCTTATTCTGTTATTTAAAAAGAAAATAGGAATTAAACAGATTCGTTTGAAAACTTTTTCTACTCGCAGAAAGACACACACAGACACTGCCAGGGGGCCCCGTGGGCTCACTGTGTCTGCGTGGCACAGAGGGAGGCTGACAGGTGGGGTCAAGCGCGCGGTAGAAAAACCAAAAAATTGGGTGCGCCGCGCGGGGATCGAACCCAGGTGCTCTCTCACTCGCGGACGGGACGGAACCAGTATGCCACTGCGGCTGCTTTGTTCAGGTAAGGTGTTTGACTGAAGATATGGTATGTTGGGCAGTTAACTGAACAAACAAGCGCAATCTTTCTGAACCTGCACGTCGGACTGGCAGAGGAAAACGCCGATGATTCTCCGGCACCTGACGGCGACCCCGGGCGAGCGGAGGCAGGCAAGCGAGGGACGTGTGCGTGGGTGCCGTGCGGGAGCAGAATAGAAGGGGCAGGGGAAAGGAGCAGCGACAATTACCTGCGGCTCGCTGGCGTAGAGCTGCTGACGGACAGAGGCGGAGGCGCTCCTCTCCGGCGACGGCGCGGCCGCCGTGGTGCTTCCCGGCAAACGACGAGGGGATGGGGAGACTCCAGGAACCTCCACGGTTCCATTTTCCCCCTCAGCAGCTCCTCGAGGTGGACAGGCTACCGGCGGGCTGCGGGCTAAGGTGGTGGTCTACGGTGGCGATCGATGGTTTCAGAAACGGAGGATGTTCAGATAGAGGAGGGAGGAGGACTTGGCGGCGCTGCGGGTGGGCTAGGGTTCTAGGGCTAGCAGAGGGCAGAGGGGCGGTGGATACTTAAGGAGGGAGGCAACCTTGTACGGCATGGCATCCAGAGGGGGAGGAGGTGATCCTACGGTTCGGTGGTGGTTCGTACAACAGAGGAAGACGACAGACAGATTTGGTGGGCCATCCAGAGAGGAAAGGAAAGGCTTGGGGGGGAAGAAAGAAAAGGGTTGGGCTTGGGAAGAAAAAGGGAAAAGGTGGGCTTTAGGGAGAAAGAGGAGAAGGGGTGGGCTGCCCTCTCCTTTGCTATTTTATTTTTCCTCTTCCATTTTTTTTTGCAAGAGATCAAAGAGGGAGAAAGAATAGGATTTTGGGGGTTTTCCCTTTTTGGAATTATTTGTGTTATTTTTTTTTTATTTTTTTTTTCCAAAACAACAAATAAAGCAAGAGCTAACATTGTTTCACAAGTTTGCATATTTAATTTGGTTTAAAGGTGTTAGGTGAAATTCAAACAAGGTTTGAATTGGGAAATTTTTGGAAATAGACAAAGTTTTATTTTTACAAATTCAAACAATCATACCAACATTATTTGATTTAATTTGTTTGCCAAATTTTTAATATTTAAACCCATATTGGAAAAGGATTTATTTGATTTGGATTTGGTTATTTGAATTTTACCATTAGGGTTTTGAACAATTTAAATTGTTTTGGAAAACAGAATGCAATGCTCATGATGCATGGGATGCAAAAAGAAAACAACCAACTTCTATCTAGGGTAACACCCCAGGTGTTACATGCACGCTAAGGTCTTGATATACTCGATGCCTGTTCCGGCCTTTTTAAGTTTATCCATTATTGAGCTCATCTGTTCTCGATATCTGGCTTTCTTTATTGTTCCTTTTGTGAAAACTCAATTTCCGGGTCTCATGGGTATTGACAAGCGGATTTTGCTTCTAAGTCCCCAAGTCCCCAAGACTCGGATAATTGTGTTTTTGGAATTATACAAGTAAGCCATTTTTTCTCTTTTCAAGATTTCAAGCCATCCGGACCCGGATCGCCGAGTCTAGGACACTTGATCTTGAAAGGGGAACGAACTGCCTACTGCTAATTTCACAAAGATCCCTGAGTTGTTTCACATAGGTTTTGAAGTTACGCTTAATAGTCGTTGAGTTTCCAGCTGTTCAGCCTTGTACTCTGCATAACTTGTGGTTTAGATGACCCTTTTGACTATCTTGTACTGTAAGCCGGCTTTCGCGTGGATACCATGTTGTTACATCCATACGAAGACATAGCCAGCCAAGCCCCGTCGGGTTTCATGACTGACTGCAATCGTAAGCGAACAAATCATGCCACTTTAATGCGAGTCACATCGAGCTTAAGTAAGAATAGCCAAGGAATTTGGACTTCTTTGTCCGGTTATAAGATTGTAGCCGTACTCGTTTGCAAGTAATCGGCCCTTATAACTCATAGGCATCATGGCCGGGTCTTTGAGTTTGTAACTGTGCTATTCAAGCGACCAGCCCCCAAGACCTAGATATACGCATCATACTGAGAGTACATAACCTGATAATAACCATCTCTTTTCTTGATAACCACCTCTTTACTTGATATGAAAAATCTAGGTCAGCAAGCCGCCTCGTTAAAAACCCGTCCAGTCCCCAAAGGTACCCTGGATAGGAAAAGAGTACGTCTGAAAACCTGCTGCCTATTATATCGTGCAATTCCACTTGCCAATATAATCTTTTTTAAGTATAATATGGACGTAGCTGAGCCACGTTCCATGGTCTATCTCTTTCTTGCATAGATGAAGTGGTATGTGCGGTGTCGTTAACTGTAGCCGACTCTTCCCTTGCATCTATCAAGTAATATGATCCATTATGCAGATTCCGGCTTATGATAAACGGTCCTTCCCATGGTGGTGATAATTTGTGCTTTCCTTCATTTGACTGTACCAGGCGCAGAACCAAGTCTCCTTCCTGGAATACCCGGGTTTTCACGCGCCGGCTATGATACCTCCGTAGATCTTGCTGATATATGGCTGATCTTTCCAGGGCTTGTTCTCTTTGCTCTTCTAACATATCTACGGCGTCCTGCCGGGTTTTTTCGTTCTCCACTTCGACGTAAGCTGATACTCGCGGTGAGTCGTGAATAATGTCACTCGGTAACACTGCCTCCGCACCATAGACCATGAAGAAGGGCGTCATCTGAGTGGATCTGTTAGGTGTAGTGTTGATACCCCAAACCACAGAAGGAAGTTCTTCGACCCATGCACCAGCAGCCCTGACACAGGGAACTCGCAATCGTGGTTTTAACCCGCGAAGCAATTCTTGGTTTGCTCTCTCCACTTGTCCATTGGCCTGCGGATGAGCCACCGATGCAACATCAAGCCGGATTCCATTGTTGCCACAGAACTTCTCCATCTCACCAAGGGACATGTTGGTTCCATTGTCGGTAATTATGCTGTGGGGATACCCGAACCGGTAGATAATCCTTTTCAGGAACTTGACTGCTGTAGCTGCTTCGCAATTAGTAACTGGCATAACCTCAACCCACTTGGTAAACTTATCAATAGCCACCAAAAGATGTGTATTCTTGCATGGTGACATATGAAAGGGGCCAACCATGTCCATACCCCAGACAGCGAACGGCCAAGTTAACGGGATGGTCCGTAACTCCATAGCCGGCACATGGGTTTGGCGAGCGTACCTTTGACATACGTCACACCTTGCTACCAATCGTTCCGCATCCGCTAGAGCCGTGAGCCAGAAAAATCCGTGTCGATAAGCTTTAGCCACAAGAGACCTTGTGGATGCATGATGTCCACAGTCGCCTTCATGGATTTCCTTGAGAATCTGTCGGCCTTCTTCTAGCGCTACGCAGCGCAAAAAGACTCCTGCTGCGCTTCTCTTGTATAATTCTCCATTGATGATAGAATATCCCTTTGCTCGCCTCAAAATTTGCCTTGCTAACACCTCCTGCTGTGGTAACTCGCCCCGCGACAGGTAGGCCAAAAACGGTTCTGTCCATTCGGGAACAGTACGTACTGCAGCCACAAGTCCTGAATCCGGGTCTTGGTTTGCCAATTCCTCCTCTGACTCGGTTTTAACCGATGGTCGCCATAATTCATCCAGGAAAACGTTAGGTGGAACCGGCTCTCTACGCGAGCCGAGTCTAGCGAGCGCGTCGGCTGCCTCGTTCTTTCTTCTGTCTATATGCTCCACCTCATACCCGGAAAAACATCCTGCAACCCTATCAACTTCCCTGCGGTATGCTGCCATAGTTGCGTCCTTTCTATCCCAAGTTCCTGACACCTGCTGTACCACAAGATCCGAATCTCCGAAACACCGTATCCTTTTGATGTTCATCTCCTTAGCTGCCCTTAGGCCGTGCAATAGGGCCTCATACTCGGCCACGTTGTTGGAACAGTCAAAGTGGATTTGTAGTACGTAACTTAGTTTATCTCCTTTGGGTGACGTTAGCACCACCCCAGCTCCTGATCCCTCGTATTGCTTAGATCCATCGAAGTGCATGATCCATGACTCGGAATTTGGAACCGTTGTAGTCATGCCTGTATGTGTCCAGTCGTTAACGAAATCAATTAAAGCTTGAGATTTGATTGCTGACCTGGGTTCGTAGTTGATGTGATAATCCCCCATCTCTATCGCCCATTTGGCTATTCTTCCCGTCGCGTCCGAGTTTCTGATGATATCCGACATTGGTATTGAACTAACCACTGTTATGGGGTGTTCTTGGAAGTACGGCTTCAATTTCCGGCTAGCCATAAAGACCCCAAACACCAGCTTTTGCCAATGTGGATAGCGCTGCTTTGCTTCTGATAATACCTCGCTGACATAATAAACCGGCCTCTGAACCGGGTAACCTTTCCCATCCTCATTACGTTCCACAACGACTACCGCGCTAACGGCTCGTGGGCCAGCTGCTACATATAACAGCATGGGCTCTTTAGGACCCGGGGCCGCTAGGACTGGTGCTTCAGATAACTGCTTCTTTAGTGTTTCGAACGCTTCATCCGCCTCCTGATCCCATACGAATTTATCGGATTTTTTCAAGAGCCGGTACAAGGGTATTGCTTTTTCCCCGAGTCTGGATATAAATCGGCTCAAGGCTGCTACACAGCCCGTGAGCTTTTGGACATGCTTCAAATTTTCCGGCTTTTTCAGATTTTGGATAGCTTTGATTTTATCCGGGTTTGCCTCAATTCCTCTTTCGGAAACGATAAAGCCGAGTAATTTCCCAGCTGGAACTCCGAACACGCACTTTGTCGGATTAAGCTTCATCTGATACCTCCTCAAGTTCTTGAACGTTTCCGTTAGATCGTCGATAAATGTCTCCGCCTTCCTGGTCTTGATAACCACATCATCCACATAAGCATGGACGTTGCGTCCGATTTGATCCTCGAAGCACTTCTGGATACACCGTTGATAGGTTGCGCCAGCGTTCTTCAACCCAAATGTCATGGTTTTGTAACAGAAGGCCCCAAAAGGGGTTATAAATGATGTTTTCTCCCAATCTTCCCTCTTGAGTTTGATCTGATGATACCCGGAATATGCGTCTAGAAAGCATAATAGGTCACTTCCAGCCACTGCGTCTATGATCTGATCTATCCTCGGTAGCGCGAACGGATCATTTGGGCAATGTTTGTTAAGACTCGTGTAATCAATGCACATCCTCCACTCATTGGTATTTTTCATTACGAGAACCGGATTCGCTAACCAGTCCGGGTGAAATACTTCCATGATGAAGCCGGCTGTTAGAAAGCGAGCGATTTCTTCTCCTATTGCTTTCCTTCTTTCCTCGTTCATCTTCCTCAAGCCCTGCTTCACAGGCCTGGACTTGGGATCTACGTGCAAACTGTGCTCTGCCAACTCGGTGGGGATACCCGGCATGTCGCTAGGCGTCCAGGCGAACACATACGCATTTGAACGGATAAACTCCACAAGTGCCTTCTCCTGCTTGCTGTCCAGGTTAGACCCTATAGCAAACTGCTTAGAGGGATCGCCTTCAACAAAAGCTATCATCTTGGTATCCTGTGCTGCTTTGAATTTTGCTCTCTCATCTTCGGTATTCGGCCTTTTCAATGCTGTTCTGTCATCCGGGTCTACTTGAGACCGGTAATACTTGAGTTCCTCTTTTCTGCAAGCCTGCTCAGCCATTACTGAATCTCCTTCATCGCACTCAGCCGCTATATCCCGGCTTCCATGTATGGTGATGGTCCGCTTAGGACCCGGGATTTTTAGCTGTAGGTACACATAACACGGCCTAGCCATGAATTCAGCATAAGCCGGCCTTCCGAACAGCGCGTGATAAGGGCTGCGCAGTTTGACCACCTCGAACGTGAGCCACTCAACTCGATAATTATCCGTCGATTCTCCAAAAGCAACCTCCAAGGTGATCTTTCCCTCGGGGCTCGCCGAGTGACCCGGTACGATCCCATGAAAGATTGTCGAACTTTTCTGCAACTGGGACTCTTTGAGACTCATCCGTAAGAAGGTCTCCCAATAAAGGATGTTGATGCTACTTCCACCGTCCATCAGGACCCTCTTCAGTTCGTAACCATTAACCTGTGGAGCAACCACCAATGCCAAGACCCCTGGACGCTCTACTTTTTCCGGATGATCTCTTCTACTCCACGTTATCTCTTGTTCTGCCCATCTAAGATATCCCGGCGCGGCCGATGAAACCGAATTTGCCGCTTGCTTTGACGTCTCTTTGTTCCTGCTAGAAGTTCCTGTAGTATGCACATGATATTGTCCTTTTAAATTAGTCGTTCGTACCATACCGACGAAGATGTTGATCCGGCCGATCGTCACGACGGATCCGGATTCGAGGTGACCCGACTCTGGCCCCCAGCCGGAATCGTCCACCATCTTTTTTCCTCTGCGGTCGATGTAGATTTCGCCGACGACGAGATTCTCCATATTCTTCCGAGCTTCTCCCGTGATGTAAACACCTTTGGACGCAGGCCCCACGGTGGGCGCCAACTGTCGTGGGATAATCACGGCAGACGTTACCGGGGGTAACTGATCTTGAGGCAAGACGACACAGGTGTTTGGGAGAGGGTTTAGCTCAGAGGAAAACATGGTGCGATTCAATCTGGCAGCCGGCAATCAAAGTCGCCGAGTCTCCGATCTCGATATAACAACTCAACTCTAGGATTACACTAGATGCTCGATACCAAGCGCTATATCTAGGGTTCTTAGATCTCTGTCCAAAACTAGACCTGGGGGTCGGTTTATAAAGCACCCGTACCCCCTGGCTTATTCCCCAAGGCGCATCCTGGATCCTACCCGGACACGGCGCACAAACCCTAGCTTTCCTTTACAGTAACCCACAATCCGGATTGCTGGGCCTACAAACTTGGGCCTTCCACAAGCTTCCTTATCCTTAGCCGGATCCTGCGCACCGTCCTTTGGGCCGGGTTACTCCTTGGAGTTTGGCCCACCGGGTTATCGTCCCCCCGTCATAACCGCTAGTCATTGGAATACCCAATTACTCGCGCTCTTCCAGATTTTTAGGAAACAACTTTAGCAGAATTTTAGGCATGTTGATTTTCTTCCGTTTGTTCTGTTCTTGGCAGCAATCTTTTTTTGTTTCGGATGATTTATAATTTTGCTTCCTTTGCTAGTAAATTGTGCTTCTTCTCAAACACTTGAAATCTTGACGCGTGCTTCCAAAAATCTTCTTTCTTACCAGCATGTTTACAGTATTTGAAATCTTGGCACGGAATCAAAAAATTCAATAATCCCCTTGCGTGGAAGCAATGGAGGTGATAATACATAATTTTAAGGAAACTAATTCTAGAGTTTTAGGAAACAAAATAGACGATTTGATCGAACCATTTTCTTCCATCGCTGGAATCTTTGTTTCTTATTGAAGAAAACATGCTTCTAATGGCACCAAATATTGCTTCCTTAAATGAAAACTATTCTATGCTCCAAACTATTCTCAAGAATATTTCAAACATGTTACAAATATGCTTCTCTCTACTCACAGATACATCTCCTTTGGTGCATAGCATGCATTCAGAGTGATGGAAGCAGTCACTTCCTCTTATTGCTAGTTGCTACATCTATGATCATGCTACAAGTGCTCACATTCTCATCAAAATACGAAATTGTTTTAACACGACATTGCACACATGTTCGAAGTTACACTTCGAAGTTACACATGTTTCAAGTACTACGCATCTTCGTTTCCTATGTACATGGAATTTTATCTCTGGGATAACCCATATGCTTCAACTGCTTGTTTCATATACTGGTTGGGCTTGCTTCAAACATCCCAAAATTGGAGCTTCCAAAGACCACGTGTGCCTCCGAAGAGAGCCTTTCCTATAAAGAGTGCATATTTTCAAATTACCAAGAGTATGAAAACATAGAAGCATGGTTGACATGATGCAAACTCTGTGCACAGAAGAAGCACGAGTAATTTAAATATGAAGCATCAATATTTCGAAGCAATAAAATCAAGCAATCAAAAATAAAATTGCATATAGAGGAGAAGATCTGCTGCCGCGCCTGTAGTACGACGCAGCCCGCCGTTGGGCCTGGTCCCTAGATAACTGTTGTGCTACTGTGCGAACGAGCCTGATGTACCTCTGGAGCCTTGGGGTCATGTGCAAGATTGCTTGTCAAAGAATGCAACGGATGTCGACAACATCAATCTCACCACACGAACACAACAGATGCGGTTTTTTGGCGCCGCAACCTTCACCATCCCAGACCGGGAGCATGGCTACCAATGCAAGCTCAATGTCCATGATGGAAATTATCTGTTACACAATAGAAACATATGATTATGGTAGATTTTTGCAGGAAGCAAAACTTATGTACAATAGAAGCATATACGAGAAGGAAACAATCTAGAAATATGATACTATGAAGCACTCTAATGCTAGCTTGTGGGAAGCAAAAAAAAAATTTGGTCCAGCCGCCGGGATCCATGGCGCTTACAAAAGGATCAAATTGGACCTCCAGGAAGAGTTGCAGGAAGAGGCGGTCAGGAGGCGCTCAAACACGTTGACCTCGTCAGTGCAGAAGCGGGAGTTGAGGAGCGCCAGCACGGAGGCGCCGCTCGCCTGCAGCCCGAACATCCCCATCTTCTCCTCCGTGCCAGTGACAGCGATGTTGGGTTGCGCCCGCGGGATCTCTACAGTGGTCGCGTTTCACCGCGGACGCTGCAGAACAGAGACGTACACAGGTGTGTGGAGGTGAGGTTGAAGGTTAACACCATAAATTGCGGGATTTCAGGCAGGCAACAACCTGGCGTGGTTAATGGGGAATCTTTTTTTTCTTTGACACAAAACAAGGCCATTGATTAGAAACGAGATGGACGGCGTCGGTGAGGTCCGGCGGTTTACTTCGCATCGGACAAAGATATTTAGTATTTACCCCTGTTTGCTAGTCTTTACAGTGAATTCTCTATCCAACCTGCTTGTCAACACCTTGTGCTCCTTGTTGGGTTCGAACATCTTATTTATCAAAAGTACTACGATACACCCCCTATACTTGTGGGTCATCAGCTGCACGGTCATCATCATTTGTCACCCCTCGGTGAAGTTTCAGCAAATCAGTGGGTCGACCTTGAATCCTATTCGCTGTCCCAGACGGAGCAATACCTATGATAATGCAAAATCTTTCCAAAGTTATGGTAAAAGGCCTCTCATAAATTATAAATGCAATAGATGGATTGTAGGAGGAGTTATTAAAATTAAAGCTCTCAACGAAATTTTTGGTGAGCATAGCATATTGGTTAATTTCGTAATTCTTATACTCAGTCAAGCCAACCCTCCTAACAAGAAGCAAGAAATCATCAAGAATCCCTGCCTCACTCAAAAAGTTACCACAAGGAAAGGTAGATGGATGTGCATCTCCATCATCCCCCTTATCACCAATACTTGGTACAATAAGATCTTCATTATAGGATGGCCTCAATCGAGTAGTTGATCTTGAAGGCCTTGACACCCTTGGTGCATTTCTCTCAAAAATTTCTCCATAACTGTGATTATGCATCTTCCTTTTATGAAATTTTTAACAAGCATCATAAAAAATGATTTTGAAGTTGTAAGAGGACTATACATGCATCAAACCTAATTTATCTACACATAGAACAAGCATGCAAGCTCCCATAACATGTCACCTACAGTACCAACATACTCAAGAAATACTCCACTAAACAAAATTCTACTTGGATAATCGGAGGAGTCACATACCGGAGAACAAATGACCCAAATCTCAGCAGCAAAGATGGGTTGAGCAAGGAGATCGAAAATCGCGAGCAAGAACAGAAAGAACACGAGTGTGAGGAGGGGTGGTGTGTTTGGTCGGGAGAGAGAGTGAAGTCGTAGCTGGAGGAGCAAGTGGAGGGACAAGGGGCCCACACCATGCCCCGGCGCAGCCTGGCATGTGGCCGCGCCACCACATGGTGTAGTGGCATGGTGGGTCCCCCTAGGTTTCCCCGGGTGCCTCTCTGCCCTATTTTTAGCGCAAACATTTAATATAAGTTTTTCGAATTTTGTTTAGAAACTTTATTTTCGAGGAATTTCCAGAATTTGATAAATGATTATAATCCAGGAAAACGATTATGGAATGATGGAAAACAAATTCAAAACCAAATCTACATAGGTTATAAGATACTCTAATATGAAAATAACCAGCGGAAACATAAGAAAATGTAGTGAAACCATAATTGGGGATGGTGAAAACATGAGTAAACAAAAGTAAACATGGTGAAAACATTGTTTCCTTCATTCAAAATCACTTTGTTAACAAAGTTGATCAAGTATTGTTACCAAAACAATTTTTAAATGAAGCAAAACTTTGCATTTCACTAATGATTATGTTACCTCAACTTTGATAGACATAGTCCCAATCATGACAATTTCATATTCTTTCTGTGGCGTTGGAATAGGACAATATAATTCTCCAATCTTGATGGTCTCGATGTTTTAATTGAATTTAGACCATATTTCTAATCAATCTTCTTGGGAAAATAAACTGTGTGCTCTTTGTCATTAACATTAAAAGTTACTTTTCCTTGGTTGCAATCAATAACCGCCCTTGTAGTGTTAAGGAAAGGTCTCCCAAGAATAATAGACATGTTATCATCTTCAGGCATTTCCAACACAACAAAATCAATTAATATCAAATATTTATTAGCCACTTGAACACGAACATCCTCGCATATACCGACATGAATAGCAGTAGATTTGTCGGCCATTTACAAGGATATATCAGTTGGTATCAATTTTTCAAGAATAAGTCTCTTATAGAGAGAGAAAGGCATAACACTAACTCTTGCTCCCAAATCACATAAATAAGTTCTAACATAATTATTTTTAATGGAGCATGGAATAGTTGGTATACCAGGATCTCCAAGCTTCTTTGGAACCTTCCCATTGAAAGAGTAATTAGCAAGCATAGATTAGATTTCCACATTAGGAATCTTTCTTTTGTTGGAGACAATATCTTTCATATATTTCAAATAAGGAAGCAATTTAATAGCATCAGTTAAAGGAATTTGCAAAAAAAAAGGTTTCATCCGATAACAGAACTTGTTATAATGTTCTTCTTCCTTTAATGTTTCTTATTAGGAAAAGGCATTGATTATTGTACCCAAGGTTCTCTCTCATTACCATGTTTATTAGCAATGAAATGCTCCTTAGTGTACTTTGTATTTTTTAGTTTGATTTTCAGGTTCCTCTTTAATTTCTTATTTATCAGAAGCATCATTCTTATCATTACAATTTTCAGTTTCAGCATTAGAGATAGATATACTATTAGGATCGTTAGCAGGTTCAAGAGATTCTACAACAGTTTTATGTTTCTTCTTGTTTTTCTTAGAAGGAGTACTATTGTGTTTAGCTCATTGAGAATCTTGTTCATTCTTTTAGGATGTCCCTCGGGATACAAAGTCTTGCTTATGCGTGTGAACACACGTTCGTTGGGAGACCCCAAGAGGAAGGTATGAAGAGTGCAGCAGCAAGTTTTCCCTCAGAAAAGAAACCAAGGTTCAATCGACCAGTAGGAGGAAGGAGTAACTTCAAAAGGTTGATGCAGTTGAGATGGTAGGGCGCACTACCAGTTCAGCAAAAACATGGAACCTACACAACACAATCAATTCACTTTGCCCCAACGAAGCAGTGAGGTTGTCAATCTCACCGGTTCTGCTAGTAACAAAGAGGTTAAATGTATGGTGTGGAAAACAGTAGTAAAACAATATGAAAATAGTAGTAGCAGTGTGAAAACAATGGAAACAGTAATTGCAATGGTTGTATTATCAGTATGAGAAAATGAACCAGGGTCCACAATTCACTAGTGGTGTCTCTCCGTAAAAGATAGATAACATGTGTGGTTAACAAATTACAGCTAGGCAATTGATAGATATTGAAACATGCATGACATGATGATTACTATGTGATTCATGCGGGCATTACAACAAGATCCATAGATCGTCATCCAACTACATTTATGACTAATAATCCAACCTCTGAATATCATCCGAACAAACGTTGGGTATTAAGTTGCAAGCAACGGATAATCGCAGTAAGCAAAGTCTGTAATTTAAACAAAGTAAATATCGTTTTTTTCTCCCTACTGGTAACATCACATCCTCCATCCGTCACGTTTTTGTCACCCGACCATATATGCAAAGGAGGAATGAACCCACTATCGAGCATAAATACTCCCTCTTGGAGTCAGTAGCATCTACTTGGCCAGAGCATCTACTAACAACGGAGAGCATGCAAGATCATAAATAACATACACATGAAGATAACATGATAGATTAATAATCAAGAGACATAGCATTCAACATTCATCGGATCCCAGCAAACACAACATGTAGCATTACAATAAGATGATATCGATCATGTGAGGCAGCTCACAAGATCTAAACATGAGGCATAAAGTGGAGAGGACAACCATCTAGAAACTTCTATGGACCTGTAGTCTAGGGATGAACTACTCACGCATCACTCCAGAGACGGGCATGGTGGTGTAGAGCCCTCCGGTGATGATTTTCCCTCCCGGCAGGGTGCCGGGGAGAACTCCAGATCCATCCCGATCTCGGTTTGACGATGACGGCGGCCTCGGGTGTTTTCGTGGAAAAGTGTGATATTTTTAGGGTTCACGCATCGAGGGGGATAAATAGGCGAAAGGACGATGGCGGTGGACGCCCGAGGGGCCCACACCACCCACATCGCGGCAAGGGGGTGCGCTGCCCTATGGTGTGGCTCCCCTGTGGCCCCTCTCTGGGCCTCTTCGGACTCCGTGGAACCTCCATAAATTCTAAGACTTTCGGGCTTCGAATTTTCCAATTCCGAGAATATTTTCAGAATAACTTCCTGAACTAAAAACAACAGAAAACAGGGAACTGGCTATGTGGCATCTTGTCAATAGGTTAGTCCCAGGAAATCGATAAAAATGATACAAATTGTATAGAAAACATGTAGCAAATAACATGAAAACAACATGGAACATGAGAAATTATAGATACGTTTATGACGTATCAAGGATCCTGAGTAGAAACACCACTTCTAGTCCTTATTTCATAAACATGTTTTTCTCTAGAAGCATTAAATAGCAAATCTTTTCGCACCTTAGTGAGTTGATCAATTTGAGTTTGAACCCTATGGACATGTTTAATAAGCATTTTAACATCATTAGAGGTTCTCTCCATAATACCATGCAAATTATTAATAGCTCTAGAATTTTCCATTATATGATTCTAACCTCTCATATTAAAGTTATCTTGCTTAACAATATAATTATCAAATTCATCAAAGCATTGATCAGGAGGTTTAGAATAGGGAATATCTCTATTATCAAAACGTTGGAGAGAGTGTACATCAATTAGGTGAGGAATTGGCTTACATAATTCTTCTATAGGTGGTAGATTCTTCACAACTTCGGACTTAATACCCTTCTCTTTAAGAGATTTCCTAGCTTCCCTCATTACTTCATCATTTAATTCAATCATTCTCCTCTTCTTTGGTGTCGGTGTTGGGGTCGGTTCAGGTATAGTCCAGTCATCATGATTTTGGCTTATTTTAGCCAGTAATTCCTCAGCTTCTTCAGAAGTTTTTTGTCTGAAAACACAACCAGCACAATGATCCAGGTATGTCCTAGATTCAACAGTTAGTCAATCATAGAATATATCAAGGAGTTCAGTTTTAGCTAATTGATGCCAAGGCCAAGCTCTAATTAAAGAACAAAATCTTTCCCAAGATTCAGGAATTTTCTCTCCTTCAATTTGCTTAAAGTTAAAGATTCTTTGCAGAGCAGCATGTTGAGCACTAGCAGGAAAATATTTCTGAAAGAAAGAATTAACCAAACCAATAGGACTATCAATAGATCCAGCTCACATATTATTAAACCAAGTTTTAGCTTCATCTTTCAATGTGAAAGGAAAAATTATAGCGACAAAGTAACTACGTTTCTTAATATCGTCTGAAAATAAGCTACTCAAAGATGAGAGCTCATTCATATGTCCTACAACACTTTCATTTTCAGTACCACAAAAAGGTTCTTCCCCAACAATAGATATATACGATAAATCTAGAGAAAAATCATAGTCCTTATCTTTAATGTTTATGGGGGATGTAGCAAGCTTAGCATCAAGAGACAGTTTATATCTAACATCACATCTTGCAAGAATACTTTTAATAGCACTTGCACTACTAGCAACATGATATCCTTCAATAAAGTCATCATTAAGTTCAATGTAAGTTTCCTCAAGATCATCATTAGGACTATCTCTAGACTCAGGCGAACTAACAGGTGTTCCAGGATTTTCATTAGGAATTTTAGTGTTTTCAATTTGTATAGCTCTAGCAATTGTAGTATCTAGGAAAGGACCTAATGAACCACTCTCATCAAGCACAGTAGAAGCATCATAAAAATTATCACAAGTATTTTCAGATTCAGCAGAAGTATCAGTATGTGTAGCATGTGTGTGTGTGGTGGTGTGAGAAGTTTACTCATTACAGATGGTGAATCAAGAGCAACAAAGCTGTTCAGAGTTGTACCACTCCTTGTAGTGGATCAAAATATAGAGACTTTCTCATCACGAGTTCTACCCATGATGAATACCTTGCAGCGAACAATATCACGTTCAAGTGAGCTTACAAATAAAGCTATGCTCCCTGGCAATGGGTGACATGGGGATGACTCCTAGACCTGTCGGATGATGCTACCTAGTACAAGGCCCAAGAGCTAGGCCCAAAGAGGGGTGCTATCCTGTGTTACTAGAAGGCCCAGCGAAAGCCCACCCGCAAGACTTGCGGGTCAAGAAGGAAACTCATACCGACCTAAAACTAGGTTTTGTAACCCCCCGGACACGGTTTGAGACCTAGCCACCTATAACAGGCTAGGAGAACCACCGAGGGGAGGATCCAATCTACTTTTGACCACCGCATCCTTAAGCTCGAGATCATACTCTCGACTTGAGAACCCCCTTGTAACCGATCTATTGATAATACAGATCGAAAGAGCAGGAGTAAGGGTTTTTCCTCTACGAGGACCCCGAACCTGGGTAAATCGTGCCCCTGTTAGCCGATGATTTTCCCCAGCGCCTCTATGTTCTCTTAATCGAAACCCTACCGGATCATCCGAGGGACTTGTTGAGATGACTAATCGACAATTGGTGCCATGTGTGGGAACAACAGGCGCTGGATCTACGGCATCTTCGGCCTCTTCATCACCGACCTTCAGCTGGAGCCCCGAATCATCGACTCCAACGGAACCGATCCGCTTCGGGTCGCTCATCTGCATGCCCGGTGTTCAGCGGATTCGAAAAGAGCGTCAGCTTGACATTCGGGAGCTTCCACTTCCACGCCAACAAGGCGGGAATCCTGCGCTTCCCCGAGCGGATCGATCTCGGCGAATCGGACTCCAAGTCTGTCTCGAGCCCGGCGATCCTCGACTCGCCATCTGATGACGATGGTCGCGACCTAGCGCCCAGCGGTAGCTCCATCTGTCGCAACACACGCGACTTCCATACCATCGCGGCTGAAGAACCCTCTAGATTCGGTGAAAGTTGTCGACCCACGCCTAGGGCTCACGAGCCATATGTGGCCCAGGTCTGCATGGCGGGATCAACTGAACCACCCGAGGAAACAGATGCAAGTCAACAGGAGCGAGAGTGCATCAAAGTAACATGGGCCGCTTGGCTCAAAGCGAAGGCGGCTGTACACTCTAGTCTGCCAGTCGAGGATGGAGCTTCTCGAGATGATCTAACCGCATACCACTACCACCTGGTGCGGGCAGGTCGACTGATCGCTGAAGCCCGCAAGAATCTGGACGCACGAAAAGTGGCTGCAGACGCCTCGAGCGCGAGACGAGCGTCGCTCTCCAGGACTCACTCGTTAGGAAACAATCCCCCGAAAAAGAGATACGTCTCAAAGACCGCTGGCATGGATCGCGAATCCCTCAGCGGAATCAGCAAAACACTCGAGACATCCCTTATGCATGTCGACGACGAGGGCAACATACACCCGACGACCCCCGCCGCGGCACTCTTGGCAGTCGCTACGTATTTACAGGCGAACCAGCCGCCTGAAAACGATCCCCGCGCGGAACAACATCAAGAAGTCCAGGGGGGCTAGGCATGGCATCCGCAAGAATCGCCGCAGGCACGCGACAACGCTGGAAGCTGAAAAAACCCCTCGGGTAGACAAGGAAACACCTCGCAGACGTGGGAGCACGTCGCCTAGAAGGAGAGACAAGGATTCACCTCGTCGCACCCGAGGGAAAGAAGCCTAGCGCTGCGGCGACAGCCCGTGTAGGGACAATGATAACCCGTAAGATCGTGATCCCAGCCCACGGCACCACGTAAGTCGATCGCAACACCGCAGTAGAGAGCCGCAGAAGGAGGATAATCGCGACCGGCCTGAATACGACGCACGTGGAGAAATCGCACAAAGCAAGGTCAACAGGGCCCGAGCAATCAGGAACCGTGCACGGTCACTGTCCACCTCCTCCGACGAGGAAGCTTGCGGCGGATTGTGCTTCACCCGCGACATCCACGAGGCACCGATGCCCAAGAGATTCAAGCTTACCACGGAGGTCCTGAAATACGACGGTTCGCAAGAGCCCAAGTCTTGGCTACGAGATTACCTCACGACAGTAAAATGCCAACGTGAGAACAAGACAACGGCCATGCAGTACCTAAACCTACACCTTGTAGGCGCTGCGCGCAGCTGGCTCGAAGGAAGACCACGAGCACACTACGGATCATGGGACGATCTAACCTACGACTTCCGGAAGAACTTCCAGGCGACATATAAAAGACCCGCATCTATCGAGGAGCTGCGGGCTTGCAAGAAGAAGAGCGGCGAGTCTACTCGCGAGTATATTCAGCGGTGGACCACGCTCAAAAATACGGCAGGAAACATGTCATAGGAGGTCGCAGTCGAAGCTTTCACCAAGGGATCTCGACGTCCTGCCTTTCGAGAGGATCTGGGACGAGCTGCACCCAAAACTATCGGATAATTAATGGCGATAGCCGACAGGTGGGCCAATGGCGAAAAATCCCTGCGCAACGAGAAAGCATCTTCACCCGCGCCTGAGGAGGATTGCAACGGTCGAAAGAAGAAGAGGAAACACTACAACCACGACGACCGAGAGGAATAGGTGGCGGCAGAGTTCACAAGAAATCGTGACGGCGGGCCTCGTGAAAATCGCAACTGGAAGCCAAAGCGAGATGATAAAACTCCCGAGGAAGACCTTGACGGTTACTGCACGCTACATCTATTCACAGATAAGCGCACACGCAAGACCAAGGCAACTCATCTCCTCAAGACTGCCGAAAGTTCCAGGACATCCACGAGGCTTACATGAAGAAAAACAAAGCCGCAGTTAACCAAGGATACCCACAACTCCTAGGAGGATATCAACCGCCGCAACCCCTACCTCCACCAGGACACCAGAATGCGGCATTAGCCACGCTACCAGCGCTACCCGCCGCAAAACCGGGAGCCAATGGGTACCCGAACCCACAGGGGCTCCTAGGCATGATACAGAAGGTCTGTCCGTCCCGAAGAGTCCATAAGACAAACACACGCCAAGTCAATATGGCAGTACAAGCTCCACCATCCGCACCCGAATACCTGAAGATGTCAGAGCAGTCGATAACCTTCTCCAGAGAAGATCATCCCCCTCGGGTATATCGACCAGGACATGCCGAGCTTGTCATTCAGGCGCAAATAGGCAACTACGATCTCGCTCGGGTGTTCATGGATGGTGGCGGTGGAATCAACATCATATACGCGACACACTCCGCAAGATGAACAAGAACCTCGACGACTCGCAGAATCGGAAATATCCTTCCACGGGATAGTACCAGGGAAAGCCGTCCGACCACTCGGAACAATCAACCTGGAAGTGATACTAGGAACCCCGAAGAATTAAAGGAGAGAATTTATCGACTTTGAAGTAGTCGAATGGCCATCACAGTGCCACGCCATTCTCGTCCTAACATCGTTCGCGAGATTCATGGCAGTACCCCACTACGCCTACCTGAAGCTCAAACTTCCAGGGAAATATGGCACAATCACCATAAGCGACGACTTCTAAAAGTCAGACAAGTCTGATACTGAGTTCAACGAGATCACGAAATCTTTCGGGATGCAGGAGGAACTGGAAGCGTTGTCAAACACCACGGATCACTCTGTGATGCCCCTCACCAAACAGAACGCCTCGGAACTCGAATTTAGCCCAAACATCGACACTCGAAAGCATCAAGTGCACCCGACAGAATCCGTGAAGACGGCGATGTTGTCCACCACCCTATCGTCCGCATAGGACGGCGCGCTCGTCGAACTCCTCCGTGAGTACTGGGAGATTTTCGCCTGGCTGCCTTCAGATATGCAAGGGATACCCACGGAGTTCGCCGAGCACTCACTTGAAGTATTCAAAGACGCCAAACCAGTCAAACAAACCACCCGACGATTTTCCGAGCCAAAACAGAAAGCACTCGGAGAAGAGGTGAATAGAATACTAGCCGCCAAGTTCATCGGTGAAATCAAAATATCCACCTGGTTAGCAAACCTGGTGCTGGTCCCGAAGAAAAACGCTGACATCCTTCGCGTGTGCATCGACTACACGTCGTTGAACAAATACTGCCCCAAGGATAACTTCTCATTACCACGGATCGACCAGATCGTGGACTCCACTACAGGCTGCCGACGACTCTCCTTCATGGACGCCTACTCGGGCTACAATCAGATTAGGATGAAACAGGAGGATGAGGAGAAGACAACATTCATCACACCACACGGTGTATACTGCTACACGACAATGCCCTTCGGGCCAAAAAACGCAGGCGCAACATATTAGCGTTGCATGCAAAAATGCCTCGCCAAGCTCATTGGAAAGAACGTACGGGTGTACGTTGACGACATCGTCATAAAACTCAAGTGGAGGATACACTCCTCAAGGACATCAGGGAGACATTCAACGCCCTCAACGCGTACAAGATCAAGCTTAACCCGACGAAATGCGTCTTCGGGGTTCCTGCGGGACAACTTCTCGGATACATGGTGTCCGCCCGAGGAATCGAAGCCAATCCAGAGAAAATTCAGGCGATCCTGATGATGAAGGAACCAACGAATCTTCGCGGCGTACAGCAGCTCATAGGGCGACTGGCCGCTCTGAGCAGATTCATCGCAAGATTAGGCGAGCAGGCGCTCCCCTTCTATAAGCTGCTGAAGAAAACAGATAAGTTCGAGTGGACGCCAGAAGCAAAAAAGGCGTTCATCGACCTAAAAAGAGTGCTGCAGAGCAGGCACGTATTGGCAACGCCACAAGAAAGGGAACCCCTCTACCTTTACCTAGCCGCAACAAACCAAGTCGACACCACGGTAATTGTCGTCGACTAGCCAGAGGACGGAAAATCATATGGCTTTCAGAGGCCAATATATTACATCAGCGAGGTGCTTTCGCCGTGCAAACAGCGATACCTCCACTACCAGAAGCTCACGTATGGAGTGGTCCTTACAGCCCGCAAGCTCAAACACTACTTGTAGGAGCATACCGTCACGGTGCTAAATGACGCGTCACTCGGTACTATCATGAACAACCCCATGGCATCCGGAAGAATCGCAAAATGGAGCATCGAGCTAGGCGCCTGGGACATAATATACGCAGGGCGCAACGCTGTAAAATCCCAAGTCGTCGTGGAGTTCGTAAGCGAATGGACAGAGCTGCAAACACCAGGACCTCCAGAATACATGAGCAACTGGATCATGTACTTCGACGGATAAAAAAGAAACGAGGGAGCCAGAGCTGGAGTAATCCTCATATCGCCAAGGGGTGACAAGCTACAGTATGTCTTGCGACTAGACTCCCCCCCCCGACGACCCAACATCCAACAACGATGCAGAATACGAGGCTCGTTTGCACGACATGAAGATGGCGATCGCCTGCGGAGCCACTCGATTGATGATATACGGGGATTCAAATCTCATCGTGCAGCAGACGATGAAGGAGTGCGACGCTGTCATAGATAACATGGTCGCCTATCGAGACATGTACAACCTACTCGAAGGAAGTTTCAAAGGGTGCGAGCTGAAGCACATCGCGCGATAAGGCAACGAGGAAGCAGACAAACTGGCGAACAAAGGGTCAACAAACGCCCCTGTCCGACCATGAATCTAGTTTGAGAGAATAATCAAACGATCAGTCAAGGTCAAAAAAACAGCAGGAACACCCGCAACAGCGAAAACGGATACCAGCTCGCAAATTGCCCTCATCGAGCTCATCCACAATATCTCAAGGCAAGTTTTTCTGGTCAAGCTAGTTTGGATGCAGAAATACCTCGACTACTTTTCCAATAAATAGCTCCCGGCAGACATTTGCGAGGCCAGACAGATAGTACGATGCAACAAATCCTTTCGGGTGATCAACGTAGAGCTATACAAGCAAAGCATATCAGGAGTACTCCAAAGGTGCATCGCACCCGAGGATGGCAAGGAACTGCTCCGTGACATACACCAAGGCGACTGCGGGCACCACGCAAGCTGGAGAGCGATCGTGGGCAAAGCTTTCAAGGCAGGATTCTACTAGCTCACGGCAGCCAAAGACGCCAAAGATCTCGTCGACAAATGCAACGCCTGCGAAAAGTTTGCACCCAAGCCACAGGCACCGGCCTGAGAACTCCACATGATCCCAATTGCCTGGCCCTTTGCTCAATGGGGGCTAGAAATGGTGGGACCGCTGCGCAAGTCAACACCCGGAGGGTACACCCACCTGCTAGTAGCAGTCGACAAGTTCACAAAGTGGATAGAAGCTATGCCAATCACTTCACAGCACACCGAGTGCGCCGTGATATTCCTCGACTCCATCGTGTGAAGGTTCGGTATACCGCACAACATCATCACAGATAATGGGAGCAACTTCATAGCCAAAGAAACTCAGGACTTCTACGAGAAAAAAGGGATAACTCTCAGTTTCGCACTGATAGCTCACCCGCAAACTAATGGCCAAGTCGAACAGTCCAATGGATTAGTTTCGGCTGGCCTAAAGAAGCGGCTACTCACTCGGCTACACCCAGCAGCAGGGCACTAGGCTGAAGAACTACCATCGGTGTTATGGAGCCTGCTAACAACACCAAATCAGTCGACAAACTACACGCCATTCTTTATGGTATACAGAGCTGAAGTCGTGCTACCCGAAGACGTTAAATTTAGTGCCCCATGAGTCGTTGCATATAGTGCAGAAACCTCAAACAAGACACTCGCAGAAGACATGGACGCACTGGACGAGATCAGGGACATTGCACTCGCAAGATCCGCAGTCTATCAACAATCACTGCGTAATTAACATAGTCGCCGCATACGCCATAGATCCTTCGTGGTAGGAGACCTGGTACTACGACTCAAGCAAAAGGAGGGACACAAGCTAGAGCCGCCATGGTAAGGACCTTTCATCATACACGAAGTCATCCTAGGAGGCGCCTATCGCTTGAAGAACCCAAAGACCAGCGGTATCTACTCCAACCCGTGGAACGTGACGCACCTCTGCAAGTTCTACCCCTAGGATTTAATCTTCTACTCGCAAGAAATAAGGCTGTACCAGCCACTTTGTAGCTCGAGCAAACACATGGCTTCTCAGTCATAGCAGTTAAAACATGGTTTTTCAACCATAGCTACAAAGACTATCGCCTTTTTTCTCCTCTTTACATGCTAAAACGACAGGTAAACACCCCCAACACACGGGGGCTACGCCTAACTAGCATCACCAAACTTCTTCGAGCACTTGTACTCGATAAAAATCATACAGGGTAAAACAAGGTACACACCTTAGAAACACCTTAAACAGATCGAGTAAAACACACAAGGTCACAAGGTGTACACCTTCAAACACCTTACAACAAAACGTACAAGATATTCACATCTTAAAACTACATTTATCGATGAGAAGCCACATCTCGAAGCAGTCGATCAGTTTCCTCGAAGGTCAGTCGAACAATCTGCTCCGCTGCAGGATGCACGGCCTCATAATGAGGAACAAAATCCACCGGTGGACCTCGAGTGTCAGGGAGGCGCGCCACAGAGTTAAAATTGACTTCAGGTGCCACAGGCAAACGAAGGAAAGCGCCACCTGAGCTCCGCAGATGAGTTGTTGACGAACTCACTCCCGAACTTCCCCCACCCGATGAAACATCCTCAGCAAGCCACTCAAGCTATCCGGGACAACGCCCAAGGGTAAAATGCCCGATGGACATAAGAAAGAGCCTCTCGACAAGACTCAACGAGTATCTGCGCTTGACTCTCCCGGTACTTCAAGGTAGACAGGATAAAACCTCGGCTCCGGTCAGACCAGAAGTTGCTTGCGTGAGGTTTAGAGCTGCCCGACTCGTGAACAATGTGATTGTCCACCCAATGACCTTCACAGACTCCATCAGGCTCAACAACTGCACGGACAACAAGCGCGTCAAAACAAAAATAGTAATCAGCAACAAGTACTCGGGTGCTCGCAAACTTACAGAGCATGCCCTTTGCAACAGCTGCCAGTTCATCCATTACAAATTGCTCACGCTCCGCCGTAAGTTTCTGCTTCGACTTGGCAATGTCAGCCACGCCTCGCAAAGCCTTCAGCTTACGATCGCCATCCGCGGCACGGTCACGGAGTGATGCAAACGTATTGGCAGCGGCAACCAACGGATTAACCAGCGAAGCAACTCCACTCGATGAACCTCCGCTGGAATCCACTACTTGGAAAAGAACAACGAAGATTCAGAGATAGTACAATACCCCAGTCGATAATATACCACCCAAATCTCGGGTGCTCGAGGGCTACTCCCATCGGGAGAATACAAAGTAAGGCGCAAATATAAAGCGCTGACACTTTCGAAAACATTTCGATTTGGCAAAATGAAGTACGGAAATACATCTGAAGGTTCATAACATAAGAGGGCACACAAAAACAAGAACTATCCTACGGAACTACAGAGGTGGCTCCACTCGCAGCAGGCTGTCCCTTACGCCTAGCGCGAGAGAGTACCCCAGAAAGCATCTTCGCGAGCTCCTCAGGGCGGTCGCCAAAAGGACGGAGTGCTACCTTTTTGCCGAGGGAGTCGCGCGGAACCTACAAGTACACCTTCTCCAGGTCACCTGAGACACCATGATCCAAGGAAAATTGGATAGCTGTCTTGGCCTCGCACTCGGTCTGTGCAAGCGAGTACTCATGGAGGAGATCTTCATCGCCCAGGAAAACCTGCAGGAGACCACCCAGAGTAGGCGAAACCGCCACGTCCACAAGCAGGCGCTCATGGAACTGCGTCAGCACTCGGGTAGCGTCACCGACGAGGGAGCAAACCCTATTCGCATGCTCCTGAAGCTGAGTACACGAGTCGGTGAGGGCATCGAGTCGCTGGTGTCCGAGTAGCTCCAACCCAACTCCAAGGTCATCTAAGACAAAGACAGAACAAGTATCAGAAAAGGAAGAAAGACATGCCACAATCGAAGGAAGATAAAACACAACTTACCAGCGAGCTTCTGAGCCAGAGGACGGATGACGCCGACAAGATCACTGTCGTGCTTCACGCTCGCCTCCTCCAGCTGCTTCAGAGCTCCCTGGGATTCCGCGAGACTGTCGGCTGAGCGCTTGCGTGTGGACTCCAACTCCTTTCGGGTGGACTCCAGCTCCGTCTCAAGGGTTTTCACATGAGAGAAAGCCTCTACCTTTTCAGCCTTCAAGCGGTTAACTTCATCTGCAGTACAAAAGAATTGATTGGAACAACAATTGCAACCAGGAAGAAACGGTGAAGACAAAAAGTGCATGCTAGCCTAGCTTGAAGGGAGCGGCTGTCCTGGACGAGCTGGTCGCGATCCCCCCAAAGAGAAACGCAGTTCGCTTCAGCTGAAAGAACTCGGCGCCCGAAAGCAGCAAGGGAGTCGAGAAGGGCCTGCAAAAACTCCAAGTCATAAACCACAGAGATATCACTTGAGCCTATACACGACTGCACATAGTCAAATATAGCCTCGGGGGCTACTCCCATCGGGAGCACTGCCGTGCACCTGATGAAAAACAGGGTAAACATACAAACAAGAGAAGGAAAACTTTGACTTGAGTCCATGGCCAACTGTAAGCAATTGACCATAGACTCAGGGGCTACTCCCATCGGAAAACATGCAAAAAAGGATGCAAGAAAGGAAAATAAATTTTACCTTGCCCTGGGCAGTAGACAAGGGATCCGCCGAGCTACCCGAGACTTCCCGGCTCGCAGACACTCCGGCATTTACTGGACGTCCACCCGCAAATCTGGGCATCCCATACTCCAGAGCTTCGGTCGCCTTTGCTGGGCTCGGAGATCTTCGAGGGAAATCTGCGGTAGAAGCGGGATCTACGACGGCCTCCTTCCTCTTCACAGATGGAATCGAGGAAGTGAATTGGCCCGGGCTGATGGTCGCGATACTCCTGCAGAAGATAAAATCAGACAAAGGAAAGACGAAAGAAAATCTACGACAAGGAGAAGATTCTACGGAACTTACTCATCCTCATCATCATCGTCGAGGTTGTCAGGATTCCAGGCAATAGAGATCTTCGACTGACGAACCGCATGAGGAAGAACATTAAGGGGACCCACCTGACGAGGCTCAGGTACTTCGACGGGAGCATCACCCAAAGAGTTGTCCTTAGAGGTGACCTCCTCCTCTTCCTTCTCTTGCCCCTTCCTGCGGCGCTTGCGCTGACGAAGCTGCTCGCCATCCGACTCCTCCGCGTCGTCCCGCTCGGAGCTCGAATCAGCCTCCGCGACGCTGGTTTCGGGCGGAGCTTCAAGGTTACTCGCCAAAATATCTGAGACATCGTCTGCAGAAACTGGCGTGTAAAACGTCGCCACACTCAGGCTCTACAAAAGCGAAGAGAAAAAGAAGAAAAAATCTTCAACCGATGAAAACCTGAATTAGAAGAGACAGAAAGCAAAACAAAAGAACAAAAACTCACCTCAGCCGGGAGGTTTCGATGCTTCGAATGGGTCGAGAGGGCATGTCGAGGAGCCCTCTCCCTTCTTCAAATTGGTGATGGCCGTGATCATCTTGTCAAATTCGGCATTCAAAAGAACATCATCGCAGACGCGACTCAGATCATTAATGCAAGTGTATTCCCACATGGGAGTTGGCCTCGCCTGGAGAGGCTGGATCCTCCGACGCAGGAAAACACCCGCCAGATGAATTCCGTTCAGCAGCGTCCCCTGCTCCTTCTCGCGAAAGAGTGCCACCTTTGTGAGTAGAGGGCCAATGATCTTGCCTTCTTCGGCTGAGAGGGTGTGCGACCAAGATTTCCGCCGCTTCAGAACGGTGAATGGCTGAAACTCAGGGACGCCACTCACGCTGTCGTCCACCACATAGAACCACTTTCGGCGCCATCCCTGGGCCGAGTCGACGAAGTGCATCTCCATGTAGGGGATGTCCTTATTCACATGAATCCCGAAGCCGCCGGTCCTCAGTGGCTCACAATCTTCTCGCCTGGCTGCGGCCTTCTCCCGGAAGATCCGCACCTTGAAGATGGCTTTCCAAAGCCCCCAGTGCGGGCGAATCCCCAAGAAGCACTCGCAAAGGACGATAAAGCACGAGATGTGCTGAATCGCGTTTGGAGGAAGATCGTGCAGCTCTATGACATAGACATACAGCAACCCGATAAGAAATGGATGAAGGGGAAGGACAGACCTCGGGCGACGTGCTCCGAGAAGACGACGCGCTCATTGGCGAGAGGATTGGGCGTCTCCTCCTTCTTCACAGACATATGCACGCGCCTGTCCGTGTCCGGGAGCAGCAGCCCCTCCCCTTGCATCTCAACGATGCTTTTCCGCGTGATGCTCGCCGAGTGCCAGTCGCCGGTCCTTTTCGCGGGAGCCGCAGTAGAAGCGCTCGCCACGTTCTTGGAAGACGCTGCAGCAGCACCACGTTTCTTTGCCCCCGCCATTGGAGAGTGCTTTTAGTGCTGGAGGAAGAAGAAGGTGTGCGCGAAGGGGAAAAGGATGAATGAGGGCCGGGAAACTTACCCTTTCCCTAAGGCTCAATACTTATACTCGATCCAGGCCAATCCAAGCCGTAGATCTACAAATGTGGCATGCATCGCAGGCACCACGTGTGAAGTGGAAACGAAGAGGCAGGGGGCGGTTACCCTGCACGATCTTTGACGAAAAGATCGTGCGTATTTACAGCACGACCAACGGATTAACCGGGCACGACCGCTCGTTTCAGGTCAAAAGGTTGTTAAAGTGGGCCCCACGCGTTCTGCCCCACTTCGTCACGTCCCATCGGGAGCAGGCGAGTGCAGCAAGTGTGCGGTGACGTCATTGAATACCTCACAAACACGAAATCTCTTTAGTATGAGCATCAAGACGCGAAATTTCTTTCGTATAGACACCCTAACACGAAGTTACTTTCATATGGGCATTCTAACACGAAATCTCTTTCGTATGAGCATCAAGACATGAAATTTCTTTCGCATAGACACCCTAACACGAAATTGCTTTCGTATGGGCATTTTAAATACGAAATCTCTTTCTTGTAAAGTAAACGCAAAATCTCTTTCGCACAAGATTGAGGAAAAGAAGTTTGACCTCACTCGAAGATATGCAGGAAGCGGCACTTATAGTGCGACCAAGGTAAAATCACGAGTGTGCGTCTCCCTCTACTCTACCTTACGATGTACTTACACATCTTCCTTGTCCTGAATCGTTCGTCCGACTAGGCACATCCAGATGCCGTATTCTTTCGAGTACGAAGGTAAGACCCAAGGATCTCTCCTATGGGCATGGAATCGCACTTAAGCTGCGTCCTCCAGTAAATTTTCCGTGTCAACAACACGAAGAAAAATCCTAGCGGACGCGCCAGCAGGTACCCCTTTTAGGTTAAGTTCGACTCGATAAGACCTCCACGACCCAGTCGCAACGATCACCTCCCCAGATTCGAGTCGGAGGTCTCGAATTTGTGTAGGCCAGAACCGTTTTAGCCCTAGATGCAATTAATTGGCCCTGATCTTTCGAGAGAGCCAAGCGTCTGAGCCGCATCCTTCTGCGAAAACAACCAACACAAGGCACATTTATCACTCGATGCTCAAGTACAGAAGTGCATCGCGCACAGGGTATGCACCCTCAAAACCAGACGATTGAATGACCAGTCGAAGGAATCAAGAACAAACTGTGAGTGCTTACCCGACTATTCTCAGTCGGATAAACACTCGGCGGCTACTGACGTGGGGATGACTCCTGGACCTGTCGGATGATGCTACCCGGTCCAAGGCTCAAGACCTAGGCCCAAAGAGGGGTGTTATCCTACGTTACTAGAAGACCCGACGAAAGCGGGTCAAGAAGGAAACTCATACCGACCTAAAACTAGGTTTTGTAACCCCCCCCCGGACACGGTTTGAGATCTAGCGACCTATAAAAGGCTAGGAGAACCACCGAGGGGAGGATCCAATCTACTTTTGACCACCACAGCCTTAAGCTCGAGATCGTACTCTCGACTTGAGAACCCCCTTGTAACCGATCTATTGATAATATAGATCGAAAGACCAGGAGTAAGGGTTTTTCCTCTATGAGGGCCCCAAACCTCGGTAAATCGTGCCCCTGTTAGCCGACGATTGTCATCAACGCCTCTATGTCCTCTTAATCGAAACCCTACCGGATCATCCGTGGGACTTGTTGAGATGACTAATCGACAACGGAACAGAAAATAGTCTGAATGACCCACAAGTATAGGGGATCACAACCGTCTTCGAGGGAAGTAAAACCCAAATTTATTGATCCGACACAAGGGGAGTCAAAGAATATTTATAAGCCTTAACAGATGAATAGACTTGCTCGCAACAGTTTATCAGTAGCTATAGTTTTATAGCAGCAGAAGTAGCGAAATAATAGCAAGAATGAAATAAAGACAACAACAGTAATTCTAGTAGACAGCAGGATTAAAATACTGTAGGCATAGGGACGGATGAACATGCATTGCATGGATAAGATAATTCATATAATAATCAATACATGGGAAATTGCAGGTAAATAATGATAAAGCATCCAAGTACTAAGTAACCATAGACATGTGTTCTGTATTTAGTCGTACGTGCTCGCAATGAGAAACTTGTACAACATCTTTTTTCCTACCAGCCCGTTTGCAATGGGGCCTCAAGGGAAACTACTGGTAATTAAGATGTTCCTTTTAATAAAGCACTGGAGCAAAGCATTAACACCCCGTGAACACACGTGATACTCACATCACACCCATCCCATCCGGTTATCCCAATTACTGTCACTTTGGGGCCTCGGGTTCCGGACAATGATATATGTATACAACTTGCACGTAAGATAAAAAACAATAATTAACCTCATGAACCAATAACATGTTCAGATCTGAAATCATGGCACTCGGGCCCTAGTGTCAAGCATTAAACAAGACAAGTTGCAACAATATACAAAGCACTAATAACGGATACTAGGCACCATGCCCTAACAATCTTGGCATCTATTACATGAATAATCTCATCAAATCCCTACCACCCCTTCGGTCTACAACAGGGATTACTCATACATGGATGGGGGAATCATGGATAGTTGAGGGAGAGGCGTTAGTGATGATGATGGCGATGATCTCCTCCAATTCCCTGTTCCGGCAGGGTGCCAGAATATAGTTCTTGATCCCCGAATTGGGGCTTTCGGTGGCGGCGGAGCTACGGAACTTTTCGTGGTAAAAATGTTTGTCCCTTTGTGTTTTTACGCCAATAGGCTTAATTAGTTGAAAGGGGGCACGAGGGGGTGGCCGAGGCGGCCACACCATGCCACGGCACGGCCTAGGGGGTGCCCGCGCCGCCACGTGGTGTGGGCCCCTCGTGGCCTGTCTCCGTCTCGTCTTCTGGCTACGCGAGTCTTCGGTAAAATAGGGACTCTCGATATTTTCCAGGCATTTTCCTGAAAGTTGAATTTCTGCACAAAAACAAGACACCAGGGCAATTCTGCTGAAAACAACGTTAGTTCGTGTTAGTTGTATTCAAAACTCACAAGTTTAGAAGAAAAGCAACAGAAAAAGTGTTCAGGAAAGTAGATAGGTTTTGGAAGTATCAGCGAGCATCACCATAGTGCCCTCTCATGCCTCAGTAGTCACGAGCACCTCTGCCATTCCCATGTCCGCTGCCTCCCTCTGCATCCTGAGCCACAACACCACAACCTCGAGCAGGAAAGTCATATCCGCCACGACCACAACCATCGAAAAATCGTCGGCCACGACCTCCTCCGGCATGGTGCCCACCACATTGACCTCGAGCTGCGCGGAAACTTAATCCCGCGTGGAATCCCCCACGGAGACCTCTACCATCTGCATCCTCATAGCCCGCTGCATCACCCACCGTGCCGCTCGGGCCACCAACCTTGTAGGTGTGGTACCGAATATGGCCACCATACCCAAACAGAGCTTCGCCCTGTCTGTCATGATCTTCCCCTCCACGTGCACCTCCGTGGTTCACCATTGTAGTCAGATCATCGTCTCCCGATGGAGATCTTGATCGAGCCCAAAAGAAATTGAAGATGCGACGGAGACCCACTCCTGCCGTATTAGGGTTTGGGTTTTTTCTCCTTTCTGACATGTGGCCCTTCTCTTTCCAATGGGCTTTCACGCACGCCACTGAACCTGGTCGTTTCAAAATTTGAAAACGTGATCCACGTTTCTCGGATCATCCATGGACATCACGTACCTTAGACTTCGATGATCGTCGACGTCGAAGAACCTGGATCTAGCCGTCTGCATTGTCCTCTTTGTCAACGAAAGACGACGCCTTCATGACTGGAAGCTTCGGAGCTCGCAGCGCGTGTGTAGTTCCCGACGACCATGCATCCAAAGATACTGGTGACAAGAACTGCACCGCCACTAACCTTTGTTTCCTCCGCTTCTCCATCCTCCGTTGCATCCTCCTCCCCACCGCCGACAGAGATCGGGATGGGTCTGAACTTGGCGTCCTGCACTCGTCCGCAAGCTGCATCATCGACGATCGACGCCTCTTCTCCCTCATCTTCTGAAGAATCTGCGAGGCACCAAAATCTCCCGTCCACGGGTAGAGAGGTATCCTCGCAAGCCTCCAGGCGAAGAGACATGCAGAGCCAGGTGACCGCGGTCCGTCCACATCCGCAGTCGCCTCACTCATCGCTCGGAGAACACCTTACCCAGGCCTACAGATGGCACCCGCCGGGTTCAGGGCCGAGTTTTGCCCCCATACCCGCACCTGGCCCTCCTCTCCGCCCCATACCCGCCCCATACCAGCTGGCGGGTCTGAAACTCTACCAGACCCGCGACCCGCCGGGTTTGCAGGACCTGACAGGTACCCGCCAAGATGCAAAGGTTGGCTTTAGAGAAATCACCCAAAATGCAAGCTGTAGGGCTTGCCCTTCGAACCACTGTTCACGGACACCCCTGATATGCATACATTCACGATCCCAGGAATTCAGTCGTGAACAACATATCAAGTTGGTACACAGATACAATATCCATTACACGATTGCACCAACACTTACAAAGGGGATTGGTCACATGACCAAAACTTGAACGGCTTCCACGCAGGGCAACACACAACACACACAACGGAAGACTAAACACACTCATAACGCGGTAGAGCCCAAGTCACGCCTTCACCTACAGGCTGCTGACCCGGAGACGATCCTAGTTCGCAAAGCCATCAGCTCCGTACTCCTCTTCGTCGATCTTCTTCAGAGACTCCCTCTCAAGGTCTGGCAAGTAGATACCAGGGGCGAAACCATAATGAGTACATTTGAATGTACTCAGCAAGACATCCATCATGTAACTTACCAAAGATGCGAGTATGCTTATATGGTGTAATAGGTAGGCTATAAATAGGGTTCACTACCAATGGTGTTCATATAGGATGACACCACAGTTGCAGTCATGTTAATCTGTATCTTTGCTGAAGAAGATACTTCAGAAGAAAACAGTATATTTTTTCTTTCTCTTGTCGATATCGCACGTTCAAGAGGTTTTGTGAAAACTTTGTTAAAAGAACGTTTTCTCTTTGCAAACTTCTTGGAATCAGTTTCCAGATGTTTGCCTAGAGAAGAAATATTTTCTCTGCAAAACTTCTTGTAAAACAACTTCTGGCTTTTCATCATAGGTAGCTCCATGGTACAAGGTTTTCTTCCTTTACGAACTTCCCGAGTTCAAACACTCTTTTGAAAAACATCCTTTTGAAAACATTGACACAATGCTAGCTACATGGCCATTCAACTGTCCATATCCGAGGACGCGACTTCTTCGAAAAAGTTGTACTCTGCAGAGGTGTACACATCCACCTGATACAGTACACCTGCCGTGAACAACCACGGACTGTAACAACAGTATGTAGAACATCAGATAACTGATCATAACCTTCCACTATGTTCAAGCTAGAATGTGTCTATCTCTCAGTCGAGTTTTACCGGTCATCCCCGGCACCGAGCTAATCCCCGCCAGTCAGGATGCCTCAACTGATGCGACCGGAGGTGAACTTAATCCCACACTTTTTATGTCTCAACATTGGGAGTTTTGGCGACAATCGGTTCAAGGGATTCCGTCCCTTATAGCGTTTGAGATAGAACACACACTAACAAGAATAAACTTCCAGTTAAGCCCCGTGCCCATGTTGGGGTAGGGTGGCAGTATGGTAAAGGTTGTCCGGCGAAGACTAGGTTATGTGTCATTTTTGAAAAACACCAATTTCCCAAAAATGACCACTTCCACATTCCTCCGGAGAATAAGGATCCGCATTTTTCTCCGTTTTTTTCCATAAAGCCGTTGTTTTGTAAAAACACAATTTTAGGGTGTCCACTTAGGGACTGGTATACTTGATGGTAATAAATACCATATGGTGGCTATGGGTTTGGTAACACCAAGTATCAACTACTGGCATAATATATATAATAGTAGTAGTATTCACTCAAAAATAGTTTTTTGGAAAATCAAAGTTTTGTAAAACTTTTCAGAAGTAAAACATGCATGATAGATAATGATAAGTGTATTATAACAGTAAGCATCAGGATGGCTTGCCTCAATCTCTTAATGTCCCTGGCCTTGAAGTAACTTGAACTTGACGCACAGCTCCACAACGGCTGCTTCTTCTTCTTCGTTTTCTAGCGTCGTAAAAGAATACAAGACACACACTCAGGTCTAAAAGACACACAACTAAGCTAAACAACACATACAGCAAGCAAAAGTATAATAGCGCAAACTCACAAACGTTATCGAGAAAACTGCCTCACATAGCTCTCAGGGTACAAACTATCGTCAGACAAACATATGGTTCAGGAAGCCATATCCCACATCTTACATACCACATATGGAGTGGTGTACCACTCTCATAATAAGATATCTAAGAAGCTAAAAATATAGCTTGTGGGTGCAAAGGTTAGGGTGCTAAGGTAAAACAAACAGACAGAACAATACCCATGGCAGTGGGTATTACTCACCACAAGCAACTATCACTTAAATGTGTTCATGATTTTAGTTGGATGCTTTAGTTTCATAAGATACTCCTAATCACGACAACAACACTAGCACAACAAATAACACAAGTATGACACTCATGCTAAGGTGCACACTCAGACAATTTCCAAACAGCAGGTAAACACACCACAGATGAATAGGCTACTTATTTACTACCTTAGTGTTTACTTGAAGTTATGGAATCCATCAATCATGAAAATTTAACAAACAACCAGTAGATAATAACCAAAGAATCAAGTCATAAAAATAATCTAAAACACCATCTTCACTCACGATAATACTCCTATTAAACAGGCATAAAAACAGGACTGCACTAGTAGCATACTAGTATGGAAAATCTACACAAGCATGCTATAAGAAATAATTATATTCTATAACTATAGCACATGCAACTAAATAATTCATGGTATCATAACAGAAGTGATACTTCCTAAACATGCTATAATAAACTCATACACTCATAAAATAAAAGATGACAAAACTATAGCTAGCATCACCATTTTCTAGTGGTGACACTAGTTCAATACTAGAGAAGTAAACAATGCTATCATGATACTTAAAACTAAACAAACAAGTCATGAATATAAGTGTACCTAATAACAGTACACAAACCCTACTCATGCTAGGAAGCAAGAACATCAAAATAATTCCATGAAACAACAATTAAGCATGCATAAATTAATTCTAGCAATTTCTGTTTTCTTTAACCAATTACTAGCAAGCAAGCAAGGTATAACTCACACAACCAGTAGCTATGCACTTAAAGAGAAGTCATCTAAACCTTTTCAAAAATCCAAACACTCAATTTAAAAGCATTCACAAACAATCTATCAATCACAAGGAATTTATTTCATTTGCAAATAATTTAATTTAGTACCCAATAGTGAATCATTTCTTAACATGGTACTCCTAAGGAATATTATGCTGACAAATGGATCACACCTAACATAATAGTATCCTATGATAAGAAACAAACTTCTCACTTGCATAAGTGAAAACAAACAAATATATTTTCCAAGGTGGAAAATAACAATCAATCATATAATTAAACATGTTAATTTCCCACATGTGCATGGTTGGGGATTCTCATTCACAACCAAGATGTAATGGGACCAGTGGGTTATGGGCCCACTAATACCAAGGCAAAAGAGGTACTAAGCCTCTGGTTACTCATGACAAACATTAGTATAACAAAATAAAATAAAACAAGCCATTTATTCTAGTGAAAACAATACTAGTGCATAAGAATAACAAAGCCTACACATGCTTCACTATAAAAAGGCATGCAAGCTAACAGAGTTATTAAATTCAAAATAACAGTACAAAAATGGTACTGGATCCATAGCAATCATAGCACAAAATTTAATAAAGTATTCACACAAAGATCTAGCTCTCACAATAATTCCAAATAATAAAGCTAGAAGGTATCCAATGCTATTTCATTGTTATTTTAGTTTCCAAATATGCACACAATTTCTAAGGTAGAGGTACTGTAAGGAAACAACTTAATAACAAGTACTAACAACTTTATACATCCTAGGGAAGAAGAGAATATCAACCAAACATTTCATTTCAAACAAAAACACATTCCAAAACAAAAACAGAAAATCTGCTGTTTCTAGATCTGACCACCAAAAATAATCTAGAGCTCTAAAAATTAATCTAAGCTAGGATAAGATATATATAGTCAATACCAAAGTCATCCAATTGGGTTTGCTCCAAAAATCATTCTTAAACTCCTTATAAAAATCATAGAAGAGCTTACTGGTCTTTTAGTAAACTGGATGGCATTTTCATTATATAACTCACCTTGATGTGAGGTTAGGTGCATTCGATAGATATTTTCATTACCTATCCATAGCATTTTAGTTTGTTCCATTTGGTTAAATATTTTAAAAGTTATGGTCAAAACATTCCCACTGACAGTCTGTGGCAAAACATTTATTGTGTTTAAAATATGGGTCCAAAAGTAGATCTGCAAATTTCCTATGGTTTAGATTTCATCTCTCTAGGTCCATGAATTTTCACAGATTTTATTTCACTCGTTTAGTATTTTTACCACGTCCAAAGTAAAAACATTAGTTTATGCTAAATCTTAAAAGAATAAAGGAACACACACGCGGGCCGGTTTCCACTGTGGCGCGGCCCAACTAGCGGCTGGGTGGCCCAGCAGCGTTGCGCGCGCGCGGCAGGGCGCGGGAAAACGGTCGTTTGAGCCTGGCCGTAGATCAGCGGATCGACGGCCCGTGGCCATCTTCCTCCTCCTCTCACTGCCTCTCTCTGAACCCGAACGGAGAAAACAAAACCGTGGTCGTGGCTCACCTTAGAGGGCTCGGGGGGCTGGGCGGCTCGCGGGAGGTTGCTGGGTGGTCGGGGAGTCGAGGGGCGGCGACGGCGGCGCGCGGCGTGGCCGCCAGCGGTGGAACGCGGTCGGCGTCCACGGCGGCGCCCATGGACGACGGCGCCTCCGGGGGTTAGGGGATGGGGGATGATGTCTGGGAGGTTCATGGGAGTGTGGGGAGTCGAGCTAGGGTGGTGGGAGAGGTTGGAGTGGAGTGGCTTGGGCAGGGCCTCGCCGGGGCCGTGGTGATCACCCTGCGGGCTAGATCTCGAGCTCGGGCGCTTTAGAGGTTAGGGCTCGGGTCCAAATGACCAGGGGGAGCTAGGAGGGAGTATGAGAGGTGCAAGGTGCAAGGTTGAGGCCTCTGGCCATTTATAGATGAGGGGGGTGAGGTTGAGGGCATAGTGGTCACCTCGGGTAGGTGTCAACCTTTGGCATTGGCTAGCCCAAGGGCTTTTGGACATTTCCAAAGGTGAGCACAGGGTGCCCTAGGTCAAGCCACGAATGGACAAGGTTTAACCAGACCAAGGAGAGCAAGTGGGGCAAGTGGCTATGACAAATGAGTCAACACAAGTGGGTGCCCATGCTTGTCCTAGTCACCCTTCTCTCTCCTCTCTTATGTTCATCCCCAAAGCTTCTAGAAGGGATCCAAAGCATTATTGGTCGAGTGGGAACCATGGTCAACAAGCTATGCCAGGCCATGCTTCCAAAAATGCGAAGGAACACCAAGAAAACTAAAGTGCAAAAGTGTATCCTTGACTGTTCACTGAAAAATTCAGAAAATTCAGTCTTAGGACTTAGAAATTTTCTAAGTATTGAAAACAGACAGAAAGCTGAGAAAGTCGAGTTTGTTTTCAGTGTTTAAATGATTCTCAAAATTTGTTTTCAAAGTATGGATTTGTTAACCATGTTATATACTTTCATAAACAACTTTTGAAAACAAATTTGAAATAATAAAAGGCCATGAAAATAATGTGTGAAAAGGTATACTTCCTGTTTTTATCTGTTTCTCAAAAATGTCTCTTTCTGCCTTAATTTTATACCACAAACACATCAAGCAAAAGATAGTTTTTATTTCTCCAAAAATAAAAGTGAGCTTATGGTTTTGTAGTACATACATCAAGGATTAATTAAATGCCAAGGGAACATAAAATAACAATTTATAGCTTGGTGAAAACGATGGTAGAAAACAGGTATTTGGCCTTTATTCTCAGACATTGTTTTCTATAGGAAAGTTAAAAGAAAACTTTCATAGATCATTTTGAAACTTGTTTTCTTGGATCTAACAAAGTTAAAATGTTTGTTTTTAAGTTGCAAACCATAATGATCCAAGTCTTGGAATAGGAATCCCTCAAGTAATAATAGGAAAAACATCAGGGAAAAATAAATAGGAATATCTCTCAGAAATATAAGGTTTTGGTTTTATATAGAAACAAGAATTGTGTTGCAAATATGTTTTAGATCACAAACATATGTTAGTTCAAACAATCTTGTTGTTATATAAAAAAAAATTGTTGGCCCTAATTTTTGTCTTCTTGAGCAGAGTCCAAGAGTCCAAAAACTGGTGTGTGACACAAGCCATGTTTAGAGCGCCAACTATGTTATGAGTTTAATAGCTTAAAGGGTCAAGTCTGAAGTTTTCTTTACTTCTAGGCATGAACCATATAGGAAACTAATTTGACGTTGTCTGGCTTTAGTATTTTTGTTCAACGATGATAGATTAAACTTATTATTTCCAATCAGTGGGGCCTGCGGGTTCGCGGGTCCAGGTTTGGCACCCCATATCCACCTCCGCTAGATTAGGCAGGTCTGGATCTTTACTGGTATGCAAACTCATGATACAACTCGCCACAAAACCTTCCCCATTTAGGATGTGTTTGGTTGAGTGGCTATCCCCTAAGTGGTTAGGATAGCCAATTTTTTAGTGGTTGCCCTATGTTTGGTTTAGAGGGCTAGAGGGATAGGGATAGCCAAATTTCGGGTACCCATAGCCATCCGGGGTCAGGCCTGGTCGAAAGTCGAAACCCGGCCCGGTAAAACGCCCAAAACCATGTTGAAACTTGAAAGCCAAATGTTTTGCGGCTAGGGTGAGGGTGGGGTTTCCTGAACTTGAACCGGACCCCGGTCGCTAGGTCGGTCGCCTCTCAGTTCCCTTCCGCCTTGCGCCCTCGGAGTCTGGAACGGCCTCACCACCCCGCTCTGCTCCCCCACGCCACCACCAGCCCATCACCGAAGACGCTGCCATGGCGGCCTCCGACACCGAGGAGGGAGGCGACTCCGCAGCGGGAGGAGCTGCGCGGGACGACGCGCCTGAGCCGCAACCAGAGCTGGTGGCGGCGGGCGAGAAAACCGCCTCCGATCACGCTCCGGTGGCGCCAGGCGCTTCCGAGGAAGAAGAAGGCGAAGAGGGGGACGATGACGCGTCCGAGAAGCTGCGAGAACTGGAGGCGGCGGGAGAGCAAGCCGCCTCCGATCACGCTACGGTGTCGCCCGCCGCTTCCGAATGCGCCCCCAGAGCAGTTGAATTGGGGCAGGATGACGCGCCCGAGCTGGAGGAGGAGGAGCAACAGGAGGTGGCAGAGGGAGGGCGGGATGAGGATGGCGACGCCACGGAGCAGGACGAGGAGGAAGATGGGGAAGACGACGGCGAGGAGGAGGAGGAGGATGCCCCGACGCACCTACCGTTCCCGCCCACGGATGAAGAGGTACATGGCTTCGCCTCCCACCTCCCTCTCCGTCTCGCGTTCCACTGCAGTGCGATGAGGGTTTTTTTGCGTTGCTTCTGTGGTTTTCATTTCCCTCCCTCTCACGAGCATTCTGTCGAGCAGTTGGTGCCCGCTTTGAGGATGACGGCCATGCTGTGTTGTTAGGAAAAACTATGCGTTCTGTACCTAAGGGGTGACGAAGCGAAGATAGCCCGCACTGCCATACTGTGCTCGATGGCCATGCTGGATGTTAGGTTGAATTCTCTTGCCATTTATGGGATGGAGCGTGAATTTCTGGGGAACATCAACTTGCATTTCCTTTACTCTTCTGCAAAATGGATATGCGATTCCCGTTTACAGTTGATTGCTATTGTTTGCATGCTCAAATCTGCCGTAAGCAACTGCTTACTGTGCATATGACACTTTAGTGTACATAGTTTTAACAGTTGGAGTTTAGTTACCTCAAGCAATTACTTACTGTGAACATGGAACTTAATGTAGTACATAGTTTTAACAATTGGAGTTCAATTACCTTGTCATCAAGATTTCCATTAATCTACCTTGTCATAAAGTCATAAGTAGTTGCCGAAAATGCTCCCTTGGAATTGTAGCAATATTGTGCTGTTTTAATGCTCAATCTTCCTGGTTGTAATTGTCTGCAGTCACTTGACGACACAACCACAGTTGATCCAAGCTATACTATCTCTCTTATACGGAAGATAATACCTAAGGGATCCAATCTGGAGAAAGAGTTCAGGTGAGTGGTACTTCCAGATTTTCCCCCATTAAGTTTGTTCAGCAAAGAAGATTGTTGTTACTTGTTAGAAACGACCTGGTTTTCCTAATATTGTCTACCTCGTTCAAAAAGTGACAAACAGAGTGCCAATTCTGATGATGGGGAATCGTCGCAACCTGATAACAAGGATCTTTCTGAAAAGGGTGACAAGCAGAGTGCCAATTCTGATGATGGGAAATCAGCGCAATCTGATAACAAGTGTCCCTCTGAAAACGGTGACAAGCAGGGTTTTCCAGAAGAAGAGAGTGTCAGTTCTAATGATGGGGAGTCAACAGTACCTGCGTATAAGGATCAATGGGAAGAGTCTGCGTGCATTCTGTGGGACCTTGCGGCTAGTAAACCTCAAGCAGAACTTATGGTACTTATCTGGATCATTCTTTTGTATAATGATTCATTTCTTCTATGTGTTCTTCCTAACGGAAGGGGATTGTTTGCTACATGAAACTTCTTATGGTTAGTCAAATTTTTACTGAACAAGATTACTAAGTAACAAGCAGGATGTGCGAGAGATTTTGATTGTGTTATTATGTCTATTACTGGCTTCATACAACCCTGTATTTTTAGTACTCCCTCTGTTCCACAATATAAGATGTTTTAGACATTTTCCACATTCACCTATATACACATGTATCTAGACACGTTTTAGTGTATATGTCCACTCTTTTTAGTCCGAATCTAGACAACATGTGAAACAACTAAAACATCTTATATCATGGAACGGAGGGAGTATGATTTTGTTGGGTTGTTAGATCAATTAGGAGAAGTACATGAGAAAAAAAGGAAGGTGTTATCTGTGATTTTCTCAGGCTTCTTTAACTTTTGTAGCTCTTTTGTACTTTTGACTTACTGCAGTGAAAGAAAATGGATAAAGGGAAGATATGTTATCTCTCTTGCCCTGAATTTTAGTTCTGTAAAACCTATGAACCATATAAATCAATATTGTTGTTAACTGCTTTTAAATTTGTAATGTGAATGCTTATGTCGTCATAATATGCTAATATCAACAAACATTTTAAATGAAAAATGGATACATTCCAGTAAATGAAAAGTACTTCTGCTAATTGATCTAACAGCAAGTCAAATGCACAGAAGGAAAGTAAGGCTGAGATAATCACAGTTATGCAGATTCCTTATACCTTAGTAAGTGTGCATCTTTGCTGCTAATAGTGCAGATATATTTTAACTCTTGCAGATCAAAAACAGTGTACTTGAAGTGCTTTTGGAAAACATTCGGGTGACAGATTCTTTTCGGGTGAAGGTAAAGTGGATTTTTTCCTCTGCTGCTGCTGCCTCCACTCTGTTTGCTAGGCATGTCTTAAAATATCTTGTTTCTTTGATTTTTCGGTCCTTGCAGGAAATTTGTCTTGGGATCATGGGAAACTTAGCTTGTCACGAATCTCTAGTTAATGCAATCTGTTTGGAAAAAGGTTTAATTTCAACTGCTGTGGAGCAATTGTTTCTAGAAGATGTCAATTGCGTTTCTGAAACATTCAGGTTGGATATGTTTGAGATGTCTTCTATTTTATTTGCTGGTCCAGAGCATCCTTAGAACTGCTTTCTTCATCGTTTCTTTATCGGTTCCTTCCGCATGCTGTCTATTATTCTAGAATTGCACGCTATTTATCCCATGAAATCAAACTCTTATCATGTGAAATAGATCTGGCAGTTCACCTCAGCATACACATCATTGCCATGATCATATTATTCATCTTGAATTTGTGCATCGTGTATTGGTCAGACAACTTCTCAATTTCACATTCACAAGTTATCGCCAGTTGCTGAACTGCAGATGAAATTGCTTGACCATGCAGCCCTTTTGCAAAAATATAGCCATTTAAACTGTTTTAGCAGGTTGGTTTTATAGTATTTGTGGGGATAAGAGCTAAGTAATTTAGATGTGGTTATTGTTGAGAAATTATTTCTATAGTTGATCAAAACTTGGCGAAGCTGCTTTCTAACTGCCCAGACTTGCAGACAATCAATGAGAACTGAGAAGTTCTGTATGTGCTTATCTAGCTGGTTGTCTTGTGCCTCCTTTGTTTTTTCTCATCCATCTGCATTTTTTTTTTTGCTTAAATTCGGCTTGTCTTGGTGGTTGCAAAAATGGTCTTAGCATGACAAGATAGTTGGCATGGGTTTGTTCCAATAAATTTTCAGCAGTCTATCCTTACATGGGTTTTCTTAAGACAGGTTGTTGGCTTCCATTCTTCGGAGCAGTGCATCTGTTTCTTGGACTAACGCTCTTTTACCTGATGAGATTCTTTCACGTATTGTGTGGATACTTGGAAACGCAGGGACTTCAACATTACTTGAGAAGGTATTGTACTGAATTCATATATGCAATCTACTTGTAACTAATCCATCAAATTAGTCCTCACAAGTTTAGTGACCTCTGTTCTGTTAAACTTGAATTTCGACATATGTGGACACAATGTGTTTGTTTTGTTCTTTTAACTTGAATTTTGATTGTGTTCCTTTCGGGAGATTCCATGTACCAAAAATTGATTTAATGTTTATTTTAGCTCATTGTTTTATACGTGATTGTTAGGTTATGTGTCTCTTTTGATTAGTTCTCTTATCAGTTTACCATATCATGATGTAGTTTCAAGAAGTTCTCTATTGACTATTTCATCATCCCCAACACTTGTCAATTGTAACAGTCCAGTCTTATTCGTTGCTATATATCCAAGTTATCTAAAACAATGTTAGTCCTTTGGTCAGCATTAGTTCCTATTTTTTTTCAATGGAAATTGCGAATTACTTGGTTCTCATCTGTGGAAATTCTTCTCTTAGGAGAATCTCTGGAGTTTCTGGACATGCTTTTCGTAACAGTGGGTTTTGAGGAACATGCAATTGCACATTGCAATTTTATCAAATTTAGCTGCAGAGATCTTATGGTCTTTGATCTACTCCCTCCGTTCCTAAATATAAGATGTTGTAGCTATTGTTCATATTGTCTAGATACATACTAATATGAGTTAGCATATACACTAAAAGTTGTCTAGATACATGTAGACTTGTGTGAATGTGGAAAAGGGCTAGAACATCTTACATTTAGGAACGGAGGGAGTAGTATCTAAGTATCTATTCTTATTTGTCACAGTTACATTCATCTTATTTTTAATATGGTCCAGCTGAAGTTTCCATCCCTTTGTATTTGCATATGTCCAACTCTTTGCTTATTTCTTATGTCTATACTGGGTGCAGATCATTGACTTCCTATCAACTGTCATTGATAACCAAGCTGTGATTGCTATGCTTATCCAACCCTTGCTTAAAGTGGGTTTAGTTGACCACGCTATTGGTTCGTTAACAACTGAGATCGAAAAATCACCAGAAGAGAAGCTAGACAGGTATGGTGAATATGTGACTTGAACTAACTCAAAATTCAGCAGGATTTTCATTTCATAGAAGTTATCTGTTACATATATCGAACTACTCTTGTTCAAAGTTTTCTTTAGCTTTCCCATGTATTTGGTAATTTTTCTGTAAAGAATTAAGAACGACCAACAGTCATATCTAATAAAGCTCATCAACATCTACACATTTGGCTTTGTAATCTTTTTAAGTACGGCCTCTTTGATTCACAATCTGAAATGCAGCAATAGCAAAAAGGTAGGATGGCAATGTCATGCCATCTTGAGCTGTATAGCATCGAATACATCATGAATTTACACCAAAGATTGTATGATTGCACCATTGGAGAAACATAGGACCTTTCCAAGAGGTTGGCGTCCGCGTCAATGAACAATGTTCTATGAAATCTAGTGCAGAGAAATCCTTAGAATTATATAAATCCTGCGTACCAAACTATGACATAGGAAATTCTTCTAAGGGATTGTTTGGATAGGGGTATTTTTCTGAAGTTTTATGGTATTCAGTTCAAATGAGCAAAAACCAAGTGCCCAAAACAAATTCCCTTTGTCCAAACAACCCTTAAGGATTTGAATCCTTGAAAGTCCTTTTTAAATTCCATTATTTCAAAGAGAACCTTAAAATTTCATACAACATTTATCATATCTTGTGCAAAGTTTAGGCCCTTCACAGTCTTCTGAGATGTAGCATTTGATGTTTTCCAATAATTTGGTCTGGGCATTATATATTATATTACTGCTTCCTTTGTTCGTATTTATTAGGATTGTAGCTGCATTTCTTTGTTACTGTCATAACACTTCTCAGTTTTTGAATTTTTAATTAATAACCTGGGACATGAATGAAATTATCTTACCTTTTTTTTCAACTCATCTCAGGCCTGGTTCTCTTGCTATAGTCCTTCAGTTCATGGAAGAATTATCAGCCATACACAGCGTTTCAGAAGTGATGTCGTCGAGTGACCGGCTGATTAAAGTGCTAGTTAGCATGATCAAGTCACCTGATAAGCATGAGGTGAGCATGGTGCTACCAACATATATTTGATCATCAGCCTATCTCATTTAACAGCCACAAATTCTGGTTTGAAATATTTTGGAACAAATGCATGGTGTTGCTGTCTCCTAGGTATCAAATTGTTTCAGTTTTGTTAACTCATAAAATTTAAGAAACACGCAGTTTCAGATTTCATATTGTCAGTAAAATTGTGATTTTTTTTTTGAAAATTTGAAGAAACACCCCTTGCATGTTTACTTTGTACATTTGGCAAACTTAACCTTGCGCTAATGCTTGCGAGTCTCACACGGCAACCTCATCGGTGACCTAGAATTTGTTTCACCTGAAAGTTCTGTAGATTCATATGTACTAATGCAAGTCAAGCATGGTAATTTTTTCATATTTATAATATCTTTTTCAGGTTGAAAGCTATTGCGCTTCGGTGGTGATTGTAATTTCAAATATTTTGACAGATGGAAAGCATCTGGTGCCTATGCTATCCCATGGTAGGCACATTTTTATTAGTGAACTATAATATTTTCTAAGCAACTAAGTATTACTCCCTCCGTATCAAAATGTAAGATGTTTTACCACTTCCTAGACAAAACGTATCTAGTCATGTTTTAGTGCAAGATACACATGAATCTATACACTAAAACATGTCTAGATACGTTTTGTCTAGGAAATGCTAAAACATCTTATATTTTGATATGGAGGGAGTATTTGCTAAGATGTCTGTTGTATGACTTGAAATCATGTTTCCAATTAGTGCTATTACAGTGATCTGGCCTGTCAATTGTTTCAGATTTTATTTTTTGAAACTATTGTTTCAGATTTATCCTTCCTGGAGGGCCTATTTGACATTCTTCCAGTGGTCCCTGATGATGATCAAGCTCGATTTGCACTTTGGTGTACCTTACCACGTATACTGGCACAAGCGCAAGAAACTGGGATCAACTCCTCATCCCTCGACCAGTTTGCGTCTCTCTTCTTAGGCAAGTTCACTCTCATCAAAGATGACCTGGAGAGTCATGTGGTTGACGACGAGAACTTATCATCTGACGATGCTATGGTGATGGGATGGACATCCCAATGCGTATCCTTGTGAAACAAAATATAATTTGGTATCATAATGTCCTTCATGGAGATCTAGATCTTTATTTGCGAAATAAACAAGCATCAAACATGTTGCAATGCATTTTGGCAGCACCATCGCATTGTTTTTCCTATGCTATTTGTATCAGCTCAAGGTAATCTCCTTTGTCATGGAGAGATGGATCGAGGAGAAGTCTTCGCAGAGCGGACACGATGACGATCCACTGACTGGAAACTCCATTGACAGTGCTCGGGAGGTGCTGAGTTACTGCCAGAAGACGCTCCGCTAACCGGAAACTCCACTGACAAGCTTGCTGCAGTTTGTAACGAACACTGCTGACCTGAGATTGGCTGCTGGATTTTGGAACTAGAAAGTCTGTTCAGAACATGCTGTCGTTGTAGATAACAGCGATGCTGTAAAGAAAATCATCGAATGGAGAATTAACTAGGGGCATGGGTGGGATACCATTTTTTGGGGGAGTCCGATTGCCAAATTTTGGTAAGTTAGAAATTTGGCCTAAAGTTTACCTTTCTTCTGTCATTTGAATTCGCTATGCGAATAGATGGGCAGACATTCATCTGTACATTTGAATTGCAGTTTTTTTTTTCTATCTGCACCTGGCTTTCATCCATTTTGCTTGCCATGCCATACGTAACAGGATTTGACTCCTTGAACTTGATTTTGCCTCTTGATGGTTTTATTGCGTTTAGTGGCGAGGCCTCTGTGCTGATAACGTTTGGTTATAGTTCGGCCAAACGGAGATAGGAACTCTCTAACCAGGCCTTCAACCTTTTGTTCGTGATCTCTTGTATGGCAGTTTTCCATCTACTCTCCTAGTCATCATCCCGTCAGAAAGCAAGCTTTGTCGTCTCACCAGCAACCCATGCAGGGAAGAATTATAGTACATGTGAAATAACATCAATCTGTTGCGATGTGGATTTACTGGAATACCTAAATATCAGGGAAGTGGTTCAGTTCAAGCCTGTTCAAAAAAAAAAAAAGCTAAAAGAAACAAAAGAAAAGGAAAAGGTGATGGTGTTTCAGTGTTTGCGTTCCTGGATCAAAAGAATTAACCATATCAAGTACATTTAGCAGCGGAATTATTCAATAAAAAAAAGCATTGGAGTACTTACAAAAAAAAAAACCGTGTTTCATTTCTTAGAAGATCGGTCCAGAAATATTGGGCCTTGGACGCCCGTATCCGTTCCACTTCCACCCGCAACGAAAATGGAGGGACGCGCTCGCGGCGGCGGCGGCGCCCCCCGGACCGCCATGGACTACACTCTCGCGGCGCTGAAGCTCTTCGGTTCCCAGCTCTCGGGCTCCACCACGGCTCCCTCCTCCGAGGGATCCTCCGCCGCGCAGATGCTCTTCGGCATCCGCTTCCAGCGCGCCTGGATCCAGGTCCCAGTTTCCCGACCCCGCCTCTTTCTTCATTCCATTCCCCATTCCTTGCTCCGAGCCCTGACAACTTGCAGCGGCAGGCAGGGCGTGATCGTGCGCGCGGACTACAGCTTAGGCGACGGGACCCTGTATCTGGATGACGGCTCCTGCGTCACCGAGCTCATGCTCCAGCCCGACGACGCCAAGGGCCAACCCTGGCGGCCAGGTTAGGTTCTCACCAGTGTTGGTCTTGGACTCTGTTTATTATGGTCCTGCCTTCTTATTCTGTTGGTCAGTAACATTAGCTGCATTTCCCCTCAATAAAATAAAATCAAATAGCCGTGACATGTATGAAATTGTATGCTATAGTAAGTCTGCTTCCAGATGATCCTGGCAAGAGTTGACAGTCCCAATCACCTGGTCCACTACCATCCAAACCTAAATACTCAGCAATTGTATGCTTTATATTTAGAGGCTGCTCACCACCAGGTGGCTGTGGCTCCATGGCTTAATTATCAGACCTGGTGAATTAAGTGCTAGTGGAGTACTAGCTCCGCAAAAGAAGGCGTATTCTGTTTGCTTTGACCAATGCTTTGACCAATAATTAGTCTATTTATATATAATATTTTTGACATATAATTAATATCATTATATTCCTATTCAAAAGTATTTCGCTATAATTATGAGTTCTATCACATATGTCCGCATATTAAATGCGTAATCTTTGGTCAAAGACAAGGTCAAACGAAGCGAAATACGCCTTATTTTTGGGAATGGAGGTAGTAGTATTTTTACTGTTTAGAACGCTTTCACTCTGCTTGTGCTCAGGGCATCCAACCATCCCGGTTCTTTCCCTAACTTGTCTGTAGTTTCTTTACTCTAGCTGATGTCCCTGTTTTATGTTATAGGGATGTACGTGTTGATAATTGGGGCATTTGTTGCATCCGAGCCTCCAGGCAGTCTGCCCATGGTCAAGGTTCCATCTCACTCACTCACACTCTACGCACATTTCTTTTTTTAACACTTTCTCTTTGTGCATCCTTGACATGCGTTTTCATCAGTGCGCTGATTATCTGAGGTTTTGTGTTACCGCTCTCTGTATTGTTTGATGCAAAGTTCAGTTTTGGTATTATTTCAATACTTGAGCGAACACCTACCATTTCGTGCTGTCGTGGCTAGTGGTTGTACAAATAGAAAAGAAAAATAGCAGTGCATGCTGGTGTTCAAGTAGTACTCCTGATTCTAAGCTCAATATCCTTAAAATTTAAGTAGATTTCTCATTGATAAAATGTGCCATTCCCAGATTTTTGATGTTTTTTTTTGTTACATCAGCTTTGTAATACCATTGTGGTTGTATTCTCCTGTATTACATTATGAGAAGAGATATCTAGTGTATGGAAGGGTTGCGTTGAAATGTTCCTCATGCTTCTTTAATTCCGGCATCCTTTAAAGAAGGGGAAATATTTGTGATGAACTTTCGAATTTTCGTCTCCCTGCGTGACGTGCATCATGTTGTCGAATGCACCTCGGCACCTTGCCGTTTCAGCAGCGTGGCTTGTTTTGTTGCTTCCATGTGTCCCAGACGCCGGATGATGGGAGCTAGACGCCCACGCTGTAAATCCGTGCACTACATTTACAGCGGGGACGCCGAACCATAAAATTCGCTGAGAAATAGATGGGGGGAAACAATTTTGTTTGGATCCCATTTTTGTTTGACTCTCTTTTGTTAGATTCTCCAGTATCTTGTACCTTATACCCCAAATTCTGTGTTCAGTTTCTGATCAATATATCAATCACCACTCGCCATGACTTATGCATGCAAATTACTGTTTGTTTTCTCAATGCTAACCCATCGCCAAGCTTTCACATGAAGATGTTATTTCTTGCATCAATGTGCATGCTGTTGCCACTTGCCTCTGTATTGATATCCCTTTAACATCTTGTGTGAATTTGATTGTTGCAGGTGCACAAGATTGTCGACCTCTCTGCGCAGCCGAACCGTGAAGCGATGTGGTATATGGAAGTGGCCGAGGCGTACGACTTCTTCTACGCGACTGCTGGCTCCCCGTCATGAGCACCTGCTCCTTGGTCGCCCCTGATGCTTCGGTTCAGTTTAGCCTATGCATCCTTAAACCTGTAACGTTGTTGCACTGTTTCGCTCTGTACCTGTGCGCGGGTGAGCTTCTAGCTGCATGCTCATCAAATCCGTAACAAACTCAAGGGTTGTCGCTATGTAAAAGCGGTGTAGCTCCGTCTTTGCCCAGTGCAGCAACCTGTGGGGGTGGATGGTGCAGTAATTTGTGAACGTTCATAGGAAATGTTTGATTTCTGGCGTCCTCATCTGTTTGTCAGAGCGACACCCTTCTGTTGTCCCAGAGTGTCTTCGGGCCAGTTCTTTTCAGCTTAGGCTTGTGCAGAAACGGCTTAAGCTTAACTGCCCTAGAGAAACTGCAGTGAAAATAAGCTCCAGAAAAATTGTGGTCCAGTTCTTTTCAGCTTATGGCGTCTCAGCTTAATTTGCATGTCGTATGTCAAACGATCAATAATATCTCTAGACTATAGTTGTGTGATATATAATTTACATTATGTGTTATCTAATGTGTATACCGTATATGTGAATAGTAAACTGACTTACGAACATTGATGAAATAAAAAATATTATAAAAAAAGTAAGACATCGTACTTTAGAAAAATATCAAACAAAAGCAAGGTCATCAAATTATTACATGTTTTTTCTGGAACAAAAGTGGTCACAATAATAACACCTTATGCCGTAACAACTAATAATCAAGGCACGAGACTCTGAGCAATTGCATCACGTAGTGCGTCCATTGTACCATCATCTGTGGGTGCAACACTGGGATGAGAAGAACTCTCCACATGAACATATCCATCAGTATCAAACCTGTCAAAATGCTCGTCGCGTAGATTGCTTTCACGAATGAAGTTATGGAGGCACATGCATGCACTTATGATCATCGCTTGTACCTCTGGCTTGTATTGGAGAAGTGTCATGTGCTACGTACACATCATGTACAGAAGAAAGCATCTACGATTTTTGCACATCACCTAGTACGTACACAGCACCTGCCAACGAGTTAGCTGCTAGCAGCAATCATACAAAAATATACGGCTCCTACGATCGAGCTAGCTGCTAGCAGTAATCAGAAATTATACTCCGTGCGATCTACTATTTATACTACACAACATGTACAGAAGAAATCATCTAGGATTTTTGGCGCATCACCTAGTACGTACACAACACCTACGAACGAGCTAGCTGCTAGCAGCAATCATATAAAAATAAACGACACTTACGAGAAAAAAATATGGAAACACCGGATTGGATACTTTTGCAGGAGCCGATCTAATCTACGTTTAGTACAGTACGACACCTACAGGCATAGGATGAGAAGGCTACCTTAGTTCTGCCGCTGGGGAAGGTGGAGGTCAGGCCTGTTTCGTGCTTGGACACGGCGTGAGTCGGGCTGCTACGTTGGCCGTCGACGTCCAGATGGCGGCGGCGTCCCGTGGCTATTCAGAACCCTCCTCACAGGTCTGGAAACAAGCAAACAAAACGATTCGTTTGCATGATAGATATGGAGATGGTGGGAGGGCAGTTTGGACGTAATAACGGTTCGTTCCTGGGGTAGGCTGGGAAACACGAAATTTACATAATACGAGCAGCTCGGCAAGCTGCGGGAAGCTGCCCTTTGGTAGCTGCGCGCAACTACACAGCGAGCGGCGGTGGCTGGAAATTTAAGTTGGGCTTAAAAATCGAGTTCTTTTCGGCTGGAGCTCAATTTCCCAGCTAAGCTAAGCTAGTTATTAAGCTCAATTTCTGTTCTTCAAACTATTATACATGAATTGCACCTTCTTCTCAAATCTACTTTGACTTTCAACTTGTAAGGATTAAAGCTTTAGCTATTGGCCTAGCAAATTTTGAATTCGTCATTTATAATCTTGAACAGAGAGATAGAGCTTAAGATATGGGTTGTCGGAGATTGAAAGCCACGCACAACATGGAGAGTGCACGCATTGTTTATACTTGAAACTTCCCCATTTTCCTTTTTGTATTTTCACTGGCTCCTATGTTGTCTGTTCATACAAGCCATAGCTAGCCATCTCGAACAAAAGGGAAATTGTCACAAGAAATTCATGAACATCACTAGAACAAACATAACAAAATAAACAGAAAAAAATAGTCCAACGAAGTGCCCTTGGAGCAAGAATTACTAGAAGATATATTGTGCTCATGGCCTCATGGGTCAACAACATGAATTATTTGAAGGCGTTATGGCACGAAAATTATAGAAAATTTAACAAAGTAAAAATGGTAAAGAACTAAGCATCCAAGTACAGAATAGCAAAAACATTGGAAAAGAGAATCAAATTTTGGTTGCTGAAAAGAGAAGTGTCCGTGAAAATTAGCATTCGCAAAGCTATCTGATAGCTAAATGATCAGTAGGCTCGTGAGTCAAAAGTTACTGTAAATGGAATTTACACTTGCTAGAAACATCTGGAGTACTACTCAAGGCCAAGTACTACCCTGCTTGTCACCTCATTGACGCTGTTTTCAGTCAAAATGTGTCACCTTGCTAGCAAGGCATATCTCATGGACTGGATCTTCTCACGAAAGGTCTGATTTGGAGAGTTAACTCAGGCTCCAAGATCCAAATCTGGCGTGATAACTGGCCTCCGAGAGGGAACTTAAAATCATTGGAAACGCAAGTAACATGAGAACCCGCCGGGTGTATGATCTCAGCAATCAGAACACAAAAACTTGGAAATAGGATGTAGTTAGAGGCCTTTTTCTCCCTCCTGATGCAGAAGTGGTCTAACAAATTAAGCCCCCGAAGTTTGATGGAGAGGATATGATTGCTTGGCGCTATGAGAAAAATGGTATAGGTTCTCTGTCAAGAGTGTGTATAGTCTGGGCATGAGAAAAAAAAGAGGTTTATGGAAGCTAATCTGGAATGCAAATGCGCCCCCAAAAATCAAAGTCCTTGCCTCGAAGCTGGCTACTGATGCCATTGGCGTGCAAGTTCAGCGTTGTAGGAGAAATATGGATGTGATCCCTACGTGCCAGGTTTATGGAATGGAACCAGAAACAGACCATCATGCCATGCAGAAGTGTACGAAAGCCCGAGCTTTGAGAGAACGTCTTAGAGCTCATTGCCATCGGGACAGCAAACTTTCTTACACCGGTACTGGGTGCGTTCTCGTTCTGTTAAATCAGTGCAGCGAAGATATGAGAGCAAACTTGCTCTTCTTGTGGTGGATATGCTGGCACTTACGAAACAATTCCATATTTGGCGATGGAAGATGTGCATCACGTTTTTGCAGACTCCTACCTCGCATCTTTCCAGCAAAAGGAACTTCTACCTATTGACGAGCGCAATAAAGGAAAGAAGCCACTGACTGACTTGGGAGATGGGGAACCAAAGCAGAAAAAGGAACCCAAAGAACATATTTCGAGGAAACCCACTGTGTGGGCTGGACGAAACTGAGGGCGTGTTCGGAAGTCCTCCGGCTTCCAGCTTCTCTCAGATCCGCGGCGGAGCAGCACCGAACACTCAAACTTCACGGAGCCAGATCCGAGAAGCCAGCAAAATTTGCTGTACAAAACGCAGAGCACCTCTTTCGGCGATTCTCGGAGCACTAGATCCCGGAGCAGTACAAAATTACAAGTTTGTGCCACCGCCGAGTGAAAAATAACGCTTCGAACTCTATTCACCGCTCCCTCTCTATTAACGCGGGCTGCACCACGACCACCCATGCGCAAAACCTGCGCCTCCGCTCGTACGCCGAGCTCCGCCTGACCGGCCGGCCTCCGCCCAAAGCTTGAGCTGCGCGCTCTCCCCGCCTCTATCCGTCGCCAGTGGCCGCGACGCCGGCCTGGGACACGGCCCTGCCAGCAGACATCCACCCCCACAGATCTGGGCGGAGCTTGCGAGGATACGGGAGGTCTACGAGGAGGCTGAAGATGCTTTCCTTACAGCTTATTGGGTGGAAGTGGTGATGGAGGACACCAGCGTGCCAGGGTCGACGGGAGAATCCGATTTGAGAGGATCCATGCGGGTGATTTTTGGTGTGCTGTGAATCGGAACGTGGCATCGGGGAAGACGACCAGTAGAGAAAGAAAAGGAAAAACGGTGAGGCTGCACCAAACTACTTACGTGGACTCGATTCCCTCGCATCCCAATTGGCCCAGAATAGCCTAACGGGCTCCCAGCCCATTCAGAAAAGGAGAGCAGCGCCGAACGTTTTAGCTCCAGCCAGGAAGCAGGAATTGGTATTTTGAAGCAGGATCGGCAGAGTTTGGGAAGCTAGAGGGCTTCCGAACACGCCCTGAATATCGATGCTAGCTTTTCCGTGGAAGACAACAGTGGGTCTTGGGGAAGCTATCCTACGCGGCGATTCCGGGCCATGTTTTGCTCTCAGTTTGGGAAAGAATCAGGAAATGTTCATTGGCCATGACTGCCGAAGCACAGGCCTGACTATCTGAACTGACGGCAAAAGACAGCACTGAATCTGAAATCGCACTCATCGTCTCGGATGCGTTTCACACTTTCACCTGCTAAAGTCACTTCCTATCTGGCGTGTCAACAATGCTCAAAGAAAAAGACTGGCGTGTCAACAAGGTCAATAGAACTGCTAATCAAGCAGCCCATGCTCTAGTTTCAGCCGTAATTATAGATCGGATCTGATGGTGTTATATGGGCCGGTTCCTGTCAGTGTAGAGGAACCAGTTTTATACCATTGATTGTAACGAACCTTGTACTCCAAATACTCTGTTTTAAGTAATACTGTTATGGTCGGTTTACAGTATACACGCAAGAAGTCGACTAGTGGCTAGTTGTGGGCTTAGCCCAAGTAAATTAGGGTTTAGAGGAGGCCGTCCTCCTATATAAACACATGTAGCCCTTCGTGATTGAATAGACAATAATCAGTATCATACTGTCTCGTCTCCTGAAGGGAGACGGGAGACCCCCAGCCCCAACCGCACCAAACCCTAGCCGCCGCCCTTCTTCCTCCGCGACGGCGCCACGCCGCCGGCGCCGAGCCTCTCAGTCTCTCCGCCCCCACTTCCACCCCTATAATCTCCGCCCTAGATCCGGTAGAACCCTAGCCTCTACGACTTTGGTATCAGATTGCCTAGGTCTAATGGGCTCCACAGGCCTCCCCATCCCCACCATCCCCGCCACCTCCGCCGCCATGACAGGCGCACACGAGCAGCCGGGGGCCGCCACCACCGCCGACCAGGGGGCCAGCGCGGCTGCCACCCAGACCACCGCCGCGCCCCCACCAGCCACGGGACTCGACCTCCTGCCCGCGGCACTGGCGGACCTCGCCGACAACCTCCGCGCCATCCGTTTTGAGCTCGCCGAGATCAAGGCAGGCCAGCACCCGCCGCCCCCGACGGCCGCCGCTCCGGCCGTGTCCGCCACCCCGCCACCGCCGGCCTCCATCGCCAGCAAGGCCCGCCCCGCGTTCCAGTGGCCGGCGTCGCCCTCGCCGATCCCAACATGGGCCAACACTCCTCCCGTCTACACTCAGGCTGCGGCACGGACGACGGTTAAGCAGCCTGCCCACACCTTTGGCGGTCCGGGTGGGTTTGCTGCTCCCTTCGCCGATAGCACGTCCTTCACCCCAGTCCGCCCAGAGGGCGCCTACGAGGTCCCGCCGCCAGCACAGCAGTCGCCCCGCTTCACCAAGCTGGAGTTCGCCACCTACGACGGCGCAACCGACCCCCTGAACTGGCTGAACCAGTGTGAGCAGTTCTTTCGGAGGCAGCGGACGCTCAGCTCCGACCCGCCCCTTCAAGCGGCCGACGGCTGCGGAGCAGCTCGATAGGCGCCGCAAGGGGCTGTGCTTCAACTGCGAGGAGCAGTATGCGCCGAGCCACACGTGCGCCCGCATCTTTTACCTGGAGACTGTTGACGACGCCGACGTGGCGTCCCTCACCACCGAGCTCGAGGCCGCCACCATCACTACGGCCGGCGTCACGACCTACGGGCCGGTCGATGCATCCGCCTGCGTCATCTCTCCTCATGCTATGGCGGGCATCGCGACGGCGAAGACGATGCTGCTCCCGGTGACGATCAATGGGGAGCGCCTTACTGCGCTGGTGGACACGGGCTCGACGCACAACTTCTTGTCCAACACCGTCATGCGCCGCCTCGCCCTACAGCCGGCGGGACCCGAGACGTACAGCGTCACCGTTGCCAACGGGGACCGTCTTACGTGCAAGGGCATGGCGCGACAGGTTCCCATGCTCATAGGCGACGAGCCGTTCTCCATAGACTGCGTCGGCATCGACTTGGGCTGCTACGACTTCATCCTCGGCGTCGATTTCCTGCGCACGTTAGGCCCTATCCTGTGGGATCTCGACGTGCTGTCCCTGATCTTCTGGCGCGAGGGCGGCCGCCGTGTTCACTGGACGGGCTTGAGCAGCACCGGCGCATCACCGCGGCTCCACCTGCTGGCCGACGCGCTTGACGAGGCGCATCCCCTTTTGGCCGACTTACTGCAGCAGCACGGCGACATCTTCGACGAGCCGCAGCCCCCCCAATCGCGGCCTGTGACCACCGCATCCACCTGCTGCCGAACACGGCGCCCGTCGCCGTGCGGCCGTACCGGTACCCACAACTGCAGAAGGACGAGCTCGAGCGCCAGGTGGCGGTCATGCTGGCACAGGGCATCATTCGGATTTCGACGTCTCCGTTCTCCGCGCCCGTGCTCCTTGTGCGCAAGGCCGACGGCACGTGGCGTTTCTGCATCGACTTCCGTGCCCTCAACGCCGTGACGTCCAAGGACAAGTTCCCCATCCCCGTCGTGGATGAGCTCCTGGACGAGCTGCACGGCGCGCGCTTCTTCACCAAGCTGGATTTGCGCTCGGGCTATCATCAGGTGCGCATGCACCCGGACGACATCGCAAAGACGGCGTTCCGCACTCACCATGGCCACTACGAGTTTTTGGTGATGCCGTTCGGCCTCTCCAACGCGCCGGCGACTTTCCAGGCCTTGATGAACGACGTGCTCAGCCCCTACTTACGCCGCTTTGTGCTTGTTTTCTTTGATGATATTTTGATCTACAGCGCATCTTGGGCGGAGCACCTGCAGCACGTGGCCATCATCTTCAACGAGCTTCGAGCGCATCGCCTTCATCTCAAGTGCTCGAAGTGCTCGTTTGGCACGACGTCCGAAGCATACTTGGGCCACGTCATCTCCGCGGACGGTGTCACGATGGACGCGGACAAGGTCGCCGCCTAGCCGACGCCCAAGTCCCCGCGCGCTCTTCGCGGATTTTTGGGCCTCGCGGGGTACTACCGGCGGTACATCCAGGATTTCGGTCTCATCGCCGCGCCACTCACGCGCCTGCTCCGCCGCGACGCCTTCTCCTGGGACGAGGAGGCGGCCACGGCCTTCGCCGCCCTGCAGCAGGCCCTCACGACGGGCCCCGTTCTTCAGATGCCGGACTTCGACGAGCCGTTCGTGGTGGACTGCGATGCCTCCGGCATCGGCTTCGGCGCAGTCCTTCATCAGGGCGAGGGGCCACTCGCGTTCTTCAGCCGCCCCTTTGCCGCGCGCCACCACAAGCTCGCCGCGTATGAGCGCGAGCTGATCGGGCTGGTCCAGGCGGTGCCACTGGCGGGCGTATTTGTGGGGCAGGACGTTCCGTGTACGCACGGACCACTACAGCCTGAAGTTCTTGCTTGATCAGCGCCTCTCCACCGTGCCGCAGCATCAGTGGATCAGCAAGCTCTTCGGCTTCGACTTCACCGTCGAGTACCGCCCCGGCCGCCTCAACACGGTCGCCGACGCCCTGTCCCGCCGCGACATCGACGACGCCACCGACGCCCACATAGTGGATGCGGCCCTCTGCATCCACTCCGGGCCATTGTTCGCCTACATCGACGAGGTTCGCCACGCTACTGCCGAGGCCGCGGATGCGCAGCAGCTGCGTCAGCGCCTGGCCGACGGTGAGCTGGCCGCGCCATGGCGCCTGGATGAGGGACTACTACTCCATGGGCGCCGCATCTTCGTACCGGATCATGGCGACTTGCGCCACCAGGCCTTGTCCTTGGCGCATTCTGCAGGTCACGAGGGCGTCCAGAAGACCCTCCACCGTCTCCGCACTGATTTTTACATTCCAGGGGATGGCGCTCTGGTGCGCGACTGGGTGCGGGCGTGTTTCACGTGTCAGCGGAACAAGACGGAGACGCTCCGCCCGGCGGGCCTATTGCAGCCGCTGGACGTACCATCCAGGTGTGGGCAGACATCTCCATGGACTTCATCGAGGGGCTACCGAAGGTGGGCGGCAAGTCCGTCATCCTCACGTTGGTCGACCGATTCTCCAAGTAAGCGCACTTCATCGCTCTGGGCCATCCCTACACGGCGGCATCCGTGGCACGCGCCTTCTTCGACGGCATCGTTCGTCTCCACGGGTTTCCGTTCTCCATCGTCAGTGATCGTGATCCTGTGTTCACGGGTCACGTCTGGAAGGACCTCTTTGGGTTGGCGGGCGTGAAGATCCGCATGAGCACGGCTTTTCATCCTCAGACGGACGGCCAGTCCGAGGTCGTCAACAATATCATCGCCATGTACCTCCGCTGCATCACTGGGGATCGTCCACGAGCTTAGGTGGACTGGCTGGCGTGGGCCGAGTACTGCTACAACACGTCCTACCACTCCGTGCTGCACGCCACTCCCTTTGAGGTGGTCTACGGGCGTTCCCCGCCGGCGATGCTACCCTATGCGCCTGGCACGGCACACACTGAGACGGCGGATGACCTGCTGCGTACCCGCGACGATATACTGGCTGAGGCGCGCCAGCGACTTCTTCAAGCTCAGCAGCTGGCCAGGAGGTACTATGATGCACACCATCGTGAGGCGGAGTTTGCGGTGGGCGACTGGGTCTGGCTACGCCTTCTTCACCGGACGACCCAGTCCTTGGACCCGCGCTCCCGACGCAAGTTGGGGCCTCGTTACGCGGGTCCCTTCCGTGTGCTGGAGCGCATCGGCATGCTCGCATACCGTCTTCAGCTGCCCAAGGGCTCGCGCCTCCACGACGTCTTCAACGTCGGCCTCCTGAAGGCCTACCGTGGCGACCCTCCGTCTGCACCACCAGTTCTTCCACCGATTTCGGATGGTCGTCTCGAGCCTGCCCCGGCGAGTGTGGCTCGCGTGATGAAGGCCCAGCAGCGACGTGGAGTCTGGCACGTCTTGGTGCATCGGACAGGCATGCCAGAGGATGAGGTGACCTGGGAGAAGCTTGAAGATCTCAGCCAGCAGTTTCCAGAAGTTCAGCTCGAGGACGAGCTGTTTGAGAAGGCGGGGAGAGATGTTATGGTCGGTTTACAGTATACACGCAAGAAGTCGACTAGTGGCTAGTTGTGGGCTTAGCCCAAGTAAATTAGGGTTTAGAGGATGCCGTCCTCCTATATAAACACATGTATCCCTTCGTGATTGAATAGACAATAATCAGTATCATACTGTCTCGTCTCCTGAAGGGAGACGGGAGACCCCCAGCCCCAGCCGCACCAAACCCTAGCCGCCGCCCTTCTTCCTCCGCGACGGCGCCACGTCGCCGGCGCCGAGCCTCTCAACCTCTCCGCCCCCACTTCCACCCCTATAATCTCCGCCCTAGATCCGGTAGAACCCTAGCCTCTACCAAATACACTAGTTTTTTATTCACGAACGCGCGAGAAAGAACGCCCTTTTTATAGATAGAAGAAAATTTGATCCAGCTTCTGAGGGAAACCGGACCCAAAAACCATACAGTACGTACTGCTTACAACGCACACCCACTGTCGTGGTGGTATCACGACAGATGTCATGGGAGGACTTGAGTTGGGGCCGATGAACACTGTTGGTGTCCAGGGAGGGATAGTGTGCTAAGAAGCACACACGGAAGACAGAAAGCACACCCGATATACCCAGGTTCAAGGCCCTCGTGAGGAGATAAAACCCCTACTCGTACTTGTCTGTCTGTATAAAGAGGTATCCGAGTTACAAGGTTGCTCCTTGAGCTGTTAGAGCTAGAGGAAGAAGAAGAAGCTCTCTTTAAAGGAATGAATCTCTCTCTCATGGGTCTCTCGCGCGGGAGGGCATCCTTAGACCTTCCATAATGCATCGTCTCTGAGCGCGACATCCTAGTCAGTAGACGATTATAAGATACAACTATCCTAATGCATTGTATGTTAAGTGTTGTATCTAAGTACACATGTATTTAATGGTTTTAGCCTCATACTTACATGTGATTGGTCTAACAAATTATTTTGCCTATGATACCGTGCAAGAGACGTATAGTAAATAAGATACAACAACCTTCTCTTTCCTCATTAAATATAATGCCACATCAACATTTTTCCTATGATATTGTGCCAAGATACTACCATTACGAAAAGTCTGATATACTAGTGGCCAGGGACATGCGGTATATAGGGTGTAGGTGAATTACACTGTGGCGTAGCGCACGCCGGCCGACACGGGCCTAAAGTCCAACGCGCGTCACGCACTGTCAGAGACACGACGTGACCTCACCCATACCTGGTCACTGCTCTCACGTACGCTCTGCGTCAGCCGGTACGTGATCGCCTAGTAAGTTGAACCCGCACGCCTATACCTTCCCGTGATATCTGGGATTCACCTGCACCATTGACCCTTGTCCGAGATCACACGTTCTTCTTCTATCCCGGCTCTTCCAAGGACAAATCGGATAACCCAGGCGAGTTCTTTTCTGCAGGATAACGTACAACAAGCATATACCTACACACCTCTTATGTCGGGAAACATATGCCGGTACGGCATTATCCCGGTCAACCTTGACCAGGTACACTCTTTGGACACCATTTTTTACCTTCCATGACCCTACCCGGGGATAGCCCCCCAACATTAGTCCCCAAAGCTGGCGTGGTCCAGCATACTCGGATGATGGGCCGCGGCAGGTTTCCAAATAACAACTACATGTTGTCAAACCGACATGCCTTATGCCGGTTCAGCTCTTCGTCTCAGAATTGATCCTCGATCAGAGACAAGATTTTACCGAATTCCCGACACAACTTATGCTGAGTTAACACTTGTTCCAGAATGGGTACTTAGCCATTTCTGCTTCTTGGTTTGATTCAAATGCCTCGAGATAGGAGGAGCCTCCTCGTTTCCTCCGTATTGTGGCCACGCCACGCGGCAGAAAAACTGGGCGCCCCCTCGATTCTCGTGCGTGACATAACCACGCGCACGCCACGCACGCCCGCGGGCCCACATGCTGTCCACTCACACCAGGTACTTGAGTGCACCTGCCGGATTCCCCGGGATTTACTGCGCCATGCCGCGCAGTTACACTTACGCACGCGATCGTGGGTGTGGTTGCCCATTTTCGTGCAATCGTGGGCGCGGTTAAACGCGCCAGTTACCAAAAACCGCGCACGCACGATCCCACGCTGCTTTGCCTTTCGCATGTATAAATACGGGTACGAGGTGCACTGCTCTTCTCCTTCGCCATTTCCCTGTTCTCTCCTCCACCGCGCATAACGCACCAATCACCGCACCACCACGCAGTCCTCCAATCCGCAGCGTTGCGCCCGCCCCCGGAGAGCGGACACCGCCACAGTTTCGCGCACCGCGCCGTGCCGGAGCACCGCAGTACCTCGCCGCAGCAGCATCCGCCGCCGCCACGGATCTGAACCCTTCCGTCGCCATCACCGGACTACGCACCACCACCGCTGCCGCCATCGAGTTCGTTTTCTCCGTCGCCACCGCCACACGTTCTTCCTCTCCGAATCTCCGCGTCACCAGAGCGGAGTAACTCCGTCGCCGTTCTTCCCCGCGTGTTTCTTCACCGACAAGACAGATCTCCTGAAAGCACCGAGCTCGACCTTCATCACCATGGCTTCCAACAAGCTCATCGTCGCTGAGCAGGAGGATGAAGCCTTCGACGAATCCACACGTGCCGCCTGGGAGGGATCCCAAGTGACGCAATTCGAGATCAAGTGGCTGCGTGACACCCCCCGGATCCCGAAAGGGGTCGCGTGCCGGCTTCCGGGCGAGGAGATAATCCCCGAGCCCGAGACTGGTGAATATGTAGTTTTCCTCGCTCACTTTCAGCGAGGATTTGGTCTTCCACTTTGTGACTTTATGCACCGCTTCTTCGATAGATTCGGTCTCCGACCACATCACCTCCCGGCAAACGCCATCGCCACACTTTCCGCCTTTATATCCTTCTCCGAGGGCTATCTCGGTCTCTGGCCCACAATTAACATGTGGAGCAAGTACTTCCAGTTCCAGAAGCAGGTTGTCCGGGATCCAGAGAACCCGGGAGCCCCCAAACAGATGACGCAGTGCGGCCCCGCCACCGTGATTCCCTGGCGCGGCTCCGCCTTTCCCAGAATCCGGGGCTTGGAGTCATGCCGAAAGTGGCTCCTCTCCTTCTTATATGTCAAGAACACCACAAAAACCGACTTAATTCGGCTTCCGAAATTCAACATCAGCCCCCCTAGTGGTTGAGATGAACTGGAAGCACAATCCCCGGGACACAATTCCCGAGATCAACCAGATCCACCAAGTCCTGCTAACTCTCAAGGAGGACGGATTCACGGAAGATGACCTCCTCGCCACCTTCATCAGCCGCCGAGTTTTGCCGCTCCAATGTCGGGTACATAAGATCTGGTATATGAGCGGATCTCGGGACCCAACCCAGATTTCTACCATTGAGCTCACCAAAGAGCAAGTCCGGAGGCGCGTCAAGGCCTTGAATCGGACTCAGTTGATGGATGACTGGGAATGAGGTCTTGAGCCCTACACCAGGATATGCCAAGCACCGGTGGTAAGTGATGACCCACAAGTATAGGGGGTGTATCGTAGTACTTTCGATAAATAAGAGTGTCGAACCCAACGAGGAGCAGAAGGTGTTGACAAGCGATTTCGATGAAGGAATAACCTAGGGTTTTTTTATATTGCAGAGAAATAAAGTGTGAGTAAATAAAATGCAGTAATAATAATTGCAGCAAGTGGCCCAATCCTTTCTTCAGCAAAGGACAACCCGATAGGTTTACTTATGATTAACAAACGTTCTCGAGGACACACGGGAGGTTTCTGTCTAGTGCTTTTGTTCCATGCAGCCGAATAATGTTTGGTGTTTTGATAAGTGTTGTGTGGGTGAACCTATGCTAATGTACCGTCCCATCCAAGACTAATACATACTTGTGATTATACCCCTTGCAAGCATCCGCAACTACAAGAAAGTAATTAAGAAATAAATCTAACCACATCTTTAAACTCAGGGATCCTACGCTCCCTCGTGTAATGGTTCCCTAAAGGGGGTTTAGGCTTCTGTCACTCCGGCAACCCCACAATTAGTAGCCAAATACACGATGCATCCCCCTAGGCCCATAAATGGTGAAGTTTCATGTAGTCGACGTTCACATGACACCACTATAAGAATAACACCACAACTTAAATATCAAACATTAAATATTATTCAACATTACTTCACTACTAACACCACAACTCTATTGTTGTTTTGCATTAGAGGTGATATAATGGATGATAACAATCTGGTCATAAAGTGCAAACACCGATAAATCTCACAAGCACCAACTACTAGCAAGCAATCCACACCGGGAGAGAGATCTAATGCCAAACAACGATAGAGGCCCCTAATTGTTACACCGGGATGATGGTGGATGATGAGGGTGATGGTTCTGGTGGTGATAATGATGATGATGACGATCTTGATGATGCCCGGAGTGATGACGGTGACGATGGCGGTGATTTCCCCTCTCCAGAGAGGAATTTCCCCGACAGATTTCTCCCTGCCAGAGAGCTTTTCTCTCTCGGGTGTTTTCCGCCCCGAGGCGGCGGCGGAATAATTCTTCGACGATGGTATGAGGCTTAGGGTTTCCTCGGGGCCAAGTACGCCAAAAATACCCCCAGAGGTGGGCCAGGGTGGACACACCCCTAGGTGGCGCAGCCAAGGGGGGAGGGGAGCCACCTCATGGTGTGGGCCCCTGGTGGTCCCCCTTGGCTCTCCTTCTGGCTGATTTCCTCCTCTGAACTTCTAAGACACCCCCGATGTCCCTCTTCTTATTCCGATCTTGTGAAATATGGTATCTCGGCGGTGCTTTTTCCATCAGATTCCTGGTCCCGGTGTTTATTCTCCAAAAATTATGAAACATGCAAAATAAGATAAAATAACATAAGGGATGCATCATAACATGAAATATATCGATGAATAACAGAAAATTATGATATAAAATAGTGATGCAAAATGGACGTATCAATTCCCCCCAAGCTTAGACCTCGCTTGTCCCCAAGCGAAGCTGAACTCAGTAAACATGACCACAGGTTTATGAAGTGAAGAGTCGATAAATAAAATACGGACAAGAAGCATCACATTTATCTATGCACCAATCATTATAGAAAACAACTTACTCTCATATAACCTCACTTGAAACGATTAAATGGGAGTCACAAACAAAGATGCAAAAGAGAGAATCAAAATTGGTGATGGCAAACTTCGTTCTTGGTCAGAGAACATTTAATGATATCATACTTATCTTAGGTGAAGTCTTTATAACAAGGCTTATATTGTAGAGCTTAACATGTTTAATTATAACAATCCTTTTACAGTGATTCATAGCTTTCAAAGTAATATTCATTCAGATAATAAAGCATGTGCTAAACAAAAAAGGATAGAAAACATGATTGGATAAATCAACATATAGATGATGAGATCACAACAACTCAAATGCTTGCTGGAGACAGAAAGGAATGGGTTTACTAACTCAACATAAATGTAAAAGATAGGCCCTTCGCAGAGGGAAGCATTGATCACTCATGTGCTAGAGATTTTATTTTGTAATACAAAGTTATAAAATGGTTGACACTCCTCCCAACCTTTCTTACACAAACCATGGCTACCTAATCCTCGGGTGCCTGCCAACAATCACAAACCATGGAGGAGTGTCTAATTATTTAGAGGTGTATGCTAGTGTCAACGAATGGTAAACAGAAAATACAGTACGTCACAAGCCAACTAGACTTCTTAAGAGCGGCTCCCATATGAAGGACGCAACTGGTGTAGAAGGTCATCCCTCATCCTCTTTTGTTTACACGATTATGCTTTGACTGATAAATCAGGGGAAAAAATAGTGAAGAGAATTTATGTATTAGTTTGGGGCTAGGCACCCCGCTGCCAGCTCTTCTAGCATTTTGGATAAGCGGATGAAGCCACTAGTCCAGGTGTTTGAAGTCCAGTCAACAAGTGAGATAAAGATTCTCTATCGACGTCCTCATGAGCAAAAACAGGAACACAAAACAAGAGAAATTTTGAAAGTTTTAAAGGTAGCACATGAGCAATTTACTTGGAGTGGCAGTGAAATACCACATATAGGTAGGTATGGTGGACACAAATGGCAAGGTTTTGGTTCAGGGTTTGGATGCACGAGTAGAGCTCATACTCAGTACAGTGTTTTTGGCTAGCATGGCTGGGTAGTAAGCATAAGAGTTGAGGGAAAACAAACAAATATACATACGATGAAACCGATCATGCAATCTTCATTGAAAGCCCAAGCGATCTTAACTTGTGAATACTAAGTTTATGAGCTAATAGGCAAATTCCTCTTTCTTATGCTAGCAACTCAAATTATTATTTCTACTGACCCAAGCTAAGTTTGCATAAACCAATTAGATTAACTTGATGATCTCCAGAGTGATACCAAATACTAACAACAAGCTCAACCATATGATAGAAATTGAAAACTAAAATAATGTGCATAGAAAGTAAATGATGAAACTTCTCATTAATATTTCAAACCAGCAACTCACACCAACGGATACAATGATAACCAACTAAGGAGAGATACTTCGATAATGCAAACCATCCTATATGATAACTTCTCTACTCATGACATGACTCTACTGAAAAAGTAAAAAGATAAACGATAGTGATGCGATACCGCGGCACTCCCCCCAATCTTGGAACGAGCCAAGGGGATGCCAATACCAATGACGAATCAATTCTTCGGTGGTGGTGACGGTGGAATCATTTGGAGAGGAGTCAGAAAGCCTTTGATGATACGACGGAGCTCAATGTTTTCCGCCTCCAGAATTGCTACCTCGGCCTTGAGAATACGATATTGTTCGTAGAATTGACCCGGTGTGCTTCAGCTAACACATGAAGTATGTTGGGGTATTGTTCCCGAGGTACGGTCCCCTGCACATTATGAGAATAATGACGCTGAGGGTTAATGGATCCCACAGAGGTGGGATTGCCCGTGGGTGCTGGTGCAGCCCTCCGGATCTCTTCCCTCATGTTGTTAATCATGTCTTCCCTCCTTGCATCTATCTCCTCTTCCGTCGCCCATCCCGCGAAAGCACCCTTGTTGATGTCTTGCTGGATTTGTCGAAGACGATGTGCAACGTAATCCTCAATGCTAAAGCCGAAGGAGGACATCCTTGACCTAGAAACTCCGGACTCCTGACAGGAAAACAACTCGAAACAAAAACACGACGAGAAAACAATATACGGACCTCGGGGGGGGGGGGGGGTCCGGGGGATTATATAGCAAAAAGTTTCATAACAAAAGGAAAGTCCAGGTCGAAAACGAGTCGGAGAGGGGCTCTGGGGCGCCCACACCATTAGGTGGCGCGGGCCCGCGCCACCTAATGGTGTGGAGCCTCCGGGCTCCGTCTTCGTCTCGTTTCCGGCTCATAATTTTTCATATTTTCCAAAAACAGTAAAAATAAATTTTGGAAGATGTTTCGCGAACGTTTTCTTCCCAAAACTGATACCTATTCGAAAATGGCTCTACAGATTCTGAAATATGCTTCTTAATAAATTCTTCCGGGATCATGGCTGGAATACAATCAACATTTTCATTATAAGGATCTCCAGAAATATAATGCTTGAGTCTTTGGCCATTCACCACTTTTGAAGAGTTATTTTCAAGGGAAACAATTTTAATTGCCCCGAACGATATACCTCTTTGATAACAAAAGGTCCTTCCCATCTCGAGAGTAGTTTTCCTACAAAAAATCTGAGACGAGACCTATACAATAGCACTTTCTCACCAACATGAAATTCTCTTTTAATAATTCTCTTATCGTGCCACCTTTTAACTTTCTCTTTAAAGAGCTTAGCATTTTCATATGCTTCACTCCTTCATTCATCTAAAGAACTTAACTCAAGCAACCTTTTCTCACCAGCAAGTTTAAAATCTCTATTTAGGTCTTTCACTGCCCAATAAGCTTTGTGTTCTAATTCTAGGGGCAAGTGACAAGATTTTCGATAAACCATTTTAGAAGGAGACATGCCCATGGGGTTTTTATAAGCAGTTCTATAAGACCATAGAGCATCATTTAATTTCTTAGCCCAATTTTTTCTAGATTTGTTAACAGTCTTTTGCAAGATAGATTAGATTTCTCTATTTGATAATTCTACTTGTCCACTAGTTTGAGGATGATAGGGTGAGGCAATTCTATGATTAACATCATATTTAGCAAGAGTTTTTCTAAAACCACCATGAATAAAATGAGAACCCCCACCAGTCATAAGATATCTAGGCACACCAAACTTAGGAAAAATAATGTCTTTAAGCATTTTTAATGAGGTTTCATCATCGACACTTTTAGTAGGTATAGCTTCTACCCATTTAGTAACATAATGAACATCAACAAGAATATGAGTGTAGCCTTTTGAAGGAGGGAAAGGACCCATAAAGTCAAATCCGCAACAATCAAACGGTTCAATAACAAGAGAATAATTCATAGGAATTTCATTACGTCTAGAAATATTTCCAACCCTTTGACATTGATCACAAGATAAAACAAACTTTCTAGCATCTTTAAAGAGAGTAGGCCAATAAAAACCTGATTGTAGAACCTTATGTGCAGTTCTATCTCCAGCGTGATGTCCTCCATAAGCACTACTATGACATTTTCTCAGTATCTCTTGTTGTTCATTTTTAGGAACACATCTTCTCATAATACCATCAACACCTTCTTTATATAAGTGTGGGTCATCCCAAAAATAATGCCTCAAATCATAGAAGAATTTTCTTCTTTGCTGAGTTGTAAAGGTAGGAGGCAAATACTTGGAAACAATAAAGTTAGCATAATCAGCATACCATGGACTCTCTTGAGAGCTCACTTTTATTGCAGCTAACTGTTCATTAGGAAAACTATCATTAACAGAAATAGGGTCATCAGGGATATTTTCTAATCTAGACAAATTATCAGCAACAAGAGTTTCAGCACCCTTCCTATCCACAATATGCAAATCAAACTCTTGTAAGAGAAGCACCCATCTAATGAGACTAGGATTAGCATCTTTCTTTTCCATGAGGTACTTAATAGCAGCATGATCAGTATGACTAGTAACTTTAGAATCAACAATATACTGCCTAAATTTATCACAAGCAAAAACTACAGCTAGGAACTCTTTCTTAGTGGTAGCATAATTCTTTTGAGCAGGATCAAGAGTTTTACTAGCATAGTGAATAACATTTAACTTATTATCTATCCGCTGTCCAAGAACAACACCTACAACAAAATCACTATCATCACACATAATTTCAAACGGAAATTCCAATCAGGGGGTTGAACAATAGGGGCAGATATTAAAGCCTTCTTTAAAATTTCAAAAGCTTCTTTACAATCTTCATAAAAAACAAAAGGTACATCCTTTTGAAGAAGATTAGTAAGAGGATTTGATATTTTAGAGATATCTTTAATAAAACTTCTATAGAAACCAACATGCCCAAGAATACTACGAATACCTTTGACATCCCTCGGATAGGGAATTTTCTCAATAGCTTCAACTTTAGCTCTATCAACTTCAATACCTCTTTCAGAGATTTTACGTCCAAGAAAAATTCCTTCATTAACCATAAAATGGCATTTCTCCCAATTAAGGACAAGATTAGTCTCCTCACATATCTGCAGAACTTTATCAAGATTCCGCAAACAATTATCAAAAGAAGTTCCATAGACGGAGAAATCATCCATGAAGAATTCCACAATTTCTTCACAAAAACCATGAAAGATAGCGGACATGCATCTTTGAAAAGTAGCAGGAGCATTACATAAACCAAAATGCATACATCTATAAGCATAGGTTCCATAAGGACAAGTAAACGTTGTTTTCTCTTGATCAAGCTTTCTAACAGCAATTTGAGAGAACCCAGAATAACCATCAAGAAAGCAGAAATTAGTTTTCTTAGACAACCTTTCTAACATTTGATCAATAAAAGGCAAAGGATAATGATCTTTCTTAGTAACTTTGTTAACCTTTCTAAAATCAATACACATCCTATAACCAACCACTACTCTTTGAGGAATAAGTTCATTATTTTCATTTGGCACAACAGTCATCCCTCCTTTCTTAGGGACACAATGCACATGACTAACCCATCTACTATCAGCAATAGGATAAATAATACCAGCATCAAGGAGTTTCAATACCTCGTTTCTTACCACATCCTTCATCTTAGGATTTAAACGACGTTGATGTTCAACAACTAGCTTTGCATCAGGTTCAATATTAATAGCATGCTGACATATGGAAGGAGAAATCCCCTTCAAATCATCAAGAGTATAACCAATAGCTCCTCTATGTTTCCTCAATATTCCCAATAATCTCTCCTCTTCTTTACCAGAAAGTTTAGAACTAATAATAACAGGATATAATTTCTTATCATCAATATGAGCATATTTAAGATTGTCAGGCAAAGGCTTTAAATAAAAATTAGGATCCTCCTTGGGTGGTAATGTGGTACCCAAGTCTTCCACCGGTAAATTATGTTTCAGCATCACTGGCTGATGTAGGAAAATCTCGTCAATTTCATTTCTTTCTTCCATAAAGACATCACTTTTGTGGTCTTCCATGTATTGCTGCAAAGGATTGTTAGGAGCAAGAGCAATAGCAGCCAATTGTTCAACTCTATAGTTCTCATTAGGTAATTCATCTTCATAAGGTGCTTTAGCGAATTTGGAGAAATTAAATTCATAAGATTCTCCATCAAAATTTGTAAGGATTTTCTCCTTTTACAATCTATAACAGCACCACAAGTGTTTAAGAAAGTTCTACCAAATATAATAGGACAAGTATCACTAGCAGAAGTGCCTAGTACTAGAAAATCAGCAGGATATTTAGTTTTACCACATAAGACCTCCACATCTCTAACAATACCAATTGGAGAAATAGTTTCCCTATTAGCAAGTTGCATAATCACATCAATGTCTTCAAGTTCACAAGAACCAATTTCATGCATGATTTCTTTATAAAGCTCATAAGGAATAGTACTAGAACTAGCTCCAATATCACACACCATAATAGCAATGATCACCTATCCTAACATATAGCACAGGAACACTAGGTTTCCTAGATTTACTAGGATGAGAGACAATATTAGAAGCATCTTCACAAAATATAATGTGTCCCTCTTCTACATTTTCAGAAACAAGGTCCTTTACTATTGGTACTGTAGGTTCTACAGTTATTTGTTCCTCGGGTTCTATAGGTTTCCTTGCACTTTTATTAACCACACTAGCTAACATAGAATGTTCTTTTACCTTAGCAGGGAAAGGCATTTTCTCAATATAATGTTCAGGCACAATAGAATCAACAGTATGAACTTGTATATCTCTAGCAGGAACACAATTAACAGTATATTTATAAGGTACATGGTACTTATCCCATTCCTTTTTGGGAATATCAATATAAGAAGCAAAAGCCTTATATAAGTTTGCAGCAACTTGAGAATCAAGACCATAAACAATACTAACGTTATGAAAATCATCGGATGACATAAAAGTTTTAATGCATTCATAATCATAATTTATACCTGACTTTCTACCTTTGTCATTCTCCCATCCTTCAGTGTTTTCTTGAATACGGTCAAGAAGATCCCATTTAGCTTCATCCTTCATACGTTTAAATGATCCAGAACAAGAAGCATCCAATAAATCCTTATCATGAAGAGGAAGCCTTGCATAGAAATTTTGAATAGCAATATTACTGGGGAGCTCATGAATGGGGCATTTGAGCATTAGTAACTTCAGTCTCCCCCATGCTTGAGCAATACTTTCTCCGTCATGAGGCCAAAAATTATATATAAAATTCCGATCTCTATGAATTTCACTGGGAGGATAGAATTTAGAATAAAAGAGAGGTACAATTTCCTCCCATCCAATAGTCTGGCTATTTTTCAGCAGTTTGAACCATTCAGCGGCTCGGCCTGTCAATGATATAGAGAATAATTTCCTCTTCACTTGGTCCATTGTAATACCTGCACACTTGAAAAACTCGCATAATTCATGTCAAAAGAGCAAATGATCACCAGGATGGACATTTCCATCACCTGAATAGCAGTTATTCCTAACATGTTTAACAATCTTTATAGGTATTTTATAAGGATCCAAATCATTAGGCGGTGGGTCACTTACTACCCTAGCAGTGGAAGTAGTGCCCGCAAATAAGGACTCAAAAGGAGATCCAAACATAGTGTAATAAAACAGTAGACAGTAATAAAAACAACACTTATAGCAGAAGTTCCTTTATGAATTTCACTTTCCAATAGCGCTTCACTCACCGAAAACGGCGCCAGAAAATAGTCTTGATGACCCAAAAGTATAGGGGGTGTATCGTAGTACTTTCGATAAATAAGAGTGTCGAACCCAACGAGGAGCAGAAGGTGTTGACAAGCGGTTTCGATGAAGGAATAACTGTAAATACTGAAAGACATATTTGTAGGGTATTTTTGATATTGCAGATAAATAAAGTGCGAGTAAATAAAATACAGTAATAATAATTGCAGCAAGTGGCCCAATCCTTTCTTAAGCAAAGGACAAGCCGGTAGGTTTACTTATGATTAACAAACGTTCTAGAGGACACATGGGAGGTTTGTTGGGGGGATGATAACCCGGTAGGCCCATGCCTGGACGAAACCCGGCCAGAAGGAGATCGCACGAGACCCGGCCCAAGAGGAAGGAGATTCTAGGAGGCCCAAAGGAGAGTGCGGATCTTGTAATCCATGCCTTGGGGGCCACGGTTAGGAAACTTAGGGTTACGTGTGGGTTTCGGGTAGGATTCCGGGTGTGTCTTATATGGGAAGCCAGAGAGCCGGGTAATATATAAACCGGCTCCTAGGGCAAAGAAACCAGGCTTTCTAGAGATATTCGAGTATTCTGAGACTCGAGAGAAAGAGGAAGATTCGAGTTTGTAACCCTAGATTGGAGTTTCGGCAACATTATAGCCGGAAACCCTAGATTGCTAGTTAACATGATTTCCTCTGAGCTAAACCCTCTCCCAAACACCAGAGTCGGTTCGCCCCATACTAAGTTACCCCTGGTAACGTCTGCCGTGAATATCCCGCGACAGTTGGCGCCCACCGTGGGCCCTACGTCCAAAGGTGTTTACATCATGGGAGAAGCTCGGGAAAGCATGAAGAACCTCGTCATCGGAGAGATCGTCACCAACCCCGAAGGAAATTGTAGACGACTTTGGCTGGGGGCCAGAGTCGGATGAGCCGTAAACCGGATCTATTATTACGATCGGCCGGGTTAACGTCTTCGTCGGCATGGTATGTGCATCTGGTTTTGTTTCTGACCATAATAAGCATGATTCTGTGTCAGGGGACGATACCTGTGTTCAATCGGACGGAGAAGAGTCGGTCGGGACAGCAGAGCCAGAGAAGGAATCCCCCACGAAGAGGGAACAGCCGGAGGAGCCGGTATGGACCCCGCGTGGCCGGGTTATGGGAGAAGATGATACCGAGTCTATCTTGCACTTGTTTGAAGATCGGTACGAAGAAGATAGTTGCGAAGAGGAAGAGTACGAATCGTCGCCAGGCATTGCGCGCCGAGTCGCGGTCTACATAGCCCCTGCAATCAATCTTAATCAGGGCGATGTGTCGGCGGCCGCGGCTGGAGCAGCGCGAGCGCTGGCCCAACAACAAACACCGGCTAACGGAAACCCGGTTATAGCCCGGGTCGATGGAGAGCCGGCCTCTGTTACTAGCGGAACTGGAGAAAGTGAGCGAAACAGAAATATGTTCGGATTTATGGCAAACAGAGCAGGAGGAGCAGAAACTTCACATCCGCGAAACCCGGCTCTGTTCAGCAATAATCTGATCCTGGATCCCACCGTATTGGCAACGGTGATAACCCCAGAAAACGCAGCAGCGCATGCCCGAGATCTAGACGTAGCCCGCCGGGCATTGGAACAACAAAGAAGGGAAGTAGAAGCTGAGAGGCAAGGGATGGCTGCGCGCCAGCGTGAGTTGGAAGAATTGGAGGATCGAATCCAGGCGCAAACAACGAGAATATATAATCAGAGGCATCAGACGAGGTTACCGGCGGCAGGTGGAAATCTACAGCCGGCCACACTGTTTATTACACCTCAAGATCAGCCAATCCCGGCTGTGAATCAGGGAACTGGATTTCAAGGAGCGACGCTCAGGGGACAGCCGGCCAACGTACCATCCGGGTTACCCGCGTTACCCGCCGGGACCCTAGGAGGCAATGCGGAGCCACCACCGTCACGATTTCACACCCCTCCGGGTCACTTGAATAACTCTATGGATAACATGTACGCCGCGACCCTAGCGCTCGACCGTATTCCATTGGGAGAATCGCCTCGAGCAATTGAAACTCGACATGCCATAGAGATGCTACGCACCGCGGTGGCTCAGCAGGCAAATTACCCGGACCATAGAAATGGTTTGCATGGGACGCCATATGTCAGCCGGCAACCTGGAAATACGAGGAATATTCAGTCAAGCTCGGCACGACGGAGGGAAGAGCAGCAGGAAATGCCGCCTCCTCCTCACAGGCCAGCGGCCCCTGCGGTTTCTGCGGCGCAGGCAATTGTCGATAGTTCCCGCGCGAGGCGTATGGCCGGGTCAGCGGTGCGAGGGCCAGCTGGAAGCGCGCCCCCAGCTGCGCCTGCCGAGTCTCATGTTTCGCGTGAAAGGCCGGTACTGACGAACCTGGCCGGGCCCAAATGCCTATCAGATGCCATCAGGGCGGAACCATACCCGGACAAGTTCAAGGAACCGGGTAAAGTTGTCAATTATGAGCCAACCATGGATCCTGAGACCTGGTTGAGCAGTTATGAGATGGCGATGTCTATTCGCAATGCATCAGAAAAACTCCAAGCCAAGTTCATGTATCTTATGATGTCTGAAGGAGCAGCAAAACTATGGTTCAACAACCTGCCTGAAAAATCCATCAATTCATGGAGTGAGTTAAAATCGGCTTTCATCAAACATTTTCATGGAACATGCAGGAAACTATATACGGTCGATGACTTGGACAGATGTATCCAGAGAAAAGGAGAATCGGCACGCAGCTTGGTACGCCGGGTTATGGAGATACTCCATTCTTCCACGGATATCCAACCAAAAGATGCAATACAAGCTATGGCAAAGACATGCAGATACACGCCTTTGGTGCAGAAATTGGTGCGTATGAAATCCAGTAGGCATGTGTCGGAAATCACTATGGGGGAATTAATGGACGCGTGCAATAAGCATGCCTCCACTGATACCACGGAAGAGGACATAGAGGAAAAGAAAGGGAAGGCCAACATGAGTAGTAATGGGAAACCCGGCAACAGCGCTACGCCGGGTAATAATGGAGGTGGTAACCGAAACAACCAGCATAAACGTCCGTATGAGGGAAACTCTGAGTTAGTCGCCAATACCGAGGCCGGATTCCCAAGGCCCAGGGTAGATGGAAACTTCAACGGAGGAGGCAATTATCAAGGACCACCGCGGCCGGCTAACCACATAGAAGCCTTCAGGATGCCTTGCCCGCGTCATAGTAGGAATGGCAAGCCGGCTAATCACTCGTTGGAACAATGCGTGGACTTACAGAGATGAAAAAACGAGGAGATACATAAGGCCCTGTGAGGCGCAGGCCGGGGAGGAAACCCGGGCAACGGACCACCCCCCGCCGGCAACGCAGGAGGAGGTAATCCTGGTAATAACCAGGGAGGTGCAGGCGGTTTTCAGGCTAACCCTAAGCAGCTAGGGCAATACCACGTCCACACCACCGGAACCTCCAACAAAGAAAGAAAGATACTTAAAAGGGCCGTAAACTCGGTTTCTTCAGGGGTTCCGAGGTATTTGAGATGGTCAGATCAAGAAATAACATGGAGCAGAAGAGATCACCCGGAATCGATAGAACATCCGGGTGTGTTGGCCTTTATGGTGGCCCCACAGGTCAATGTGTATGAGTTAAAAAAGGTCCTGATGGACAGTGGAAGTAGCATCAATATCTTATACTGGGAGACCTTTTTGCGCATGGGGCTCAAGGAGTCTCAGCTGCAGAAAAGCTCCACAGTCTTTCATGGAATTGTGCCTGGGCATTTGGCTTGCCCTAAGGGAAAGATAACACTAGAGGTTGGTTTCGGAGAATCCAAGGATAACTATAGAATAGAATGGCTCACGTTTGAGGTGGTGAAATTGCGCAGTCCCGATCACGCACTGTTCGGAAGGCCGGCCTATGCCAAATTCATGGCGAGACCGTGTTACGTTTACTTACAGCTCAAAATCCCGGGTCCCAAGCAGACCATCACTATACATGGGAATAGGGCCGTGGCGGCCGAGTGTGATGAAGGAGACGCGGCAATGGCAGAACAAGCTTGCAGGAAGGAAGAACTCAGGTATTACCGGTATCAGGTAGACCCAGAAGATCGAACAGCTTTGAAGAAACCAAACACGGACGATGAGAGAGCCAAGTTTAAGGCAGCCCAAGACACGAAGATGGTGGCCTTTATTGAGGGCGACTCTTCCAAAAAGTTTGCTATAGGTTCTAACCTGGGTAATGAGGAGGAAGAGGCACTCATAAAGTTTATTCGCGAGAATCAGGACGTGTTCTCTTGGACGCCGAGTGACATGCCGGGTATCCCGACTGAGCTCGCCGAACACAGCTTGCATGTTGATCCCAAGTCTCGACCAGTGAAGCAAGGCCTGAGAAAAATGAACGAGGAAAGGAGAAAGGCTATAGGCGCAGAGATAGCTCGGCTCCTAGCAGCCGGCTTTATCATGGAGGTCTTTCACCCGGACTGGCTGACAAACCCGGTGTTAGTGCTGAAAAAGAACAACGAGTGGAGAATGTGCATAGATTATACAAGTCTCAACAAGCATTGCCCAAAGGATCCATTTGCCCTTCCAAGGATAGATCAGATCATAGATGCAGTTGCAGGAAGTGACTTATTGTGTTTCTTGGATGCTTATTCCGGGTATCACCAAATAAAGCTCAAAAAGGAGGATTGGGAGAAAACTTCGTTCATAACCCCTTTTGGTGCTTTTTGCTATAAGACCATGACCTTTGGACTGAAAAATGCTGGCGCAACATATCAGCGGTGTATTCAGAAGTGCTTTGAGGATCAAATTGGGCGCAATGTTCATGCTTATGTTGATGATGTGGTGATTAAAACAAGGAAAGCAGAAACTTTCATAGATGACTTAAAGGAGACCTTCAAGAATCTGAGGAGATACCAGATGAAGCTCAACCCGACTAAATGTGTGTTTGGAGTGCCTGCGGGAAAGTTACTCGGTTTCATCGTTTCTGAGCGAGGGATTGAAGCTAACCCGAAAAAGATCAAAGCTATTCAGAATCTGAAAAAGCCGAAACAGTTGAAACATGTCCAGAAGCTCACGGGGTGCGTGGCAGCCTTGAGCCGGTTCATATCTCGGCTCGGAGAAAAAGCGATACCCTTATACCGACTCTTGAAGAAAACAAATAAGTTTGTATGGGACCAAGAGGCGGACGAGGCCTTCGAGGCTCTGAAAAAGCAGCTATCTGAGGCACCAATTTTAGCAGCGCCGGGTCCTAAAGAGCCCATGCTGTTATATCTTGCAGCCGGGCCCCGGGCAGTTAGCGTAGTGGTTGTGGTTGAGCGTAAGGAAGATGGAAAGGATCACCCGGTACAAAGGCCGGTTTATTATGTGAGCGAGGTCTTATCGGAAGCAAAGCAGCGGTACCCGCATTGGCAAAAGCTAGTTTTTGGGGTATTTATGGCCAGCCGAAAATTGAAGCCATATTTTCAAGAACACCCCATAACAGTATTGAGTTTCATACCAATGGCGGATATCATCAGAAATTCAGATGCGACAGGAAGAATAGCCAAGTGTGCTATCGAGATGGGGGATTATCACATCAACTACGAGCCCCGGTCTGCGATCAACTCCCAGGTTCTAGTAGATTTTGTCAATGATTGGACTCACACAAGCATGCCCATAATGATGCCAAGTTCAGAGTCTTGGGTGATGCACTTTGATGGCTCCAAGCAGTACGAGGGGTCAGGAGCTGGTGTGGTGCTCACGTCGCCAAAAGGAGATAAGTTGAGTTACATGTTACAAATTCACTTTGACTACTCTAACAATGTGGCCGAGTATGAGGCCATGCTACACGGATTACGAGTGGCAAAGGAGATGAACATTAAGCGCATAAGATGCTACGGAGACTCGGATCTCGTGGTACAAAAGGTCTCAGGTACATGGGACAGAAAAGATGCAACAATGGCGTCTTACCGCAGAGAGGTGGACAGGGTAGCCGGGTCTTTTTCCGGGTATGAAGTGGAGCACGTTGATCGGCGAAAGAATGAGGCAGCAGACGCACTTGCGAGACTCGGTTCGCATCGCGAGCCGGTTCCGCCTAATGTTTTCCTGGATGAGTTATGGCGGCCCTCTGTCAAAACCGAATCTGAAGAAGAATTAGCACATCAAAACCCGGATTCAGAGTTTGTGTCCGCAGTACGCGCTATCCCGGAGTGGACTGAGCCGTTCTTGGCGTTCTTAGCACGAGGTGAGTTACCATCGCAGGAAGTACTAGCCCGGCAAATCCTGAGACGGGCCAAGGGTCACTCCATCATTAACGGTGAGCTCTACAAGAGAAGTGCTACAGGTGTCTTTTTACGCTGTGTAATCCCAGAAGAAGGACGTCAGATATTGAAGGAGATCCATGAAGGCGATTGTGGACACCATGCCTCCACAAGGTCCCTTGTGGCTAAGGCATACCGACATGGTTTTTCTGGCTCACGGCTCTAGCGGACGCGGAACGCTTGGTGGCAAGATGTGATGGATGTCAAAGGTACGCTCGTCAAACACATGTGCCGACTATGGAGCTACGAACAATCCCATTGACTTGGCCATTTGTGGTTTGGGGTATGGACATGATAGGCCCCTTTCACATGTCTCCTTGCAAAAAGACCCATCTTTTGGTGGCTATTGATAAGTTTACCAAGTGGGTCGAAGTTATGCCAGTTACAAATTGTGAAGCGGCTACAGCTGTCAAGTTCTTGAAGAAAATCATCTATCGGTTTGGGTATCCTCATAGTATAATCACAGACAATGGAACCAACATGTTCTTAGGAGAGATGGAGAGATTTTGTGGAAACAATGGTATCCGGCTTGATGTAGCCTCTGTGGCCCACCTGCAAGCCAATGGGCAGGCGGAAAGAGCAAACCAGGAGTTACTTCGAGGATTGAAACGACGACTACGAGTCCCGTGTCTCAGAGCTGCTGGAGCGTGGGTCGAGGATTTATCCTCCGTGGTTTGGGGAATTAACACCACACCTAACAGATCTACTAAAATGACCCCATTTTTTATGGTTTATGGTGCAGAAGCAGTTCTTCCGAGTGATATCATCCATGATTCGCCACAGGCTGCAGACTAATTGGAAGTTGAAAACGAGAAGACCCGGCAAGACGCTGTGGATACGCTAGAGGAGCACAGAGAGCAAGCATTGGAGAGATCCGCCATATACCAGCAGGACTTAAGGCGATACCACAGCCGCCGGGTCAAGACCCGGGTTTTTCAGGAAGGAGACCTAGTGCTACGCCTGGTGCAATCCAAGGAGGGAAAGCACAAGTTATCTCCCCCATGGGAGGGTCCCTTCATTATAAGCCGGAATTTGCACAATGGATCATATTACTTGATAGATGCAAGGGAAGAGTCGGATACCGTCAATGACACCACCCATACCACTTCATCTATGCAAGAGCGAGAAAGACCATGGAACGTGGCTCAGCTACGTCCCTACTATACTTAGCATAGACTCGGTTTGCAAGTTGTATTGCACGATGTAACATGCAGCAGGTTTCAGACGCACTCTTTTCCTATCCAGGGTACCTAAGGGGACTGGAGGGTTTTTAATGAGGCAGTCTGCTGACCTAACCTTTTCATATCAATAAAAAGATGGTTAAATCATTATAGTTCTTGCGTTTCTTGTATTTTTTATTGTTTCTTTTGCACGATTTTTCTATGTTCAATCATGGTTTATATCAGGTAAGTATATTACGTTTAGCTAATTATAATTACCCAGTTATGAGAGATATAGTTTCAAGTTTACACTCCTTTTGGTTTTTATTTTAAGTTATCTGTAAAACCCAGTATTGCATACTATATACCTCGGTCCTCGGGGCTGATTGCTTGAATAGCGCAGTTACAAACTCAGACCCGGCCACGATGCCATTATGGTATGATGGCTGATTACTTGTAATAAGTACAGTCTACAGTGGCAATCTCATAACCTGGACAATAGAGCCAAACTTTTCTTGGCCTTTCTTGTTTAAGCTTGATGTGACTCGCAACAAAGTGGCATGATTGCTAGCCTATAAATTCAATCAGTCATGATGCCCATGGGGACTTGCCTGACCCTGTTTTCATAGAGTTATAAGAAACATTGAGTATCCACGCGAAAGCCGTCTTACAGCAAAGGGGGTCAAAAGGGTCATCTAAACCACAAGTTATGCGGAGTAAAAAGCAAAAAGTCGGAAACTCATAGTGTATTAAGCATAATTTCAAATAGTCTCGTAGTTGGGGATTTAGCAAGACATGGATTTTCTTAAGCCACAAATCCCTAGACTCCAACGTCCGAGTCTTGGGGACTTGGGGGCTTGAGAAAGCAACAAGTTATCTAGCTAATGAACTCAAAATTCAAAAATTCGAGTCTAGGGGACTTGGGGACTTAAGAAGCAAAGTTCACAGTCAAAAAATCCTAAGAGCCGGAGACCGGGTCTTTGGGACTTGGAAGAAAACTTTGCTCTACCCCAAAGCCCAAGAATCGGTATTTATTGCAAAAAATGTAGAAAAGCAAAAATATGCAAATATAAGATTGAAAAGTGCATACCAAATGGATGACCCGAGGGGCCATCAAAGCCATAGAAGTTTAAACGTATTACAAACCAAAGGAGTAGTATAAAAAGTGCACAGGCGCACTATCAAATAAACAAGTGTAGCAGGCATATTACAAATGCCTATTGGCCGAATGAGTGTTTGTTGGTAAAGACGATAACATTACTCGACGTCCATAGCCGAGTCTTCAAGGGTGGTCTTGGCAGCCGGGTCTTCAGCGTTCTCCCCTGCAGCTTTCCCTGCCTCTGTGTCCGGGTCAACCGCGGAATCAGCACGAGCGGGAGGAGGGACAACTGGAGTCGATGATGTTGGCGCAGAGCCGGCCCCGGCTTTCTTCTTGGCAACCTCTTCCTTGTACCAAGTCAGCATATCAAAGGGAGCAGGAAAATCAGAGCGCACCGGCTTATCTTTAGCGTCATATGGAGGTGTGAGCTTGTTTACATCAAGCTTCTCGGCAATCAGGCTGGCCGAGTGACGAATCTGAGTATTGATGACTTTGAGGTTCTTTGCTGAGAACCTCGAACCATCAGTGTTAAACTCGGGAAATCTGTTCACAAGCGTTGCCGGCTCAAGTTTCGTATAGTAGGCTTTGGCCAACGCAAGGCCACGGATTACTCCAACTTGGCACGCCGATCGCTTCCAAAGATCAATCCAGGCAGGGATTGTCGAGTACGCTTCAAGCATCTAGGATACGCCGCCATAAGTGCCGGTCCACTTCACAGCTTCGAGGGTCCACTTTTTCCCCACCGAGAATTGCCGAATAACAGCCTTAAGTGTCTTTAGCTTCTCAATATCATCCTGCTCCTCAGCATTTTCTCCCGGACCTGCAGAACGAAAAGAAAAGCAAGGTGGTGAGACTGGGTTAAAGACCCTACAAAATGAGAAATTCGAGCAATAATCGGGAGATTAAGTGTGCTTTACCAAGGATGGAGCTGTAAGTATCGGCAACAAAGGTCGAGAGTTTCTTCAAAAGCCCCTCAACGTTATGGAGTTTTTTCTTGTACTTATTGCACTCCTTAGAAAGCTCTTTGACCTCGGCCTCCAGCTCTTCACGAAGTTTGGTCTCAACCCGCAGGAGTTCGTTGGTTTTCGCCAACACCTCATCCGTCCGGGTCACATAAACCTGAAAAAAGACAAGGAAACATCAGTCGGCACTAGGATAAAGTTGCACACGAACGGTTATATAGCTACAAAAGTACCGAGTAAACTGATGACAGTTCACCCGGAACTTTGGGACTAGGATGAGTATGTACATAGTATTAGTTAAGCTACCTGATGCTCAGCTGCCAGAGACTCGATGCTATCTTTTTCAGTTGCTTTCAGGGAGTAGTACTCCCCCAACACCTTTTCAAAGTCAAGGCCGCTGAGAGCCGGCCTGGAAGAGCTGGGGTTTTGGTTACCCGGTGGTGGGGTCGCCTCCTGTTTCAGTGGGTCGACTCTGGTTGCCTGGGTGTTGGGAGCAGGAGATGCCCTTCGCGTCCCAAGAAGCTCGACGTCGGGGTCAGTCGAGTGATGCGTGTGTCAGACCCCGGACCCAGAGATATACATACTGTTATGTGCTCCTAGCCATGAACTCACAAGGGCTTCAGGGTTACCAGCCCCGGCCGCAACAAACAACGGCAGGCAGACCGGATTCATCGGCACGTAGTCCGGATCCCCGGTCTACTACTCCTTGTATCCATGCTAGTCATAACCAATTATGCATACCCAAGCGTCCAAGAGTCGGATGAAACTGAAGGAACGGGACCAAAGTTATACAGAGCTGCTATGTGTCCAGAAAGTGCAACAACAATCGAGGGTTACTGGGGTTACCTCGCCCCAGGCCGATCACATCGACAGGCGGGCTCGGACATGGATCATCGGCTCCACAACCCCTCGACTGCGACATCTATGCAGGCATAGCCAAAACTGTATAACAACGGGCTCGAAGCCAACAACCGATCAAAGCAGCACTCTAGACATGAAGCTTTATTAAGCAAGTAATACTAGAGTAGCTTACAAACAGAGGTCACACGACCCAACATTACATCAGACAACGGAAAGCAAATTATGTTGCTATTCAACAAGAACCAGAAAGGCCTAAGAGGCCGCAACATAAGGCGACGTCCCAGCCCATAGATTCCAGGCTGCTACCTGGGAAACCCCAAACTATCCGTCGACGTCCACGCTGAAACACCACCGAAGGTATGGAACTTCACCTGAACCAAATTGAAGCAAACATGAGTACGGGAGGTACTCAACAAGACTTAGCTAACCTATTATATATCTGCTTGTTCGAAAAGGGTTTATGAAGGTTGTTTTGCGTAAAGCCAACTTTGTTTCGAATAGAGGGAGATAGAGAAGTTTTTCACAAATCCTTTAAAAGAATACCCTCTCACGGGTATTGCCTTCAGAACCTTCGAAGCATCACCTTCAGCACCGATAACTGGAACCACCTCTTAAAGCTAATCATTCATTGGCAACATCTTTTACGTCATGTTCAAGTTATCTATGATCTCAGGATCCGTCACCAAGTTGTCCTTAACCGCGGACACGGCTTTTCGAAAAGATTAAACCCTGCAGGGGTGTACAACTTTACCCACACGCATCAACCGACTCTTAATGCCAAGCTATTGGCACAATTCCGACGATGTGCCGGCAGAGGGTGGCTGACCACGATCTTTCCCTTGCTTCGCCTATTCCATGAGTCGCTCCGAGTAGAGATGGACCGCCAATAGGGAGTGGCCATCTCCTGCCGGGTCTCTATCGTTGTGAGCGGTGCTTCAACTACTGTCTCGCCACAGGCTGTTACACCGCCACGTCCTAGTTTTGAAAACGTTTTAATATCCCCAGCAAATCCAAATGGAACGCCCGAACTAGGCAAATCATGGAACAAACTACACAAGTTGAAACCGAGGGGAATCCAATCCCCGTGTGGTTGCACGATCAGTCTTGGCTTCAAAGGCGAGAACTCGCTCCTAGGGGCATGAACGAGGCAAATCACCACATTCCATGTGGCAACTCATCCAAGCCTTTTAACCATATTATCCACACATCTCAAACCTTACCACGTCATCCTGTCATGCTAGATTCATTTCCTACCTCCGATTCATCAACCGGATGGAGCAGAGATCAACAGGCATGTATGACTAAGCATGGCATATTTGAGGCTTTGGCGATACACACAAACAAATCCTATGTCAGCTAGGAGCATGGAATCATGATATCTGGTTTATGCAACTAAATAGGATAACTCTATCTAATGACTCAAAATACTTTGTAAAGCATGCATCGTACGAGAAGGAAAACATTTCGAAAACATATATGGGCAGATAAGAGGTTATGCTTGCCTTGTTTCAAGAAAACCAGATAAAGCTTCGGGAATAAGTGCTTGACTTGGTTGTTTAGACCAAGTATTCGGCAACAGGGGTGTCGAACTTCACTCCGGATTCGCGTTCTACCGATAAGAGTGAATACCGGAAAGAAAGAGAACAACACTCAAAACAGGCATCGATGCAATGCTCAATATGTATGAATGAACATTTGAATGCATTAAAGAGAAGCCCTAAACATGGTTCATGGGTTGCTAGGGTTCATATGTTAGGAAAACAGTTTTAGTGGATTTAGTCCCGAAGTGGACCTCAGAGGCCGATTCGGGTAAAACCTGGAGGTGCGACAAGTTAAAGTGCTCAAAATAGGGTTGAGAACACCATAACTAGGTTGCATTTGAAATTCTAAGCATTTTGACATATAACTTGTAATTTTCTAATTTTCTTGAATAAAAACTTATTTTCTTTATTTTAAATGATTTAAATAATACTCAAAAATCAACATTGTCAAAAATGTGTGCAAATGATATAAACATGTAGATTATATTTTTCTGAACAAAATGGTATGTTGAACACATTTTTCTGATGAACCAAATAAAAGTTATTGCATTTTTAGATTTAATTCTTTTTCTGAAATTAAACCTAGGTGGGGTCCACGTGTCATGCTTCAATTTCAGTTAACAGAAATAAACAGAAAAAGGCCTTATGACACAAGCATGATGTCACAGTGACATCATCTCGGGCCAAATTGGCACAAACGAGTTGCAATCGACGAATTCAGTGCGCCGTTTTGAAATCAAATACCACCACGCGGTTGAGGAGGTCGCTGGGAGCCTAGGGGTGGCCGCGGCTCGCCGGGAGGTGGCCGGGAAGCTCGCCGGCGAGCTCATCGCGGCGGCGGCGGACCGCGGCTCCGGCGACAGGGAGCTACAGGGGGAGAGGGAGTGAGGCGAGGGCACCGGCGGGTGCGTCTGCTCACCGTGATGGTGATGAGGTGGTCGGGGTGGCGGGGCGCGGCGCCGTACGCCGGCGGCGAGAGGAGGACGGCGACGGCCGTGACGGGTTCCGGCGCAAAATCGAAGGCCTCACGGGGCGTCCCTGCTACTGCCTCTACTCGAGGAGGACGGCAGCGAGATGGCGGAGAGGGTGGGCTGCTCGGGGGCCGCGGGAGCGGCTCTACTCGCCGGCGGCGAGCGGCGGAAACCGGCAGCTAGGGTTCGAGGTTTGGGTTCGTCATGTTCGTTTCCGGTACAGAGGAGATGAGAGGAGAGGGTTTGCGAGGGGAAGCAGCGATGCATACGTCTCCTAGGAAGCTATCCGTGCGGCAAGAAGCAGGAGGTGGCAGGGGAAGGCAGCGTGCTCGATCTGCTCATCTACTGTCATGAGGAAGAAGACAAAGGCACAAATATGAAAACCCCCTGAGATTTCCAGAAACTGCAAAATGGTCCCTGCTCTCTTTTTAAAAACAGCAGCTCGAAAAAGGATCTGAGGGCTTTTCTGCAATTTGGAAAATTTGGCAAAAAAAATGTTTTTGAGATCCTTGCAACATGGGCAAACTCCACATGTTTTTGTTTTGCAAAAAATGTACCATTTCAAACCATCCTTTTAGGGTAGCACTTTTAAGTGATTTTAATAAACCTCGTTATTTAATTTTAGAGCACATGTTTTAAATACCACTAGGGGTTTAAAATGCATGCATGACATGAACACAAACACAAACACACAACCACTTTATTACAAAAAGGTGGATGTTACAAGTCTACCCCCCTTACAAGAATCTCGTCCCGAGATTCCTAGGTTTTAGAAAAGAAGGACGGGTACTCAGATCGTAAACGATCTTCTCGTTCCCAGGTTGCTTCAGCTTCAGAATGATGAGACCACTGAACTTTGAGGCACTTGATGCTTCGGCATCGAATCTTTCGTTCAGCTGCCTCGAGGATACGGACAGGACATTCTCGGTAGGTCAGATCATCCTTAAGATCAATGGTTTCATGATCAACACCACGGTTGGGATCTTTGAAGCAACGACGAAGTTGTGAGACATGGAATGTAGCATGAACCCGTGGAAACATTGAAGGTAGATGGAGACGATAAGCAAAATTCCCACTTTTTGCAAGAACAGGGAAAGGACCAACATAGCGAGGCGGTAATTTTCCTTTCATGACATCACGATGAACACCTTTCAAAGGTGTGACTCGAAGATAGGCTTGTCCGCCGATATCATAACGAATATCTTGTTGACGGTCACCATAACTCTTCTGACGAGACTGAGCAGCTTTCAGATGTTCACGAATGATACGAACTGTTTCTTCAGTCTCATTGATCAGATTCTTCGGTCCAAAGAACTGTCTTTCCCCGGTTTCTGACCAATTTAACGGAATTGAACAACTTCTGTTGTAGAGAACTTCAAACGGAGCTTTAGCTAAGATAACTTGGAAGCAGTTGTTGTAAACGAACTCGGCAGATGGAAGACATTTCTCCCAATCATTACCGAAGGATACAACACAAGCTCGAAGCATGTCTTCAAGTGTTTGATTCAGACTCCCGAGGTGCTCATTACGGAATGATTGATAGATTATGGTGAAGTGTAGACGACTTCCCATAGCTTGCTTGAAACTTGCCCAGCCTTTGGAAGTAAACAGATTTCCATGATCAAAAAGGATCTTCTTAGGAACACCATGAAGGGGTATTATCTGAGAGACGTACAAATCTGCCAGTTGTTTAGCATTGATGCCCTGATGGATAGGAACGAAATGAGCAACCTTTGATAGACGATCAATCACTACCCAGATAGCGGTGTGTCCCTGATCATTTCTTGGAAGACCAACAATGAAAGTCATCTCAACTTCATCCCACTTCCAAACAGGAATAGGTGTGGGGTAGAGAGTAGCAACTGGTCTTTGATGTTCAGCTTTAGCACGACGACAAACGTCGCATTCAGCCACAAATTGAGCGATATCTCGCTTCATCTTGTTCCACCAGAACCTTTGACGTAGATCACGGTACATTTTGGTGCTACCAGGATGAACAGAGAGAAGTGACTCATGAGCTTCACGGAGGATCAGTTGTTTCAAACTCCGTTTCTTCGGCACAACAAGACGTTCACCAAAATAAACGGTACCTTGATTATCAACAGAGAAACATGTAGGAATTCCACGAGAAATCTTTCTCTTGACCAAGGTAATGCTTAGATCCCGCTTTTGGGCATCTTTGATTTGATGTTCAAAGGATGGTTTCACTTCTGGATTAACTAGATAACCGGAGGGAACAACCTCAAGATTGAGCTTGGAGAACTCTTTGTGGAGAGAAGGTTGATCTTGCTGTATCATCAAGCTGTTACAGTAAGACTTCTGGATTGTCATGTCAGCCACGACTTTACCTTTATCAACTTGACATTTGACCTCCACATTGGGTTCTTTGACTAGCTCCAACCATCTCTTTTGTCTGAGACTCAGATCTGGTTGGGTGAAAAGATATCTGAAGCTCTGCTGATGGAAGTAAAACTCACATTGATTTCCTAGCAGATAATGACGCCATTGTTTCAAGGCATACACAACAGCTGCTAACTCAAGAGCATGAGTTGGATATTTGAGCTCATCTGGTTTCAGTTGTCGAGAAGCATAAGAAACCACACGGCCATCTTGCAGGAGACCGCAGTCGATACCTTGACGAGAGGCGTCACAGAAGATGACGAAGTCCTTGCACGTGTCCGGAAGGACAAGCTTAGGAGCATTAGCCAGCTTGGTTTTCAACAACCGGAAACTCTCTTCTGCCATTCTTGACCATACAAACTGTTTATCTTTCTTAAGAAGATCAGTCATTGGTTTGGCAGCTTTGGAGAAACCTTCAATAGAGCGGTGATAACAACCGATAAGTTCGAGGAAGTTTCGAACCTCTTTGATCGATTTAGGTGACTCCCGGTCCAATATGGCTTGAACTTTGTTAGGGAGAACTGCAACTCCTTCAGAAGATAGGACATAGCCTAGGAATAGGAGCTCTTTCAACCAGAACTCACATCTGGAGAATTGGGCATAGAGACGATGCTCACGAAGCTTTGTCAAAGCTAGCCGAAGATGTTCAACATGTTCTTCTTCGGACTTGGAGTAGATTATAACATCGTCGAGGTAAACCACAACGAACTTGTCAAGATACTCCATGAAAATGGATTTCGTGAGCCCCATCAACATGGTTGGAGCATTGGAGAGTTCGGGAAACATAACAGTGTACTCGTAAAGACCATAACGAGTTTTGACAACCGTTTTGGAAACATTCCCGGACCTGGTCTGAAGTTGACGATAACCCAGACTTAAGTGTATGTTGGAGAAAACAGTGGCACCAAACAGACGGTCAAACAAATCATTTGTCCGAGGAAGAGAACACTTGTGCTTTATTGCCACATCATTGAACGGACAATATTCACTGACCAGCTGGGGAACTGTGGTATCCTTCTTCATGACAAAGAGTGTAGGACACCCACAAGAAGATGTGTTGGCATGAGGGAAGCCTTTTCCTTCTGACTCCTCTATTTGCTTCTTCAACTCAAACCAACTCTTCTAGAGATATACGGTATGGTCTTTCAGAAGTAGGAGCCACTCCAGGAATTAGTTCAACAACAAACTCCACTGAATAACCATGATGCATACCAGGAAGCTCTTCCGGGAAGACATCCGGAAATTTACACACCACTGGTACCTCATGAATCTCGAGAGACGGTCGAACTTCAACTGCATTCAGCTGAGGACATGGCTGTGATTGAACTGTCCCACAAGGAAACAACAACCAAGTTGTCTGACCATAAGGATGAATCAGGGTAACAGACTTGGATGCACAGTCAATCATGGCATGATGTGTTGACAACCAGTCCATGCCCAGTATGACATTGATATTAGTTTGGTCCAGGATGGCAAGTGTACTGAGAAACACCAACCCTCCAATTTCAATTGGCACACCAGGGCAACAATGATTGATCTGACGGATAGACCCTAGAGTGGAGAGTACTAACGGAGGGACCACTTTCACAAAGGGTATGTCCAACAACCCTGCAAAAGCTCTTGATACACATGAATGTGACGCTCCGGAATCAAACAGAACAGAGGCTGGAGCTAGGTTAACACGAAGCATTCCCAACACGACATCAGGTGCTTTCTGAGCTTCTTCAACAAGAACATGGTTCAAACGACCACGGTTAACAACACGTGTAAGAGCATGCTGAAGTGGAGGAAGTCTCCTCTGAGGACATTTGTTGGAGTAGTGTCCAAGTTCACCACACACGTCACATGTCACCAGTCGTTTCTTATTACCAACAACACCAGAACGCCCACCGAGGTGGCCTTGTTGAAAAGCTGGTGGATATGGGACAGCACTGTATGGAACAAACACACGACGCTTCTTAGAACCAGAAGAAGACGCACGTGACTCTCCAGAAATCTGCTTCAAAGAAGTTTCCATTTCCTTTTTGCCACGCTCCAAGGTAATAGCATGATTATAAAGGTCCTGGAAGGTTGGGAACTGGAAAGACAATAGCTCATAGCGAACTCCGGAATCCAGACCCTTGCGGAACAACTCTTGTTTATCCGCATCATCTGCAACATCTCGGGGTGCATAACGAGCCAAACGGGTGAATTCACGCCCGTAAGTTTCAACATCCATCTGTCCCTGGGTCAGATCCAAGAACTCTTTTCTTTTGGAGTCCATAACTGCTTCAGGAACATGGGCAGCACGGAACTCTTTACGGAACTCCTCCCAAGTAACCTTATGTCCCGGCGATTGCAACGCCAAGAAACCTTCCCACCATGAACCAGCTTCACCCTCTAGCTGATAGGCGGCGAAGTTCACACGGTCACTTTCTGGAACATGAAGAGCATTAAATTTGCGCTCGATGGCACGAAGCCAATCATCAGCATCGATGGGTTCCTTGAGACTGCTGAAAGATGGAAGCTTAGCATGAACTAAATCCCCAAATGTAACGCATTCGTCGCAACGACGTTCAGTGTTTTGCGCCACACGCTCAAGGAGATGTTCATTTCTCAAGCGGTTGGTCTCGATATCCTGAAGAACTTGCGTCATTAAGGAAGATGAAGACTCTCCCTCGATATGACCACTTTCAACAGAATCTTGAATACTCCCGGACATCCTGAGTACAAAGAAACGGAACCATGAGGAAAACTCCCATGGAAAGAATGCAATAGAAAGATTCATGACTTGATATGGATCAATTGAAGTCAAAAAGAAACAACGATTTAGACCAAAGGAGGTAACTTGGAAACTCTGAAAACGTTAGCAACCTGACACGGAGTAGTAGGAAAAACACCCAATGATTTTGCTCCTAACTTTGAAGTTAACAGGTGAGAAGTAAAACATTTGAAAATCAAATGAGATAAGGTGACTCAGAGTTAGAGCGATACCAGGTAAGGAGTAAAAAGAATCCTAAGAAGGTTTTCATAACTCATTTGTCATTTCGAAAATAGTCTTCACAAACTCTAGACTCAACATCGACCAAAGCAAGGGTTTTCCTACAGGCAGTCCTGCTCTGATACCAAGACTGTTCAGACCCCGGACCCAGAGATATACATAATGTTATGTGCTCCTAGCCATGAACTCACAAGGGCTTCAGGGTTACCAGCCCCGGCCGCAACAAACAACGGCAGGCAGACCGGATTCATCGGCACGTAGTCCGGATCCCCGGTCTACTACTCCTTGTATCCATGCTAGTCATAACCAATTATGCATACCCAAGCGTCCAAGAGTCGGATGAAACTGAAGGAACGGGACCAAAGTTATACAGAGCTGCTATGTGTCCAGAAAGTGCAACAACAATCGAGGGTTACTGGGGTTACCTCGCCCCAGGCCGATCACATCGACAGGCGGGCTCGGACATGGATCATCGGCTCCACAACCCCTCGACTGCGACATCTATGCAGGCATAGCCAAAACTGTATAACAACGGGCTCGAAGCCAACAACCGATCAAAGCAGCACTCTAGACATGAAGCTTTATTAAGCAAGTAATACTAGAGTAGCTTACAAACAGAGGTCACACGACCCAACATTACATCAGACAACGGAAAGCAAATTATGTTGCTATTCAACAAGAACCAGAAAGGCCTAAGAGGCCGCAACATAAGGCGACGTCCCAGCCCATAGATTCCAGGCTGCTACCTGGGAAACCCCAAACTATCCGTCGACGTCCACGCTGAAACACCACCGAAGGTATGGAACTTCACCTGAACCAAATTGAAGCAAACATGAGTACGGGAGGTACTCAACAAGACTTAGCTAACCTATTATATATCTGCTTGTTCGAAAAGGGTTTATGAAGGTTGTTTTGCGTAAAGCCAACTTTGTTTCGAATAGAGGGAGATAGAGAAGTTTTTCACAAATCCTTTAAAAGAATACCCTCTCACGGGTATTGCCTTCAGAACCTTCGAAGCATCACCTTCAGCACCGATAACTGGAACCACCTCTTAAAGCTAATCATTCATTGGCAACATCTTTTACGTCATGTTCAAGTTATCTATGATCTCAGGATCCGTCACCAAGTTGTCCTTAACCGCGGACACGGCTTTTCGAAAAGATTAAACCCTGCAGGGGTGTACAACTTTACCCACACGCATCAACCGACTCTTAATGCCAAGCTATTGGCACAATTCCGACGATGTGCCGGCAGAGGGTGGCTGACCACGATCTTTCCCTTGCTTCGCCTATTCCATGAGTCGCTCCGAGTAGAGATGGACCGCCAATAGGGAGTGGCCATCTCCTGCCGGGTCTCTATCGTTGTGAGCGGTGCTTCAACTACTGTCTCGCCACAGGCTGTTACACCGCCACGTCCTAGTTTTGAAAACGTTTTAATATCCCCAGCAAATCCAAATGGAACGCCCGAACTAGGCAACTCATGGAACAAACTACACAAGTTGAAACCGAGGGGAATCCAATCCCCGTGTGGTTGCACGATCAGTCTTGGCTTCAAAGGCGAGAACTCGCTCCTAGGGGCATGAACGAGGCAAATCACCACATTCCATGTGGCAACTCATCCAAGCCTTTTAACCATATTATCCACACATCTCAAACCTTACCACGTCATCCTGTCATGCTAGATTCATTTCCTACCTCTGATTCATCAACCGGATGGAGCAGAGATCAACAGGCATGTATGACTAAGCATGGCATATTTGAGGCTTTGGCGATACACACAAACAAATCCTATGTCAGCTAGGAGCATGGAATCATGATATCTGGTTTATGCAACTAAATAGGATAACTCTATCTAATGACTCAAAATACTTTGTAAAGCATGCATCGTACGAGAAGGAAAACATTTCGAAAACATATATGGGCAGATAAGAGGTTATGCTTGCCTTGTTTCAAGAAAACCAGATAAAGCTTCGGGAATAAGTGCTTGACTTGGTTGTTTAGACCAAGTATTCGGCAACAGGGGTGTCGAACTTCACTCCGGATTCGCGTTCTACCGATAAGAGTGAATACCGGAAAGAAAGAGAACAACACTCAAAACAGGCATCGATGCAATGCTCAATATGTATGAATGAACATTTGAATGCATTAAAGAGAAGCCCTAAACATGGTTCATGGGTTGCTAGGGTTCATATGTTAGGAAAACAGTTTTAGTGGATTTAGTCCCGAAGTGGACCTCAGAGGCCGATTCGGGTAAAACCTGGAGGTGCGACAAGTTAAAGTGCTCAAAATAGGGTTGAGAACACCATAACTAGGTTGCATTTGAAATTCTAAGCATTTTGACATATAACTTGTAATTTTCTAATTTTCTTGAATAAAAACTTATTTTCTTTATTTTAAATGATTTAAATAATACTCAAAAATCAACATTGTCAAAAATGTGTGCAAATGATATAAACATGTAGATTATATTTTTCTGAACAAAATGGTATGTTGAACACATTTTTCTGATGAACCAAATAAAAGTTATTGCATTTTTAGATTTAATTCTTTTTCTGAAATTAAACCTAGGTGGGGTCCACGTGTCATGCTTCAATTTCAGTTAACAGAAATAAACAGAAAAAGGCCTTATGACACAAGCATGATGTCACAGTGACATCATCTCGGGCCAAATTGGCACAAACGAGTTGCAATCGACGAATTCAGTGCGCCGTTTTGAAATCAAATACCACCACGCGGTTGAGGAGGTCGCTGGGAGCCTAGGGGTGGCCGCGGCTCGCCGGGAGGTGGCCGGGAAGCTCGCCGGCGAGCTCGTCGCGGCGGCGGCGGACCGCGGCTCCGGCGACAGGGAGCTACAGGGGGAGAGGGAGTGAGGCGAGGGCACCGGCGGGTGCGTCTGCTCACCGTGATGGTGATGAGGTGGTCGGGGTGGCGGGGCGCGGCGCCGTACGCCGGCGGCGAGAGGAGGACGGCGACGGCCGTGACGGGTTCCGGCGCAAAATCGAAGGCCTCACGGGGCGTCCCTGCTACTGCCTCTACTCGAGGAGGACGTCAGCGAGATGGCGGAGAGGGTGGGCTGCTCGGAGGCCGCGGGAGCGGCTCTACTCGCCGGCGGCGAGCGGCGGAAACCGGCAGCTAGGGTTCGAGGTTTGGGTTCGTTATGTTCGTTTCCGGTACAGAGGAAATGAGAGGAGAGGGTTTGCGAGGGGAAGCAGCGATGCAGACGTCTCCTAGGAAGCTATCCGTGCGGCAAGAAGCAGGAGGTGGCAGGGGAAGGCAGCGTGCTCGATCTGCTCATCTACTGTCATGAGGAAGAAGACAAAGGCACAAATATGAAAACCCCCTGAGATTTCCAGAAACTGCAAAATGGTCCCTGCTCTCTTTTTAAAAACAGCAGCTCGAAAAAGGATCTGAGGGCTTTTCTGCAATTTGGAAAATTTGGCAAAAAAAATGTTTTTGAGATCCTTGCAACATGGGCAAACTCCACATGTTTTTGTTTTGCAAAAAATGTACCATTTCAAACCATCCTTTTAGGGTAGCACTTTTAAGTGATTTTAATAAACCTCGTTATTTAATTTTAGAGCACATGTTTTAAATACCACTAGGGGTTTAAAATGCATGCATGACATGAACACAAACACAAACACACAACCACTTTATTACAAAAAGGTGGATGTTACAGCGTGGGCGGAGGAGACTCGGTCCTGGGAATGGCCGTGTCTTCTGGCTCTTGCTCTTCGACAAATGGGGGCTTAGTGGCACTCTCCGGGTCTTCCATAGCCGGGTTATCAGCAGCGGTTTCCTCCTGGTCACTAAGTGTAACCTTGGCTCTGAGCAAAGGAAAACAAAAAGTTAGTGAACAATAAAGGGAAATGCGGAAATTAAAAGATATTGGCAAATAAGGTATGCGAATTACCCGGTATTCACGACAAAGTCGCTTGGAAGATCATTACTGGACCCAGAAGACACTGATAAAGAATCGGAAAGTGAGACTCGGAGCTGTCCGGCTAACGGATGATTTGGAGATGGATATTTTCGAGGAATGTGGGCTATATAAGTTGAAGGAGTACCGGCTCGGCGAGCGGGAGACATAGGGATCCCGGGATGGAGGGGATCGTCACCCGGAGAAGTCCGGGTTGCCCGTCGCTTGGCTGGGATTGTGTCCTTCAGAGATGATCTAGTGGTTAGATACCTGTCAAGTTTGCACATATTGGCATAGGAGTACGGCACTGAGGTCATGGAGGAGTACGGCACCTTGAAGGTAACTCCTCTGGGTTTCTGCTTCTGGCCAACCTCAATTTCCGGCTCTGCCTCGCTCTCCTCCGATTGAGAGCCGTCGTTATCAGCAAGCGCTGGTGATGGTGGTTGTAACACCCGGGGGATTTTTTCCCCCAAATTTGGCTGTTTTCCTTTTTTTGGCATGGCATCATACATCATATGCATTTCACTTGCTTTCAAACAAATTCAAATTTCAAACCAACTTTAGAAATTCAAAAGTTCACCCTTGTTTCAAACTCAATCTGTTGCAATAAAAATTGAATTGGAATTTAAAAATGGTTTGGATTATAAAAAAATATCCCTTTTTACTAAAACAAAGACCTATCTTGAATTTCAAATTCAAATCCAAACTTTAACAAAATTTTGAATTTTGGTAAAACAAAACTTGGTGCACTTGGGCATTCAATATGCTCAATGCAATAAAATTGTTTTCAAAATTTTTATAAAACCCTAAAACCCCTTCTTTCTCTCTTATCCCTTTCCTACAAAAAAAAAGAACTCGCTGGGGGAGGCAGGCCAACAGGCCCACCTACCACCCCAGCGAGCAAAGCCCAGCCCACCCACGTACATTTCTTCCCCGTACGGACGAACAGGCACGAGGAGAGCGTGCTGCTCCCTGTCGCTTTCCCCTCCACTGGACCCCTCTCCCACCTGCTCCCCCTCCCCTATACCTACCCCTCAGCGCCCCAAACCCTAACCCTAACTTCTTCCTCCTCCTTTCCTCTCCAGCCGCCGCCGCTCTCTTCTTCCCTTCCGTCTCTGTTTATTCTTTCGGAATTTTTTCTTCTGAACATGGAGACAGCCGCCATGGCCGGCACTTCGAGCCCTTGGTGCCACCGTCACGGTCATCGCCGGGCCTGGCTCGCTGCGGGAATGGAGTCGGGGAACACCCTTCTTCGCTCTAGCTGCCTCGGTCGGGTCGGAGGGCCGCCAGGGCGGCTGCGCCGTCGCCGTTTCCCGCCGCAGTTCCTCTGCGCTGCTTCTGCTCACCGTCAGCAGCGGGGCGTCCCCGAGCATCTGCTTCGTCGACACCACCGCGGTGAGCTCCCCTCCATCCTCCTGGACTCTCCCTCCCCCCGTCCTTGCTCTGGATCGCCGTCATCGCGCGGTAGATCGCCGCGGGCGGCCGTGCTTCCCCGTTCAACCTTCAGCTGCAGCAGTTTCGTCAGAAACGGTCCCTTTTTCGTAACCTCAACTAGAGCAGCGCCCAGATCTCATCACGAAAGCAGCAGTAGCCCAGTGGCTAAGCCTTGTGTGCGTGCACCCGCAGGCCCAGGTTCGATCCCCCCTCCGACCGAATAAAGGCCACCTTTTTGATGGTTTACGCGCGCGCGAACCCCTGGCCCCACCTGTCATGAACGTAGGAGCACGGTCAGCCTCCACCCACTCGCCACGCAGGCGCCAGCTGGGCTGCTGGCCCGCTAGTCAGTGACCCAGTGTATAGGTGCACTGCGTGGGAAAAACCCCAGGGGCCTGTCTAAAGTTTCTGTTTTTCTTTTAAGTCCCTGGAATTACAGATTAGCCCCTGGAATTCAAATGCTTAAAAATAATTCAAATGAACTCCAAATTTAAAATGTAAAATATGGTTTCCATGCAAAATTGAACAAGCTTTCCAAATATAAACTTTGTTTCCTGTTTTGAATAATTAAAATTGGTTAAATAATTTAAATCTTGTTTAATCATTTAAAATTGCTAAATTAATAACTTGGTCAAACTAAATTCTTTTTGAACATGTAAAATATGTTTTCCATCCCATTTTTCCTGAACTTTGCAAATATCAACTTTGTTTTCTATTTTAAAAAAGTTAAATTGCTGAAAAGAACTATTTCTTAATTAATGCATTTAAAATTGTCAATTTAATAACTTGCTCATCTAAAATCCAAATTCAACAAATGAAATATGTATTCCATCTAAAATTTTGTGTTCTTCCCAAATATAAATTTTGTTATCTGTTTTCAACATTTAAAATTGGTGAAACCAACAAATGTTTATTTAAATCATTTAAAATGCCAAAGTTCATAACTTAATAAATAAAATTCCAAACTTGGTAAACAACATATCAAACTGAAGCTATTGTTGTTTTCTTATTGTTTTCATCATCCATGCATCATTCTAATCAACTTTCACATGATGGTTATTTGTAGATCATTTAATTCAACATTAATTCATGGGCTTTTCCATATGCAATCCAAATTGCATATGGGCTCATTTAAATATGTTTACCATGTCAACTGGTTTACTTTGATGCATCAATTAATTGTCATGCATCCATATCTTGATCATGCTGGATCTTTTGCCGTAGAAGTAATTGTTGCATCCGGTGTTTGTTCTAGTTCGTTGCTTCTTCGCGGATAGGACGTTGAGATGATGTGAGCATCGACAAGTTCTGCTACCTCTACTTGCTGGATTCCAGGAAAGTATACTCACTTGCTACCTATGGCTGCCTTTCATCACTTGTTACCGATTCTTCCCGTTGCCTTTATTCTAGCCTTATGATTCGATGCTTGTGTCTCGATCATATAATATGTTTACCTTGCAGCCACCATATAGTCTTCCTTCCATTTCCTACTAGATGTTGTTTGTTTACCTTGTTGGCCCTCGTGTCGTAGTTGCATGCTTAGTGTTGTCTGCGCTCAAGTCTTGTTGTCCTTTTTCATATCACCTGTTTAGTTGATAGTTGGGTTTCAATTTAATCAACAACATGTTAATGTTTTGGGTAATAATAATTTGATGATAAGGTACCGGCAGGAGGCCCGGCGTGGTTTTGAGGCCTGCTAGTGTCGAACTTAATTAGGAAAAGGGTCTTGTCCTCTGATCCATGATGAGCGCGTTAACCGCATGTGGGAAGCGAGTATGGGCGCCCCCCGCAACTTTGATTCGATTCGCATCTCGTCCAAATCGCCTCATTTAGTTCGGGTTTTCCATTTGCCGCATGCATATGCAGGTGCGAACCCTCGGCGCCAGGGTGGAACTTTTGTAGTCAGCATTTAGGGAGACACGTTCTTAGAGTGCTATGAGGGTCCCCTTTTCTTCGTGGGGCTTGATTAGTCGTGCGCTCAATTGCACGGGGTTCTTTGGGCTTGATGCGAAGAAGAGTTGGGTTGTGTTGAGTGCCTCGCTTGGTGGAAGGGCCTTTCCATCTGGCGGGTCATTCTTACGTGTACGGCCAAATTGGTGCATCCCTGCAGGGTTAAATCTTCTCGAGAAGCCGTGTTGTCCGCGGTTATGGATGACTTGGTGAAAGTGCTGGCTAACAAGTACTCAGACAACTTACACTTAACGATGATAACTTGACTAGTAATATAGATTACCTCCACCATAAAAATGAATGTCACCTTAATCAACAGTGTGAGTTTCCTTGGGTTGCTTCCTTAGTAGGGGGTAACATTGGATGGGTATTGTTTGGTGAGTAGTTATAGTTGGTTTTGTCGCGCTATCTTATCCCTTTCTTTTAGCCGGATGTTGAAGTGCGTCTCTGTAGTTAGTTAGTGCAGCCCGCTGCCGCTTCTTTGCAATAATCCCTTCCTTTCCGTTGTACCCAAAGTATTTGTATCTTGTGATGATTGGTTACGCTGGTATCTTGTGAGTATGGGTTATCCACTTGCCAGCACTTAATAGTACTGACCCACGAATCCATTTCGTGGCTGCATATTCCACATTGCAGTCAACAGGTTTGAAGTCTGACGACGTTAGCTTGGGAATCCCTCCGGCTTGGCCTGGGCAGGGATTGGACGCCATCGATTATCTTCAGGACTCTTAGTCCAATTTGTATCTTGTCCGTAGTCGGACACTATGTTGTTTCTTCCGCTGTCATTTGGATCTTTGTATTGTATCAGTTGTATCCTTGACTCATTTGAGTCGTCTTGTATATACCTCCTCTGTTGTTGTTGTGGATTATTCATGAACTGTTGTAATGTTATCACAAGTGGCAACCCGGAATCGGTTATTATGTGGATTTTGGCGGGAATGCTGAAATCTGCATAGTGCCCGATCTCGGGGCGTCACAAATGGTATCAGAGCCTGGTTCCGATTCCCAATGTTGTTTCGATACGAATGGTTATCGAAGCAACGGGTCCGCAAATTCTGTAGGATAACCTCGCTAACGGTCGTGTTTCTAGAGTGTCGAAAACTATTTGTGCAAAACCTGTTTTGGAAACATCTCAATAGGATTCTTGTTTTCTACTTATCTCTATTCTATTTCTCCTCTCATCTTATTTGTTTTGGAGTCTCTCTCCCTCTCAATCTTTCAAAGTTTTAGGATCCTACGTGGGTGGACGTTTTCTGAGCCGTTAACCTAATAGGTTCGATCATCGGAAGATTCTTGGTGGGAGAAGATCGTCATCAATCCGAGCAAGAATCTCTTGTTAGTGGTGTCGAGAAGCCTTGTTAGTGGTGTCGAGGAGATCAACTAGAAGCATGAAGAATCAATAGTCGAACTTCTTTCCCCTCCCGGGTTAGTGGGTGGATTGCGAGGGCGCAATCCCTTGTTAGTGGTGTCGTCTGTAACACCCGGGGGATTTTTTTCCCCCAAATTTGGTTGTTTTCCTTTTTTTGGCATGGCATCATACATCATATGCATTTCACTTGCTTTCAAACAAATTCAAATTTCAAACCAACTTTAGAAATTCAAAAGTTCACCCTTGTTTCAAACTCAATCTGTTGCAATACAAATTGAATTGGAATTTAAAAATGGTTTGGATTATAAAAAAAACCCTTTTTACTAAAACAAAGACCTATCTTGAATTTCAAATTCAAACCCAAAGTTTAACAAAATTTTGAATTTTGGTAAAACAAAACTTGGTGCACTTGGGCATTCAATATGCTCAATGCAATAAAATTGTTTTCAAAATTTTTATAAAACCCTAAAACCCTTTCTTTCTCTCTTATCCCTTTCCTACAAAAATAAAATAAAAAAAAAGAACTCGCTGGGGGAGGCAGGCCAACAGGCCCACCTACCAACCCAGCGAGCAAAGCCCAGCCCACCCACGTACCTTTCTTTCCCGTACGGACGAACATGCACGAGGAGAGCGTGCTGCTCCCTGTCGCTTTCCCCTCCACTGGACCCCTCTCCCACCTGCTCCCCCTCCCCTATATCTACCCCTCAGCGCCCCAAACCCTAACCCTAACTTCTTCCTCCTCCTTTCCTCTCCAGCCGCCGCCGCTCTCTTCTTCCCTTCCGTCTCTGTTTATTCTTTCGGAATTTTTTCTTCTGAACATGGAGACAGCCGCCATGGCCGGCACTTCGAGCCCTTGGCGCCACCGTCACGGTCATCGCCGGGCCTGGCTCGCTGCGGGAATGGAGTCGGGGAACACCCTTCTTCGCTCTAGCTGCCTCGGTCGGGTCGGAGGGCCGCCAAGGTGGCTGCGCCGTCGCCGTTTCCCGCCGCAGTTCCTCTGCGCTGCTTCTGCTCACCGTCAGCAGTGGGCGTCCCCGAGCATCTGCTTCGTGGACACCACCGCGGTGAGCTCCCCTCCATCCTCCTGGACTCTCCCTCCCCCCGTCCTTGCTCTGGATCTCCGTCATCGCGCGGTAGATCGCCGCGGGCGGCCGTGCTTCCCTGTTCAACCTTCAGCTGCAGCAGTTTCGTCAGAAACGGTCCCTTTTTCGTAACCTCAACTAGAGCAGCACCCAGATCTCATCACGAAAGCAGCAGTAGCCCAGTGGCTAAGCCTTGTGTGCGCGCACCCGCAGGCCCAGGTTCGATCCCCCCTCCGGCCGAATAAAGGCCACCTTTTTGATGGTTTACGCGCGCGCGAACCCCTGGCCCCACCTGTCATGAACGTAGGAGCACGGTCAGCCTCCACCCACTCGCCACGCATGCGCCAGCTGGGCTGCTGGCCCGCTGGTCAGTGACCCAGTGTAATGGTGCACTGCGTGGGAAAAACCCCAGGGGCCTGTCTAAAGTTTCTGTTTTTCTTTTAAGTCCCTGGAATTACAGATTAGCCCCTGGAATTCAAATGCTTACAAATAATTCAAATGAACTCTAAATTTAAAATGTAAAATATGGTTTCCATGCAAAATTGAACAAGCTTTCCAAATATAAACTTTGTTTCCTGTTTTGAATAATTAAAATTGGTTAAATAATTTAAATCTTGTTTAATTCATTTAAAATTGCTAAATTAATAACTTGGTGAAACTAAATTCTTTTTGAACATGTAAAATACGTTTTCCATCCCATTTTTCCTGAACTTTGCAAATATCAACTTTTTTTCTGTTTTAAACAAGTTAAATTGCTGAAAACAACTATTTCTTAATTAATGCATTTAAAATTGTCAATTTAATAACTTGCTCATCTAAAATCCAAATTCAACAAATGAAATATGTATTCCATCTAAAATTTTGTGTTCTTCCCAAATATAAATTTCGTTATCTGTTTTGAACATTTAAAATTGGTGAAACCAACAAATGTTTATTTAAATCATTTAAAATGCCAAAGTTCATAACTTAATAAATAAAATTCCAAACTTGGTAAACAACATATCAAACTGAAGCTATTGTTGTTTTCTTATTGTTTTCATCATCCATGCATCATTCTAATCAACTTTCACATGATGGTTATTTGTAGATCATTTAATTCAACATTAATTCATGGGCTTTTCCATATGCAATCCAAATTGCATATGGGCCCATTTAAATATGTTTACCATGTCAACTGGTTTACTTTGATGCATCAATTAATTGTCATGCATCCATATCTTGATCATGCTGGATCTTTTGCCGTAGAAGTAATTGTTGCATCCGGTGTTTGTTCTAGTTCGTTGCTTCTTCGCGGATAGGACGTTGAGATGATGTGAGCATCGACAAGTTCTGCTACCTCTACTTGCTGGATTCCAGGAAAGTATACTCACTTGCTACCTATGGCTGCCTTTCATCACTTGTTACCGATTCTTCCCGTTGCCTTTATTCTAGCCTTATGATTCGATGCTTGTGTCTGGATCCTATAATATGTTTACCTTGCAGCCACGATATAGTCTTCCTTCCATTTCCTACTACCTGTTGGTTGTTTACCTTGTTGGCCCTCGTGTCGTAGTTGCATGCTTAGTGTTGTCTGTGCTCAAGTCTTGTTGTCCTTTTTCATATCACCTGTTTAGTTGATAGTTGGGTTTCAATTTAATCAACAACATGTTAATGTTTTGGGTAATAATAATTTGATGATAAGGCACCGGCAGGAGGCCCGACGTGATTTTGAGGCCTGCTAGTGTCGAACTTAATTAGGAAAAGGGTCTTGTCCTCCGATCCATGATGAGCGCGCTAACCGCATGTGCAAAGCGAGTATGGGCGCCCCCCGCAACTTTGATTCGATTCGCATCTCGTCCAACTCGCCTCATTTAGTTCGGGTTTTCCATTTGCCGCATGCATATGCAGGTGCGAACCCTTGGCGCCAGGGTGGAACTTTTGTAGTCGGCATTTAGGGAGACACGTTCTTAGAGTGTTATGAGGGTCCCCTTTTCTTCGTGGGGCTTGATTAGTCGTGCGCTCAATTGCACGGGGTTCTTTGGGCTTGATGCGAAGAAGAGTTGGGTTGTGTTGAGTGCCTCGCTTGGTGGAAGGGCCTTTCCATCTGGCGGGTCATTCTTACGTGTACGGCCAAATTGGTGCATCCCTGCAGGGTTAAATCTTCTCGAGAAGCCGTGTTGTCCGCGGTTATGGATGACTTGGTGAAAGTGCTGGCTAACAAGTACTCAGAGAACTTACACTTAACGATGATAACTTGACTAGTAATATAGATTACCTCCACCATAAAAATGAATGTCACCTTAATCAACAGTGTGAGTTTCCTTGGGTTGCTTCCTTAGTAGGGGGTAACATTGGATGGGTATTGTTTGGTGAGTAGTTATAGTTGGTTTTGTCGCGCTATCTTATCCCTTTCTTTTAGCCGGATGTTGAAGTGCGTCTCTGTAGTTAGTTAGTGCAGCCTGGTGCCGCTTCTTTGCAATAATCCCTTCCTTTCCGTTGTACCCAAAGTATTTGTATCTTGTGATGATTGGTTACGCTGGTATCTTGTGAGTATGGGTTATCCACTTGCCAGCACTTAATAGTACTGACCCACGAATCCATTTCGTGGCTGCATATTCCACATTGCAGTCAACAGGTTTGAAGTCTGACGACGTTAGCTTGGGAATCCCTCCGGCTTGGCCTGGGCAGGGATTGGACGCCATCGGTTATCTTCAGGACTCTTAGTCCAATTTGTATCTTGTCCGAAGTCGGACACTATGTTGTTTCTTCCGCTGTCATTTGGATCTTTGTATTGTATCAGTTGTATCCTTGACTCATTTGAGTCGTCTTGTATATACCTCCTCTATTGTTGCTGTGGATTATTCGTGAACTGTTGTAATGTTATCACAAGTGGCAACCCGGAATCGGTTATTATGTGGATTTTGGCGGGAATGCTGAAATCTGCATAGTGCCCGATCTCGGGGCGTCACAGTGGTGCATTGTCGGAAGGAGGAGAATTTTGGTCTAATAGTTCAACAAAGTATCTATGGAGTAGAGACTCGGAATTACCTTCCTCGCTATCACTCGGTTCTTCTTCTTTTTCCGAGTTTTCAGAAGGAGGCGGGGTAACAATCTTCCAGAACGCGTCGTTTTCCTGGGTAAAAAGCGGCCAAGTTAAAAGTTAGTAAGAGTGTATTTCAGGTAATAGTCGGATAAAAGGTGTTGGCCGGCTCTTACCGGAGGAGCCGGGTTTGCACGAGTGAAGGGGCCGAGTCCGGAAACGCTCTTGATAACGTCAACTTACTCGGCCAGGAAGTTCTTCATAGTCCGGTTGATATCTGCTGCCGGGTATGACTTCTCCGAGTATCAGAGAGAATCGGTTAGATGACCGGATTATTCGCAGATAAGCTTGGGCCGGATGCTGTTTGGCTGAATCCTACAGCTAACCCAGATTTTAACTAAGTTTAACCCGCAAAGGCCATGGGCTGCTAGGACGGCCAGTTTGTGGAGGAGAGGTTGGATAGCTTGTCTATCGGATTCTGACGCAAAGGAACTAAGATTATCGGAGAGGGAGAGAGTCTCAACAGAGAAACCCGACAAAGGCTTCTGGCCGGGTTTGGATGTGTCTTGGCAGTAGAAAAAGGTCTTCTGCCAGTGCTTCACGTGACTGTGAAGACTGAGAGTCGGCATCAGAGAATTTTTGCGTCTCTGAATGGATACCCCCCCACAGACAAGGAGGGGCCGGTCCGTGCTCTCCCGGCAGGGCTTGCATTGAAATAACTCCAAAAACATGGCAAGATTTGGGGAAATGCAAAGGTAGGCTTCACAAAGAACGATGAGGTGGCAAATATTTAAGATCGAGTTTGGCCCTATGTAAAAAATTCGGAGTTTGTAGTGGTCCAGAAGATCCCGAAAAAAGGGTGACACGGGGGGCGGAAACCCCGGATCACGTGCTCGAGGAAAACAACTACCTCACCTGGACCGGGTGAAGGCAAGATTTCTTCCCCTGGTGCCCTCCATGAGACTTCTGACTCTGCGGGCAGAACCCCAGACTCGGTTAGCTCATCAAGTTTCGCCTTGGTAACAGTCGATTTCGCCCAGTTGGCGGAAATCGACTGACCCGGCTTTTGCTTTGAAGCCGGGTTTTTTCCCTTGAGCTTGGCGCTGGCTTTGGGTGCCATGAAAATGGATCTAGAGGAAATTAAATACGAATATGGATTCAAAGTTCAGAAAAATGCATCTAAGTTGTAGAGCAATGGAGGAAAGTTATAGGCAAGATGGAAAAATGCATCTAAGATGAACATTGACTTAAGATTGGAAAAAGTAAAAACCTAGATCTGAAGGTTAATGGAACTTACCAGTGGCGACGGTCCGTTGACGGCGGTGTTCGCGGCAGCGGTGTTCCGTTGACGGTGGCGTGCGCGGCGGCGGCGGCTCGTAGAGGCGGTGCGCGGTGGTGGTGGTTCGTTGACGGAGGCGAGCCACACCGAGCGCTCCAATGGCGTGGACGGAAGCGCGGACGGAGGCACGAACGGAGGCACAGGTGGAGATGCGGGCGGCGACTGGCGGTGAGCTTGGCGGCGCGCGCTGGAGAGTCCGATGGCTAGGGCTCACCTCTGCGATTTGGGGCGCAGGAAATGGACAGGAGGAAGAAGAAGGGGGAAAGTGGCGTTTGGATTTTTAGGGTTTCCCCCCTGGGCCTATTTATAGGCGCAGGGAAAACCCTAGGTTCCAAACGGTAAGGTTGAGCTATTTTCGGGGGGATTTGATCCGGCCCGTGAATTTGGGGATAAAGATCTTGGTGATTATCGCGTGATATCCGGATTAATCAAGTTGGCTGAGAGAGTCAGATTTGAGGTGTTGTTACTTGGACTAGCTGATAGAGAAATGGAGGCCGGGTTATAATATGTTTTCTTGGAGTGTTAACCCGTGAAACGATATTTTTGCCCGAATGAAGCTGGGTTATTATATGGACCGCACAAAGAGCAGGCCTGGCTATAGTTAAAGCAATCTAACCCGGCATGTTATGTGAATGTTTGTTGTTTTGCAGGGAATAGCGTGCGCTTCATGGTTGATCCCAAGATCCCCAAGCTATTCTGGGGACTACTGTTGGGGGGATGATAACCCGGTAGGCCCATGCCTGGACGAAACCCGGCCAGAAGGAGATCGCACGAGACCCGACCCAAGAGGAAGGAGATTCTAGGAGGCCCAAAGGAGAGTGCGGATCTTGTAATCCATGCCTTGGGGGCCACGGTTAGGAAACTTAGGGTTACGTGTGGGTTTCGGGTAGGATTCCGGGTGTGTCTTATATGGGAAGCCAGAGAGCCGGGTAATATATAAACCGGCTCCTAGGGCAAAGAAACCAGGCTTTCTGGAGATATTCGAGTATTCTGAGTCTCGAGAGAAAGAGGAAGATTCGAGTTTGTAACCCTAGATTGGAGTTTCGGCGACATTATAGCTGCAAACCCTAGATTGCTAGTTAACATGATTTCCTCTGAGCTAAACCCTCTCCCAAACACCAGAGTCGGTTCGCCCCATACTAAGTTACCCCTGGTAACGTCTGCCGTGAATATCCCGCGACAAGGTTTCTATCAAGTGCTTTTGTTCCATGCAACTAAATAATGTTAGGTGTTTTGATAAGTGTTGTGTGGGTGAACCTATGCTAATGTACCGTCCCATCCAAGACTAATACATACTTGTGATTATACCCCTTGCAAGCATCCGCAACTATAAGAAAGTAATTAAGAAATAAATCTAACCACAACTTTGAACTTCGGGATCCTACGCTCCCTCATGTAATGGTTTCCTAAAGGGGGTTTAGGTTTCTGTCACTTTGGAAACCCCACAATTAGTAGCCAAATACACGATGCATTCCCCTAGGCCCATAAATGGTGAAGTGTCATGTAGTCGACGTTCACATGGCACCACTGGAAGAATAACACCACAATTTAAATATCAAACATTAAATATTATTCAACATTACTTCACTACTAACAACTTGACTTCTCCCATGTCCTCAAGAAAAGCACGAACTACTCACAAGACATCATATGGATCCGGATCAGAGGTGATATAATGGATGATAACAATCTGTTCATAAAGTGCAAACACCGATAAATCTCACAAGCATCAACTAATAGCAAGTAATCCACACCGGGAGAGAGATCTAATCCAAAACAACGATAGAGGCCCCTAATTGTTACAACGGGATGACGGTGGATGATGAGGGTGATGGTGTTGGTGGTGATGATGACGATGATGGCGATCTTGATGATGCCCGGAGTGATGACGGCGACGATGGCGGTGATTTCCCCTCTCCGGAGAGGAATTTCCCCGATAGATCTCTCCCTGCCAGAGAGCTTTTCTCTCTCGGGTGTTTTCCGCCCCGAGGCGGTGGCGGAATAATTCTTCGATGATGGTATGTGGCTTAGGGTTTCCTCGGGGCCAGGTACGCCAAAAATACCCTCTAGAGGTGGGCCAGGGTGGCCACACCCCTAGGTGGCGCGGCCAAGGGGGGGCGCCACCTCATGGTGTGGGCCCCTGGTGGCCCCCCTCTGGCTCTCCTTCTGGCAGAGTTCCTCCTCTGAACTTCTAAGACACCCCCCGGTGTCCCTCTTCTTCTGATTTTCTGAAATATGGTATCTCGGCGGTGCTTTTTCCATCAGATTCCTGTTCCCGGTGTTTATTCTCCAAAAATTATGAAACATGCAAAATAAGATAAAATAACATAAGGGATGCATCATAACATGAAATACATCGATGAATAACAGAAAATTATGATATAAAATAGTGATGCAAAATGGACGTATCAGTAAGTATCCCGAAATCTACCAACATAATAATATGCCAGCATAACTCACTATACTTATTGTGATATTCTTATGCTCTCCTTTGCACTTGCAGAGATTCGAGCGCCAAAGGACTGAGGACGGCCCAGTTCCCACTGCTACATGGGGCCAAAATCTCACCGCAGAAGACGCCGAAGACCCGGATGACGAGGACAATTTTCCGATTCCGGATGCCGGCATTACGTCAGGATCTGGTAAGTCTCGCATCCCAGGTTACAAGGATTGGTACGATGATGAGGATGACGATGAAGTTCGCGTTTTAGAGGTACTAGATCCCTCCCTGCTCGCTTATGTGTTTCTGCTGTCGTCGGCATCAGCTGACCCAGATGACCAGGTCCTGGAAATGGAGCCGGTGGCGATGGCGGGTCCCTCCGAGACCAGGAAGCGTGCCGATACCGAGCCATTGGGTCCCGTGACAAGGAAGATCAAGAAGAAATCTGCGGTTAGGCCACCGCGCCGCGTAAGGAAAACTTTGGAAGGGTAAGGAATTTCTCCGAGACATACCCCTTTGCAGTTTCTACTTTCTTCTCCTCCGGCCGAGTTCACTTAGTTTTCCTTTTTTTTCGAAGTGCGCCTTTTGAATATCGCCCAAAGAGTATCTTCTATTTTCATGTCGTTGGCGACACCGCCGACCCTGGGCCAAGGCAATGTCGGAGGGTAGAGCCCGTCCATGACGAGCTCACCTCCGACACAACCTTCTATGATACTGCTTCCGAGACCAGATGGAGATGTCGAAGAAGGGAAGGACATCTGATGCACGTAGATGTATGCTCGTTGGGAGACCCCAAGAGGAAGGTATGAAGAGCACAACAACAAGTTTTCTCTAAGAAAGAAACCAAGGTTTAATCGACCAGTAGGAGAAAAAAATCACTTTTGAAGGTTGATGACAACTGATGTTGGCAGGGCGCACTACCAGGCTCAGCAAAAATGTGGAATCTTCACACAACACAACCAAGATACTTTGTCCCAACGAAATAGTGAGGTTGTCAATCTCACCAGTTTTTCTAACACAAATGATTAGATGTATAATGTGGAAAACTATAATTGTTTGCAGTAAATGAAAACAGAACAATTATGGCAGTGAATGAAAGGAAAACAATGTTTGTAGTAGTTGTATTATCAGTGTAAAAGAATGGACCGTGGTCCACAGTTCACTAGTGGTGTCTCTCCATAAAAGATAGATAACATGATGGGTAAACAAATTACAGCTGGGTAATTTAAAGATATAAAGGCTGCACCGTACTGCATATGCATGACAGATGATTACTAATAATTGAGCGTTATCCAACAACATCTATGACTAATAATCCACCCTCAGAGCATAATGCAATCAACCCTTGGGTATTAAGTCGCAAGCAACAGATTATTGCCTTAAATAAAGTACATAATGTAAACAATGAAAACATTGTTGTTTTCTCCCTAATGGCAACAACACATCCCACATCAATCACGTTTCTGTCACTCAAGCATGGATGAAAAGGAGGCATGAACCCACTATCGAGCATAAATACTCACTCTTGGAGTTACAAGCATCAACTTGGCTAGAGCATCTATTAGTAATGGAGAGCATGCAAGATCATAAATAACATAAACATTATAGATTGATAATCACTTGGCATAACATTCAATATTTATCGGATCCCAGCAAACACAACATGTAGCATTACAATCAGATGATCTTGATCATGTTAGGCAGCTCACAATATCTAAACATGGTGGCATAAAGAGGAGAAGACAACCATTTAGCTACTCTGTTGACCCGTAGTCCAAGGATGAACTACTCACGCATCACTCCGGAGGCAGGCATGGTGAAAGAGATCCCTCCAGTCATGATTTCCCCTCTCGGTAGGGTGCCGGGGAGAGCTTCAGAACACTTCCGAACTAGGGTTGACGATGACGGCGGCTACGGAACTTTTCGTGGATGGAGGCTTTGCTATTGAGGGTTAAATCAAGAAGGAGCTTAAATAGGCGAAAGGGCAACATCGATGGGCGGTCAGGGGGCCCACACCACCTAGTGGCGCGGCCAAGGTGGGGGGGGGGCGCCACCCTATGGTGTGGTGGCTCTAGGCCCCCCTCCGGGTCCCCTCCAGACTCCGTGTACGTGACCTATTTCTAAGGTCCTGGGATTTTGTTTCGTCCAATTCCGAGAATATTTCCAGAACAACTTTTTCGAAACCAAAAACAGCAGAAAACATGAACTGGCTCTGTGGCATCTTGTTAGTAGGTTAGTCCAAGGAAATCCATAAAAATGATGTAAAGTGTCTAGGAAAAATGAAGCAAATGTCATGAAAATAACATTGAACATCAGAAATTATAGATACGTTTGAGACGTATCAATCATCCCCAAGATTAGTTCTACTCGTCCTCGAGTAGGTAAAACGATAAAAACAAAATAATTTCTGAGGTGATATACTACCAACATAATCTTGATAATCATATTTGTAAGCTGATATCATAGTACTCTAAACATAGGCATGGTAGATATAATTCTAACAATGAAAATTAGCAACCATGTTGCAACATGAAAAGTAACACAAATAAAGATCATCAATAATTGTGCACTTGAAAGTTATATGTTTGTTTTCAGCATAAAAAAACATAGCAAAGTGGTATTCAGCTTTTCTTTAAAAGTGAGAGCAAAACATAAATGCCAGTTAACCTTCAAAGTTCAAGTGGTGACTAGAAACAAATAATTTGACAGCAAGTACTAACATATCATGAATCAATCAATAATAATCTTTGGGACCGATGCACAATATACTTAGAATGACAACTATGCTCTCTTAATTGTGCATAAAGTTATAAGATGAAGACTCAACATAAAAGTAAAAGAAAGGCCCTTCGCAGAGGGAAGCATGGATTAAATCATGTGCTAGAGGTTTTTATTTTATTAAAACATAGGTATTGAAAACAATTTTTTTGATAGGTGTATGCTTATGTCAACGAATGGTAAATAGACAATACATTACGTCACAAGACAACTAAACTTCACAAGAGCGGTTCCCATTAAAGGACGCTACTGGGGGTCGGTAGATCATCCCTTTTCCCTTTTGCTTACAGAATTATGGTTTAACTGATAAATCAGAGGCAAGAGAGTGAAGAGAATTTATTGTAACCAAGTTTTGGGCTAGGCACCCCGTTGCCAGCTCTTCTATAAATTTGGATAAGTGGATTTGCCACTAGTCCAGGTGTGTAAAGTCCAATACACAAGTGAGATAAAGATTCTCTATTCATGTCCTCATGAGTTAAAACAGGGGAACAAAACAGGTATAATTTTGAAAGTTTTAAAGGCAGCACATGAGAAATTTACTTTGGAGTGGCGGTTAAATACCAGATATAGGTAGGTATGGTGGACACATTTGGAAAACTTTGGTTTTTGGGAGTCGGATACACGAGTAGAGCTCATACTCAGTACAGGTGAAGGCTAGCAAAAGACCGAAAGCGACAAATTAAGAGAGCAATAATGGCCATATTCATGCATAGAGACAAAAACATTATTAATGAAAGCATAATGGTATTACAAGTAAAAAACTAAATGATCATAGAGGCTAGAAGTGACTGGTTTGTAGTCATAACATGGTGTAAGCATGCGCCAAGTCAACCAAATAAAGCATTCGAAGCAGAATACCACAATATTATGCTTTGATGTGACAAAAAAAACTCATGATTCTTTCAATTGCATATTAAGCACTCTCAGATATTTGAGACAAGTAATGCTACATCAATAACTACTAAACATATAATTAAAATAACATCCAACATGACAAGATAAAGTCTAGCCACAATCTAAAAAATGCTTCTTTTTGCACCGTTATAAGCATGAAATATTTTATTGCTTTCCAACAACAACACTTTATTTAAACAAAAACTCTCCATTTGATATATCAATGAAACAAGAGAGTACTACTACTCTCCTAGAACTAACAGATCTGAATAAGAGATGCATGCAAAACATGAGCTAAAAATGATTTGCAACAGCTAGAAGAAAAACGAATAATACGAGTATGATGAAGAATACGAGTATTCATATGAAAAGGCGGAGCATGTCTCTCTCCCACACAATAATGCTGGGTTCCAACTAAGTTTATTGCAGAAAGGAAAATAAAAGAAAACAAAACAAAAACAAATAGACGCTCCAAGTAAAGCGCATATGATGCGACCGAATAAAATTATAGTTTCACTAGAAGTGACCTGACAAGTTGCTGATGAAGAAGGTGATGCCTTGGGCATCCCCAAGCTTAGCCGCTTGAGTCTTCATAGAATTAGCTGGGATGAAGCACGAGGAATCCCCAAGCTTTGTATTTTCACTCTTCTTGATCACATTATATCATCCTCTTCTCTTGGTCCTTGAAAACTTCCTTCACACCAAACTCAAAGAAATCTGTTTTTTTGACACATACTCAAAGTAATTATCATTAGAGGGTTAGTGAATAATCAAAAACTCACATGTTCTCCATGGACACAAGCATTCTTAGTACTTTTTAAACATTAACTACAACCACTAATGTTTTGTGGAGCCAAGAAATCCACGCAACATAGTAAAAGAGGAATGCAAAGTAAAAAAAGGCACAATCTGTCAAAACCAGAACAATCTGTAAAGACTATTTTTTCGAGGCACTTACGTTGCTCAGATAAAAAAATTAAAACTATAAAAAGTTTCGGAACTAGCTGGGTATTAAGCACAAAACTATTCAGGTTGTTTTGATCTTTTTGTGAATTTATACGAATTAAAAAATGGACAGAAATTTTTTTGTTCCTGCGCAGAAATCCAAGTCTAACTTCAACTTTTCACTAGAGACTTTACCTGGCACAACAAATGCGAGAAAATAAAGACACCAAGGAGTTGCTACGGAAGTAAACAACACCTTGACTGAAAGAAAACATTGCAAAAATAAAAACATGGGTTATCTCCCAAGAAGTGCTTTTCTTTAACGCCTTTCAGCTAGGCCCAGAAAATTGGAATCAAGTATTTTCAAGTGAAGAAGCATCCAAACTGTAACTTGTTCTAATAATGGAATCAAAAGGAGACTTCATTCTCTTTCTAGGAAAGTGTTCCATACCTTCCTCAAGTGGGAATTGATATTTAATATTCCATTCTTTCATATTAATAATAGCACCAACAGTTCTAAGAAAAGATCTTCCCAAAATAATAGGACAAGAAGCATTGAATTTAATATTCATAAGAACAAAATATTTTTGGACAAGGTTATTGTTAATTATAATAAGAACATCATCAACTCTCCCCAAAGGTTTCTTTCTAGCATTATCAGCAAGACAAACACCCAAATAACAGTGTTTTAAAGGTGGTAAATCAAGCATATCATAGATTTTCTTAGGCATAATAGAGATACTAGCACCAAGATCACATAAAGAATTACAATCAAAATCATTCAACTTCATTTTAATGATGATCTCCCAACCATCTTCTAACTTCCTAGGGATAAAGGCTTCACATTTTAATTCTTCTTCTCTAATTTGCATGAGAGCATTTGCAATATGTTTTGTGAAAGCCATATTCATAGCACTAGCATTAGGAAAAATAGAAAGTTTTTGTAGGAACATAATTACTTCAGAAAAATTGCAATCATCAAAATCAAGATCATTTTTATCAAAGGTAATAGGACCATTGTCTCCTATATTTCGAAAAAAAATTCAACACTTTTATCAGGAATAGTTTCAGTGGTTTCAGGAAATTTTAAACGTTTAACAGAAGAAGTGGAGGCATTGTGAAGACCAGTTACTTTACCATTAATAGTAGGAGGTTTACTAGAATTTGAAACTTCAGTTTTAATAGTGGTGGTAATAGTACAAACTTTAGCTGTATTATTATTTCTAGCAATTTCATCTTCTGTTTCCTATCTAGCATGCAATTCACCTAACATCCTAACATTGTCATCAATTCTAACTTGAATGGCATTCAAAGTTTTGCTTTCTTTAACATCATGAGGCATAACCTTTATTTTAAGAAGATCAACATCAAGAGCAAGGCTATCAACTTTGGAAGCAAGAACATCAATTTTGCCAAACTTTTCCTCAACAAATTTATTAAAAGCAGTTTATGTACTAATAAAGTTCTTAAGCATGTATTCAAGAACATAGGGTACACTTCTATTGTTGTTGTAGGAATTACCATAGGAATTAACTTAACCATTACCATTATTAGAAGGATATGTCCTATAATTGCTGCTACCAAAATTATTCCTATAAGCATTGTTGTTGAAATTATTGTTTTTAATGAAGTTCACATGAACATGATCTTCTTGAGCAACCAAAGAGGCTAAACGAACATTATTTGGATGAACATAAGTTTTACCATTCACAAGCGTAGACATAATAGTATCAAGCCTATCACACAAGGAATAGATTTCTTCAACATAATTTACCTTCTTACCTGGTGGAGCTCTCTCAGTGTGCCATTCAGAATAATTTATCATCATATAATCAAGAAGCTTTGTTGCAGCACCCAAAGTGATGGACATAAAGGTTCCTCCAGCAGCTAAATCCAGAAGGTTTCTTGAAGAAAAATTCAGATCTACATAAAAGGTTTGGATGATCATCCAAGTAGCTAGTCCATGAGTGGGACAAATTTTTTACCAAATATTTCATTCTTTTCCAAGGTTTAGCAACATGCTCATTATCAAGTTGCTTAAAATTCATAATTCTACTTCTTAAGGATATAATCTTAGCAGGAGGATAATATTTTCCAATGAAAGCATCTTTACATTTAGTCCAAGAATCAATACTATTTTAGGCAAAGATATCAACCATTCTTTAGCTCTTCCTCTCAAAGAGACGGGGACACATTTCAGTTTAATGATATCTCCATTTACATCCTTATATTTTTTCATCTCACAAAGTTCAAAAAAATTATTAAGGTGAGCAGCAGCATCATCAGATTTAATACCAGAAAATTGCTCTCTCATAACAAGATTTAACAGTGTTGGCTTAATTTCATAAAACAAATTAGTAGTAGGAGAAGGTGGAGCAATAGGTGTACTAATAAAATCATTGTTGTTTGTCCTAGTGAAGTCACACAACTTAGTGTTCTCAGGAGTACTCATTTTAGCAAGATGAAAAAACAGGATAAAAATAACAACTAGAATAAGAACTATTTTTTTTGTGTGTTTTTCATATAAAGAAGCAGGCAAGACAAAATAAAATAAACTAAGCGAAATAATAACAAAGTAAAGAGATTGGAGGTGAGGGACTCACCTTGCAGAAAACCTCTTCCTCCCTGCAACGGCGCCAGAAAACAACTGGTGTGTAGTTGATGGGAGACTTCTTGCTGATGATGACTTCGAAATCCCCCCAAACATCGCCAGAAAACATGCTTGATGCGCGTAGATGTACGCTCATTGGGAGACCCCAAGAGGAAGGTATGAGGAGCACAATAGCAAGTTTTCCCTCAGAAAGAAACCAAGGTTTAATCGAGCAGTAGGAGAAATAAATCACTTCATAAGGTAGATGACAACTGATGTTGGCAGAGCGCACTACCAGGCTCAGCAGCAACGTGGAATCTGCACACAACACAACCAAGATACTTTACCCCAACGAAACAGTGAGGTTGTCAATCTCACTGGTTTTCCTAACACAAAGGATTAGATGTATAATGTGGAAAACAATATTTGTTTGCAGTAAATGAAAAGAGAACAATGATGGCAGTGAATGAAAGGAAAACAATGTTTGAAGTGGTTGTATTATTAGTGTAAAAGATTGGACCGGGGTCCACAGTTCACTAGTGGCGTATCTCCATAAAAGATAGATAACATGCTGGGTAAAAAAGTTATAACTAGGAAAATTGGGAGATATAAAGGCTGCACCGTAGTGCATATGCATGACATGATGATTACTATGTGATTCATGAGGGCATTACAACATAATTCATAGACCGTTATCCAAATACATCTATGACTAATAATCCACCCTCAGAGCATAATCCAATCAAACCTTGGGTATTAATTTTGAAGCAACATATTATTGCATTAAGTAAAGTGCGTAATGTAAATAATGAAAACATTCTTGTTTTCTCCCTAATGGAAACAACACATCCCCCATCCGTCACGTTTCTGTCACTCGAGCATGGATGAAAAGGAGGCATGAAACCACTATCGAGGATAAATACTCCCTCTTGGACTTACAAGCATCAACTTGGCCAGAGTATCTACTAGTAAAAGAGAGCATGCAAGATCATAAATAACATAAACATGATAGATTGATAGTCACTTGACATAGCATTCAGTATTTATCGAATCCTAGCAAACACAACATGTAGCATTACAAACAAATGATCTTGATCATGTTAGGAAGCTCACAAGATCTAAACATGGTGGCATAAAGAGGAGAAGACAACCATCTAGCTACTGCTATGGACCCGTCGTCCAAGGATGAACTACTCACACATCACTCTGGAGGCAGTCATGGTGACATAGTGCCCTCCGATTATGATTTCCCCTCCCGTCAGGGTGCCGGGGAGAGTTTCAGAACCCTCCCAGACTAGGGTTGACGATGACAGCGGCTATGAAACTTTTCGTGGATGGAAGCTCTGCTATTTAGGGTTAACCCGAGAAGGAGCTTAAATAGGAGAAAGGACAACGTTTGTGGGCGACCAGGGGGCACACCACCTAGTGGCGCGACCAGGGGGGGGGGAAGGCGCCACCCTATGGCGTGGTGGCTCCAGGGCCCCCCTCCGGACTTCGTGTACGTGACAGATTTCTAAGGTCCTGGGATTTTGTTTCATCCAATTCCGAGAATATTTCCAGAACAACTTTTTTGAAACAAAAAACAACAGAAAACATGAACTAGCTCTATGGCATCTTGTTAATAGGTTAGTCCAAGGAAATCCATAAAAATGATGTAAAGTGTATAGGAAAAATGAAGAAAATGTCATGAAAACAACATGGAGCATCATAAATTATAGATATGTTTGAGACATATCAACATCCCGGACCTCCAAACAATGGATAGGTCCAACATGTCGGCTCCAGAGATGGAAGAAGACCTCGGTGCTAGCGACATGGGAACCGTGGAAGAGAACACTGAGACTCCGGAAGCTTCGGATCAACCATAGCAACAGCAGTAACACCATTAGCTAGATCAGCCATAGGCCCCATCGACTCAACCTCAACAGCAAGCTTCACCAGCCTCGCAACAGCAAGTTCCACAAGCATAGCCGCAACATCCAGTTCCACAAACACCACAGCAGCAGCCGCTGACACTATCGCCGCCACCGGCACAGAGGAAGTCGGTGCAGCTGAAGAAGAGGCCAACATAAGACACCGGGAAGATGCCGGTACAACAATCACCCAAGCCTGTGCAGAAGAAAACCTCCCCCTCCGGCATACAAATTAACCCAGATAGGCATGTGGTCGCACACTAATACGACATAAATGTATCCATAATTTCTGATGTTCCATGTTGTTTTCATACTATATGGTACATGTTTCTTATACACTTTATGTCATTTTATGGATTTTCTCGGACTAACCTATTGACAAGATGCCACAGAGCCAGTTCCTATTTTCTGATGTTTTTAGTTTCAGAAAAATTGTTTTGGAAATATTCTCGAAATTGGACGATTCGAAGCCCAGAAGTCTTAGAATTCCCGGAGGGTCAAGGAAATCCAAAGGAGACCCGGAGGGGGGCCACAGGGTGGCCACACCATAGGGTGGCGCCGGTGATCCTGGTCGCGCCACCAGGTGGTGTGGGCCCCTGGCCAACCACCGACATCGTCCTTTCGCCTATTTATTCCCCCCGAGGCATAAACCCTAAAGATATCGACCTCCTTCCACGAAAAGTTCCGTAGCTCCGCCGCCGCCGTCGACAAGTTTCGGGAGACAAAAATCTTTGTTCCGGCACCATGGCGGGACGGAGAAGTGCCATCGGAGACATCTCCATCGACTCCACCGCCATCCTCATCGCCGTTGCTGTCTCCTATGATGAGGAGGGACTAGTTCTCCCCCGGGGATGAGGGCTCTACCGGTAGCTATGTGTTTCATCTCTCTCTCTCCCATTGTGTGATCTTTATGTGATCATGAGCTTTGTAATCTAGTTGAATAAGTAGATGTTACTCTTCATCTGTTATGCTACTCAAGTGTTTTTGTTATGAGATCTCCGTAGACACTTTGATCACGGTGTAAAGGTGACAGTGTGTGCACCATATGGTTTAGCATGATATTTATATCTTGTGTTGGATGACCCTATGAAATTGTGGCGTTTGTTTCGTACTAATTTGGGGCGCTCATAGTGACAGCGTGGGGTGCCCTAGAGAGGGAATATAGACTTGAGGAGTGTTGTTACAGCCCTACGCATAGATTGGTGTTTGTTATCCTACCGGAGAGTGGCTCGGAGTAGTGTAGTGAAGAGAGATATTTATGCATTCAGTTATGTTATCATTGTTGAGAGTGTCCACTAGTGAAAGTAGGATCCCTAGGCCTTGTTTCTAAGCATTGAAACACCATTTACAATCAGTTCTGCTACATGTTTGCTTGCTGCCATTTTTATTTCAGATTGCTATTATCACTTATAACCATCCATACTACTTGTATATCACTATATCTTCGCCGAACTAGTGCACCTATACAATTGACAATTGTATTAGGTGTGTTGGGGACACAAGATACTTCTTGTATCGTAATTGCAGGGTTGCTTGAGAGGGATATCTTTGACCTCTACCTCCCTGAGTTTGATAAACCTTGGGTGATCCACTTAAGGGAAACTTGCTGCTATTCTACAAACCTCTACACTTGGAGGCCCAACACTGTTTACAAGAATAGAAGCGTGCGTAGACATCACACACCAAGGGCTAGGCACTGCCCCGACTGATCTGGAAGCTGGGACTGCCAGCGTCGGGTTCATATCTGCCACTCTTAGTGGGAAGAGCCTAGTCTCCCTGGAGCACTATTGCATGGACTGGAAGGACGCCGGTGTTAGTGAAGTGACCAGCGTGCCTTCATCATGCCCACACACACTTGCGCAGAAGATGCATGCTCTTTTAACTTTTCTAAGTTTCCGCACCACACACTGACTAGATAATTCCGAGATAACCATATATCCATCCAGTCACCGAGATTTGGGTTGAGTAATTGACACTTAGTCGAGTTAGGATTACTATGCGTGAATCTTTATAACTTTACTAATATCAATTTGTTCTAGGTTTGCGCTGAGACTCGGGCAAGATTATTCCAGAGGCTGCTCTCGGAGCACCGGGATCTTAGTGACCATCACAAGCAGTTGCAAGTGGATGTGACGGGCAAAGGTAATTATTTTGCCACCGACATATCGTTTATGCTTTAGTTTGCATCGACTCTTTAACTTTTTCTCCTTTCGACATAAACATCCATGCTGGAGACCCAGGTGGTCGAGTTGGTGAAGCAGGTCTCCTAACTTGAGAGTAAGTTATCTTCTACACTTTGTGTTTTGCACTTGTACATTCCCTGGTTTGCTAACTTTATTATCCCAACGTAGGTGACCATAAAGCTTTTGCCGAACGCCACCAGGATTGCCTCACTGTCCCGGAGTCAGCCCAACAAATGAATGAGCGTGAAAACGCTTTCAAGGCTGAGCTCTAGACAAAGCGAGACGAAGTGTCCCGGTTGAAGGCCGAGCTTGCTGCGGCCCAGAAAGAGAAGGCCAAGATGGAGAATGTCGCTGTCGCCGAGTAAACCCGCCAGGAGGAGGAGATCCAGAAGCTAAAGGATCTAGATGCTCAGTCCGAGATCCGCGCCACCTCGGTCTATACCGAGTTGGATGTTGAAATCTGATACAGACAAGTAGCTGTCGGATCACATAAAGATTATCTCGGACATGAAAAGTAAGTTTCCTCCATATTCTTTGTTTCCGTCGACATTTGATGCCGACAGTGAACTTATTTTTATTTCATTACAATTCCTTTCAGAGAACTTCCCTCACTCTGAGGTTGCTTCCCTAAACTATGTGCGGAAGGCCCGGGATAGGGGATCCAAAATCCGGGCCACGGTCATGGAGGAGTGGACCCATGAAGATCACCTAGCGTCACTAAAGGCCGGGATCTCTCCCCTCAAGACCATTGGTCTTGATCTACTTGACACTGCCATCTGGGGCTACGACGTTGTCTGGCCGGGTTGCGAGGCGCCCAAGGCAGTGAGTGAATTGGGGAAGTGCCTCATGGGGAGCGGAAAGCGGCTTCGCGGGTGGCGCGCATCTTCTGCCTGAGCTGGAGCCTACGAAGCTCTGACCTTCATCTTATCATGATATGAAGACATTGACCTCAACGTCCTCAGAACTATGCGCACCGGGTCCCAGTGGACAACATACCCGGACTTCATCCAACACCGCAAGGATGCAGCCTATGCGCTCGCCTGATACGCCGAGACTCGGAACTTCATCGAGGGTCCAGAGGAATCCGATGATGAAGATGGCAAAGATGAGGATGACGAATCTGAGGAGGAGGTCGACGAGGTAGTCGAGGTTGAGACTACACCCACCACCAATGCCGAATCTGGTGCTGCAGCCACGACCGAGACTGTTGTCGACATGGCTGCCCTACCGCAGGCGACACTGCGCCTGCACCTCCTACCGGCACCACAAGCAGCGTTGTGTCGATGATCCTTCCAGCTCTCGCACGTCGGCCTAGTTCTATTGTCAAACACTTTCAAATTGTTAAGTTGCTAGGATGCCGGGTGCAGATGTAATTAAATACTTATGCTTTTGCCACTTTAAACTATTTCCAATTTAAACGAGACCGGCTAAAGGCCGAATCGTCCTAAGTCGAGTCCCCGAGTTTATTTTCTTGTTTACCAAGTTTCTTCATCTCAGCTCTTGTCTACCATTTTGTTATTTTGACAGTCGAGTCACAAGATTTCAAAAAAAGAGTTTACGATACTCACAACTTTGAGAGAATATTTAGAGCCATCCGACACAAGCAAGAAAGGAAATAACAAACATATGTTGATTCATCCGTTTTTCTTTCCTTAGCCGGTTTTCATGTGTATAGCGACCTTTAGCTTGTTCTCTTGCTAGCCATGAAGCCGTGTTTCGGACAGCAGCTAAGTCGAAGAGTTGGATCTTAGGTTTTGATACAATACCAGGCTGACATAGGAGATCCCGACATAGCAACCGCCATACAAAAAACATGTAGTAAATACAGGAAATACAAAGAAAAAGTTAGGCAAAGGCAGTATCTGGGTTCCTCCTCGGGGTGTCAGATATTCATAACTCGGTACATAGATACATACATTGCGCCCTCAAGAGTGAAAGGGGCGAAGAAGAGCTACATTCCATGGGCATTTGGTTTCCTATCCGGATTTTTCCATCTTGTTCTTCTCATGTTCCTGAGCATCTATAAGATAGTAGGCATCATTGTGCAAAGCCTTTCTCACAATGAATGGTCCTTCCCATGGAGGAGATAGTTTGTGCATGCCGGTTGTGCGCTGCACCAGCCTAAGCACCATATCTCCCACTCGGAATACTTGGGGATTCACCTTCCGGCTATGATAGCGCCAGAGATTTTGCTAATACACTGTTAATCTAGATAATGCCAATTCTTGTGCTTCTTCGAGCAAAACGACATTATTTTCTCGAGCTTATTTTATCTCGACCTCTGTATATAGAGTAACCCTCAGTGAGTCATGCTCTATGTCGGTTGGCAGAACCGCTTCTGCTCCATATACAAAGAAGAATGACGTATAGCCAGTGGAGCTATTCGGGGTAGTTCTTAGAATCCATAGTACTGCCGGTATCTCATCCAGCCAAAAACCTGGGGTATGTTGTAGTAGTTCAATCAACTGGGGTTTTATCCCGGATAAAACTATCCCATTAGCTCTTTGAACTTGTTCATTGGACTCCTGATGTGCAACCGATTCTAGGTCGGGTCTGATTCTCTTCTCTTTGAGAACCGAGCAAAATATCTTCAGCGAAATTGGTTCCATTATCCGAGATGATGCTGTGTGGATAGCTCTATCTCAGAATTATATCTTTCAGGAATGACACAGCTGTGTGTCCATCACATTTCCTTATCGGCTTCACCTCTATCCACTTGGTGAACTTGTCCACCATGACAAGCATGTGAGTCATGTTACATCGGGCTTGTTTGAACGGACCCACCATATCCAGACACCAAACAATAAATGACAGGTGATAGGGATAGTCTTGAGTTCTGAAGCCGGCATGTGAGTCTTGCTAGCATATCTTTGGCATCCATTGCACTTTCGAACTATATGTTGATGATGGTGTAGCCCTTGGATCTTCTCTGTATCTGTCTAGCCAGGAATTCCTTACTCGGAAGAGTACCATCCACCAGATATGACATTATTGGTTGAAATCATGATAGAATAGGGCGAGGAGTTAAGATGGGCTCGTCAATCTCCATGGATTCAACCGACATTGCCGCATCCTGCATAGAAACATAAGCCAGATAAGTCCCTGGGTTCTGTAGAGTAGTCCCCGAGTTTGCCAGGGCAGTCCCCGGGTTCTCCCAAGAAGTCCCCAAGTTCTTCAAACACACCCTACATCTACATCCATCAGGACAACTTTTGATTCCAGATTTGTCGGGACAAAGATTGACTCGGATTCAAGCGAAGGCTTAATGGACAGCTTTTGAAGATGTTCTAGTGATATTCCGAGTGGAATAGCCTGCCGGGATGAACCCAATTTGGACAGTATGTCGGGATGTTCATTCTCTGCTCGGTGCACATGATGAAATTCGCAACCATCAAAGTATCCGGATATTATCTGGATATGAAACCGATATGATGCCATGTTGGCATCCAATTCATCTCGATTGTCAGAGGCTTGCTAGATCACAAGATTCAAATCACCATAGCACATTATCCGGTGAATGCAAATATCCTTAGCCACTTTAATACCATGGACCAAAGCCTCATATTCAGCCACATTATTGGATGCAACAAACTGAATTTGCAACACATATTTCAGTTGATCATGCTTGGGCGAGGTAAGAACCACCCGGCACCCAGGCCATCTTTCATCTTGGAGCCATCAAAGTGCATTCTCCAGAAATAGGAGTTAGGCAATGGCGGCTCATATTGCATCTCGGCCCAATCGACCAGAAAATCAGCCAGCACCTGAGACTTGATGGAATCCCTTCTTGCATACAATGGGGTATAAGATGCTAGCTCAATGGCTCATTTGGCTACTCGGCCACTTGCATCCTTGCTGCCAATGATCTCCGAGATAGGTGCAGCGCTCACCATCGTCATTGGATGCTCTTGGAAATAGTTCTTGAGTTTATTAGCCGCCATATTGTCGCAATATGTCATCTTCTGATAGTGTGGATAGTTTTGCTTCAACATGGAAATCACCTCACTGAGATAGTATACCGGTCTCTCCACTGTTTTTCCTCCAGCTTCTCGCTCTACCACTACCACAGCGCTAACAACTCGGTTGGTAGCTGCAATATAAAGCAACATTGGCTCTTTGGGTAGTGGCGAGGCCAGTATCGGTGCAGAACTCAACATCTTTTTCAATTCATGGAATGTCGGGTTAGCCTAAGGTGTCGAGACAAATTTGTCTGTTTTCGTCATCAACTAATATAAGGGCAATTCTTTTTCTCCCATTCTTCGAATGAACCGACTCAAGGATGCCATGCAGCCAGTGAATCTTTGCACATCCTTGAGACATCTCGTCAAATTCATGATCTCTATAGCACTGATCTTGGACGGGTTTGCCTCGATACCTCAGCTAGACACGAGAAATCCGAGTAACTTGCCTGCCGATACACCAAATGTGCATTTGGCTGGGTTCAGCTTTAACCGGAATCTCCTCAGGTTTGCAGAAGTTTCTCGGAGATCATCCAACAAAGTGTTCTTATCATTGGTCTTGATGATGATGTCATCGACATATAGGGGCACATTTTTGCCAATTTACTCATGCAAGCAATTCTGCATGCATCTCTGATTAGCAGCACCGATATTTCTCAAACCGAATGTCATGAAACGATAGAAATAAGCCCCGTACGGGGTAATAAAGGCAGTGTTTATTTGATCAGCTGGGTTCAAAGGTATCTGCTTGAAACCATAATAAGCATCTATAAATGTTAACAGCTCACACCCGGCCGTGGAATCGATCACTTGATCAATTTGAGACAACGGGAATGGATCTTTGGGACATGCCTTGTTCAGTTTCGTGTAATCGATACACATGAGCCACACAATGGCCACATTGGTATCGTCCCTCTTCTTATCTACCAGGACTGGGTTAGCCAACCAGTCCGGGTGCAGCACTTCCGTGATAAAACCAGTGGCGAGTAGCCTTGCTATCTTGTCGCCAATAGCCTTTCTTTTCTCTGCAGCGAAGTGATGACGTGAGAACACATGTTCGTTGGGAGACCCTAAGAGGAAGGTATGAAGAGTGCAGCATCAAGTTTTCCCTCAGTAAGAAACCAATGTTGAATCGACCAGTAGGAGAAAGAAATCACTTCTGAAGGTTGTTGACAACTGATGTTGGCAGGGCGCACTACCAGGCTCAGCAGCAACATGGAATCTACACACAACATAACCAAGATAATTTGCCCCAACGAAATAGTGAGGTTGTCAATCTCACCGCTTTTCCTAAAAACAAAGGATTAGACGTATAGTGTGGAAAATGGTACTTGTTTGTAGTGAAATAAATGAGAACAATGATTGCAGTAAAAAGAACACTGCTTGAAGTAGGTTGTATTATCAGTGTAAAAAAATGGACCGGGGTCCACATTTCACTAGTTATGTCTCTCCATAAAAGATAGATAACATGCCGGGTAAACAAATTACAGCTGGACAATTGACATAAATAAAGGCTGCATCGTAGTGCATCTGCAAGAAATGATGATTACTATGAGATATTTGTGGGAATTACAACATGATACATAGACCGTAATCCAACTGCATCTATGACTAATAATCCACTCTCAGAACGTAATACAAGCATACTTTGGGTATTAAGTTGCAAGCAACAGATTATTGAATTAAGTAAAGTGCGTAATGTAAACAATAAAATTTATCCTTAGACATAACATTGTTGTTTTCTCCCTAATGGCAACAACACATCCCCCATCTCTGTCACTCGAGCACAGATGCAAGGGAGGCATGAACCCACTATCGAGCATAAATACTCCCTCTTGGAGTTACAAGCATGAACTTGTCCAGAGCATCTACTAGTAATAGAGAGCATGCAAGATCACAAATAACATAAACATGATTGATTGATAATCAACTTTATAGAGCATTCAATATTCATCGGATCCCAGCAAACACAACATGTAGCATTACAGATAGATGATTTTGATCATGTTAGGCAGCTCACAAGATCTAAACATGGTGCCATAAAGAGAAGAAGACAACCATCTAGCTACTGTTATGGACCCGTAGTCCAAGGATGAACTACTCACACATCACTCCGGAGGCATGCATGGTGATATAGAGCCCTCCGGTGATGATTTCCCCTCCCGGCAGGGTGACGGGGAGATTTTCAGAACCATCCTGAACTAGTGTTGGCGATGACAACGCGTACGAAACTATTCGTGGATGGAGCCTGGGGTGTTTAGAGTTTTCCAGAGGAGTATAAATAGGTGAAAGGGTTCCATGATGATATTATGCCAATTGCTACATGATAAATAGGCGATAGCTTCAGAGTTTTCCAACGTATCTATAATTTCTGATGTTCCATGATGATATTATGCCAATTGCTACATGTTTTCTCCCTTATTTATAGCATTTTTATATGTTTTCTGGGACTAACCTATTAACAAGATACCAAGTGCCAGTTCCCTGTTTTCTGTTGTTTTTGGTTTCAGAAAAGTTGTTCTGGAAACATTCTCGGAATTGGACCCCACAAAGCCCGAAGTGCCTATTTTCCCTGGAAGCATCCAGAACATTGAAGGAGAGTCGAAGATGGGCACCAGGGGTGCCGCACCAGCTATAGGTGTTGGCCCCCGGCCTCCACCGCCTTTGCCCTTTTGCCTATTTATTTCCCCCAGATGGTAAACCCTAAGCACCTGATAAAAAATCCCCGAAAAGTTCCACAGCCGTCGTCACCATCAACCCTAGATCAGGGGGGTTCTGAAGCTGTCTCCGGCACCCTCCTGGAGAGGAAATCATCACCGGAGGCTTCTACATCACCATGCCTGCCTCCAGAGTGATGCGTGAGTAGTTCATCCCTGGACTACAGGTTCGTAGCTGTAGCTAGATGGTTGTGTTCTCCTCATATACCTCCATGTTTAGATCTCGTGAGTTGCCTATCGTGATCGAGATTGATCATATGTAATTCTATATGCTGTGTTTGCTGGGATCCGATAAATACTGAACTTATGCCAAGTTGATTATAGTCTTTATTGCGTATGATATTTGTGATCTTGCATGCTTTCCGTTGCTAGTGGTTTCTCTGGCCAAGTAGTTGCTAGTGACTCCAAGAGGGAGTATTTATGCTAGATAGTGGGTTCATGCCTCCTTTTCGCATGTGCTCGAGTGACAGAAACGTGACGGGGGAGGATGTGCTATTGCCACTAGGGAGAAAACAGCGGTGTGAGTCCTTGCGTGCACACGCATTGCTTACATTACACACATTGTTTAATGCAGTTATCTGTTGCTTGCAACGTAATACCTAAGGGGGTTCGGATGATAACCTGAGGGTGGATTATTAGTCATAGATGCAGATGGATTTCGGTCTATGCATTTTGTGTAATGCCCGCACTAAATATCATAGTAGTCATCATGTTATAATGTGCACTACGGTGCAACCTCTATTTGTCAATTGCCCAGCTGTAATTTGTTCACCCAACATGTTATCTTTATGGAGAGACACCACTAGTGAACCTATGAACCCCGGTCCATTTTCCACACTGTTAAACAAACCACAACAATTTCCTGCTTTCTTTACTTACTGCAAGCATACATCATTTTCCACACTATACGTCTAATCTTTGTTTTCAGAAAGACCGGTGAGATTGACAACCTCACTGTACCGTTGGGACAAAGTATTTTGGTTGTGTTGTGTGCAGGTTCCACGTTGTTGCTGACACCGGTGAGGCGCCATCACCACTGTCAGTGGCATCAACCTTCCCGAGATCCTCTTCCTCCTACTGCATTGATAACCTTGGTTCTTAACTGAAGGAAATTCTTGCCGCTTGCTCATCACACCCTCCTCTTGGGGTTTCCAACACACCATCAAAGCAGTCAAACAATTTCTGGCGCCGTTGCCGGGGAGGAAGAAGTCTTATGGCAAGGGGAGTCTCTCACTCTCAACCTCTTTATTTTGTTTATTGTCTTGTTTTTATTTTTGTCTTGTTTTTCTTCTCTATATTAAAAACACAAAAAAATTAGTTTACTTTATAGCTGATATTTATTTGCTTGCTATTATTATGCTAAAATGAGTTCCTTTGAGAATACTAAGTTGTGTGATTTCACTAGCACAAACAACAATGATTTTATTTGCACACCTATTGCTCCACCTGCTCCTACTGTTGCTTTCTATGATATTATTTTGTTGAACTATGTGATATGCAAAAACTATAAATATGTGGATGGAGATATTATTAAACTGAAATTATTTCCTTTCTCTTTGAGAGGAAGAGCTAAAGAATGGTTGCTATCTTTGCCTAGAAATAGTATTGATTCATGGACAAAGTGTAAAGGTGCTTTCATTGGGAAATATTATCCTCCTGCTAAGATTATATCCCTAAGAAGTGACATAATGAATTTTAAACAATTTGATAATGAACATGTTGCTAAAGCTTGGGAAAGAATGAAAACTATGGTGAAGAATTGTCCCACTCATGGACTGACTACTTGGATGATTATACAATTTTTTTTATGTAGGACTGAATTTCTCCTCAAGGAACCTATTGGATTCAGCTACTGGAGGTACCTTTATGTCCATCACTTTGGGCAACGCAACAAAGCTTATTGATGATATGATGATAAATTATTCAGAGTGGCACACTGAGAGAGCTCCACAAGGTAAGAAGGTAAATTCTGTTGAGGAAACCTCCTCTTTGAGTGAAAGGCTTGATGCTATTATGTCTATGCTTGTTAATGGTAAAGCTCAAGTTGATCCAAATAATGTGCCTTTAGCCTCTTTGGTTGCTCAAGAAGAGCATGTTGATGGAAACTTTATTAGAAATAATAATTTTAACAACAATGCTTATAGAAATAATTTTGGTGGAAACAATTATAAGACTTATCCCCTTAATAATGGTTATGGTAATTCTTATGGTAACTCCTACAATAGCAATAAAAGCTCTACCTCTGATCTTGAAAACATTCTTAGAGAATTTATTAGCACACAAACTGCTTTTAATAAATCTGTTGAGGAAAAGCTTGGTAAAATAGATGTTCTTGCCTCTAAAGTAGATAGCCTTGCTATTGATGTTGATTTTCTAAAACTAAAGGTTTTGCCACAAGATGTTAAACAAAGTAAAACTTTGAATGCCATCCAAGTTCGAATTGATGATAATGTTAGGTTGATGGCTGAATTACGTGCTAGGTGGGAAACAGAAGATGAATTGGCTAGAAAGAATGATATTGCTAGAGTTTTTACTATCACAACCACTAGTAAAACTGAAGCTCCAAGTGCTAGTAAACCTCCTACTATGAATGGTAAAGTAGTTGGTGTTAATAAAGTCCCTACTCCTTCGGTAAAACGTGCTAAATTGCCTCAAATTGCTGAAACTGCTTCTAATAAAAGTGCTGAAATTTTTAAAGATGTTGGAGATAATGGTCTCATTACTTTTGATGATAATAATTTTGATTTTGATGATTCCAATATCTCTGAAGTTATTATGTTCCTACAAAATCTTGCTAGAAGTCCCGATGCTAGTGCCATGAATATGGCCTTTACTAAACATATTACCAATGCTCTCATGAAAGTTAGGGAAGAAAAGCTAAAACTTGAAACATCTATCCCTAGGAAATTAGATGATGGTTAGGAGCCTATCATTAAGATAAAAGTAAATGATTTTGATTGCAATGTTTTGTGTGATCTTGGTGCTTGTATCTCTGTTATGCCTCAAAAGCTTTATGATATGCTTGATCTACCACTGTTGGAACACTATTTTTTTTAAACATTTTCTACTACAGGGGAGTCCCCCACAACCCTTTATTGCCACCAAAAAAGAGTTTACAGATATTTACAAATATACGGAGAAGGATAGACTAAGTTAGTCTATCACAAACTAAAGTAAAGTGTTAATCCATGATGATAATTTCTCAGTCGAGGAAGCATTCAACCTATGCTTAAGCAAGGTGAGATCCAGCATGAAACCAACTTTCCAACCCTTGAAGGAATGTCTCTCAGACTTGAAGATAACTCCATTCCTCTGTTTCCATATGTGCCAACATGCAAGAATCACTATTTCAGTGAAACAAGGACCTTTGAAAATCTTTTTTGCATTGGAGAGATTAGCCAAAATTGTGTTATCACTCCAAGGTATCTACAGATAGTTCCAGATTCTAGAGCTGAAAACACATTGAAAGAACAGATGTGTCCAATCCTCAAGACAAAGTTGTTTACATAGGACACAGCACTCAGTCCCATCAATCTTCCATTTCCTTCTCTTAATCATATCTTTCGTATTAATCCTATCATTTAGAATCAGCCAGGGCAAAAAAATTATGCTTTGACATGCATTTGGATTTCTATATCCACTTGGCTGGTTTTATCATCAGGCAACTGAGCAAACTGCAACTAATAGAATTTACTGGAGGTATAAATACCTTTATTGAATTTACAGGACCAGACACCCTCAGTATTATTCACCTGAACATTTTCCAGGATACCTTGAAGAGCAACAAATTCTTGAAATGCTTCATTAGAAAGTGGCAAATGAAAGGCATCAGAAAGGTCACTCATAACTTTCAAGTCCCTGACTGAGGCCAACTGATCCTTCGCAAACGAGAACAGTCTTTGAAATTTTAGTGAGATAATATGTCCCAGCCATGAATCTTTCCAAAATAAGACAGAGAAACCATTTCCAATTGAACAAGATGAGAATGAACACCAAGACTGAGATAACTGCATAATTCCTTTCTTATTTGGAATGTTCATCTTGCTGATAATGCTAAGAAGAAACCTCTTGGTAGAATTGATGATGTTCTTATTATGGTTAACAATAACCTTGCCCCTGTTGATTTTTTTGTTATGAACATTGAATGCAATGCTTCTTGTCCTATTGTTTTGGGAAGACCTTTTCTTAGAACTGTTGGTGCTATTATTGATATGAAAGAGGGGAGTATTAAATATCAATTCCTCCTCAAGAAAGGTATGGAACACTTTCCTAGAAAGAGGATGAAGCTAACTTTTGAATCTATTATTAGAGAAAGATATGATGTTGATGCTTCTTCAATTGAAAATACTTGAGTTGATTTTCTATGCCTAGCTGAAAGGCGTTAAAGAAAAGCGCTACCGGGAGACAACCCGTTTTATTTCTCTGTTTTCATTCGGTTTTCCTTTGTTTTCTTTTGTGTGCTTTGCACCTGGGTGTTGTATATTTACTTAGAAACCCCGCTATATCTTTTATTTTGTGTTTTTGTTGAGCCAAGTAAAGCCTCTAGTGGAAAGTTGAGACTATATTTCGGATTTCTGCGCATGAAACTGATTTATACTGTCCACTGTTAATTACGTATAAAATCACAGAAAATTTAAAATGACCTGAGCTTTTTTGTGCTTAATCCTGGGATATATACGCAACTTTTATTAGTTGACCGCTTTTTTTTTGAGCAACAGAACATTTTCTAAAAAATCAATCTCTTCCTGTTGTTCTGTTTTGACAGATTTCTGCCAAATATTGCATTTGCATCTTAATCTATTTCTTTTGGTGTTCTTTTGAGAAAAAGAGTTTTTAAAGGAGTTGTGATAGTAGCTAATGTTTTTTTGAGTGTTATACGTGTGTTGAAACTGAACCATGTGAATTTATTATTTCGATTGCACTAACGTTGCTAATGAAGATTGTGAGAATTTTGGTGTGAAGGAAGTTTTCAAGGGTCAAGAGAAGAGGATGATATGATGTGATCAATAAGAGCGAAAAGCTTAAGCTTGGGGATTCCCCGGTGGTACATCCCAGCAAATTCCAAGAAGACTCAAGCATCTAAGCTTGGGGATGCCCAAGGCATCCCCTTCTACATCAACAAATTATCAGGTCACTTCTAGTGAAACTATATTTTTATTCGGTCACACCTTATGTGCTTTACTTGGAGCGTCTTTTATTTTTGCGTTAAGTTTGCTTTTATTTTTTCAATAAACTTGGTTGTACCCAAGCATTTTTTTATTGGAGAGTGACACGCTCCGCTTTTTCATGAGAATACTTTGTATTCTTAATCTTTGTCTGGCTGTTGCATTTATTTAGCTCCTGTTTTGCATGCATCTCTTATCAGAGCTGTTAATTTTAGTAGTATTATATGAGTACTCTTATGTTTGCTTGCTGTATCATAAATATTATTTTTTTAAAGAATATTTTGTATGGTGCTTGGTTGGGAATTGAAATGCTTATGTGTTAATTGGTATAGTGGAAAAATATGCATGGTCTTGTAGATCACTAAATTGCTTCACTTGAATCACTGCTGTTGTTTTGAGATATTAATTTTCTTAATGGATAAATGGGAAATACTAGTAAGTATAAACTTTTAATGGTTTGTCTAAGAAACTTTAAACTGTGCCACACTTAAATTACCAGCTGATAGAAACATTGGTATATGATTTCTACGAGTGATACATTTCTGATCGGCCTTTTGTTACGCGCTACGGTCCCGGTAGCTAATAGTGACTTGTCACTGCCACGGACCCTCTTGGAGTGATTTTTATTGTGCCTTGTAAGATGATTTGCTTTCTGCAACTTTTTAACTCGTGAGTCTATGTTGTGGTTCCTGGCACTTCCAACATCCACATTTGCTAGCCTCTTCGGTACTGTGCATTGCCCTTTCTCACATTGAAAGTTGGTGCAAACTTCGCCAGTGCATCCAAATCCCGTGGGAGGACTTTTTTCTCCTACACATAAGCCCATATATTCTTCCTCAAAACAGCCACCATACCTACCTATCATGACATTTCCGTAGCCATTCCGAGATATATTGTAGCACAAAATCCACCTCCATTATGTTACTTGATGATGAGCTTCATGGTTATTTATGCATACTGCTACACTGGCAGGAGCATGCAGATGGATATATCAGAGATATTCCATTATGAGTTATGACTACTAAAAGTGTGATGATTCATTGTAATATAGGATGTTTCCCCTACCGGTGAGTATATATAAAATAATAAAATAAAATAAAATGAAAAATCCCAAAAAGAAGAAAAAAAAGGGACCAAAGAGAGAATAAAGAGAGAGGGCGGCGCATCACTATCCTTTATACCACACTTGTGCTTCATGTTTAGCACCAATACTTCAGTTTGGAGAGAGTTTTCATATTATCATTCATTCATAACTATGTGGGGAAACATTATAGAACTTGGCTTGTATATTCCAATCATGAGCCTCCTCAAATGAGATCTAGGTCTTCGTGAGCAAGCAAGTTGGATGCAACCCCGCTAGTTCCATTGGAGAGCTTTCATACACTTATAGCTCTATGTGCATCCGTTGTGTGGCAATCCCTACTCCTTTTATAGCTTCGGTTGTAAGATTTTCTCTTGTCTAATGACCACTTTCAGCTTTGTGAGCCTTTCTTCTATTGACCTTACAAATCCCCCATAATGTCCTCGTTGTCATAACATCCTGGTGTCAGGGACCAACGCAGAACACTTGCTTGTTTTTAGTGCGCAAATAGTTTAAGATTCAAGCATTGCATCGTGTAGAAAGCTTGACTTGATCCTAACAGGGGTTGTGAAGATTGTTTGACGTGCATGATATTGTTCTTCTTGAACGCCTAAATCTTCTCTAGTAAACCTTGCATGGTTGATAGTCTTTTAGTATTGGTTCATTAAATTTTTTACTTCTTTCTTCTTTGTTTATGCATTACTTGTTGATATCAAATATAGATCACAACTTTAGTTCATTTGATCCTAGTTTACATGCTCTGCTTTACATATTATGATCAAGATTGTGTGGTAGCATGTCACCTCAGAATTTTTTTGTTTTATCGTTTACCTACTCTAGGACGAGTAGGAACTAAGCTTGGGGATGCTTGATACGTCTCCAACGTATCTATAATTTCTGATGTTCCATGATGATATTATGCCAATTGCTACATGTTTTCTCCCTTATTTATAGCATTTTTATACATTTTCCGGGACTAACCTATTAACAAGATGCCAAGTGCCAGTTCCCTGTTTTCTGCAGTTTTTGGTTTCAGAAAAGTTGTTCTGGAAACATTCTCGAAATTGGACCGCACAAATCCCGGAGTGCCTATTTTCCCCTAAAGCATCTAGAACACCGAAGGAGAATCGAAGACGGGCACCAGGGGGGCCACACCATAGGGTGGCGCGCCCCTGGCCGCGCCAGCTATAGGTGCTGGGCCCCCTGGCCTCCACCGCCTTTGCCCTTTTGCGTATTTATTCCCCCCGGATGGAAAACCCTAAGCACCTGATAAAAAATCCCCGAAAAGTTCCGCAGCCGTCATCACCATCAACCCTAGATCAGGGGGGTTCTGAAGCTGTCTCCGGCACCCTACCGGAGAGGAAATCATCACCGGAGGCTTCTACATCACCATGCCTACCTCCGGAGTGATGCGTGAGTAGTTCATCCCTTGACTACGGGTTTGTAGCTGTAGCTAGATGGTTGTGTTCTCCTCATATGCCTCCATGTTTAGATCTCGTGAGCTGCCTATCATGATCGAGATTGATCTTATGTAATTCTATATGCTGTGTTTGTTGGGATCCGATGAATATTGAACTTATGCCAAGTTGATTATAGTCTTTATTTCGTATGTTATTTGTGATCTTGCATGCTTTCCGTTGCTAGTGGTTGCTCTGGCCAAGTAGTTGCTAGTGACTCCATGAGGGAGTATTTATGCTAGATAGTGGGTTCATGCCTCCTTTTCGCCTGTGCTCGAGTGACAGAAACGTGACGGGGGAGGATGTGCTGTTGCCACTAGGGAGAAAAAAACGGTGTGAGTGCCCGTGTGCACAAGCATTGCTTACATTACACACATTGTTTAATGCAGTTATCAATTGCTTGCAACTTAATACCTAAGGGGGTTCGGATGATAACCTGAGGGTGGATTATTAGTCATAGATGCAGAAGGATTTCGGTCTATGTATTTTGTTGTAATGCCCGCACTAAATATCATAGTAGTCATCATGTTATAATGTGTACTATGGTGCAACCTCTATTTGTCAATTGCCTAGCTGTAATTTGTTCATCCAGCATGTTATCTTTATGGAGAGACACCACTAGTGAACCTATGAACCCCGGTCCATTTTCCACACTGTTAAACAAACCATAACAATTTTCTGCTTTCTTTACTTACTGCAAGCATACATCATTTTCCACACTATACGTCTAATCTTTGTTTTCAGCATGACCGGTGAGATTGACAACCTCACTGTACCGTTGGGACAAAGTATTTTGGTTGTGTTGTGTGCAGTTTCCACGTTGTTGCTGACACCGGTGAGGCGCCATCACCACTGTCAGTGGAATCAGCCTTCCCTAGATCCTCTTCCTCCTACTGGATTGATAACCTTGGTTCTTAACTGAGGGAAATTCTTCCGCTTGCTCATCACACCCTCCTGTTGGGGTTTCCAACACACCATCAAAGCAGTCACCGCGCCGTGGGGTGGAGTGGGCCCCCTGAGCGCCCACCGATGTTTCCCTTTGCCTATATAATCCCCTAAGACAGTAAACCCTAAAGATATACCACTTTTCCACGAAAAATGCCCGAGGACGCCGTCGTCGTCAACCCGAGCTCAGAAGGGTTCTGGAGTTCTCCCCAGCACGCTGCCGAGAGGGGAAATCATCACCGGAGGGCTCTACACCACCATGCTCGCCTCCGGAGTGATGCGTGAGTAGTTCATCCTTGGACTACGGGTCCATAGCTGTAGCTAGATAGTTGTTATCTCCTTTTTATGCCTCATGTTTAGATCTCGTGAGCTGACCTACATGATCGAGATCATCTTATTGTAATGCTACATGTTGTGCTTGCTGGGATCCGATGAATATTGAATGCTATGTCTCTTGATTATCAATCTATCATGTTCTTTTCATGTGTACGTTATTTATGATCTTGCATGCTCTCCGTTGTTAGTAGATGCTCTGGCGAAGTAGATGCTAGTAACTCCAAGAGGGAGTATTTATGCTCGATAGTGGATTCATGCCTCCTTTGCATCTGTGCTCGAGTGACAGAAACGTGACAGATGGAGGATGTGATGTTTCCATTAGGGAGAAAAAAACAATGTTTACATTGTTTACGTTACACACTTTGGTTTAGGCGATTATCTGATGCTTGCAACTTAATAGCCAAAGATTGTTCGTAAATATTCTGAGTGTGGATTATTAGTCATAGATGCAGTTGGATAATGGTGTATGAGACATGTTGTAATGTCCGCATGAATGACATAGTAATAATCATGTCATGCATATGCACTACGGTGCAGCCTTTATACATGTCAATTGCCCAGCTTTAATTTTTTCACCACACATGTGTCTACACGCATCAAGACTATTTTCTGGCGCCATTGCCGGGGAGGAAGAGAATTTCTGCAAGGGGAGTCTGTCACTTCCAATATCTTTACTTTGTTTTAGTTTTGCTAAGTTTATTTTATTTTGTCTTGTTTGCTTCTCTTTATAAAAACACAAACAAATAAGTTCTTATTCTAGTCGGTATTTTTATCCTGTTTTTAATCTTCCTAAATGAGTACCCCTGAGAACACTAAGTGTTGTGACTTTACTATCATCGACAACAATGATTTCATTAGCACACCTATTGCTCCACCTGCTCCTACTGCTGATTTTTATGAGATTAAGCCTTCCCTATTAAATCTTTTTGTGAGAGAGCAATTTTATGGTATTAGTACTAATGATCCTGCTGCTCATCTTAATAATTTTGTTGAACTGCGTGAGATGAAAAAATATAAAGATGTAGATGGAGATATTATAAAACTATTTTTTTCTTTCTCTTTTAGAGGAAGAGCTAAAGAATGGTTGCTATATTTGCCTAAAAATAGTATTGATTCTTGGACTAAATGTAAAGATCTTTCATTGGAAAATATTATCCTCCTGCTAAGATTATATCTTTAAGAAGTAGCATTAAGAATTTTAAGCAACTTGATAATGAGCATGTTGCTAAATCTTGGGAAAGAATGAAATCTTTAGTAAATAATTGCCCCACTCATGGACTGACTACTTGGATGATCATCCAAAAAATTAATGCATGACTGAATTTTTCTTCGAGAAACCTTCTGGATTCAGCTGATGGAGGAACCTTTATGTCCATGACTTTGGGGGTAGCAACAAAGCTTCTTGATGATATAATGGTAAATTATTCTGAATGGCACACCGAGAGAGCTCCAAGAGGTAAGAAGGTAAATTCTGTTGAAGAAACCTCCTCTTTGAGTGATAGACTTGATACTATTATGTCTATTCTTGTGAATGGCCATGCTCCTATTGATCCAAACAATGTTCCTTTAGCCCCTTTAGTTGCTCAAGAAGAGCATGTTGATGTGAACTTCATTAAAAATAATAATTTCAACAATAATGCTTATAGGAATAATTTTGGTTGCAACAATTATAGGTCGTATCCTCCCAATAATAATAATGGTTATGGTAATTCTTATGGTAATTCCTACAAAAACCATAAAAGTGTACCCTCTGATCTTGAGAACATGCTTAAGAATTTTATTAGTACACAAACTGCTTTTAACAAATCCGTTGAGGAAAAGTTTGGCAAAATTGATGTTCTTGCTTCTAAAGTTGATAGCCTTGCTCTTGATGGTTATATTATTAAAATAAAGGTTATTCCTCATGATTTTAAATAAATCAAAACTTTGAATGCCATCCAAATTAGAATTGATGAAAATGTTAGGATGTTAGCAAAATTGCATGCTAGAAGGGAAAGAGAAGACGAATTAGCTAGAAAGAATAATATAGCTAATGTTTGTACCATTACCTCTACTAGTAAGACTTAAGATTCTCATGCTAATAAACCTCCTAGTATCAATGGTAAAGTAATTGGTGTCGGCAATGTCTCTACTTCTTCTTCTACACATTTAAAATTTCCTAAAACCCCTAAAACTGTTCCTGATAAAAGTTCTGAAATTTTTCTCGGTATGGGAGACAATGGTCCCATTACTTTTGATAAAAAATGATCTTGACTTTGATAATTTCAACCTATTTTAAGTAATTATGTTCCTACAAAATCTTGCTATTAATCCCGATGCTAATAATATTAATATGGCTTTTACGAAACATATCACAAATGCTCTCATGCAAATTAGAGAAGCAGAATTAAAATGCGAAGCCTATATTCCTAGAAAATCAGAAGATGGATAAGATCCCATCATTAAAATGAAGGTGAATGATTTTTATTGTAATGCTCTATGTGATCTTGGTGTTGGTATCTCCGTTATGCATAAGAAAACATTATTATATACTTGATTTACCACCATTGGAACACTGTTATTTGGATATTTGTCTTGCTGATAATGTTAGAAAGAAACCTTTGGTTAGAGTTGATTATGTTCTCATTATGGTTAATATTAACCTTGTCCTAGTTGATTTTGTTGTTATAAATATTGAATGCAATGCTTCTTGTCCTATTGTTTTGGGAAGACATTTTGTTAGAACCGTTGGTGCTGTTATTGATATGAAAGAGGGGAATATTAAATATCAATTCCCACTGAAGAAAGGTATGGAACACTTTACTAGGAAGATATTGAAGTTTACTTTTGATTCTATTATAAAAACAAGTTAGAATTTGGATGCTTCTTCACTTGAAAACACTTGATTTTCTCTTATTATGGCTAGCTAAAAGGCGATAAACAAAAACACTTCTTGGGATATAACCCATGGTTTTATTTTTTGCTTTGTTTTTATCTGTTTTCTTTGAGTAAAGGGGTTGTATACTTATGTAGAAAATCATTTGTATCTTTATTTTCATGTATTAGTTGTGCCAACTAAACTTTCTAGCGGAAAGTGGAGTTGGTTTTGGATTTCTGCGCAGAAAACAGATTTCTGCCGTCCCTCGTAAAATATCGTATAATTCACAGAAAGATCAAAATGACGTGAAATTTGTTGTTCTTATTCCTCAGCTAATTCCTAAACTTTTTTGTTATTTACGTTTTTCTATTTGAGCAACTTAAGTACCCCGAAAAAATTCGTCATTACAGACTGTTCTCGTTTTGGCAGATTCTCCCATTTTTCTTGCATTTCCTCTTTTACGATATCAAATGGATTTATTTGCTTCACGAAACATCAGTGTCTATAGATAATGTTTAAAAGTATCAATAAAACTCGTGCCCATGCAGAACCCATGCATTTTTTATTGTTGCACTAACCCTCTAATGCGAACTACTTTGAGTGTGGTGTGAAGTAAGTTTTCAAGGGTCAAGAGAAGGGGGTGATATAATGTGATCAAGAAGTGTGCAAAGCCAAAGATTGGATGGCCAAGGCATCCCCTTGTTCATCAATAAATTATTAGGTCACTTCTAGTGAAACTATATTTTTATTCGGTCACATCATATGAAATTTATTTGGAGGGTCTTTTATTTTTCATTTTGTTTTTTTACTTGATGCATTAAATATAATTGGAACCTAGCATTTTTATTTGGGAGAGAGACACGCTTCACTTTTTCATATGAATACTCGTTATGCTCATATTGTTAGTTTTTCTTCTAATTGCTGCAATCATCTTAGCTCCAGTTTTCATGTATCTCTTATTCAGAGATGTTAGTTTTAGTAGAGTTATGTGAGTAATATATTTCTTAATTGCTGTATCATTTGGATATTTTTTGTTAAAACATATTTTGGATGGTGCTTGTTGGAAAAATAAAATGTTACATGTGGTAGAAATTTATAACGGTGCAAAAATAAGCTTGTATAGACAGTGGCTAGACTTTTTCATGTCATGTTAGATGTTATTTTAATTATAAGCCTAGTGGTTATTTTTGTAGCATGACTTGTTTCAAATAGCTGAGAATGTTTAATATGTTATTGAAAGAATCATGAGTTGTTTTTATCACATTGAAGCATAAATTTCTGGTGTTCTCCTTTGAATGTTTTATTTGATTGACTTGGCGCATGCACAACGATAACACCTTCACCACCCGATCCAATGATCTTGGATTTTCATCTGGAGCATAGAAGGACCAAAAAAAGCCCCGCGACGCCTTCAAGAAGGGTACACCATTCGTGAATGTCGCTGCCGCATCTCGAGACGACCCCGGGCAAGGGTTTACCCCTGGCAAACTGAAAGATCATCTTCCCTTTTGATAATTGATGACAAAGTAACTTAAGGACTAATCTTTATTTTAAGTATATGCAGGGTCTATTTGTACCTCACAATATGCCCGATACCCTCCATAATATCCTTAAGGGCATCACGATAATTCTCCAAAGGAAAAGAGCTCGAAAAGACAAGTTTGGGAAACAGTTTCTCCAGGCAGTGGTAGTACCGGTGAATCCACCGGTAGTACCGCCCCCTGCTAATTCCCAGCACAGCCCTAGGCGGGGGAATCCTGTGGTGGTACCGGTGGTACCACCGCCAAACCCCCTTCGGGTGGCACTTAGCGGACCCTGATGCGGAAGTCACCGGTGGGCGGAACCTCCAGTGTTCCCACCGGTACCTCCGCCCCTTCACCAGGCCTACAGAGAGCGGACTTCCACAGGTGGAGCTACCAGTGGTGGCTCCTCTAAAATACGGTTTGGGTTCCCCATGACGGAGGCTAGGGCGGAGCTCACCGGTAGCTCCGTGCCTAGGGAACCAGCTAAGGGGAAGAGGAACCACGCGAGCTCTAGACAAAGAAGACCACCGGTACCTCCGGTGCTGCGTGGGCTGCCAAATAGCGAGATTTGGGGAAGGGGTATTTAAAGCCCTTCCTCTACCTCTTAAATGCTAAGCTTCTCACACTCTCTCTCTTAGCCTTTAATGCGAGATTCAAACTCCTAGATCTCCCTCTCCAACCACCCAAACACCCCAAAACTTTACGGAGAGCTAGAGGAGACCTAGATTCGTGATTCCATCAAAGGAATTGCAAATCCATCCAACACATACTAGAAGATCTAGAATCCTACTTGGGGCCTAGAAACCCTAGTAGGACTTGTGCTTGGAGCTTCCAGCTTGTTGCAAGAAGCTTCATATTGTTGAGAGCCTCCATCCATCTTGTGGAGTGTCCTCAACCTTGTGTAAAGGTTTGGTCAACGCATTCAAGTCGACCTCATAGTGGAAACGAGAATCTCCCTCACCAGAGAATCTCAAGGAGAATAAGGTGTGAACATCCGTGCTATTGAGGAGTGCCTAGGTGGCTTCCCACCTCTCCAACATAGACGTACTTCTCTTTGAGAAGGAACTACGGGAAACATATTAGTGTCTCCTTGTTTACACTCGCTGTTTATCTTTTTACCTTTTTCTTTGCTTCCATTGCGTATCTTATCTACTATCACATACGTTTTGAAAGTATTTTCACATCTAGAGAACCTTGTATTACTTTTTTTAGCCCAAACTAAAAATGAAAATAAGAAAAAATAGTCAACCTATTCAACCCCCTCTAGTTGACCATAGTCCACTTTTAGTTGGTATCAGAGCCTTGGCTCTTGCTAAGGGCTTAACCGCCTAAGAGTATAATGGTCAATGAAAGTGAGCTCGACGGTTCTAATGCGTAAATCACCAAAATGACTCACACTATAACTAACCTACACGAAACGGTTGGAACTATCCAAGCCAAATTGTCCAAGGTTAGTTCTAGTGTTGGTTCGGAGGTTTCTAGCATAAAGAAGACGTTGGAGGCCATCATGGGGAAAATCAAGGAGTCCGAGGAACTCCCCTCCGCCGCCGATGATGTTAGCTTGGATGATGATTCCATTTCGGACATCGCCGAAATAGAAGCTAACATTGCTTTAGCCAAGGCGAAAGCCAAGGTAACAGCCGATAAAAAAGGCTAAGGGCGGTGGAAGTTCCAAAGGATCCATGTATCAAACGGCTAATGGTTCGAGGTCTAACTCAAGAGTTCCACCACCTTCCAATTATGAGTATATTCATCCCATTGCTACTATGCCACACATTTTAAATGTTGGACTTCCTCCCATGCTTAACACTAATGAATTTTCTTCTTGGAAGTTCGATATGGAGTCTCATATTTCCGGCTCTTGCACCGCCTTGTGGAGAAGTGTTCTCTATGGATTCCATCCTCATGGTGCAAGCAACTTGACTCCAAGAGAGTATATTGAATTTTGACTCAACAAGACCGCTCTTGTCACTATTCAAAAGGCCCTCCCAAGAGAACATCTCGAACACATCCACGGTATCAAGATCGCCAAGGAGGCTTGGATAAACTTGACACCTTGTTCCAAGGAAATGCTAGCATCCAATCCGGCAAGTATGATGTGGCAATTAACAAGTCCGACAACTTCGTCATGCTAGAAGATGGGAGTCCCGAGGAGATACATAGAAGAGTTGTCACCCTTGCCAACCAATTGAGGGACTTTGGAAAAGAGAAAATCTCCGATGAGTGGATCGAGAGGAAGTTTGTAAAATCCATAACTCCTTTTGAGAAGAACCTATTCACTAGCATCCGAACAAGAGCGGACTGCAATTCACTCAACTCCATCGGTGTTCCTAGTGAGTTCATAGCCATATCCTTATCTCAGAAGAGTGCGGATGATGCTCTCGCTCTCTCTAGAGGAATTGGAAAGTCCCCCAACCTTGCCTTGATGTCTAAGGTGATTGGTCGGATCAAATATGTTGATGAGGATGATGATGATGGAGAGGACTACGAAGACACATACAAGGGTGATCACAAGTGTATTGCTCTTGCCATGCACGGCTATTGGAAGATATGGGAAACTCATAAGGCCGTAGCTCCTAGTCCCCTCAAGAAACAAGGTCTACAAGAAGAAGGGGGCGGCCAAGGACATGGTACAATTGTGGAAGTGGAAATCACTTCGTCAAAGAGTGTCCTTTTGAGCCAAGAGAAGAGAATGAAGGCAAGCTTGTTCGGAAGGACAAGACCAAAGCTCCACAAAACAAGAACCTTGCTAGAAGAGTACCAAGGGCTCTATATGTTCAAGAAGTGCCGTATTGGAAACATACTATTCCGTAGATGAAGGAGAAGATGAAGTTGTAGGTGTGCCCCATGTCGCCATAGCTACGTCTTCCTCTTCATCGGTCTCTCTATTCAAATCCCCCAATGAGAAGGCATCAATCCAACCTACATGTCTCATGTAAAAAGACACCGCTGTAATACCTTCCACCTCCAAGTGTATTGCAACTAGTCCTCCCTTATTCTTGGATTGTGCTGAAAATATTGTTGATGATGATGAGGAGGCCAAGAATCTAGGCTCATGGTTGTCTAGTCTTGAAGGTGAAACCAAAGAAAAGGTAAAGACCCTTTTGAGGAAACTTTATGATGCTAACTCTCGTATTCATGAGAAGGAAGAGATCATCATGACCTTGGAGAGTTACGGTGGTGACCATGAGAACGATGACAAGGAGCTTGTAGAATATCTTGAGAAAGAAAGATCCATGAGAGCCTCTCTTGAAGAGAGACTATCTAGTCTAGAAGAGACCTATGCTATTAGTGTTTCCAAACTTAGGAAGGATAATGAATAATCTCTTGTTTTACTTAAAACTTTTGAAAAAGAAGAGTTGAAGCTAGGAATGGTCCATGAGAGTCTTGTTGGGCGTCATGAAAAACTAGAAAAGGAGTTCACGTCTCTTAAAGAAATTCATGACAAACTCAACACATCTCGAAATAAGATTCTAGCTCAACAATCTAATAATCATGTGATATCTTCCACTAGTAATATTGTTATCATTCCTACCTCTTGTACTACTTCTAACATTGTAGGAAGACAGAAAATCATCAATGATGCCATAAGATCTCAAGGAGCTAAGAAAGGGAAGGAAGCTCTTGGCTTTGTTGCCAAGTCAAAGAAGAAGAACTCCGAAGAAGACTAAGAATGTCACCTCTTCCTCTCGAAATATTGTCTTTGTGAAGGAGGGACAGGTCACCAGGGAAAAGGAGAACAACACCATTGTGGGTGGTGATACCTCTAGGGGGAGCATCACTCACAATGACTTTGCCGGAAAATATAACCCCTCTTATGTTCTTATGAAATATAGAGATGGTCATGCTTCTGCTAAATATGTTGGTACTTCTTATGGTGATGATTATGATTGGACTATTTGGGTTCCTAAGACCCTTGTTACTAAAAAAAAGACGACCCTTTGAAGGATGGGTACCTAAATCAATAAATTGATCTCTTGTAGGGAAGTGCTTCGGGTCGGGTAGATGGACAGTAGATAGTGGTGCATCCCAACATATCACCGGAAGCAATGACGCAATGAGTAATCTTGAACCTCCATCACCATATCTCAATTGCATCACTATTGGTGACAATTACGAGCTTAAGGTATTGGGATGAGGCAAGGTGGCTATCTCAAATCATTTATCAATTGAGAATGTTCTCCTTGTTGAGTCCCTTGGTTATAACTTGATGTCCGTTCTCCAACTTGCAAATTGTGTCTTTACCTCTTTATTTAATAAAGCGAATGTGATTGTTACTTGGGAAACAACTCTTAGCCTTTGTTGGGTTTGTCGAGAACGGGATGTATGTAGTGGACTTAGGAGACGTGTGTCGCGACATGCCTAATATGGCTAAAGTTGATGTGGGTTGGCTTTGGCACCGCGGGTTAGCCCACACCAATATGAGTATGTTGCATGACCTACAAAGTGGAAATCATGTTGTAGGACTAACCAAGGCTAAGTTTTCTAAAGATCGTGTGTTTACCTCGTGCGCCTTTGGGAAGCAACATGGAGAACTCCACCCAACCAAGACCAGTATCTCCACCACAAGAATTCTCGAGCTCATTCATTTGGATATCTTTGGTACACTATCCTATGATAGTCTCGGAGGAGAGAAGTATTGCTTGGTGATTGTGGATGAATACTCAAGATATTGTTGGGTGTATTTCTTCAAGAGGAAGAATTAGACTCAAAAGAGAGTCATCTAGTTCATCACTTTGGTTGAACGCCAACACAATGCTACCATATTAGCTATTCGGAGTGATAATGGCTCGAAATTCAAGAACTACACCGTTGAGGGTTTTCTTAGTGAAGAGGGCATTGCTCATAAATATTCTACTCCCTATACCCATCAACAAAATGGTGTAGCGGAGAGGAAGAACCGGACCTTGATGGATGCATCTAGGACAATCATTGCGGAGTTTTCTTCTCCATATATCTTTTGGGCCGAAGCCGTCTCCACCGCTTGTCATGCCGCCAACCAGTTATATCTTCGCAAGATCTTGAAAAAAACTCCCTATGAGATTCTCACGGGCAAGAAGCTGGATGTATCTTACTTCAAGGTCTTCAGTTGCAAATGCTTCATTCGCAAGAAAGGTAAATGGTTTTCAAAGTTTGAGACCAAACCTTATGAGGGTATCTTTGTTGGTTATGCCACAAATGCTCACGCCTATAGAGTCTACAATAAGTCCACCGGACAAGTTGAAGAAGCTATAGACGTGGTGTTTGATGAGGATAATGGATCCCAAGGGGGGCGTATAGATCATGGTGTTGTAGGGGATTCAATTCCTCCAATCGTCATAAGAAGAATGGGGATTGGTGAAATAATCCCCATTGATGGTTACAGGATGACTGAGGGAGAAGACTATGCCCCACTCAAGTGGAGCCATTGACTACACCCATTGATACACAAGCTACCCAACAAGATGCACCAAGCCCTCAAGCTAATGATCAAGGTCAAGCAAGTGATCAAGGCCAAGCTAATGAACAAGGCCAAGCTTCTAATCAAGGCCAAGATCAAGACATTATTATTGTCGAGAGAGCTCAACCTATTGGTGATCGTTCACCCATTGATGACCAAGTCCAAGATGAAGATGGACATGACTCCAATGAATAAGGTGATTCTCAAGAAACATCCAAGGAATCTTTGGAGGAGATGCTAGCGCGTAGAGAAAAGAGAATGCTAGAAAATCTTGGCGTGCGGGTCACACGGAGGACAAGATTTTTGGGCAAGTTCGTGGAATGGTTTTCACTAGGATGCAATTGAAGGAATTTAGTACGGCTCATGCCTTTGTCTCTTTCATTGAGCCCAAGAAGTTATATGAAGCTCTCGAAAATCAAGATTGGCTTGAAGCCATGCATGATGAACTCAACAACTTCGAGCGCAACAAGGTTTGGAAGTTAGTGCCAAGGCCCAAGGATTGCAAGAATGTTATTGGCACCAAGTGGGTGTTCAAGAACAAGCAAGAAAAAGATGGTATTTTCATTTGCAACAAGGCGAGATTGGTGGCTCAAGGGTTTTATCAAGTCGAAGGTGTTTATTTTGGTGAAACCTTTGCTCCTGTAGCTCGTCTTGAATCTATTCGCATCTTACTTGCTTATGCATCTCATCATAATTTCAAGCTACAACAAATGGATGTTAAGAGTGGTTTCCTAAATGGTCCCATTAATGAGTTAGTATATGTCAAGCAGCCTCCGACCTTCGAGGATCCTAACCACCCCGATTATGTCTATAAACTCGATAAGGCACTCTATGGACTTAAACAAGATCCACGAGCTTGGTATGAGCACCTTAAAGAGTTTTTAGTGGATTGTGGGTTTAATGTTGGTTTAATCGATCCCACCCTCTTTACCAAGACGGTCGGAGGTGACTTGTTCATATGCCAACTCTATGTGGATGACATCATTTTTGGGTCTACTAACACTTTGTTCAATGACGAGTTTGGCAAACTAATGACCGATAGGTTTGAGATGTCCATGATGGGGGAATTGGAGTATTGCCATGGCTTTGAAGTGAATCAATATCATGCAGGAACCTTCATCAAGCAAACCAAGTACACCCAAGACATGCTAAAGAGGTTCAATATGCATGATGCCAAGCCTATGAATACTCCCATGTCCATAAGCCTTGACTTAAAACCCGATCCAGGTGGTAAAGAGGTAGATCAAAAGGTATACTGCTCCATGATTGGCTCTTTGCTTTACCTTTGTGCGCCTATACCAGATATCATGTATAGTGTTGGTAAATGTGCAAGGTTTCAAGCCTCTCCGAGGCAAAGTCATTTGGAAGCGGTCAAACGAATCTTTCGATATTTAGTTCATACCCCAGATTTTGGTCTTTGGTATCCCAAGGGTTCAAGCTTTCAGCTCATTGGGTATTCGGATGCGGATTATGCGGGAGAGAAGACGGATAGGAAGTCCACATCCGGGGGTTGCCAATTCCTTGGTCTCTCCTTGGTGTGTTGGTCTTCCAAGAAGCAAAATTTCATTGCTCTCTCCACCACCGAGGCCGAGTACATCTCCGCAGCAAGTTGTTGTGCTCAATTGCTTTGGATGAGGCAAACCTTGAAAGATTATGGTGTCAACTTTGACAAAGTGCCTCTTCTTTGTGAAAATGAGAGTGCAATCAGGATCGCCTACAACCCCGTTCTTCACTCCAAGACGAAGCACATTGAGATCCGTGATCACTTTATTCCTGATCATGTTTAGAAGGGCGACATTGATCTCTCATATGTATCAACCAAGGATCAACTTGCGGATATCTTCACGAAGTCCCTTGATGAACCAAGATTTTGAGCTTTGAGGAATGAACTAAATGTCATTGATTCTTCTAACTTCACTTGAGACCTTGCATAAGTACCTCCACTATGCGTGTTATTAGGTTTGGATGTAGGCATGGACATAGGGGGAGCGTCACTCAACTCATGAGTGAACACTCCTCTTATTATGCGTAAATCAATTCTTCATTGTATATCTAGTCATTTTGTGACTTATTGTGCTTCATTGTGAGTAGTACTTTTGGACCCAAGATACATCTTTGCGGTGCCAAAGTACACACTCAAACATGGTGGCCACGGCCACCGACCTCCTACTTAAGGAGTTGGTTTTATTTGGCTCTTTCACGTGCATACTATTATGCCCTCGGCACCTTGCGCAAGTTCGGCTTTTTCCTCATTGCATCTTGTGAACCCGCATCAAGTATTGCATCTCGTATGACAGTTACAAGTATCCAACCCAAGCCCCCGTTCACAAAAAGCCCATTTCCATCTCGATGCCCTCATTTTTATGGTCTTGGCGCGTAGAAATTGGGTCAAGCGGAACCTCCGGTAGCTCCGCTGCACCTGTACTACCGGTGACCAACCGGTACTACCCCTGCTGCGGAATTTTCGCCCAACGGATCTGTACCGCGCCGCGCCGTGTATACAGGGAGCGGTACGTCCGGTGTTTACACCGGTAGTACCGCTCGCTGCGGTTCTGTGGGGTTAACCCTAGGCCGAGCGGGGGAAGGGATCTTTAGATCTCACTTTCCCCCACTCTCCCCAACTTCTCCTCCTCACAACCGCCGATGCCCCTACCTCTCCGACGCGGGGACGAGCTCCTCCACCACCGGGAGGCTCCCTCCTTGCCTTGGGAAGCTCCGTGAACCTCTCCTGTCCTTCGATCTACGCCATGGAAGCGGGTATGTTTCTCTCTCTCTCTCCCATATCGTTGACGGATGGAGATGCACTAGGAGCACCGTGAATCTTTGTCTTTGTGCGTATGGAGTAGGGATTCGTGAGTACAAACCCTAGAAATTTAGATTGTGACTACTAGGCACGAACTACTTTGATTACTAGGTTGGCTCTATGTACCTATGCCCCTATTTCATAGTTGTTCATCTATAGTCTTCACTGCTTTTGATTTCTTTGATTTGGGCGTATTAAACATTTGGGAATCATCTCTTCACCATGTTTTTTTCTTTCTATTTCTCCTCCTTAGATGCTAGTGGCTCAAGGGGAGGTCGTTCAAGGAGGATGGCTGGTAGGAAGGTACCGCGCGTGGATGAGATTGAAGAAACCTTGGATCCCTCTCAGCCAAAGAGAAAGCCAAGATTCCCTGCCCAGAAAAGACTTTGTCACAGAAGGAAAGATCTGCTTCTCAAGTGTTTGAGTCGGTTTTCACAGCTACCCAGCGTGAGAACCCGTATGTCATTGACCTGGATCGGTTGATGCCTAAATTCCGGGGAAGGGATACTCGCTTCCATACCTTGTTCCAAGCTAAGATATATAAGGAGATTCTCCTGAGGATGCCCAAGGACAATGTGGTCTCTCAACATGCTGTTAAACCTGATCACATGGAAAGGAAACCAAACTATTTTGGTGAAGCTCTTGAGATTGTTGATGCCTTTGGTCTTCGTACCATCATGAAAGTGCAACAATCTTATGACGAGGGGCTTCTTTGTGAGTTCTTGGCCACCGTTCTGAAGGGTACGTTGCATAGAAAACAAAAAATTTCCTACGCGCGATAAACCCGAATGGCCAAGATCTAATCTATGAGATGAAAGGCAACGGGGAGAAAGAGAGTTTTGAGATAACATACCCTCGAAGACTCAAATTGGTACGAGATAAAATCTCGTTGTTGGCGTAGTCGTACTCACGCCGATCCCAAGCGAGAAGAAGTGCACCGCAATCCGGCGGTGCCTCCGTAATCGGTCACACATTCAGCTCGATGAAGACTTCCGTTCCCTCGATCCAGCGGGTAGCAGAAGTAGAGGATCCCCGTGGAACTCCAGCAGCACGACGGCGTGGTGGTGGTGAAGAATCCCACGGTCAGGGCTTGGCCAAGCCGGAGACCATGGAATGGAGCAGCGGGTGGAGGGAAAAGGGTGTGGGCAAGTGTGTGTAGAAGAGGGAGCTCTCACCCTCCTTTTATAGGGGAGAGGGAGGCAGCCCAAGGGGGGTGGGTGCGGCCACCCATGGGTGCCCCACCCCTTCCTCTCTTCATGTGAGTGGAAGCCCCACTCACACCCACTCATACTCCCTTAATTTTCCACTTAGAAAATCCAAAGGTTTTTCTTTAATAAATAAATAAATAAAATTCATTTCTTTATCTATATTTGTTAATTCCATTAACAAACATTTTCATGCAGCACCTCGAATCATTTGTTAATTCTATTAACAACCATTCGATGAAAAACCCCTTGAACTATTTCAATTTTCCCCCGAAACAATTTTTCAAAGCTGCCCAAAATATTCTTCGGTATTCCGTATCCTCTCTAATGCTTCATCGAACCTTAAGTGTGTCACCCTACGGTTCGCGAATAATATAGACATGATCGAGACTCCTCTCCGATCAATAATCAACAGCGGGATCTGGAGATCCGTGATGACTCCTATATATTCAACGATGACTCTCGTGATCGTGTGAACCTTTCAACGTCGTAACTATTTCCCTTTGTCTCGCGATATTTTACTTGCCCGAGATCCGATCATCGGTATCCACCATACCTTGTTTGATCTCGTTATCGTAAAAGTACTCTTTTCTCGTTCCTGTGATATAACATTCTTGTGATCATATCACGTGCTTGCAAGCGGTGTCGATGTGATATCACCGAGAGGGCCCTGAGTATATCTCTCCGTCATATTGGATGGACAAATCCCATTCTTGATCCATGAGCTTCAACTAACACTTTCCGAATACCTAATGCCACCTTTATAGTCACCCTGTTACGGTGTGGCGTTTGATGTTATCAAAGCATTCTTTCGGTATTAGTGATTAACATGATCTCATGGTCTAAGGAACAATGTTACTCCGAATATAAGACATAACAACAATACTAAATGACTTGATCGTATTGTTATACTTAGTTAGGGTCTAAGTTCATCATGTCATTCTCCTAATGACATGATCCCGTTATTAACAACATCCAATGTCTATGATCAGGAAACCTTGATCATCTGTTAATCAACGAGCTAGTTAAAAGAGAGGCTTCACTAGGAACGTTGGTTTGTTTATTAATCACACATGTATCAACGTTTCCGGTTAATACAATTCTAGAATGAGAAATAAACATCTATCATAAACAAGGAATAACATAATAAACACTTTATTATTGCCTCTCGGGCATATTCCCTTCAGTCTCCCACTTGCAATAGGGGCAATAATCTATATTACATAGTGATGAATCTAACACCCATTGAGTTTTGGTGTTGATCATATTTTGCCCTTGAGAGAGTTTTATTCAACAGATCTGCCACATTCAGATCCATATGCACTTTGCAAATCTTCACATCCCCATCTGCGACATGCTCACGGATGGAGTGAAAACGGCGCTTGATATGCTTGGAATTCTTGTGAGACATTGGTTCGTTAGCATTGGCTATGGCACCATTGTTGGCACAATAGATAACCATTGGATCCAACGCACTCGGAACCACACCTAGTTCGGATATGAACTCCTTCATCCAAACTGCTTCCTGTGTTGCCTCCGAGGCATCAACATATTTCGCTTCTGTTGATGATCTCACCACCACGGATTTCTTGGAACTCCTCCAGCTTACAGCTCCTCCATTCATAACAAATACGTACCCGGACTGAGACTTAGAGTCATCCGGATCAGTGTCAAAGCTAGCATCGACGTAACATCTTGCGACGAGCTCTTCTTCACCGCCATATATGAGAAACATATCCTTAGTTCTTCTCAAGTACTTAAATATATTCTTGACCGTCGTCCAGTGTTCCAAACCTGGATCAGATTGGTACCTAGTAGTCAAACTAATAGCATGTGCCACATCCGGTCTTGTACATATCATAGCATACATGATAGAACCTATGGCTGAAGCATAGGGAATCATATTAATTCTCTCTCTATCTTCTGTTGTAGCTGGACATTGAGTCTTACTCAATGTTTTGCCTTGCAACATAGGTAAGAACCCCTTCCTACTCTCTTCCATTCTAAACTTCTTTAGAATCTTGTCAATGTATGTACTTTGCGAAAGTCCAATTAAGCGTCTTGATCTATCCCTGTAGATTTTGATGCCTAATATATAAGCTGCTTCACCAAGGTCTTTCATCGAAAAACTTCTGTTCAAATAACCTTTTATGCTTTTTTAAAAGTTCTATATCATTTCCAATCAACAATATGGCATCCACATATAGTACTAGAAATGCTACAGATATCCCACTCACTTTCTTGTAAATACAAGCTTCTCCGTATGTTTGGACAAATCCAAACCCTTTGATCACCTTATCAAAACGGAGGTTCCAACTCCGGGATGCTTGCTTCAGTCCATAAATGGAACGTTAAAGCTTGCACACCTTGTCAGCATCCTTAGGATCAACAAAACCTTTGGGTTGCATCATATACAACTCTTCCTCAATGTCACCATTAAGGAACGCCGTTTTGACATCCATCTGCCAGATTTCATAATCGAAAAATGCAGCAACTGCTAACATAATCCTAACTGACTTAAGCATCGCTACTGGTGAGAAAGTCTCATCATAGTCAACTCCTTGAATTTGTCGGAAACCTTTTGCCACAAGTCGAGATTTATAGACGGTCACATTACCATCAGCGTCAGTTTTCTTTTTTAAAAATCCATTTGTTCTCAACGGCCTTGCGGTCATCGGGTAAGTCCACCAAAGTCCAAACTTGGTTTTCGTACATGGATCCTATTTCGGATTTCATGGCTTCAAGCCATTTGTTGGAATCTAAGCTCATCATCACTTCATCATATGTCGTAGGGTCATCACCTCCATCTACCATAAAGTTTAATACGGGATCTCCATACAGTTCAGGAGCTGTACGTTCCCTAGTTGACCTGTGAGGTGCGGTAGTTTCCTCTACTGGAGTTTCATGATCTTGATCATTAGCTCTTTCTTTCAACTGACGGGGTGGGCACCGGAACAACTTCCGGCGCTGCACTACTCGTCATTCCAAGAAGAGAAGGTTCAATAACCTCGTCGAGTTCTACATTCCTACTATACACACCTTTCGAGAGAAACACCTTCTCCAAAAAGGATCCATTCTTGGCAACGAAAATCTTGCCTTCGGATCTGTGATAGAAGGTGTACCCTATTTTTTCTTTAGGGTATCCTATGAAGACGAATTTTTCCGCTTTGAGTTCGAGTTTATCAGGTTGAAGCTTCTTTACATAAACATCGCATCCCCAAACTTTTAGAAATGACAGCTTAGGTTTGTTTCCAAACCATAATTCATACGGTGTCGTTTCAAGGGATTTTGATGGTGCCCTATTTAAAGTGAATGCAGCGGTCTCTAGTGCATAACCCCAAAATGATAGTGGAAAAATCTGTAAGAGACATCATAGATCGAACCATATCCAATAAAGTACGATTACAACGTTCGGAAACACCATTTCGCTGTGGTGTTCCGGCAGGTGTGAGTTGTGAAACTATTCCACATTGTTTCATATGCATGCCAAACTCGTAACTTAGATATTCACCTCCACGATCAGATCGTAGAAATTTAATCTTTCTGTTATGATGATTTTCAACTTCACTCTGAAATTCTTTGAACTTTTCAAATGTCTCAGATTTGTGTTTCATTAAGTAAATATACCCATATCTACTCAAATCATCTGTGAAAGTGACAAAATAATGATATCCACCGCGCGCCGATACACTCATTGGTCCACACACATCAGTATGTATGATTTCCAGTAAGTCTGTCGCCCGTTCCATGGTTCCAGAAAACGGGGTTCTAGTCATCTTGCCCATAAGGCATGGTTCACATGTTTCAAATGATTCATAATCAAGTGATTCTAAGAGTCCATCAGAATGGAGCTTCTTCATGCGTCTAACACCAATATGACCTAAGCGGCAATGCCACATGTAAGTAGCAATATCATCATTTAATTTAATTATTTTGGCATTCACATTATGAATATGTGTATCAATCCTATCAAGATTCAAAAGAAATAAACCATTCTTCTCAGGTGCATGACCATAAAAGATATTATTCATATAAATCGAACAACCATTGTTCTCAGACTTAAAGGAATAACCATTCTGCATTAATCAAGATCCAGAAACGATATTCATGCTTAATGCAGGCACCAAATAACAATTATTGAGGTTTATAACTAATCCCGATGGTAGACGTAGAGGCAGCGTCCCGACGGCGATCACATCAACTCTTGATCCATTGCCGACACGCATCGTCACTTCATCCTTTGCTAGTGGCCGCTTATTCTGCACCTCCTGTTTCGAGTTACAAATGTGAGCAACCGAACCAGTATCAAATACCCAGGTGCTACTGCGAGTACTAGTAAGGTACACATCAATAACAAGTATATCATATATAACTTTGTTCACTTTGCCGGCCTTCTTATCTGCCAGATATTTGGGGCAATTGCGCTTCAAGTGGCCAGTACCCTTGCAATAATAGCACTCAGTCTCAGGCTTAGGTCCATACTTGGTTTTCTTCTCAGGAGCAGCAATAGCTTTTCCACCCTTCTTGAAGTTAACCCTTGGCTTGCCTTTCTTGCCTTTCTTGAAACTAGTGGTCTTATTGATCATCAACACTTGATGTTCTTTCTTGATCTCCACTTCAGCAGTTTTAAGCATCGAGAGAAGCTCAGGAAGAGACTTCTTCATGCCTTGCATATTATAGTCATCACGAAGTTCTTGTAACTAGGTGGCAGAGATTGGAGAACACGATGTATCCCTAGCTCATTGGGAATCGTTATTCCCAAGGCTATGAGCTTATCAGCGTACGCAGACATCTTGAGTACGTGCTCACTAACGGAGTTGTTCTCTTCCATCATGCAGCTAAAGAACTTTTCTGAAGCGTCATAACTCTCAACTGCGGCATGGGTAGTGAAAATCATTTTTAATTCTCCCATTATAGCAAAAGCAGTGCTGTTGTCAAAACGTTTTCGCAGCTCTGGCTCTAATCCATAGAGGATGCCGCAATGAACTATACTGTGGTCTTCTTGTTGAGTCAGATAAACATTTTTATCTTCATCAGAAGCATCATCAGCGGGTTGGTCACCTAGCGGTGCATCAAGCACATAGAGCTTCTTGCAAGCGGTGAGGAGAATCCTCAGGTTAAGTGCCCAGTTGGTAAAGTTGCTCTCATTGTTCGCTAATATCTCTCTCTCCATGAACATATTGAAATTGAAGGTAGGTGGTGCCATGATCTACAACATATTTGCAAAGACTATTTAGACTATGTTTATGATAAATTAAGTTCAAGTTAATTCTAAAATTATCCCATGAACTCCCACTCAAAAACAACATCCCTCTTAGTCGTCTTTAGTGATTACACGAACCAAATTCACTACACCGAAACCGATCATCACGTGATACGGTGTAGTTGCAAAGGCGAACATCAACATGTTCATCATATCATCCATATGACTCATGCTTTACCTTTTGGTTACGTGTTCCGAGGCCATGTCTGTACATGCTAGGCTCGCCAAGTAGAACCGTAGTATTGCGTGTGTTTCAAGGCCATGTCTGTACATGCTAGGCTTGAAAACACCCGTTGTATGCGAACATTGAGTCTATCACACCCGATCATCACGTGGTGTCTCAAAACGACGGACTTTCTTAACGGTGCATACTTAAGGAAGAACACATTATTATCTTGATATTAAGTGAGAGGGATCATCTTATAATGCTATCGTCGCGATCTAAGCAAAATAAGATGCATAAAAGGATAAACATCTCATGCATGGATAATGTGATATGATATGGTCCTTCTTGCACTTGATCTCCATCTTGTGCATCATGGCATGATCTCCATCATTCCACCGGCGTGGCACCAAGGTCTGTGGCACCTCCATCTTGATTGTCCATTACAACATATCACATGGATATGATATACATCACGCAGGCCATAAAATAAGACAACCATATGGCTCCAGCCGGTATGTCAATAATTTACAAAAGATATCATCTCATACATAACGTTTGTAACATTGACCATATCACATCACATGCCCTGCAAAAACAAGTTAGATGCCTCTAATATATTTTTGCATATTTTACGTGGCTTTGGGCTTACGAGGATAGAACCGTTCATACCTATGTACAAGAACCACAACGTTGATAAAATATATTTTTAACAACCCTTCGTAGATTAGATCTTAACTATAGTAGGAGAAACCGACACCCGCAAACCACTTATACAATACAAGTTGCATGTCACTTGTGGAACAAGTCTCATGTACGTGGACATGTAAAGTTAGTCTGGGCCGCTTCATCCCACTATGCCACTAAGATCATAAAATACTCAAAGAAGCAAAAACATGATCATCAATGCCCACATACTCTTATGTGTTCTACCCGTACAATTCATCTACGCATAGATCCGGCTCTGATACCACTAAAGGGTACGTTGCATAGAAAACAAAAATTTTCCTACGTGCGATAAACCCGAATGGCCAATATCTAATCTGTGAGATGAAAGGCAACAGGGAGAAAGAGAGTCTTGAGATAAAATACCCTCGAAGACTCAAAGTGGTACGAGATAAAATCTCGTTGTTGGCGTAGTCGTACTCATGCCGATCCCGAGCGAGAAGAATTGCACCGCAATCCGGCGGTGCCTCCGTAATCGGTCACACGTTCAGCTCGATGAAGACTTCCGTTTCCTCGATCCAGCGGGTAGAGGAAGTAGAGGATCCCCGCGGAACTCCAGCAGCACGATGGCGTGGTGGTGGTGAAGAATCCCACGGTCAGGGCTTCGCCAAGCCGGAGACCATGGAATGGAGCAACGGGTGGAGGGAAAAGGGAGTGGGCAAATGTGTGTAAAAGAGGGAGCTCTCACCCTCCTTTTATAGAGGAGGGGGAGGCAGCCCAGGGGGGGTGCGGCCAGCCATGGGTGCCCCCACCCCTTACTCTCTTCATGTGAGTGGAATCCCCACTCACACCCACTCATACTCCCTTAATTTTCCACTTAGAAAATCCAAAGGTTTTTCTTTATTAAATAAATAAAACATTTTTATTTCCTTATTTATATTTGTTAATTCCATTAACAAACATTTGCATGCAGCACCTCGAATCATTTGTTAATTCTATTAACAATCATTCGATGAAAAACCCCTTGAACTATTTCCATTTCCCCCCAAAACAATTTTTCGGAGCTGCCCAAAATATTCATCGGTATTCCGTATCCTCTCTAACGCTTCATCGAACCTTAAGTGTGTCACCCTACGGTTCGTGAATAATATAGACATGCTCGAGACTCCTCTCCGATCAATAATCAACAGCGGGTCTAGAGATCCGTGATGACTCCTATATATTCAACGATGACTCTCGTGATCGTGTGAACCTTTCAACGTCGTAACTACTTCCCTTTGACTCGCGATATTTTACTTGCCCGTGATACGATCATCGGTATCCACCATACCTTGTTTGATCTCGTTATACGACAAGTACTCTTTTCTCGTTCCCGTGATATAACATCCTTGTGAACATATCACGTGCTTGCAAGCGGTGTCGATGTGATATCACCGAGAGGGCCCTGAGTATATCTCTCCGTCATATTGGATGGACAAATCCCATTCTGGATCCATGAGCTTCAACTAACACTTTCCGAATTCCTAATGCCACCTTTATAGTCAACCTGTTACGGTGTGACGTTTGATGTTATCAGAGCATTCTTTCGGTATTAGTGATTAACATGATCTCATGGTCTAAGGAACAATGTTACTCCGAATGTAAGACATAACAACAAAAATAAATGACTTGATCGTATTGTTATACTTAGTTAGGGTCTAAGTTCATCATGTCATTCTCCTAATGAAATGATCCCGTTATTAACAACATCCAATGTCTATGATCAGGAAACCTTGATCATCTGTTAATCAACGAGCTAGTTAAAAGAGAGGCTTCACTAGGAACGTTGGTTTGTTTATTAATCACACATGTATCAACGTTTCCGGTTAATACAATTCTAGAATGAGAAATAAACATCTATCATAAACAAGGAATAACATAATAACCACTTTATTATTGCCTCTCGGGCATATTCCCTTCATGTTCACCTTGCAAAATAAACTTAACGTCACCTCATTTGGATGAAAAAGGGGAAAAGTTCATTCTCAAGTAGTCTGATGTGGGTATCCTTCTCGGTGGCTATCCAAATCATGGACCTTTTGTTGATGGCCCTGAGTATGAGAGTGGGTGGTTTCGAGTTCACTTTATCAATGGCTCGACAATTAGCATGGTTCAACTCACTCCCCTTTATCATTGGAAGAAGTTTGTCGTGGGGTTCACTAATGACCCACAATTATAGGGGGTGTATCGTAGTACTTTCGATACATAAGAGTGTCGAACCCAATGAGGAGCAGAAGGTGTTGACAAGAAGGTTGGATAGAGATTTCACTGTAAACACTAGCATACGGGTTTTTGGTGATTTTTGATATAGCAGATAAATAAAGTGAGAGTAAATAAATAACAGTATTAATAATTACAGTGAGTGGCACAATCCTTTTGAGAGCAAAGGACAAGCTGGTTGTTCTACTTATAATTACCAAACATTCTCGAGGACACATGGGCAATCTCGTCAAGTACTTTCTCTTCATATAGTTGTTTAATATTTATTGGTTTGTTAAGTGTTGTGTGGGTGACCTATGCTAATGTACCGCCCAACTAGGACTAATACATACTTGTGATTATACCCCTCGCAAGCATCCGCAAATACAAGAAAGTAATTAAGATAAATCTAACCAAAGCCTTAAAACTCCGGGATCCTACACTCCCTCGTGCATTGGTTTCCTAACGGGGGTTTAGGTTTCTGTCACTCTGGCAACCCCACAATTAGTAGCCAAATACACAATGCACCCTCCTAGGCCCATAAAGGTGAAGTGTCATGTATTCGACGTTCACATGACACCACTAGAAGAATAGCACCATAACTTAAATACCGAACGGAGAGATATTACTTCAACATAACTTCACTACTAACATCATGAATTCTCCCATGTCCTCAAGAACTAAACAAACTACTCACGAGACATCATATGGATCATAATCAGAGGTGATCTAATGGATAATAACAATCTGGTCATAAAGTGCAAATACCGATAAATCTCACAAGCATCAACTACTACAAGTAATCCACACCAGGAGAGAGATCTAGTGAAGAGCAACGATAAAGACCCCTAATTGTTACAGCGGGATGAAGGTGGACGGTGACGGTGATGGTGCTGGTGATGAGGATGATGATGATCTCGATGAAACCCGGAGTGATGACGGTGACGATGGCGACGATTTCCCCTCTCCGGGGTGGAATTTCCCCGACAGATTTCTCCCTTCCGGAGAGTTCGGTGGTGGAATAGGACCATTAATCCGGTTGAAGGACAAATGGACAGTGAATCAACGAAATCGAGTTGTTCTAAGGATTCGGCAGTCGAGACATCTATATCTATGGAATTTCAAAAGAGAGAAAAGGACCATCGATCATGCGAAAGTTTACCAATTTCTTGATCAATTCTTTTTGCTCACCATCAAAGTCCCCCATATAGCTGAGAATTTCCGAGCAATTGGAAGACGCTTTCGATGACGAGGTCGATAAATTGATATTACGCGATCGTTCTTCAACGACTTATATGTGCTTAGGGTTCCCTGGGCGTCAAGTACGTGAAAGGGGGCGCCCAGAAGTGGGCCAGGGGCCAGACTGTCGGATATATACTGCATAGGGGTATAGAAGATGGTAGACAAAGAGCCGGACTACCAGGGTGGCCTCAGAGGTAGTGGGCTTAGGTCCATTGGGCGGCCCAGTAGTCCGACGCGCAGAAGCCGGATTCTAGAAGAACCCGGATCACGGCTCACGTGGTCTGGCTTGGAGGAGAAGACGGATTCCTTACTTTCCAAGTTACAAGTTAAACGTAGTCTTCTAGGTTTCTTGTTCTGTAAGCCCTAATCCGGCTATTATATAAAGCCGGACGGGAGATAAGTTTTTTAGGTTCTAGGTTCAAGTTTCATCAGCTAAAGCTTTACGCAACTCGCCGAGAAGCTCATTCTCGTCGAGTAGCTAGATCTATTCCCTCACACTGTAACCCTGTTATACGGGCTTTAGTCCCAATTAGTGAGAAGTGCAGGAGTAGGTACGCCGTACTGTCGCGACGTACCGAACCTGGGTAAAATCCCGTGTTCTGTGTTACTACGCTATCCCGTTACCCCACGTCTCTACCGTAGTCTCATGGCACCCCAGTCTATGAAAACTACTACGATGTCTCGACAGTTGGCGCCCACCGTGGGGCAAACGACGTCAGGCGTGAAATTCCGATCTGGGATACTCGGCGGAATTGGAAGATCGATCACTGTCGGAAGCCTGGAATTCGACGACGACGTCGGGCGCTTCCTCGACAACGGATCCTACATACCGGCGCAAAACCACCTGGTAAGTGCCTGCGTGTTACCGATTGGATCTGCTAACATCTTTATCGGACTAACTGCAGAGGCAATGGGGTTTTGCGGTGGAAGCAAATTTATCCCACCCGCCCTATACCCAATCGAAGACGACTATGATGCCGGATTTTGCTCAGATCGCCGACAAAACAGTGATACGCACTTTATCGGCATGGTGCAATCCGAGATCGCTGAAAACACGGATGACGGAAATCCCGTGCAAGAGGCAGATAACAACCTACCCGTCATAGAGATGGAAGAACCAATACCCGTCACAGAGACGGAAGATCCGACATCCGTCAACCAGACGATGAACTCGGAAACAGAGTCCGTGCTTGCCGCCATAGAGGCGAGATTGGAGTCGGAAACCGGATCGGATAACTTCGACTCCGAAGACGAAGACGATGATGCCTTCGTAAGAAAAGTTAAGTCCTTTCAAGAGGGATTCCATGAAGTGCTAATGGCAAAACCAGCTGATACAACGGGTGCCGACAGCCAGGAAAGCCCTAAAACCCCTCCGCCAGTGGAAGAGAGGGAAGACGGAGAAACTTCTCCGATATTCCCTAATGTCAAGGAGATGACAGAGGATGAACCTGTCAAAAAACCTCCATCTTCCAAGAAAAAGCATCGTGCTTCTAAAAAACTCCAGTACAAACTCCGGAAGAAAAAGTCAGCTGATCTCGCTGATGAAAACCTGGAAGTTGGAGATATTAGTGGCACAAAGCCTACGGAAAAGAAATCTAAGGAAATCACCGCTCCGCCAATGACAGAACTGGAAGAGCAAGAGCTATTACAAACTCCAGTGGGACCCAATGAACCCCCTGAGATGCTGGAAGCCAGGAGACAAGCTTTCCAACGGCAACAGCAACATCTGCTTAGATCTCGGCAACATCTCCAACAAACCCATAATGACATCAAAGTCATGAAGGAAGAAATAGAGGAGTACGAGAGAAAGCATAGATCTGCCTTAAAACCTACTAGGTTACCCGGAATCGCAAAACTGGAAGAACTGCCGCCAAAAGAAAGGTTTTATAACCCATCTTGGCAAAAGCAGTTAAACGGCAAAGATGCCAAGGGCGAACCAATATACAAAACCGCAGCAGAAAACGCGGAAGCAGCGTTCGCCATCCTAAACAACGATCTGTATTCCAACGGGGAAAAAATCCAAGGGGTGTATGCTTTCCTAGGAAAGGCATTACAGCAGCAACAGCGAGGACAAGAGCGATCAGGGAGGCTGCATGATAATTCCGCCCTCTGCAAAACAGTTACTTGCGCTGCTGGAGCACCTGGACCGGGAGAACCCGGAGATTCGGATAAAAAAGAGGATCCGAGAAAAGACAAGAAAAACCCCGACAACCGGGACGCATCGTCTAGAACCGGACCTCATCTCCCGAAAGATGGATATAAACCACACGATCGGGAAGACAAACACCGGAATGACGGCAAAATAATGCCACCTCCGAGAAACCCAGCTGAAAAAGCTGGAAGATACGATACACCTCACAGACGTGAAAGATCTCGGACACCGCCTAAAGATAAGGAAAGGTACAGGAGCAGGACTCCACCTAATCCCAGGGGGCGTGACAACGGAAGAGATAGAGATAACCTCGGAAAAGCGCGTCCGCGCAACAATGGAAAAGAAAGGAGCAGATCCTCTTCTGTCCATTCAGCCGGGAGATATTCTGCACATATTGATAGAGCAGAAAAGGATGATCTATACTTTGGTCCTAAGTGTTTTACTGACAGGATCCGAAGGATAACCCTGCATTCTGGCTTCGCCAAAGTTGGTCCAACCTACCAAAAATATACCGGCAGTACAAACCCGGATACCTGGCTTTCAGATTATTACACAGCCGTCCAAATCAACAACGGGACAGACCTGGAAGCTGTCAAGTTTCTTCCCCTAATGTTGCTAGACGGAGCCAGAGATTGGATCAATGGTTTACCATCAAGAACTGTCGACAGTTGGGATGATATGGCGAGAGTATTTACTCAGCATTTTCGGGGAACATACAAACGCCCAAATAGCATCAACCAGCTGAACCGTTGCACCCAATTTGAAGACGAACCATACGTGGATTTCATCTCCAGATGGACTGCAATGAAGAATAGTTGCTCTGGAGTAACTGACGTACAAGCAATGCATGCTTTCGTCAATGGCCTAAAACCCGGACTTGTACCGTTCATGGTTGGTTCTAAAAAGCACAAAGATCTCGGATCTATGCTTACAACCGCTAATGAGCATGCTGCAGCCGAAGACGATATCAGAGCAAGAGGAGGCAATATTGAGTCACTGATACTGGCCAAGAAAACACCTCGTTCTGATAAAAAAGGAACTCCGGAGTCAACAACAAAGCCCAAGGAAGTTAACATAGCCTTTGGAGGAGAAAAGGTGAACAAGTGGAAAGGCCGCAGTCCGGATCCAATCAATTACACTCCCGAAGAATGGGAGAGAATTAAGTCGGAGCCCTGCGTCCACCACTCCCAATTTGGCAAACCTACCCATACAAATGCGCAATGTCGGCTAAACAAGCATATGAAAGGCGGATCCGGAAATAAAGGGAAGGGTTCCAAGAGGAAACCTGCCAAACAAAAGCCAGAAGCTGAAAAGGAAGACAGTGAATCGGACACTGATGACAAAATCCAGGAACAACAGCGAAAAGGCGAACCTAAATTTCCGAGAGTTGACGGAGAAGCAATGTTAACTTTCCTAGCAACCCCGTCAGCAAAGGTGGCCAAAAGGACACTTCGAGAAATAAACGCGGTTGTTCCTGCAACCCCAAAATTCTTGAAGTACTCCAACACACCGATAATCTGGGATCAGTCAGATCATCCCGGAAATATCCCTGAACCCGGCACACAAGCTCTTGTTGTAAGCCCTATTGTTCAAAACACTAGGCTAAGAAGAGTGCTGATGGACGGAGGATCCAGCATCAACATAATGTACCTGGATACACTGAAGCACTTGAAGATCTCCGAGTCCCAGCTCAACTACAGCAATATACGCTTCCATGGCATTGTTCCTGGCAGGCAAGCACGATCCCTAGGAGAAATTTCCCTAGATGTCACCTTCGGAGATAAAGATCACTTCCGGCAGGAAAAAGTATCCTTCGAAGTAGTGCCGTTCGAAAGCGTGTATCACGCAATACTCGGACGTCCGGCTTTCGCCAAATTTATGGCAAGATCTTGCTATATCTACAACAAGCTGAAGATGCCAGGACCCAAAGGAGGAGTAATCACCATTGCCGGTGATTTCAAACTGGCAAACGAGTTGGAGAAGCAAAACGCCCTTTGCGCTCAAAGAGTTATAGCTTAGGAAGAACTGAAGGAGTTAGCCAAGGAGGTATCGCCGAAAGAAATGCCGGCAGGAAAAGAAACTCGGAAGCCAACAGATAGCTTCAAGGCGTCCGAGAATACAAGGCAGGTAATCCTAGATCCCAAAGATCCGACAAAATTCGTCGTTGTAGGGACTGGGATGACCGACAAATAGGAAGGCGAGCTCATCAAGTTCCTCCGTGAGAACTGGGATATTTTTGCCTGGTGTCCAGCTGACATGCCAGGCGTACCCAGGGAGCTTGCTGAGCACCAACTCAAGGTTATTCCTGGATCAAAACCCGTCAAACAAGGCCACCGTCGATTTGACGGAAGAAGACGGAAGGCTATTGGCAAGGAAATTATCCGGCTTTTAGCAGCGGATTTCATCAAGGAGGTAATCCATACTGACTGGTCCGCAAATCCGGTATTAGTACCGAAGAAAGACACAACTGCCCTCAGAATGTGTATAGATTACACAGGATTGAACAAGTTATGTCCGAAAGATAGGTTCGCACTGCCGCGAATCGATCAAATAATAGATGCCACTGCAGGCTCCGAGCTTTTATGCTTTTTGGATGCATACTCCGGGTACCACCAAATACGCATGAAAAAGGAAGATCAAATCAAGACTTCTTTTATAACCCCGTACGGGACGTATTACTACGTAACCATGCCTTTTGGCCTGAAGAACGCAGGTGCAACCTACCAGCGTTGCATGCAACGTTGTTTGCATAGTCAGATTGGAAAAAATGTCCATGTTTACGTGGACGATATTGCCGTCGTAACCAAGGAAAAAGATACACTCCTTGAGGATTTGCGAGAAACTTTCGAAAACTTACGCACCTACCAGATGAAGTTGAATCCATCTAAGTGCGTATTCGGGGTTCCCTCAAGTGAACTTCTGGGTTTCATCGTTTCTCATAGAGGAATAGAAGTTAACCCGGAAAAGATTAAGGCAATCTCGAACATCTCAGAACTTACGTGTGAAAAAGATGTCCCAGAATTGCCGGGTTCCGCCACAGCCATAAAAAGATTTCTTAGTTGGCTGGGGGCTAAAACTTTACAATTTCACAAACTGCTGGAGAAGTTTGACAAGGTCAAGTGGATTGCGGAAGCCTGGGAACGTCTAGCAAGTTATGTCCCCCTCTGTACTTAGTTCAATTCTATGTAAACATGTTTTGAGATCATGAAATAAAGCTGTCGGAATACTATCATCAATATTTCTTATAAGTGCAAAGTGTTTCCGCCTCATCTATTTCCCAATGATCTTACAAATTTCTCAACGTTAACCCGAATTGTGCTTGCGTACTCGGCGTTACATAACTGAATGATTTTTCAGCCTTTTAACGGCTAAAGGAAACTTGAATTGCCTGCGTGCCCAAGTTTCACTTAAAACTATCCTTGTTTCTCTAAGTCTTATCTGATTGTGCGTATGCTGGGTTACTGGAACTAGTTAGTAAAAATGCCTTTAGCATGATTCATGTTTCCGAGTTTCAAAACTGATTGGTTCGTCCCCAGTTACTCGGCATAACGATTCATAATGCTATTTGAGCCATTTCAAACACTAAGGACAGTTAAAGCATGTACACCAGAGAACTTAGAAGATAAAGGAATGGTAAAATCCAAAATAACTTGCAAAGTAATTTCATAGTTTAAACTGCAAACGACGGAATTTTCATTCATACAAAAGAAGCATTACATTTTGGATTACAAATGAAAGAACAGTAATGCTCCTATTGTCTACTTTTTCTATCCAGGTTCCAGGTAACCTTTCAAGAATCCGACTCCTCCTCGCTGCTTTCTTCATCGGGGATTGGAGGAGCTTCCTCTTCTGGATAGTGGACGGAGACATTTACCATGGCGGCAATCTGGGTGGCGTGGCCCTTAACTTCACCAAAAATGGTGTTTCGTTGCGCATCCGTGTATCCCTGAGGGACACCGGTGGCCACATGCCAGGATTTGGCACTAGGGTAGTGCATGCGCATAAGGCCTAGAGCCATACGCGCACCACCCCGTGCAGCGGAGCGGAGAAAGGACTCCTTGGACTCCGCCACCGCCATGATGGCACCCGGAAGTTTTTCAACCTCCGAGTATTCCCCAGATTTATCGGGAAGGAACTTCTCTATGAGCTGCGTCCCAGCAGCCTTAATCGAATTCCATGTTTCCCCGAAAGCTCGGATGCCTGCAGCCCGAGTGTCATCTGGGGTATCCCCTGGATTTTTCCAATAAAACACCCAAAAGGGTTAGACAGAAAACCAGATAAAGTAAAACATGGAAAAATAGTACATAAGTTAGAAATTTACCAATGAGTTTGTCGATCTCGGAAACTTCCTCCAAGCGAAGGTTTAGAGCTTCGGTCAAATCCTGAATGGTGGATTTGTCTTTCTCCGCCTGTTCGGAAGCCTTGGAATTAGACATTCCAAGAGCCAGGTTGCTGGCTTCCAGGTCTTGTTGAGCTTTCACAAGATCCTTGTGAAGCTCAATGTTCTCATTGCGGAGAATTTCGGCGTTGCCAGAATCTTCCGCTGCCTGCTTAGCCTGAGCTAAGGCAGCTGAAAAGCAAGGGAAAATCCGAGTTGGTCAATTTCCTCGGGAAAAAACTCAGACAAAGACTCAAATAAGAAATTTCAAAACGAAAATGCCTACCTTTCGTTTCTGTCAATGCGAGCTGAGAGGATTCCAGCTCCACCTCCTTCTCCTCAAGAATAGAAAGAAGACTTCGAACTTCTTTATTCTTGATGGTGAGCTTCCTGAAAACTTCCAGGTTTATGGCTTCGGAGGTTTGCTGAAACGTAGCAAGGAAAAGTATGGTTACAAAAAACATCAAAGCAAAAAAGCATGCATTTTGTTTAATGTTTGGGGGCTAGAGTTATATACCTGGCTCAAACGCTGCAAACCTGCCAAGTTTTCTTGGAATCCTTTTGCGTATTCTGCAAAAAGATTCCCGGCTGCATCCAAGCCGTCATTGATCACCTTGAAATCCTTATCAAAGGTGGGGATTTCCTCGTCGAAAGTCTGAGAAGATTTCCCCACCTCTGGGGCCGCCCTTTCCCTCGTATCCGACTCGGACACAACGGGCTGGCTGGGCTCTGGGGGCTTGGTGGTGGGGGCTGCAGTAGGCTCTTCCGCCATTGTCTGCGGCGTGTCCGGGGCGACGGCGGGAGATGGTTGGCTGCCTCGGCTGGAAGAAACCCTGTGTTTCTTCAGCTTCTTCGGCTTCAGGTTGGAGGGAGGTAGGCTAAAAACCAAAAACCCGGAAAAGGTTAAAACACCAAAGATGGACGAAAAAGATCCCATAAAAGAAAAACCCAGAGGAAAATAACCTGGAAGTGGCGACGGGGATTCCGTCAAGATCGATAATTTCATCCGAGGAAATTATCTTTTTGCGCTTGCGTCCACCTGTAGCGGCGGTGCGCAGCGCGTCCAGCTCAGCCTCAGACACCAAGTCCGAGTCTGAAAGATCCTCGAACTGTCGAACAAGCAAAAAACCAAAATCAGAAGCTAGGAAATCCGAGATAAAATAGAACTGTACCCAAATGACTGAAAAATTACCTTGGGAACCGGATTTTTGGCCGTGTACATTGGCCGACTCTCTGTGTATTGGTCGCGCGATGCGACCAACTGGTTGATGCGCCGCCTAAGTTCCTTAGCGGGCCAATCCTTGGCGGATGTCCGCATCGGATCGTTGACTCCCGTGTATTCACACAGGAAACGGCCGATGTGGTTGGCTAGTGGCTGGATCCGCCTAATCAGCCAGCATAGAACTGTGTCCATGCCGGTTAGAGGCGGATCCATGGAGGTGAGCTTGGCGATGCGCCGCTTGATCTTTAGCAGATCTGGCGGCAGAACTTGGACGGCTTCTGTTACCCAGTTATCCTGGGGAACGGCGGCGGAGTTCACAAAAGGTGGAACCCCGACGGCCTGTTTAGGAAAAGGCACGTCGGGATGATAGAAAAAAGAACCCGTCCAAAACTTGACGGATTCTGAGGTTTTGATTTTAGGGAACCAATCCTCTCGGAATTTCCGAAGAGTAAAGGAAATGGTCCCGCAGTTCGGGAGTGCGCCCTCTGAGGAGTTCCGCTTAACCCCGAAGCAATACATCCAAAAATCTAACCTAGGCTCTATTCCTAGGTAACCTTCGAACAAGGCCTGAAAGCCGGCCATGTACAGAATGGAATTGGGAGGAAGGTTGTGAGGTTGGATATTGTAATGGGACAGAACCTGGAGGAAGAAAGAGGAAGGTGGGAGCCCCATACCTCGTAGAAGGTGGGAGGTAAGAAGTACCCTTTCGCCCTCTTGTGGCATGGGTTCGGTCTCCTCTTCCGGGAGCCGCCATTTCTTTTTGAGCACCAAACCCTCCTTCTCCAAGTTTGGAAGGAGAGCCGGGGGAATACTGCAGGTACTCCAGTTGCCTGCAGTTTCCTCTTCCTCGTCTGCTCCGGCGGCGGCGGCGGCGGCGGCCTTCGCGGCGGCGAGTTTGTCGCCGAGGAGCTCGATTTTTTCCTCCGCCGTTTCAGGTGCAAACGGCGGAGTTGTTGTGGCGCTTGGGCCCGCGACGTCCGCGGCGGCGGAAGCGTTTCCTCCGCCCGCCGCGGATGCCGTGGCCTTTTCCGGCTCGCCGCCGGCGTACTTGGGCGACCCGAGCTGTGGATCTAGGTCGCCCAAAAGATCGTCGATGGAAGCGCGGGCCGGCGAGGACTGCGGAGAGGCCATCTTCCTTGGTGATGTGTGTGCGCTCCGGCGTGCGAAGAGCTCGTCGGGGCAAGGTCTCGTTCTCGCTCTCGAGCTCACGTTCGCAACAATGGTGAGGGCAGTGAGGGAGTGAAGAAGATTGCCGATGGGGACGAAGACGGCTATTTATAGCCTGAAAACCTCTAGATACGTGCTAACGGCTCTTTCGAACGTTGGATGTTTGACGCGTGTCAACCATCGAGAAATCCGGGAAACGGAACGACAGTGGAATGATGGCTATCTCCTCGTTTCCCGTGAGAATCTGTCAGAGATACGTTGCAGGGTTTCCCGCGTGAAACCAAGCGGCGCTTGCATCAGCATGATTAAGGCGCTGATGTCATAAGTTCCTTTTCCGCGAAGGATCGCGAGAAGAAAAGCCGGATTTTCATAGTTCCGAGTTTTATGTTACCATCTCCTTCAAAAGGAAAGTAGAAAGAATCAAGACTGCTGAATCAAGATTTCCCGGACAAATGCATTTGACGAAAGACGGAGAATCAGAGTTTTGATCCTTCCTGGGGGCTACTGTCGGATATATACTGCATAGGGGTATAGAAGATGGTAGACAAAGAGCCGGACTACCAGGGTGGCCTCAGAGGTAGTGGGCTTAGGTCCATTGGGCGGCCCAGTAGTCCGACGCGCAGAAGCCGGATTCTAGAAGAACCCGGATCACGGCCCACGTGGTCTGGCTTGGAGGAGAAGACGGATTCCTTACTTTCCAAGTTACAAGTTAAACGTAGTCTTCTAGATTTCTTGTTCTGTAAGCCCTAATCCGGCTATTATATAAAGCCGGACGGGAGATAAGTTTTTTAGGTTCTAGGTTCAAGTTTCATCAGCTAAAGCTTTACGCAACTCGCCGAGAAGCTCATCCTCGTCGAGTAGCTAGATCTATTCCCTCACACTGTAACCCTGTTATACGGGCTTTAGTCCCAATTAGTGAGAAGTGCAGGAGTAGGTACGCCGTACTGTCGCGACGTACCGAACCTGGGTAAAATCCCGTGTTCTGTGTTACTACGCTATCCCGTTACCCCACGTCTCTACCGTAGTCTCATGGCACCCCAGTCTATGAAAACTACTACGATGTCTCGACACAGACCACCCCTAGGCGCGGCTAGAGGGGGGCGCCTCCTTCTGGTTTGAGCCCTAGGTGCCCCCCCTCCGGGTGCCCTTCTAGCTAGCTTCCTCCTCGGGACTTCTAAGACTCCTCTGGTGTTCCCTCTCTTCTTCTGATCTTCTGAAATAGGGTGTCCTGACGGTGCTTTTTCCATCAGATTTATGGTTCCGGTGTTTCTTCTCCCATAATTAGTAAACATGCAAAATAATATGAAATAACATAAGTAACGTATCATAACATGAAATATATCGATGAATAACTAGAAAATAATGATATAAAATAGTGATACAAAATGGACGTATTATTCACCAAGGGGCTCTATCCCACATATGACATAATGCTTCATATCTATTGGGAGACTATCAACCCAAAGGCTGGCAACATAGATGAAATCCAAGGCTATCTCAAGAATCTTGTGCTCCTTAAACATGAGAAGAGGCTCCCCGGTATGACTCAAAAGCTTGATGCGCTTGACTACATATGGAATGAACTGTGGCATATCATTGTGCATATGAAGACCTTGCTTTGGGCCATTTATCATGAAGATCATCTTGCATGCTTGGCATGACAAGCATCCGGATGATCCCCTTGATGACACCGATTGGATATCACACAAGGAGAAACGTCTTCTTATCAAGGACCATTCCGAGCCCGTTGTGCATCCCACTCCCACTCCTTGCGAGGGCAAGGCCAAGCCAAGGGTCATTATTGATGATGAAGAATAAGTCGGGCCCTCTCACCCTCCTCCTTCTGACAATGCTTTCAAGTGGATGGCTCGTGCTCTCAAAAAGGTGTTGCATGTGAACAAGAAGATAGCTCAACGTTAGTGGGAAGTTCGCTATGACAAGGAGCTCAAGCATCACAAAGCTGCTCAGGCTTCTAGGAAACTTCGCCGTGATGCCGGGGAGTCCGTGGATTCTCCTATTCAGGACAACATAACTACTTGGGGCAAGTGGCAGACCAGAGATTCCAAGGGCGACATCATTGAGTGGTCTGATGAAGAACCTGGAGAAGAGGTTACTAGCTCTCGTCGCTGCGCCCGTCCTCCAAGCATGAACAACTCCTCCGTGTGAGCATTGGGACGTTAGCATCGGTCTTTCTCCTTTTTGGTATCTTGATGCCAAAGGGGAGAGATATCTATTTAGGAGCGTTGGGTATTTGCATGGGTTTCTCTCTCAAGCCTTGCTATAGTTATGTTGTCTCTTCTTGATTGAGAGGGAAGGTTATTTGTGGACTATGTACTTATTGTTCGTACCGTGTGAACCTCGTTATGCATGGTGTAAGACATGTGAACCTCGTGCTCTAAACTTATGTCTTCATGGGTTCCCTATTATATGTGTAAGCAAGTTTGCTTCTTGTTATCATATCTATTTTGCTTGGTCCATTCGTCATGAAGGGAGCATATCTTTAGGGGGAGCTCCGCCCATTTTGTTGTGACCTAGTGGTCCAAATGGTTGTGTTGTCATCAATTGCCAAAAAGGGGGAGAATGAAAGATCATCTTCCGTTTTGATAATTGATGACAATGTAACTTAAGGACTAATCTTTATTTTAAGTATATGCAGAGTCTATTTGTACCTCACAATATGCCTGATACTCCCCATAATATCCTTAAGGGTATCGCGATAATTATCCAAAGGAAAAGAGCTCGAAAAGACAAGTTTGGGAAACAGTTTCTCCAGGCAGCGGTAGTACCGGTGAAACCACCGGTAGTACCACCTCCTGCTATTTCCCAGCATAGCCCCAGGCGGGGGCATCCGGTGGTGGTACCGGTGGTACCTCCGCCAAAACCCTCTTTGGGTGACACTTGGCGGACCCTGCAGCAGAAGTCACCGGTGGTACCGGTGGGCGGAACCTCCGGTGTTCCCACCGGTACCTCCGCCCCTTCACCAGGCCTAGAGCGAGCGGACTGCCACCGGTGGAGCTACCTGTGCTGGCTCCGCTAAAATACGGTTCGGGTGCCCCATGAAAGAGGCCAGGGCGGAGCTCACTGGTAGTACTGGTGGGCGGTACCTCAGGTTTTCCCACCGGTAGCTCCGTGCCTGGGGAACCAACTAAGGGGAAGAGGAGCCACGCGGGCTCCAGACAAAGAAGACCACCGGTAGTACCGATGGAAACACCTGTACCTCTGGTGTTGCGTGGGCTGCCCAACGGCCAGATTTGAGGAAGGGGTATTTAAAGCCCTTCCCCTACCTCTTAAATGCTAAGCTTCTCACACTCTCACTTTTAGCCATTAATGCGAGCTTCAAACTCCTAAATCTCCCTCTCCAACCACCCAAACACTCCAAAACTTTGTGGAGAGGTAGAGGAGACCTAGATCCGTGATTCCACCAAAGGAATTTCAAATCCATCCACCAAATATTTTTAGATCTAGAATTCTACTTGGGGCCTAGAAATCTTAGTAGAACTTGTGCTTGGAGCTTCCACCTTGTTGCAAGAAGCTTTGGATTGTTGAGAGGCTTCATCCATCTTGTGGAGTGTCCTCAACCTTGTGTAAAGGTTTGGTCAACGCCTTCAAGTCGACCTCATAGTTGAAAAGAGAATCTCCCTCACCGGAGAAGCTCAAGGAGAATAAGGTATGCACATCCGTGCTATTGAGGAGTGCCTAGGTGGCTCTCCACCTCTCCAACCTAGACGTACTTCTATTTGAGAAAGAACTACGGGAAATGTATCCTTCTCTCCTTGTTTACACTTGTGGTTTATCTTGTTACCTTTCGCTTTGCTTCCGTTGCGTATCTTATCTTGTATCACATAGGTATCTTATCTTGTATCACATAGGTTTCTCACCTAGTTGCACATCTACAGAACCTTGTATTACTTGTTTAGCCCAAACTAAGAAGGAAAAGAAGAAAATTTGGTAGTCAACCTATTCACCCCCTCTAGTTGACCATAGTGCACTTTCACAAACTCTCTCCGCCATCTACATGGGGCAAAAAATGTCGACAAGAACACCCCTGCCACCTTCACAACGAGTCGCTCGCCAGCCTCCATGCCACCCTCATGGATGAGGTCACCGACCAACACCTGAGGCCCTGGCATGCCCGCCAACCACAAGGACTCCCACCATCCAAGGCCGCCGCCCTAGCATCCCAGCTCTTTGTATCGTTAAGGATAAGGTGGCGAAGAGGGAGGACTCCACCACTAGATAATAAAGCTCGAAAAAGGACATATGTACCTTCCCAAGACCGTGACGACAAAAACCATGGCCGCACCACCCGACCAGCCTAGCCCTCCCAGCCAACCAACAGACGGAAGAACCACCACCGCGCCAACATCCTTGGACCCAGACCAAGAAACAACATTGAATAAGAGCTCCTTGGCAACCCGCTCTTCCCATATCGGGCCCGAGCCACCACCGGCACAACACCTCCCTTGCCGACATTTCCGAGTGTCGCCACCACCCAAAGTTGTGGATGTGCCGTCGGGAGCACCACCAACTCCTCGTATGATCCGCCCAGCCACACACTTTCCTGCTACAACCACCTCCGACGATGCCCGCTTGATGCCCCGCCTCCGCGCTAAGGCAGCTCGTCGGGGCATGCCCACCCCACCCGCGCTAAGGTATATCCGACAATTCTCAAACTCAAAGCAAATGTCAGAGGGTTTGTGGGAGGAAAAGACTGTCGGGCATGCCCGAGCTAACCGCATGTGGTACCTTTTCTTTCTTTTGTTCTTCATATATTATTATCTCTACCTGTTCACCAATCACAGGCATGTGATCTCACTTTTGAGATATTTTTAGGCTACATAGCTGAAGAATACAATTTTTAGAAGCTTCCCGTCAGTGTCCGCGGACACGCTCGACAAGTCCGTGCACAATTTAGTGACCTTTTTTGGGTCTCCGGTTGGAGACGCTCTGATCAGCTGCTCTGAGGTCGTTCGGGACCAGCCTCGGTGTTACAGCGACAGTGAAATTTCGAATTTCATGGCCCTTTTTTTCGGATGGGTTGTCATTTTCATCAAGCAACACAAGAAAGCGCCCACAACTACCGAAACTGACAACGACCTGGTCACTAGCCTAGTTTGGGAGTACACAAGGAAACACAAGCAACCCAGAAGAGACATTCCCCTAAAAAAACCAGAGGAGACATGCGTTCTTCTAGGAAGAAAGTGCTTGCGTGAGATAGACAAACAAAACCGTATACACATTCTTTGTAGTCAAGCAACAAAGTTAAAAAAAAACATATTTCCATAACTGAAAGGCATTACATCTCCAATAATGATCCAGTTTACAACTTCATAGTGTTAGTTTGATCTCCTCTGGCAGGCCCAACAGCCTGCCAGGCCCTGTGATCTCTGCGCCCTGATCGGGGGCGCCCAACCCTAATATGGTTGGTGGGCCCCTGTGCCAGCTCTACATAAATAGGTGGGGGCCAGGGCACAATGTACGAGGTTCGTCGCTGCCACCAAACCCCACCGATATCCCAAACCGATCTAAGGTTACCGCTGAGCATGGGAAGCTCCATCACCGCCGCCACTGTTAACGTCGCTGCACCACCATGTCCACCTCCACTCCATCGTCATCGAAGGGAAGGTGGTTTCCCACTCTCTCCCTCTATTCTCTCCCTCTTGAATTCTCTCCCAAGTTACTAGTTACAGAGGCATTAGATCTACCGAGGAATTCTGGACCTAGTGATCTTGGCACTTCAACATTGGTATCAGAGCCATGCTAGGTTTCTAGATCGTTTTCGGTAAGAAAGAAAAACAGAGAAAGAAAAGCGTCACCCCGAAAACCCTAACCCCAACAACAAAGGGGCAGAGGGGGAAAAGACACCTCGCCTGGCATTGTGCACCGCCGAAATGGCCGCGCCGTGCCTCTCGTTTTCTGGCGCGCATCGGCAAGCCGAGGCGTCCGGGTCAAAGAACCGCCAGGCGGGGAAAAGTTTGCACCGCGCCAAAGCTGCTCGATGGCGGCGCGCCCACCGCTAAGGGGGCGCGCGACAGGAGAGGGGGGTGACTACGGCGGTGCGAGGGCTTCCGCGAGCTCACAACAGCTCGTGGAGGAGCAACAGTTGCTCTCCCATGGATCACAAAACTAAAGAAAGGAGAAGGGACCGCAGAGCGATGGTGACCGCGTGCCGGCGGCCGGCGCGGTTTTCTCTGTACAGCTGCGGGGGCGCAGAGACAGATGCGGGGGTGAAAACATACGAAAGAAGAAAGGCAAAGGGGAGCGAGCATGGCGGCGCGGTGGCCCACCGTCGTCGGCCGGCCTGTTGGCGGCTCAACCCAAACCCTAGAGAGCAAGGCACACCGCGCCGTGCGGGACACAGAAGGGGGCGCGCGGGGGGGTGGGGGGAAGAATGGACTAGGGTTCCTCCCAGGGAGGTGCCCAACCATTCTGTTCCCGCGAAAAGGACAGACAGCCGTCGGATTACATCCGACGAACAACGTTGAACCCTAGCTAATCGCGCGGGCCAGCAGGCCGCAAGTGGAGCTGCCTTACAGCGCGTGGACCGGGCCGTTGAGCTGGGTCCTGGCCGTGTTTTTGCGACGGCGCGCGAGCGGCAGAGAGCAAGGAGCGCCGCGGGCACTCATGGGTTGCTGAGCACTGAGCGCTGATGCAGTAAAAATCGCGCGCTAAGGAGCAGAGCATGCCGTGGGCTGGGCCATGTACATAATAGGCCATTTTTTGTTTTCTGGTTTTTTTCAGAAGCATAATTAATAGAATTTTGTCCAAATTTTGGGCAAAATTGATCTAGTTTTTCCTATTCAAATTTTTCCAACGAATTTTTTTTTAGGTAATACAAAAGTAAGAGAACTACTTGTATAAAGTATAAAGTGCACGAATTGTTATTCATGTTTTTCGATGCAAAATTAATAAAAGTGCCATATTAAAGGAAAATAGGCTAAAAGTGAGAATTAAATTCTAAAGCATGCTAAAGTAATAGTTGTGATTTATGTTATTATATAACCAACGTTGTTAATAGCACTATGATGATTAATTGATATAGTCTCTTATATGCTTTATTGCTATTTTCTGCCCAACGGTGATATAGTTTTAATTGCATAAACAATTGTGTGTTCTAATTTTGACCAACGTTGGAGTATTACATGCAATCGTTGTTGTTGTTTGTCACTTCATTGTGGTTTTCAGGAGGGTTCTACTTGATAACCTTCATCAAGGACATTCCAACACTGAGAGGTGAGAACTACAATGAATGGAGGAAGAAGGTGGATTTGGCCTTCATGTGTGCTGAGGTTGATTGGGTTGTGGACACTCCGCAGCCTGTCAAGCCAAAAGAGCCAGTTAAAGAGGCAGATGATGATGATGTTGCATGGGAGAAAAAGAAAAGATACTATGCTCCTTTGGAGTTTTCATATTCCATTGAAAACAGAAAGTGGCTAACAGCCAACAAAAAGTGTATGACATTTATAAACAATACAATTGAGAACACAATCGTGGGCTCAATTGCAGAGTGTGCTTCCGTTACGGAGTACTTAGAAAATATAAAGAGCCAGTTCACTGGCTCTTCAAAGGTATATGACATCAAGCTGATCAAACAAGTGGTAACAGAAAAGTACACCAGAGGTGCACATGGCATACGGGAGCACATACCAAGGATGAGTGACATGGCTGCGAAGCTTAAGCCCATGGATGCTGATCTGGAGCTCAAGCCAGCACTTCTTGTCCATATATGATCATGGCTTCACTGCCAAGTCAGTTTGACAACTTTGTGATAAACTACAACGTGGCCCCTAAAAAATGAGATGTTGAAAAGACTATATCCATGTGCGTGCAAGAGGAGGACAGACTTAAAGCCTCTCATGGTGGTTCTGTGAACTATGTGAAGGATAAAAATAAAATAAATTATAATCAAAGTCATTCTGGTTCTCCTTCAAAAGTACATGGGAAAGATCCCTCACAGTATCAACATCAGCATCCACAGAGGTCTTTTCCAGTGGACAAAGACACTTGTCTGCACTTCAAGAATACTGGGCATTGCAAGCAAGATTGCGCAGACTATCTAAAGTACATAATGGAAAAGAAAGGTAACAACGTTGTTTCCTTTGTAAATGAATCCCTGTATACACAGTTTTCAAAATCTACTTGGTGGATTTACTCAGGTGCAACTGTTCATGTTGCAAATTCTTTATAGGAATTCGGTTCGACCCGGACTATGCAAAGAAGCAAAAGATGCATTGAGGTCGCTAATGCAGTTCAGGAAGACGTAGAAGCTGTTGGCAACATCTCCCTGGAGTTAGCTGATGGTTTAACAATTTTGCTTAGAGATGTCTTGTATGTTCCTTCACTACACAGGAACTTTATCAGTGTATCATGCTTAGACAAAGACAATTATGAGTGTTAGTTTGGACATGGAAAGTGTGCCATATGGTGTAATGATACTCAAGTGGGGGTAGCTTTCCTCCATAATGAGATTTATTTATTATCTTTGCGTGAAAAAGTTTTTTCTATGTACATAGTGAATGAGCATGTTTATAGGTCGAATAAATAACAAAAGAAAAGAAAGAGACCTCATGACTCATCGAAATTATGGCATTGCCGTTTAGGCCACATTTCAAGGGGGGGGATAGAAACACTAATAAAAAATGATGTTTGTCCTCCACTAGAGTTCTCAGACATAAAATAAAAAAAAGAGTTCTCAGACATAGAGCAATGCATAGATTGCATCAAAGGAAAGTATGTAAAGAAAATTAAAAAGGGTGCAAACCGAAGTCCAACAACACTAGAAATCATTCACACTGATATTTGTGGACCATTTCTAGTGAAAAGTGTGGATGATTATGACTCGGCTATAACGTTCACAGATGATTACTCCTGATATGGATACATCTATCCAATTAAAGAAAGATCTGAAGCGTTGGATAAATTTAAGATATTCAAAGCTGAAGTTGAAAATCAACATGATAAAAGAATAAAGATATTGAGATCAGACAGTGGGAGGGAGTAGTAGGGTAGACACACTCCTTATGGCCCAGTCCTTGGACCTTTTGAAGGTTATTACATGAGAATGGCATAGTAGCCCAGTATTCAATGCCGGGCGAGCCTCAACAAAATGGAGTAGCTGAAAGACTAACCGTACCCTTATGGATATGGTGCGCCATATGATGAGTTATTCCACTTTACCATTAGGATTATCGATGGAGGCACTTAAAACCACCATTCACATTATCAATAGAGTACCAAGCAAGTCGGTTCCCAAAACACCGTACGAGTTGTGGACAGGAAAAGCCCCATCCCTACGACACCTCAGGCTGTGGGGGATCCCAGCTGAGGCCAAAGTGTTTAATCCAAACATTGCAAAGTTAGATACCAAGACAGTGAGTTCCCACTTCATTGGCTATCCTGATAGATCAAAAGGTTATTGTTTCTACTGTCCAAACATATACACAAAGTTTTTAGAAACGAGACATGCGGTCTTCTTAGAGGACGAAATGATGAGGGGGATCATGGTAGCTCGGAAAATTGATCTTGAGGAGAAGAGGGTGTGTGCACCTAATCCGATGATTCAAGAGACGTTTTTCTCACTACCTGTTGTACATGCACCGTCAACCCCTGAGGTTGCGGTGCAAGTACCTGTTGTAACTCCAACCGTGACAACTAGAGGTGAAGATCGGAACCTGCCCGTCAGGAGCCGACACAAGAATGACTCATACGGAAAATCATCCCGCTTCATATGAAGAAGAATTGAGAAGCCTCCACTCATCAAAGTGGGTGGAGGCAATGGAAGACGAAATGTGATCTATGAGTTCCAACGATGTTTGGGACTTAGAGGATATTCCTAAAGGAGCCAAAACAATAGGCTGTAAATGGGTCTACAAAACAAAGAATGACTCTAATGGGAATGTAGAAAAGTATAAAGCACGTCTTGTGGAAAAAAGGTTTTACACAAAGAGAAGGGGTAGATTACAATGAGACATTTTCTCGAGTCTCATGTAAGGATTCCTTCAGAATCATAATGATATTAGTTGTACATTTTGATATAGAGCTACATCAAATGGATGTAAAGACGACATTTTTTGAATGTAGATCTAAAAGAAAATGTCTACATGAAATAATCCAAGGGTTTTATCATGGAAGGCAAGGAAGATATGGGATGCCTTCTATAGAAATCCATCTATGGATTAAAGCAGGCTTCTAGACAGTGGTATCTGAAATTTAATGATACAATAAAGAGTTTTGGATTTAAAGAGAATGTTGAGGATAACTGCATTTATGCAAAGTTCAAAAGTGGGAAATACATTTTCCTAATCTTGTATGTGGATGATATCTTGCTTGCTAGAGTGATGTCAGTCTTCTATGGGAAAAAAAGAAGTTCTTATCCTCAAACTTTGATATGAAGGATCTTGGTGAAGCCTCATATGTTTTGGGCATAGAGATTCACTGAGATAGAAGAAATGAAGTCTTAGGACTATCGCAGAAGGCATATTTTGAGAAGGTTCTAAAAAATTATAATATGCATGCGAGTTCTGCCACACCTGCTTCTATAGTCAAGGGCGATAGTTTTGGGAAATTCCAATGTCCCAAGAACCAATATGAGATCGATCATATGAAAGCAGCACCATATGTTTAGGCTGTTGGAATCTTACACTATGCACACGTGTGCACTTGCCCTGACTTAGCTTTTATCACTGGGGTACTCGGTAGATATCAAGAGAATCCAGGCACAGAGAACTGGAAAATTGTAAAGAAAACATTGCGTTGTGCACAAAGCACCAAGGACCTCATCCTAACATACAGAAGATCTGATTCTCTATAGATAAGAGGGTATTCGGATGCAGATTTTGCGGGAAACAAAGATGATAGAAAATCCATGTCACGATACGTGTTTACTCTCGCAGGGGGAGCTATTTCGTGGAGAAGCTCCAAACAGTCAATAGTTGCATCATCAACGATCTATGCAGAATTTATGGCATGTTATATGGCCACGGGACATCTGATATGGTTAAAGAAATTTATACCCGACTTGAAAGTGGTAGATTGCATTAGCAAACCACTAAAGATGTACTGTGACAACCCGCCTGCAGTATTCTATGCTCACAATAACAAGTCGAGTAATTCTACAAAGCAAATAGAAATAAAGTATTATGTTGTGAAGGACAAAATCCAGGATCAAACTATAAGTCTCGAGCATATAAAGACAAAGGATATGCTTGCGGATCCGCTAACGAAAGACGTACCACCTAGTGTGTGCAAGGAACACATAGCGGACAAGGGTTTAAGGGAAAGCCTATGATTCCTGGATCAAGAAAGGCCCGGAAAGAAACAATTTTTGTTTCAGAAACAGAAAGGTATATTGTGGCTGTTTGATTCTATCGGCAATTGAGCTGTGACGATGAAACATGTTCTATGTATCAATATGTTATGAAACGAGTAAAATAAAAAGTTATAAAAGTTAAAAGTAAAAGTTGAGATCAAGGGGGAGAATGTTAGTTTGATCTCCTCTGGCAGGCCCAACGGCCTGCCAAGCCCTGTGATCTATGCGCCCTGATCAGGGACGCCCAACCCTAATATGGTTGGTGGGCCCCTGTGCCAGTGCTACATAAAGATGTGGGGATGGGGCACAACGTATGAGGTTAGTGGCTGCCACCAAACCCCACTGGTATCCCAAACCGATCTAGGGTTAGCGCTGGGCACGAGAAGCTCCATCACCACTGCCACTGTCAACGTCGCTGCACCACCATGTCCAACTCCACTCCATCGTCATCGAAGGGATCGGAAGGTGGTACCACTCTCTCTCTCCCTCTTGAATTCTCTCTCAAGTTACTAGTTACAAAGGCATGAGATCTACCGATGAATTCTGGACCTAGTGATCTTGGCACTTCAACACATAGTCTTCGGCGGCACTTCATATAATTGATCACGGTTCTTGATTGCATCCTCAACTCCATTAATTTTCTGCAGCAAGCTCAGTAGTCCATTTCCTATTATCATCCCACAACTGCACCATCTTCGACATCTTACCCTAGTTAAAGATGTAAGGTGTGGAGGCATGTGGCCTATGCGAGTATGATGTCCCCTCCCATGCATTGTTTTTGAGATATTTCAGTTGAAGGAAACATTGCTCATTAGAAACCATGAGGACCATTCTTGCGCATGCCGATTTTATCTCGGCTATGGATGTCATGTGGCACAGGGTTCCTAATACTTTGGCAAGATCTACATAGTTGACCAGTTCGTTGACAAGCAGGCCGGATAGAGTCTCAAAGTTCAGTTTTCTCTAATCACACATGAAAGATAAGCAAATACGCATACAAAAATACATGGTTAATTACTTTGCCTGTTACCTCGAGGTGCTTATTTATAGACTTGATTGTTCATATGCAACATGACGTGTTCCCAATTTTCTTGGAATCACTCACGAGATTTGTGCACGAAATGCAATTTTTATGTCACAACTCACAAGTCATGCATTTTGGAACTTTCGGTCTCTACCTCTTGTGCAACTGACACAGAGATTTATAATAGCACGTGAAGGTAATGAATAAATCATTTCATTTCATATATGAGTTTAGACAACATTCTCAAGGCCAATCAAAACGTTATCAAGAATCCACGTGCATTATTTGATGCAGATGCCATAGATATTTCGTACTTTAGGCACAGATTCCTGTGGGTACAAATAAAACTCGACCTAACACATAAGCAAATAGAAATAATACCAACTTGCATGCCAACCATAACTTTTGTGAGAAAAAATAACCCGTAAATTCCATTGCTCACCTCTTAGTTGTGACATTATGACCTTTGCCCATCTTATCTGTGACCTTGTGACATGCTTACCATATTTTATAAGTTTAATATGTGTAACAATAAATGAAAATAACCAAGTTAAAAACACAACATCTCCAATACTACTTCTACTTAATTAATTAATTATCAACACTAAATAAATAAAAGATTTCCATGACAAGTCTATATTACTACAAGCAAGCCAAGCCACGCCCAGGTCAACTAGTGAGAATCCTAAGGGATTTGAAAAACTAAGTAGGCCAACAACATTTTGCATAGTAGTAGATTAATACAAAAAGCTATAGAGTGCCACGTAATCCACGACCGGATGCTTTGCTTTTTTAATGATATTTACTAGGTTATATCTCCTTCTTCTTTATGCTAGATTTGGTTCCAATACATATGTTGTAAGGACATGTTGTATTAGTTTTAGAAATCTTATTTCATTAATACCCAATCTAAAATATGGCCACAACATGGTTCAAGATCAACAATGACACGAGCAACAACAAAATAGAATGGAAAGAATAAAATGTATGAAACGAGCTGTCAGGATTGCTTTCTCTCGAAAATAACAAAATAGAGGAACTCGGAGTCTTAAAAATGTACTCCTAAAAGCCATATATATCTTTTCATGTTCTACAAAATCGCACCAACATACCCGAGTAGTTAAATTTTACTAGGGAACTACTCCATCCAACAAGGCGTGTACATAAAAGTTGCTTCAATAAGTGCACGTGGGCCAGCAATATGATTATAATACTTAATTTTGATATATGTTGCCGAGGTCTTCAAGCTTGGAGGTTTTTAAGTGGTACACCAATCCTCTGCTCAGCAGCTTACTAGTCAGGAAGACAATTTCTTTTAAAGGATGGATTCCAAGGATTGAAACAAAATTTTGCTCACCTTTGCCAACCATATCTTGTGCGTCTAGGACATCGTTATCGGAGTCCCATTCAAAATCATTGTTTCCCACTGTAGATTCACCGTCATTGTAAAGAGCAATATACTTTTCTTCATTGTAGTTAACATCTAGTAAGATCCATGGCCCATAAACTTGCTGACGATGGTTCAAGCCTGACAGCAGTGGGGCAAGGTCCCTATCATGCTCCAACGTCCACTCGTATCCACAAGATTTTTTAAGGACCCATACCTGGAGCTGGCATGGATAAAGTAGTGCTACATAATACACCCCTTTTTCGACTTTCCTAGATAACAATCTGGGAACCTCCTGGATTCAAGAATTCTTTGAGGTTGGATCACCTGGTACGTGCTATCTTATAACGATAACCTGCGGGCAAGAAATCATATTATTTGCCAGCACATCAGTAAATCATAGTACTACTATAAGTGAAAATACCACACAAGGTGGATCAACCAAAATCTAATCTAACAATGATAATCAAGAAGTGCGTATTTACCTGATAACAAATATTTTTGGCGATGCACATAGTGCACCATGCAATAAGACCTTGTGGCGCTGATGACATGGATCGTGTCACTGGTAGAAAATAGGACTTCCATACGCCCTCATTAGTCTCCAAAAGTTTCGACCCGCGACTATAGGGGTCTCTAGTCGCGGTTCGGGAGGACACCCGCGACCAACAGTCTGGGCCCAGCGCGCTTGGTCCACAGCTGGCGGACGGGAGGGGCTTTAGTCCCGGTTGGCCAGGCCAACCGGGACTAATAGGTCCCCAAGGCCTTTAGTCGCGGTTGTCCAGGCCAACCGGGACTAAAGGCCCATCCCTATATATAGGGCTCAGGTGGCTGCACTTAGCCACATTTGGTGTCACTTCTACTCACAATATTCACAAGGTGTGGTGGGTTTGCTTTTTGCTCCTCCTATGCACACAAGGTGTTTGATGAAATGCCCGAGAGCATGAAACACACATGATATGAAGTGTCCCAGCCGCACTTGAGCGTTTTCATTTATTTTACCTTCGCGATCGCGGTTAGCAACTTGAACCTTTCATTTATTATTTCCAGCTAGTTAGTTTAACAAATGCATGATGGTTAATTATATACTTTATATAATAATAATGCAGATGAATCGACAGTGGATGTACGGTAACCGACTCTCCGACGAGTTCACTACGGGTTTGAAAGATTTCCTCGTAGTGGCAAATGCGAACAAGCAGCGAGGTTTTATTATCTGTCCATGTGCTGAATGTAAGAATGAGAAGGGTCACTCCTCCTCAAAAGTCGTTCACATGCACCTCCTTCGGCACGGTTTCATGCCAAGCTATATTTGTTGGACCAAGCATGGAGAAAAGGGGTTAGAATAGAAGAAGATGAAGAAGAGGATATATCGATTTCAACTATCATGACGCTTTCGGTGATACTTTCATGGAGGATGATGCCGAAGGTGGGGAAGGGTTTGGTGAAGGTGAAGAAGAGGCACATGATGAGCCCGCTGATGATCTTGGTCGGACCATTGCTGATGCACGGAGACGCTGCGAAACTGACAAGGAGAGGGAGAATTTGGATCGCATGTTAGAGGATCACACGAAGTCGCTGTACCAAGGATGCGACAATAGTCTGAAAAAGTTGGGCTGCACACTGGATTTGCTGAAATGGAAGGCACGGGAAGGTGTAGCTGACTCATCATTTGAAAATTTGCTGAAAATGTTGAAGAATATGTTTCCGAAGAATAACGAGTTCCCCGCCAGTACGTACGAAGCAAAGAAGGTTGTCTGCCCTCTAGGTTTAGAGGTTCTGAAGATACATGCATGCATTAACGACTGCATCCTCTACCGCGGTGCATACGAGAATTTGGATGAATGCCCTGTATGCACTGCATTGCGTTATAAGATCAGAGGCGATGACCCTGGTGACGATGTTGAGGGCGAGAAACCCAGGAAGAGGGTTCCCGCCAAGGTGATGTGGTATGCTCCTATAATACCTCGGCTGAAACGCCTGTTCATGAACAAAGAGCATGCCAAGTTGTTGCGATGGCACAAAGAGGACCATAAGTCCGACGGGGAGTTGAGACACCCCGCTGATGGAACGCAATGGAGAAAGATCGACAGAGAGTTCAAAGATTTTGCAGCTGACGCAAGGAACATAAGATTTGGTCTAAGTACTGATGGCATGAATCCTTTTGGCGAGCAGAGCTCCAGCCATAGCACCTGGCCCGTGACTCTATGCATCTACAACCTTCCTCCTTGGTTGTGCATGAAGCGGAAGTTCATTATGATGCCAGTGCTCATCCAAGGTCCAAAGCAACCCGGCAACGACATCGATGTGTACCTAAGGCCATTAGTTGATGAACTTTTACAGTTGTGGGGCAGACCTGGTGTACCTGTGTGGGATGAGCTTAAAGAAGAGGAATTTAACCTACGAGCGTTGCTTTTTGTAACCATCAACGATTGGCCTACTCTCAGTAACCTTTCGGGACAGTCAAATAAGGGATACAAAGCATGCACGCACTGCTTACATGAGACTGAAAGTGTATTTTTGGATAATTGTAGGAAGAACGTGTACCTGGGTCATCGTCGATTTCTTCCCTGAAATCATAATGTAAGAAAGAAAGGCAAGCATTTCAACGGCAAAGCAGATCACCGGCCGAAGCCTGCGGAACGTACTGGAGCTGAGATATTTGATATGGTCAAGGATTTGAAAGTCATCTTTGGAAAGGGTCCTGGCAGGCAATCAGTTCCGCTGAGAGTTGACGGGCACGTACCCATGTGGAAAAAGAAATCGGTATTTTGGGAGGTACAGTATTGGAAAGTCCTAGATGTCCGCTCTGCAATCGACGTGATGCATGTTACGAAGAATATTTGCGTGAACCTGCTAAGCTTCTTGGGCGTGTATGGGAAGACAAATGATACAAAGGAAGCACGGCAGGACCAGCAACTTTTGAAAGACCCAGATGACCGTCATCCGGAATGGTTTCAAGGTCGTGCCAGCTACGCTCTTACCAAAGAAGAGAAGGTCATTTTTTTTGAATGCCTGAGTAGTATGAAGGTCCCGTTTGGCTTCTCGTCGAATATAAAGGGAATAATAAACATGGCGGACAAAAAGTTCCAAAACCTGAAGTCTCACGACTGCCACGTGATTATGACGCAATTGCTTCCGATTGCTTTGAGGGGGCTCCTACCGGAAAATGTTCGAGTAGCCATTGTGAAGCTATGTGTATTCCTCAATGCAATCTCTCAGAAGGTAATCAGTCCAGAAGATCTACCACGGTTACAGAACGATGTGGTCCAATGTCTTGTCAGTTTCGAGTTGGTGTTTCCACCATCCTTCTTCAATATCATGACGCACCTCCTGGTCCACCTAGTCGAAGAGATTTCCATTCTCGGTCTTGTATTTCTACACAATATGTTCCCCTTCGAGAGGTTTATGGGAGTATTAAAGAAATATGTTCGTAACCGTGCTAGGCCAGAAGGAAGCATCGTAAAGGGCTATGGAAATGAGGAGGTAATTGAGTTCTGCATTGACTATGTTCCTGACCTTAAGCCGATTTGTATTCCTCAATCGCGGCACGAGGGGAGACTAAGTGGAAAAGGCACGATCGGAAGGAAATCAACGATATGTATGGACGGTCATTCTATGACTGAAGCACACCACACAGTTCTGCAAAATTCGAGCTTGGTGGCTCCGTACTTCGAGCAACACAAGAATATTTTACGCCCGGACAACCCGGGGAAGCCTGAATCATGGATAAGAAAGTCCCACATGGAGACTTTCGGCAGTTGGTTGCGAAAACATTTAATGAATGACAATGATGTTGGAGATCAGCTGTACATGTTGGCCAAGACACCATCTTCGACTATAACGACTTACCAAGGGTACGAGATTAATGGGAATACATTTTACACGATCTCCCAAGATAAAAAGAGCACCAACCAAAACAGTGGTGTCCGCTTTGATGCAGCAACCGAGATTGGGCAAAAGGTCACATATTATGGTTACATAGAGGAGATATGGGAACTTGACTATGGACCCTCCTTTAAGGTCCCTTTGTTCCGGTGCAAATGGTTCAAGCTAACAGGAGGTGGGGTAAAGGTGGACGAGCAATACGGAATGACAATGGTGGATTTCGACAATCTTGGTTACCTTGACGAACCATTCGTCCTAGCCAAAGATGTCGCTCAGGTTTTCTATTTGAAGGACATGAGTAGCAAACCGAGGAAACGGAAAGATAAGAAAACGATCAGTACATCATGCGATGATCCAAAGCGCCACATTGTTCTTTCGGGGAAAAGAAACATCGTGGGAGTGGAGGACAAGACAGACATGTCAGAAGATTATAATATGTTTGGTGAAATTCCGCCCTTCAAAGTCAACACTGACCCAAGCATTAAGTTAAATGATGAGGATGCTCCATGGATACGGCCAAATCGTAAGAAAGCAGGGACACAAGGGAAGAATTGATGTGTAATAATTTATCGTGTACCAAACATTTTTGAATGGATGATGTGAATTATATTATCTCTGATGTGTTTAAGACTAACTCCTTTGCAAAATATTTGAGAAAACGAGTGGAAAGCATGGAAAACAGAAGGTTACTTAAATGTCTCAAAACCTTGTGAGATAAAATATCTGATTTCATAACTTTTATTAAAAATAGAAAACAGACGCGCTAGCGCGCCGCAGTGTCGCCGGAATACAAATTCTTTTATTAAAAAGAGAGAACATACGAACACTACTCCTCGTCGTCGTCGTCGGGGAACTCGTCGGTGACCTCCTCCGGGTCATCGTCGTCGGCGAACTCGTCGGTGACCTCCTCGTCGTCGTCGGAGGTGCATGATGGTATGTCCGAGATAGGCCCCCACCTCGGATCGTCGGAGGCCCAGACTTCGCCGGCGCGGTCGGCCCGACGAAGCTCTTGCAGCACCCTCGTCCTCACCTCCCGAGCGGCATCTAACGCGAGGTGGCGTACGAGGCGGCGCTCCGCCCGCTCAGCCGCGCGGGTCTGCTAGAGCTCCTCGTCGGCGCTCTCCTCCCCCGGGTTGTTCCGGTAATACTCGCGGACGACGCGTTCTTCCCTGGCGTCGACTAGGCCCTGAAACGCGCGGTGACGGAGGTGGAGGTGGTCGGCGGCAGTGACGATCTGCGGCTTCGGCGCCCTGGCCTCCGCTTCCCAGACGGTGTGGCAGTCGTTGAAGTTCATCAGCGACCGCGGGCGGTTGAGGCGCCAGGCCGCCGCGTCCCAGGCGCGGGCGGCCTCCGCCGCCGTCGCAAAGGAGCCGAGGGGGATGCGGTCGTCCCCCCAGCGGATATCTGCGCTGAACATTCCGTTCTGCCGTGCTCGGACGCCGCGGAAGCCGGTGGTGTTGTTCCTCCTCGGAGGCATGGTGGAAGCGCGACGGTGCGTAGAGAGGAGAAGACGCGCTCGAGGCGCGACAGTTTATACCGCGCCCTCCTGGCCACGCGTCACAACTCCCGCGCCACGCGTCGCAACTCCCGCGCCACGCGTCACAACTCCCGCGCCACGCGCCACCCTAACACAACCAAGCAAATATTTGCACATTACTACCCGAGCTCAAAGTGAACACTGACCCAAGCATGGATGGATGTGTTAAAGGGGGGTGTAGAACAAAACAATCGGTATCACCATCATACAACCCTACCGTGGCTACTCGGTGCAATATGCGTACCAAATGCACGGTAGGACGTATGATGGCGAATCCAGATGTTTTGTATTTGCTCGATAAACTGAATATATGATGTATCAAACCTTAAAGGGGGATGTAGAACAAAACAATCGGTATCGCCATCATACAGCCCCACCGTGGCTACTGGGTGCAATATGCATACCAAATGCACGGCAGGACGTATGATGGCGAATCCGGATGTTTTGTATTTGCTCGATGAACTGACCGGTGTATGAAGGTGGGCTATATATAGGGTCCGCTGGCTCACAAAGCGTTGTGCTAGGGTTTTGATCCAACGGTTAAGAAACCACCTCATCCAACGGCTCACAACAGCTCGAAAGAAACACACCGTAGCCCTGATCGAACGGCTCACAACAGCTCGAAAGAAACACACCCCGGATCCAACGACTCACAAGCGCTTTAAAGAAACACACGATCCGTGTGATTCTATCTGATTGGTCCAAACGAAACCCTAACCCATTTAGTCCCGGTTGGTGTCCCCAACCGGGACTAAAGGGATGTTTTCTTCTCGCTATATATATGTATGCATTGCCACACCATTGGCATAAACACATACAAACTCACCACTCTCTCATGGCTTCTACCGTACCCACTGTAACATTCATCCAGGAGGAGGCACTTTCCGCCTCGAACTACCCCTGCCCGTGCGGCTACAACGTTCCCGCCGGTTGGATGCTGAGCGCCGGAGGAGTGCCGGTCCCTCCTCTTCCTCAAGGTGTGGCGCGTCGGGCGGCCATCACGAACCACTACTATCACGAGCTCACGCCGGAGCAGCGGAGGAATCCCAGTTGGCATCCCGATAACCAGCATACTTGGGATGCCTTCTTCATCAATCGGCGTGAGAGGGCGCTCGCCAGGTATGAGGAGGACGGCCTGCCTCCTGGGAACTTTCACGAGGCCGGTCGTCGGCTATGGTGGTCCGGCCGGACTCTACAGAGCGTCATGGACTACATCAGGGCCGGCGATATCCCCCGCCTGCGCTACCCTCAGGCCCAGTCCTGGAGTCGTAATCCTCCGAGGGAGTGCAGAGCACCGTCAGACGATAGTGACGACGACGGCGGCGGCGACTACGACGACTACGAGTACATGTACTATAGGCCTAGGCAGGAGTATGACTAGCAGATATCAGATCATGCATCTATGCTCTCCGTTTAGGTTTAGATCCACTCTAGCCATTATGTACTGCCTTTTTTATCTATATATATATTCAAGATGTGTGTGAATCTTTATGATTAGTTTTATTTTTCTGAATTTTCTGATATATTATTTGTATTTTTAAGATTTTAAAAAGAATTAGTTTTATTTTTCTGAATTTTTTGATATATTATTTGTATTTTTAAGTTTGGGAAAAGGAAAAGTATTTGAATAACCACCTTTAGTCGCGGTTCGTGTCACGAACCGGGAATAAAGGCTCGTTCTGCACGGGAACGAAAACGCCGCGAAAAATGGCACCTTTAGTCCCGGTTCGTGACACCAACCGGGACTAAAGGCCCGCGGAGGGTACCCCGGGGGACCTTTAGTCCCGGTTGCTGTCACGAACCGGGACTAAAGGCTGGACCTATATATGCGCGGTGCCTTCCTGCCCCAAAATTCTAAGTTCCAAACCCTCGCGCCGGCGCCCGCTCGTCTTCTGCCTCGTCGCCGTCTCCGTCGCCCGCTCGTCTTCTGCCTCGTCGCCGTCGCCGTCGCCCGCGCAGAGGACCGCGCCGTCACCGTCGGCGCGCCCTTCTCTCCACTGCCTCCACCCTGCTCCGCCCCCGCCCCGTCGCCGTCTCTCCGGTAGGTTCCCCGCGGGCCGTCGCCGTCGCCCTCGAACCAACGCCATCGAACGGCGCCATCGAACAGTGGCCGTGGCCTCCTCCCCATCTCCGTTCCCTCCCCCGTGGCCGGAATCGCCGGAATCGCCGGAGACCCGAGAGCCTAAACTGGAACCGCCGGCCACCGTGTGACGCCAGGGGTGACGTCATGATGACGTCACATGGCCATTGTTGGCGAGATTTTTTTTTTGATGACGTCATCGTGACACGTGGGGCCCACTTTATATGGAATTACAGAACATAATTAATCTTCTAAATAAAATAACATTTAATTTATAATTCCAAAAATTATGGAAAAATATGCAAAATGTTCAGAAAAATGTAAGCTATCTGTTTATATCATTTTCAATCATGTTTGACAAAGTTCAAAATGAGACCATATTTGAATTTTATTAAATTCATTAAAATAATGATGAAAATAAGTTTTAATTCAATAAATTCAGAATATTAAGTGTAATATACCAAAATGACCAGGAAAGAAAATGCAACCTAGCTATGGGGTTCTCCAAGTCATTTGAGAAACTAATCTTGGACACACCTCTAAAGTATGGTTTTCCCCCTCCGGTGGTTATCGTTCTTCCACCCAAAACCCTAGCAATCTGTTTTCCCTCCTTCTACGACAATATTTGCTAAGTCTCCTATATACTTAATTAATTTTTACTACATGCATGTCTGCAGGAGTGACATATGGCGGAAAATAGAGACCTGACGGCGGAACAGGAGGCTGAAGGTTATATATTAGATATCATAGCCGGAGAACATGATGTAATCTCTTCTTATCTGAACCTTGAGGATCAAGAAGGTGAAGGAGGAACAGACATTGTCGATGATCAAGGAGGTGAAGAAGGAACAAACATTGTGGATGATCAAGGAGGTGAAGGAATGGACATTGATGACGGAGGTCAACCGTCGACAAACGACGATCTCCAATTGCAAAGAACAACCACCTCCGGCGAGGTATATATACATTGAGCCTCTCGTGATACAAACTTACTGAAATGTGAATACATATGCACTAACGCGCGCGACTCTCTTTCTTATTTTAGCCCTCCGGATCGAGTACGACAACGCGTGGCAAATCCAAGGCGATGAAAGATTCCGAAACATATACCATCGAATTAGTCGGTGTAACCGGCAAGCCCCTACAGCACACCACGAAGTTTGCCAACCAATGCGGAGTCATTGTTAGAGACAATGTCCCGATCACCGTCCAGGAATGGAAGGAGCCAAAGAAAGCACGTCTTGGTTTCAGTTATGTCCACAAGAGAACGAAAAAGGAGATGTTCAGAAAGCTTATGGTACATTTCATTCTACCTCCGGAATACCACAAAAAAGATGAATTCGGTGTGGAGGTTCCGGGTGGACGTCAGAGGAGGAGGCTAGTCAAAGAGTTCGCTCTTCAGAAGATGGCCGAAGCATTCCGGAACTTCAAGAAAAATTGTTCCGTGAATATGTCAGCAAGGGCAAGACTCCGCTTTTCACTGGACAATATGAGAAACTGAGAGATGATTGGACAGAATTTGTGACGCAGAAGAAATCGGAGCATTTCAAGGAAATGTCGAAAAAAATAAGGCTAATGCGGATAAGAAACAGTACCATCATGTTATGGGGCCAGGAGGATACCGCGTTTCGGCGCCTAGGTGGCAGGCGATGGAGGACGGCCTGAGGGCAAGAGGAATCCCTCTAGGTACAGAGGGATGGGACGAAAGAGCCAAAATGTGGTGGTACGGGCATGGGGGATCGCTAGACCCGGAGACAGGGGAGTGTGTTCATCGGCAGAAAACGTTTGCTCCCACAAAAAACCTTGTTGACGCAATGACCAAAGCTCAACAGGGCTGGATCACGTTCAACAGAGAGAGAGACCAACTGACCCATGCCCTCGGGAATCCTGAACATGGAGGACATATACGAGGCAAAGGCAGATTGCCGTGGAAAGTAGGATTTTCCCAGGAGGGTGACCTGTACTGTTACAGAAGCCGTAAGAGAAATATGGACCGGACTGCTGTCGAAGCTGCAGATCTTCTGTCGAAGCTTGCAACGGAAGTTAGTGAGTTGAAGCAGACCGTGGCGGGAATACTTGAGAAAGAAACAGCGGCGGCTGCAGGGCCGCATGAAGAACATGCAGCGGATCAGCGGAGAAGCAGCGTGGCTTCCGCGGAGGCCCCGCCTGCAGGTGCTAATGCACCGATGACCGAGAGTCGTGCACCGGAGCCTCACTACCCCGTGGATGATGTAAAGGAGATGAAAGAATGTGATCTGCATTATCCCGTTGGGAACCTTTCAATGAATGTAGCTACAGGCAGTGCTTTACCCTATACACCTGGAGCACTCCATCACAACAACCCCATTCCATATGGCTGTGCTCGTGTGTCGCACCCGGACTTCTAGAGGATACTCGCCGTTCCGTTGAACAGTAGTAGATTGGATTACGGGGCTTACCGGCACCCGCGTCCTCTTACGAGTAGGCCAACACACGTATGTGTGACAACCAACCCCTATCTGTTCAGCGTCGACGTAAACTATCCCATAGAAATCAGGACACTTCCATTGACGTACTTCAACCATACACACATGGTACGTCAACGGCGTTGAACAACTGATATCACAACAGATCTCTATGACACGAAAAATTGAAATAAGTTGCAAATGGCTCTCATTAGAGCAGAGATAGCAAATACAATCATCCAGAGGGCACATGCCCCAACATAACATCATTACATCACAGCGGAAGCATTCAACATGTCTGAGTACAGACAAGAACCAAATAGGCCTAAGAGGCCGGAAACGAAAAGACGGAGCCCATCCACGAAGTCTCGGATCCTGCCCGGGTCCGCTATCTACTCGTCAGCAGTCTCGCCATACTCCACGTAGTAGCCACCATGTAGATCCTCGGAAACGTAGGTCTGCGGAAACCACAGCCCCAAAGGGGTCAGTACATAAACGTACTGGCAAGCAAGACTCACAGTTCACCAAAGTGTAGCCCGTCAACACCAAGCACAGATGCTTTGGGTTCAACGGAAGAAAGGGGATATAAAAGATGCTGCAACTGGCTGCTCTAACCAACTACAGAGATTCTACCACTTCCGGGTAACAGAAAGGAGATAAGATCGTGTATCGTAACCAACTGAAAGATAACTTCAAACAAACCCATCCTGGATCTCGCCCCTTATCCAAAGAAGCAATCCGAGGATAACTCACACAGTTGGGTTAAGGATGGTTCAGATTATTGTGTCAATAAGCCTATTACTAGTCAAGTTGTTAATCATGGGGTGTAAGGTTGTTAATCATTAGGTTCAAGTTGTCCTGAGTACTTGTTAGCCAGTACTTTCACCAAGTAATCCATAACCGCGGAAAACACGGCTTCTCGAGAAGATTATCCCTGCAGGGTTGCACCAATTTGGCCGTACACGCATGAATAACCCGCCAGATGGAAAGGCCCTTCCACCAAGCGGGGCACTCAACACAACTCAACTCTTCTCCGCATCAAGCCCAAAGCACCTTGGGCGCACGGCTAATCGAGCCCAGAAGAAAATGGACCCTCATAGCACTCTAAGAACGTGTCCCCCTATATGCCGACTACGAAAGTTCCACCCTGGCCTGGGCTCGCAAAAACATGCATGCGGCAAATGGAAAACACGAACTAAATGAGGCGATTTGGACGAGATGCGAATCGAGTCAAATTGAGGGGGGCGCCCATACTCGCTTCCCACATGCGGTTAGTGCGCTCATCATGGATCAGTAGACAAGACCCTTTTCCTATTAGGGTCGACACTAGCAGGCCTCAAAACCACACAGGGCCTCCTGCCGGTGCCTTATCATCAAATTATTATTAACAATAACATTAGCATGATTGATTGATTAAACGTCGAGCCCCCAGAACATAATAGAAATAGTAACAGAAAGTAACGGGTAACAGACTCGAGTAAAACAACCTAAGCATGCTAGTAAGACACGGGCTCAAACAATGGGGTTGTAGGAGTGGAGGTGAGGCAATATCAGGGTTAAGGGATTCATGTGATAGGTTCGTAACAGAAACCACTACTACTAAGGCTAGCAGAAATAGACAACGGAAAGTATCGGTAACCAATGTTGAAAGGAACACGATGGTTCATGTGAGTGATAACTTGCCTGCAAAACCCAGTAGCCTGGTACTGAGCTAGATCCTTAGAAGGGGTGTCGTAAGTATCGTCGGTCTCAACGTCGTCGTGTATCCGAGAAGAAGCAAACAAACAATGCAGAAAGATAAACAATCAATAACATGGCATAGTGCACAAACATGGGATGATGCATGACCATTTAATTGATGCATCAAAATAAACTAGTTGATGTGGTAACAACATGATTAAATGGACCCACATGCAATTGGATTGCATATGAAAAGCCCATGAATTATGGTTGAATTAATTGTTTTACAACTAAGCAACATGTGAAAGTGGATTAGCATGATGCATGGATGAGGAAAACAGCAAAATAACAACAATAGAAGCAATTGGAAATAAGGGTTACCAAGTTTAGAAATTCATTGAGTAAGTTTTGGAATTTTGGTTTCTTAAAGGTGTCACACAAGCATTTGTTGTTTTCACCAAGTTTAAATTGTTCAAAATAGATAACAAAGTTTATATTTGGAAAGAACACAAGATTTTGGGTGGATTACATGTTTCACTTGTTGAAAAAGGATTTCAAATGAATTATTTATGAATTAAACAAGTTTAAGCAGGAATTAAATGAATTTAATTCAAACATGAACTTATTTGAGTTTTTATTTGTGCAAAACATTGAGTGAAGTTCATATTTGAAAAGGTTATGCTTTGATGGTTTGAAAACATATTTTATATGTCCCAAAAGAATTTGTTTTGATCAAGTTATAAATTTAGCAATATTAAATGATTTAAACAAGGTTTAAATCATTTAACCAATTTTAATTGTTCAAAACATGAAACAAATTTTATATTTGGAAAGAGGGTTTAATTTTGCATGGAAAACATATTTCATTTGTTGAAATTGGATTTAAAATGAGCAAGTTATTATTTTGGCAATTTTAAATGCAATAAACAAGAAACAGTTGTTTTCAGCAATTTAAATAATTCAAAACAGCAAACAAAATTTATATTTGGAAAGTACATGAAAAGTTGATTGGAAAACATATTTAGTTTGTGGAATTTGGAATTTTTATGAACAAGTTATGAATTTTGCAAGTTTAAGTGAATTTGACAAGTTTTCAAATTTTGCACCAATTTAAAATATTCAAAACAGTAAACAAATTTTATATTTGGAAAGAACATTTAATTTGGGACAGAAAACATATTTAAAAAGTTAAAATTGGAGTTGGGATGAATTTCTTATGCAATTTACAAAATTGGGTGCAATTCTGCCATTTTTAATAGCTGAGGACTAGAAAAATATTTTGCAGGGGTCTAGAAATAATTGCCAGGGGCCTAGGTGTGATTTCCTGAGAAGGTGAGGTAGCAAAACATTGCAAAATAAAATGTTTGTTTTATTGTGGGAGGGGGGATTCGATCCCCCCACCTCCTGCTGCGCCAAGGGGTGAGGGACCAGATGGGCTGCTGCTGTTTGGTTGGCAGGAAGGGAACTTTGGGGGGTTAAGCTGTTGGTTCGGGTTGGTTTTCTGAATTTCTGAATCAGTAACTGACCCCGATCTCTGTAACTCGACAGGGAACATACAGCAGCGAAAATGGCAGCGGCGCTCGCCGTGGTTGGGGAAGGGCGCCGTGGGCGTGGGCGTGTGGGTGGCCGGGTGCGGTGCTGCGGCTGCCGGTCGGTGTGCGAGGGCAGAGAGGGAAGGAGGCGAGGGAGGGTGAGCTCACTGTGGGGAAATCGGAGGCGAGGCGGAGTCGATGCAGCTGGTGGTTGGCCGGCGATTGGAGGCGACGGCGGCGGCGCATCCGGGGGTCCCAGCCCCTGGCGTGGTGACGAGGAGGAAGAGGGACGAGGGGGGATTCCATTCCCGCCCTCTCCCTGGCCGGAGGAGGACCGGGTAGCCGGCGATCGCCGGAGCAAAGGAGGGCGGCGGCCGGTTTTCAGAGTTTAGTGCATACAGAGATACAGAGAGGGTGGCCGGTGACTGAGAGGGAAGATGGCGGCGCTCGAGGATGAGGGAGGAGGAGCTAGGGTAGGCCTCGAGGGGAACCCTAGGGGGGCTTTATGGAGGCAGCGAGCTCGTGGTGGTGATCGATGGAAAGCAACGTGGGAGGATCCTGGCCATGCCGTACAGGAAGACAGCGACAGGAGGGAGAACAGAGAGAGGGGGGCTGTGGGCTTGGGAAAAGTGGGCTGGACTGGGTTTTCTCCCCCTATATGCCGTTTTGCTTTTGATCTTTTTTTTTTGTAGAAGAGATTGAGAGAAAGGAAAAGGATTTGGGTTCCTTATTTTTTTTATGAATAACTTTCTTAGTAATTTTGCAAAAACAGTAATTAAAGCAATTTACCAATAACTTCAAACTTTTGGGAATCTTAATTTGATTGTTTTAATTGGTTAGTTGGACTCCAAATAAGGTTTGGGGTTTTTAATTTTTTATGAGATGTTTTATTACTTTGCAAACAGTAACCCAAAGCAAAGTTACCACCATTTTCAAAATTTTGGAGATGTTAATTTAATTTTAAAGATGGTTGGTTGAATTTTTCAATAGGGTGTCACTTGGGGATTTTGAAATAAACAATTTTTATCCAATGAATTCAAACAATTATGACAACATTATTGAATTAATTTGTTTGCAAGATTTTAATTCTTAAACCCATATTTTGAAATAGCCAAGTAGGATTGATTTGATTTGAATTTGAGTTTTGAATGCAATTTATATTAGGTGGATTATTAAATGACAAATGAGAGTTGAGCTTATTATTATTTCATGGAGACAAATGGAAGTGTTAATTGAACCATTTTATTTGGAGAGTTTTGTTTTGCAATTTTCATAACTTTCAACAGGGTTGTTGTTTGGAAGAAAAATCATAATTGAATTTACAAAAAGGTTTGATTATTGGATGTATTTTTATAGAAATAAAACAATAGTTTGGAATCACAAATTTAATGGAAGCAAATAATTGTTTTATTTTGAAATATCATTTAGAAATTGTAACATCACAAGGATGAAACAAAAGGTTTGAATTTTGGTTTGAAATTCAAATAGAAAACAAAGGAAAACAAATGAAAACAGTTGGAAAACAAAGCAAAACAGAGAATAACAAATGGAAAACAAACAAAACAATTGCAATCAACATGATGCCATGATGCAAAACATAAAATAACAGAGAGCAAAACATTCTAAAGGCTATTTTTCAGACTTGGGATGTTACATCGTGTCACGGTGGAAGACATAGTCCAAGGGTTTGAGGATCTGGAGATTGACATAGCTACACCCGAAGGGGAGAGAAGACATGGAGATGTCAAGCGCCAGTTCATTCTATGGAAAAAAAAGTACATAGTGTTTCCAGGCGAGACGCCAAGGCTAACAAGTCCACCCCCCTCCTTCACGCCATTTGACGCCGTCCCCCGATCCACAATCTCCGGCGGGTAAGCAGCCGCCGCCCCCCATTCCTCCTCCGGCGGTTAAGCAGCCGTCGCCCCCCATTCCTCCTCCGGAGGATAAGCAGTCGTCGCCCCCCATTCCTCCTCCGGAGGATAAGCAGACGTCGCCCCCCATTCCTCCTCCAGCGAAGAAACAGAAGCAGGCGGACAGCAAGGGAACCCGCTCTTGGACTATTAACCCGGAGGCTTATGTACCTAAGACCACACGGGTACCGGAGCCATCACTGAAGCCTATCCCCCCAAGGCCTTGGGAACTTAGTGATGCTGAAACCAAATTGGCCGTGAAGGCTGACGTTGAGAAATGGAAGGCCCGTCAGAAGGCGCTAAATGAGCCTGAGCCCAAGGAAGTATTCCCTCCGAGTGTAGACAAGTGGGCTACGGGTTTCTTGTCGACACCGTCCCAAGCCGAGAAGAATTTGACTAAAGACTATGATATTGAACTTCGTAAGCAAGCAAAAATATTTGAGGAGGAGAAAGCAAAAAGAAAAAAAAGCGGGGAACAAGTTGACCAGCTCAGGATGCAGAGTAAACAATCGATTCCCCCGCTCATAGTGAAAGACGGTCCGGAACAGGACCCCGAGGTCATAAGAGCTGTGGCAACAATGGGATTGACTGTAGCTACTGCCATGGAAAATACGTCCAAGGCCGGTATGTCTCTTCGTCTCTTTTTAGGCCTGGACGATGCGCCAATGGCTGAGATAGCATTACAATATGAGAAGAAAGGGCCTCTCGTCGAGCCTACGCAGGAAAAGGATCTACCACCACTAATGCAAAGTCTGCTACGTTGGTACAAACAATTCATATCATGGACCGACGAAGAATTTGTGTATGTGGATGTTACAGAGGAGCATCACACCAAAAAGTACACTGTACAAGTTGAGATGAGTGAATTGTTCCAGCTGTTCAATCTGCGCGAGCTCGACAAATCTATCCTAAGTTGCTACGTTCTGTAAGTGATTTATTTCTACCTCATCTCGTTCTTCATTGCCTACACTATATATATATATATATATATATATATATATTGTCCTAACTATATTGTTGCGTACGCTATTATGCAGATTGAAGATTTGGGAATGCAAAATAAGACTCATCCATGATGTTGGGTTCATTGACCCACAAATCATTAATGGAACTATGTTAGAACGTCACCCCGAAGACGTGGAGAAAGACTTGTACAATTTTCTTAGAAAGCATGAACTCAAAAGTTATATTCTATTTCCTTACCATTTTGGGTGAGTGTTTCTCTCATGTTCCCATTCTCTTTTGTTTACTCCATGCATGGTATGTCTAATCGATAAGTTATGCATGACTGTGCATGTAACGTGTCCGCAGATTCCACTGGATTCTGATAAAAATTGAACTTGACACCTCCACAGTTTTTATCATTGACTCTATGAATTCAGATACAAATCTTTGGGTCGACATGAGAAAAATGATGCAAAGATAATTATTTTCAATCATTTCCGCTCTATATCGATCGGTCTCTTTTGTTCATTTCCTAATATGCAGTAGCTAATAACTCCCTTATTCATTTAATTTTATTTGCAATGTAGAGTTTGGAGACGGTTCTCACATGAACATGTCGGTGGATTCAAAGATCAGCTACAATTTAAAAATGTGGTCAAAGGTGTGGATAAGCAGCCACCGAGGACCGGTCTATGTGGATACTATGTCTGTGAGAACATACGGAAAGAAATCTCTGAGAGGAAGAAGGACGAGACCACGCGGAGGAGTCTCAATAACTTGCGGAGGGCGATTACTCCAGAAGCTCGCTTCCGACCAATTCAAGAGGAAATAGCAGGATTTTCCTTAGGCATGTCATCGATTCCAAAGGAGAACACCATACGTCCACCGACGATGACTATTATACGCATCTGCAGCCCCGAGTACTTTGAAACTTGTTCGAATTTGTGTATGGTCATCCATCTTAATTGTGTAATATGGAAACTTGTTCGAGGTTGTATATGGTCACCCGATATTGAATATATATTATATGTTCCTATTGAATTCTCCTTGTTTGAAATTTCATATATATATATATATATATATATATATATATGCATGTATATAGTAGCGTAAAATATATATATATGTGTACTGAAACTTCATCAAAATTAAAATAAAACACAAAATAAAATATAAAAGAAATAAAACAAAACAAATTAAAAAGAAACCAGGTTTAGGGGGCCTAAAACCCTAAACCTGCGCAGGTTTTTAGTCCCGGTTAGCCACAAGAACCGGGACTAAAGGTCCTCCGCCGCGACGGACTCCTGGCGCCCACGTGGACGGGCCTTTAGTCCCGGTCCGTAAGTGGCGGGACTATAGGGGGGTCTTTAGTCGTGCATAGCTAGTCCCGGTTGCGCGGCCGGGACTACTGGCCCTGGCGAACCGGGACTATAGGCCTATTTTCTACCAGTGTGTGCTCGTAAGTCAGCCACGGTCCCTGCGGACGGCCCTTGCCGTATGAATGTCTTTTCCTCCCATCGTCCATTCATCCACGATAAGACCCGTAGTACATATGAGGAAGGTGGCCATTCTGATTCTAACAGACCAGGTTCAATTTCAGCAATAATAACACAAGGAGTAATCAAGAACACTTGATAGTGAGGTGAGGTTGTCGGATCAAACACGAGGCATTCTTCTTCGATAAATCACTCCATCCCTGGTCTTGGGGGCGGCGGTGGAGGCAAGGGTGCCTCCCATCCTGTGACTGGATTGGCCACGTGGTCGTAAAGAAGGACAAGAGCATTGCAGTGACCGTCCATGGAGTACGCAAGCCTTTCTCTAACCCCGAGGCCTTCCGATGGTGGTGGACGGCAGAAGAATTCGGAATTACCTAGGTCCATGAAGTTCATGAAGATACCGGCCAACGAGTGCGGGAGGAGATCGTTGACAAGCAGACCGGATAGAGTCTCAAAGTTCAGTTTGCTCTAACATCGCACACATGAAAGATAAGCAGATACACATACAAAAAGACATGGTTAATTAGTTTGCATGCTACCTTGAGGTGCTTATTTATAGACTTGGTTGTTCATATGCAACATGACGTGTTCACAATTTTCTTGGAATCACTCACGAGAGTTGTGCACGAAATGCAATTTTTATGTCACAACTCACAAGTCATGCATTTTGGAACTTTCGGTCTCTACCTCTTGTGCAACTGATTTTTTTATTTAGAAAAGGGAGCATAGCCCCAGCCTTTGCATCAGAGTGATGCATACAGCTTTTATTAAATATAAAATATTCAAAGTATTACAACTCGGATGTCTCCAAAATTACAATGAAAAAATCAAGTATAGGACCGTCTTCCACTATGAAGCAAAAATCCTATTATCATGCTGCCATCCGTTGGAGAATAGGATGGCCCGAACTATAACCAGTAACCGGTTGTATCCAGCCTCATTAAATGGCGCTGGTCCTGAGGCAGAAGGAGAGACCACGAAGTAATCCAATAAATAGCCTTGTGAGTAACCTGCAAGAAATGAATATTTTAGACCCTGTTAAAAATCGCATCATTGCGACAGTTCCACACATCCCACAAAAAGGCACATACACCAATCCGAATACGATGTTTACCATGTTTGGGGATTCCATGAAGCCAACCACCAAACATATGGTCCAAACTCACAGGAGGGGAGGTATTAAAAGTGAAATGGAGCAATCTCCAGATTTTAATAACAAATGGGCAAGAAATAAACAAGTTTTCAATAGTTTCGTCATGATTACAAAAAGCACACTTTGTGCAACCCTGCCAATTACGCTTAATTAGATTATCCTTGGTGAGAATAGCACGTCTGCTAAGAAACCACATGAAATTTTTGATCTTAAGAGGGATTTTGATCTTCCAAAGATATTTATGTTGAAAAGGTGGGTGGTCATTCATGTAATCAATATACATGGACTTAACCAAGAAGGCCTCGCTAGAATTCAAACACCAAGAGAAAGTATCTTCCTCTTCAGAAAGAGAAATAGACATAAGCCGTTGAACAATATGCAACCATGATGTCCAATTGTTCCCTTGTAAATTTCGTCCGAACTGAATATTAATGGGAGGTGCAGTTGATAACACATCTGCCTCAAGTACATTCTTGTTTCTAGCAATTTGATACAGACCGGGATATTGTTAAGCCAGAGCTTGATCCCCCATCCACACATCTTCCCAAAAGCGAGTTTGATTGTCGTTTCCCACCAAGAACCTACCCCTAGAAAACTCATGTTTTACCGACAAGAGACCCTGCCAAAAGGGAGAATCAGTTGGTTTTGGTTTGACTTGGGCCAAAGTTTTCTCCCCCAAGTATTTATTAGTCAACAGCTCCTTCCAAACCCCATCCTCCTTCAGAATTTTGAAGAGCCATTTGCTCAACAAGCATTTATTCTTAATATCCAAAAGTTCGATTCCTAAACCCCCTTGATCTTTGGGCCTACAAATCACACTCCATTTCGACAATCGATATTTCTTCTTCTGCTGATCACTTTGCCAGAAGAATCTACTAGAAAAAAGTCCAACCTCTTTTGAACTCCCACTGGAATTTCGAAAAAGGACAATAGAAACATCGGTAAGCTAGTGAGAACCGAATTAATAAGAACTAATCTGTCATCGTAGTATAAAAGTTTGCCAGCCCAAGATGCTAATTTCTTCTCAAAACGATCTTCCACTATTTTCCATTCTTTTAGAAGTAATTTTCTATAGTGAATCGGGATACCAAGGTATTTAAAGGGCATAGTCCCCACTTCACAACCAAAAATATTCCGATACTCGTCCATCTGTTCTTGAGCATTTCCAAAACAAAAGATTTCACTCTTATGAAAGTTAATCTTAAGTCCAGATAGCTGTTTGAATAAAGACAAGATCGGCTTCATGTTCATAGCCTTTTCCAGATCATGTTCAAGGAATAAGATTGTGTCATCAGCATATTGGAGAATAGAAACACCCCCATCCACCAAATGAGGTACCAAACTACCAACCTGCCCATCCTCTTTGGCTCTATCGATAATAATGGCTAACATATCAGCCACCAGATTGAAGAGAACTGGTGAAAGTGGGTCACCTTGTCTTAAACTTTTAGAAGTCTGGAAATAATGACCAATATCATCATTAACACGAATGCCTACACTGCCCCCCCCCCCCCCCCCCCCGAACATAGTTAGAAACCCACTCACAACACTTAGAGTGAAAGCCCTTCATCCTCAACACTTGCTGGAGAAAAGGCCAATTCACCTTATCATAAGATTTTTCAACATCAATTTTGAACAACACTCCATCCATCTTCTTAGAGTGTAGTTCATAAATAGTTTCATGCAAAATAACCACTCCCTCAAGAATATTCCTACCAGGTAAAAAAGCAGATTGGGTTGGCCAAATAACAGACTGTGCAATCGAAGTCACACGATTAGTCCCAACCTTCGTGAAAATTTTGAAACTCACATTGAGTAAGCAAATGGGTCTATAATGCTCTATTCTACTTGCATCCTCTTTCTTTGGTATCAATGTGACAACACCAAAGTTCAATCGGTGAAGAGGCAAGTCTCCTAAATGGAATTGACAAAACATGGCCATTAAATCATCTTTAATCACTGGCCAACATAGCTGGTAAAATTCGGCAGGAAACCCATCAGGCCCTGGGGCAGTATTCCTTTTCATTTGAGAAATGGCTTCAAAAACATATTCCTCAGAGAACGGGGCAGTTAAGATATCATTCTCCGCAACCGAAACACGATAAATATCGTCAAATTTTTCTTCATCCAACGAAAAGAAATTCAGTTCAGGAGAGCCAAAAAGTTCTTTTTTATAGAAATTAGTGATAAAGTGTCGCACCCGGACTTCTAAAGGATACTCGCCGTTCCGTTGAACAGTAGTAGATTGGATTACGGGGCTTACCGGCACCCGCGTCCTCTTACGAGTAGGCCAACACACGTATGTGTGACAACCAACCCCTATCTGTTCAGCGTCGACGTAAACTATCCCACAGAAATCAGGATACTACCATTGACGTACTTCATACCATACACACATGGTACGTCAACGGTTTGTAACAGAATGATAGCACAACATATCTCTAAGACACAAAAGATTGAAATAAGTTGCAACTGGCTCTCACTAGAGCAGAGATAGCAAATACAATCATCCAGAGGACACATGTCCCAACATATCATCATTACATAGCAGCGGAAACACTCAAAGGGTCTGAGTACAGACAAATCCAAATAGGCTTAAGAAGCCGGGAACTGAAAGAAAGACGAAGCCCATCCACGATGTCTCGGATCCTGCCCGGGTCCGCTACCTACTCGTCAGCAGCCTCGTCAAACTCCACGTAGTAGCCGTCACTGGGATCCTCGTAAGCGTAGTCTGCGGAAACCACAGCCCCAAAGGGGTTAGTACATAAACGTACTGGCAAGCAAGACTCACAGTTCACCAAAATGTAGCCCGTCAACACCAAGTACAGATACCTTGGGTTCAACGGAAGAAAAGGGATATAAAAGATGCTGCAACTGGCTGCGCTAACCAACTACAGAGATTCTACCCATTCAGGCTAACAGAAGGAAGATAAGATAGCGTATCGTAACCAACTATAGATAACCACCAAACAAACCCATCCTGGACCTCGCCCCTTATCCAAAGAAGCAATCCGAGGATAACTCACACAGTTGGATTAATGAATAATGGATCAAGTTGTTGTGTCAATAAGCCTATTACTAGTCAAGTTATCAATAGTTAGGTGTAAGTTGTTTTGAGTACTTGTTAGCCAGTACTTTCACCAAGTCAACCATAACCGCGGAAAACACGGCTTCTCGAGAAGATTTATCCCTGCAGGGGTGCACCAATTTGGCCGTACACGTAAGAATAACCCGCCAGATGGGATGCCTCCCACCAAGCGGGGCACTCAACACAACTCAACTCTTCTTCGCATCAAGCCCAAAGCACCTTGGGCGCACGGCTAATCGAGCCCCGAAGAAAGGGGACCCTCATAGCACTCTAAGAACGTGTCCCTCTATATGCCGACTACAAAAGTTCCACCCTGCGCTGGGCTCGCAAAAACATGCATGCGGCAAATGGAAAACACGACTAAATGAGACGATTTGGACGAGATGCGAATCGAATCAAATTGAGGGGGCGCCCATACACGCTTCCCACATGCGGATTGTGCGCTCATCATGGATCAGTAGACAAGACCCTTTTCCTATTAGGGTCGACACTAGCAGGCCTCAAAACCACACAGGGCCTCCTGCCGGTGCCTTATCAGCATATTATTATTAACAGGTTGATTGATTAACATCGAGCCCCCAGAACATAATAGAATAATAGTAACAGAAGGTAACACTAGTAGGGAAAAGGCTACCGCAGGCGAACCAATTTAGCCTACCGCAGGCGAATGTTTGTTCGCCTGGGACCACATCGCCAGCGGTAATGACTTACCGCAGGCGAACAACCAAATGCGCCTGGGGTATCTTGACATACCCCAGGCGAACAAGCGTTGTGCGCCTGGGATAAGCCTCTTACCTGAGGCGAACAAGCGCTGTGCGCCTGGGGTACATGTTCGCCTGGGGTATGATTCCTTATTCGCCTGGGGTATGGTTTTGCTGTGTCAAAAAATAAAAGAAACGAAAATAACAGAATTACAGCAAATTGACAGTAATAAATATGAAAATGACAGCAAAATAACAGAAATATTTCGATCATCACCAAATAGTCTCGATCATCACCAAATAGTCTCGAAACGAATAGTTTAGTTACAAGCATAGTTCAAACACTAGGAGTACATAGTCCAAACAAATCGATAGTTTAGTTATCTAGACAAGCAAAACAACAAGTAGCATCAACACTAGGAGTACAAGGAGTATAAGCACGGCGATGGCGAATGTGGTCATCCGGGCCCTCGTCTTCTCCGTCTTCTCTCTCGCTAGGTAAGTGGCGTATCGAGCTTCCGCCTCCACCATGGTCTTGTACCCCTTGTAGCTGTTGCCGCTGAAACCGTGCACCTGTCTTCGGCATTGGTCCCAGTCGTCGTAGACTCCGGGAACCCTACCGACATACACAACATACCATGTCATCTGTGCATAGGACAAAAATACGAGTTTAGCATCGAAAGTGATAATAGACCGCAAATAACTATCAAAAAATAGAAGAATCAAGGTTTACGAATAAACATGACAAATAAAGGTCTAAAAGTTATATGATGCAAGTGTATATTAACATTTTGTCAATCCTATATTCTCGGCGGGAACGGACGAACGCCTTCTAGCATGTTGAATGTCCGGGTGTCACGTTGCTCTCGTAGGTGTGCTTCTATGTCACGGTTGCTCGGTGGTGTGTGGCCGTGGAAGAACAAGCCACCCCGAGTGATGACATCCGACGAGAGTATCGTGCAGATCCTCCGCCGGATGCGACGGAACTCAGCCCGCACATATTCATCGGGGGTGTTGGCCATTTTTGTGGTCAGGTCTCGGAGATCACTTGGTAGATGGGCCTGTTGGGCATCCTTTAAGTACTCCCTCATCTGAAAGATGACATACCAAGCTTCCAACTCAGATTCTTGCTCCGATTGCTTGAGGCAGGGGAAGTTTGTTACGTGGGTGCACACGTAGGCGCCTTTTTAGGGGCTTGCCTAAACCGGCTTCTCGCCATCCAACTGATTTATGAAATCCTCAATGGGAGCAAGTTCAATATCCATGTAGTCGTCATGGGTCTCATGCTCGTGCTGTTGCTCGTCATTGGACGTCTCGTGCTCGGGAGGAGGAGGATCCACCGGAGGTGGAGAGAGGACATTGCCATGTTGGACCTTGTCTTGTTGGCTTGCCGCGGGCGCAACCGGTGTAGTGGTGACGGTGATGGCTTGGCTTGGCGCCGACCCTGACGCCGTGTTCAGCCGAATAAGGGCTTTCGGCCATAGCAAGATTTGATTGTCCAGTTGGCCGAGATTCAGCTCGCTGTTGGCATCGGCGGGTTGATTAGGAGGATACAAGTTCTCGAATCCCGGTAGCACCAGATCGACGCGAACCCGAAGCTCGTTGGCCGGTATATCTCTGCAGTGGTACTTGCGGGATAGTGGCTGCAAGATGCTCTCCTTTGCAACATCCTTCAACTCGCTGCCCACTTTTAGCAGGAAGGTGCATCCCGTCGCGTCAGCCTGCGATAACATGCATGGATAGGTCAGAGAGTAGGGTTATATTGAACTGGCTACAGCTTGAGACGGTCAATAATCTACCGTGAGGGCATTGAGCTCGGCTAACGTCGACGGACCACAGGTGATGGTGGTCCTCTTTCGCCCAAACTGGCTCCTTCCCGTCGTAGCCACGACAGCCGAGATTGTGGTGACCGATGTTCTTCGACGCTAGATCCTTCCCCCATCCCGTTTGCTTCTTAGTGACATCAAGCGACTCGTTATCTAGGAAAGTCTCGAAGTCATCGGGCGTAATCCGCGGGAAGTGGCGATGGATCTCTTCGAATGGTGTCGATTCCTTAATCATCGCCCTCACCATAGTCTTGTAATTGCTCAGGGCTTTGGTGAATCTAGTGAGGGCGAGTTTGTTCACGAGGTTGCCCTTCAGATTCTCGTTGTTGTAGGGGGGAGGGAACTCGTACCGCGCGTGCAGCCTCGAGATGAGTTGGGCGCGCAGAGTTAGTTTCTTCCTGAGAGTCGGCTCGTTGACATTGACGACGTCTCGAAGTATCGCGCCAAGTTGGAGGAAGTACCCCTTCACAAGGTCCAATGGCATTAGAGGCGTGCCACTGGAAGGGTCCACCTCCGTGAATTTCTCTCGAACGGTGCCGACCTTGTTCGGAGCTCGCTTCCGAAGCTTGTTTCCTGTCGTGCTGCTCCCTGAGGGACCCCCGGCGCCACTATCAGTGGTTTCCTCCTCGCCACCGGTGAGCCCGTCATCATTGTGGGGCTCGACATCATGGTCAGTTTCTGTCCGATCTTCCTCTTGCGACTCTCGGGCCATAAGGATGTAGTGGTCCAATAAAGCCGGATCCGTAGTAGAAGAAGACATGCCCTAGCTAGCAGTAGACAAAACGTATACTGTTAGTCACCGGAAAAATTCGGTGTGACCTCGGCTATATATAAATGGTCATGCCGGAGTGCCAGAAATTCGCCGGAACGGAAATGAATCAACGTTCCGACAAAACATTGGCACTCAATATACCTGCAACAGAAATTGAATGCACACATGCATGGCCACAAAAACAGTTCCTTGCATTGCTGTCATCACATGGCACAAAAACTCCCAGGAAATTCATATATCATGCCAAAAAAACCTTCATATATATTGATCAAAGTAAAATACTGCACTTAATTAATAACAAATCACGGAGAATTCTAGCAGTGTCCAAAGCTTCAGTGTTCTATTCACATGTAATTAGTAGGTGATTCAGCTAGTGTAAGAAATATAACATTTTATACTATGAGCTGAACTACCAGAATCCAGAAATAATGGTACATGATCAGATCCAGTTCTAGCTAAAGCATGTAGCAGCAGTAGTATGAGGGCGTTGGAAGAGGGGGGGGGGGCGACCTGGGTTCGTCGTGGGCGTGGGCGACGGCGGCGTGGGTGACGACGGCCGGCGTGGACGACGACGATGAGAGGGACGGCGCGCGCGCGCGGCGTGCTCCCGCTCCTCCTCCCCTGCTGCTCGATCCCGCTCCTCCTCCGCTGCTGCTCCTGCTCCTCCTCCTGCTGCTGCTCCCGCTCCTCCTCCTCCTCCTCCTGCTCGACAACGACGACGGCGGCGTGCGATGAGAGAGGCGACGGCGTCGTGCGATGAGAGAGGCGACGGCGGCGTGCGGTTTGGGATCGATATGAAACAGAGTGATTATGCGGGTTGTGAGTTAGCAGAGCGAGGACTTACAGGCGCACAACGAGTGAAATGCGCCTGCGCTATCCCTTACCCCAGGCGAACAAACAGAGGTGCGCCTGCGCTAATGTTCTTAGCGATTCGTTGTGCGCGGGCCCACAGAGGTATACCCCAGGCGCACAGATTGAAAAATGCGCCTGCGCTAAGCATTAGAACCGGTTTGTATCACAAACCGGTTCTAAAGGTATGTCCCCTGGGCCCACCTAGCTACCCGCACAAATGGCCGCAGGCCTTTAGGACCGGTTTGTATAACAAACCGGTCCTAAAGGCCTGCGGCCATTTGCTGCCTGTATATAGGGGGCCCAAGGGACAGACCCTTTAGAACCGGTTTGTGATACAAACCGGTTCTAATGTGCTTGGCTCGATGCCCTGTTATGCGCGGCCCCACAGATCCTTACCGCAGGCGAATTACCTAGGCAATGCGCCTGCGCTAAATTTCGTAGGATTTTGGTTTGCGCGGTCCCACATGGCATTACCCCAGGCGCATGTCCTGTCAAAAGCGCATGTGATATATATTACCCCAGGCGCGTTTTCCCTATGATGCGCCTGTGCTAAGATTTTCTAAATTACACAGCCCCACCCCGGCCTGGGACACATCGAGCAATACGAATGCTATAATATGTGGCTCCCCCACGTTGGTTTTCACTTAAAAAATACATACATATGAAAGTTAACATGTGCAAAAATATTTAATGTCGCATCGAGCGTAAATAGATTGGTTTAGCGAGATACCGCAAGTGTTTCTCTCTAAAAACACATTGTATGCATAGTAGCTATTAGCATGTTATATCGCGAGTATTTCCCTCTCTCAACCTTTCGTCACAATATTAGTCTTGCCTTTCTTGGTCGATGTTGAATACGTGACCGCCATATTGTGACTTCTTCTTGTGAATGGAAGACCTGCCCTAGGTAGTGTGGTCCTGCTTCTTCTTGTGGTGTATCGTCTTCACCGGGTTCTTCCGTCATCGGGTCTCCGACTAAGCCGTCGAAGTCCTTCTCATCGGCGACTCCATCCATTCCGACGAGGGCCCTTTTTCCTCTCCTTACGACAACACGACTAGGCTTTGCCGGGTCGGTTATGAAGAAGCATTGCTCCACGTGCTTAGCCAATACCCAGGGCTCATTTTGAGCGGTGGGGTTCTTGGACTTGGGTTTGTTGGCTTCAGACATCGACATAGTGGTGAAATATTCGTCTTCTTTCGTGACGTTTGTAGCCCATCTGACATGGAACATCGGCAGCTTTACCCCAACGTAGTCAAGCTCCCAGATTTCCTCGATCTTTCTGTAGTATCTTCTAACCTCTTCGCCCGTGTAAGATTCCATCGTTATAGACGAGTTTTGATAGTCGCTACTTTTGTCTCTTTCCTCCGTGTAGAATGTGTACCCATTGATGTCGTATGGATAGGGGCCATATGACAAGGCCAATACAATTTTATCTTTCTCACATGTCATTGGCGGGGGATCGGCATCAATCTGCTTCTTGAACCATGTCGCGAAAGAGGAGCTTCAGACACAGCCACGGGGGGAGGTTGTACATCCATACAAACACGGGCCAGGTGCTATGTTTGCTGCTCTGATTTCCAAACGGATTGAGACCGTCGGTGCTCGCACCAAGCCTGATGTTCCTTGGGTCGTTCCCGAATTCCTCATCGAATGCGTCTAATGCTTTCCACTGACGTGCATCCGAAGGGTGTGTACTTAGCACTGGTTTTTCAACACGTTCTGGATCGCTCAGCACCGCCTTCTTTCTGTCCTCGTGCCAGCGCATGAGCTTTGCTTCCTTGGGGTCCACGAAGTACCGCTGCAGACGGCCGGGATCAATGAGTGGAAAGTACCACACAACTTTCGTAGGAGCTTTCTTCGTCCCCCTCTTGTAACGATCAGACCGCACACCGGACATTTGATCTGGTCCGCGTGCTCGTTACGGTAAATTATGCAGTGGGGTGGATAGGGGTGGTGGTGGGTGGCTGGCCGCACTTATATTGGGGACAAATAATATTACCAGGCGAATATGTTCTGGGAAGCGCCTGCGCTAAGTGGTGCTACCCCAGGCTATTCTTTGTCCCAGGCGAACAACGTACATGTGCGCCTGCGCTAAAGGGAGCTACCCCAGTCCACTTTTTACCCCAGGCGCTTCTGTACTTACTCTCCTGTGGTATCTGTTATACCGCAGGCGAACTGAGATGCGATTCGCCTGCGGTAAAGGAAGCGTGCCAGGGTCGGCCGTGGTTGGCCCTGCCACACTTTACCCCAGGCGCTTCCGGTTTCTGTTCGCCTGGGGTAACTGGCCTACCCCAGGCGCACCAACTTGCGCTTCGCCTGCGCTAATTAACCCAGGCGCACAGTTTTCCTTGTTCGCCTGTGGTAGGATATGCTGCTATAAGCAAATCTCTAGTAGTGTAACGGGTAACAGACTCGAGCAAAACAACCTAAGAATGCTAGTAAGACACTGGCTCAAGCAATGGGGTTGTAGGGGTGGAGGTGAGGCAATATCAGGGTTAAGGGATTCATGTGATAGGTTCGTAACAGAAGCAACGATACATAGGGATAGCAAAATAGACAACGGAAAGTATCGGTAACCAATGTTGAAAGGAACACAATGGTTTATGTGAGTGATAACTTGCCTGCAAACTCAGCAGCCTGGTACTGAGCTAGATCCTCAGAAGGGGTGTCGTAAGTATCGTCTGTCTCAACGTCGTCGTCTATTCGGGAAGAAGCAAACAAACAAGACAGAAATATAAACAATCAATATCATGGCATAGTGCACAATCATGGGATGATGCATGTCAATTTAACTGATGCATCAAAATAAAATAGTTGACATGGGAAACAATTTAAATGGACACATATGCAATTTTGAGTTGCATATGAAAAGCCCATGGATTTTGGTTGAAACAATTGTTTTCCAATTAACCAACAGGTGAAAGTGGATTAGTATGATGCATGGATGAGGAAAACAACAAAATAACAACAATAGAACCAATTGGAAATAAGGTTTACCAATTTAGAAATTTATTTATTAAGTTAGGGAATTTTTGGTTCCTTAAAGGAATTACACAAATAGTTGTTGTTTTCACCAATTTAAATTGTGCAAAATAAATAACAAAATTCATATTTGAAAAGAATACAAAATTTTAGTTGGATTACATGTTTCATTTTAGTTGGATTACATGTTTCAAATATTGAAAAAGGAGTTAAGATGAATTTATTATGACTTAAACAAAATTAAACAAGTTTTAATTGAATTTAAAACAAGTTTGAAAATTATTTAAATTTTAGTTGTTCAAAACATAAATTCAAACTCACATTTGAAAAGTTTATACTTTTCTAGTTTGAAAACATATTTTGCATGTTCAAAAATAATTTAATTTGAGCAAGTTATGATTTTATCAAATTTAAATGATTTAAACAAGGTTTAAATTATTTAGGCAATTTAAATTATTCAAAACATGAAACAAAATTTATATTTGAATAGGTTATTTGAAATAGCATGGAAAACATATTTTATTTGCATTATTTGGATTAAATATGAATTAGTTAGGGATTTTAGCAAATTACAAATGAATTGTTTGAATTCAAATTTTGATTGCATTTGGAAAATTCAAAACAGGAAACAAATGCTACCAATAGATAGATAATTTAATTTAGAGCAGTGCACATATTTTATTTTTATTATTTGAGTTTTTAAAATGAAAGTTATTTGCATTTCCAAATTAGGGACCAATCTGTTAATTTAAAAGGATTTAGATTTAAACAGAAAAGCTTGAAAACTTTTGTTACCGCACAGAGAGCTAGCCCAAGGCACTGCCAGATGGGCCCTGGGCTAGTGTATGCTTGCGTGGCAACGCAGTGGCTGACAGGGGGGCCACCCTGTCAGCGCTCGGTGCAAAAAAGGTTGGGAAAATCCCGAGCGAGAGCCAGGGCTCGAACCCTGGCCTCTCCCGTGCGCGTGCTGTGGCGTTGCCACTGGGGCGAGCGAGCGGTTCTTGTCAGCATACCGCGCGCACACAAGGTAAGGTTCAGTTCACGTATCTGAACTTTTAACTGACGACGAAAGTTTCTGAAACTTGACAGATGCTCGCGGCGGCTCAACGGCGGCGATCAACGCTGTTGTCGGGCTCGTGGTGCTTGCGGTGTAAGTGCACGGGTGCGTGTGTGCTGCGAGCAAGATGCAGAGGTGGGAGAGGGAGGAGAGAACACGGTGGCGCTCACCGCGGATGTAATCGTGGCAGAGGCCCGGTGCAGACGGTGGCCGGCGACAGGATCGTGGACGGCGGCGTGGATCCAGACGGCGTAGAGCTCAACGGCGGTGTCCAGACGGTCGAGGGAGAGGAGGAGATGCGATTCCCGCGGTCAGACGGGGATGAGGATGACGGCAACGGCGGTGAGCCTCTCGGGTTCAGACATCGGAGTTCCGGTGAGGTGGGAGTTGCCGACAGCAGCGAGGATGGCGGCGGTGATCCCGTGCGTCCCAGAGCTCGATGAGGTGTTGTCGGGGTAGAGGAGATCACGGCGGTTCGATTTCGGTGGCCAGGTGGCCAGGTGGCGATGCTAGGTGGTGGTGGTCATCGGAGATTCAGGCGCGGATCTCTCCGGTGAGGTTCAGAGAGAGGTGAAAAGGGGCAGAGATGGAGGAGACGGTGGCGATCGCGAGGGGATAGGTAGCATCTAGGGTTAGGGCAGGCTAGGGAGGTCTAGGGCGCTCTTATAGGGGGCTACAGGAGCTCCTGGCCGTCGGCGTGGTCCGCTGCCGCCGTGGCACCCCCGGATGGCCTGCCGTACACGAAACAGACGACGGGGGGCGAGGCGAAGCGGTACGCGGGCCGCGCGGGAGGTAAGTGGTGGGCTGGCTCGCGCTGGCTGAGCCCACTGCCTCTCCCCCTCGTTTTTTTTCTATTTTTTTTTCTATTTTTTTGCAGAAATAGGAAATGGAAGAAAAGGAATGGTTTTGGGTGAGTAAAAATTTTATAAAAATTTGGGTTAACTCCTTTATGTAATATTAACCAAATGCAAGTTTTGGAGTTTCAAATTAATTGAATTATGGTGCTGTTTTGACTTGGAATGAATTTGATTGAAATTTGTGGTTAATTGGTTATTGAAAACAATATTTTAATTAGGGTGATCAAATGATTTTAATTGGAAACAAATGAGCACATTTGTTTTGGTTATTTCATAATTTCAAAAGTGGGTACTGTTTGTGAAAGATTTGAATTTGAAACAACATTGGAAGTAATTGAGTGAATAAAAACCACCATTTTATTAATTGATCATTATGGAAATAATTGGAAACAAATGTTGTTTGAGTTGAACTTTTATTTGAAAAAGATTGTAACAGAGCAAGTATGAAATAAATGTTTGAATAAAGTTTGAATTTCAAATGTGAAAACAGATGCAAACAATTCAATGAATATGATGACATGATGCAAAAACTTTAATAAACAAGAAATCAAACATTCTAAATGGTAAGTTTTCATACTTGGGATGTTACAAAACGCCCCCCTTGAAGGAATCGCGCCCCGAGATTCCTTACTGAGAAGCGAAAAGGTCCGGATACTTCTTTCGAAGATCCTCTTCGGTCTCCCACGTTGCCTCTTTATCGGAATGATGCGACCACTGCACTTTCAAGAACTTGGTGCTCTTGTTGCGAGTCTTACGCTCGGTCTCATCGAGAATTCGAATAGGGTGCTCCTCATAAGAGAGATCATCTTGCAGTTCAATGGAATCATGATCAACTGCACGATCTGGATCTTTGAAACACTTCTTGAGCTGTGACACGTGGAACACATCGTGCACCTTGGATAGTTTTTCTGGAAGTTCAAGACGATAGGCATTTTCCGCACGCCTTGAGAGGATGTTGAAAGGACCAATGTATCTTGGTGCAAGCTTTCCTTTCACACCAAAACGATGAGTGCCTCTGAGGGGAGTTACACGGAGATATGCTTTGTCACCAGGTGCATAGATTATATCCCGGTGCTTGCTGTCATAGTAGCTCTTCTGACGAGACTGAGCAATCTTGAGATTGTCACGAATGATACGAACTTTCTCCTCGGCTTCCTTAACAATGTCAGGGCCTAAGAGTGAACGTTCACCAGCTCCAGACCAATTGATTGGACTCCTGCATCTGCGGCCATAGAGTGCTTCAAATGGTGCCATGCCTAGGCTTGCCTGGAAGCTGTTGTTGTAGGAGAATTCAGCATATGGAAGGCAATCCTCCCATTTCATGCCAAAGGAGAGACCACATGCTCTGAGCATATCCTCGAGAATCTGATTGACTCTTTCCACTTGCCCCTGAGACTGAGGGTGATAAGCTGTGCTGAACAGAAGTTTGGTGCCCAATGCTTCTTGGAAACTCTTCCAGAAATGAGAAGTGAAAATGCTTCCACGGTCTGAGCTTATTTCCAATGGAACACCATGAAGGGGAACAATCTTTGCTGTGTAGAGCTCTGCTAACTGGCTAGCTGAGATTGTTTCTTTGACAGCAAAGAAGTGAGCTACCTTAGTGAGACGATCAATGACAACGAAGATTGCATTGTTGCCCCTCTTGGACTTTGGAAAACCAGTGACGAAGTCCATTTCAATCATGTCCCACTTCCACTCAGGAATTTTCAGAGGTTGGAGTAGACCTGTTGTTTTCTGATGGACTGCCTTAACACGTTGACAAACGTCGCATTCAGAAACGTACTGAGCAATTTCATGTTTCATGCCAGGCCACCAATACAGCGTCTTGAGATCCTGGTACATCTTTGTACTTCCAGGGTGGATGGAGAGAGGAGTTTCATGAGCCTCCTTGAGAATGACATCTTTGAGACTTTGAATCTGAGGAACTGCAATGCGTCCTTCGAAGAACAAAGTTTCCTTGTCATCAATTGAGAAGGACTTGAATTTATCATTGCCTTCTTTGATGTGCTCTACAATCTTCTTGATTTCAGCATCACGAAGTTGGTCAGAACGAATCTTGTCCTCGAGAGTTGGACTAGCTGTCAAGCTAGCAAGATATCCTTGAGGAACAAGACCAAGGTTCAGCTTCTGGAATTCTTCATGAAGTGGAGGTTGGCTTTCCATGATCATGAGATTATTGCAATAGGACTTGCGACTGAGAGCATCGGCCATAACATTAGCCTTGCCTGGAGTGTAAGAAATGGTGAGATCAAAGTCTTTAATCTTTTCAATCCATCTCCTTTGCCTGAGGTTTAGATCTGGTTGAGTAAAGATGTATTTCAGACTCTTATGATCGGAAAAGATTTCAGTGCGGTTACCCAACAAGTATTGTCTCCATTTCTTGAGGGCAAACACAACTGCTGCAAGTTCAAGGTCATGTGTGGGATAGTTTTTCTCATGTGCATTCAACTGTCGTGAAGCATAAGCCACAACTTGACGTTCTTGCATAAGAACTGCACCTAGACCTTGGAGAGATGCATCGCAGAATATCTGGAAAGGTTTGGTAGTATCTGGGCCAACCAGAACTGGTGTAGAAGTGAGCTTAGTCTTCAGGAGATTGAAACTCTCCTCGCACTGTGGAGTCCAAACGAACTTCTTGTCCTTCTTTGTGAGATCAGTGAGAGGTTTGGCAATCTTGGAAAAGTTTTGGACGAAACGACGGCAATAGCTAGCCAAGCCAAGAAAACTTCTGACTTGTTTCACCGTCTTAGGAGGTTTCCAATCAACAATTGCTTTAACCTTTTCTGGATCAATGGCTATGCCCTTGGCAGAGATGATATGACCAAGGTAAGCAACTTCTGGAATCCAGAACTCACATTTGGAGAACTTGGCATATAGACGATGCTCGCGAAGTTTCATGAGAGTGATACGAATATGTTCTCCATGCTCTTCCTCAGATTTGGAGTATACCAGAATGTCATCAAGATATACCACAACGAACTTGTCGAGGTATTCATGGAAGACAGAATTCATGAGTCTAGAGAATGTCGCCGGTGCATTGGTGAGACCAAAGGACATGACGGTGTATTCATATAGACCGTACCGAGTGGTGAAAGCTGTTTTTGGAATATCTTCCTTTCTGATCTTTATCTGGTGGTAACCCATCCTCAAGTCCAACTTTGAGAATATTGAGGCTCCAGCAAGTTGATCAAAAAGATCATCGATACGAGGAATTGGATACTTGTTTTTGATGGTTTTCTCGTTGAGAGGACGATAGTCAACCACGAGTCTCTTTGTTTGATCCTTCTTGGCTACAAACAGAGTTGGGCAACCCCAAGCGGAGGAACTAGGTTGAATGTAACCTTTCTCCATGTACATATCGATTTGCTCCTTTAACAATTTCAGTTCAGGAGGAGCTATCTTGTATGGATTCTTAGAGATTGGAGCAGTACCTGGCTCAAGCTCGATCACGAACTCAACTGCTCTGTCCGGAGGCATTCCTGGCAATTCTTATGGGAAGACGTCAGGGAATTCACAAACCACCGGAACATTTTCAAGTAGGGGTAGAGGTTTTGCATCGAGTGTGCATAGCTGAATAGACCTTGATCCATATGGAGAATAGACTATCTGGCCAGAAGGGTGGGAGAGAGTTATTGACTTTTGAGCACAGTCAATTTTATCCTCGTTGGTCTTCAACCAATCCATTCCAAGGATGACATCAATGTCATAATTTCCCAGCAACATGAGTGAAGCAAGGAATATGCGACCTCCAATTAGGATTTGATTGTCCATACTTATCTTGGAAGTCAACATTTGAGATCCCGGAGAGTGAACAGTTATTTGATTGCTTAGTGGAACCAGAACTAGGTTGTACGTTGTAGCAAAGATCTTTGACACAAAAGAATGCGATGCTCCGGTATCAAACAACACTTTAGCTGGAAAAGAGTTTACGGGTAATATACCGAGAACGACGTCAGCAGCTTCCTCAGCTCTGTCGGCATTGATATGATTCACCCTCGCGGTCCTCCCGACAGGCCTGTTGTTGGAGTTGAAGGCTTTAGCCGGGGGAGCACGCACCATTGCCTGGTTGGTGTTGGGGCGAGGAGGTGTAGGTAGCTGCCTCTGAGTGCACTTATCAGCGTAGTGCCCCGTCTCCTTGCACTTGAAGCAAGTGACGACACGAGGAGGACCTGGCCTTGGCTGCCCCATTGGAACCTTCTGACCATGCATCTGAGATGGGTTGGGTGGGCGGGGAGCAAAGCCTGGAGAAGCTTGGGCATATGGAGCCCGAGTGACAGCACCATTTGGCACCCAGATGCGGCGATTCTGCGGAGGGGTGGTCATGTTGGAGGAGGAACCACCCTCACGCGAGTGCTTCCGAGACTCCTCGAACGCCTTGCGCCCATTTTCTTCATTGAGCACGGTGTTCACGAGCTCCTCAAAGTCTTTGCACTTGATGTTGGTGATTGCGTACTTGAGTTCCGGGTTAAAACCTCGACGGAACCTTGCCATCTTCTTAGCCTCAGTGGACACCTCATCACCAGCGTATCGAGCGAGACGATTGAACTCATTCTGATAGCCAATGACGTCCAGCTTGCCTTGCTTAAGAGAGCAAAACTCCTCACGCATCCTTTCCATGAGACCATATTGGATGTGGTGCTTCAGGAAGGCATCCTTGAAACAACCCGAGGTGATAGGATAGCCAGCTCTCATGGTCTGTTAGTTCTCCCACCAAGTAGCTGCCTGACCCTTCAGTAGGTAGGTGGCATACTTGACTTTGTCTTCCTCAGCAACGTGAGCAATGTCCAGAGCCCTGGCCATCTCCCGGATCCAGTCATCAGCATCCAGAGGCTCGCGTGTTGCCACGAAAGCTCTCGGACCCAGACTGAGGAACTCCTTGATGCTGACTCGTGGAGCATTCTGGTTGTTGTGCTGGTTAGTCTGGAACTGGGCCATCTGTGCCACGACCTGAGTCATCTGAGTCAACAGCTTCGTGATTGGCGGTGGCTCAGGCGGGTTGTTCCTTGTTGGCGGCATCCTGAATAGACATGCATTTTAGCACAACAACAGAAAAGGATAGACTTGGTAACCGAAAGAGAGATTATTCCGACGCATGAATAGATAACCAACAGGTACATCATCACATGTTCAAATACATCAGAATATCCAACACACCACAAATGGTTCGAATGCCAAAGGATAACTAAACATAGCTAAGAACGGATACATCGGTACCCCCATGCTCATCACGCAGGACGGCGGTGAGTAGTACGACGAGAGGTACGGTGAGGAGCACGCCCACGAAAGTAGGTAGAACGACGATCCACATAGATCTGACGTGGCCTGAGAGCGACTCTAGGTGTGGTGAAGTACATAGCGTCGACTCCCTGTGCTCCAAAGCGTGGAATCCCAGTGTATCCAGCACCAAGGTTGAGGAGTGGACCTCTGATCGGCTCGTAACCTCCAGCATCTGGCAGACGACGACCAACTGGCTGATCGAAACGTGCAAAGCGCTCATCTCCAACAAAGTCTGTGGTGTACGTCGCCAGACGAGTCAAAGCAAGGTAGAGCTGCTCTCTGACTGAGGCCAACTCCTGAGATAGTGTGGTGGCAACTGCGTCACTGTGCCTCACAAACTGAGCGGTGGTGTGCAGCCTGGTGTTATCATGCTCGTAGACATCCAAGTTGTCGTAGAGAGTGAAGTGAGCTCCCTCCGAAGTGATGTAACCACGGGGAATGTGGCGATAGATAGAATCGTCAAATCCCCAGTAGTCAGCACGAAGGACGGTGAGACTCACATAAGCTGCCTGCTGCACAGCCATATCCACTGTGGAACCTACTGCCTCGTAGCGGTGGACAACGCTCATGCCATCATCTGACAGAATGTAGACGATAGCCTGGTAGTAGGTCTGGTCAAACTCTCGCTGCTGCTCGTAGACCTGGTACTCTGGTGCCCAACGGAACCCCAGATAAGTGACCATGTCTCTCAGCATCTCCGGATAACCGGCAGTGCTCTCGCAACGAGTCATCCGAACCACCTGCGGGTAGAACCTGAGATCCATCTACAGATGATTGGGGAAGTTTAGATTAGACGCCGGTAGAGAACTGAAGTGGGAAGCAACAACAAGGTTCAACGGACGATAAGGATGTTGAAAAGAACAGGATACGGAAGCAACATCGGGAAACACGAGACCAAAAATCCTGAGGTACTACGGAGAACCCAAAACACGTGAAAACCTAACTTGAAAGTTTGGGTGAGAAGAGAAAACAACGTTGCACTTCCTTACCAGAAAAGGGTGGGTGGGTGGGGAAAGAAGAAAAATGGCAGAATTCCTACTCTCACGTTTCATTTTTCCTATATAGCTACAAAATAGTTTCTAGACTCAACTGCGACCAGTAAAAGGGATCCTACAGGCAGACAGGCTCTGATACCATTTGTCGCACCCGGACTTCTAAAGGATACTCGCCGTTCCGTTGAACAGTAGTAGATTGGATTACGGGTCTTACCGGCACCCGCGTCCTCTTACGAGTAGGCCAACACACGTATGTGTGACAACCAACCCCCATCTGTTCAGCGTCGACGTAAACTATCCCATAGAAATCAGGATACTACCATTGACGTACTTCATACCATACACACATGGTACGTCAACGGTTTGTAACAGAATGGTAGCACAACATATCTCTAAGACACAAAAGATTGAAATAAGTTGCAACTGGCTCTCACTAGAGCAAAGATAGCAAATACAATCATCCAGAGGACACATGTCCCAACATATCATCATTACATAGCAGCGGAAACACTCAAAGGGTCTGAGTACAGACAAATCCAAATAGGCTTAAGAAGCCGGGAACTGAAAGAAAGACGGAGCCCATCCACGATGTCTCGGATCCTGCCCGGGTCCGCTACCTACTCGTCAGCAGCCTCGTCAAACTCCACCTAGTAGCCGTCACTGGGATCCTCGTAAGCGTAGTCTGCGGAAACCACAGCCCCAAAGGGGTCAGTACATAAACGTACTGGCAAGCAAGACTCACAGTTCACCAAAATGTAGCCCGTCAACACCAAGTACAGATACCTTGGGTTCAACGGAAGAAAAGGGATATAAAAGATGCTGCAACTGGCTGCGCTAACCAACTACAGAGATTCTACCCATTCAGGCTAACAGAAGGAAGATAAGATAGCGTATCGTAACCAACTATAGCTAACCACCAAACAAACCCATCCTGGACCTCGCCCCTTATCCAAAGAAGCAATCCGAGGATAACTCACACAGTTGGATTAATGAATAATGGATCAAGTTGTTGTGTCAATAAGCCTATTACTAGTCAAGTTATCAATAGTTAGGTGTAAGTTGTTCTGAGTACTTGTTAGTCAGTACTTTCACCAAGTCAACCATAACCGCGGAAAACACGGCTTCTCGAGAAGATTTATCCCTGCAGGGGTGCACCAATTTGGCCGTACACGTAAGAATAACCCGCCAGATGGGATGCCTCCCACCAAGCGGGGCACTCAACACAACTCAACTCTTCTTCGCATCAAGCCCAAAGCACCTTGGGCGCACGGCTAATCGAGCCCCGAAGAAAGGGGACCCTCATAGCACTCTAAGAACGTGTCCCCCTATATGCCGACTACAAAAGTTCCACCCTGCGCTGGGCTCGCAAAAACATGCATGCGGCAAATGGAAAACACGAACTAAATGAGACGATTTGGACGAGATGCGAATCGAATCAAATTGAGGGGGGCGCCCATACACGCTTCCCACATGCGGATAGTGCGCTCATCATGGATCAGTAGACAAGACCCTTTTCCTATTAGGGTCGACACTAGCAGGCCTCAAAACCACACAGGGCCTCCTCCGGTGCCTTATCAGCATATTATTATTAACAGGTTGATTGATTAACATCGAGCCCCCAAAACATAATAGAATAATAGTAACAGAAGATAACGGGTAACAGACTCGAGCAAAACAACCTAAGCATGCTAGTAAGACACTGGCTCAAGCAATGGGGTTGTAGGGGTGGAGGTGAGGCAATATCAGGGTTAAGGGATTCATGTGATAGGTTCGTAACAGAAGCAACGATACATAGGGCTAGCAAAATAGACAACGGAAAGTATCGGTAACCAATGTTGAAAGGAACACAATGGTTTATGTGAGTGATAACTTGCCTGCAAACTCAGCAGCCTGGTACTGAGCTAGATCCTCAGAAGGGGTGTCGTAAGTATCGTCTGTCTCAACGTCATCGTCTATTCGGGAAGAAGGAAACAAACAAGACAGAAATATAAACAATCAATATCATGGCATAGTGCACAATCATGGGATGATGCATGTCAATTTAACTGATGCATCAAAATAAAATAGTTGACATGGGAAACAATTTAAATGGACACATATGCAATTTTGAGTTGCATATGAAAAGCCCATGGATTTTGGTTGAAACAATGGTTTTCCAATTAACCAACAGGTGAAAGTGGATTAGTATGATGCATGGATGAGGAAAACAACAAAATAACAACAATAGAACCAATTGGAAATAAGGTTTACCAATTTAGAAATTTATTTATTAAGTTAGGGAATTTTTGGTTCCTTAAAGGAATTACACAAATAGTTGTTGTTTTCACCAATTTAAATTGTGCAAAATAAATAACAAAATTCATATTTGAAAAGAATACAAAATTTTAGTTGGATTACATGTTTCAAATATTGAAAAAGGAGTTAAGATGAATTTATTATGACTTAAACAAAATTAAACAAGTTTTAATTGAATTTAAAACAAGTTTGAAAATTATTTAAATTTTAGTTGTTCAAAACATAAATTCAAACTCACATTTGAAAAGTTTATACTTTTCTAGTTTGAAAACATATTTTGCATGTTCAAAAATAATTTAATTTGAGCAAGTTATGATTTTATCAAATTTAAATGATTTAAACAAGGTTTAAATTATTTAGGCAATTTAAATTATTCAAAACATGAAACAAAATTTATATTTGAATAGGTTATTTTAAATAGCATGGAAAACATATTTTATTTGCATTATTTGGATTAAATATGAATTAGTTAGGGATTTTAGCAAATTACAAATGAATTGTTTGAATTCAAATTTTTATTGCATTTGGAAAATTCAAAACAGAAAACAAATGCTACCAATAGATAGATAATTTAATTTAGAGCAGTGCACATATTTTATTTTTATTATTTGAGTGTTTAAAATGAAAGTTATTTGCATTTCCAAATTAGGGACCAATCTGTTAATTTAAAAGGATTTAGATTTAAACAGAAAAGCTTGAAAACTTTTGTTACCGCACAGAGAGCTAGCCCAAGGCACTGCCAGATGGGCCCTGGGCTAGTGTGTGCTTGCGTGGCAACGCAGTGGCTGACAGGGGGGCCACCCTGTCAGCGCTCGGTGCAAAAAAGGTTGGGAAAATCCCGAGCGAGAGCCAGGGCTCGAACCCTGGCCTCTCCCATGCGCGTGCTGTGGCGTTGCCACTGGGGCGAGCGAGCGGTTCTTGTCAGCATACCGCGCGCACACAAGGTAAGGTTCAGTTCACGTATCTGAACTTTTAACTGACGACGAAAGTTTCTGAAACTTGACAGATGCTCGCGGCGGCTCAACGGCGGCGATCAACGCTGCTGTCGGGCTCGTGGTGCTTGCGGTGTAAGTGCACGGGTGCATGTGTGCTGCGAGCAAGATGCAGAGGTGGGAGAGGGAGGAGAGAACACGGTGGTGCTCACCGCGGATGTAATCGTGGCAGAGGCCCGATGCAGACGGTGGCCGGCGACAGGATCGTGGACGGCGGCGTGGATCCAGACGGCGTAGAGCTCAACGGCGGTGTCCAGACGGTCGAGGGAGAGGAGGAGATGCGATTCCCGCGGTCAGACGGGGATGAGGATGACGGCAACGGCGGTGAGCCTCTCGGGTTCAGACATCGGAGTTCCGGTGAGGTGGGAGTTGCCGACAGCGGCGAGGATGGCGGCGGTGATCCCGTGCGTCCTAGAGCTCGATGAGGTGTTGTCGGGGTAGAGGAGATCACGGCGGTTCGATTTCGGTGGCCAGGTGGCCAGGTGGCGATGCTAGGTGGCGGTGGTCATCGGAGATTCAGGCGCGGAGCACTCCGGTGAGGTTCAGAGAGAGGTGGAAAGGGGCAGAGATGGAGGAAACGGCGGCGATCGCGAGGGGATAGGTAGCAGCTAGGGTTAGGGCAGGCTAGGGAGGTCTAGGGCGCTCTTATAGGGGGCTACAGGAGCTCCTGGCCGTCGGCGTGGTCCGCTGCCGCCGTGGCACCCCCGGATGGCCTGCCGTACACGAAACAGACGACGGGGGGCGAGGCGAAGCGGTACGCGGGCCGCGCGGGAGGTAAGTGGTGGGCTGGCTCGCGCTGGCTGAGCCCACTGCCTCTCCCCCTCGTTTTTTTCTATTTTTTTTCTATTTTTTTTGCAGAAATAGGAAATGGAAGAAAAGGAATGGTTTTGGGTGAGTAAAAATTTTATAAAAATTTGGGTTAACTCCTTTATGTAATATTAACCAAATGCAAGTTTTGGAGTTTCAAATTAATTGAATTATGGTGCTGTTTTGACTTGGAATGAATTTGATTGAAATTTGTGGTTAATTGGTTATTGAAAACAATATTTTAATTAGGGTGATCAAATGATTTTAACTGGAAACAAATGAGCACATTTGTTTTGGTTATTTCATAATTTCAAAAGTGGGTACTGTTTGTGAAAGATTTGAATTTGAAACAACATTGGAAGTAATTGAGTGAATAAAAACCACCATTTTATTAATTGATCATTATGGAAATAATTGGAAACAAATGTTGTTTGAGTTGAACTTTTATTTGAAAAAGATTGTAACAGAGCAAGTATGAAATAAATGTTTGAATAAAGTTTGAATTTCAAATGTGAAAACAGATGCAAACAATTCAATGAATATGATGACATGATGCAAAAACTTTAATAAACAAGAAATCAAACATTCTAAATGGTAAGTTTTCATACTTGGGATGTTACATAAAGGTTTTGAGATTCAGTTCCCCCACAATAGTGCCATCATCCTGCTCTAACTCGAATATTCTCTTCTTCTTGTGCAACTGATACAAAGATTTATAATAGCACGTGAAGGTAATGAATAAATCATTGCATTTCATATACGAGTTTAGACAACATTCTCAAGGCCAATCAAACGTTATCAAGAATCCACGTGCATTATTCGATACAGATGCCATAGATTTTTCCTACTTTAGGCACAGATTCCCGTGGGTACAAACAAAACTCGACCTAACACACAAAGTAAATAGAAATAATACCAACTTGCATGCTAACCATAACTTTTGTGAGCAAAAATAACCGGTAAAGTCCATTGCTCACCTCTTAGTTGTGACTTTATGACCTTAGCCCATCTTATCCGTGACCTTGTAACATGCTTACCATATTTTATAAGTTTAATATGTGTAACAATAAATGAAAATAACCAAGTTAAAAACACAACATCTCCAATACTACTTCTAATTAATTAATTAATTATCAACACTAAATAAATAGAGACCCACTGTAGTAACGTCCAGGCCCTCGACCTCCGGTAGGGCCCGATCAGTCCCCCGTAAGGGGACAAACCCAGCGGGTTCCCAATGAGTGTCTCTCACTTTATTTGGAACATGCGGGGGTTCAGGCAAGACGGGAGGCGGCGCCAGCTGATTGATTACTTGAGGGTGGAAGACCCAGATATAGTGGGGATCTAGGAAACGATCCGGCAGGATTTCTCGATCCCGGAACTGGAAAGTCTGAGCCGCCATAAATTTGCGTGGCAATGGCTTCCGGCGACGGGTCGCTCGGGTGGGATCCTCCTTGGTGCGAAGGAGGATACGTTCGAGGTAGAGGATATGGACCGGGGAGACTTCTTCCTGAGCATGTCTTTGACCCACAGACAGTCTCATCTCCAGTGGGAGGTGATTATTGTCTATGGGCCCGCGGACCATAGTAGATCCCCGGAGTTCCTCGCGGAACTGAAGGGGAAGATCGACCGCTGCACCACGCCGGTGGTGGTAGCGGGCGACTTTAATCTGATACGATCCGTCGAGGAGAAGAGCTCAGAAAACGTGGACTTCCCTAGGATGCGCATGTTTAATGACTTTATCGCGGATCTGGCCCTTACTGAGATCGAGCGGGTGGGGGCGCGGTACACCTGGTCCAATAACCAGGAGGACCCCATCCGCAGTGTTCTTGACCGGGTGCTAGTTTCGGCTGAGTGGGAGGCGGCCTTCCCGCTGTGCTCCCTTAGGGCCATAACGCGGGTCGGCTCTGACCACACTCCCCTGCTCTTCGCGACGGGGGGGGGGGGGAGTCTCACCCAGGCAAAACCGCTTCCATTTTGAGGAATTCTGGTTGGGTCAGCCAGGTTTCGTGGAGGCGGTCCAGGCTAAGTGGGTGGCGGCGGCAGCCTCTCCACCCCGTAGGTTTAACGCGGTGGATGTGTGGCATTTCTGTGCCAAGAGCGTCCGCCAATTTATGCGGGGGTGGGGAGCTAACCGCGGAGCTGAGATTCGCAGGAATAAAGCCTCCCTCCTGGACCAGATAAAGACGTTAGACGTGGTTGCCGACGCAGGGGGCCTTTCTGCTGATGGATGGTCCCATCGCTACTCCCTGGAAGCATCCCTTATGGAGATCTACAAGGGGGAGGAGATCTTTTGGCGGCAACGTAGCCGCCAGAATTGGATATTGAAGGGAGATTCCAACACGGCCTACTTCCATGCCATTGCCCTTCTCTGGGCTGATGGGATGCTCCTGGATACGGAGGCGGCCCTATCAGCCCATATCTACTCCTTCTATAAGGAGTTATTTACAGCTGACCCCTGCTCGGGGGTGGCGCTGGCAGAGGAGACTTGGTCCCAGGGGGACCTTGTGTCGCAGGCAGAAAACGAGAAGCTCTTGCTTCCCTTTCTGCCGGACGAGGTTCGTCAGGCTATTAGGGAGATGAAAGCCTGCTCGGCCCCGGGGCCGGATGGGCTTCCAGTCTCCTTCTTCCAGTCTTTATGGGAGTGCCTGCAGGGGGAGATCATGCCGATGTTTCAGGAATTCTATACCGGGACGCTTGTGATGTCGCGACTAAATTATGGTGTGGTGACCCTGATCCCCAAGGTTGTGGGGGCCACGGATATCCGCCAATTTAGGCCCATCACGGTCATAAACGTTATCCAGAGGATCTTCTCTAAGGTGTGTGCAATGCGTCTGGCTCCGGTGGCTGAGCGCATTACACATCCCTTTCAGTTTGCCTTCCTCAAGGGACGTTTTATCCATGACGGGATCCTGGCACTTCATGAAATTGTGCATGAAGTAAAGGTGCGACAACATAAAGGGGTGTTCCTCAAATTGGACTTCCAGAAGGCATACGATCGCCTGGATTGGGCCTTTCTCCGCCAAGTGCTCCAGCGTCGGGGATTTGATGGGCGGTTTATCACGTGGATTATGCAACTGGTCATGAGCGGTCATACGGCGATCAATATTTAACGGGGCCATTGGCCCCTATTTCAGATCGTCCTGTGGGGTCAGACAGGGGGATCCTATTTCCCCTATTCTCTTTGATCTGGCAGTGGACGCCTTAGCAGCCATATTAGATAAAGCGCGAGACGCTGGTCACATCTCGGGGGTGGTTGGCCACCTCTTCCTAGGTGGTGGGCTCACCCACCTTCAGTACGCAGACGACACTATGATTATGGTGGAAGGCTCAGAGTTAGATATTGTCAACCTTAAGTTCTTGTTGTTGTGTTTTGAGGCCATGTCGGGCCTCAAAATTAACTTTGACAAGAGTGAGGTGGTCGTCCTAGGATATACCCAGGAGGAGCAACAGCGGATAGCGGACAACCTCAATTGCAGGTTGACCACCTTCCCTGTTAACTATCTGGGTGTTCCTCTGAGTGACTCTAGGATCCTCATCAAGGACCTTGAGCCTACGATGGGTAGGGTGAGAAAGAAGGCAGAGCCCTGGCGTGGACGCTTCACTTCCAAGGGAAGCAAGTCCATTCTGATCGGGGCCTGCTTGTCTAGTATCCCCTCCTATCTGATGGGGATCTACTCCCTTCCACAGGGAGTCCATGCAGCCTTTGACAAAGAACTATCTCGGTTCTTTTGGCAGGATGCAATTGGTAATCAGAAATACCACATGGTTAAGTGGGCAGATGTTTGCGCCCCCAAGGATCTTGGGGGCATAGGGATTCTTGCGTCCCGTAAAATGAATGTGGCACTCATGCTTAAATGGGTGTGGCGCATCTTACGGGAGGAGGGCGGTTTGTGGCTCCAGCTCCTGAAGGCCAAGTATCTGCAGGACCGCCCACTCCTTGCCTGCGACCGTCAGGACGGATCTCTCTTTTGGAGATCCATTCAGGCCTTTAAGCAGGACATTAGGAAGGGGGTTAGGTTTAGGGTTGGGGATGGCCGAGGGATTATGTTCTAGCTAGACCCGTGGCTCCGGGAGAGGGCGCTCCAGTTTGAATTCCCGAGACTCTTCGCTATCTGCTCGGAGCCCACCCTGTTGGTAGCGGCAGCGGTCCTGGATGTGCATTGGAACATTTTGTTTCGACGCAATTTTGGGCCGGCCGAGGCTGCTGAATGGGAGGCCCTCAGGGACGAACTACCTGACTCCCTCCCAGGGGGGCCTGACCAGGTAACTTGGTCACTTGCCCCTTCGGGATTGTTCTCGGTTAAGTCGGCGTATAGGGCCCAGTTTTCTGGGCCAGTTAGGTCGTGGGCATCCCCCCTCTGGAAGGCACCAATTCCGTTGAAGATTAAGATTTTCGTTTGGCAACTCTTACGAGATAGGTTGCCTTCCGGGACGGAGGTGGCGAAACGCCATGGTCCGGGGGATGGGCTATGCCCCCTTTGTAGATGTCCGGAGTCCAGTACACACATCTTCTTTGTGTGCCCCGCTGCCAGGTTTCTATGGAACTTCGCCCACGAGGCGCTGGGGCCGTCCTGGCAGGCCTCAGACCTCGGGGAGTTCCTGGAGGACCAGGCGCACCGTCCCGGAGGGGCTTCTCGCCTCTTCTGGTTGGTGTTCGCGGCTTTGATGTGGTCTCTTTGGACTACTCGCAATAAGATGGTGATTGAGAAGATTTTTTTGCGGCGTGCGACTGACTCCTTGTTCAAATGTTTGGCTTTCGTGCAGCAGTGGTACCCGCTGTGTAGGCAGCGGGACAGGGCGCGGCTAGATGACTACATCGACAGACTCCTTGCTGCCGCGCGGCGCATTGCCTCCCCGGTGTCTCCTTGAGGCTTCGCTCCCCACCCTCTTCTCCCGTCCCCCCCCCCTCCGGCTCGGCGGGTCCTCTGCACTTCCACCCACACCACCCCCCCCCCCCCCCCCTCGCCTCGCTTCTTTCTGTTGTTTTTTTCTTTTTTGTCTTTGGGCAGTGTTGTTGCTGTTGCCCCAGCAGGTGCTTCTTGGGTGTGGCCTTTTGTTGTACTGGATAACTCTGTATGGATGTTGGTTGCTTTATTTATAAAGCGGGGCGAAAGCCTAGTTCGAGACACTAAATAAATAAAAGATTTCCATCACAAGTCTATATTACTACAAGCAAATCCACGCCCAGGTCAACTAGTGAGAATCCTAAGAGTTTTGAAAACCTAAGTAGGCCAAAAACATTTTGCATAGTAGTAGAGTAATACAAAAAGCTAGTAATCGACGACTGGATGCTTTACTTTTTTAATGATATTTACTAGGTTATATCTCCTTCTTCTTTTTGCTAGATTTGGTTCCAATACATATGCTGTAAGGACATGTTGTATTTTGCTTCTTCTCTAGGATGTCATGTGTGGATCTCGTACACGCCATTTATTAGTTTTAGAAATCTTATTTCATTAATACCCAATCTATAATATGGCGACAACAGACAACACGGTTGAAGATCCACAATGGCACCAGCAAGAACAAAATAGAACGGACACTCACGTCTCATATACTTTTCATGTTCTACAAAATAGCACCAACATACCCGAGTAGTTAAATTTTACTAGGAAACTACTCCATCCAACAAGGCGTGTACATAAAAGTTGCTTCAATAAGTGCACGTGGGCCAGCAATATGATTATAATACTTTGGATATATGTTGCCGAGGTCTTCAAGCTTGGAGGTTTTTAAGCGGTACGCCAATCCTCTGCTCAGCAGCTTACTAGTCAGGAATACGATTTCTTTAAAAGGATGGATTCCAAGGATTGAAACAAAATTTTGCTCACGTTTGCCAACCATATCTTGTGCGTCTAGGACATCGTTATCGGAGTCCCATTCAAAATCATTGTTTCCCACTGTAGATTCACCGTCATTGTAAAGAGCAATATAATTTTCTTCGTTGTAGTTAACATCCTGTAAGATCCATGGCCCATAAACTTGCTGACGATGGTTCAAGCCTGACAGCAGTGGCGCAAGGTCCCTATCATGCTCCAACATCCACTCGTATCCAAAAGATTCTTTAAGGACCCATACCTGGAGCTGGCATGGATCAAGTAGTGCTGCATAATAAACCAATAGACCTTGTGGCACTGATCATATGGATCGTGTGCTCGTAAGTCGACCACGGTCCCTGCGGACGGCCCTTGCCGTATGAACGTCTTTTCCTCCCATCGTCCATTCATCGACGAGAAGACCCGTAGTACATATGAGGAAGGTGGCCATTCTGATTCTAACAGAGCCGGTTCAATTTCACCAATAATAACGTAAGGAATAAGCAAGAACACTTGATAGTGAGGTGAGGTTGTCGGATCAAACACGAGGCCTCCATCCCCGGGCTTGGGGGCGGCGGCGGTGGAAAGGGTGCCTCCCATCCCGTGACTGGATTGGCCACGTGGTCGTAAAGAAGGACAAGATCATTGCAGTGACCGTCCACGGAGTACACAAGCGTTTCTCTAACTCCGAGGCCTTCCCATGGTGGTGGACGGCAGAAAAATTCGGAATAACCTAGGTTCATGAAGTTGATGAAGATACCGGCCAACGAGTGCGGGAGGAGATCGGCGTGCAGTATGCGGCGGGCGTCGACGATGTCCCGCCGCGCCTTGCAGACGCACCGGGACGTGGCGGTGCTGTGGTGGTTAGATAGCTTCAATAGGACTGATTCTCCTTCCTGTAAATGTCCTATAAAAAAGATTTTTCAGAAGAGCTTTCTTCCAATTAAGTAGGAGATGGAATGAACACAAGATTTAGGCATTTCAGTAGGCGGGAAAAAAAATAAGCTATGTAGCGGTACTTTGTGGTCATTACTTTGAAAAATATTCGGTGGGCTCAGTAATCTAGCTATTTATTTAGGTAGACGTCTACTTTTAAGGGCATCTCTAGTCGTCCCCCCCAGAGCCCCCCCAGGGGGTTTTTTTCGCGGCGAAAGCGACGAAAAGCGCCGCTTCTTCACCACTCGGCCCCCCCAGCGGCCCAAATAGCGCCGTTTCGGCGCTAAATAGCGCCGCGGCACCCAGGCCAAACCCAGCCCGCTGGGTTCGGCCTGGGGGGGCGAAACTGCGCGGCTGCGCGCGTGGGCCAGCTCGGTCAGCGACGCGGCGAGAAAGCGCGGGAACAGAAACCGCGCGTGATCGTCTTCTCGGCTACCGCGCGGTCAAAGGCTGCCGGCGTTTATGGCGTGGCGGCCGCCCAGTGCATGCGCCCCGCCCAAAGGCTGCCGGCGTAATGGCGTGGCGGCAGCGAGGGGACGGGTGCGCGCAGTAAATGCCCGGCCGCTCGCCTAGGGCTATAAAACCCCCCCGCCGCGTGCCCCGCCCCGCACCACACCGGCGATCTCTCCATCCCTTCTCCCCCTTTCTTCCACGACAATGGCTGACGGCGCGGCAGCGAACGGTTTCCCACGCCACAACCTGCGCCGGGGCCAGGCGATGGCGCTGTACCGCGCGGGCTACCCTTGCCCGCCGGACATGCGCCTCCCTAGCTCCGCCGCGGGGGCGAGCCGCTGGCAGCTCAGCGCCGGCGGTGTCCCCATCCCTCCCCTTCCCAACACCAACGAAGAGTTCCGCCGCGCCATCCACGAGATGCGCGCCGGAATGAACAACCCCGAGAACTATCCGCTCGCCGGAGCGGATGAGTTCTGGTGGCAGCGTCTGACGGCTAGCCGCAACCGGGAGCTCGAGTCCATGAACGACAACGGCCCTGTCGAGGGCCGTTTCAACTCGAGAGGGCGCCGGAACTGGTGGAGCGCCCCTGGCAGGACGCTCGACGAGGTCCTCGAGCACATCCGCCGCGGCAACCAGCCGCGTCTCCAGATGCCGCCGCTGGAGGCCACCCAGCCGTGGGTGGCGCGGCGGCCCGGCGCGTCGTCCTCTTCCGCGACGTCGAGCTCCTCCGCCGGCCATTCACTCTCCACCTCCCCCCCCCTTTCTGAACGCCGGAGCGTCCTCCCGCAGGCGCAGCGGCGGCGCACTCCGCATCGGCGAGCCACAGCGCGTGGTTCGGCCGAAGACGGAGGACACCGGCGACGAAAGCGAGGACGAATGGCCCGACCAAAGGGCGGCGGAGCAGCTGTCTCTGGACACGCTGCAGCCGCTCGACGTCGACACCGCCGCCCTGTGGAGTCTGCGCGACAACACGGAGGCCGAGCTCGCCCTTCAGCGCCGCCTGCTGGCTGAAGCAGAGCAGCGCAAGGCGGCGCGCGAGCGTGAGGCCGCCGCCGCCGCGGCTCGCCTCCGCGTTCCTCCCCCGCCGCCGCAGAAGGAGAACGAGTACATCATACTCGACCCGGACTCCGACGACGAGGGCGTGATCCAGAACGCCCTCGAGGTGAGCAGGTGGGACTGCGGCGGCGGCGACGAGGGACAGGGTGGAAGCAGGCGCCCCGGCGACCCCCCCAGCGACGACGACGACGACGACGACGGCGGCGACTACAGCCAGGCGATCGCCGCCAGCCTAGGGCTAGCTTAGATTTAGCTTAAATTTATCGTTTAGGTTTAAAATCGCGCCGAATATGTACCGAAGTTTTAAATTTCAATAAAATTCGTCTAGTTTTCCAAATGCATTTGTTTGGGCCGATTGTTGGGCTCGGGACGCGACTGGGAAACGCGCCCCCCCAGGTTCCAGAATAGCGCCGTTTAGCGCCGCGGCGGCACCAAAACGGCGGCGTTTTGGGCCCTGGGGGGGCGCGACGACTGGAGATGCCCTTAGATCCTTGTTTAATCGTGAGACTGTTTTCACGGCACCATGCACAACAGGGCCGTCTCCAAAAATTCGGGGCCCCAGTGCGAACATACAAAAGGGGCCCTAAAATTTGCAAAAATCAAGACTAATTTTACTATTTTGTGTAAAGTATAATTGATGAAGAATTGGGGATTGTCGTGATGGCTTTGGCCTTCATGGACCGAAAGTAGGGGCATCAACCGTCAGGTCGAGTGACAACGAAGGAACGACGAAACACATACTCATGTCAGAAGCAGGATCGCGTGCTTGGGCTAGCGGAACAGACTCAAGTATTCAATGGACAATTTGCTAATTAAGGTTCGTGGACTCTGGCCAAAAAATAATGTAGCTACTTCATATATACTACTTGCATGGTCTTGCTATTATGACCCAACTTTACCAAAAAAATATTAGTTATTGTGTTTAGACATTGACAGGAACATGGAACTTGGAACGGAGTTTAACCTGAACACTCTATAAGCATGTTAGATTTCCACCACGGGAAAGGGGAAAACGATGCACGCCATCCACTCCAACGTCAAGAACAAACACATACGTAAACAACACAACAAACATGAGGACGGTAGAAAGACACATTGACTGGTCGATCACTCGTGGTTACTGAGTAGGTTTCAACTGTATCTTACTCACGCACAACTAGATCTTCGGGATATCAGACCTGCGGGCAGATGGAGGTCTGACGACTGGGATTTGCAACCTGGGGCTGAGGTTTGTCTAGTTGATTAACAGCTGGACCTAAGATTTGGGGGCCCTGTGCCGTCGCACAGTTCGCACGTGGCCATCGACGGTCCTGATGCACAACAGCACGAGTAGTAGGAGTGTCCGTGACTGGATTGGCCACGTGGTCGATCGTAAAAGACAAGACCATTGCAGTGACCGTCCACGGAGTACCCCGAGGCCTTCCGATGGCAGAAGAATTCGGAATAACCTGGGTCCATGAAGTCGACGAATATACCGGCCAACGAGTTGGGGAGGAGATCAGCGCGCAGTATGAGGCGGGCACGGGACGTCGGCGAGCGCGTCTTGTCCTCCATGGATCGATCGTTCCCCTACTCTGGTAGCACGATGTTCGCTTCTATCGGCTAATCGTTTCTCTTTTTCTTTTTTCTTTTTTTTTGAGGGAAGATCGGTTAATCGGTTTGTGATTGGAAGTTGGTTCTTGGGCATGTGCACGTCAGTCGGCCGCACTCCGAGTCCGACGCCTCCTCAATCTCAAAACCGAATCGGATCTCGCGTCTCGTTTACATTAAATATTCTCTGCAATCACATCTCCTCCACATTGAATATCCGTGCAAGAGCGCTGGTCACCACCAGCCGTCTTTTGTTTGACAAGGAAAGGATTCCATGGCCGACCTGGCGAGGGTGGAGCTGCTACCGGGCGACATCCTCGCTTGCATCCTCCGCCGTTTCGCGCCCCGTAGCCTCGCCGCTTACCGTTGTGTCTGCAAAACCTGGCGCGCTGTTATCGACGACTCTCACCTGCTACTCCCGCGGTCACTTTACGGGATCTACGTCAATGAAGAGTTCCTAGTGGAGTTCCCCAACTTCTTTGCGAGCCCGTGGGAACAAGGCAAAGTTGGTTCAGGGCTCAACTACTGTACTTGGACGTGTACGATGAGTATTCTATATATGTTCTGGATCACTGCAATGGTCTCCTTCTGCTTTCGGAGCGGGTGGTTAATCCCGCGACACGACAATGGGTGGTTTTGCCTTCCGGACCCCAACCCGGCACTGGAATGAACGACGACATGTGCCTTGTTTTTGACCCTACCGTCTCACCGCACTACCAGGTGTTTTATATCCCTTACCCTATATACATTCGTCATGAACCGGCAATATTCCCGGAGGAATCGGAGTGGCCACCCTCTCGATATACAACACAAGTCTTCTCTTCGGAGACGTGGAGATGGGACGAGAGGTCGTTTGTCCGGAGAGGTGAGGCTGTAGGGACCATTGCCGACATGAGATCGTATGAACAAGAGGAGCATCGCAATGTCGTCTACTGGAAAGGAGCGATTTACGTGCACGCTCAGAATGACTCCATTATACGGTATATATATCCATTCACCCCTTAAACATGCATGTGTGGCTACTTTACTAATTGGTTCATTTTTTTTCTTATTCTTTTAAGCTGAAGCTCATTTTATTATTCACTAATTTGCAGCCTAATATTGTCGGATGGTGAGTACGAAGCGATCAAATCACCAATAGACACAAAAATCGGTGGCCATCTTTATCTCGGAAAATCGGAGAAGGGGGTGTACTTCGCTTTAACTCGTAGTTGGCATAAACAACTTCTAGTATGGTTGCTCACGGAATCGTGCGGTAAGCTGGAGTGGAAGTTGAAGTGTGACATCGAGCTTATGCCGGTGGTGGAAAAGTTTTCATGGGACTTTCATGATGAGCACCCCGCATCGTGGATTCTACATAAATCTAGGTACCATGAAGATGCTAAGGAAGCACATGCAGAAGATAAATGTGAATGGGACTTTGAAAATGGCACTATCCTGGAGGCCGCTCGTAAGGCTGCACGTGACTATGTGCACGAAGATATTCAGTTTCTCGGATTCCATCCATGCAAAGAGATTGCCTTGTTGTGGTTATCAGAAAAAATAGTAGTTTCTTACGACTTGAATAGCTTGAAAGTTCAGTACTTGGGAAAGTTGCGGTTAGACTGTTTAGCAACTTCCATTCCATATACTCCATATTGGACAGGAGAGTTAGTTGGAAAGAAGTAATTTTGTGGCACAAATAGAGAGGTTGTTTTACCACTTGTAACTTAGGCTACGTTTGGCATCAAAGTATTTTTAAAGTATATAGAGAATACTTCAGTTTCAGAAAATACTAGAGTATTGAATACTTTAAGGTGTTTAGATACAATAAATAATATGCTTTTAAAACTGAAGTATTCTAAAAAAACTGTAGTTTTTTTGAAGTATTGGAGAAAGAGGTCTAACCCACTTTTTCTAAACTGAAGTATTTAGCAAAACTGAAGTATTCCTTTGCCTGGCGATTAAATACTTTGGTTTACCAATACTTCGGTTTTAGAAAAACTGCTGCCTTCTTTAATTAATACAGATTTTTGAAGGAATTAATTTTAGGAGCGGACTCCAATAATATTATTTGTATTTCCTTTACATTTGTCTTCCCTGTTTTATCCACATGAGCTTAATGTAAGTTCATTTAAATAAGATTCCTGCCCTTTTTGGGGTGATTCTGACATTTGGAGTCTCGGCCATTCTACAATGGTGGCACGCGATCCTTGCCGTCCCTTTTCGTAGCGTATACATAAAAGACCCCACAGTGAAACCCTATCTTCCTCCTCCTCCTTTGCGCCTCAATGACTAGCCTTGAACTACCGCTACTTGGCCCAGGACTGGACCTTAATGAAGTCACATGGTCAAGTTGTAGGTCCATCCACCCAGTCGGTCGGCGACCTCTCCCCAGCGAATGCCTCCATTGTCGAGCCCCTCCTCTCAGTCGCCTCATGTTTAGTGTCGCTATGCTGCTGGCTCCGTCGCTCCCGTGAGATATGCTCGGCATCCTCCTCGAGCATCTGCCACTCTCCCTCTCGCATTCTTCCCCCTACAACTTCCCATTTTCTTGCATGCGCTGCCACTTATTGTCTGCCTCTTCCTCCCCCCCCCCCCCCCCCCACCCCCCGAGATTGAGTCGATGATGACCCACAAGTATAGCGGATCGCAACAGTCTTCGAGAGAAGTAAAACCCAAATTTATTGATTCGACATAAGGGGAGCCAAAGAATATTTATATGCCTTAACAACTGAGTTGTCAATTCAGTTGCACCTGAAAGTAGACTTGCTCGCAACAATTTATCAGTGGTAACCGTTTTATAGCAGCAGTACTAATAAAATAACAACATGAATAAAATAGTAACAGTTTTATAGTAGCAGTAGTAATAAAATAATAGCAGAAATAAAATAGTAACAACAGTAGCGATTGCGGGAAACATCATGATTAAAATACTGTAGGCATAGAGGTTGGATGAACGGGCGTTGCATGGATAAAATAGGTCATGTAATAATCTAAACATGAGCATTGTAGATAATAATAATAAAGCAACCAAGTTCTAGGCAAACCATAGGCATGTTTTCCAATATAGTCATACGTGCTCGCAATGAGAAACTTGCACAACATCTTTTGTCCTACCAGCCCGTTGCAGCGGGGCCTCAAGGGAAACTACTGGTAATTAAGGTGCTCCTTTTAATAAAGCACCGGAGCAAAGCATTAACACTCCGTGAACACACGTGATCCTCACATCACAATCATCCCCTCAGGTTGTCCCAATTTCTGTCACTTTGGGGCCTCGGGTTCCGGACAATGACTATATTTCTTACGACTTGAATAGCTTGAAAGTTCAGTACTTGGGAAAGTTGCGGTTAGACTGTTTAGCAACTTCCATTCCATATACTCCATATTGGACATGAGAGTTAGTTGGAAAGAAGTAATTTTGTGGCACAAATAGAGAGGTTGTTTTACCACTTGTAACTTAGGCTACGTTTGGCATCAAAGTATTTTTAAAGTATATAGAGAATACTTCAGTTTCAGAAAATACTAGAGTATTGAATACTTTAAGGTGTTTGGATACAATAAATAATATGCTTTTAAAACTGAAGTATTCTAGGAAAAACTGTAGTTTTTTTGAAGTATTGGAGAAAGAGGTCTAACCCACTTTTTCTAAACTGAAGTATTTAGCAAAACTGAAGTATTCCTTTGCCTGGCGATTAAATACTTTGGTTTACCAATACTTCGGTTTTAGAAAAACTGCTGCCTTCTTTAATTAATACAGATTTTTGAAGGAATTAATTTTAGGAGCGGACTCCAATAATATTATTTGTATTTCCTTTACATCTGTCTTCCCTGTTTTATACACATGAGCTTAATGTAAGTTCATTTAAATAAGATTCCTGCCCTTTTTGGGGTGATTCTGACATTTGGAGTCTCGGCCATTCTACAATGGTGGCACGCGATCCTTGCCGTCCCTTTTCGTAGCGTATACATAAAAGACCCCACAGTGAAACCCTATCTTCCTCCTCCTCCTTTGCGCCTCAATGACTAGCCTTGAACTACCGCTACTTGGCCCAGGACTGGACCTTAATGAAGTCACATGGTCAAGTTGTAGGTCCATCCACCCAGTCGGTCGGCGACCTCTCCCCAGCGAATGCCTCCATTGTCGAGCCCCTCCTCTCAGTCGCCTCATGTTCAGTGTCGCTATGCTGCTGGCTCCGTCGCTCCCGTGAGATATGCTCGGCATCCTCCTCGAGCATCTGCCACTCTCCCTCTCGCATTCTTCCCCCTACAACTTCCCATTTTCTTGCATGCGCTGCCACTTATTGTCTGCCTCTTCCTCCCCCCCCCCCCCCCCCCCCCCCCGAGATTGAGTCGATGATGACCCACAAGTATAGCGGATCGCAACAGTCTTCGAGAGAAGTAAAACCCAAATTTATTGATTCGACATAAGGGGAGGCAAAGAATATTTATATGCCTTAACAACTGAGTTGTCAATTCAGTTGCACCTGAAAGTAGACTTGCTCGCAACAATTTATCAGTGGTAACCGTTTTATAGCAGCAGTACTAATAAAATAACAACATGAATAAAATAGTAACAGTTTTATAGTAGCAGTAGTAATAAAATAATAGCAGAAATAAAATAGTAACAACAGTAGCGATTGCGGGAAACATCATGATTAAAATACTGTAGGCATAGAGGTTGGATGAACGGGCGTTGCATGGATAAAATAGGTCATGTAATAATCTAAACATGAGCATTGTAGATAATAATAATAAAGCAACCAAGTTCTAGGCAAACCATAGGCATGTTTTCCAATATAGTCATACGTGCTCGCAATGAGAAACTTGCACAACATCTTTTGCCCTACCAGCCCGTTGCAGCGGGGCCTCAAGGGAAACTACTGGTAATTAAGGTGCTCTTTTTAATAAAGCACCGGAGCAAAGCATTAACACTCTGTGAACACACGTGATCCTCACATCACAATCATCCCCTCCGGTTGTCCCAATTTCTGTCACTTTGGGGCCTCGGGTTCCGGACAATGACATGTGTAAACAACCTGCAGATATTATCAAGAAACATAATTATACTCATGAAACAATAACATGTTCATATCTGAGATCATGACACTCGCGCCCAAAGTGACAAGCATTAAGCATAACAAGTTTCAACAACGGTAGAAAACAATAACGGTGGATACTAGGCACTATGCCCTAACAATCTGGCATTATTACATGATCAATCTCGTCCACTCCCTTCCATTCCTCTCAGACTACACCGGTGTTTACTCACACATGGACGGGGGAATCGTGGATGGTTGATGGAGAAGAGGTGGCGGTGTCAATGGCGATGATCTCCTTCGAATCCCCGTCCCGGCAGGGCGCCAGAACATGAACTTTTGATCCCTGAATTGAATTTCGAGGTGGTGGCGGCGCTTTGTTGTGTTTCTGTGGAATATGACCAACCCCCTGTCGTTTTAGGGTTGAGGGCGATAAGTAGTCGAAAGGGAAGCCCGAGGAGGTGCCTGGGGGCCTCACACCACCAGCGGCGCGGCCAAGGGGGAGGGGGGCGCCCAGGGGTGGTGTGGCCCCTCTCCGGGTCTCCTTCTGGCTCCGAGGGTCTTCGGGTGTTTTAAGGTCTTCGGGATCTTTTCTATGCATTTTCCGAAAAGTTGATTTTTCTGCACAAAAACGAGACACCAAGGTAATTCTGCTGAAAACAGTGTTAGTCCATGTTAGTAGTATCCAAAACTCACAAGTTTAGAGGCAAACAATAGCAAAAGTGTTCAGAAAAGGAGATACGTTTTGGACATATGAACTCCCCCCAAGCTTAGCTTATTGCTTGTCCTCAAGCAATTCAGTGACAACTGAGTGCGATAAAAGAACTTTTATGAACACATTTGTTTCATAAGATGTAAATATACTCACTATATGATCAAGTGCTTAGGAAATTCATACTATGACTTATGCAAGATAAAAGTCACCTTGCAGTTTTGCAAACCATGAAGAGATGCCAACAAACTAATAATAAACAACATGAAGTATGTGAATCTGCAGGATTGCAATGCTCGTAATAGGATATGATAAAGTGTACTCGCTTGCCCTTAATAATGGAGCAAAACTTAAATGTTAGGGCACCTCTTAAGTTCAAATGAAGACTAGGATTAAAAATATCAAAGATACAAGCATCAAAGTTATACCACAGTCACCATGTTTTGGGACAAGCACATTACACTAAGAATGACAGCCATGCTCTCAAGAGGGTGCATAAAGTGAGAAGGTGAAGACTCAACATAAAAGTAAAAGAAAGGCCCTTCGCAAAGGGAAGCAGGGATTAACTCATGTGCTAGAGCTTTTTATTTTATTAAACAGAGGTATTGAAAATAATTTTTAGAGAGGTGTATGCTTATCTCAACGAATGGTAAACAGACAATACAGTACGTCACAAGCCAACTAGACTTCACAAGAGCGGCTCCCATAGAAGGACGCATCTGGGTAGAAGGCCATCCATCTTTATCTTTTGTTTACACAATTATGCTTTGACTGATAAAGCAGGGGGAAAATAGTGAAGAGAATTTGCTGTATTAATTTGTGGCTGGGCACCCCGCTGCCGGCTCTTCTATCGTTTGGATAAGTGGATGAAGCCACTAGTATAGGGTGTGAAATCTAATCAACACTTAGGATTCCCAACATGTAGCATCAGGACTATGTCTATCAAGGGTGAGGTAACATAATTATTTAGTGATTAGCAAAGTTTTGCTTCATATGAAAATTGTTCTGGTAACAAGACTTGATCACCCTTGTTAACAAAATGATTTTTAATGAAGAGGGCAATGTTTTCACTATGTTTTGACCTTCCCCATTATGTTTTCACCATGTTTCCTTCTGTTATCACCTTGCTACTTTAGTACAATCATGTTTTCCATCATCCATATTCATGTTTTCATCATGTTTTCACCCTGATTACTGTGGTTATGCATGTTTTTAGCACCCATAATTTTATTTTCACCACTTCCACCTTTGTTTTCCTTGGTTATTTTTCCATTGGAGTGTCATAGAAGCTCTGTAGTTCTAGTTTTGGTTTTGTTTTCCACCTTTTCACTTTTGTTTTTCTGTTTTTTATTAATTATTAAAATTCTGGAAATACCTCAAAAATAAAGTTTCTCGAAAAATTCCAGAAAAATTATAATAAATTTTTACGTCAAAAATGAGGCAGGTAGCCACCTAGGAGACCCTAGGGGACCCACTAGTCAGGCACACCATGGGGTTGCGCGGCCTGCCCCTCGTGGCGCCAGCACATGGTGTGGGGCCCCCCTAGCCCCCACTAACTCTCTCCCCTGCCAAAGATACCTCTCTCACCTCCCAAACTCAAAACATTTCCTGGAACCCGAGTTCTTGTTGTTCTTCCTCGAGATTTTCAATATCTTTGCTCATCCCATCATTTGTGTTGAAATTTGGTGCATTTGCTCTCCGGTATGTGACTCCTCCGATTATCCAAGTAGAATTTTGTTTGGTGAAGTATTTCTTGAGTATTATGGTACTGTAGGTGACAGCTTATGTGAGTTTGCATGCTTGATTTGAGTAGAAATAATGTAGTTTTGATGCATATTTAGCTCTCCTATAAGTCTCTATGGTAGTTTCCACCTTATAGTTGCTTGAAATCAATTTTTGTGACGATTGTTGAAAAATTTCAGAGATGGAGCACAATGTACATCAACTAAACCAGCATGAGTTGGAGTTGCATGAGGTCATGAATGTGCACCATGAAGAAAGAATGTTTCCATCGATCTATCCATGCCAGGAATTCATGCAGATTACAGGAATCTTGCAGGATTTTTATACACTTGTGCATAATGCAGGATTGAACCGCTTCATTGAGGATGAACCTATCCAACATGTTAAACTAACTATACCTGTGGTGCAGGATTTCCACTTTAGATGGTCTTCAACTAACCCAATGCTCCATTATAAAATTTACAATAAAGCTGTAGACTTGCCTTTCAGTGATTTTTGTGCAGCTATCAGGGTACCATAGTGGGGTTCATGTGAGAAAATAAGAGGGCAGCCTGAACCACTGTTGGATTTATATGAGGAGATTTTCCAAGGCAGAAGCTTCATGGGGAAGAGTGGTAAAATACGAGAAATTCAACTCCGTAGCAATCGATACTTTGCTTATTTTATTTGGAAATGTGTGTTAGCTAGAAAAACTGTCAACAAGCTATCTGTTTATGATTTGGCTTTTATCTCAGCTGTCTTAAGACGTTATAGGTATTATAACTTTGGTTCTTTAATTGCTTACCGTCTCTCGCTTAACCGTGAGAAGGTCGGAATTTGTAGAGGTCTCATTGTCTCACGCTTGCTAGCTTTGCATGGTTTGGAGCCACACCCTCTAGGCCTGCAGTTTCCTTTCGAGAGGTTGGACCTTGTTTCCATGATTCAACATAAGTTTCTTTCTAACCATGCTCACCTAAACAGTTTATCTTATGGAATAACTTTCTCCAACCAATCCGGGTGGAGAGTGACTAAACAGTTAGAGAAGTACTTTTGCATGCACCTCTTTCGTTTAATCTTAATGATATGCAAGGATGGATACTTTCTGAGAGTGAGTTGGACACATACATTGAGCACCATCCCCAGCATGGGGAGGATGCCGGAGAGGGGGACGATAGTGATTTCGTCCAGCCGTCCGACACCGCGAGGATCACGTACCAGCACTCTGGATATGACTATGCGCATGTTGCTTCATCTTCTTCTTGGGCGCCTGATACGTCTCCAATGTATCTATAATTTCTGATGTTCCATGTTGATATTATGCCAATTGCTACATGTTTTCTCCCTTATTTATAGCATTTTTACATGTTTTCCGGGACTAACCTATTAACAAGATGCCAAGTGCCAGTTCCCTGTTTTTTGCTTTTTTTTATTTTAGAAAAGTTGTTCTGGAAATATTCTTGGAATTGGACCCCACGAATCCCAAAGTTCCTATTTTCCCCGGAAGCATCCAGAAGTCCGAAGAGGAGTCGAAGACGGGCACCAGGGGGCCCTCACCATAGCCAGGTTTGGTCCCCCCTTGGCCACGCCTATGGGTGGTGAGGCCACCCTGGTGGCCCACCGACGTCGCCCTTTCACCTATTTATTCCCCTCCGAAGGAAAACCCTAGGTACCTGATAAAAAATCCCCGAAGAGTTCTGGAGCCGCCATCGTCGTCAACCCTAGATCAGGGGGTTCTGAAGGTGTCTCCCGGCTCCCTGCCGGAGAGGAGATCATCACCGGAGGCCTCTTCATCACTATGCCTGCCTCCGGAGTGATGCGTGAGTAGTTCATCCTTGGACTACGGGTCCATAGCACTATCTAGATGGTTGTCTTCTCCTCCTATGCCTCAATGTTTAGATCTCGCGAGCTGCCTAACATGATCAAGATTGTTCTTATGTAATTCTATATGTTGTGTTTGCTGGGATCCGATGAATATTGAACTTATGCCAACTTGACTATAGTCTTTATTGCATATGTTATTTGTGATCTTGCATGCTTTCCGTTGCTAGTGGTTGCTCTGGCCAAGTAGTTGCTAGTGACACCAAGAGGGAGTATTTATGCTCGATAGTTGGGTTCATGCCTCCTTTTCGCCTATGCTCGAGTGACAGAAACGTGACGGGGGAGGATGTGTTGTTGCCACTAGGGAGAAAACAGCGGTGTGAGTGACCGCATGCACAATCATTGCTTACATTACACACATTCCTTAATGCGATTATCTATTGCTTGCAACTTAATATCTAAGGGGGTTCAGATGATAACATGAGGGTGGATTATTAGTCATAGATGCAGTTGGATTACGGTCTATGTATATTGTTGTAATGCCCACACTAAATATCATAGTAGTCATCATGTCATGAATGTGCACTACGGTGCAACCTCTATTTGTCAATTGCCCAGCTATAATTTGTTCACCCAGCATGCTATCTTTTATGGATAGACACCACTAGTGAACCTATGAACCCTGGTCTATTTTACTACACTGTTAAACAAACCACTACAATTCCCTGCTTTCTTTACTTACTGCAAGCATACACCATTTTCCACACTATACGTCTAATCTTTGTTTTCAGCAAGGACGGTGAGATTGACAACCTCACTGTACCGTTGGGACAAAGTATTTTGGTTGTGTTGTGTGCAGGTTCCGCGTTGTTGCTGACACCGGTGAGGCGCCATCACCACCGTCAGTGGCATCAACCTTCCGAAGATCCTCTTTCTTCTACTGATTGATAAACTTGGTTCTTAACTGAGGGAAATTCTTACTGCTTTACTCATCACACCCTCCTCTTGGGGTTCCCAACACGCCATCACAAACATCAAGAATTTTTGGCGCCATTACTGGGGACTTAAAATTCATCATAATCAAGAAGTCTCCCCGTCAAGGCACCATCAAGGCGTAGCAAAGAATTTCTGGCGCCAGTTGCCGGGGAGGAAGAAGTCTTCTGGCAAGGGGAGTCTCTCACTCTCAACCTCTTTATTTTGTTTATTGTCTTGTTTTTATTTTTTTGTCTTGTCTTGCTTCTTTATATCAAAAACACACAAAAAATTAGTTTACTTTATAGCTGTTATTTATTTGCTTGCTTTTATTTTGCTAGAATAAGTATTCCTGAAGTTGAGGTTCGTTCTTTTAGGCAACAGGGGGAGAGAGTTTAAGAGATGCTTGGTATAGAATAAACGATGCTCATAATAGGTGTACAAAAAAATATTCTACCTTGATACTCCTGAGGAATTTTTATGTTGGTATTACTAGCTGGTATAGGTATGTGTTAGATACTCTTACGGGTGGAAATTTTCTAGGAACTCCTGCCTTGGAAGCCTGCAATTTGATTGAAAGTTTGGTAGGAGCGCCCCCACTATAACTGTTAAAACTGAGACCACTTTGGAGGATGTTATTAATAAACTAAACTCTTTGGAAATGAACTTACCAATTTTCCTTGATAATGCTAGCAAAGTTAATGAATCAATAATAACTATTGATAAAAGAATCACTGCTCTAGAAGCTGGCAACACTCATGATGATCAAAATTCTAGGATTGGTAAACTAGAGGAGGCTATGGGAACTTTAAGCTCAACTTTTTCATCTCTTAAATTCAAAAAGGAGAAAGCCTTTGTGGGAAAAGAGCAAAGATTCATGTATGTTCCCAAGATAACTAAACCCAAATCTCAATATGTGCTGAAAATTGCTAAAACGATTAATGAAACTAAGAGTGACCTTCATGTTGAATCTTCAGAAACACCTAGAGTGCCTATTGCTGCAAATAATGATTTAGAGGAAGTTATAGATGTTGATGCTTCCTCACTTGAAAATACTTGAGTTGCTTTCTATGCATAGCTGAAAGGCGTTAAAGAAAAGCGCTACCGGGAGACAACCCGTTTTATTTCTCCGTTTTCAACCCGTTTTTCGTCGTTTATTTCTGTGTGATTTGCACCTGGGTGTTGTCTATTTCCTTAGAAACCCCTCTGTATCTTTTCTTTTGTGTCTTTGTTGAGCCAAGTAAAGGCTCTAGTGGAAAGTTGAGACTATATTTCGGATTTCTACGCAGGAAACAGATTTCTGCTGTCCACTGTTAAATTCGTATAAAATCACAGAAAATTCAAAATGACCTGAGTTTTTTTGTGCGTAATCCTGGGCTATATACGCAACTTTTTTAGTTCAACACTTTTTGATTTGAGCAATATAATATTTTCGAAAAAAATCATCTTTACCTGCTGTCCTGTTTTGACAGATTTCTGCCAATAATTGCATTTGCATCTTAATCTCTTTCTTTTGGTGTTCTTTTGAGAAAAAGAGTTTTAAAAGAAGTTGTGACAGTAGCTAATGTGTTTATGAGTGTTAGTCTTGTGTTTAAACTGAACCATGTGAATTTATTATTTCGATTGCACTAACGTTGCTAATGAAGATTGTGAGAAGTTTGGTGTGAAGGAAGTTTTCAAGGGTCAAGAGAAGAGGATGATATGACGTGATCAAGAAGAGTGAAGAGACTAAGCTTGGGGATGCCCCGGTGGTACATCCCAGAAAATTCCAAGAAGACTCAAGCGTCTAAGCTTGGGGATGCCCAAGGCATCCCCTTCTTCATCGACAAATTATCAGGTCACTTCTAGTGAAACTATATTTTTATTCGGTCACATCTTATGTGCTTTACTTGGAGCGTCTTTTATTTTTGCTTTCAGTTTTTTTTTATTTTTGCAATAAGCTTGGTTGGACCCAGCATTCTTTTATTGGAGAGTGACACGCTCCGCTTTTTCATGGGAATACTTTGTATTCTTAATCTTTGTCTGGCTGCTGCATTTATTTAGCTCCTGTTTTGCATTCATCTCTTATTTAGAGCTGTTAGTACTCTCTAGTTTTCATTGCTATATGCTTAGAGAGAGTTTTTGTTGTCATATATATGTGCTTGGTTGAGAATAGAAATGCTTATGTGGTAGTTGGTATAGTGGAAAAATTCGCATGGTCTTGTAGATCACTAAACTGCTTCACTTGAATCACTGCTGTTGTTTTGAGATATTAATTTGCTTAATGGATAAACGGGAAGGACTAGTAAGTATAAACTTTTAATGGTTGGTCTAAGAAACTTGAAACTGTGCCACACTTAAATTACCAGCTGATAGAAACAATGGTATATGATTGCTACGAGTGATACATTTCTGATCGGCCTTTTGTTACGCGCTACGGTCGGGGTAGCTAACAGTGACTTGTCACTGCCACGGACCCTCTTGGAGTGATTTGCATTGTGCCTTGTAAAGATGATTTGCTTGCTGCAACCTTTTAACTCGTGAGTCTATGTTGCGGTTCCTGGCACTTCCACCATCCATATTTGCTAGCCTCTTCGGTACTGTGCATTGCCCTTTCTCACATTGAGAGTTGGTGCAAACTTCGCCAGTGCATCCAAATCCCGTGGGAGGACTTTGTTCTCCTACACATAAGCCCATATATTCTTCCTCAAAACAGCCACCATACCTACCTATCATGGCATTTCCATAGCCATTCCGAGATATATTGTTGCACAACATCCACCTCCATTATGTTACTTGATGATGAGCTTCATGGTTATTTATGCATACTGCTACACTGGCAGGAGCATGCAGTTGGATACATCAGAGATATTCCATTATGAGTTATGAGTACTAAAAGTGTGATGATTCATTGTAATATAGGATGTTGCCCCTACCGGTGAGGATATATAAAATAAAAATAAAAAAATGAAAAAGCCCAAAAAGAAAGAAAAGGGCCAAAGAGAGAATAAAGAGAGAGGGGGCGCATCACTATCCTTTATACCACACTTGTGCTTCATGTTTAGCACCAATGCTTCAGTTTGGAGAAAGTTTTCATATTATCATTCATTCATAACTATGTGGGGAATTTTACATTATAGAACTTGGCTTGTATATTCCAATGATGAGCCTCCTCAAATGAGCTCTAGGTCTTCGTGAGCAAGCAAGTTGGATGCACCCCACTAGTTCCATTGGAGAGCTTTCATACACTTATAGCTCTATGTGCATCCGTTGTGTGGCAATCCCTACTCCTTGCATAGCTTCGGTTGTAAGACTTTCTCTTGTCTAATGACCACTTTCAGCTTTGTGAGCCTTTCTTCCATTGACCTTCCAAACCCCCCATAATGTTCTCTTTGCCATAACATCCCGGTGCCAGGGACCAACGCAGAACACTTGCTTGTTTTTAGTGCGCAAATAGTTTAAGATTCAAGCATTGCATCGTGTGGAAAGCTTGACTTGATCCTAACAGGGGTTGTGAAGATCGTTTGACGTGCATGATATTGTTGTTCTTGAAAGCTTAAATCATCTCTAATAAACTTTGCACGGTTGATAGTCTTTTAGTATTGATTCATTAAAAGTTTTGCTTCTTTCTTCTTATTTGTTTATGCATTACTTGTTGATATCAAATATAGATCACAACTTTAGTTCATTTGATCCTAGTTTACATGCTCTGCTTTACATATTATGATCAAGATTGTGTGGTAGCATGTCACCTCAGAAATTATTTTGTTTTATCGTTTACCTACTCGAGGACGAGTAGGAACTAAGCTTGGGGATGCTTGATACGTCTCCAACGTATCTATAATTTCTGATGTTCCATGTTGATATTATGCCAATTGCTACATGTTTTCTCCCTTCTTTATAGCATTTTTACACGTTTTCCGGGACTAACCTATTAACAAGATGCCAAGTGCCAGTTCCCTGTTTTCTGCTGTTTTTTATTTCAGAAAAGTTGTTCTGGAAATATTCTCGGAATTGGACCCCACGAATCCCGAAGTTCCTATTTTCCCCGGAAGCATCCAGAAGTCCGAAGAGGAGTCAAAGACGGGCACCAAGGGGCCCTCACCATAGCCAGGCGCGGCCCCCCTTGGCCGCGCCTGGGGGTGGTGAGGCCACCCTGGTGGCCCACCGACGTCGCCCTTTCGCCTATTTATTCCCCTCCGAAGGAAAACCCTAGGTACCTGATAAAAAATCCCCGAAAAGTTCCGCAGCCGCCGTCGTCGTCAACCCTAGATCAGGGGGGTTCTGAAGCTGTCTCCCGGCACCCTGCCGGAGAGGAGATCATCACCGGAGGCCTCTTCATCACCATGCCTGCCTCCGGAGTGATGCGTGAGTAGTTCATCCTTGGACTACGGGTCCATAGCAGTAGCTAGATGGTTGTCTTCTCCTCCTATGCCTCAATGTTTAGATCTCGTGAGCTGCCTAACATGATCGAGATTGTTCTTATGTAATTCTATGTGCTGTGTTTGCTGGGATCCGATGAATATTGAACTTATGCCAAGTTGATTATAGTCTTTATTGCATATGTTATTTGTGATCTTGCATGCTTTCCGTTGCTAGTGGTTGCTCTGGCCAAGTAGTTGCTAGTGACTCCAAGAGGGAGTATTTATGCTCGATAGTTGGGTTCATGCCTCCTTTTCGCCTGTGCTCGAGTGACAGAAACGTGACGGGGGAGGATGTGATGTTGCCACTAGGGAGAAAACAGCGGTGTGAGTGCCCGCGTGCACAATCATTGCTTACATTACACACATTGCTTAATGCGATTATCTGTTGCTTGCAACTTAATACCTAAGGGGGTTCGGATGATAACCTGAGGGTGGATTATTAGTCATAGATGCAGTTGGATTACGGTCTATGTATATTGTTGTAATGCCCGCACTAAATATCATAGTAGTCATCATGTCATGAATGTGCACTACGGTGCAACCTCTATTTGTCAATTGCCCAGCTGTAATTTGTTCACCCAGCATGCTATCTTTTATGGAGAGACACCACTAGTGAACCTATGAACCCGGTCCATTTTCCTACACTGTTAAACAAACCACTACAATTCCCTGCTTTCTTTACTTACTGCAAGCATACACCATTTTCCACACTATACGTCTAATCTTTGTTTTCAGCAAGACCGGTGAGATTGACAACCTCACTGTACCGTTGGGACAAAGTATTTTGGTTGTGTTGTGTGCAGGTTCCGCGTTGTTGTTGACACCGGTGAGGCGCCATCACCACCGTCAGTGGCATCAACCTTCCGAAGATCCTCTTTCTCCTACTGGATTGATAACCTTGGTTCTTAACTGAGGGAAATTCTTACCGATGTACTCATCACACCCTCCTCTTGGGGTTCCCAACACGCCATCACAAGCATCAAGAATTTCTGGCGCCGTTGTCGGGGACTTAAAATTCATCATCATCAAGAAGTCTCCCCGTCAAGGCACCATCAAGGCGTAGCAGCGCCCGAGTACGACCATGAGAGGGACGACCCACCATAGTGGGGATACTTCCCGCGTCATGGTTTATCTTCACTTAGGCCAAAAGCCTAAGCTTGGATAGAGGTATACCGACATCACACTCATTTATATATCATGTTCAGTCGGTTCTTTGTATATCTATGTTTTCGTTTCTTTCGTTTGTTTTTGTTTTCTTTCACTTATTTCGTTTCTATTTGTTTTATTATTTTGTTCTTGTTTTCCAAAACCCAAAAAGATCAAAAATATTTCTGTTGTTTCTCTTTATTTGCTTCTTTAGTTTTTTTTGTTGGTTTGCTTTATTTTCTCATTTCGGTTTAGTATTCAAAAATCCAAACATATTTTTCTTTGTTTGCTTGTTTCCTTCTGTTCTTGTTTTTAATTCGAAAACACAAAAATATTTGTTGTTCTTCTTTGGTTTTGTAAAGTTGTTTGCATAGTTCACCGGACTTCCGTATCTCCATTGGAGCTTGATTATCATTCTATAATATTCAATCCACAAGTGAAGATCAGTAATGACGATTTACGACAATCCAAGTTGTGGTGAGAGGCTGGTATGAACCCTATTTGTTTTATTTTTGTACATATACTCATCCATGTGAACATGTTTAGTTCGTTCATGTAAGGTGTATGTTATTTAATTGATGCTTAGTAGTTAGTGCTCTCTCGTGTTTAGTTCCAACTTATTAATATAAGATAGCATGTTCTACGAATGTTTGCCTACATTGTTTTATTCATAGAAGGGTATGACATTGTGGTATCTCCCTTTGATTGTTTCGCTTGAATCGACTTGGCACATGCTCACGCATTCTATGACTGGAAAAAAAATCAATTAAGCCTTGATGATTTATTTTGCCCCGGACTATTTGTATCACTTTTATGCCCTGTTAATTTTGTGTTGTCGCAAGCATGATTATGACAGTTGTTGCTCTCTTGATTTTCGCTTCCCGTCTATTGCTAGCCTTCACATGTACTAAGTATGAGCTCTACTCGTACATCCAACTCCCAAAAACCAAAGTTTGCCAAATGTGTCCACCATACCTACCTATATATGTGGTACTTAACCGCTACTCCAAGTAAATTTCTCGTGTGCTACCTTTAAAACCTTCAAAAAATTATTCCTGTTTTGTGCCCCTATTTTAGCTCATGAGAACGTAAATAGAGAATCTTTATCTCACTTGTTGATTGGATTTCAGAACCCGTACTAGTGGCTTCATCCGCTTATCCAAATGGTAGAAGAGCCGACAGCGGGGTGCAAGCCCCAAATTAATACAACAAATTCTCTTCACTATTTTCCCCTTGATTTATCAGTCAAAGCATAATTGTGTAAACAAAAGATAAAGAGGGATGACCTTCTATCCAGATGCGTCCTTCTATGGGAGCCACTCTTGTGAAGTCTAGTTGGCTTGTGACGTACTGTATTGCTTGTTTACCATTCGTTGACATAAGCATACACCTCTCTTAAAAATGTTTTCAATACCTCTGTTTAATAAAATAAAAAACTCTAGCACGTGAGTTAATCCCTGTCTTCCCTCTATGAAGGGCATTTCTTTTATTTTTATGTTGAGTCTTGACCTTCTCACTTTATGCACCTTCTTGAGAGCATGGCTGTCATTCTTAGTGTAGTGTGCTTGTCCCAAAACACGGTTGATTGTGGTATAACCTTGATGCTTGTATCTTTGATATCTTTATTTCTAGTCTTCATTTGAAATTCATAGGTGCCCTAGCATTTATGTTTTTCTCCATTATTAAGGGAAAGCGAGTACATTTATTATAACCTATTATGAGCATTGCAATCCTGCAGATTGATATACTTTGTGTTGTTTATTATTAGTTTGTTGGCATCTCTTCATGGTTTTCATAATTGCTAGGTGACTTTTATCTTGCATACATATTATTATGAAATGCTTCGTCGCTTGATCATATAGTGAGTATATTTACATCATATGAAACAAATGTGTTCGTAAAAGTCTTTTATCGCACTCAGTTGTCACTGAATTGCTTGAGGACAAGCAATAAGCTAAGCTTGGGGGAGTTGATACGTCCAAAACGTATCTCCTTTTCCGAACACTTTTCTTATTGTTTTTTTCTAATCTTGTGAGTTTTGGATACTGATGCGCATGATACACACGTTCGTTGGGAGACCCCAAGAAGAAGGTATGAAGAGCACAGTAGCAAGTTTCCCTCAGAAAGAAACCAAGGTTGAATCGACCAGTAGGAGGAAGGAGTAACTTCAGAAGGTGAAGCAGCTGTGATGGCAAGGCGCACTACCGGTTTAGAAGCAACGTGGAACCTGCACAACACAATCAAATCAGTTTGCCCCCACGAAGCAGTGAGGTTGTCAATCTCACCGGTTTTGCTGAACACAAAAAGGTTAAACGTATGGTATGGAAAACAGTAGCAAAAGAGTAGTAAAGTATGAGAGCAGTATGAAAGCAGTAGTTGTTTATCAGTATGAGGAAAAAGGACCGGGGTCCATAGTTCACTAGTGGTGTCTCTCCGTGAAAGATAAATAACACGTGTGGTGAACAAATTACAGTTGGCCAATTGACAGAAATGAAGGCTGCACCATAGTGCATATGCAATACATAAAGATTACTATGTGATTCATGCGGGCATTACAACAAGATACATAGACCGTTATCCAACTTCATCTATGACTAAAAATCCACGCTCCAAATATCATATGAACAAACGTTGGGTATTAAGTTGCAAGCAATAGATAATCGCAGTAAGAAAAGTGTGTAATGTAAACAATAACATCATCTGAGACAAAGCATTGTTGTTTTCTCCCTAATGGCAACAGTACATCCTCCATCTGTCACGTTTTTGTCACTCGAGCATAGATGAGGAGGCATGAACCCACTATCGAGCATAAATACTCCCTATTGGAGTTACTAGCATCTACTTGGCTAGAGAATCTACTAATAACGGAGAGCATGCAAGATCATAAATAACATGAGCATGAAGATAACATGATAGATTGATAATCAGAAGACATAGCATTCAACATTCATCAGATCGCAGCAAACACAACATGTAGCATTACATAAAGATGATCTTGATCATGATAGGCAGCTCACAAGATCTAAACATGAGGTACAAAGTGGAGAGAACAACCATCTAGTTACTGCTATGGACCCGTAGTCCAGGGATGAACTACTCACGCATCACTTCGGAGGAGGGCATGGTGGTGTAGACCCCTCAGGTGATGATTTCCCCCTCCTGCAGGGTGCCGAGGAGAGCTCCAGAACCCTCTGGTCTCGGGATGACGGTGACGGCGGCCTCGGGTGTTTCTCGGGTAAAAGTGGTCTCCTCCTAGGGTTTTTGTCTCGGGGGGATTAAATAGGCGAAAGGGCACAGGTGGTGGAGGCCTGGGGGGCCCACACCACCGCCCCGGCACGGCCAAGGGGGGCGCCGCCCTATGGTGTGGGCCCCTGAGGGCCCCCCTCCGGGTCTATTCAGGACTCCGTGGAACCTTCGGGAATTCTAAGACTTTCGGGTTTCGAATTTTCCTATTCCGAGAATATTTCCAGAACAAATTTTCTGAAACTAAAAATAGCAGAAAACAGGGAATTGGCTCTATGGCATCTTGTCAATAGGTTAGTCCGAAAAATCGATAAAAATGACATAAAGTGTATAACAAACATGTGGGAAACAATAAGAAAATAACATGGAACATCAGAAATTAAGGATACGTTTATGACGTATCAGATACCACTAACACGGACTAATGATGTTTTCAGCAGAATTACCTTGGTGTCTTGTTATTGTGCAGAAAAATCAACATTCAGGAAACTTGCCCAAAAAAGATCCCATTGAGCTTAAAACACCAGAAGACCCTAGGAGCCAGAAGGAGTCCCGGAGGGGGGCCAGGAGGGGGCCACACCATCCCTTGGCGCCCCCCCTTGGACGCGCCGCCTAGTGTGTGGGCCACCTAGGCACCCCCTCGGCTACCCTTTCGACTACTTATGCCCCGTAACCTAAGAGCACCGCCGCCACCTCGAAACTCAATTCGGGGATCAGAAGTTCCTGTTTTGGCGCCCTGCCGGGACGGGGATTTTAAGAGGATCATCGCCATCGACACCGCCACCTCTTCTCCATCAACCATCCATGATTCCCCCGTCCATGTGTGAGTAAACACTGCTGTAGGCTGAGAGGGATGGAAGGGATTGGATGAGATTGATCATGTAATAACTCCAGATTGTTAGGGCATAGTGCCTAGTATCCATTGTTAGTGTTTTCTACCTGTTGTTGCAACTTGTTATGCTTAATGCTTGTCACTAGGGCCCGAGTGCCATGATCTCAGATCTGAACATGTTATTATTTCATGAGTATAATTATGTTTCTTGATCATATCTGCAAGTTGTTTACACATGTCATTGTCCAGAACCCGAGGCCCCAAAGTGACAGAAATTTGGACAACCGAAGGGGATGGTTGTGATGTGAGGATCACATGCGTTCACAGAGTGTTAATGCTTTGCTCTGGTGCTTTATTAAAAGGAGCACCTTAATTACCAGTAGTTTCCCTAGAGGCCCCGCTGCCATGGGCTAGTAGGACAAAAGATGTTGTGCAAGTTTCTCATTGCGAGCACGTATGACTATATTGGAACACATGCCTATGATTTTCCTAGAAGTTGGATGCTTTATTATTATTAACTGCAATGACCATGTTTAGATTATTACATGACCTATGTTATCCATGCAACACCCGTCCATCCATTCCCTCTATGCATACGGTACTTTTCATCTTGCTGTTTTCCGCGATTGCTACCGTTGTTACTATTTTACTACTGCTGTTATTTTACTACTGCTGCTGCTATAAAACTGTTACCACTGATAAATTGTTGCGAGCAAGTCTACTTTCAGGTGCATCTGAATTGACAACTCGGTTGTTAAGGATAATAAGTATTCTTTGGCTCCCCTTGTGTCGAATCAATAAATTTGGGTTTTACTTCCCTCGATGATTGTTGCAATCCCCTATACTTGTGGGTCATCAATGGTGCCGAGAGCTTGTCGAAGAGGGGATCAGCGCGAAGGAGCTGAGAGAAGGCGTGTGTGATCGCCTCCGACTTAGGTTGGCAGCTGTCCTTATTAAGGATGTTGTCCAAATCATGAACTTCCTCCTCAAGCGTGGTGAGGAACTACGAGAAGAAATGGACGTAGTCGGCAGCGTTAAGCTCGATCAGGAGGCCCGGCACATCGACGCGTAGGCGGTCTACGATGGCACGGGCGCTGCGGACTGATGGTGCAGATCTTGCACTCGTTGGGAGACCCCAAGAGGAAGGTGTGATGAGCACAGCAGCAAGTTTTCCCTCAAAGAAACCAAGGTTGAATCGACCAGTAGGAGAAAGAAGCAACTTCTAAAGGTTGATGCAGTTGATATGGTAGGGCGCACTACCGGTTCAGCAGCACCGTGGAACCTACACAACACAATCAATTCAGTTTTCTCCCAACGAAGTAGTGAGGTTGTCAATCTCACCGGTTTACTGAAAACAAAGCAGTTAAAAGTATGGCGTGGAAACAGTAGGAGAACAATGTGAAAACAGTAGTAGCTGTGTGAAAACTGTGGAAACAATGTGAAAACAGTAATTGCAGTGGTTTTATTATCAGTATAAGGAAATGGACCGGGGTCCACAGTTCACTAGTGGTGTCTCTCCCAAGACAGATAAATAACATGTGTGGTAAACAAATTACAGCTAGGCAATTGACAAATATAAAGGTTGTACTTTAGTGCATATGCATGACATGATGATTACTATGTAATTCATGCGGGCACTACAACAAGACTCATAGATCGTTATCCAACTGCATCTATGACTAATAATCCACCCTCAGAATGTCATCCGAGAAATCCTTGGGTATTAAGTTGCAAGCAACAGAAAATCGCATTAAGCAAAGTGTGTAATGTAAACAATGTAAACATCGTTGTTTTCTCCCTAATGGCAACATCACATCCTCCATCTGTCATGTTTCTGTCACTCGAGCACAGATGCATAGGAGGCATGAACCCACTATCGAGCATAAATAATCCCTCTTGGAGTCACTAGCATCTACTTGGCCAGAGTATCTACTAACAAGGGAGAGCATGCAAGATCATAAATAACATACACATGAAGATAACATGATACATTGGTAATCAAGAGCGTTCAATATTCATCGGATCCCAGCAAACACAACATGTAGCATTACAATAAGATGATGTTGATCATGTAGGGAAGCTCACAAGATCTAAACATGAGGCATAAAGAGGAGAGAACAACCATCTAGCTACTTCTATGGACCCGTAGTCCAAGGATGAACTACTCACGCATCATTCCGGAGGCGGGCATGGTGGTGTAGAGCCCTCCGGTAATGATTTCCCCTCCTGGCAGGGTGCCGGGGAGAACTCTAGAACCCTCAAGAACTCGGGTTGACGATGACGGCGGCATCGGGTGTTTTTCGTAGAAAAGGTTGATTGTTTTAGGGTTAACCCTCCGATGGGAATAAATAGGCGAAAGGGGCAACGTCGATTGGCGGCCAGGGGGCCCACACCACCCCATGGCGCGACCAGGGGGCGTGCCGCCCTATGGTGAGGTCCCCCTGTAGCCCCCCTCCGGGTCTCCTTTGGACTCCGTGGATCCTCCGAGAATTCTAAGACTTCTGGGCTTCGAATCGTCCAATTCCGAGAATATTTCTAGAACAACTTTTCTAAAACTAGAAACCACAGAAAACAGGAACTGGCTCTGTGGCATCTTGTCAATAGGTTAGTCCCAGAAAATCGATAAAAATGACATAAAGTGTATAGCAAACATGAAGAAAATAACATGAAAACAACATGGAACATCAGAAATTATGGATACGTTTATGACGTATCACGGACCGCCCGATGAAACATCTCCGCAAATTGGCGCTTCAGCTACCGTGCCTGCCTGGTAGATTCCCGCGCTCCTCCCCTCCCTCGACGAGCGGGGTGATCTTCTCCTGCAGGTCCATTAGGTCATCTTGCATGCCCGCGACCTCCTTGGCCGCGCGTTTCTTCGCTCTCCTCTCCCCGTCGGGCTGTCAGCGGATCCGATGGAGATCCTTCTTGAGGGTCTCGATCTCCATGTTCATGTCCCCCTCCATTGGACGAACTTGTCCTCCTGGTCCTTGGTTTCTTGCTAAATTCCCTTAGGAGCTCCTTGCGGATGGCCGCACGACCAGCCTCGACCTGCTCCTTGATCCCATCTCTCGCTCAGCTTTCGCCTTAGAGAGTCGGGCATTGCAAGTGGCGATGGACTGCTGGTTGCGCTCCTCCATGATCTGCACTTCAGTATCCATAGTCTCGAGGCCCTCGCGCTCAAGACTAAGATCAACCTCCGCCTGGGCAATCTTCTCCTCCTGCTTTGCAAGATCGTGCTCGGCTGCCTTAAGTTTTTCCTCTCTGGTCGAGAGCTTCTCCTCCTGAGCCTGGGTCTTCTCAGCAACGACCCCAGGCGCATCTCATGAAGAATAAGCTCCATCTCCCGCTCCTAGCGATGACGGGTCCACTTTTCCACCTCGAGAGTGTGCTGGTTATACTCGAGGCAAAGTTATTCTCCACTGTCCAGCGTGGCGGCCAGTTTATTCTTGGCCTCCGCCAGGGCCATGGTGGCATATCGGCGCTGCCGCTCCGCCTCTTCAAGCGTCGTCTAGCTCGCTCTCCCCGCGGCCTCTTCCTGTTTGCGGCCTGCCGCAACCACCTCGCGAAGCTGGCTTCCCAGGAGCTCGAGGCGCTCATACTCCTTGGCCACCACGGTCACTTGGGAGTTAGTCTGGGACCAGATAATGTCGCTGACTTGCTTCACAACATCGTCAGAAAACCCGTCTAAGAAGAGCTTTGGACCGTGATACGTCCAAAACGTATCGTCTTTTCTGAACACTTTTGTTGTTGTTTTCCTCTAAACTTGTGAGTTTTGGATATAACTAAGACGGACTAACGATATTTTCAGCAGAATTACCTTGGTGTCTCGTTTTGTGCAGAAAAATCAACTTTCAGAAATTGCCCTAAAAAGATCCCGAAGTCCTTATTTTACCCGAATACCCCCGGAGCCAGAAGAAGAGCCGGAGGGGGGCAAGGAGGGGCCCACACTATAGTTGGGCGTGCCCCCCCTAGGCCGCGCCGCCTGGTGGTGTGGCTTCCCCAGGCACCCCCTCGGGCTCCCCTTTCGACTACATAACCCCTGTAACCCTAAAACAGAGGGGGCTTTGTCATATTCCAGAGAAACACACCAGAACACCGCCGCCACCTTGAAACTCAATTAGGAGATCAGAAGTTCCTGTTATGGTGCCTACCGGGACTGGGATTCGGGGGAGATCATCGCCATCGTTATTGCCACCACTTCTCCATCAACCATCCATGATTCTCCCATCCATGTTTGAGTAATCCCCGTTGTAGGCTGAGAGGGATGGAAGGGATTGGATGATATTGTTCATGTAATAATGCAATATTGTTAGGGCATGGTGCCTAGTATCCGTTGTTAGTGATGTATATCGTTGTTGCAACTTGTTATGCTTAATGCTTGTCACTAGGGCCCGAGTGCCATGATCTTAGATCTGAATATTTCATTGTTTCATGAGTATAATTATGTTTCTTGATCATATCTGCAAGGTTTTTACACATGTCATTGTCCGGAACCCGAGGACCCAAAGTGACAATAAATGGAACAACCGGAGGGGATGGATGTGATGTGACGATCACATGTGTTCACAGAGTGTTAATGCTTTGCTCCGGTGCTTTATTAAGAGAAGCAGCACCTTAACTACCAGTAGTTTCCCTTGAGGCCCTTCTGCAACGGGTTGGTAGTACAAAAGATGTTGTGCAAGTTTCTCATTGCGAGCACGTACGACTAAATGGGAACACATGCCTATGGGTTTCCTAGAACTTGGATGCTTTATTATCTATCTATCTGCAATGCCCATGTTTTGATTATTATATGAACTATATTATCCATGCAACGCCTGTTCATCCATCCCTATGCCCACAGTACGTTAATCCTGTTGTTTCTTACAATTGCTACTGTTCTTACTATTTTACTCCTGCTGTTATTTTATTACTACTGCTACTATAAAATGTTACCACTGATAAACTATTGCGAGAAAGTCTACTTTCAGGTGCAGCTGAACTGACAACTCATCTGTTAAGGCTTATAAATATTCTTTGGCTCCCCTTGTGTCTAATCAATAAATTTGGGTTTTACTTCCCTCGAAGACTGGTGCGATCCCCTATACTTGTGGGTCATCAAGACTATTTTCTGGCGCCGTTGCCGGGGAGCATAGCTTTATTTATTTGCTCACTTGAACGTGATATTGTTTATTGCAAGCCTTTCATAATGAGTAAAACTCGTGATGGAAAATTCTCCATATTACCATCCACTACAAGGAGAGGTACAACTCTGAACACCTCTGTTTCTCTTGATTCACCGTCTGTAATGAGCAAGCTTCTTAGACCACCACATGTTACACACATTGCTACTTCTGCTGAGTCTAAAAATGCTTCTGATACTTTTGATGATGCTTCTATTGTGCTTGATGATACCGGTTCACTAGGTCCTTTCCTAGATGCTACAAATTCTAGAGCTAAACAAATTGAAAACACTGAAATTCCTAATGAAAATATTGGTACACCTGTTAATTCACCTGAGTCTAGAAAAATTCCTAGTGATGATCTTGAGGAAACCGACATTGAACTTAATGTTGACTTTATTGAAGAAGTTCAAGCTACTACTAGTGCAAGTGCTCTTAAGAGTCTTTTTGCAAGACATGTTGTTAAATTTAAATCTTCTCCTGATGCTAGGTTTGCTACATCTCACATATACATTAAAGATAAGGATTATGATTTCTCTATAGATTTATCTTACATATCTATTGTTGAGAAAGAACCTTTTTGTGGTATTGAAAAAAAAGTGCTATAGAACATATGAATGAGCTTTCATCTTTGAGTAGTTTATTTTCTGATGATATTAAGAAACACACTTACTTTGTTACCAAGATCTTCCCTTTCTCATTGAAATATGAAGCTAAAACTTGGTTTAACAAGTTGTCACCTGGATCTATTTATAGTCCTATGGGTTTGGTTAATGCTTGCTTTCAAAAATGTTTTCCTACTAGTGCTCAACATGCTGCTTTGCAGAATGTCTTTAACTTTAAGCAAATTGAAGGAGAGAAAATGCCTGAATCTTGGTCAAGGTTTTGTTCTTTAATAAGAGCTAGCCCTGGAAATCCATTACCCAAAAATGAGCTCCCAGATATATTTTATAATGGACTAACTGTTGAATCTAGGACATACTGGATAGTTGTGCTGGTTGTGTTTTCAGGAAAAGAACTCCAGAGAAAAAGCTGAGGAATTATTGGCTAAATGTCACGACCCCGGACCCAAAGATATACATACCGTTATGTGCTCCTAGCCATGGACTCATAAGGGCTTCAGGGTTACCAGCCCCGGCCGCAACAAACAACGGCAGGCAGACTGGATTCATCGGCACGTAGTCCGGATCCCCAGTCTACTACTCCTTGTGTCCACGCTTGTCATAACCAACTACGCATATCAAAGCGTCCACGAATCGAATGAAACTGAAGGAAACGGGACCAAAGCTATACAGAGATGCTATGTGTCCAGAAAGTGCAACAACAATCAAGGGTTACTGGGGTTACCTCGCCCCAGGCCGATCAAATCGACAGGCGGGCTCGGACATGGATCATCGGCTCCACAACCCCTCGACTGCGACAACTATGCAGGCATAGCCAAAACTGTATAACAATGAGCTCGAAACCAACAACCGATCAAAGCAGTACTCTAAACATGAAGCTTTATTAACAGGTGTTACTTGAGTATAGCTTACAAACAGAGGTCACACGACCCAACATTACATCAGACAACGGAAGGCAAATTATGTTGCTAATCAACAAGAACCAAAAAGGCCTAAGAGGCCGCAACATAAGGCGACGTCCCAGCCCATAGATTCCAGGCTGCTACCTGGGAACCCCAAACTACTCGTCGATGTCCACGTTGAATCACCACCGATGTGAGATCTTCTCCTGAACCAAAATTAAGCAAACCTGAGTACGGGAGGTACTCAACAAGACTTAGTTAACCTATTATATATCTGCTATCTTCAGAAAGGTTTTATGAAGGTCATTTTGCGTAAAGCCATCTTTGTTTTCCAAGTTGAGGAAGGAATAGCACGTCTCATAGAGTATTTTGAAAACAGATGAGAAAGCTACTCAACTACTGATATCATCATCTTTTTAGTCCACCGAAACATATCAGCACCTCGTGCTTCAAAGATCACCTCCTCCAATTGTTCCACACTATCTCATGCTACAAGGTAACCCCTCTCGGCATCTCCGAGGAGGCATCCTTAAATCGTTATCAGCAAGTTTTAGTCATTCCGTTTAAGTTATCTATGATCACAGAATCCGTCACCAAGTCGTCTTTAACCGCAGACACGACTTTTCGAAAAGATTTAACCCTGCAGGGGTGTACAACTTTACCCACACGTACCAACCGACTCTTAGTGCCACCAGGGTTAGCACTAGTCCGGGAAGTACCGGCAGAGGGTGGTCGATTCCGAGCCTTTACCTTGTCGAACCATATCCATGAGTCAACCCAAACAGGGCCACCCCGTCAACAGGGAGTTGGCCACCTCCTGACGGCACCTGTTCTGTGAGTCGGGAACAAGATCCGTGTACGTCCATCACTTGTCCCGGTCACGACCTAATTTTCTCCAAAACATTTTCCGACTCACACGCAGATGGAAAGCTCAAACTACGTGGCTCATGGATAAGGTTAAACAAGTTAGTCAGCCGGGCGGGGTTCATCGGCCCACGTGTGGCTGTACGCTCAGTCTTGGCTCGAAGGCGAGAACTCGCTCCTAGGGGCATGAACAGGACAAAACGCCACAACCCATTGTGGCCTCACATCCATGCCGTGATTAGTCAAGTTATCAAAGGTAACTCAAATCATAAACACCTGACATGGTAGATTCACGCATTGGCCAGAAACATCAACTAGGCATGGCTAAGCAAGACTCACAAGGTTTAGCGGAGCACGCACAAACAAACCTATAGCTGCTAGGTGAAGTGGATCAGGATATCTAGGTTATGCAGTATATAGGAGAACTCTATCTACTGACATCAAATAGTTTGGAACCGAAATGCAAAGTACGAGATTCAAATCACTTTGAAATCATATATGAGCAGATAAGAGGTTATGCTTGCCTTGGTTATAAGAAAACCAGATAAAGAATCTTCTGGAATAAGTGCTTGACTTGTCGGTTAAGATCAAGTATTCGCCATTGGATTGTTGGCCTTCACTTCGGAGTCACGTTCTACCGAGGGGAAACAACACCGAAAGAGAAAACAACAATCAAACATGGCATCGATGCAATGCGCAATATGTATGCATGAGCAAGTTAATGCACTGAAATAAAGCCCTAAACATGATCGTTGGGTTGCTAGGGTTCGTATGTCAGTTAGGCAGTTTTACTGAAATTATCCCGAAATGGACCCCGGAGGGGGTTTCGGGCGATTCTGAAAGTGAGTACCATTTTAGTTGCTCAAATTGGTTTGGAAACATCATAAACAGGTTGCATTTATCATTTTGAGCAAATTGGTATATAACTTTTAATTTTCTAATTTTAGTGAATAAAATCTTATTTTTCTATTTTTAAATGAATTAACAATATTAAATAAAGCCATTTTTTGGACTTTCTCAAACATATATGAAAAAGACATATTTGGAAAGATTACATTTTTCTGAGAATAACCATATTTTTATTTTATTTTTCTTATTAATATTTTAACAGTTATTCAATTATCAATTTTTACTCTTTTTCTGGAATTTCTGGAAATGTTAAAAAGGGAGTTATGACATCACTGTGATGTCATCCATGCATCATCAGAGAAGATCTTCTCTGTTTCAAACAAATTCGAAGGAATCAATGTTTTACTCGTGGAATTGATTGGGGCATCACGTAGAGGTGGTCGTGGGGAACCTAGGGAACACGATGCCACTATCTTACGGTCGCCGGAAGCTCGCCGGCTTCCATGGCCGACGGCGGCCGGAGGGGGAGCTCGATGGCCGTGAGTTTCCGAGGGGGAGGGAGATGGAGGGGAGTACCAAGAGGTGCAGTGGCTCACCGCGGTGGTGATGGAACAGACGGAGGGGCCGGAGGAGCTCGGAATCGCCGGCGACCAGCGACGGGGTCCGGCGGCCGGACGCGACGAAGACGGCCCGATTGCAGAGGCTCCGGCCACCTCGGCTCTCAGGAATTGTTGAGGAGGGGGAGGAGACCACGGCGGAGCTGCCTGCGACATCAAATAGTCCGGGGGCGGCCGGAGAGGCGGCCATCGACGGCGGCCACGACGAGCTAGGGTCGGCCTCGCGAGCAAAAATACAGGGAGGGAGAGGGAGCAGAGGGCTGAGGGAGAGAAACAGAGGAAGTCGGGTGCTCTCCTGATGTGGTTATCCTCTCGGAAAGACAAAGCATGAGGTGGAATCGACGTCGGTGCTGCCTCCACGCACCTGCTCCTACTGGCAGGAGGTTGAAGATGAAGGAAAACTTACGAAAACCCCCTGCGGTTTTTGGAAACAGCAGCAATGTCCTTTTTCTTTTAAAAACAGAACAAAAACCATTTATTTGAGGGCCTTTTTACAAAGGAAAAATTTGGCAAAAATAACTTTTGGAAAGCTTGTGAAATTTCCAACAAAACCATGCTTTGCTTTGGGGTATTTGAAATATTTTTCAACACAAATTTTTAGGAACCAAAATCAGTGCTTTTTGTGGGATTTTCTCCAACCAATTAAATTCACAAATTAAATTGTTTAAAACATGATTTGAATTTTTGATTCATGCATGTATGAGATGCCAACAACACCACAACCCTAATTTAGCAAAAATTGGGGTGTTACAAATCTACCCCCCTTACAAGAATCTCGTCCCGAGATTCCCGAAGGAGAAGAAAGAAGGAACACCGGTTTTGAACGATCTTCTTGAACCTTACGGTTCTCTTCTCGAAGAGGTTGATTCGTAGCGCTTGCGAAGATTCTTCAGCGATTACACCTTAGGTGAGAGGGAAAAACTCTTAAGATTTGATCTTCACGAAGATCGAGTATCTCATGGATAACTCATGACAGGATGTTCATAAAGAAATTTTTGAGTTAACAGGCATGAAACACATCAAAGTAACAGAGGGAATATGAGAAGGTTTCAAGTTTGCGGACGATGGTTCTTGAAAGGATTTAGAATATGAGCTTTGCACAAGACTTTAAATCCTTTTGGAAAAGAACGGTTGGACAACTTGTGACGTCGAGGTTTCTTCAAAATAGAATACCAAGATGGAAAGGATTGCCTTGGATATCACAACGCAATATCCGTAGACGAGGGAAACACAAGAAAACACTGTAATTCGTGCGTCCGAGAATTTGGATACGGGATTATGTTCACTCTTCGGAGTGGACACGGAAGATAACGGAACTTCCATTCCGCCGAATCTTGTCAAAAACATTGTCAACGATCGGGATGTTACTTCACGGCAGAAGATGAGTAACCAAAGGATGTTGTAACACTGTAATTAGGGAGGAATTCTTGATCACTTCATACGGATGGGTAACCAACGGAGATTGAAACACCGGAAAGAAAATAGGGAATCTCTTTCCTATTGTGGTTTGGACGTAGCAATACATCTACCACATGGTTAAGATCCCATGGCTGAAGTGACTGACAAATTCACACAATGTGTGAGATGAACAGAACTTCAAGTACTAACAACTTGAAAAAAGGGGAACTGATCAATGGTGGTTACAAAACACCACGAGTTTTCTCATGATGAACTTGTTTCCACTGAAAGAAAAGTTTGGAGGATCAACGGAGAGATATTGGAAAGATCAACTTCCAGGTTCTCCTGGATGTTCTAGATACCGATAGTAGGCTCACGACAAGCCTTCTATAGGTCATCCAGTCAAAGATGAACTCCGGTTTGGAAGAACGGGGAGGAAACTTGTTAGAATAAGCCAGACAAGAATTCTCACGGAGAGTGGTTGTTCTTACGGATTCAAAGAGATATGACATTAGGCCTTCCGGCTAATGGTGTCAACCACAACATCAACCATGCCGGATTTTGAAAAGACCTAATTCAATACCCTTGGGAAAACACCAACCATCGTTGCTGCTTGAGATTCAGCTCTGGTTAGTGGATTGAATAACTGAGACTCAACGTGTTTGATCGAATAGCTTGCACCGTTTATCAACGAGATACGTATGTTGGATTCTCAAGATATGGACTACGATGCCACACTCGAGAAGATGAGTGAGATCGCAGAACTCATGTATTAGCAACTTGTGGAAGACGGTTGCACCTACATGGACTGCTTGCGATGAAACACATCAGAGTCCTTGGTGGGAAGATGATTACAAAGATAACGAAGTTCATAGACTTTTTCTCTTTACGAACAATCAGTCAGTGGCTTAGTGTGGATGTAAACTTCTTCGGATGGATGGAGGTAACAACCTACCGTCTCAAGAGTAATCTACACCTGCATGACCAACTTGGGGTTATTCCCGAAGGAACAAGAAAACTTTACTCGAATCCACGGCGACAACTTTCACCATAAGCACATGGACTGGAGTAAGCCACTTCGAACCTCTAGAACACTACTTCGTGATGACACAAAGGTGGTTCGCAAAGGTTTCCAACATTAGTGCCATTTGTTCAGCATGAACCTCTTGCAACTTGGGAAAAATAGGAATGTCATCGATGGGATCGAGAACATGACTATAAAAACACTCCAAGAAGAGGGATTCATATGATATATGAACGAGGCAAAATATTGGTTAGACCAAAGGACATGAAGGTGTACTCGGGCAAAACACTATGAGTGAAAACACCATCAAGATAGTCCTTGAATCTGAGCTTGATCTAACGATAGCCCAAATCAAATCAAGGTTAGAAATATAGCATGTCCATTAAGGAGATACTATCCTGCTTCAACACAAAGGAAACTAGACATCCCTTCACGAAGGATCAAGTTAGGCGGAGCTTTTGCCTTTCAACTCTCCAAGTTGTTGTTTAAGCTCAACCAACTAGTCCAAGGTGTCTAGCGTAGTTCCTTGGAGAAAAGAGTAGTTTCAAACTACCCCTCATTTAGACATCACGGCCAGGTAAAACCTGGTGATACTTCTAGAGAGGCAACCAGAATATCACGAACCACCGAAATGTCCTGGAGTTCAAAAGGAGGTTTGCTTTTCAAAGCAACTGATATGGTCTGGAGAGCTTTGGCACGAACCTAACTCCTTGACCAAGAATGTGCACCGGAATAAACGGATTTGGTAACACAGTCTTCTTCAAATAGAGGCTGGGTGACCAGTAGTGCTAAGAAGGATACAGATGTTTCTTAGATCTTCCGAAGCAATGGAACTTGCTAGGAACATCTGATGCACACCTCAATGCACACCCAACATTCTTGAGCATTCCAGCTTGGAGTGAAGGTGGTTAAAGATGTGTAAGAGCATCACCTCATCAACAAGGCCATGAAACTTAACAAGACCTCTTAATACAAAATAAAGCGATACTCGAAGGTGGAACTGAACAGAATGGAAGCTGATGAAACTTCTTTATTCTGTGGATTACAAAACTTTGACCTGGTCCTAGAGATGAACGAGGTACTGGAGTTTGTTTCTCCCGACATTCCAAGGTGGAACGTTCTGACGGATCACAAGAGCAAATGCATTGGAAAAATCCAACACACATATGCAACCCGTATTTCAAACAGTAGATGAGGTTTGGAAGCAAGCAAAGAATAGGAACGTGCTCTTGGAAAATACTGAGATCACGTTGGATGCACGGGGCAATACTCATGTGTAGAACCCATGCAAAAAGGTTGGTATAGCTGAACCAAGAACAAAGACGTAGATGCCATGATGATCACTCCTGCGGTGATCCCTTTTGGTTCCTAGAGAAAACCTATGGCTATTAGAGCTGAGATTTCCTAGCCATCTCGAGGTAGAACGAATTCTTCAGGATCCAGAGAAACAGAACTTGGGTTAAAGGTCAGCATCCTATACTGATGGCGTGGGCATCACATGGTTATGAAATCACATGACTCAACCCACCACAATTCAGCACATTCCGGGACCTTCGGTTCAAGTCCAAAGTTGAAAACACAACGAAAGGAGTAACTACTCTCTTAATGTCTTAAAGGACACTATGAATAGTAATCACGAAGTATCTTTCAAAAAACAACATAGCTCCGAAAGAATTTGAGCAGGGGGTAACAGATACATTCGAGATGGAAAGCAGATCTCGAGGTTCAGGATTTAGAACTTGGAAACATATAGGAATATGGAATCCGGACAACTCTGAGAGATTGGAATGGAAAGGAAATCTCCCAGATTAAGAGATAACGGAATATGGAACACACACGACTCTAGAAACTCATAACTAGGTCAACTTGGGTAAAAGACGTCCTTGCCAGAGAAGGCACCTAGATTTTGAATGACTAGAAGGGATAGCAAAACCTTTTCAAATCAAAACAGGTAAGGTGACCCAGAGTTAGAGCGATACCAGATAAGGAGTAAAAAGAATCCTAAGAAGGTTTTTCACAATCCATTTGGAGTTTTAAAGTAGTTTACACAAACACTAGACTCAACATCGACCAAGCAGTAGGGTTTTCCTACAGGCAGTCCTGCTCTGATACCAAGACTTGTCACAACCCCGGACCCAAAGATATACATACCGTTATGTGCTCCTAGCCATGGACTCACAAGGGCTTCAGGGTTACCAGCCCCGGCCGCAACAAACAACGGCAGGCAGACTGGATTCATCGGCACGTAGTCCGAATCCCCAGTCTACTACTCCTTGTGTCCACGCTAGTCATAACCAACTACGCATATCAAAGCGTCCACGAATCGAATGAAACTGAAGGAAACGGGACCAAAGCTATACAGAGATGCTATGTGTCCAGAAAGTGCAACAACAATCAAGGGTTACTGGGGTTACCTCGCCCCAGGCCGATCAAATCGACAGGCGGGCTCGGACATGGATCATCGGCTCCACAACCCCTCGACTGCGACAACTATGCAGGCATAGCCAAAACTGTATAACAATGAGCTCGAAACCAACAACCGATCAAAGCAGTACTCTAAACATGAAGCTTTATTAACAGGTGTTACTTGAGTATAGCTTACAAACAGAGGTCACACGACCCAACATTACATCAGACAACGGAAGGCAAATTATGTTGCTAATCAACAAGAACCAAAAAGGCCTAAGAGGCCGCAACATAAGGCGACGTCCCAGCCCATAGATTCCAGTCTGCTACCTGGGAACCCCAAACTACTCGTCGATGTCCACGTTGAATCACCACCGATGTGAGATCTTCTCCTGAACCAAAATTAAGCAAACCTGAGTACGGGAGGTACTCAACAAGACTTAGTTAACCTATTATATATCTGCTATCTTCAGAAAGGTTTTATGAAGGTCATTTTGCGTAAAGCCATCTTTGTTTTCCAAGTTGAGGAAGGAATAGCACGTCTCATAGAGTATTTTGAAAACAGATGAGAAAGCTACTCAACTACTGATATCATCATCTTTTTAGTCCACCGAAACATATCAGCACCTCGTGCTTCAAAGATCACCTCCTCCAATTGTTCCACACTATCTCATGCTACAAGGTAACCCCTCTCGGCATCTCCGAGGAGGCATCCTTAAATCGTTATCAGCAAGTTTTAGTCATTCCGTTTAAGTTATCTATGATCACAGAATCCGTCACCAAGTCGTCTTTAACCGCAGACACGGCTTTTCGAAAAGATTTAACCCTGCAGGGGTGTACAACTTTACCCACACGTACCAACCGACTCTTAGTGCCACCAGGGTTAGCACTAGTCCGGGAAGTGCCGGCAGAGGGTGGTCGATTCCGAGCCTTTACCTTGTCGAACCATATCCATGAGTCAACCCAAACAGGGCCACCCCGTCAACAGGGAGTTGGCCACCTCCTGACGGCACCTGTTCTGTGAGTCGGGAACAAGATCCGTGTACGTCCATCACTTGTCCCGGTCACAACCTAATTTTCTCCAAAACATTTTCCGACTCACACGCAGATGGAAAGCTCAAACTACGTGGCTCATGGATAAGGTTAAACAAGTTAGTCAGCCGGGCGGGGTTCATCGGCCCACGTGTGGCTGTACGCTCAGTCTTGGCTCGAAGGCGAGAACTCGCTCCTAGGGGCATGAACAGGACAAAACGCCACAACCCATTGTGGCCTCACATCCATGCCGTGATTAGTCAAGTTATCAAAGGTAACTCAAATCATAATCACCTGACATGGTAGATTCACGCATTGGCCAGAAACATCAACTAGGCATGGCTAAGCAAGACTCACAAGGTTTAGCGGAGCACGCACAAACAAACCTATAGCTGCTAGGTGAAGTGGATCAGGATATCTAGGTTATGCAGTATATAGGAGAACTCTATCTACTGACATCAAATAGTTTGGAACCGAAATGCAAAGTACGAGATTCAAATCACTTTGAAATCATATATGAGCAGATAAGAGGTTATGCTTGCCTTGGTTATAAGAAAACCAGATAAAGAATCTTCTGGAATAAGTGCTTGACTTGTCGGTTAAGATCAAGTATTCGCCATTGGATTGTTGGCCTTCACTTCGGAGTCACGTTCTACCGAGGGGAAACAACACCGAAAGAGAAAACAACAATCAAACATGGCATCGATGCAATGCGCAATATGTATGCATGAGAAAGTTAATGCACTGAAATAAAGCCCTAAACATGATCGTTGGGTTGCTAGGGTTCGTATGTCAGTTAGGCAGTTTTACTGAAATTATCCCGAAATGGACCCCGGAGGGGGTTTCGGGCGATTCTGAAAGTGAGTACCATTTTAGTTGCTCAAATTGGTTTGGAAACATCATAAATAGGTTTCATTTATCATTTTGAGCAAATTGGTATATAACTTTTAATTTTCTAATTTTAGTGAATAAAATCTTATTTTTCTATTTTTAAATGAATTAACAATATTAAATAAAGCCATTTTTTGGACTTTCTCAAACATATATGAAAAAGACATATTTGGAAAGATTACATTTTTCTGAGAATAACCATATTTTTATTTTATTTTTCTGATTAATATTTTAACAGTTATTCAATTATCAATTTTTACTCTTTTTCTGGAATTTCTGGAAATGTTAAAAAGGGAGTTATGACATCACTGTGATGTCATCCATGCATCATCAGAGAAGATCTTCTCTGTTTCAAACAAATTCGAAGGAATCAATGTTTTACTCGTGGAATTGATTGGGGCATCACGTAGAGGTGGTCGTGGGGAACCTAGGGAACACGATGCCACTATCTTACGGTCGCCGGAAGCTCGCCGGCTTCCATGGCCGACGGCGGCCGGAGGGGGAGCTCGATGGCCGTGAGTTTACGAGGGGGAGGGAGATGGAGGGGAGTACCAAGAGGTGCAGTGGCTCACCGCGGTGGTGATGGAACAGACGGAGGGGCCGGAGGAGCTCGGAATCGCCGGCGACCAGCGATGGGGTCAGGCGGCCGGACGCGACGAAGACGGCCCGATTGCAGAGGCTCCGGCCACCTCGGCTCTCAGGAATTGTTGAGGAGGGGGAGGAGACCACGGCGGAGCTGCCTGCGACATCAAATAGTCCGGGGGCGGCCGGAGAGGCGGCCATCGACGGCGGCCACGACGAGCTAGGGTCGGCCTAGCGAGCAAAAATACAGAGAGGGAGAGGGAGCAGAGGGCTGAGGGAGAGCAACAGAGGAAGTCGGGTGCTCTCCTGGTGTGGTTATCCTCTCGGAAAGACAAAGCATGAGGTGGAATCGATGTCGGTGCTGCCTCCACGCACCTGCTCCTACTGGCAGGAGGTTGAAGAAGAAGGAAAACTTACGAAAACCCCCTGCGGTTTATGGAAACAGCAGCAATGTCCTTTTTCTTTTAAAAACAGAACAAAAACCATTTATTTGAGGGCCTTTTTACAAAGGAAAAATTTGGCAAAAATAACTTTTGGAAAGCTTGTGAAATTTCCAACAAAACCATGCTTTGCTTTGGGGTATTTGAAATATTTTTCAACACAAATTTTTAGGAACCAAAATCAGTGCTTTTTGTGGGATTTTCTCCAACCAATTAAATTCACAAATTAAATTGTTTAAAACATGATTTGAATTTTTTATTCATGCATGTATGAGATGCCAACAACACCACAACCCTAATTTAGCAAAAATTGGGGTGTTACACTAAAATAGCCAAAAATCATGATGATTGGACTATACCTGAGCCTACACCAACACCAGAACCAACAGCAATACCAACACCCAAGAATAGGGGAATGATTGAATTAAATGATGAAGTGATGAGGGAAGACCAGAAATCTCTTAAAGAGAGGGGTATTAAATCTAAAGATGTGAAGAATTTACCACCTATAGAAAAATTATGTAAGCCAATTCCTCATCCACCCACAGTTGAGGTACACTCTCTCCAATATTTTGATAACAGAGATATTCCCTATTCCAAACCACCTAATAGACGCTTAGATGAATTTGATAATTATGTTGTTAAGCAAGTGTCGCACCCAGACTTCTAGGGGTACTCACAGTCCGCTAAACAGTAGATAAATGGCTTACGGGGCATACCGTCACCCGCATCTCAATATGAGTAGGCCAACACGTAAACGTGTGACAACCATTCTCTACTATTCATCGTCTGCGCAAACCATCCCATAGAAATCCAGATACTTCCATTGACGTACTTCATAACATACACACATGGTACGTCAACGGCATTTGAACAAGTGATATCACAACAGATCTCTAAGACACAAAAGATTGAAATAAGTTGCAAATAGCTCTCACTAGAGCAGAGATAGCAAATACAATCATACAGAGGACACATGTCCCAACAATTCATCATTACAACACAGCGGAAGCATTCAACATGTCTGAGTACAGACATGATCCAAATAGGCCTAAGAGGCCGGAAACGAAAAGACGGAGCCCATCCACGAAGTCTCGGATCCTGCCCGGGTCCGCTATCTACTCGTCAGCAGCCTCGTCATACTCCACGTAGTAGCCACCATGGGGATCTTCGGAAACGTAGTCTGCGGAAACCACAGCCCCAAAGGGGTCAGTACATAAACGTACTGGCAAGCAAGACTCACAATTCACCAAAGTGTACCCAACAACATCAAGCACAGATGCTTTGGGTTCAACGGAAGAAAGGGTGATACAAAAGATGCGGCAGCTGGCTGCACTAACCAACTACAGATACATGCTACAACTTCCGACTAACAGAAAGGGGATAAGATAGCGTATCGTAACCCACCTACCAACTAACTCCAAACAAACCCATCCTGGATCTCGCCCCTTATCCGAAGAAGCAATCCGAGGATAACTCACACAGTTGGATTAATGATGGGTTCAAGTTATTGTGTCAATAAGACTATTACTAGTCAAGTTATCATTAGTTAGGTGTAAGTTGTTCTGAGTACTTGTTAGCCAGTACTTTCACCAAGTCATCCATAACCGCGGAAAACACGGCTTCTCGAGAAGATTTACCCTGCAGGGGTGCACCAATTTGGCCGTACACGTAAGAATAACCCGCCAGATGGAATGGCCTTTCCACCAAGCGGGGCACTCAACACAACTCAACTCTTCTTCGCATCAAGCCCAAAGAACCCCGTGCAATTGAGCGCACGGCTAATCAAGCCCCACGAAGAAAAGGGGACCCTCATAGCACTCTAAGAACGTGTCTCCCTAAATGCCGACTACAAAAGTTCCACCCTGGCGCCAAGGGTTCGCACCTGCATATGCATGCGGCAAATGGAAAACCCGAACTAAATGAGGCGATTTGGACGAGATGCGAATCGAATCAAATTGAGGGGGGCGCCCATACACGCTTCCCACATGCGGTTAGTGCGCTCATCATGGATCAGTAGACAAGACCCTTTTCCTAATTAGGGTCGACACTAGCAGGCCTCAAAACCACGCCGGGCCTCCTGCCGGTGCCTTATCATCAAATTAGCATTACCTCAAAATTAACAGGTTGTTGTTTAACAGCGAGCCCCATAACATGATAAAATAAGGTAACAGAAAGTACCGGACAACAGACTCGAGCAAAACCACCCTAAGCATGCTAGTAAGACACATGCAACAAGCAAAAGGTTATAGGTGTGGAGGTGAGGCTATATCAGGGTTAAAGGATAACATGTGATAGGATCGAACAGAAGCAACGATTCATAGGGCTAGCAGAATAGACAACGGAAAGTATCGGTATCCAATGTGGAAAGGAACACAATGGTTCATGTGAGTGAATACTTGCCTGCAAGCTCAGCAGCCTGGTACTGAGCTAACTCCTCAGGAGGGGTGTCGTAAGCCTCATCTGTCTCAACGTCGTCGTCTATTCGAGAAGAAGCAAACAAACAACGCAGAGAGACAAACAATCAATAACATGGCATAGTGCACAATCATGGGATGATGCATGACCATTTAATTGATGCATCAAAATAAACTAGTTGACATGGTAACATAACATGATTAAATGGACCCACATGCAATTTGGATTGCATATGGAAAGGTCCATGAGTTAAGGTTGAAATAATTGTTCTACAACTAACCAATAGGTGAAAGTGGGTTAGTATGATGCATGGATGAGGAAAACAGAAAGAAAGCAACCTTAGGTGCAATTTGAAATAAGGTTTACCAAGTTTAGGATTTTAGTTATTAAGTTATGGAATTTTGGTTCCTTAAAGGTGCTACACAAGCATTTGTTGTTTTCACCAATTTTAATTGTTCAAAATAGATAACAAAGTTCATATTTGAAAAGAACACAAGATTTTAGTTGGAATACATGTTTCACTTGTTGAAAAAGGAATTAAGATGAATTAATTATGAATTAAACAAGTTTAAGCAAGATTTAAATGAATTTAAATCAAGTATGAATTTATTTGAATTTTTATTTGTTCAAAACATTAAATTAAATTCATATTTGAAAAGTTTATACTTTGCTGGTTTGAAAACATATTTCATAAGTGCAAAAATAATTTAATTTGATCAAGTTATGAATTTAACAATATTAAATGATTTAAACAAGGTTTAAATTATTTAACCAATTTTAATTATCCAAAACATGAAACAAAGTTTATATTTGAAAAGGTGGTTCAATTTAGCATGGAAAACATATTTTATTTGTTGAAAATGGATTTAAAATGAGCAAGTTATTAATTTGGCAATTTTAAATGCATTAATTAATAAACAGTTGTTTTCAGCAATTTAAATTATTCAAAACAGCAAACAAAGTTGATATTTGCAAAGTACATGAAAAATTGAATGGAAAACATATTTAGTTTGTTGAATTTGGAATTTTTATGCCCAAGTTATGAATTTTGCAAAATTAAATGAATTAAACAAGGATTCAAATATTTCACCAATTTAAAATATTCAAAACAGTAAACAAAATTTATATTTAGGTAGAGTATTTAATTTGGAGTAGAAAACATATTTAAAATGTTGAATTTGGAGTTAAAATGAATTATTTATGCAATTTCCAAAATTAGGTATTATTCTGCCATTTAATTATCAGTTAGGGACTTAGAAAAATAACACAGGAACCTAGAAGTTTAATAGCAGGGACTTGGGTGCAATTAGCAGTTTGTTTGGGTTGTGAAAAATAAAAAGGAAAAATGGGGGTTTAATCCCGCGGGGGTGGGATTCGAACCCACCACCCCCTGTGTGTTGCGCTGCTGCGCTAGCCACTGCGGTGGTGCTGTGAGTTGTGACAGGTAAGGCTCCCGTTTGGTTAAGAGGTAACGCCCCCGGCCTGTACTGACGAAACTGAAGGAGTCCTTCAGTTAACTGACAGCGCACAGAACCGATCGCAGAACGGAAACGACGGCGAGGCTCGCCGGGGCTGCTGTTGCGAGCGCGGGAGGGGCGCCGTGCGCGTGTGGTGCAGAGAGGAGGGAAAGCTTGGGAGGAGAGACGATAGGAGGGGGTGATCACCTTGACCTGTCGAGCGGACAACGACGGGGCGGAGCAGGGAGGCGACGGTGGCGATGTCGAGGATGGCGGCGGCGACTCCGTGGATCCCGGCCCGTGCTGAGGGGTGGAGGATGACGAGGGAGGCGAGGGGGATCCATTCCCGCCGTGGAGATCTCCCGACACCGACCCCTGCGACCACTACACCCTCGTCAACATGCGGCCATGGTGGGTTTCGGTGGGGTTCAGGTTCAGTTACAGAGGGAGGTGCAGAGAGGGAGGAAAATGGAGGCGGGGAGAGAGGAAGGGGGAGATAGGTCTAGGGTTAGGGGAGAGGGCACGGGCCTAGGGTTATAGGGGAGGGGGAGGAGCTCCTGGCCGTTGCTGCTGCTCTGAACCTTACGTGGATGCAGTGGATGTCGAGCCGTACAGAGGTTGAAGATGAGGTGGGGGTATCGGGCCTGAGGGAGATGGTGGGCTGGGCCTGCCCCTCTCTCTGCGCTGGTTGCTTTTTATTTTTTTGTTCTATTTTTTTTTTTTGCAGATTTGAGAAAGGGAGAAAAGGAAGGGGGTTTAGTTATTAGAAAAAATAGGAAAATTTTGGTATAGTGTAATTATGGTAACAGCAACATTGTAAACTTTTGTTTTTCCAAAAAATTTGAAATTATTTGATGTTTTCCATTTGTTTGAAATTGAATGAAATTTGCTATTAAATGAGTTATTAAAAAGACCCATTTAAATAGGGTGAACCCTTAAGCTTATTTGAAACAAATGATGGAGGTGTTTTGTCATTTTCATAATTTTCAAAAGGGTTGCTGTTTTGGAAATTAATTGAATTTGAAAATGGTTTGGTATTAGATGAATTATTGATAGAAACAAATCAATAGTTTTGAGATTACAACTTTAATGGAAACAAATGATTGTTTTGATTTGAATATTCATTTGGAAAATTGTAACATCACAAGTATGAAACAAAAGGTTTGAATTTTGATTTGAAATTCAAATAGAAAACAAAGGAAAACAAAGAAAAACAAAGGAAAACAAATGGAAAACAAAGCAAAACAAATGCAATGAACATGATGTCATGATGCAAAACATAAAATAACAAAGAGCAAACATTCTAATGGTTATTTTTCATACTTGGGATGTTACAAAACGCCCCCCCTTGAAGGAATCGCGCCCCGAGATTCCTACTAAGAAAAGAAAAGGTCTGGATACTTCTTGCGAAGATCCTCTTGAGCTGTGACACGTGAAACACATCGTGCACCTTGGATAGTTTTTCTGGAAGTTCAAAACGATAGGCATTCCTGGCAACTCTTCTGGAAAGACGCCAGGGAATTCACAAACCACCGGAACATTTTCGAGTAAAGGTAGAGGTTTTGTATGGAGGGTGTATAGTTGAATGGAACTTGATTCATTTGGAGAATTGACTATCTGGCCAGAAGGGTGGAACAGAGTTATTGATTAGACACCGGTAGAAGAACTGAAGTGGGAAGCAACAACAAGTTTTCAACGGACGAAAAGGATGTTGAGAAGAACAGGATATCGAAGCAACATCGGGAAAACACGAGACCAAAACACTCCTGAGGTACTACGGAAAAACCCATCCGGGCTTCTAAAGGATCAATATCTACTGCTTAAGGAATAGAGGATCTGCTTCCGGGGCTTACACGCCTCCGTTCTCAATCATGAGTTGGCAACATGATAAATCATGTCACAACCACCTCCATTCCTATGGTCTAGTAGATATAACTATCCTAGAGAAACCAGGATACGTGAAACCCTAACTTGAAAGTTTAAATGAGAAGAGAAAACAACGTTGCACTTCCTTACCAGAATAGGGAGGGTGGGTGGGGAAAGAAGAAAAAGAACAGAATTCCTACTCTCACGTTTCATTTTTCCTATATAGCTACAAAATAGTTTCTAGACTCAACTGCGACCAGTAAAAAGGGATCCTACAGGCAGACAGGCTCTGATACCATTTGTCGCACCCAGACTTCTAGGGGATACTCACAGTCCATAAACAGTAGATAAATGGCTTACGGGTCATACCGGCACCCGCATCTCAATATGAGTAGGCCAACACGTAAACGTGTGACAACCATTCTCTACTATTCATCGTCTGCGCAAACCATCCCATAGAAATCCAGATACTTCCATTGACTTACTTCATAACATACACACATGGTACGTCAACGGCATTTGAACAAGTGATATCACAACAGATCTCTAAGACACAAAATATTGAAATAAGTTGCAAATAGCTCTCACTAGAGCAGAGATAGCAAATACAATCATACAGAGGACACATGTCCCAACAATTCATCATTACAACACAGCGGAAGCATTCAACATGTCTGAGTACAGACAAGATCCAAATAGGCCTAAGAGGCCGGAAACGAAAAGACGGAGCCCATCCACGAAGTCTCGGATCCTGCCCGGGTCCGCTATCTACTCGTCAGTAGCCTCGTCATACTCCACGTAGTAGCCACCATGGGGATCTTCGGAAACGTAGTCTGCGGAAACCACAGCCCCAAAGGGGTCAGTACATAAACGTACTGGCAAGCAAGACTCACAATTCACCAAAGTGTACCCAACAACATCAAGCACAGATGCTTTGGGTTCAACGGAAGAAAGGGTGATACAAAAGATGCGGCAGCTGGCTGCACTAACCAACTACAGATACATGCTACAACTTCCGACTAACAGAAAGGGGATAAGATAGCGTATCGTAACCCACCTACCAACTAACTCCAAACAAACCCATCCTGGATCTCGCCCCTTATCCGAAGAAGCAATCCGAGGATAACTCACACAGTTGGATTAATGATGGGTTCAAGTTATTGTGTCAATAAGACTATTACTAGTCAAGTTATCATTAGTTAGGTGTAAGTTGTTCTGAGTACTTGTTAGCCAGTACTTTCACCAAGTCATCCATAACCGCGGAAAACACGGCTTCTCGAGAAGATTTACCCTGCAGGGGTGCACCAATTTGGCCGTACACGTAAGAATAACCCGCCAGATGGAATGGCCTTTCCACCAAGGGGGGCACTCAACACAACTCAAATCTTCTTCGCATCAAGCCCAAAGAACCCCGTGCAATTGAGCGCACGGCTAATCAAGCCCCACGAAGAAAAGGGGACCCTCATAGCACTCTAAGAACGTGTCTCCCTAAATGCCGACTACAAAAGTTCCACCCTGGCGCCAAGGGTTCGCACCTGCATATGCATGCGGCAAATGGAAAACCCGAACTAAATGAGGCGATTTGGACGAGATGCGAATCGAATCAAATTGAGGGGGGCGCCCATACACGCTTCCCACATGCGGTTAGTGCGCTCATCATGGATCAGTAGACAAGACCCTTTTCCTAATTAGGGTCGACACTAGCAGGCCTCAAAACCACGCCGGGCCTCCTGCCGGTGCCTTATCATCAAATTAGCATTACCTCAAAATTAACAGGTTGTTGTTTAACAGCGAGCCCCAGAACATGATAAAATAAGGTAACAGAAAGTAACGGACAACAGACTCGAGCAAAACCACCCTAAGCATGCTAGTAAGACACATGCAACAAGCAAAAGGTTATAGGTGTGGAGGTGAGGCTATATCAGGGTTAAAGGATAACATGTGATAGGATCGAACAGAAGAAACGATTCATAGGGCTAGCAGAATAGACAACGGAAAGTATCGGTATCCAATGTGGAAAGGAACACAATGGTTCATGTGAGTGAATACTTGCCTGCAAGCTCAGCAGCCTGGTACTGAGCTAACTCCTCAGGAGGGGTGTCGTAAGCCTCGTCTGTCTCAACGTCGTCGTCTATTCGAGAAGAAGCAAACAAACAACGCAGAGAGACAAACAATCAATAACATGGCATAGTGCACAATCATGGGATGATGCATGACCATTTAATTGATGCATCAAAATAAACTAGTTGACATGGTAACATAACATGATTAAATGGACCCACATGCAATTTGGATTGCATATGGAAAGGTCCATGAGTTAAGGTTGAAATAATTGTTCTACAACTAACCAATAGGTGAAAGTGGATTAGTATGATGCATGGATGAGGAAAACAGAAAGAAAGCAACCTTAGGTGCAATTTGAAATAAGGTTTACCAAGTTTAGGATTTTAGTTATTAAGTTATGGAATTTTGGTTCCTTAAAGGTGCTACACAAGCATTTGTTGTTTTCACCAATTTTAATTGTTCAAAATAGATAACAAAGTTCATATTTGAAAAGAACACAAGATTTTAGTTGGAATACATGTTTCAATTGTTGAAAAAGGAATTAAGATGAATTAATTATGAATTAAACAAGTTTAAGCAAGATTTAAATGAATTTCAATCAAGTATGAATTTATTTGAATTTTTATCTGTTCAAAACATTAAATCAAATTCATATTTGAAAAGTTTATACTTTGCTGGTTTGAAAACATATTTCATAAGTGCAAAAATAATTTAATTTGATCAAGTTATGAATTTAACAATATTAAATGATTTAAACAAGGTTTAAATTATTTAACCAATTTTAATTATCCAAAACATGAAACAAAGTTTATATTTGAAAAGGTGGTTCAATTTAGCATGGAAAACATATTTTATTTGTTGAAAATGGATTTAAAATGAGCAAGTTATTAATTTGGCAATTTAAAATGCATTAATTAAGTAAACAGTTGTTTTCAGCAATTTAAATTATTCAAAACAGCAAACAAAGTTGATATTTGCAAACTACATGAAAAATTTAATGGAAAACATATTTAGTTTGTTGAATTTGGAATTTTTATGCCCAAGTTATCAATTTTGCAAAATTAAATGAATTAAACAAGGATTCAAATATTTCACCAATTTAAAATATTCAAATCAGTAAACAAAATTTATATTTAGGTAGAGTATTTAATTTGGAGTAGAAAACATATATAAAATGTTGAATTTGGAGTTAAAATGAATTATTTATGCAATTTCCAAAATTAGGTATTATTCTGCCATTTAATTATCAGTTAGGGACTTAGAAAAATAACACAGGGACCTAGAAATTTAATAGCAGGGACTTGGGTGCAATTAGCAGTTTGTTTGGGTTCTGAAAAATAAAAAGGAAAAATGGGGTTTTAATCCCGCGGGGGTGGGATTCGAACCCACCACCCCCTGTGCGCTGCGCTGCTGCGCTAGCCACTACGGTGGTGCTGTGAGTTGTGACAGGTAAGGCTCCCGTTTGGTTAAGAGGTAACGCCCCCCGGCCTCTACTGACGAAACTGAAGGATTCCTTCAGTTAACTGACAGCGCACGGAACCGATCGCAGAACGGAAACGACGGCGAGGCTCGCCAGGGCTGCTGCTGCGAGCGCGGGAGGGGCGTCGTGCGCGTGTGGTGCAGAGAGGAGGGAAAGCGCGGGAGGAGAGGGAGGAGAGACGATAGGAGGGGGTGATCACCTCGACCTATCGAGCGGATAGCGACGGGGCGGAGCAGGGAGGCGACGGTGGCGATGTCGAGGATGGCGGCAGCGACTCCGTGGATCCCGGCCCGTGCTGAGGGGTGGAGGATGACGAGGGAGGCGAGGGGGATCCATTCCCGCCGTGGAGAGCTCCCGACACCGACCCCTGCGACCACTACACCCTCGTCAACATGCGGCCATGGTGGGTTTCGGTGGGGTTTAGGTTCAGTTACAGAGGGAGGTGCAGAGAGGGAGGAAAATGGAGGCGGGGAGAGAGGAAGGGGGGAGATAGGTCTAGGGTTAGGGGAGAGGGCACGGGCCTAGGGTTATAGGGGAGGGGGAGGAGCTCCTGGCCGTTGCTGCTGCTCTGAACCTTATGTGGATGCAGTAGATGTCGAGCCGTACAGAGGTTGAAGATGAGGTGGGGGGTATCGGGCCTGAGGGAGATGGTGGGCTGGGCCTGCCCCTCTCTCTGCGCTGGTTGCTTTTTATTTTTTTGTTCTATTTTTTTTTGCAGATTTGAGAAAGGGAGAAAAGGAAGGGGTTTTAGTTATTAGAAAAATTAGGAAAATTTTGGTATAGTGTAATTATGGTAACAGCAACATTGTAAACTTTTGTTTTCCCAAAAAATTTGAAATTATTTGATGTTTGCCATTTGTTTGAAATTGAATGAAATTTGCTATTAAATGAGTTATTAAAAAGACCCATTTAAATAGGGTGAACCCTTAAGCTTATTTGAAACAAATGATGGAGGTGTTTTGTCATTTTCATAATTTTCAAAAGGGTTGCTGTTTTGGAAATTAATTGAATTTGAAAATGGTTTGGTATTAGATGAATTATTGATAGAAACAAATCAATAGTTTTGAGATTACAACTTTAATGGAAACAAATGATTGTTTTGATTTGAATATTCATTTGGAAAATTGTAACATCACAAGTATGAAACAAAAGGTTTGAATTTTGATTTGAAATTCAAATAGAAAACAAAGGAAAACAAAGAAAAATAGAGGAAAACAAATGGAAAACAAAGCAAAACAAATGCAATGAACATGATGTCATGATGCAAAACATAAAATAACAGAGAGCAAACATTCTAATGGCTATTTTTCATACTTGGGATGTTACAGCAAGACAACTTTAATATGAGAATGCAGAATCATTTAATGGAAAACTCTAGAGCTATTGATAATTTGCATAGTATTATTGAGAGAACCTCTAATGATGTTAAACTTCTTGTTAAACATTTCCATATGGTTCAAACTCAAATTAATCAACTTACTAAAGTGCAAAAAGATTTGGTAGCTAATGCTTCTAGAGAAAAACATGTTTGTGAAATATTTACTATAGAAGTGGTATTTCTATTCAGGATCCCTTATATCCTGAAGGACATCCTAAAAGAATTGAACTAGATTCTCAATAACCTAAAAACAATAGTTCTCCTTCTAAGAAAAATAAGAAGAGACATGAAACTATTGTAGAATATCCTGAACCTGCTAAAGATCCTAATAGTACATCTATCTCTAATGCTCAAACTGAAAGTGGTAATGATAAAAGTGATGCTTTTGATAAAGAAGAAACTGAAGTTGAACCTGAAAAGCAAACTAAAAAATGCAAAGTATACTAAGAAGGATTTCATTGCTAATAAACATGGTAATGAGAGAGAACCTTGGGTACAAAAAGCAACGCCTTTTCCTAATAAGAAACACAAATCAAATGAGGAAGAATATTATAACAAGTTTTGGGAATGGATGAATCCTTTGTTTTTGCAAATTCCTTTGGTTGATGTTATTAAATTGCCTCCTTATTCAAAGTGTACGAAATATATTGTCTCTAACAAAAGAAAATTCCTAAGGAGGAAATTTCCACTATGCTTGTTAATTACTCTTTCAATGGCAAGGTTCCAAAGAAGCTTGGAGATCATGGTATTCCCACTATTCTTGTTCTATTAAATAATTATGTTAGAACTGCTTTATGTTATTTGGGAGCATGAGTTAATGTTATGCCTTTTTCTCTCTATAAGAGACTCTCTCTGGAAAAATTGATATCCACTAATATATCTTTGCAAATGGCTGATAAATCTACTGCTATTCCTGTTGGTATATGTGAGAATGTTCCTGTTCAAGTGGCTACTAACTGTTTGATATTCGCTGACTTTGTTGTGTTGGAAATGCCTGAAGATGATAATATGTCTATTATTCTTGGGAGACCGTTTATTAACACTACAGGGGCTGTTATTGATTGCAATCAAGGAAAATTAAGTTTTAATGTTAATGATAAAGAGCACACAGTTTATTTTCCCAAGAAGATTGATAGAAGATATGGTCTGAATTCGATTGAAAATATTGAGACCATCAAGATTGGAGAATTCTATTGTCCCATTCCAATGCCACCAAAAGAATATGAAATTATTTTGATTGGGACTATGTCTATCAAGGTTGAGGGTAACATAATCATTTAGTGATATGCAAAGTTTTGCTTCATATAAAAATTGTTTTGGTAACAAGACTTGATCAACCTATTTAACAAAGTGATTTTGAATGAAGAGAACAATGTTTTCACTATGTTTTCACCTTCACCATTATGTTTTCACCATGTTCTCACCTTGCTACTTTAGTATCATTATGTTTTCCACCATCCATAGTCATGTTTTCATCTTGATTACTATGGTTACTCATGTTTTCACCACCCACATTTATGTTTTCACTATGTTTTCCTTTGTTTCCAATCGTTATTTTCTTTTGGAGTGTATTAGAACCTCTGTAGTTCTGGTTTTGGTTTTGTTTTCCACCATTCTATATTTGTTTTTCTGGTTTTTAATCATTTATTAAATTCTGGAAATTGCTCGAAAATGAAGTTTCTCTAAAAAATCCAGAAAATTATATTAAATGTGTACGTCAAAAATGAGGCAGAGAGGCACCTGGGAGACCCCGGGGGACCCACCATGCAGGCACACCATGGGCTAGCGTGGCAGGGCCCCTGGTGGCGCCAGCACATGGTGTGGGACCCCATGGCCCTCTACTTGCTCTCCTCCCTGCCAAACACTCGACTTTCTCTCCCAAACTTGAAAACATTCCTGGAACCCGAGCTCTTGCTGTTATTCTTCGTGAATTTCTTGATCTCTTTGCTCAGCCCATCTTTGTTGCCGAAATTTGGTGCATTTTCTCTCCGGTATGTGACTCCTCCGATTATCTAAGTAGAATTTTATTTGGTGGAGTATTTCTTGAGTATTTTGGTACTGTAGGTGGCAGGTTGTGTGAGTTAGCATGCTTGATTTGTGTTAAATAATTTAGTTTCGATGCATGTTTAGCCCTCCTACAAGTCCCTATAGTAGTTCATATCATATAGTTGCTTGAAATCAATTTTTGAGATTTTGTTTCAAATTTCAGAAATGGAGTATAATGCTTACCAACTTGACCATCATCAGTTGGAATTGCATGAGGTCATGCCAGTACACTGTGAAGAAAGAGTATTTCCGTCCATTTATCTATGCCAGGAATTCGTGCTTGCTACAGGAATTCGTGCAAGATTTCCAAACTCGTGTGGCTAATGTAGATTGGAACGTTTTATTGAGGGTGAACCTACCCAACATATTCAACTAACTATGTCTGTGGTGCAGGATTTTTGCTTTAGCTGGTCCTCGCCTAACCCCATGGTCCATTATAAAATCTATAATATAGCTGTCAACTTGCCTTTCGGTGATTTTTGTGCAGCTATTAAAGTGCCACAATGGGGATCACGTCGAAAGATAAGAGGGCAGCCCAAACCATTGATGGATCTTTATGAAGAAATTTGCCAAGGTAAAAGCTTCACAGGAGAGAGTGGTAAAATTTGAGACATTCAACTCCCATCTATTCGATATTTTGCCTATTTTATTCCCAAGTGTGTGCTTGGTAGAAAAACTGCCAACAAGTTATCTGTGTATGATCTAGCTTTTATCTTAGATTCTTTGAGGCATGATAGGTCTTATAATTTTGTTGCTTTAATTGCTTTCCGTCTCGCACTCAACCGTGAGAAGGTGCTGACGTGGGGGAGAATCTTGGACTTATCGGGTGAGGCTATCCGTCAAAGGCCCAAGACCTCAGCCCAGAGGGAGGTGCCACCTATAGTTCTAGAAGGCCCAATTGGAGCCCACCCGCAAAGACTTGCAGGACAAGAAGGAAACTTGTAACCGACCTAAAGCTAGGGTTTGTAACCCCCCCTCCCCGGGGACAGTTTGAGACCTGGCCACCTATATAGGGCCAGGAGAACCACCGGGGAGGGATCCAATCAACTTATCACCACCAAAGCCTTGAGCTCGAGACCATACTCTCGACTTGAGCACCCCCCCATTGTAACCGATCTACTCATAATACAGATCGAAAGAGCAGGAGTAAGGTTTTACCTCTACGAGGGCCCCGAACCTGGGTAAATTGTGGCCCCTGTTAGCCGACGATCGTCACCAGCGTCCATACGTTCTCTTAATCGAAACCCTACCAGATCATCTGACTGACTTGTTGAGATGACTAATCGACAATTGGCGTCGTCTGTGGGAACGGCGGGCGCTGGATCTATGGCGTCTTTGGCCTCATCATCGCCAACCTTTAGCTGGAGCCCGGGGAACCTCGACTCCAGCGGAACCGGTCCGCTTCGGGTCGATCATCATCGCGCCCGGCATTTAGCGAATTGGAGAAGAGCGTCAGCCTGACGTTCGGGAGCCTCCACTTCCACGCCAACAAGGCGGGAATCTTGCACTTCCCCGAGCAGATCAATCTCGGCGAATCGGACTCCGAGTCTGTCTCAAGCCCGGCAACCCTCGACTCGCCACCCGACGACACTGGTCGCGACCTAGCGCCCAGTGGTGGATCCATCTGCCTCAGCATCCGCAACTTCCATACTATCGCGACTGAAGAACCTCCCGAGGAAACTGAGGAAAGACGGAAGGAGCGAGAGCGCATCAAAGTCTCGCGTGACGCCTGGGTCAGAGCGAAGGATGTCGTACACCTAGGCCAGCCAGTCGTGGAGGGAGCTCGCCATGAAGATCTGACTGAGTACCACTATCATCTGGTGCGAGCAGGTCGACTGATCAATGAAGCTCGCATGAATCTGCAAGCACGAAAGAAAGCGGCGGATGAGTCAAGCGCGCGCCATGTGGCCCTCTCCCAAACTCACTCGGTGGAAAACAATCCCGCGAAAAAGAGATACGTCTCGAAGACCGCCGCCATGGATCGCGAATCCCTCAGCAGAATCAGCAAGACACTCGAGGCATCCCTCATGCACGTCGACGACGACGGCAACATGCACCCGACGACTCCCGCCGCCGCAATCTTGGCAGCAGCCACATACCTACAGGTGAACCAACCGCTCGAGAACAATCCCCGCGCAGAGCAATATTGATAAGTCCAGAAGGGGCTAGGCATGGCAGCCGCAAGAATCACCGCCCAAGGCCACAGGCACGCGACAGCACAAGAAACTGAAAAGACCCCTCCAAAGGACAAGGAAACACCCCGCCGACGCGATAGCACGTCACCTAGAAGGAAGGAATCACCTCGTCGCGCCCGAGGGAAAGAAGCCCGGCGCCATGGCGATAGCCCGGGTAGTAGCGACGATAGCCCGAGATATCGTGATCAAAGTCCACGACTTCATTGTTGCCGCTCGCGACACCGCAGCAGGGAGCCGCGGAAGGAGGACAATCGCGACCGGCCTGAGTACGACGCGCGAAACGACATCATGCAGAACAAAGTCAACAGGGCCCGAGCAATCAGGAACCGCGCACGATCACTATCCGCATCTTCCGACGAGGAGGCATGCGGTGCATTGTGCTTCACCCGCGACATCCGCGAGGCGCCGATGCCCAAAAGGTTCAAACTTGACGGAGGTCCCGAAGTACGACGGGTCGCAAGAGCCCAAGTCTTGGCTATCAGATTACCTCACGGCAGTAAAATGCCAACGTGGGAATAAGACAACGACCATGCAGTATCTGAACCTACACCTCGTAGGTGTTGCACGCAGCTGGCTCGAAGGAAGACCGCGGGCGTGCTATGGGTCATGGGACGATCTAACCTGCGACTTCCGCAAAAAGTTCCAAGCAACGTACAAAAGACCTCCGTCTATAGAGGAGCTGCGGGCGTGCAGGCAGAAGAGTGGCAAGTCTACTCGCGAATATATTCAGCGATGGACCACGCTCAAAAATACGGCGGGAAACATATCCGAAGAGGTTGCGGTTGAGGCTTTCACCAAAGGAGCTCAGCGCGCTACTTTCCGAAAAGAACTGGGACGAGCTGCGCCCAAAACCGTCGGAGAATTGATGGCACTAGACGACAGATGAGCCAACGGTGAAGATTCCGTGCACAACGAGAAAGCATCCTCACCCGCGCCTGAGGAAGATCGCCACGGTTGAATGAAGAAAAGGAGACACTACAACCACGACGATCGAGAAGAACTGGTGGCAGCAGAATTCACCAGAAATTGTCACAACGGGCCTCGCGGAAATCGCGAATGGAAGCCAAAACCAGATGACAAAACTCCCGAGGAAGACCTTGACGGTTACTGTACGCTACATCTATTCACAGATATGCGCTCAGGCAAGACCAAGGCGACTCATCTCCTCAAGGACTGCCGAAAATTTCAGGCCATCCACGAGGCTTACACGAAGAAGAACAGAACCGTGGTCAACCAGGGATACCCGCAACTCCCAAGAGGATTCCAGCTGCCACAGCCCCTACCTCCACCAGGACATCAGAACGCGGTATTAGCCGCGTTGCCAGCGCCACTCGCCACAAACCAGGGAGCCAATGGGTAATCGAACCCTCAAGGACTCCTAGGAATGATACAGAAGGTTTGCCCCTCCTGAAGGGTCCAGAAGACAAACACACGCCAAGTGGTCATGGCAGTACAAACCCCACCCTCCACACAAGAATACCTGAAAATGGCAGATCAGTCGATAACTTTCTCTAAAGAAGACCATCCTGCCTCGGGTATACCGACCGGGACACACCGCGCTCGTCATTCAGGCGCAGATAGGCAACTATGAACTCGCGCGAGTGTTCATGGACGGCGGCAGCGGAATAAACATCATTTACGCGGACACACTCCGCAAGATGAACAAGAACCTGGACGTTCTCACAGAGTCAGAAACATCCTTCCACGGGATAGTACCGGGAAAATCAGTCCGACCACTCGGAACAATCAACATACAAGTGGTGCTCGGAAACCCGAGAAACTACAGGAGAGAATTCCTCGACTTCGAAGTAGTCGACTGGCCCTCACAGTACCACACCATTCTCGGCCGATTAGCGTTCGCGAGATTCATGGCAGTACCCCATTATGCCTACCTGAAGCTCAGACTCCCATGGGAATACGGCACCATCACCATAGATGGCGAATTCCAAAAATCAGACAAATGCGATATTGAGTTCAACGAAATCGCGAAATCTTTCGGGATGCAGGAGGAGGCGGAGGAGTTAGCAAAGACCACGGATCAATCCGTGATGCCACTCACGAAAAAGAACGCCCCAGAACTCGAGTTCAGTGCAAACAGCGACACTCGAAAGCATCAAGTGCACCCGACAGATTCCACGAAGACGACGATGGTGTCCACCACCCTATCGTCCGCATAGAAAGGCGCGCTCGTCGAACTCCTTCGTGAGTACTGGGAAATCTTTGCCTGGCAGCCTTCAGATATGCCAGGGATACCCAGGGAGTTCGCCGAGCACTCACTCGAAGTATTCAAAGATGCCAAACCTATCAAGCAAACGACCCGGCGATTTTCCGAGCCAAAGCAGAAGGCACTCGGAGAATAGGTGAATAGACTACTCGCCAGAAAATTCATCAGAGAAATAAAAATATCCACCTGGTTAGCAAACCCGGTGCTGATGCCAAAGAAAAACACTGACATCCTTCGCATGTGCATCGACTATACGTCGCTGAACAAACACTGGCCCAAGGATAACTTCCCCTTGCCACAGATCGACCAGAGCGTGGACTCCACTGCAGGCTACCAGAGACTCTCCTTCTTGGACGCCTACTCATGCTATAATCAGATTAGGATGAAAAAGGAGGATGAGGAGAAGACAACGTTCATCACACCTCACGGTGTCTACTGCTACACGACAATGCCCTTCGGGTTGAAAAATGCAGGCGCAACGTATCAGCGCTGCATGCAAAAATGCCTCGCCAAGATCATTGGCAAGAACGTACAAGTGTACGTTGACGACATCGTCATAAAAACTCGAGTGGAGGATACGCTTCTCGAGGACATTAGGGAGACATTCGACGCTCTCAACGCGTACAGGATCAAGCTTAACCCGACAAAATGTGTCTTCGGTGTTCCTGCAGGACAACTTCTCGGGTATCTAGTGTCCGCCCGAGGAATCGAAGCCAACCTGTAACATCCCAAGTCTGAAAAATAGCCTTTAGAATGTTTCCTCTCTGTTATTTTATGTTTTGCATCATGGCATCATGTTGATTGCAATTGTTTTGTTTGTTTTCCATTTGTTTTCCTCTGTTTTCAGTTGTTTTCCAACTGTTTTCATTTGTTTTCCTTTGTTTTCTACTTGAATTTCAAACCAAAATTCAAACCTTTTGTTTCATCCTTGTGATGTTACAATTTCCAAAATGTTATTTCAAATAAAACAACCAATTTGCTTTCATATCTTTCAACATTGATCAACTAATAATTTGGTGCTTTGTTTCAAATAAATAAATTCCCAAATTGCTTCCAATTATTTCATATTGGATCAACTCTTAAATTGTTGCTTAATTCAATCAATCACTTAATCAATTAATCAATTAATTTCAAATTATTTCCAAACTCAAACCAATTCTCAATTCATTAACCTTTTGAATCCATGAAATGCACCACTAATTTGAATTCATTAAATCCCTTTTAAACCCTAAAGAAAACCCTATTGAAAAATACCTTGTTTTTCTAATATTAACCAATATTGCAAAATTCAATTAAATTGGGTTTAATTTTAAACAGCAAGCACACATTTGAAATTTGGAAAACCAAAGCTACCAAGTGGTTGCATTTCAGCTAAGGAGCTTATCCAAATTTTTCCAAATTTTTCTATCAACAAAAAACCTATCTTTTCTATCCAAAAGCCTTTGCTACAAAAAAAAACAGTACAAAAAAAAATAAAGGGAGAGAGAGGGAGCACAGCAGCCCAGCCCGTTACCTGTTGGCCCAGTACCCCTTCAACATGTCGCTTTCTTCCTCCTCCTGGTGATGTCACCATGCGTACGAACACCTCTGAACCACTCGATCAGCTCTCCCCCCCCCCCCCCCCCCCCCCCCGTGGATGCCATGCCATACTGGCATCCCCTTCTCCTTAAGTATCTACCCTACCCGAGCCCTGCTAACCCTAGCCCTAACCCTAGCGCCGTCGTCTCACTCCTCTCTTCCTTCCCCCCAAAGCCTTCTGTCTCTGCACTTGAACACCCACCGGTGCCATCACTTTCAGAATCGTCGCCTGTCGCCATGATACCCCTGTCCTCGAAGGTATGCTCCATGCCACTCCGTCGATCAAAACGTTCCGGTTCGCCGCTAACCACTGCTCTGATCGTGGACGAGCTCGTTCGAGCACGTTACTGCAGCTCCACCCCGCCGTCAGATCTCCCGTCGCCGTCAGAACCTGGACGCTGTGTGCTCGCCACGGTCACCTCGAGTATGCGCCGGCGGCGGGAATGGAACGAGGACTGCTCCCTCTCCAAGTTCGCAGAAGAGTTCATCGCCGGATACCCCCCCGATCCGTCGCTTTCTTCCTCGACGTCCGCACCTCGACACTGTCTCTGTCGCCTGCAGCTGTTCTGCGTCTGCTGCTCACAACGTCGAACCACCGCGGTGAGCCATCCCGCTCCCTCCTCCCTCTCCTGTTCTGCGCAACTCGAATCAGCACACGCACACGTTCGTTTGTCACCACAGCGGAGCACGGCAGCGTTGCCTACGGGATCTCGTCGCCGGCCAGCTAGTACCTGCACCTCTGTTCCTGCGCGAGTTTCAGTTAAGAAGTTCAGTTAGCTAGTTTGTAACCTCTTCCTCACCGCACGTGTATTACTGACAACAGACCGCATTCACCCCACTGGTTAGCGCACGGCAGCGCAAGGAGGAGGTCCAGGGTTCGACCCCTGGCCTCGCTCGGGGTGTTTTCTCCCACATTTTTGCTCCCAGGCGCTGACAGGGAGGGCCCCCTGTCAGCCACTCTGGACGCCACGTGAGCACAGAGAGGCCCTGGGCCCCCCCTGGCAGTAGCTGTGTGTAGAGAGCAGCGCGGTAACAAACCTTTTCCACTTTTCTGTTTTCAAAAACAAGTTCCTTTTAAATAACAAATTTAAACCCTAAAATTAAACCTTTAATATCTTTTAATCTGTAACTCCAAATACTAAAAGTTATATATGAATTCTGATCCAAATTTCGTAATCTTTCCAATTATTCCATTTGTGTTCTGTTTTGAGTTTTCAAAATGCATTTAAATTTCAAATTTGACTAATTCAAATGCAATTTGCTAAATTCAATAACTAATTCATTATTAATCCAATAAATGCAAATAAAATATGTTTTTCATACCATTTTGAATATTCTACTCAAATATAATTTTTGTTTCCTGGTTTGAATAATTAAAATTGCCTAAATAATTTAAATCTTGTTTAATTCAATTAAAATTGCTAAAATCATAACTTGCCCAAAATAAAATATTTTTGAACATACAAAATATGTTTTCAAACCATCAAAGTGTGAACTTTTCAAATGTGAACTTGAATTTATGCTTTGAACAAATAAAAATTCAATTAAATTCAAACTTGTTTTAAATTCAATTAAAACTTGTTTAATATTGTTTAAGTCATAATAAATTCATCCTAATTCCAATTTCAATATCTGAAACATGTAATCCAACTAAAATTTGATGTTCTTTTCAAATATAAACTTTGTTATTTGTTTTGAACGCTTTAACTTGATGAAAACAACAATTGTTTGTGTGACATCTTTAAGTAACCAAATTTTCCAAACTTAATAAATGATTTCCAAACCTTGTTAAACTTCTTTTCCACTTGCATCTATTGTTGTTATTTTGTTGTTATCATCATGCATGCATCATGTTTAACCACTTACACTTGTTAATCAAATGTAGATCATTGCTTCCACCTTAACCATTGCATCTATATGCAATTCACATTGCATATGGGTCCATTTAAATTGTGTTTTCTTGTCAAGTAGTTTATTTTGATGCATCTATTAACATGACATGCATCATCCCATGTTTGTGCACTATTCCATGATAATGATTGTTTATTTCTGCCTTGTTTGTTTGCTTCTTCTCGGATAAACGACGACGTTGAGACCGACGATACTTACGACACCCCTTCTAAGGAGTTAGCTCAGTACCAGGCTACTGGGTTTGCAGGCAAGTTATCACTCACATGAACCATCGTGTTCCTTTCAACATTGGTTACCGATACTTTCCGTTGTTCTTTTCTGCTAGCCTTAGTAGTAGTTGTTTCTGTTACGAACCCATCACATGAATCCCTTAACCTTGATATTGCCTCACCTCCACACCTATAACCATTGCTTGTGCCCGTGTCTTACTATCATGCTTAGGTTGCTTTTGCTCGAGTCTGTTATCCGTTACTTTCTGTTACTATATCTATTACGTTGTGGGGGCTCGATGTTTAATCAACCAATCATGCTAATGTTACTACTAATAATAAATTTGATGATAAGGCACCGGCAGGAGGCCCTGTGTGGTTTTGAGGCCTGCCAGTGTCGACCCTAATAGGAAAAAGGGTCTTGTCTACTGATCCATGATGAGCGCACTACCCGCATATGGGAAGCGAGTATGGGCGCCCCCCTCAACTTGACCTGATTCGCATCTCGTCCAAATCGCCTCATTTAGTTCGTGTTTTCCATTTGCCGCATGCATGTTTTTGCGAGCCCAGCGCAGGGTGGAACTTTTGTAGTCGGCATATAGGGGGACACGTTCTTAGAGTGCTATGAGGGTCCATTTTCTTCTGGGCTCGATTAGCCGTGCGCCCAAGGTTCTTTGGGCTTGATGCGAAGAATGGTTGGTTGTGTTGAGTACCCCGCTTGGTGGAAGGGCCTTTCCATCTGGCGGGTTATTCATGAGTGTACGGCCAAATTGGTGCAACCCTGCAGGGATAATCTTCTCGAGAAGCCGTGTTTTCCGCGGTTATGGATTACTTGGTGAAGGTACTGGCTAACAAGTACTCGGGACAACTTAAACATAATGATCAAACATGTTACATCCAATGGTTAATAACTTGACTAGTAATAGGTTGATGACACAATAACTTGATTCACCTTTAATACAACTGTGTGAGTTATCCTCGGATTGCTTCTTTGGATAAGGGGCGGGATCCAGGATGGGTTTGTTTGAAGTTATCTTTCAGTTGGTTACAATCCTCGATCTTATCTCCTTTCTGTTAGCCGGAAGTGGTAGAATCTCTGTAGTTGGTTAGTGCAGCCAGTTGCAGCATCTTTTATATCCCCTCTCTTCCGTTGAACCCAAGGCTTCTGTGCTTGGTGTTGACGGGTTACACTTTGGTGAACTGTGAGTCTTGCTTGCCAGTACGTTTATGTACTGACCCCTTTGGGGCTGTGGTTTCCGCAGACCTACGTTTCCGAGGATCTACATGGTGGCTACTACGTGGAGTATGACGAGACTGCTGACGAGTAGATAGCGGACCCGGGCAGGATCCGAGACTTCGTGGATGGGCTCCGTCTGTTTGTTTCCGGCCTCTTAGGCCTATTTGGTTCTTGTCTGTACTCAGACATGTTGAATGCTTCCGCTGTATTGTAATGATGTATTGTTGGGGCATGTGCCCTCTGAATGATTGTATTTGCTATCTCTGCTCTAATGAGAGCCATTTGCAACTTATTTCAATCTTTTGTGTCGTAGAGATCTGTTGTGATATCAGTTGTTCAACGCCGTTGACGTACCATGTGTGTATGGTTTGAAGTACGTCGACGGAAGTGCCTTTGATCTCTAGTGGATAGTTTACATCGACGATGGAATAGCAGGGCTTGTGTTGTCGCGCATAAGCGCAGGCCTACCAGGAAGCTGGGACGTGGGAGCAGTTATGCCCCATAATCCAAGCATCTGCTATCCAGTTCGTACGGTGAGTATCCCCTAGAAACCAGGGTGCGACACAACCAAGAGAAAATTCAAGCAATTTTAACAATGAAGGAGCCAACCAATCTTCGCGGCGTACAGTAGCTCACGGGAAGGCTAGCCGCTCTGAGCGAATTCATCGCAAGATTAGGCGAGCAAGCTCTGCCCTTCTATAAGTTGCTAAAGAAAACAGATAAGTTCGAATGGACACCCGAAGCAAAAAAAGGCGTTCATCGACCTACAAAGAGCACTGCAGAGCAAGCGCGTCCTGGAAACGCCACAGGAAAAGGAGCCCCTATACCTCTACCTAGCCGCAAAAAACCAAGTCATCAGCACGGTTATCGTCGTCGAGCGGCCAGAGGAGGGCATGGCGTATGGCGTTCAGCGGCCAATATATTACATCAGCGAGGTGCTTTCTCCATGCAAGAAGCGATACCCTCACTATCAGAAGCTCGCGTATGGCGTAGTCCTCACAGCCCGAAAGCTCAAGCATTACTTCCAGGAACATACCGTAACGGTGCTAAACGACGCATCACTCGGTACCATCATGAACAACCCCATGGCATCCGGAAGAATCGCGAAGTGGAGCATCGAGCTAGGCGCCCTGGGACATAATATACGCAGGGCGCAACTCCGTAAAATCCCAGGTCGTTGTGGAGTTCCCAAGCGAGTGGACGGAGCTGCAAACACCAGGACCCCCAGAATACACGAGCAACTGGATCATGTATTTCGACGGGTCGAAAAGAAACGAAGAAGCCGACGCAGGAGTTATTCTCATATCTCCCAAGGGTGATAAGCTACAGTACGTCTTGCGGTTGGATTTCCCACCTGATGACCCAGCATCCAACAACGACACAGAATACAAGGCCCTCCTACACGGCATGAAAATGGCGATCGCCTGCGGAGCCACTCGATTGATGATATATAGGAGATTCAAATCTCATCGTGTAGCAGACGATGAAGGAGTGCGATGCTATCGCGGATAACATGGTCACCTATCGTGACATGTACAATCTACTCGAAGGAAGTTTCAAAGGGTGCAAACTGAAGTACATCGCGCGATCAAGCAGTGAGGAAGCAGACAAGCTGGCCAACATGGGGTCAACAAATGTCCCCATCCCACCAGGAATCTACTTCGAAAGAATGATCAAGCGATCAGTCAAAATCAAAAAGGCCAGCAGGAACACCCGCAGGAGTGGAAACAGACGCCAGCCCGCAAATTGCTATCATCGAGCTCATCCACAATATTTCAAGGCAAGTTTTTCTGGTCGAGCCAGTCTAGACGCAGAAATATCTCGACCACTTGTCCAACAAACAGCTCCCAGCATACATTTGCGAGGCCTGCCAAATAGTACGGCGCGGCAAATCATTTCGGGTGATCAACGCAGAGCTATACAAGCAAAGCATATAAGGAGTATTGCAGAGATGCATAGCACCCAAAGACGGCAAGGAATTGCTCCAAGACATACACCAAGGAGACCGCGGGCACCACGCCAGTTGGAGGGCAATCGTGGGCAAAGCTTTCAGGGCAGGATTCTACTAGGCTCACGGCAGCCAGAGACGCCAAAAATCTAGTCGACAGATGCAGTGCCTGCGAAAGATTCATGCCCAAGCCACACGCCCCCGCCATAGAACTCCACATGATCCCTATCGCCTGGCCCTTCGCTCAATGTGAGCTAGATATGGTGGGACTGCTGCGCAAGTCAACACCTGGAGGATACACCCACCTGCTCGTAGTAGTCGACAAGTTCACGAAGTGGATAGAGGCCATGCCAGTCACCTCCGCGCACGCCGAGTGCGCCGTGAGATTCCTCGACTGCATCGTGTGCAGATTCGGCATACCGCACAACATCATCACTGATAACGGAAGCAACTTCACATCCAAGGAAACACAGGACTTCTGCGAGGAAAAAGGAATCACCCTCAGCTTCGCCTCAGTAGCTCACCCACAAACTAATGGCCAGGTCGAATGATATAATGGATTAGTTCCGGCTGGCCTAAAGAAGCGGCTGTTGAATCGGTTGCACCCAGCAGCGGGGCACTGGGCCGTAGAACTACCATCGGTGCTATGGAGCCTACGAACAACACAAAATCGATCGACAAACTACACGCCATTTTTTATGGTATACGGAGCTAAAGCCATCCTACCCGAAGACGTCAAATTCAGTGCCCCACGAGTCGTTGCATACAGTGAAGAAACCTCAAACAAGGCACTCACGAAAGACATGGACGCACTCGACAAGACCAGGGACATTGCACTCGCAAGATCCGCAGTCTACCAGCAATCGCTGCGCAACTACCACAGTCGCCGCATACACCACAGATCCTTTGTGGTAGGAGACCTGGTGCTACGGCTTAAACAAAAGAAAGGACACAAGCTCGAGCCACCATGGGAAGGACCTTTCATAATATACGAAGTCATCCCAGGAGGCACCTATCGCTTGAAGAACCCGAAGACCGGCGGTATCTACTCCAACCCGTCGAACGTGGCACACCTCCGCAAGTTCTACCCCTAGAACTATTCTACACGCAAGTAATAAGGTTGTACCAGCCACTTTGTAGCTCGAACAAACACATGGCTTCTCAGCCATATCAATAAACACATGGTTTCTCAACCATAGCTATTGCATTTATTCCCCTAACATGCTAAAACGACAGGTACACACCCCAAACACACGGGGGCTACGCCTAACTAGCATCATCACACACCTTCAAGTGATGTAACTCGATAAAGCAATACAAGGTACAACAAGGTGCACACCTTATAAACACCTTAAATATATGGAGTGAAATATACAAGGTCACAAGGTTTACACCTTCAAACACCTTACAACAAAATACAAGATATTTACATCTCAAAATTACACCTAAAGGCGAGCAGCCGCATCCGCAAGCAATTGATCAATCTCCTCGGAAGTCAGTCGAATAATCTGCTCCGCTGCAGGACGCACGGCCGCGTAATGAGGAGAAATATCCACTGGAGGACCTCTCGAGTCAGGAAGCCATGCCACCGAGCTAAAGTTGACCTCAGGATGCCACGGTCGAACGAAGGCAAGGGCCACTTGAGCTCCACTGATAAGTTGTTGACGCACGCATTCTCGAACTTCCCCTACCCGGCGAAAGATCGTTAGCAAAGCACTCAAGTCTTCTAGGACAACACCCAAGGGATAAAACGCTCGATGGACAGAAGGCAGAGCCTCATGACTAGACTCAACGAGTATCTGCGCCTGACTCACCCGGTACTTCAGGATGGACATGACAAAACCTCGGCTTGCGGTCAGACCAGAAGTTACTCGCGTGAGGCTTTGAGCTACCCGACTCATGAGAGATGTGATTGTCCACCCAATGGGCTTCGCAGACTCCATGAGGTTCAACAACTACAAAAGCAACAAACACGTCAAAACAAAGACGGAAGAAAACAGCGAAGTACTCGGGGGATCGCAAACTAACAGAGCATAACCTTCACAACAGCCGCCAGTTCTTCCATCACAAACTGCTCGCGCTCCACCGCAAGTTTCTGTTTTGACTTGGCAACATCAGCCACACCTCGCAGAGCCTTCAGCTTACGTTTGCCATCCGCGACACGGTCACGGAGCGATGCAAATGTGCTGGCAGCAACAACCAAGGGATTAAGTTGTGAAGCAGTCCCACTCGAAGACTCTACACCGGAATCCACTACCTGGAAGATAAAAAAAGGTTCAGAAACGTAACAAGGCCCCACTCGAGAATATACCACCCAAACCTCGGATGCTCAGGGGATATTCCCATCGGGAGAATACAAAGTAAGGCGCAAGAATTAAACGCCGACGCTTTCAGAAAATACTTCAATTACGCAAAATAAAGTATGGGAATACATCCCAAGATTCATTACATCAAGAACACAAGAAAACAAAAAGCTATCCTACGGAGCTCCAGAAGTAGTTCCACTCGCGGAAGGTTGTCCCTTGCGACTGGCACGGGAAAGCACCTCAGAAAGCATCTTCGCAAGCACATCAGCACGTTCGCCCAAAGGACGGATTGCTACCTTTTTGCCAAAGGACTCGCGAGGAACGTCCGAGTATACCTTCTCCAGGTCACCCGAGACCCCGTGCGCCAAGGCAAACTGGATAGTCGTCGTGGCCCCGCACTCGGACTGCGCGACCGAGTACTCCTGGAGAAGATCTTCATCACCCAGGAATGCTTGCAGGAGACCACCTAGCGTAGGCGGATGATACGTCCATTTTGCATCACTATTTTATATCATAATTTTCTGTTATTCATCGATATATTTCATGTTATGATCCACCCCTTATGTTATTTTATCTTATTTTGCATGTTTTATAATTTTTGGAGAATAAACACCGGGACCAGAAATCTTATGGAAAAAGCACAATCGAGATACCATATTTCAGAAGATCGGAAGAATAAGGGGTACATCTGGGGGTTCCTAAAAGTTCAGAGGAGGAAATCAGCCAAAAGGAGATCCGGAGGGAGGCAACCAGGGGCCCACACCTAGGCGTGGCGCGAGCCGCGCCACCTAGGGGTGTGGCCACCCTGGCCCACCTACGGGGGTCATCTTTGGCGTGCCTGACCCCGAGGGAACCCTAAGCCTCATTCTATCCTCGAAGAATTATTCCGCCGCCGCCTCGAGGTGGAAAACACCCAAGAGAGAAAAGCTCTCTGGCAGGGAGAAATCTGATGGGGAAATTCCTCTCCGGAGAGGGGAAATCACCGCCATCATCACCGTCATCAATCCGGGCATCATCAAGATCGTCATCATTATCGTCATCACCACCAGCACCATCACCCTCATCATCCACCTTCATCCCGCTGTAAAAATTAGGGGCCTCTATCGTTGTTTTGCATTAGATCTCTCTCCCGGTGTGGATTACTTATTAGTAGTTGATGCTTGTGAGATTTATCGGTGTTTGCACTTTATGACCAGATTGTTATCATCCATTATATCACCTCTGATCATGATCCATGTGATGTGTTGTGAGTAGTTCATGTTGTTCTTGAGGACATGGGAGAAGTCAAGTTGTTAGTAGTGAAGTAATGTAGAATAATATTTAATGTTTGATATTTAAGTTGTGGTGTTATTCTCCTAGTGGTGTCATGTGAACATCGACTACATGATACTTCACCATTTATGGGCCTAGGGGAATGCATTGTGTATTTGGCTACTAATTGTGGGGTTGCCGGAGTGACAGAAACCTAAACCCCCGTTAGGAAACCATTACATGAGGGAGCGTAGGATCCCGGAGTTTAAAGTTGTGGTTAGATTTATTTCTTAATTACTTTCTTGTAGTTGCGGATGCTTGCAAGGGGTATAATCACAAGTATGTATTAGTCTTGGATGGGACGGTACATTAGCATAGGTTCACCCACACAACACTTATCAAAACACCGAACATTATTCAGCTGCATGGAACAAAAGCACTTGACAGAAACCTCCCGTGTGTCCTCGAGAACGTTTGTTAATCATAAGTAAAATCACCGGCTTGTCCTTTGCTGAAGAAAGGATTGGGCCACTTTCTGCAATTACTACTACTGCATTTTATTTACTCGCACTTTATTTATCTGCAATCAAAAACCCCTACAAATCTATTTTCCAGCGTTTACATTTATTCCTTCATCGAAACTGCTTGTCAACACCTTCTGCTCCTCGTTGGGTTCGACACGCTTATTTATCGAAAGTACTACGATACACCCCCTATACTTGTGGGTCATCAGGACTATTTTCTGGTGCCGTTGCCGGGGAATGAAGCGCTATTGGGAAGTGGAATTGATAAAGGAAGCTTCTATTGTAAGTGTTGTTTTTATTACTTTCTACTGCTTTATTACACTATGTTTGGAAATACTTTTGAGTCCCTATTTGCGGGCACTGCTGCCACTGCTAGGGTAGTAAGTGACCCACCTCCTGATGATTTGGATCCTTATAAAATACCTATAAAGATTGTTAAACATGTTATGGATAACTGCTATTCAGGTGATGGAAATGTCCATCTTGGTGATCATTTGCTATTTTTACATGAATTATGTGAGGTGTTCAAGTGTGCAGGTATTACAACGAGCCAAGTGAAGAGGAAATTAGTCTCTATATCATTGACAGGCCGAGCCTCCGAATGGTTCAAACTGCTGAAAAATAGCCAGACTATTGAATGGGAGGAAATTGTACCTCTCTTTTATTCTAAATTCTATCCTCCAAGTGAAATTCGTAGAGATCGGAATTATATATATAATTTTTGGCCTCATGATGGAGAGAGTATTGCCCAAGCATGGGGGAGATTAAAATTACTAATGCTTAAATGCCATGTTCGTCAGCTCCCCAGTAATATTGTTATTAATAATTTCTATGCAAGGATTTCTCTTCATGATAAGGATTTATTGGATACTTCTTGTTCTGGATCATTTACACGTATGAAAGATGAAGCTAAATGGGATCTTCTTGACCGTATTCAAGAAAACACTGAAGGATGGGAGAATGAAAAAGGTAGAAAGTCAGGTATAAATTATGACTATGAATGCATTAAAACCTCTATGTCATCTGAGGATTTTCATAATGTTAGTGTTGTTTATGGTCTTGATTCTCAAGTTGCTGCAAACTTATATAAGGATTTTGCTTCTTATTTTGATATACCTAAAAAGGAATGGGAGAAGTACCATGCACCTTATAAATAATACTATTAATTGTGTTCCTGCTAGAGATATAGAAGTTCATACTGTTGATTCTATTGTGCCTGAACCTTATATTGAGAAAATGCCTTTCCCTGCTAAGGTAAAAGAACATTCTATGTTAGCTAGTGTGGTTAATAAAAGTGCAAGGAAACTTGTAGAACCTAAGGAACAAATAACTGTAGAACCTATAGTAGCAATAGTAAAGGACCTTGTTTCTGAAAATGTAGAAGAGGGACACATTCTATTTTGTGAAGATGCTTCTAATATTGTCTCTCATCCTAGTAAATCTAGGAAACCCAGTGTTCTTGTGCTATCTGTTAGGATAGGTGATCATTGTTATTATGGTTTATGTGATATTGGTGCTAGTTCTAGTCCTATTCCTTATGAGCTTTATAAAGAAATTATGCATGAAATTGGTTCTTGTGAACTTGAAGACATTGATGTGATTATTCAACTTGCTAATAGGGAAACTATTTCTCCAATTGGTATTGTTAGAGATGTGGAGGTCTTGGGTGGTAAAACTAAGTATCCTGCTGATTTTCTAGTACTAGGCACTTTTGATAGTGATACTTGTCCTATTATAATTGGTAGACCTTTCTTAAATACTTGTGGTGTTGTTATTGATTGTAAAACGCAGAAAATTCTTACAAAGTTTGATGGAGAGTCTTATGAATTTAATTTCTCCAAATTTGCTAAAGCACCCTATGAAGCTAAATTACCTAATGAAAATTATAGAGTTGAATAGTTGGCTGCTATTGCTCTTGCTCCTAACAATCCTTTGCAGCAATACATGGAAGACCATGAAAGTGATGTCTTTATGGAAGAAAGGAACGAAATTGATGAGATTTTCCTACATCAGCCAACAATGCTGAAACATAATTTACCTGAGACTTGGGTACAACATTACCACCCAAGGAAGATCCTGTTTTTGATTTAAAGCCTTTGCCTGATAATCTTAAATATGCTCATATTGATGATAAGAAATTATATCCTGTTATTATTAGTTCTCAACTTTCTGATAAGGAAGATGAGATATTATTGGGGATATTGAAGAAACATAGAGGTGCTATTGGTTATACTCTTGATGACTTGAAAGGGATTTCTCCTGCTATTTGTCAGCATGCTATTAATATTGAGCCTGATGCAAAGCCTGTTGTTGAGCATCAACGCCGTTTAAATCCTAAGATGAAGGATGTGGTAAGAAATGAGGTATTGAAACTCCTTGATGTTGGTATTATTTATCCTATTGCTGATAGTAGATGGGTTAGTCATGTGCATTGTGTCCCTAAGAAAGGAGGGATAACGGTTGTGCCAAATGAAAATAATGAACTCATTCCTGAAAGAGTAGTAGTTGGTTATAGGATGTGCATTGATTTTAGGAAGGTGAACAAATTCACTAAGAAAGATCATTATCCTTTGCCTTTTATTGATCAAATGTTAGAAAGGTTGTCTAAGAAAACTCATTTCTGCTTTCTTGATGGTTATTCTGGGTTTTCTCAAATTGCTGTTAAAAAGCTTGATCAAGAGAAAACAACTTTGACTTGTCCTTATGGAACCTATGCTTATAGACGTATGCATTTTGGTTTATGTAATGCTCCTGCTACTTTTCAAAGATGCATGTCTGCTCTCTTTCATGGTTTTTGTGAAGAAATTGTGGAAGTCTTCATGGATGATTTCTCCGTCTACGGAACTTCTTTTGATAATTGTTTGCAAAATCTTGATAAAGTTTTGCAGAGAGGTGAGGAGACTAATCTTGTTCTTAACTGGGAGAAATGCCATTTTATGGTTAACGAAGGAATTGTTCTTGGACATAAAATCTCTGAAAGAGGTATTGAAGTTTATAGAGCTAAAGTTGAAGCTATTGAGAAAATGCCATGTCCCAGGGATGTTAAAGGTATTCGTAGTATTCTCGGCCATGCTGGTTTCTATAGAAGGTTTATTAAAGATTTCTCTAAAATATCAAAACCTCTTACTAATCTTCTTCAAAAAGATGTACCTTTTTTTATGCAGATTGTAAAGAAGCTTTTGAAATTTTAAATAAGGCTTTAATATCTGCCCCTATTGTTCAACCACCTGATTGGAATGTACCATTTGAAATTATTTGTGATGCTAGTGATTATGCTGTAGGTGATGTTCTTGGACAGCGGATAGATAAGAAGTTACATATTATTCATTATGCTAGTAAAACTCTTGATGCTGCTCAAAAGAATTATGCTACCACTGAGAAAGAATTCCTAGCTGTACTTTTTGCTTGTGATAAATTTAGGCAATATATTGTTGATTCTAAAGTTACTATTCATACTGATCATGATGCTATTAAGTACCTTATGGAAAAGAAAGATGTTAAGCCTAGGCTTATTAGATGGGTGCTTCTTTTACAAGAGTTTGATTTACATATTGTGGATAGGAAGGGTGCTGAAAATCCTGTTGCTGATAATCAGTCTAGAATATAAAATATCCCTGATGACCCTATTCCAGTTAATGATAGTTTTCCTACTGAACAGTTAGCTGCAATAAAAGTGAGCTCTCAAGAGACTCCATGGTATGCTGATTATGCTAACTTTATTGTTTCGAAGTATTTGCCTCCTACCTTTACAGCTCAGCACAGAAGAAAATTCTTTTATGATTTGAGGCATTATTTTTGGGATGACCCACACTTATATAAATAAGGTGTTGATGGTATAATCAGAAGATGTGTTCCTGAAAATGAACAACGAGAGATATTGTGAAAATTTCATAGTAGTGCTTATGGAGGACATCACGCTGGAGATAGAACTGCACATAAAGTTCTATAATCAGGTTTTTATTGGCCTACTCTCTTTAAAGATGCTAGAAAAAATATTTTATCTTGTGATCAATGTCAAAGGGTTGGAAATATTTCTAGACATAATGAAATGCCTATGAATTATTCTCTTGTTATTGAACCGTTTGATTGTTGGGGTTTTTACTTTATGGGTCCTTTCCCTCCTTCACAAGGCTACACTCATATTCTTGTTGTTGTTGATTATGTTACTAAATGGGTAGAAGCTATACCTACTAAAAGTGTTGATGGTGAAACCTCTTTAAAAATGCTTAAAGACATTATTTTCCCTAGGTTTGGTGTACCTAGATATCTTATGACGGATGGGGGTTCTCATTTTATTCATGGTGGTTTTAAAAAAACTCTTGCTAAATATGATGTTAACCATAGAATTGCTTCACCCTGTCATCCTCAAACTAGTGGGCAAGTAGAATTATCAAATAGACAAATCAAATCTATCTTGCAAAAGAGTGTTAACAAATCTAGGAAAAATTGGGCTAAGAAATTAAATGATGCTTTGTGGGCTTATAGAACTGCTTATGAAAATCCCATGGGCATGTCTCCTTATAAAATGGTTTATGGAAAAGCTTGTCACTTTCCCCTAGAATTAGAACACAAAGCTTATTGGGCAGTGAAAGACCTAAATAGAGATTTTAAACTTGCTAGTGAGAAAAGGCTACTTGACTTAACTTCTTTAGATGAATGGAGGAGTGAAGCATATGAAAATGCTAAGCTCTTTAAAGAGAAAGTTAAAAGGTGGCATGATAAGAGAATTATTAAAATAGACTTTCATGTTGGTGAGAAAGTGTTATTGTATAGGTCTCGTCTCAGATTTTTTGCAGGAAAATTACTCTCGAGATGGGAAGTACCTTTTGTTATCGAAGAGGTATATCGTCCGGGGGCAATTAAAATTGTTTCCCTTGAAGACAACTCTTCACAAGTAGTGAATGGCCAAAGACTCAAGCATTATATCTCTGGAGATCCTTATAATGAAAATGTTGATTTCCCAGAGGAGTTTATTAAGAAGCATATTTCAGAAACTACATAGTCAGTTTTCGAATAGGTAACAGTTTTGGTTAGAAAATGTTCGCGAAACATATTCCAACTTATATTTTTACTATTTTTAGAAAATATGAAAAATTATGAGCCGGAAACGAGAGGGAGACGAATCCCGGAGGCTCCACGCCATAGGGTGGTGCGGGCCCACCCCTGGCCGCGCCAGCCCATGGTGTGGGCGCCCCGGAGCCCCTCTCTGACTCCTTTTCGACCTGGAGTTTCCTTTCGTTATGAAACTTTTCGCTATATAATCCCCCGGATCCCCCGAGGTTCGTATATCGTTTTCTCGTCGTGTTTCTGTTTCGAGTTGTTTCTGCCAGGTTACATCTTCAGATCTAGAGCCACTATGTCCTCTCCTGGATCTCCCAAAGACAGTTTCCTTGAGAACGTCGTCAACCCGTACATGAAAGAGTTGAAGATGCATCCCAAGAAATTGCTGCTTAAGGACGGGAAGGTGCAGGTTGAAGATGTCCTGGGACCTGAAGGAGAAGGCAATCTAGAAAACAGGATGGAAGAACTGGAGCAATAAGTTTTCAGGTACAAGAAGATGGCGGAGCGTAAAGTTGAGATCATCGACAGGATAAAGACAGAATAGATCGCTGAATACAAGAGGGAGAATTTGAAGCTTTGGGAGGAGATTCTCTCACTCACCAATATCACCAATGATCTGCAAGAGCAACTCTATGACGTGCAGAACCAGAACTGTGAGTATGAGAATAGATTTAAACGTATAAGCTCTGTTGCTAGTTTCAGGATGATGGAGACCAGGACGTCATTTGTGGATGGAGAGCCCTTACCTTGGAAGACCGAAGATGAGAAGGATCCACCACCACCTAAGAATTGATTCGTCATTGGTTTTGGCATCCCCTCAGCTTGTTCTAAGCTTGGGGGAGTGTCGTGGTATCACATCACTATCTTTCATCTTTTTACTTTTTCAGTAGAGTCATATCATGAGTAGAGAGGTTATCATATAGGATGGTTTGCAGTATGGAAGTGTCTCTCCCTAGTTGGTTATCGTTGTATCCGTTGGAGTGAGTAGCTGGTTTGAAATATTAATGAGAAGTTTCATCATTTACTTTCTATGCACATTATTTCAGTTTTCAACTTCTGTCATATGGTTGAGCTTGCTATTAGTATTTGGTATCACTCTAGAGATCATCAAGTTAATCTAGTTGGTTTTGGCAAACTTAGCTTGGGTCAGCAGAAATGATAATTTGAGTTTCTAGTATAAGAAAGAGGAATTTGCTTTTTAGCTCATAAACTTAGTATTCACAAGTTAAGATCACTTGTGCTTTCAATTAAGATTGCATGATTGGTTATGTGTATTTGTTTTTTTTCCTTCAACTCTTATGCTTGCTACCCAGCCTTGCTAGCCAAAAACCCTGTACTGAGAGGGAATGCTTCTCGTGCATCCAAACCTTAATCCACAAAACCTTGCCCATTGTGTCCACCATACCTACCTACATGTGGTATTTCACCGCCACTCCAAGTAAATTTCTCATGTGCTACCTTTAAAACTTTCAAATTATTCTTGTTTTGTGTACCTGTTTTAGCTCATGAGGATGCAAATGGAGAATCTTTATCTCACTTGTTGATTCGAATCACACACCTGGACTAGTGGCTTCATCCGCGTATCCAAATGCTAGAAGAGCTGGCACGGAGTTCCCAGCCCCAAATTATAATACAAATTCTCTTCACTCTTTTTGCCCCTCATTTATCAGTCAAAGCATAATTGTGTAAACAAAAGAGAAAGAGGGATGACCTTCTATACCAGTTGCGTCCTTCTATGGGAGCCTCTCTTGTGAGTCTAGTTGGCTTGTGACGTACTGTATTTTTTGTTTGCCATTTGTTGACATAAATATACACCTCTCAAAATTTAGACACTCCTCCACGGTTTGTGATTGTTGGCATGCACCCGAGGATTCGGTTGGCCATGGTTTGTGTAAGATGGATGGTCAATGCTTCCCTCTGCGAAGGGCCTATCTTTTACTTTTATGTTGAGTCAGTAAACCCATTTCTCTCTGTCTCCAGCAAGCATTTGAGTTGTTGTGTTCTCATCATCTATATGTTGATTTATTCAATCATGTTTTCCATCCTTCTTTGTTTAGCACATGCTTTATTATCTGAATGAATATTACTTTGAAAGCTATGAATCACTGTAAAAGAGTTGTTATAATTAAACATGTTAAGCTCTACACTATAAACCTTGTTATAAAGACATCACCTAAGATAAGTATAATTTCATTGATTGTTCTCTGACCAAGAATGAAGTTTGCCATTACCAATTTTGATTCTCTCTTTTTCATCTTTGTTTGTGACTCCCTTTACTTGTTTCAAGTTAAGTTATATGAGAGGAAGTTGCTGTCTGTAATGATTGGTGCATAGGTATATGTGATGCTTCTTATCCATATTTTATTTATCGACTCTTCACTCCATAAACCTGTGGTCATGTTTTTCTGAGTTCAGTTTCGCTTGGGGACAAGCGAGGTCTAATCTTGGGGGGAGTTGATACGTCCATTTTGCATCACTATTTTATATCATAATTTTTTTGTTATTCATCCATATATTTCATGTTATGATGCATCCCTTATGTTATTTTATTTTATTTTATTTTGCATGTTCTATAATTTTTGGAGAATAAACACCAGGACCAGAAATCTGATGGAAAAAGCACCGTCGAGATACCATATTTCAGAAGATCAGAAGAAGGGGGACATCCGGGGGTTCCTAAAAGTTCAGAGGAGGAACTCAGCCAGAAGTAGAGCCGGAGGGGGGCCACCAGGGGCCCACACCTAGGGGCGCCACCTAGGGGTGTGGCCACCCTGGCCCACCTCCGGGGGTCATCTTTGGCGTGCCTGACCCCGAGGGAACCCTAAGCCTCATTCCATCCTCGAAGAATTATTCCGCCGCCGCCTCGAGGCGGAGAACACCCGAGAGAGAAAAGCTCTCTGGCAGGGAGAAATCTGCCGGGGAAATTCCTCTCCGGAGAGGGGAAATCACCGCCATCGTCATCACTCCGGGCATCATCAAGATCGTCATCATCATTGTCATCACCACCAGCACCATCACCCTCATCATCCACCTTCATCCCGCTGTAAAAATTAGCGGCCTCTATCGTTGTTTTGCATTAGATCTCTCTTCCGGTGTGGATTACTTGTTAGTAGTTGATGCTTGTGAGATTTATTGGTGTTTGCACTTCATGACCAGATTGTTATCATCCATTATATCACCTCTGATCATGATCCATATGATGTGTTGTGAGTAGTTCGTGTTGTTCTTTAGGACATGGGATAAGTCAAGTTGTTAGTAGTGAAGTAATGTTGAATAATATATAATGTTTGATATTTAAGTTGTGGTGTTATTCTCCTAGTGGTGTCATGTGAACGTCGACTACATGATACTTCACCATTTATGGGCCTAGGGGAATGCATCGTGTATTTGTCTATTAATTGTGGGGTTGCCAGAGGGACAGAAACCTAAACCCCAGTTAGGAAACCATTACATGAGGGAGCGTAAGATCCCGGAGTTTAAATCTATGGTTAGATTTATTTATTAATTATTTTCTTGTAGTTGTGGATGCTTGCAAGTGGTATAATCACAAGTATGTATTTGTCTTGGATGGGACGGTACATTAGCATAGGTTCACCCACACAACACTTATCAAAACACCAAACATTATTCAGCTGCATGGAACAAAAGCACTTGACAGAAACCTCCCGTGTGTCCTCAAGAACGTTTGTTAATCATAAGTAAACTCACCGGCTTGTCCTTTGCTAAAGAAAGGATTGGGCCATTTGCTGCAATTATTACTACTGCATTTTATTTACTCGCACTTTATTTATCTGCAATATCAAAAAGCTCTACAAATTTATTTTCCAATATTTACAGTTATTCCTTCATCGAAACTGCTTGTCAACACCTTCTGCTCCTCGTTGGGTTCGACACTCTTATTTATCGAAAGTACTACGATACACCCCTATACCTGTGGGTCATCAGCGCAACCGCCACGTCCACCAGTAGGCGCTCGTGGAATCGCGTCAACACTCGGGTGGCGTCACCAACGAGGGAGCAGATTCTACTCGCGTGCTCCTGAAGCAAGATACACGTGTCCGTGAGGGCATCCAGTCGCTGGCTCCCAGGAAGCTGCAGTCCAACCCCGAGAGCATCTAAGACAAAGACAGAAAAAATCATTAGAGAAAAGGACGGCGAAACAACAGTTGAAGAAACGGCGAAACACAGCTTACCAGCAAGCTTCCGAGCCAAAGGCCGGATGGTGCCGACAAGGTCGTTGTCGTGTGTAACATCCCAAGTCTGAAAAATAGCCATTAGAATGTTTGCTCTCTGTTATTTTATGTTTTGCATCATGGCATCATGTTGATTGCATTTGTTTTGCTTGTTTTCCAACTGTTTTCATTTGTTTTCCTTTGTTTTCTATTTGAATTTCAAACCAAAATTCAAACCTTTTGTTTCATCCTTGTGATGTTACAATTTCCAAAGTGATATTTCAAATCAAAACAATTATTTGCTTACATTAAATTTGTGATTCCAAAATATTGTTTTATTTCTATAAAAATGCATCCAATAATCAAACCTTTTTTAAATTCAATTATGATTTTCTTCCAAACAACAACCCTTTTGAAAGTTATGAAAATTGCAAAACAAATCACTCCATTGTTTCCATCAAACCATAAGGTTCAAATAAAACTCCCAATTGTTTCCATGAAATAATAAAAAGCTCAACTCTTATTTGTTATTTGATAATCCACTTAATATAATTTGCATTCAAACAATTCCAATCTTTTGTTCCATTTAAACACTAATGTGCACCCTAGTTAAAATCTTGTTTTCTATAATGCACTTAATAATAAAAATTCATCCAAATTTGATTTAAAGTACAAACAGCACCATTTTCAAATTGTGAAAAACACCAAAACAAATATGCTCATTTGTTTCCAAATAAACTCATTTGATCACCCTATTTTAAAATATTGTCTCATTAACCAATTAATCATAAAATTCAATCAAATACCCTGCAAGTTCAAACAGCACCAAATTCCAAGTCATGAAAACTACCAAACCATTCTAATATTTTAATCCAATTAATAATAGGGTTCACCCTATTAAACTTGTTGTTTTCAAATATTCATCAATTAACTTGCAAATTATTCCAATTCAAACCAATGTGCAAAAACAGCAAATAAATTTGAATTTCAAAAACTTAAGTGGCCAAGTGGTAGGTGTTGGAATAACAAACCCACATGATTTTTTCCAAATTTTTTTCAAATCAAAAAGCTATCTTTTGATTCCATTTTCTAATTGCTACAAAAAAATAAATTGGAACAAATAATTAAAAGGGAGAGAGAGAGCACAGCAGCCAGCCCATCTATTTTCCCCAGCCCTTTTCCCTTTGGCCCAACTTTTTCCCAGGCCCGATACCCCCTCGTGTCGTCATCAACCTCTATACGGCGCCCCATCCCGAGTTCCACGTATGCAGAGACCATGGAGGAACGGTGATCCTCCACCTCCCCCCTCCCTATAAACCTAGGCCGATCCCTAACCCTAACCCTGATTTTCTTCCTCCCTCTCCTTCTCCCATCGCCGCCATCATCCCATCTCCTCCACCAAGGATCTACATGGTGGCTACTACGTGGAGTATGACGAGACTGCTGACGAGTAGATAGCGGACCCGGGCAGGATTCGAGACTTCGTGGATGGGCTCCGTCTTTTCGTTTCCGGCCTCTTAGGCCTATTTGGTTCTTGTCTGTACTCAGACATGTCGAATGCTTCCGCTGTGATGTAATGATGAATTGTTGGGACATGTGTCCTCTGGATGATTGTATTTGCTATCTCTGCTCTAATGAGAGCTATTTGCAACTTATTTCAATCTTTTGTGTCGTAGAGATCTGTTGTGATATCAGTTGTTCAACGCCGTTGACGTACCATGTGTGTATGGTTTGAAGTACGTCAATGGAAGTATCCTGATTTCTATGGGATAGTTTACGTCGACGCTGAACAAATAGGGGTTGGTTGTCACACATACGTGTGTTGGCCTACTCGTAAGAGGACGCGGGTGCCGGTAAGCCCCGTAATCCAATCTACTACTGTTCAACGGAACGGCGAGTATCCTTTAGAAGTCCGGGTGCGACAAATGGTATCAGAGCCTGTCTGCCTGTAGGATCCCTTTTTACTGGTCGCAGTTAAGTCTAGAAACTATTTTGTAGCTATATAGGAAAAATGAAACGTGAGAGTAGGAATTCTGTTCTTTTTCTTCTTTCCCCACCCACCCTCCCTTTTCTGGTAAGGAAGTGCAACATTGTTTTCCCTTCTCATCTAAACTTTCAAGCTAGGATTTCACGAATCCTGGTTTCTCTAGGATGGTTATATCTACTAGACCATAGGAATGGGGGTGGTTGTGACATGATTTATCATGTTGCCTACTCACGATTGAGAACGGAGGCGTGTAAGCCCCAGAAGCAAATCCTCTATTCCTTAAGCAGTAGATATTGATCCTTTAGAAGCCCGGATGGGTTTTTCCGTAGTACCTCAGGAGTGTTTTGTTCTCGTTTTCCCGTTGTTGCTTCGTTATCCTGTTCTTCTCAACATCCTTTTCGTCCGTTGAAATCTTGTTGTTGTTTTCCATTTCAGTTCTTCTACCGGCGTCTAATCAAAACTTCCCAAATATCAAGTCTATCTAGCCAGAAAGGTTGTTGTTGTTGTTGTTGTTGTTGTTGTTGATTCCAGGCTATGAGAGATGGCATTCCTATCACCTGGGGTTGTTTCGAGGAAGCATTCCTGAATCACCACATTCCAGATAGTCTATTCTCCAAATGAATCAAGTTCTTTCCAGCTATACACCCTCGATACAAAACCTCTACCTCTACTTGAAAATGTTCCGGTGGTTTGTGAATTCCCTGACGTCTTTCCAGAAGAGTTGCCAGGAATGCCTATTGTTTTGAACTTCCAGAAAACTATCCAAGGTGCACGATGTGTTTCACGTGTCACGGCTCAAGAGGATCTTCGTTAGAAGTTTCCGGACCTTTTCTTTTCTCAGTAGGAATCTCGGGGCGCGATTCCTTCAAGGGGGGCGTTTTGTAACATCCCAAGTCTGAAAAATAGCCATTAGAATGTTTGCTCTCTGTTATTTTATGTTTTGCATCATGGCATCATGTTGATTGCATTTGTTTTGCTTGTTTTCCTTTTGTTTTCCAACTGTTTTCATTTGTTTTCCTTTGTTTTCTATTTGAATTTCAAACCAAAATTCAAACCTTTTGTTTCATCCTGTGATGTTACAATTTCCAAAGTGATATTTCAAATCAAAACAATTATTTGCTTCCATTAATTTTGTGATTCCAAACTATTGTTTTATTTCTATAAAAATGCATCCAATAATCAAACCTTTTTTTAATTCAATTATGATTTTCTTCCAAACAACAACCCTTTTGAAAGTTATGAAAATTGCAAAACAAATCACTCCATTGTTTCCATCAAACCATAAGGTTCAAATAAAACTCCCAATTGTTTCCATGAAATAATAAAAAGCTCAACTCTTATTTGTTATTTGATAATCCACTTAATATAATTTGCATTCAAACAATTCCAATCTTTTGTTCCATTTAAACACTAATGTGCACCCTAGTTAAAATCTTGTTTTCTATAATGCACTTAATAATAAAAATTCATCCAAATTTGATTTAAAGTACAAACAGCACCATTTTCAAATTGTGAAAAACACCAAAACAAATGTGCTCATTTGTTTCCAAATAAACTCATTTGATCACCCTATTTTAAAATATTGTCTCATTAACCAATTAATCATAAAATTCAATCAAATACCCTGCAAGTTCAAACAGCACCAAATTCCAAGTCATGAAAACTACCAAACCATTCTAATATTTTAATCCAATTAATAATAGGGTTCACCCTATTAAACTTGTTGTTTTCAAATATTCATCAATTAACTTGCAAATTATTCCAATTCAAACCAATGTGCAAAAACAGCAAATAAATTTGAATTTCAAAAACTTAAGTGGCCAAGTGGTAGGTGTTGGAATAACAAACCCACATGATTTTTTCCAAATTTTTATCAAATCAAAAAGCTATCTTTTGCTTCCATTTTCTAATTGCTACAAAAAAATAAATTGGAACAAATAATTAAAAGGGAGAGAGAGAGCACAGCAGCCAGCCCATCTATTTTCCCCAGCCCTTTTCCCTTTGGCCCAACTTTTTCCCAGGCCCGATACCCCCTCGTGTCGTCATCAACCTCTGTACGGCGCCCCATCCCGAGCTCCACGTATGCAGAGACCATGGAGGAACGGTGATCCTCCACCTCCCCCCTCCCTATAAACCTAGGCCGATCCCTAACCCTAACCCTGCTTTTCTTCCTCCCTCTCCTTCTCCCATCGCCGCCATCATCCCATCTCCTCCACCTCCCTCTCTCTCTGTTACTTCTCTGCAACCACCTGCTGCCATGGCCGGATTTTCATTGAAGGTTTGGGTGTGGTTGTGGTCACCGTCAAGGGCAGCCCGCCGCGGGAATGGAAACGCCATGGAGCCCTCTTCCTCCTCATCACCTCGGCACGGGCCGGGACTGCCCGTGGCGCCGCCGCCATCTCCCCCAAGTCGCCGGCGACCTCACCCTGCTGCTGTCCCGACCTGCCCCGATCCGCCATCCTCTGTCCGCTCGGGAGACCTCAAGGTGAGCGCTCCGTCCCCGCGCCTCACCTCCCTCTCCCTTCCCTTCTCTCCCCACACCGCATCCCCCTCGCAGCAGCCCCCCACTGCGCCCCTCCGGCGAGCAGCAGACCGGCGGCCATGTCCCTGTCTCTGTCGAGCAAAAGAATCAGGTTCAGTTACGTGCAGTTTTCAGGTTCAGAGAAAAATCCCGTGCAGCTACGCCATATCCACCACCGATTCCCTTCCTATCCACAAGCCAGCGCACCACCCCAGTGGTCAACACCCCTTGCGCGCGCACTGGAGGTGCTGGGTTCGATCCCCCCTCACCCCACCTTTTATTACACCTTTTATTCTCTGTTTTCTTTTTCTGCCAGAATTTCAGCAAACCATATCTGAACCATTACTTCTAAATTCCATATAAAATTGAATATCACTCCAATTTGAACGATTCAAAATCCTGTGAACTCATAATTTTGTGCTATTTCCAGTAATGTCAAATTTGCAATATGTTTCTGTAACAATTTCTGCACTAAATAATTAATTACTGAAAATGCAATAAAATTTGTAAACTTTGGAATTTCATAACTTTAGTTCTACTCATCCAATTTAAGCACACTTGGGCTCTAAAAATTTGTCTTAACAAACTCTACACATTGGTATTTTATTTGGACACAATTGAATTAAATTTGAACATGTTTTCCTCTATTTACAAAAAGGGGCAGAATAAGAATGATTATAAAAACTTGCATAATAAATTCAATAATCACCCAAAAATTATGTTTGATAGCTCTAAATGTTCAATGAAACCTTTTCTACATGTCTTCAACCTTTTCAATGCAATTTGTTACTGTTTTGAATATTTTAAATTGGTGAAATATTTGGATTCTTGTTTAATTCACTTAATTTTGCAAAATTCATAACTTGCTCATAAAAATTCCAAATTCCACAAACTAAATATGTTTTCCAATCAAATTTTCATGTACTTTCCAAATATAAATTTTGTTTGCTGTTTTGAATTATTTAAATTGCTGAAAACAACTGTTTCTTAATTATTGCCTTTAAAATTGCCAAAATAATAACTTGCTCATTTTAAATCCAATTTCCACAAATGAAATATGTTTTCCATGCAAAATTAAACCACCTTTTCAAATATAAAATTTGTTTCATGTTTTGAATAATCAAAATTGGTTAAATGATTTAAACCTTGTTAAAATCATTTAATATTGTTAAATTCATAACTTGATCAAATCAAATTCTTTTTGAACATGCAAAATATGTTTTCCAACCATAAAAGTATAAACTTTTCAAATATGAATTTGGTTTAATGCTTTGAACAAATAAAAATTCAAATAAGTTCATGTTTGAATTAAATTCATTTAATTCTTGCTTAAACTTGTTTAATTCATAAATAATTTATTTCAAATCCTTTTTCAACAATTGAAACATGTAATCCACCTAAAATTTGGTGTTCTTTTCAAATATAAACTTTGTATTCTGTTTTGAACAATTTAAATTGGTGAAAACAACAAATCCTTGTGTAACACCTTTAAGAACCAAAATTTCTTAACTTAATAAATGAATTTCCAAACTTGGTAAACCTTATTTCCAATTGCTTCTATTGTTGTTATTTTGCTGTTTTCCTCATCCATGCATCATGCTAATCCACTTTCACATGATGCTTAGTTGTAGAACAATTAATTCAACCATAATTCATGGGCTTTTCATATGCAATCCAATTGCATGTGGGTCCATTTAATCATGTTGTTATCTTGTCAACTAGTTTATTTCTATGCATCAATTAAATGGTCATGCATCATCCCATGATTGTGCACTATGCCATGTTATTGATTGTTTATCTTTCTGCATTGTTTGTTTGCTTCTTCCCGGATAAACGACGACGTTGAGACCGACGATACTTACGACACCCCTTCTAAGGAGTTAGCTCAGTACCAGGCTACTGGGTTTGCAGGCAAGTTATCACTCACATGAACCACTGTGTTCCTTTCAACATTGGTTACCGATACTTTCCGTTGTCTATTCTGCTAGCCCTATGAATAGTTGCTTCTGTTCGATCCTATCACATGATACCCTGAACCCTGATATTTCCCCACCTCCACACCTATAACCATTGTTTGAGCCCGTGTCTTACTAGCATGCTTAGGTTGTTTTTGCTCGAGTCTGTTACCCGTTACTTTCTGTTACTATACTCCATTATGTTCTGGGGGCTCAATGTTTAATCAATCAATCATGCTAATGTTATTGTTAAATAATAATTTGATGATAAGGCACCGGCAGGAGGCCCTTTGTGGTTTTGAGGCCTGCTAGTGTCGACCCTAATAGGAAAAGGGTCTTGTCTACTGATCCATGATGAGCGCACTACCCGCATGTGGGAAGCGAGTATGGGCGCCCCCCTCAATTTGACTCGATTCGCATCTCGTCCAAATCGCCTCATTTAGTTCGGGTTTTCCATTTGCTACATGCATGATCTTGCGAGCCCTTGGTACCCGGGTGGAACTTTCGTAGTCGGCATATAGGGGGACACGGTCTTAGAGTGCTATGAGGGTCCATTTTCTTCTGGGCTCGATTAGCCGTGCGCCCAAGGTGCTTTGGGCTTGATGCGAAGAAGAGTTGAGTTGTGTAGAGTACCTCGCTTGGTGGGTTTGATCCCCATCTGGCGGGATATTCTTGCGTGTACGGCCAAATTGGTGCAACCCTGCAGGGATAAATCTTCTCGAGAAGCCGTGTTTTCCGCGGTTATGGATTACTTGGTGAAAGTACTGGCTAACAAGTACTCACGACAACTTAAACCTAATGATTAACAACCTTACACCCAATGATTAACAACTGGACTAGTAATAGGCTTATTGACACAATAATATGAACCATCATTATTTCAACTGTGTGAGTTATCCTCGGATTGCTTCTTTGGATAAGGGGCGAGATCCAGGATGGGTTTGTTTGGAGTTAGTTGATAGGTTGGTTACGATACACGATCTTATCTCCTTTCTGATAGCCGGAAGTTGTAGTATGTTCTGTAGTTGGTTAGAGCAGCCAGTTGCAGCATCTTTTATATCCCCTTCCTTCCGTTGAACCCAAAGCATCTGTGCTTGGTGTTGACGGGTTACACTTTGGTGAACTGTGAGTCTTGCTTGCCAGTACGTTTATGTACTGACCCCTTTGGGGCTGTGGTTTACGCAGACGACGTTTCCAAGGATCTACATGTTGGCTACTACGTGGAGTATGACGAGACTGCTGACGAGTAGATAGCGGACCCGGGCAGGATCCGAGACTTCATGGATGGGCTCCGTCTTTTCGTTTCCGGCCTCTTAGGCCTATTTGGTTCTTGTCTGTACTCAGACATGTCGAATGCTTCCGCTGTGATGTAATGATGAATTGTTGGGACATGTGTCCTCTGGATGATTGTATTTGCTATCTCTGCTCTAATGAGAGCTATTTGCAACTTATTTCAATCTTTTGTGTCGTAGAGATCTGTTGTGATATCAGTTGTTCAATGCCGTTGACGTACCATGTGTGTATGGTTTGAAGTACGTCAAAGTATCCTGATTTCTATGGGATAGTTTACGTCGACGCTGAACAAATAGGGGTTGGTTGTCACACATACGTGTGTTGGCCTACTCGTAAGAGGACGCGGGTGCCGGTAAGCCCCGTAATCCAATCTACTACTGTTCAATGGAACGGCGAGTATCCTTTAGAAGTCCGGGTGCGACATCGTGCTTCGCACCTGCCTCTTCTAGCTGATTCAGCGCTCCCTAAGCTTCCGCGAGTTTCCCCACAAGGTCGACTGGGTGCTTGCGAGTGGACTCCAACTCCTTTCGGGAGGACTCCAGCTCCGTCTCAAGGGTTTTCACCCGAGTGATAGCTTCATCCTTCTCAGCCTTCAGGCGAGTAACTTCATCTGCAATACAAAAGACGCGGTTGAAGTGACAATTACAATAAAAAAGAAACGAGGAAGGCAAGAAAGGCGCACTAGCCTACCTTGAAGGGAACGGCCACCCTGGACAAGCCGATCGCGATCCGCCCTAAGGGAAACGCAGTCCGCTTTAGCCGAAATCACTCAACGCCCGAAAGCAGCGAGGGAGTCGAGGAGAGCCTGCAAAAAACCCAGGGCAAAAATCCAAGTCAAAGATGTATCACTTGAGCCTACACAGGACTGTACACAGTCGAGTATAGCCTCGGGGGCTACTCCCATTGGGAGCACTGCCGTGCACTCGATAGAATTCAAGCCAAACGAAGAAACAGGAGAAGAAAAGTTCGACTTGAGTCCATGGCCAACTGCAAGCAATTGACCATAGACTCGAGGGATACTCCCATCGGGAGCACTATCGTGCACCCGATAAAAACTCCAAACAAGCAAAGCAAGAACGCGAGAAGATAAACATGCTTACCTTGCCCTGGGCAGTAGACAGAGGGTCTGCTGAGCTACCCGAAAACTCCTTGGTCACTGACGCTCCACCCGCAAAGCTAGGCAGCCCATACTCCGGAGTCTCGTGTGCTCATGCGGGACTTGGAGATCTTCGAGCAAGCTCAACAGTTGGAGCATCTTCCGCGGTAGCCTCTTTTCTCTTCACGGAAGGAATCGAAGAAGCAAACCGGCCTGAGCTGATGGTCGCAAGACTGCTGTTAAAAACAAAATCAGATAAAGACCTTAAACAGGAAGAAAGGAAAGAATATTCGTGGTTAAGAGCGGAATACATAGGACTTACTCATCCTCGTCACCATCGTCTAGAACGTCTACGTTCCAGGCGGTGGAAACCTTCAGCTGACGACCAGCGGGAGGAAGCGTGCGGAGGGGAGGCACCTGAAGGGGCTCAACCACCCGGACGGACTCGTCACCCAAGGAGTTATCCTTTGAAGTGACTTCATCGTCCTCGTGCCCGCGGCGCTTGCGGTGACGGAGTTGGTTGCTACCCGACTCTTCATCTTCTTCCACCTCGTCACGCTCGGAGCTCGAGTCAGCTTCCGCAACCCTAGTCTCATGGGGGGCTTCCATGTTACTCGCCAAAAGATCTGAGACATCGTCTGCAGAAATTGGCGGGTAGCATGTTGCCACGTCCTTATTCTACAAAAGAAGAACGAAGGAACATATCAACCGAAAGAAGCTCAGGCGTAGAAGAACAAAAATCAAGAAGGAAAGACTCTAAAAATCTCACCTCAGTGGGAGGATTCCCCGCCTCAGAAGGTTCGAGAGGGCACACTGAGCAGACCTCTCCCTTGCTCAGCTTGGTGATGGCCGCGATTTTCTTCTCGAACTCAGCATTCGAGAGAATATCCTCGCAAACACGGCGCAGGTCCTTGATGCATTTGTACTCCCACATGGCGGATGGCCTCTCCTGAAGGGGCTGGATCCTTCGACGAAGAAACACACCCGACAGGTGTATTCCATCGAACGAAGTTCCTGACTCCCTGTTACGGAAGTTTGCCACTTTCGCGAGTAGAGGGGCAACAATTTTACCTTCCTCGACAGTGAGCGAATGCAGACAGGAGTTCCGTCTCTTCAAAGGAGCGAATGGCTGAAATTCAGGGACTCCATTCGCGCTGTTTTCGGTGACGTAGAACCATTTCTTCCACCACCCCTGTGCCGAGTCGACGAAGTACATCTCCATGTAGGGGACGTCCTAGCTCGCTTGGATCCCGAAGCCTCCAGTACACAGCGGCTCTCCCAGCTTCTCGCCTAGCCGTGCCCTCTCCCGAAAGATTCACACCTTTAAGATGGCCTTCCAGAGCCCCCAATGCAGGCGGATCCCCAGGAAGCACTCGCAAAGCACGATATGTGTTGAATCGCGTTTGCAGGGAGGTCATGCAACTGTATGCCGTACACATACAGCAGACCAAATAGGAAGGGGTGGAGAGGGAGAGAAAGGCCGCGGGAGACGTGCTCGGAGAAGAACACTCGCTCATTAGCGAGGGGGGTTGGGGACCTCCTCCTTCTTGGACAAGCGCACGCTCTTGTCAGTCTCCGGCGGAAGCAACCCCTCCCGCTGCATCTCGGTGATGCTTTTCCTAGTGGTGTTCGCGGCGCGCCAATCGCATGTCTTCACGGGAGGTGGCGTGGAAGCACTCGCCACATCCTTCGAGGACGACACGGCGGCGCTGCGTTTCTTCCCTCCTTCCATTGGAGCTCTTTTGTGCTTGCAGAGAAGGAGGTGTGCGCGAGGAGGAAGAAGGTGAACAAAGGGCCGGGAGATTTACCCCTCTCCTAAGGGTCATTATTTATACACAAACTAGGCTGATCCAAGCCGTAGATCTAGCAACGCGGCGCCCATCGCGGCTGCCACGCGTGAAGCAGAAACGAAGCGGCAGCAAACAGTTACTCTGGCATGATCTTTATAGAAGATCGTCCGCATTTACAGCACGTCGCCAACGGGAAAACCGGACACGACCTATCGTCTCCGGTCAAAAAGCTGACAAGATGGGCCCACGCGCTCTGCTCCGCTTCGTCACGTCCCATCGGGAGCAGTCGGAACGAACAAGTGCACAGTGACATCACTGCGTACCTCATCAAGATACAAAAATTCTTTCGGATGAGCACCCTAACACGAAATTTCTTTCGTATGGGCACATCAAGACGCGAAATTTATTTCGCATGAGCATCCAAACACAAAATTTCTTTCGTATGGGCACATCAAGACGCGAAATTTCTTTCGCATGAGCACCCTAACACGAAATCTCTTTCGTATGGGCACATCAAGACACGAAAATTCTTTCTCGTAAGCACCCTAACACGAAATCTCTTTCGTATGGGCTCATCAAGACGCGAAATTTCTTTCGCGCAAGCACCTTGACACGAAATCTCTTTCGTATAAAAAGGACAACACAAAATCTCTTTCGTATAAGATCAACAAAGAAAGAAGATCTCTTCACTCGAGGATTCGCAAGAAGATGACTAAGGTAAAATTGCAAGTGTGCGGCTCCTGCTACTCTACCACACGATGTATTTACACATCCTTATCCTGGATCGTTCGACCGAATAGGCACATCTGGATGTCGTATTCTTTCGAGTACGAAGGTAAGACCCAAAGATCTCTCTTGTGGGCCTGGAATCGCACTCAAGCTGCGTCCTCTGGTAAATTTCCGTGTCAACAACACGAAGAAAAATCCTAGCGGACGCGCCAGGGTACCCCTTAAGGTTAAGTTCGACTTGGTAAGACCTCGACGGCCCAGTCGCAACGATCACGTCGCCAGATTCGAGTCGGAGGTCTCGAATTTGTGTAGGCCAGAACCGTTTTTCCCCTAGATGCAATTAATTGGCCCTGAACTTTCGGGAGAGCTAAGCGACTGAGCCACATCCTTCTGCGAAAACAGCCAGTACAAAGGCACATTTATCACTCGATGCTCAAGCACAGAAGCGCATCGCGCACAGGGTATGCACCCTCCAAATCAAGCGATTGAAACGATCAATCGAGGAAATCAAAACGAACTTTGAGTGTCCACCCGACAGATTCTCAATCGAGTAAACACTCGGGGGCAACTGACGTGGGAGAGAATCCTGGACCTATCGGGTGTGGCTATCTGGTCCAAGGCCCAAGACCTGAGCCCAGAGGGAGGTGCCACCTACAGTTTTAGAAGGACCAATTGGAGCCCACCCGCAAAGACTTGCGGGACAAGAAGGAAACTTGTAACCGACCTAAAGCTAGGGTTTGTAACCCCCCCCCCCCGGGGGACGGTTTTGAGACCTGGCCACCTATATAGGACCAGGAGAACCACCGGGGAGGGGATCCGATCAACTTCTCACCACCAAAGCCTTGAGCTCGAGACCATACTCTCGACTTGAGCCCCCCCTCCTGTTGTAACCGATCTACTCATAATACAGATTGAAAGAGCAGGAGTAAGGGTTTTACCTCTACGAGGGCCCCGAACCTGGGTAAATCGTGCCCCCTGTTAGCCGACGATCGTCACCAGCGTCCATACGTTCTCTTAATCGAAACCCTACAGGATCATCCGAGGGACTTGTTGAGATGACTAATCGACAGGGGCGGAATTTGTGGAGGTCTCATTGCCTCTCGTTTGCTAGCTTTGCATGGTGTGGAGCCACATTATTTAGACCTTCAGTTTTACGTAGAGAGGCAGGATCTTAATTCCATGATATAGCATAAGTTTGTTTCCTCTTATGCTAACTTGAACAATTTATCCTATGAAATAACTTTCTCCAAGAAATCAAGGTGTAGAGTGGCTAAATCTGATAGAGTAGTACTTTTGCCTGCACCTCTTTTGTTTAACCTTAATGGCAGGGAAGGATGGTCACTCTCAGAGAGTGAGTTAGATGCATACATTGAGGAACATCCACAGCATGTAGAGGATGCTGGAGAGGGGGACGAAAATGATTTCGTCCAGCCCTCCGAAATTGCGGGGTTTCCATACTAGCACCCTGGTCATTATTATGCGTCTGCTGCTTCATCTTCTTCATGGGTGCCTGAGTACGACCATGCTAGGGACGACCCACGAGCGTGGGGTTACTTCCCGCGCCGTGATTGATCTCCACTTAGGCCAAAAGGCAAAGCTTGGGGGGAGGTATGGCGACATAACGCTCATCTATATATCACGCTTCTGTCGGTTCTTTGTATATCCATGTTTTCGTTTCTTTCGCTTCTTTTTGTTTTTATTGTTTTGTTCTTGCTTTCCAAAGCACAAAAAGAACAAAAATATTTCTGTTGTTTCTCCTTATTTTCTTCTTTTGTTGGTTTGCTTTACTTTCTAGTTTCGGTTTAATATTCAAAAAGCCAAAAAGATTTTTCTTTGTTTGCTTGTTTCCCTTTGTTCTTGTTTTAAATTCGAAAACCCAAAAATATTTGTTGTTCTTCTTTGGTTTTGTAATGTTTGCTGCAGAGTTCAGTAGTCCTCCGTGACTCCATTGTAGCTTGGTTATAATTTTATATTATTCAATCCACGTGAGTGAAGAGCAATAATGACGATTTACAATTCAAGTTGTGGTGAGAGGCTGGTATGATCTCTATTTGTTTTCATTTTTGTACATATACTCATCCATGTGAACATGCTTAGTTTGTTCGTGTAAGGTGTATGCTATTTAATGGATGCTCAGTAGTTCGTGCTCTCTCATGTTTAGTTCCAACTTACTAATATTAGATAACATGTCGTATAAATGTTTGCTTGCATTGTTTTATTCATAGAAGGGTATGAAGTTGTGGTATCTCCCTCTGAATGTTTCGCTTGCATTGACTTGGCACATGCTCACGTATGCATAAGACTGAAACAAAAAGTTAATTAAGCCTCGATGATTTATTTTGCCTCAGAGTATTTGTATCACTTTTATGCCTCAGTTAATTTTGTTCTGTCGCAAGTATAATTATGACAGTTGTTGCTCTCTTGATTGTCACTCCCAGTCTATTGCTAGCCTTCACTTGTACTGAGTATGCTCTCTACTCGTGCATCCAACTCCCAAAGAACAAAGTTTTCCAAATGTGTCCACCATACCTACCTATATGTGGTATTTCACCGTCACTCCAAGTAAATTTCTCATGTGCTACCTTTAAAACCTTCAAAACTTATTCCTATTTTGTGCCCCTGTTTTAGCTCATGAGGACGTAAATTGAGAATCTTTATCTCACTTGTTGATTGGACTTTGCACACCTGGACTAGTGGCACATCCGCTTATCTAAATTGATAGAAGAGCTGGCAGCGGGGTGCCCAGCCCCAAAATTGGTTACCATAAATTCTCTTTACTATTTTTGCCCCTGATTTATCAATCAAAGCATAATTGTTTAGACAAAAGAGAAGAGGGAGGACCTACTACACGAGTAGTGTCCTTCAATTGGAGCCGCTCTTATAAGGTCTAGTTGGCTTGTGACGTTGTAGATTAGTCATCTCAACAAGTCCCTCGAATGATCCGATAGGGTTTCGATTAAGAGAACGTAAAGGCGCTAGTGACGATCATCGGCTAACAGGGGCACGATTTACCTAGGTTTAGGACCCTCGTAGAGGTAAAACCCTTACTCCTGCTCTTTCGATCTGTATTATCAGTAGATCGGTTACAATGGGGGGGTGCTCAAGTCGAGAGTGCGATCTCGAGCTCAAGGCTGTGGGGGTCAAAAGTAGATTGGATCCCCACTCGGTGGTTCTCCTAGCCTTTTATAGGTGGCGAGGTCTCAAACCGTGTCCGGGGGGGTTACAAACCCTAGTTCTAGGTCGGTAGGACTTTCCTTCTTGACCCGCAAGTCTTGCAGGTGGGCCTTCGTTGGGCCTTCTAGTAACGTAGGACAACACCTCTCTTTGGGCCTAAGTCTTGGGCCTTGGATCGGGCAGGCTCACCCGATAGGTCCAGGAGTCATCCCCACGTCAGTAGCCCCCGAGTGTTTATTCGACTGAGAATAGTCGGGTAAGCACTCAAAGTTCGTTCTTGATTTCTATGATTGGTCATTCAATCGCCTGGTTTTGAGGGTGTATACCCTGTGCGCGAAGCGCTCATATACTCGAGCATCGACTGATAAATGTGCCTTGTGTTGGCTGTTTTCGTAGAAGAATGTGGCTAAGTCGCTTGGCTCTCCCGAAAGATCTGGGGCAATTAATTGCATCTAGGGCAAAAATGGTTCTGGGCTACACGAATTTGAGACCTCCGACTCGAATCCGGCGAGGTGATTGTTGCGACTAGGCCATGGAGGTCTTACCGAGTCGAACTTAACCTAAAGGGGTACCCGACACGTCCGCTAGGATTTTTCTTCGTGTTGTTGACACGGAAAATTTACCGGAGGACGCATCTTGAGTGCGATTCCAGGCCCATAGGAGAGATCCTTGGGTCTTACCTTTGTACTCGAAGGAATACAACATCCAGATGTGCCTAGTCGGTCGAACGATCCAGGATCAGGATGTGTAAGTACATCATGTGGTAGAGTTGCGGGAGCCGCACACTCGCGATTTTACCTTAATCATGTTCCTTCGATTCTTCGGGTGAAGAAATCTTCCTTTTTCTTGATCTTGTGCGAAAGATATTTCCCGTTTATGAAGTCCATACGAAAGAAATTTCATGTCAGGATGTCCATGCGAAAGAAATTTCGCATTTTGATGTGCTCATATGAAATATATTTCGTGTCAGGGTGTCTATGCGAAAGAAATTTCGCGTTTTGATGCTTACACGAAAGAGATTCCATGTGTCGTGAGGTGCGCAGTGATGTCACTGCACAGTCGATTGCTTCCGACTGCTCCCGATGGGACGTGACAAAGCGGGGCAGAGCACGCGGGCCCACCGTGTCGGCTTTTTGACCGAAACGATCGGTCGTGTCCTAGTTTTTCCGCTGGTTGCGCGCTGTAAATACGCACGATCTTTTCGTAAAGATCGTGCAGGAGTAACTGTCCCCCTGCCGCCTCGTTTCCGCTTCATGCGTGGCAGCTGCGATGGATGCCACGTTTGCAGATCTACGGCTCGGATTGGCCTGGCTTGGGTATAAGTACTGTGACTTAGGAGAGGGATAAATTTCCGGCCCTTAATCACTTTCTCCTTCCTCGCACACACCTCCTTCTCTGTGAGCACCGAGAACCCTCCAATGGCGGGAGCGAAGAAACGTGGCGCTGCTGTGGCGTCCTCCAAAGATGTGGCGAGCGCTTCTACGACGCCTCCCGTGAAGAAGGTGGGAGACTAGCGCGCCGTGAACACCACCAAGAAGAGCATCATCGAGATGCAGAGGGAGGGGTTGCTCCCGCCGGAATCTTCTAGGCACGTGCGCCTTTCCAAGAAGGAGGAGACTCCCAACCTTCTCGCCATTGAGCGTGTCGTCTTCTCGGAACATGTCTCTTGAAGACTGTCCTTCCCCCTCCACCCGTTTCTCATCAGGCTGTTGTATGTCTACGGCATACAACTGCACGACCTCCCTCCAAACGCGATTCAGCACATATCGTGCTTTATCGTGCTTTGTGAGTGTTTCCTGGGGATCCGTCTGCACCGGGGGCTTTGGAAAGCCATCTTCAAGGTGCGGATCTTTCGGGAGAAGAAGCAGCCAGGAGAGAAGGTGGGGGAGCCGCTGCGGACTGGAGGCTTCGGGATCCAGGCGAACAAGGACATCCCCTATATGGAGATGTGCTTCGTCGATTCGGCACAGGGGTGGCGCCACAAATGGTTTTACGTCATCGACGACAGTGCGTGTGGCGTCCCCGAGTTCCAGCCATTCGCCGTTCTGAAGCGACGGAAATCTTGGCTGCACTCGCTTACAGCCAAAGAAGGTAAAGTTGTCGCCCCTTTACTCGCGAAGGTGGCACGCTTCCGGGACAAGGAGCTGGGGACTCTGCTGAGCGGTATACATATGTCGGGTGTGTTCTTGCATCGGAGGATCCAGCCCCTCCAAGCGAGGCCAACCGCCATGTGGGAGTACACGGGCGCCAACGACCCGAGCCGTGTATGCGACGATGTTCTTTCGAACGCGGAGTTCGACAAGAAAATCGCGGCTATCACCAAGCTGAAAAAGGGAGAGGGCTACTCGACGTGCCCTCTCAACCCACTTGAGGCAGGGAACCCTCCGACTGAGGTGAGTTTCCTAATTTTCTCCTTTGCCTTTGTTCTTTTCTGCCTTGTTTTTTGTCGAGTGAAATGCTTCTTCTTTTTCTTCTTTACTTCTGTAGAATCTGGACGTGACGACATGCTATCCGCCAGTTTCTGCAGACGACGTCTCATACTTTCTGGCGACTAACATTGAGGCCCCCCACGAAACTAGCGTCACGGATGCTGATTCAAGCTCCGAACGCGACGATGTGGATGAGGAGGAGGAGTCGGACAGCGAACAGCTCCACCACCGCAAGCGCCGCAGGCCGAGGAGGACGAAGTCACCTCGAAGGATAGTTCCTTGGGAGATGAACCCATCAAGGAGGTCGAGCCCCTTCGGGTGACTCCTCTCAACGTGCTCCCTCCTTCGGGTCGTCAGTCGAAAGATCTCCACCGCCTGGAACCCGGATGTTCTTGACGATGATGACGAGGATGAGTAAGTCATGTGCACCCTGTTCTTAGTCGCGAATTTTCTTCCGTCTTTTCTTTGTCTGATTTCATCTTTTGTAGCAGTCTTACGACCATTAGCGTGGGCCAGTTCACTTCATCGATTCCATCTGTGAAGAGGAAGGAGGTCAGCAGTGGACCCTGCTCCTGCTACAGATCTTACTTGAAGATCTCCGAACCCAGCGAAGGCAGCCGAAGCTCCGGAGTATGGGATGCCCAACTTCGCGGGTGGACAACCTATAGATGATGGAGCGTCTGCTAGCCGGAGGTCTCGGGTAGCTCGGCGGATCCCTTGTCCACTGCTCAAGGCAAGGTAAAGTTTATTTTCCTTTCTGGCGACCTGTCTTGCATGTTTTCCTTTATCGGGTGCACGACAGTTTCCCGATGGGAGTAGCCCCCGAGTCTATGGTTAATTGCTTGGTTGGCCATGGACTCAAGTCGAAGTTTTTCTTTTTTGGTCTGTTTCTTGATTTTGCTTTTCATCGGGTGCACGGCAGTGCTCCCGATGGGAGTAGCCCCCGAGGCTATACTTGACTGTGTACAGTCGTGTATAGGATCAAGTGTTGTCTCTCCAATTTTGACTCGGAGTTTTTGCAGGCCCTTCTTGATTCCCTCGCTGCTTTCGGGCGACGAGTTCTTTCGGCTGAAGCGGACTGCGTTTCTCTTCGGGTGGATCGCGACCAGATCGTCCAGGACAGCCGCTCCCTGCAAGGTAAGCTGGAACGCACTTTTGCCTTCACCGTTTCTTCCTGGTTGAAATTGTTGTTCCAATTGCGTCTTTTCGAACTGCAGATGAAGTTACTTGCTTGAAGGCTGAGAAGGCGGAGGCTCTTTCTCGGGTGAAAAGCCTTGAGACGAAGCTGGAGTCCACTCGGAGGGAGTTGGAATCCACACGCAAGTGCTCGGACGATAGTCTCACGGAGGCCCAGGAAGCTCTGAAGCAGCTGGAGGAGGAGAGCTTCAAGCACAAAAATGATCTTGTCGGCATCATCCGTCCCTTGGCTCAGAAACTTGCTGGTGAGTTGCGTTTTATCTTCCTTCGACTGTGGCTTGTCCTTTTCCTTTTCTGATACTTCTTCAGTCTTTGTCTTAGACACCATTGGAGTTGGGTTGGATGTAACATCCCAAGTATGAAAATACCCCCTAGAATGTTTGATTTCTTGTTTATTAAAGTATTGCATCATGTCATCATGCTCATTGCCTTGTTTGCATTTGTTTTATTTTGTTTTCCACTGTTTGCTTCTGTTTTACTCTGTTTTCACATTTGAAATTCAAACTTTATTCAAACATTTAATTCATACTTGTTATGTTACAACCTTTTAAATAAAAAGTTCAAATAAAAACAACCATTTGTTTCCAATTATTCCATATTGATCAACTAATAAAATGGTGGTTTTTATTTCAATTAATTAATTCCAAGTTGCATTCAAATTCAAATCAAATCATCAAACAGCACCTACTTTGAAAATTATGAAAGTACCAAACAAATTCTAATCACATTTGTTATATTTAACCAATAGGGCTCACCCTATTAAAATTGTTGTTTTCAATTTTAATCAATTAATTATCAAATTCTTTAAATTCAAACCAATTTACAAAAGAGCAAATAAATTTGAATTTTTCAAAAACCAAAGTTGACATTGGTTGCTTTTGACCTAACAAACTCACACAAATTTTTCCCTAATTTTTACTAACTTAAAAACCCCAATTTCTTCCTATTTCTATTTGCTGCAAAAAAAACAGAAAAACAAAAATAGAAAAGGGAAAAAGCAGCGCGCGCGCGGCAGCTAACCTACGCAGGCCCAGCCCACTTACCTTCGCGCGGCCCGTACCGCTTCGGCCATCGTCTTCAACCTGTACGGCCGTGCATCCAGCGATGCCACGGCGGCACAGGAGCAGAACGACGACCAGCAGCGGCCCCTGCCCCCTATAAGACCACCTAGGACCCCGCGCCGCAGCCTAGCCCTAGCCCTACCCCCTATCCCCTCGAGGCCGCCGCCATTTCCTTCTCCCTCGCCGCGATTCCTCTCTCTCTGCCTCTCACCGGAGACCACCACCGAGCCCGCTTCTGAAACCATGGTCGCCGCCGCCACCTCAACGCGCCACCTACCCTCCTAGCTTTCGGAACCGCACCGCCGCATCGCCCTCTACCGTTTGGACACCACCGTAGCCGCGGAGGAAGCCCACGCCGTCACCGCCGTCCACGACCATGCCGCTGTCGCCGTCGAGCTCGTCGACCCCGAGCCTCTGCTCGACTACATCCGCGGTGAGCAGCCGCTGTCCCCCTCCGTTTCCCTCCTCCTCCACAGCGCACGCATCCAGCATCCACCAGCAGCAGCGCAAGCACCGCGAGCACGAGCGACGCCACGGTGATCGCCGCCGGTAGCCTCTGTCGAGTTTCAGTCGCGCGCGATTCAGTTAAAAGTTCAGAAACCACGAGCGACACCTTAACCTGTCCATGTTGTGTATACTGACAAGAAACGCTTCGTAGCGCACTGGTTACAGGCAGCGCGCGCACGGGGGAGATCCCGGGTTCGAGTCCCTGGCTCGCGCGTTAAAACCCACCATTTTGCACCGAGTGCTGACAGGGTGGCCCCCCTGTCAGCCACTCTGTTGCCACGCAAGCACCCAGTGGCCCTGTGGCCCACTGGCAGTGGCCAGGGTAGACCCCTGCGCGGTATAAAATGTTTTTCCAACTTTCTGTTTTAAAAAACAAGTCCCTCCAAATTACTGATTGGTCCTAAAATTTAAATTGCTAATAACTTTCAAATTATAACTCCAAATAATAAAAGTAAAATATGTGCACTGCTCCAAATTAAATTATCTATCTATCTAACCTATTTGTTTTCTGTTTTGAATTTTCCAAATGCATTTCAAATTTGAATTCATATAATTCAATTGCAATTTGCTAAAATCCATAACTAATTCATACTTAATCCAATTAATGCAAATAAAATATGTTACCATGCTATTTCAAATAACCTTTTCAAATATAAATTTTGTTTCATGTTTTGAATAATTTAAATTGCTTAAATAATTTAAACCTTGTTTAAATCATTTAAATTTGATTAAATCATAACTTGCTCAAATTAAATTATTTTTGAACATGCAAAATATATTTTCCAACTAGAAAACTATAAAATTTTCAAATGTGAACTTGAATTTATGATCTGAACAAATAAAATTTAAATAATTTTCAAACTTGTTTTAAATTCATTTAAAACTTGTTTAATATTGTTTAAGTCATAATAAATTCATCCTAATTCCTTTTTCAATATTTGAAACATGTAATCCAACTAAAATTTTGCATTCTTTTCAAATATGAATTTTGTTATTTATTTTGCACAATTTAAATTGGTGAAAACAACAACTATTTGTGTAGTCCCTTTAAGGAACCAAAAATTCCCTAATTTAATAAATAAATTCTTAAATTGGTAAACCTTATTTCCAATTGGTTCTATTGTTGTTATTTTGTTGTTTTCCTCATCCATGCATCATACTAATCCACTTTCACCTGTTGGTTAATTGGAAAACAATTGTTCCAACCAAAATCCATGGGTTGTTCCTATGCACCTCAAAATTGCAAATGTGTCCATTTAAATTGTGTTACCATGTCAACTACTTTATTCTGATGCATCTATTAATTTGACATGCATCATCCCATGATTGTGCACTATGCCATGATATTGATTGTTTATCTTTCTGTATTGTTTGTTTGCTTCTTCTCGGATAGACGACGACGTTGAGACAGACGATACTTACGACACCCCTTCTGAGGATCTAGCTCAGTACCAGGCTGCTGAGTTTGCAGGAAAGTTATCACTCACATGAACCATTGTGTTCCTTTCAACATTGGTTACCGATACTTTCCGTTGTCTATTCTGCTAGCCTTAGTAATAGTTGTTTCTGTTACGAACCTATCACATGAATCCCTTAACCCTGATTTTGCCTCACCTCCACTCCTACCACCCCATTGTTTGAGCCAGTGTCTTCCTAGCATGCTTAGGTTGTTTTGCTCGAGTCTGTTACCCGTTACTTTCTGTTTACCATATTCTATTATGTTCTGGGGGCTCGATGTTAATCAATCAACCTGTTATTCATAATATGCTGATAAGGCACCGGCAGGAGGCCCTGTGTGGTTTTGAGGCCTGCTAGTGTCGACCCTAATAGGAAAAGGGTCTTGTCTACTGATCCATGATGAGCGCACTACCCGCATGTGGGAAGCGAGTATGGGCGCCCCCCTCAATTTGATTCGATTCGCATCTCGTCCAAATCGCCTCATTTAGTTCGGGTTTTCCATTTGCCGCATGCATGTTTTTGCGAGCCCAGCGCAGGGTGGAACTTTTGTAGTCGGCATATAGGGGGACACGGTCTTAGAGTGCTATGAGGGTCCCTTTTCTTCGGGGCTCGAATAGCCGTGCGCCCAAGGTGCTTTGGGCTTGATGCGAAGAAGAGTTGAGTTGTGTTGAGTGCCCCGCTTGGTGGGAGGCATCCCATCTGGCGGGATATTCTTACGTGTACGGCCAAATTGGTGCACCCCTGCAGGGATAAATCTTCTCGAGAAGCCGTGTTTTCCGCGGTTATGGTTGACTTGGTGAAAGTACTGGCTAACAAGTACTCAGAACAACTTACACCTAACTATGGATAACTTGACTAGTAATAGACTTATTGACACAACAACTTGATCCATTATTCATTAATCCAACTGTGTGAGTTATCCTCGGATTACTTCTTTGGATAAGGGGTGAGATACAGGATGGGTTTGTTTGATGTTATCTTTCAGTTGGTTACTATACGCTATCTTATCCCCTTTCTGTTAGTGGGAAGTTGTAGTTTTCTGTAGTTGCTTAGCGCAGCCAGTTGCAGCATCTTTTATATCCCCCTTTCTTCCGTTGAACCCAAGGCATCTGTGCTTGGTGTTGACGGGCTACACTTTGGTGAACTGTGAGTCTTGCTTGCCAGTACGTTTATGTACTGACCCCTTTGGGGCTGTGGTTTCCGCAGACTACGCTTACGAGGATCCAGGTGACGGCTACTACGTGGAGTTTGACGAGGCTGCTGACGAGTAGGTAGCGGACCCGGGCAGGATCCGAGACTACGTGGATGGGCTCCGTCTTTCTTTCAGTTCCCGGCTTCTTAAGCCTATTTGGATTTGTCTATACTCAGACCCTTTGAATGCTTCCGCTGAGATGTAATGATGTTATGTTGGGACATGTGTCCTCTGGATGATTGTATTTGCTATCTCTGCTCTAGTGAGAGCTATTTGCAACTTATTTCGATCTTTTGTGTCTTAGAGATATGTTGTGTTATCATCTTGTTCAACGCCGATGACGTACCATGTGTGTATGGTATGAAGTACGTCAATGGTAGTGTCCTGATTTCTACGGGATAGTTTACATCGACGGTGAATAGTAAAGATTGGTTGTCACACATAAGTGTTGGCCTACTCGTAAGAGATGCGGGTGCCGGTAAGCCCCGTAATCCAATCAAAATACTGTTCAGTTCGTACGGTGAGTATCCTCTAGAAGTCCGGGTGCGACAAATGGTATCAGAGCCTGTCTGCCTGTAGGATCCCTTTTACTGTTCGCAGTTGAGTCTAGAAACTATTTTGTAGCTATATAGGAAAAATGAAACGTGAGAGTAGGAATTCTGCCATTTTTCTTCTTTCCCCACCCACCCACCCTTTTCTGGTAAGGAAGTGCAACGTTGTTTTCTCTTCTCACCCAAACTTTCAAGTTAGGTTTTCACGTGTTTTGGGTTCTCCGTAGTACCTCAGGATTTTTGGTCTCGTGTTTCCCGATGTTGCTTCAATATCCTGTTCTTTTCAACATCCTTATCGTCCGTTGAAACCTTGTTGTTGCTTTCCACTTCAGTTCTCTACCGGCGTCTAATCAAAACTTCCCTGATCATCTGCAGATGGATCTCAGGTTTTACCCGCAGGTGGTTCGGATGACTCGTTGCGAGAGCACTGCCGGGTATCCGGAGATGCTGAGAGACATGGTCACTTATCTGGGGTTCCGTTGGGCACCAGAGTACCAGGTCTACGAGCAGCAGTGAGAGTTTGACCAGACCTACTACCAGGCTATCGTCTACATTCTGTCAGATGATGGCATGAGCGTTGTCCACCGCTACGAGGCAGTAGGTTCCACAGTGGATATGGCTGTGCAGCAGGCAGCTTATGTGAGTCTCACCGTCCTTCGTGCTGACTACTGGGGGTTTGACGATTCTATCTATCGCCACATCCCCCGTGGTTACATCCCTTCGGAGGGAGCTCACTTCACTCTCTACGACAACTTGGATGTCTACGAGCATGATAGCACCAGGCTGCACACCACCGCTCAGTTCGTGAGGCACAGTGACGCAGTTGCCACCACACTTTCTCAGGAGTTGGCCTCAGTCAGGGAGCAGCTCTACCTTGCTTTGACTCGTCTGGCGACGTACACCACAGACTTTGTTGGAGATGAGCGCTTTGCACGTTTTGATCAGCCAGTTGGTCGTCGTCTACCAGATGCTGGAGGTTACGAGCCGATCAGAGGTCCACTCCTCAACCTCGGTGCTGGTTACACTGGGATTCCACGCTTTGGAGCACAGGGAGTCGACGCTATGTACTTAACCACACCTAGAGTCGCTCTCAGGCCACGCCAGATCTATGTGGATCGTCGTTCTACCTACTTTCGTGGGCGTGCTCCTCACCGTACCCCTCGTCGTACTACTCACCGCCGTCCTGCGTGATGAGCATGAGAGTACCGATGTATCCATTCCTAGCTATGTTTAGTTATCCTTTGGGCTTTCGAACCATGTATTGGTGTGTTGGATATTCTGATGTATTTGAACATGTGATGATGTACCTGTTGGTTATCTATTCATGCGTTGGAATAATCTATGTTTCGATTACCAAGTCTATCCTTTTATGTTGTTGTGCTAAAATGCATGTCTATTCAGGATGCCGCCAACAAGGAACAACCCGCCTGAGCCACCGCCAATCACGGAGCTGTTGACTCAGATGACTCAGGTCGTGGCACAGATGGCCCAGTTTCAGACTAACCAGCACAACAACCAGAATGCTCCACGAGTCAGCATCAAGGAGTTTCTGAGTCTGGGGCCGAGAGCTTTCGTGGCAACACGCGAGCCTCTGGATGCTGATGACTGGATCCGTGAGATGGCCAGGGCTCTGGACATTTCTCACGTTGCCGAGGAAGACAAGGTCAAGTATTCCACCTACCTACTGAAGGGTCAGGCAGCTACTTGGTGGGAGAACTACCAGACCATGAGAGCTGGATACCCAATCACCTGGGGCTGTTTCAAGGATGCCTTCCTGAAGCACCACATCCCAGATGGTCTCATGGAAAGGATGCGTGAAGAGTTTTGCTCTCTCAAGCAGGGCAAGCTGGACGTCATCGGCTATCAGAACGAGTTCAATCGTCTCGCTCGATACGCTGGTGATGAGGTGTCCACTGAGGCTAAGAAGATGGCAAGGTTCCGCCGAGGTTTTAACCCGGAACTCAAGTACGCACTCACCAACATCAAGTGCAAAGACTTCGAGGAGCTTGTGAACACCGCGCTCAATGAGGAAAATGGGCGCAAGGCGTTCGAGGAGTCTCGTAAGCACTCGCGTGAGGGTGGTTCCTCCTCCAACATGACCACCCCTCCGCAGAAGCGCCGCATCTGGGTGCCAAATGGTGCTGTCACTCGGGCTCCATATGCCCAAGCTTCTCCAGGCTTTGCTCCCCGCCCACCCAACCCATCTCAGATGCATGGTCAGAGGGTTCCAATGGGGCAGCCAAGGCCAGGTCCTCCTCGTGTCGTCACTTGCTTCAAGTGCAAGGAGACTGGACACTACGCTGATAAGTGCGCTCAGAGGCAGCTACCTCCACCTCCTCGCCCCAACACCAACCAGGCAATGGTTCGTGCTCCCCCGGCTAAAGCCTTCAACTCCAACAACAGGCCTGTCGGGAGGACCGCGAGGGTGAATCATATCAAGGCCGACAAAGCTGAGGAAGCTGCTGACGTCGTTCTCGGTATATTACCCGTAAACTCTTTTCCAGCTAAAGTGTTGTTTGATACCGGAGCATCGCATTCTTTTGTGTCAAAGATCTTTGCAACAGCATACAACCTAGTTCTGGTTCCACTAAGCAATCAAATCTCTGTTCACTCTCCGGGATCAAAAATGTTGACTTCCAAGATAAGCATGGACAATCAAATCCTAATTGGAGGTCGCATATTCCTTGCTTCACTCATGTTGCTGGGAAATTCTGACATTGATGTCATCCTTGGCATGGATTGGTTGAAGACCAACAAAGCTAAAATTGACTGTGCTCAAAAGTCAATAACTCTTTCCCACCCTTCTGGCCAGATAGTCTATTCTCCATATGGATCAAGTTCTGTTCAGCTGTTCAACCTCGATGCAAAACCTCTACCTCTACTCGAAAATGTTCCGGTGGTTTGTGAATTCCCTGACGTCTTCCCAGAAGAATTTCCAGGAATGCCTCCGGACAGAGCAGTTGAGTTCGTGATCCAGCTTGAACCAGGTACTGCTCCAATCTCTAAGCATCCATACAAGATAGCTCCTCCTGAACTGAAATTGTTGAAGGTGCAAATCGATATGTACATGGGGAAAGGTTACATTCAACCTAGTTCCTCCGCTTGGGGTTGCCCAACTCTCTTCGTAGCCAAGAAGGATCAAACAAAGAGACTCGTGGTTGACTATCGTCCTCTCAACGAGAAAACCATCAAAAACAAGCATCCAATTCCTCGTATCGATGATCTTTTTGATCAACTTGCTGGAGCCTCAATATTCTTAAAGTTGGACTTGAGGATGGGTTACCATCAGATAAAGATCAGAAAGGAAGATATTCCTAAGACAACTTTCACCACTCGGTACGGTCTATATGAATACACCGTCATGTCTTTTGGTCTCACCAATGCACCGGCGACATTCTCTAGACTCATGAATTCTGTCTTCCATGAATACCTCGACAAGTTCGTTGTGGTATATCTTGATGATATTCTTGTTTACTCAAAATCCGAGGAAGAGCATGGAGAACATCTTCGTCTCACTCTCATGAAACTTCGCGAGCATCGTCTATATGCCAAATTCTCCAAATGTGAATTCTGGATTCCAGAAGTTTCTTACCTTGGTCATATCATCTCTGCCAAAGGCATAGCCATTGATCCAGAAAAGGTTAAGGCAATTGTTGATTGGAAACCTCATAAGACGGTAAAACAAGTTAGAAGCTTTCTAGGCTTGGCTAGCTATTGCCGTCGTTTCGTCCAAAACTTTTCCAAGATTGCCAAACCCCTCACTGATCTCACAAAGAAGGACAAGAAGTTCGTTTGGTCTCCACAGTGTGATGAAAGTTTCAATCTCCTGAAGACTAAACTCACTTCCACCCCAGTGCTGGTTGGCCCAGATACTACCAAACCTTTCCAGATATACTGCGATGCATCTCTCCAAGGTCTAGGTGCAGTTCTTATGCAAGAACGTCAAGTTGTCGCTTATGCTTCACGTCAGTTGAACCCACATGAGCAAAACTATCCCACACATGATCTTGAACTTGCAGCAGTTGTGTTTGCCCTCAAGAAATGGAGACAATACTTGTTGGGTAACCGCACTGAAATCTTTTCCGATCATAAGAGTCTGAAATACATCTTCACTCAACCAGATCTAAACCTCAGGCAAAGGAGATGGATTGAAAAGATTAAAGACTTCGATCTCACCATTTCTTACACACCAGGCAAGGCTAATGTTATGGCCGATGCTCTCAGTCGCAAGTCGTATTGCAATAATCTCATGATCATGGAAAGCCAACCTCCACTTCATGAAGAATTCCAGAAGCTGAACCTTGGTCTTGTTCCTCAAGGATATCTTGCAAGCTTGACAGCTAGTCCAACTCTCGAGGACAAGATTCGTTCTGAACAACTTTGTGATGCTAAAATCAAGAAGATTGTAGAGCAGATCAAAGAAGGCAATGATAAATTCAAGTCCTTCTCAATTGATGACAAGGGAACTGTGTTCTTCGAAGGACGCATTGCAGTTCCTCAGATTCAAAGTCTCAAAGATGTCATTCTCAAGGAGGCTCATGAAACTCCTCTCTCCATCCACCCTGGAAGTACAAAGATGTACCAGGATCTTAAGACATTGTATTGGTGGCCTGGCATGAAACGTGAAATTGCTCAATACGTTTCTGAATGCGACGTTTGTCAACGTGTTAAGGCAGTCCATCAGAAAACACCCGGTCTACTCCAACCTCTGAAAATTCCTGAGTGGAAGTGGGACATGATTGAAATGGACTTCGTCACTGGTTTTCCAAAGTCCAAGAGGGGCAACGATGCAATCTTCGTTGTCATTGATCGTCTCACTAAAGTAGCTCACTTCTTTGCTGTCAAGGAAACAATCTCAGCTAGCCAGTTAGCAGAGCTCTACACAACAAAGGTTGTTCCTCTTCATGGTGTCCCATTGGAAATAAGCTCAGACCGTGGAAGTATCTTCACTTCTCATTGCTGGAAGAGTTTTCAAGAAGCATTGGGCACCAAACTTCTGTTCAGCACAGCTTATCACCCTCAGTTTCAGGGGCAAGTCGAAAGAGTCAATCAGATTCTCGAGGATATGCTCAGAGCATGTGGTCTCTCCTTTGGCATGAAATGGGAGGATTGCCTTCCATATGCTGAATTCTCCTACAACAACAGTTTCCAGGCAAGCCTAGGCATGGCACCATTTGAAGCACTGTATGGCCGCAGATGCAGGAGTCCAATCAATTGGTCTGGAGCTGGTGAACGTTCACTCTTAGGCCCTGACATTGTTAAGGAAGCCGAAGAGAAAGTTCACATCATTCGTGACAATCTCAGGATTGCTCAGTCTCGTCAGAAGAGCTACTATGACAGCAAGCACAGGGATATGATCTATGCACCTGGTGACAAGGCATATCTCCGTGTAACTCCCCTCAGAGGCACTCATCGTTTTGGTGTGAAAGGAAAGCTTGCACCAAGATACATTGGTCCTTTCAACATCCTCTCAAGGTGTGCGGAAAATGCCTATCGTCTTGAACTTCCAGAAAAGCTATCCAAGGTGCACGATGTGTTCCACGTGTCACAGCTCAAGAAGTGTTTCAAAGATCCAGATCGTGCAGTTGATCATGATTCCATTGAACTGCAAGATGATCTCTCTTATGAGGAGCACCCTATTCGAATTCTCGATGAGACCGAGCGTAAGACTCGCAACAAGAGCACCAAGTTCTTGAAAGTGCAGTGGTCGCATCATTCCGATAAAGAGGCAACGTGGGAGACCGAAGAGGATCTTTGAAAGAAGTATCCGGACCTTTTCACTTCTCAGTAAGGAATCTCGGGGCGTGATTCCTTCAAGGGGGGCGTTTTGTAACATCCCAAGTATGAAAATACCCCCTAGAATGTTTGATTTCTTGTTTATTAAAGTATTGCATCATGTCATCATGCTCATTGCCTTGTTTGCATTTGTTTTATTTTGTTTTCCACTGTTTGCTTCTGTTTTACTCTGTTTTCACATTTGAAATTCAAACTTTATTCAAACATTTAATTCATACTTGTTATGTTACAACCTTTTAAATAAAAAGTTCAAATAAAAACAACCATTTGTTTCCAATTATTCCATATTTATCAACTAATAAAATGGTGGTTTTTATTTCAATTAATTAATTCCAAGTTGCATTCAAATTCAAATCAAATCATCAAACAACACCTAATTTGAAAATTATGAAAGTACCAAACAAATTCTAATCACATTTGTTATATTTAACCAATAGGGCTCACCCTATTAAAATTGTTGTTTTCAATTTTAATCAATTAATTATAAAATTCTTTAAATTCAAACCAATTTACAAAACAGCAAATAAATTTGAATTTTTCAAAAACCAAAGTTGACATTGGTTGCTTTTGACCTAACAAACTCACACAAATTTTTCCCTAATTTTTACTAACTTAAAAACCCCAATTTCTTCCTATTTCTCTTTGCTGCAAAAAAAACAGAAAAAACAAAAATAGAAAAGGAAAAAAACAGCGCGCGCGCGGCAGCTAACCTATGCAGGCCCAACCCACTTACCTCCGCGCGGCCCGTACCGCTTCGGCCATCGTCTTCAACCTGTACGGCCGTGCATCCAGCGATGCCACGGCGGCACAGGAGCAGAACGACGGCCAGTAGCGGCCCCTGCCCCCTATAAGACCACCTAGGACCCCGCGCCGCAGCCTAGCCCTAGCCCTACCCCCTATCCCCTCGAGGTCGTCGCCATTTCCCCCTCCCTCGCCGCGATTCCTCTCTCTCTGCCTCTCACCGGAGACCACCACCGAGCCCGCTTCTGAAACCATGGTCGCCGCCGCCACCTCAACGCGCCACCTACCCTCCTAGCTTGAACCGCACCGCCGCATCGCCCTCTACCGTTTGGACACCACCGTAGCCGCGGAGGAAGCCCACGCCGTCGCCGCCGTCCACGACCACGCCGCTGTCGCCGTCGAGCTCGTCGACCCCGAGCCTCTGCTCGACTACATCCGCGGTGAGCAGCCGCTGTCCCCCTCCGTTTCCCTCCTCCTCCACAGCGCACGCATCCAGCATCCACCAGCAGCAGCGCAAGCACCGCGAGCACGAGCAACGCCACGGTGATCGCCGCCGGTAGCCTCTGTCGAGTTTCAGTCGCGCGCGATTCAGTTAAAAGTTCAGAAACCACGAGCGACACCTTAACCTGTCCGCGTTGTGTATACTGACAAGAAACGCTTCGTAGCACACTGGTTACAGGCAGCGCGCGCACGGGGGAGATCCCGGGTTCGAGTCCCTGGCTCGCGCGTTAAAACCCACCATTTTGCACCGAGTGCTGACAGGGTGGCCCCCCTGTCAGCCACTCTGTTGCCACGCAAGCACCCAGTGGCCCTGTGGCCCACTGGCAGTGGCCAGGGTAGACCCCTGCGCGGTATAAAATGTTTTTCCAACTTTCTGTTTTAAAAAACAAGTCCCTCCAAATTACAGATTGGTCCTAAAATTTAAATTGCTAATAACTTTCAAATTATAACTCCAAATAATAAAAGTAAAATATGTGCACTGCTCCAAATTAAATTATCTATCTATCTAACCTATTTGTTTTCTGTTTTGAATTTTTCAAATGCATTTCAAATTTGAATTCAAATAATTCAATTGCAATTTGCTAAAATCCATAACTAATTCATACTTAATCCAATTAATGCAAATAAAATATGTTACCATGCTATTTCAAATAACCTTTTCAAATATAAATTTTGTTTCATGTTTTGAATAATTTAAATTGCTTAAATAATTTAAACCTTGTTTAAATCATTTAAATTTGATTAAATCATAACTTGCTCAAATTAAATTATTTTTGAACATGCAAAATATGTTTTCCAACTAGAAAAGTATAAACTTTTCAAATGTGAACTTGAATTTATGATCTGAACAAATAAAATTTAAATAATTTTCAAACTTGTTTTCAATTCATTTAAAACTTGTTTAATATTGTTTAAGTCATAATAAATTTATCCTAATTCCTTTTTCAATATTTGAAACATGTAATCCAACTAAAATTTTGCATTCTTTTCAAAAATGAATTTTGTTATTTATTTTGCACAATTTAAATTGGTGAAAACAACAACTATTTGTGTAGTCCCTTTAAGGAACCAAAAATTCCCTAATTTAATAAATAAATTCCTAAATTGGTAAACCTTATTTCCAATTGGTTCTATTGTTGTTATTTTGTTGTTTTCCTCATCCATGCATCATACTAATCCACTTTCACCTGTTGGTTAATTGGAAAACAATTGTTCCAACCAAAATCCATGGGTTGTTCCTATGCACCTCAAAATTGCAAATGTGTCCATTTAAATTGTGTTACCATGTCAACTACTTTATTCTGATGCATCTATTAATTTGACATGCATCATCCCATGATTGTGCACTATGCCATGATATTGATTGTTTATCTTTCTGTATTGTTTGTTTGCTTCTTCTCGGATAGACGACGACGTTGAGACAGACGATACTTACGACACCCCTTCTGAGGATCTAGCTCAGTACCAGGCTGCTGAGTTTGCAGGCAAGTTATCACTCACATGAACCATTGTGTTCCTTTCAACATTGGTTACCGATACTTTCCGTTGTCTATTCTGCTAGCCTTAGTAATAGTTGTTTCTGTTACAAACCTATCACATGAATCCCTTAACCCTGATTTTGCCTCACCTCCACTCCTACCACCCCATTGTTTGAGCCAGTGTCTTCCTAGCATGCTTAGGTTGTTTTGCTCGAGTCTGTTACCCGTTACTTTCTGTTTACCATATTCTATTATGTTCTTAGGGCTCGATGTTAATCAATCAACCTGTTATTAATAATATGCTGATAAGGCACCGGCAGGAGGCCCTGTGTGGTTTTGAGGCCTGCTAGTGTCAACCCTAATAGGAAAAGGGTCTTGTCTACTGATCCATGATGAGCGCACTACCCGCATGTGGGAAGCGAGTATGGGCGCCCCCCTCAATTTGATTCGATTCGCATCTCGTCCAAATCGCCTCATTTAGTTCGTGTTTTCCATTTGCCGCATGCATGTTTTTGCGAGCCCAGCGCAGGGTGGAACTTTTGTAGTCGGCATATAGGGGGACACGGTCTTAGAGTGCTATGAGGGTCCCTTTTCTTCGGGGCTCGAATAGCCGTGCGCCCAAGGTGCTTTGGGCTTGATGCGAAGAAGAGTTGAGTTGTGTTGAGTGCCCCGCTTGGTGGGAGGCATCCCATCTGGCGGGATATTCTGACGTGTACGGCCAAATTGGTGCACCCCTGCAGGGATAAATCTTCTCGAGAAGCCGTGTTTTCCGCGGTTATGGTTGACTTGGTGAAAGTACTGGCTAACAAGTACTCAGAACAACTTACACCTAACTATGGATAACTTGACTAGTAATAGACTTATTGACACAACAACTTGATCCATTATTCATTAATCCAACTGTGTGAGTTATCCTCGGATTACTTCTTTGGATAAGGGGCGAGATCCAGGATGGGTTTGTTTGATGTTATCTTTCAGTTGGTTACTATACGCTATCTTATCCCCTTTCTGTTAGTGGGAAGTTGTAGTTTTCTGTAGTTGCTTAGCGCAGCCAGTTGCAGCATCTTTTATATCCCCCTTTCTTCCGTTGAACCCAAGGCATCTGTGCTTGGTGTTGACGGGCTACACTTTGGTGAACTGTGAGTCTTGCTTGTCAGTACGTTTATGTACTGACCCCTTTGGGGCTGTGGTTTCCGCAGACTACGCTTATGAGGATCCAGGTGACGGCTACTACGTGGAGTTTGACGAGGCTGCTGACGAGTAGGTAGCGGACCCGGGCAGGATCCGAGACTACGTGGATGGGCTCCGTCTTTCTTTCAGTTCCCGGCTTCTTAAGCCTATTTGGATTTGTCTGTACTCAGACCCTTTGAATGCTTCCGCTGAGATGTAATGATGTTATGTTGGGACATGTGTCCTCTGGATGATTGTATTTGGTATCTCTGCTGTAGTGAGAGCTATTTGCAACTTATTTCGATCTTTTGTGTCTTAGAGATATGTTGTGTTATCATCTTGTTCAACGCCGATGACGTACCATGTGTGTATGGTATGAAGTACGTCAATGGTAGTGTCCTGATTTCTACGGGATAGTTTACATCGACGGTGAATAGTAAAGATTGGTTGTCACACATAAGTGTTGGCCTACTCGTAAGAGATGCGGGTGCCGGTAAGCCCCGTAATCCAATCAAAATACTGTTCAGTTCGTACGGTGAGTATCCTCTAGAAGTCCGGGTGCGACATTGGAGCTGCCCGGACAAATGCGGCTCGATGCTCTCTCCGACTCGTGTGTTCAGCTTCAGAAGCACGCGAATAGGGTCTGCTCTCTCGTCCATGACGCTACCCGAGTGCTGACGCAGTTCCATGAGCGCCTGCTCGTGGATGTGGCGGTTCCGCCTACTCTGGGTGGTCTCCTGCAAGTTTTCCTAGGTGATGAAGATCTCCTCTATGAGTACTCGCTTGCACAGACCAAGTGTGGGGCCAAGACAGCTATCCAGTTTGCCCTGGCGCATGGTGTCTCGGGTGACCTGGAGAAGGTGTACTCGGAGGTTCCACGCTACTCCCTAGGCAAAAAGGTAGCACTCCGTCCTTTTGGCGACTGCGCTGAGGAGCTTTTGAAGATGCTATCCGGGTACTCTCCCACGCCATGCGTAAAGGACAGCCTGCTGCGAGTGGAACTACCTCTGTAGTTCCGTAGAATAATTCTTGTTTTTGTATGCCTTCATATGTAATGAACCTTGGGATGTATTCTCGTACTTTATTTTGTCCAATCGACATGTTTTCAAAAGTGTTAGCGTTTTGTATTTGCGTCTTACTTTGTATTCTCCCGATGGGAGTAGCCCCCGAGCACCCGAAAATCTTGGGTGGTATATTCTCGAGTGGGGTATTGTACTGTCTCTGAATCTTTGTTGTTCTTTCCAGCTGATTGATTCCAGCGGAGGTTCGTCCAGTGGAGCTGCTTCTTTGGTTGATCCTTTGGTTGTTCCTGCCAGTACGTTTGCGTCACTCCAGGACCGTGTCACGGATGGAGATTGTAAGCTTAAGGCTCTGCGAGGCGTGGCTGATGTTGCCAAGTCGAAGCAAAAACTTACTACGGAGCGCGAGCAATTTCTAATAGAGGAGCTGTCGGTTGTTGCAAAGAACATGCTCTGTAAGTTTTGCAACCCCCAAGTACTTGTCACTGATTGTTGTTTTTGTTTTGACGTGCTTGCTATCCATGCAGTTGTTGAGCCTGATGGAGTCTGCGAGGGTTAGTGGGTGGACAACCATATTGTTCACGAGTCGGGCAGTTCTAAGCCTCACGCGAACAACTTCTGGTCTGACCAGAGCCGAGGTTTTATCTTGGCTACCTGAAGTACCGGGCGAGTCAGGCGCAGATACTCGTTTAGTCTTGTCGAGAGGCTCTCTCTTCTGTCCATCGGGTGTCTTACCCTTTTGGTGTTGTCCCAGATAGCTTGAGTGGCCTGCTTAGGCTATTCCGTCGGGTAGGGGATGATCGCGAGTGTGTGCGCCAACAGCTCATCTGTGGAGCTCAGGTGGCGCTCGCCTTCGTGCGTTTGTGGCATCCTGAGGTTAACTTCAACTCTGTGTGTGGCTCCCTGACACCCAAGGTCCATGTGTAGATTTTATCCCTCATTATGAGGTTGTGCGTCCTTCTGTTGAGCGGATTATTCGATTGACGGCGGCGGAGACCGAGCGATTGCTTCAAGAGGCGGCTGCTCGACAGTAGCTGTAGATCTTCAAGGTGTATGTTCCTTGTGTGTTGTAGCTTTTTACGGTGTGTTAAGGTGTATACCTTGTGACCTTGTATGTCTAAATTGATTAATTTAAGGTGTTTATAAGGTGTGAACCTTGTTTTACCCTGTATAATTGTTATCAAGTGTAAGTGCTCGAAGTCGTTGATGATGCTAGTTAGGCGTAGCTCCCGTGTGTTTGGGGTGTGACATGTCGTGTAGCATGTAAAAAGGAAAAAAATAAATGATAAAGATTGCGACTGGATAGTCTTTGTAGCTATGGTTGAGAAACCATATTTTTATTGCTATGGATGAGAAGCCATGTGTTTGCTCGAGCTACAAAGTGGCTGCTACAACCTTATTTCTTGCGAGTAGAAGATTAAACCCTAAGGATAGAACTTGCGGAGGTGCGCCACATTCCACGGGTTGGAGTAGATGCCGCCTATCTTCGGGTTCTTCAAGCGATAGGCGCCTTCTGGGATAACTTCGTGTATGATGAAGGGTCCTTCCCATGGTGGCTCTAGCTTGTGCCTCTCCTTTCGGTTGAGTTGCAGCACCAGGTCTCCTACCACGAAGAATATGTGGCATATACGGCGACTGTGGTAGTTACGCAGCGATTGCTGATAGATCTTGCGAGTGCGATGTCTCTGATCTCATCCAGTGCATCCATGTCATCTGCGAGTGCCTTGTTTGAGGTTTCTTCGTTGTATGCAACGACTCGTGGGGCGCTGAATTTGACATCCTCGGGTAGCACTGCCTCAGCGTCGTATACCATGAAGAATGACGTGTAGTTTGTCGACCGATTTGGTGTTGTTCGCAGGCTCCATAACACCGATGGTAATTCTTTGGCCCAGTGCCCTGCTGTTGGGTGCAGCTGACTGAGTAGCCGCTTCTTTAGGCCAGCCGAAATTAATCCGTTGGCTCGTTTGATTTGGCCGTTAGTTTACGGGTGAGCTGAGAGTTATCCCTTTTTCCTCGCAGAAGTCCTGAGTTTCTTTGGCTGTAAAGTTGCTCCCATTATCTGTGATGATGTTGTGCGGGACACCGAACCTGCACACGATGGAGTTGAGGAATCTCACGGCGCACTCGGCGTGCTGTGAAGTGACTGGCGTAGCCTCTATCCATTTCGTGAATTTGTCGACTGCTAGTAGCAGGTGGGTGTATCCTCCGGGTGTTGACTTCCGCAGCGGTCCCACCATGTCTAGCCCCCATTGAGCAAAGGGCCAGGCGATAGGGATCATGTGGAGTTTTGTGGCCAGTGCGTGTGGCTTGGGCGCGAACTTTTGGCAGGCATTGCATCTGTCGACGAGATATTTAGCGTCTCTGGCCACCGTGAGCTAGTAGAATCCTGCGCGGAAAGCTTTTCCCACGATTGCTCTCCAGCTTGCGTAGTGCCCGCAGTCGCCTTGGTGTATGTCACCGAGCAGCTCCCTGCCATCATCGGGTACGATGCATCTTTGGAGTACTCCTGATATGTTTTGCTTGTACAACTCTCCTTGGATCACCCGAAAAGATTTGCTGCGCCGTACTATCTGTCTCGCTTCGCAAATGTCTGCCAGGAGATATTTATTGGATAAGTAGTCGAGGTATTTCTGCGTCCAGGTTGGCTCGACCAAAAAGACTTGCCTTGAGATGTGATGTGTGAGCTCTATGAGGGCGATTAGCTGATTGGCTACCGTTTCTGTTGTTGCGGGTGTCAATGCTTGCTTCTTAACCTTGACTGGTCGTTTGATAATTCTCTTGAGGTAGATTCCTGGTGGAACAGGGGCGTTTGTGGACCCTATGTTCACCAGTTTGTCTGCCTCCTCGTTGCTTGATCCTGGGATGTGCTTCAGCTCGCACCCTTTGAAACTTCCTTCGAGTAGGTAGTACATGTCGAGATAGGCGACCATGTTGTCTGCAACAGCGTCACACTCCTTCATCGTCTGCTGCATGATAAGGTTTGAATCCCCGTATATCATCAATCGAGTGGCTCCACAGGCAATCGCATCTTCATGCCGTGCAGGAGGGCCTCGTATTATGCATCGTTGTTAGACGTTGGGTCGTCAGGGGGGAAGTCGAGTCGCAAGACGTACTGTAGCTTATCACCCCTTGGAGATATGAGGATTACTCCGGCTCCCTCATTTCTTTTTGACACGTCGAATTACATGATCCAGTTGCTCGTGTATTCTGGAGGTCCTGGGGTTTGCAGCTCCGTCCACTCGCTTAGGAACTCCACGACGACCTGGGATTTTACAGCGTTGCGCCCTGCGTATATTATGTCCCAGGCTCCTAGCTCGATGCTCCATTTTGTGATTCTTCCGGATTCCATGGGGTTGTTCATGATAGTACCGAGTGATGCGTCATTTAGCACCGTGACGGTATGCTCCTGGAAGCAGTGTTTGAGCTTGCGGGCGGTAAGGACCACTCCATACGCGAGCTTCTGGTAGTGGGTGTATCGTTGATTGCACGGCGAAAGCACCTCGCTGATGTAGTATATTGGCCTCTGAACGCCGTATGCTTTACCGTCTTCTGGCTGCTCGACGGCAATTACCGTGCTGACGACTTGGTTTTTTGCGGCTAGGTAAAGGTAGAGGGGTTCCTTTTCCCGTGGCGTTGCCAATACGCGTCTGCTCTGCACCACTCTTTTCAGGTCGATGAACGAATTTTTTTCTTCTGGCGTCCACTCGAACTTATCTATTTTCTTCAGCAGCTTATAGAAGGGGAGCGCATGCTCGCCTAATCTTGCGATGAATCTGCTCAGAGCGGCCAGTCGCCCGGCGAGCTGATGTACGCCACGAAGATTCGTTGGTTCCTTCATCGTCAGGATTGTGTGTATTTTCTCCGGGTTGGCCTCAATTCCTCGGACGGAGACCAGATAGCCAAGGAGTTGTCCCACGGGGACTTTGAAGACGCATTTTGCCGGGTTGAGTTTGATTCTGTATGCGTTGAGGGCGTCAAATGTCTCCCTGATATCCTCGAGGAGTGTGTCCTCCACTCGAGTCTTGATGACAGTGTCATCAACGTAAACTTTTACATTCTTGCCAATAAGCTTCGCGAGGCATTTTTGCATGCAGCGCTGATATGTTGCGCCTCTGTTTTTTAGCCCGAAGGGAATTGTCATGTAGCAGTATACGCCGTGTGGCGTGATAAATGATGTTTTATCCTCATCCTCTTGCTCCATCCTGATTTGATTATAGCCCGAATAGGCGTCCAGGAAGTAGAGGCGCTGACAGCCTGCTGTAGAATCCACGATCTGGTCGATTCGTGGTAATGGGAAGTTATCCTTGGGGTAGTGTTTGTTCAACGACGTATAGTCGATGCACACGTGAAGGATGTCAGTATTTTTCTTCGGGGCTAACACCGGGTTTGCTAACCATGTGGAAATCTTGATTTCTCTGATGAACTTGGCGGCCAACAATCTGTTCACCCCTTCTCCGAGTGCTCTCTATTTTGGCTCGGAAAAACGTCGGGTGGTTTGCTTGACTAGCTTTGCGTCTTTAAACACTTCAACTGAGTGCTCGGTGAACTCCCTGGGTATTCCTAACATATCTGAGGGCTGCCAGGCGAAAATTTTCCAGTACTCAAGGAGGAGTTCGACGAGCGCGCTTTCCTATGCGGTTGACAAGGTGGTGGACACCATCGCCGTCTTCGTGGATTCTGTCGGGTGCACTTGATGCTTTCGAGTGTCGCTGTTTGGGCTGAACTCGAGTTCTGGGGCGTTCTTTTTGGTGAGTGGCATCACGGAGTGATCCGTGGTTTTTGCCAACTCTTCCAGCTCCTCCTGCATCCCGATAGATTTCGCGATCTCGTTGAACTTAGTATCGCACTTGTCTGACTTTTGGAAGTCGCCGCTTATGGTGATCGTGCCATATTCCCCTGGAAGCTTGAGCTTCAGGTAGGTGTAGTGGGGTACTTCCATGAATCTCGCGAACGCTGTTTGGCCGAGAATGGTGTGGTACTGTGATGGCAAGTCGACTACCTCAAAGTCGAGAAATTCTCTCATGTAATTCTTTGGGATTCCTAGTATCACTTCCAGGTTGATTGTTCCGAGTGGCCGGACGACTTTCCCTGGTACTATCCCGTGGAAGGATGTTTCCGATTCTGCGAGTCCGTCCAGGTTCTTGTTCATCTTGCGGAGTGTGTCCGCGTATATGATGTTGATTCCACTGCCACCGTCCATGAACACCCGAGCGAGGTCGTAGTTTCCTATTTGCGCCTGAATGACAAGCGCGGCGTTCCCTGGTCGATATACCCGTGGGGGATAATCCTCTCTGGAGAAAGTTATCGACTGTTCTGACATCTTCAGGTTTTCAGGTGCGGATGGTGGAGCTTGTACTGACATGTTAACTTGGCGTGTGTTTGTCTTCTGGACTCTTCGGGACGGGCAGACTTTTTGTATCATGCCTAGGAGCCCCTGTGAGTTTGAGTATCCATTGCCTCCCTGGTTTGCGGCGGGTGGCGCTGGTAGTGCGGCTAGCGCCACGTTCTGGTGTCCTGGTGGAGGCAGGGGTGGTGGCTGGAATCCTCCTGGGAGTTGCGGGTATCCCTGGTTAACAGCGGTCCTGTGCTTCTTTGTGTAAGCCTCGTGGATGTCCTGAAACTTTCGGCAGTCCTTAAAGAGATGAGCTTCCTTGGTTTTGCCCGTGCGCTTATATGTGAATAGATGTAGCGTGCAGTATCCGTCAAGGTCTTCCTCGGGAGTTTTATCATCTAGCTTTGGTTTCCATTCGCGATTTCCGCGGGGCCCGCTGTCACGATTTCTTGTGAACTCCACTGCCACCAGTTCCTCTCGATCGTCATGGTCGTAGTCTTTCCTCTTCTTCTTTCGGCCGTTGCGATCCTCCTCAGGCGTGGGTGAATATGCTTTCTCGTTGCGTAGGGATTCTTCTCCATTAGCCCATCTGTCGGCTATTGCCATCATCTCCCCGATAGTTTTAGGCGCCGCTCGTCCCAGTTCCTCTCGGGAGGCAGGGCGTAGAGCACCCTTGGTGAAGGCCTCGACTGCGACCTCTTCCGACATGTTTCCTGCCGTATTTTTGAGCGTGGTCCATCGCTGGATATACTCGCGGGTGGACTCACCGCTCTTCTGCTTGCAAGCTCGCAGCTCCTCGATAGATGCAGGCCGTTTATATGTCGCCTGGAAGTTCTTCCGGAAGTCGTAGCTAAGATCTTCCCATGATCCGTAGTGTGCGCGCGGTCTTCCTTCGAGCCAACTGCGAGCAGCGCCTACGAGGTGTAGGTTTAGGTACTGCATGGCCGTTGTCTTGTTCCCACGTTGGCATTTTACTACCGTGAGGTAATCTGAAAGCCATGACTTGGGCTTTATCGAACCATCGTACTTTGGGACCTCCGTCGTAAGCTTGAATCTCTTGGGCATCGGTGCCTCGCGGAAGTCGCGGGTGAAGCACAATGCGCCGCAGGCTTCCTCGTCGGAGGAGGTGGACATCGATCGCACGCGGTTCCTGATTGCTCGAGCCCTATCGACCTTGCATTGCGTGATGTCACCGTGCGCGTCATATTCAGGTCGGTCGCGATTATCCTCCTTCCGCGGTTCTTTGTTGCGGTGTCGCGATCGGCTTCCGTGGTGCCGTGGGCTGTGGTTGCGATCTCGCGGGCTATCCTCCTCGCTATGCGGGCTGTCGCCCATGCCTAGCCTCTTTTGAACATGTCGATGCTGCTCCGCGCGGGGGTCGTTTTCGGGTGGCTGGTTCTCCTGTAAGTATGTGGCGGCTGCTAGGAGTGCCGCAGCGGGGGTCGTCGGATGTACGTTGCCTACCTCATCGACGTGCATAAGGGAAGTATCGAGTGACCTGCTGATTCCACTGAGGGATTCCCGATCCAAGCCAGCATTCTTCGAGACGTATCTTCTTTTCGGGGGTTGGTTCCCCGTCGAGTGAGTCCTCGAGAGCGTTGCGCGGCGCGCACTCGAAGCTCCTGCTGCCTCCTTTCGTGCATCCAGATTCTTGCGGGCTTCAGCGATCAGCCGACCCGCCCGCACCAGGTGGTAGTGGTACGCGGTTAGATCATCTCGGGAAGCTCCATCTTCAACCGGCTGGCTAGAGTGTGCCGCCGCCTTTGCTTTGAGCCAAGCGTCTCGTGTTACTTTGATGCGCTCTCTTTCCTATCGACTGACATCTGTTTCCTCGGGTTGTTTGGTTGATCCTTCCATGCAGACTTGGGCCAGATATGGCTCGCGGGTCCTAGGCGTGGGTCAACAACTTTCACCGAGTCTGGAGGGTTCCTCAGTCGGGATGGTGTGGAAATCGCGGGTGTTGCGACGGATGGAGCTACCACTAGATCGCGACCAGCGTCATTAGATGGCGAATCGAGAATCGTCGGGCTCGAGATAGACTTGGAGTCCGATTGGCCGAGATCGATCTGCTCGGAGAAGCGTAAGATTCCCGCTTTGTTGGCGTGGAGATGGAAGCTGCCGGACGTCAGGCTAATGCTCTTTTCCAACCCGCCGAACGCGGGGAGTGATTCCGGCGAGTGGGACGCGCAGATGAGCGACCCGAAGCGGATCGGTTCCGCCAGAGTCGATGTTCTTGGGCTCCAGCTGAAGGTTGGTGATGATGAAACCAAAGATGTCATAGATCCAGCGCTCACTGTTCCCACAGGCGGCGCCAATTGTCGATTAGTCATCTCAACAAATCCCTCGGATGATCCGGTAGGGTTTTGATTAAGAGAACATAAAGGCAATGGTGATGATCGTCGGCTAACAGGGGGCACGATTTACTCAGGTTCGGAGACCTCGTAGAGGTAAAACCCTTACTCCTGCTCTTTCGATATGTATTATCAGTATATCGGTTACAATGGGGGGGTGCTCAAGTCGAGAGTACGATCTCGAGATCAAGGCTGTGGTGGTCAAAAGTAGATTGGATCCCCCCTCGGTGGTTCTCCTAGCCTTTTATAGGTGGCTAGGTCTCAAACGTGTCCGGGGGGGTTACAAACCCTAGTCCTAGGTCGGTAGGACTTTCCTTCTTGACCCGCAAGTCTTGCAGGTCGGCCTTCGTTGGGCCTTCTAGTAACGCAGGACAACACCTCTCTTTGGGCCTAAGTCTTGGGCCTTGCACCGGGTTAGGTCCAGGAGTCATACCCACGTCAGACGTACTGTATAGTCTGTTTACCATTCGTTGACATAAGCATACACCTCTCTGCAAAATGTTTTCAATACATATGTTTATAAAATAAAAAGCTCTACCACATGACTTAATCTCTGCTTCCCTCTACGAAGGGCTTTTCTTTTACTTTTACGCCGAGTCTTCACCTTCTCACTTTATGCACCTTCTCGAGAGCATGACTGTCATTCTTAGTTTAATGTGCTTGTCCAAGAACACGGTTGATTATGGTATAACTTTGATGCTTATATCTTTGATATATTTATTTCTAGTCTTCACTTGAACCTCAGAGGTGCCCTGACATTTATGTTTTGCTCCATTATTAAGGGCAAGCGAGATACCACTTTATCATATCTTATTATGAACACTAGTCATCAACCCGTGCAGCTGCACGGGCTAGAATTTTAAATACTTTTGAAAACAGTGACTGTTGCTTAATGAGCAAAATTTTGATGTGGCTATCCTTCACTTTTGGAAGTTTAACCTTTAATTTAACTTAATAATGACTTGTACAGTGTAGATATAATTTCTATTGCACATAATATGTATACATCGGGAAATAGAGTGTTTCTTTTTACGATAATATAGATTTTTATATACTGAAAACCATAAATAATTATTTCGTCTAATTGGTAAAACATAAATTGACTAACCTCATTTGTTTATCTTGAGTAGCTTTTTCACATACCTTGCTTAAGAGTTTTTACGTAGTAATTAGTGTCTAAATATTATGTAAAAAAACAACTTCTCTTTCTACATAATAAAGACTTCCAAGATATCGAGTATTTGTATTGAACACTCGAAACAAAAACGACCAAAATATCAGTATGTTACTAAAAAAATACTATGGGTGACACCTCAGGTCCTTACTAAGCTCAACTTTTCATTTACAGGAATAATATGCTAGCCTATTTTCCAAAATAAATATGATTGCCACACTGACGGTATCATGTAACTTTTCTGAGGGTACTCATAAATCCTTGAGAAATCAAGAAGAACTGTACAAACATCATTTTTTCCACCGATGTACTCTAGGACAGAAGATAATTCAATAATAAGAAGAAAGCTATGTGAAGTAATATGTTACCTACAAAAAGGAGGTTAATTACCAAGTAATATTTCTCTAGCTTATGTTGAATCCAAATACGCAAGCCAAGGACAATACAGATCCCCATCGACAAACCATCTATATTTCGCTAGCATACTGATTATCTTAATCTTTAGTTCAAGAATGGATGTTGATTCAGTTAGGATCTTTTTAATTGTGGTGCAAAAGAGAAATGTAGTAAAATACTTCAATGATTAAAAAAGAGTGTACCCATGAACCACATGCAAGGAAGCATATGCAAGTCTTGAATTGACGGCCTTCATTTCATAATTGAACTCATATATTCCACATAAGAAAAAACTGACCTTACATACCAAACTACAATAAAGATGTGTAGAGAAAACTCACGACATTCTCAATGTTGTGAACCTTTAGCGTTCCTTTTGAATGATACACCGTGATAGTTTATATATCGGATAATCCTTTTCAACGGAACCTCCACCATGCAATCAAAAATAAAAGGCTTTTCGCCCAACTTTGAATTAACAAAGCCAAACAAGGTTCAACGGTTTCGATCCAACATGCTGGGCATACAGCTTAGCCAATGAGCAGAAAAACAGCTACTACTAAAGCAAACAGAACATGTTGGGCATACAGCTTAGCCTAAGAATAGAAAGACAACATGCTGGGCATACAGCTTTAGCCAAACAGATAAAAGGGTAAGGGCCGCCGCGGAAGAGGGCAGTCCCACGGCTAGGCACGTCGCTGGAGGCATAGGCGGTGAATCGACTTCAGCTCCGAGATGATGAGTCTAGCGTCCTCCAGGTCCTCCCCCCAGAGCGTGGGAGTCCAAAGCTGCAGGAATAAGGTGGTTTTAAACACAATGTCAGCGGGGTGATTAATAATCTTTCCTTCTATTGCGTGTTTATTACGAATGTTCCACAGGGCCCAAGATTGGTCTAGGAACAACAGCCAGCCGCGTCTAGCTTCTCTCGGATTCGCCGTGCTAAGCAGATTTAACCATTGGTGTCTGGAGTTTGGATTCCAGGCCCTCCCTAAGGCCTGTTGCGCGACACTCCAGGAGAACGTGGCTAGGGAACAAGCAAAGAAGATGTGGTCCGCCGTTTCAAGGGACGAACAGACCTTGCAGAGGCCGTTGGAGGGGCCATGGCGAGTCGCAATTTGATCGCCAGATGGGAGCCTATCTAGCATGAGTTGCCATGCAAAGACTTTGATTTTAAGGGGAAACTTAGCCTCCCAGATATCTTTATGGAAGGGGATCGGAGTTCCCTGGGACAAGGCAGCGTACATGGATCGTACCGAGAATTGCCCCGAGCCCTCAAGGCTCCAGGAGATCTTGTCGGGTCCCAAGGTATGGTGCGTCCCTTGGATCAGGGCCGATAGCTCATTCCATTGAGCAAGCCCTCTATGATCTAGCGATCTACGCAGTCGAATCCCCCCTAGGATCGCCCGTTCCACCGAGATGTCTTTGTCGTCACATACACCAAAGAGGAGAGGAAATTTGTTGGATAGAGGCCCATCCTCCGTCCACTGGTCAGTCCAGAATTGGGTTCGGCGGCCATTGCAAATGTGATGCCTAGCTCCTATCTTAAATAGATGTTTGATCTTTTGCAAGATTCTCCAGAACTGAGATCCTCCTCTTGATGTGCTAGCGAAGATGTCGCCCTCGGGTGTGTACTTGTTGCGGATAATGACTGCCCACAGCTCATCGCCTGCCTGATATAGTTTCCAGATCCACTTAAGCATCAGTGCTTTGTTCATAATTAGAGAGTTGATCAGTCCGAGGCCGCCAAACTCTCTTGGGCGACAGACTGATGGCCAGTTGAGCATGTGGTACTTTCTGTTGGGCCCCGAGCCCTCCCAAAAGAATCTTGCTCGATGTGAATCCAGTTTCTCGTGGACCCCTTTCTGGATGAGAAACAGCCCCATAGCGTAAGTAATGAGGTTATCAAGACAGGAGTTGGAGAGGATTAATCTGCCCCCTGATGACAGAAATCTACCAATCCAAGGTTCCACCCTGCCTGCTAGTTTCTGAACTAGGAACTCCCATTGTTCCTTTGTCAATTTTCTATCCGAGACCGGGAGACCCAAGTAAGACATTGGGAGTTTCCCGGGTTTGCAATTCATCTGTCAAGCTACCCTAAGCTGGACATCCGCCGGTTGATTCAAAACTATGACCTCGCTTTTGTGGTAATTAATCTTTAGCCCCGACATGTTCTCAAAGCACATGAGGAGGAATTTGAGGTTAGCTACCTCCTGGTCAACGCATTGGATCATAATGATCGTGTCATCTGCGTATTGGAGGTGTGTTACTCCGCCAGGGAAAAGATGCGGGACCACCCCGTGAATATGCCCGGCAGCATTAGCCTTATGTAGAATTGCCGAGAGCCCCTCGGCAATGAAGTTAAAAAGCAGGGGCGAGAGGGGGTCGCCCTGGCGCACCCCTCGTTTATTGCGGAAGAAAGGGCCCATCTCTCCATTAATGGAGATGGCCGTTTGACCTCCTTTGACTAGTTGAGAGATCCTATGGATATACCCTGCGTCGAAGCCCTTTCGACGGAGCACGTCCGTGAGAAAATCCCAATTAACCCGGTCATACGCCTTTTCAAAGTCTAGTTTCAGGAGAATCCCCCCAGGATTCTCAGATTTTAACTCGCGTACAGGGTAAGAGCACCATCCAGGATGAACCTCCCTTTAATGAAGGCCGTCTGATTGTGACTAATAACTTTGTTGGCAATTGGGTCTAGTTTGCTTGCATAGGCTTTAGCAATGATCTTGAAGATTACGTTGATGAGCGCGATTGGGTGGAATTGGGATATGGTATCAGCTCCTGGACATTTGGGGATTAGAGATAACACCCCAAAGTTAAGTCTCGAAATGTCTATTCTGCCCAGAATAAAATCGTTTAGAATGTGAAGAACCCCGTTCTTGACCAACGGACAGAATCGTTTGAAGAAGACTACTGGGAACCCGTCCGGTCCGGGAGCGGTATCTGTTTTCATATCTTTCACTAGGCCCTCGAGTTCCTCTTCATTGAACGTGCGACAGAGGGTATCATTGTCCTGGTCCGAGACCCTCTGAGAGTCAGCCCAAATATTTGGGGCAAGACCACAATGTCTGGGGGAGGTCGACCCTAGAAGCTCTCGGTAGTAGTCGTAGATGTGTTGTTGAAGGGCAGATTTTTCTGAAATCACTTCGTCACCCTTGATAAGTGAGGAGATGATGCATTTGCGTCTTTTACCATTGGCTATTGCATGGAAATAAGCGGTATTGGCGTCCCCCTGAAGAGCCCACCTTATTTTCCCTCTTTGCCTCCAGTATTCCTCCTCGGCTTTAAAGAGGTGGATGAGTTGGTCCTCCAAGTGGAAGCGGAGGGCCCATTCCTCGTCTTCCAGCCCGCTGGAATCCGCTTTCGAGTCGAGGTCTTTAATAGAATTGAGAAGTGTCTGTTTACTTTCTCTGTTATTTTGGCCAAGGTTACGGCTCCATCCTCTAAGCCATTGTCTAGTGCCCCCGCTCATGAAGTTCCACCAGTCGATAATATCCCTTCCTTGAACTAGGTGGGCCAGGCTTTCCCACTTAGCGGAGAGGAGATCGACGAAATCTGGTCGTTCCAGCCAGCCGGTCTCGAAGAAGAACCGGTTGCTACGGATTGGGGTGCCCTCGCCCGAGTCCAATATAAGAGGGGTATGGTCCGACCCCAGGCTGGTTTCAGCTAAAAGAGATAAGAGTGGGAACCAAATATCGAGGGCTGGAGAGATGAACACCCTGTCTAGCACGCATCTAATTGGATTCAGCCTCTTGTTCGTCCAGGTGTAGCGGGCCCCAGCCCGTTCTACCTCTCGCAGACCCTAGTTGGCAATGTGAAGGTTGAACAGGGCCACCCTGGCCCAGTTAATATTGTCGTTGTTTTTGTCCTGACCACCCCTAATCAGGTTAAAATCTCCTCCCATAACTATTGGGAGGTTGGAGTTCTCGATCTTATTAGAGATCTCTTGCAAGAATTGGGCCGTGGCCGAGTGGTCAGCGGGACCGTAAATATTAATGAAGAGAAATTTCCTACTCGAGGGGCGATGGAACACCTCGAGGCATAGGAAGTAGGCACCCCTGTCCATGCTTCCTACTTCGAATAGACTGTCTCTAACTCCTATGAGCATGCCTCCCAACTGACCAGTCGCGGGAAGCCAATTCCAAAAGAAAAGGTCGTTTGTTTCAAGGCTGCGGAGTTCCCTGTCGGAGAAATCATGTTTGATTGTTTCCTGTAAGCACACTATGTCAATTTTATGTGACCGGAGGAGGTCTTTTAGCAGAGTTCGGCGCCCCGGTGCGCTGAACCCGCGGATGTTCAAAAAAAGCCAGCGCATTAGGACACCAAAGGTGATGGGGGGATAGTAACCCGGTAGACCAACTCCAAGGTGTAACTCGGCCCAAACGACAGTTGGATAAGATCCGGCTAAGGGTGAAGGAAACTTCTGGAAGGCCCAAGATTTGTAGGCCTCGCAACCCGGATTGTGGGTTGCGGTAAGGAAAGTTAGGGTTTGCAGGTAGAAGTTCGAGTAGGACTCAATATGTACCTTGGAGGCTAAGCCAGGTGGAGGGGCGGTGCTTTATAAACCGGCCCCTAGGTTTAGTTCGAGAGAGATTCAAGTCATAGTTGTATCACCAATTATTGAGTATCCAGTATAGTTCATATTCGAGATCCGGCGAGTTGCTTTCCGGTTCTTAGATCGCTTTTTGCCATGTCTTCCTTCGAGCTAAACCCTCTCCCAAATACCTGTGTCGACTTGCCCCAAGATCAGTTACCCCCGGTAACATCTGCCATGATTATCCCACGACAGTTGGCGCCCACCGTGGAGCCTGCGTCCAAAGGTGTTTACATCACGGGAGAAGCTCGGAAGAGCATGAAGAACCTCATCATCGGTGAGATCTACGTCGACGACCAAGGAGAGAAGATGGTGGACGATTCCGGCTGGGGGCCAGAGTCGGATCACCTCGAAGCCGGATCCGTCGTGACAATCGGCCGCATCAACGTCTTCATCGGTATGGTATGTACTTCCGGCTCGAGTCCTGACAATTTTGGATCTGATTCTGTGTCAGGAGAAGCTACCTACACTCAATCGGAAAGAGAAGAATCGATCGGAACAACAGGCCAGATAAAAGAACTCGCCGAGAAGTGGGAACAGTCGGAAGAGTTGGTATGGACCCCGCGCGATCGGGTAGAGAGAGAAGGTGATACCGAGTCTATCCGGGATCTATTGGAGGATCGATATGAGGAGGAAAACAGCGAAGAAGAACGGCATGAGTTCGTGCCAAGCATCACGCGCCGGGTTGCGGTCTACACGGCTCCCGCGGCCAACGTAAATCAAGAGAGCGTGACCGCGGCCGCAGTCGGGACGGCTCAGGCGTTGAATCAACAGCAGGGCACAGCTGACCCGGTTCTGATCCGGGTTGAGGGAGAGTCGGCATCGGTTACCAGTCGCGCACCGGAGGAGGAGATGCGGGCAAACATGTTCGGATTCCAAGCAAACCGGACACCGGGGGCGGGTCCTTCAAACCCGCGTCACCCGACCCTGTTCGATAACAATTTGATTTTAGATCCAACCGTCCTCGCTACAGTAATCACTCCAGAGAATGCGGCGGAGCGGGTCAGAGATTTGGATGTGGCCCGTCGCGCATTAGAGCAACAAAGAAGGCAAGTGGAAGCAGAGAGACAGGGGATGGCCACACGGCAGCGCGAGTTGGATGCGTTAGAGACTCGGCTCCGGGAGGAAACGTCCAGAGTGCATCAGAGGCACCATACCAGGCTACCGGCAACAGGCGGGGTTATTAATCCGGCAGCTCTGTTTATCACACCCCAGGATCAACCAATCCCAGCGGTAAACCAGGGAACCGCACCCCCGCCGGCGACGGCAGTTAATACAGCGGGAATACAGCCGGCAAATGAGCAGGCCGGGTTACTCCCGCCGCAGGCTAGAATTGCACCCGGCAACGAGTTACCACCACCATCACGATTTCGCACACCAGCAGGTCATTACAACAATCCCATGGACAACGTATATGCAGCGACACTCGCCTTGAATCAGATCCCCGTGAGAGAATCGCCCCATGCGGAAGTAACCCGGCGAGCGAGCGATCTACTACACACCGCGGTGGCACAGCAAGCCAACTATCCAGACCATAGAAGCGGGATGCATGGGACGCCATACCCCAGTCAGCAACAGGGCAATATTCAAACGAATTCAGCACGACGGAGGGAAGAGCAACAGCAAATGCCGCCCCCACCTCATATCCAGACAGTACCAGCAGCATCGGCAGCGCAGGCGATTGTGGACAGCTCCAGGGCCAGAAGGGCTGGGGCCGGGTCTGTAGCACATGAGTTACCGGTGGCACCGCACCCCGTGGCACCCCCAGTCGGGTCACATGTTTCCCGAGTGAGACCAGCCCCAATCACCCTGGCGGGACCAAAGTGTCTCTCGGACGACATCAGGGCGGAACCTTACCCGGAAAAGTTCAAAGAGCCGGGGAAAGTAGTGAATTATGAGCCAACAATGGATCCAGAAACATGGCTGAGCAGTTACGAGATGGCAATGTCAATTCGCAATGCATCCGAGAATCTTCAAGCCAAGTTCATGTACTTAATGATGTCAGAGGGAGCAACAAAGTTATGGTTCGCCAATCTGCCGGAGAAGTCGATCAAATCCTGGGAAGAATTAAAAACCGCGTTTGTCAAGCACTTCCATGGAACGTGCAGAAAGCTGTTTACTATTGACGATTTAGAACGATGCGTTCAGAAGAAGGGCGAGTCAGCGCGCAGCTGGGTACGCCGGGTTATGGAGATACTCCACTCATCCACGGATATTCAACCCAAGGACGCGCTACAAGCTATGGCGAAAACATGTAAGTACGTTCCTTTAGTGCAAAAGTTAACTCGCATGAAATCCAGTAGGAATGCAGCGGAGGTAACAATGGGAGAATTAATGGATGCGTGCAACAAACACGCCGCAACGGACACCACAGAGGAGGAAATTGATGACAAGAAGGCAAAAACAAACACAAGTAGCAGTGGGAGAACCGGCAATGGATCGGTGCCAAGTAATAATGGAAATAGCCAGAACAAGCGCCCGTTGGAAGGAAATTCCGAGTTTGTAGCTAACACGGAGGCCGGGTCTTCAAGACCCAGATCTGAAGGGAATTTTAATACTGGAAATCACAGTGGGGGACGTTACCAAGGACCTCCAAGACCAAGTAACAGTTGGGACATATTTAGGATGGCATGCCCGAAGCATAGCAGGAACGGCAAGCCGGCTAATCACTCCTTGGAGCAATGCGCCGACTTACAGAGATGGAAGAATGAGGAAGTAAATAGAGCCATGCGGGGAGCGGGTCGGGGAGGAGGCCCGGGTCCAGGTGGAAATTTGGGCAACGGTCCACCCCCGGCCGGTAACCCGGCAGCAGGAAATCCAGGCAATAATCAAGGGGGAGCAGGAGGTTTTCAAGCTAACCCCAAACAGTTGGGTCAATATCACGTGCACACTACTGGAGGCTCTAACAAGGATAAAAAGATATTGAAACAGGCGGTCAATTCAGTCTCCTCCGCCGTTCCAAGGTATTTGAGATGGTCAGAACAGGAGGTAACTTGGAGCAGAAGGGATCACCCGGACAGAGTTGACCACCCGGGAGTTTTAGCGTTGGTGGTGGCCCCGCAGGTCAATGGGTACGAGCTGAAAAAAGTCTTGATGGATGGAGGAAGTAGTATCAATATCCTATACTGGGAAACTTTTCTGCGCATGGGCCTAAAGGAATCTCAGTTGCAAAAGAGTACAACAGTTTTTCACGGGATAGTGCCGGGTCATTCGGCGTGCCCCGAAGGAAAAGTGGCGTTGGAAGTAGCTTTTGGGGAGTCAAAGGACAATTATCGAGTCGAGTGGCTTACTTTTGAGGTGGTTAAGTTGCGCAGTCCCTATCATGCATTGTTTGGAAGGCCGGCTTATGCTAAGTTCATGGCAAGACCGTGTTATGTGTATCTACAGTTGAAAATCCCGGGTCCTAAGAAGACCATTACCATACACGGGAATCGAGACATAGCAGCCGAATGTGATGAAGGAGATGCGGCAATGGCTGAGCAAGCCTGCAGGAAAGAAGAGCTCAAGCATTACCGATCGCAGGTGGACCTAGAGGAAAGGATAATGTCAAAAAAGCCGACTCCTGAAGGGAATAAAGCAAAAGCTAGGACAGAACAAGATCCTAAGATGGTGGGCTTCGTCAGGAGCGATACTTCCAAGCCGACTGACAGGGAAGAGGAAGCCATACCGCCGTCTATAGCCTATCGTGCCACAAGGACGACATACCCGGATTGGCTAACAAACCCGGTACTCATCATGAAAGGAATTAGCAAATGGAGAATGTGCATCGGCCATGCCAACGCGAGGCCGATTCTCAGGAACAACTAAAGGAGTGTAACGGACAGCAGGTTTCATACGCGCTCTTTTCCTACCCAGGGTACCTAAGGGGACTGGAAGGTTTTTAATGAGGCGGCCTGCTGACCCAAACTTTTTCATATCAATAAAAGAGATGGTTTTCAAGTCTTATCATGGTCTTTCGCTTCAGTTGCAAGTAAGTAATGTTTGTTATTATCAATACATCAGTATCATCAAAATACGTGGCACGTACATAGGTCTTTGGGAATTGAGCTACTTAAATAGTAGTCACAAACCCGGAGACCCGGTCTTGATGCCTATGAGTACGGCTGCAATCTTATAACCGGACGAAGGAGCCAAATTTCTTGGTTATTCTTACTTAAGCTCGATGTGACTCGCAACAAAGTGGCATGATCTGTTCGCTTACGGTTACAATCAAACTATGCAGCCCAATGGGACCTGCTTGACCCTGTTTTTCGTATAGATGTAACAACATGGTATCCACGCGAAAGCCGGCTTACAGTACAAGATAATCAAAAGGGTCATCTAAACCACAAGTCCATGCAGAGTATATGGCTAAAATAGCCGGAAACTCAACAAGTATTAAGCATGACTTCAGTATTTATGTGAATGGCTATTGGTTGTCAGCTTGGTAAAGAGCAGTTCGCCATCTGAGAAAGGCCACGCCCCCTTGGCTCGTACTTTGGGTCATGGGGACTGGGGACTTCGAAACAGAAACAAACTGTTTAATTACTAAAGCTCGAAAACCTTGGCTACCGAGTCTTGGGGACTTAAGGAAAAGTCCGCTTATCAAAACCCACGATACTTGGTCAACCGAGTATCGAAAGGGGAATCGAAAATAAACAATCAAGTATCGAGAATAAGCTTAAAACAAGGATCAAGGTTATCAAAAGCCGGGAAAGGCACAAAGTTATCAAGCACAAAGTCACAGTATCAGTATCAATGGCGCACAGGCGCATCGCCAAAATCATATCAGTTTTGGAAACACGAAATACTAGACATTATCCTATTCGGCATCCTGGGAATGGTCTTCCGGGTCTGCGTCCCGGACCTGCTCCTTGGCCTTTCCAGCAGCTTTACCCGGACTCTTTGTATCGGGACGGACAGGTGGAGGAACAGCTGGTGTAGAGGAAGACGGCTTTAAGCCTAACTCGGCTTCTCTCTTCGCAGCTTCCTCTTTCCTCCTGGCCAGGTCAGTCGCCCATCTTTCCAGCATGTCAAAGGGAGGGGGTGCCTCTGCTAGAATAGTCTTGCCGTCAGAATCGTACGCGCTTATGATTGTTTCCAGGTCTATCTTATCGGCCAAGGCAGTAGCCGGGTGGCGTACGTCGGATTGAATAACTTTGAAGTCCTTGGGCGTAAACTTGGTCCCGTCAGCCTTGAATTCTGGAAACCCGGATATTACCTTTGCCGGGTCAAGCTTAGGAAAATAAGCTTTCGCCAGAGTGAAGGCCCGGGTCATGCCGATTCGGCACGACGAACGCTTCCATATTTCAATCCATCCAGGCACGGTTGAAAAGGCTTGCATAAGGTTCTCTTCGCCTGGGTATACCTCGGAAGGCCATTTCACGGCATCCAGTAAAAGCTTTGTGCCGGCAAAAAACGTACGGAGAACAGTCTTTAACGTTTTAGTCTGAGCAACGGCATTGTCTTCTGGAGCAGCAAGGTTAGCACCTGCAATCGAAACAAAAGAAATCATATCAGTAATGTTGATTATCGTAGCAATAAGGCAGAAGTATGCAAGATAGTCGCAAGCAAAAACTTACTTAGCAAAATGCGATAAGTGTCCGCGACCTGGTTCGACAAGTTCTTCAGCGTAGTTTGGGCATCATTATACTTCTTTTTGTATTTGGAGACGTTCTTTTTCAAGGTCTTCATCTCTGCCTCAAGGGTTTCACGGCGCTTCACTTCAGCAAGCAGGAGCTGCTCGGTCTTCAGTAACACCTCATCTGACCGAGTAATCTCCGCCTGCGAAGAACGAGTGAAAATGTAAGTCGGATATCATGATAAGCCGAGTATTATATGAAGTACCGAGCGTAATTGCAGAAAGTTATGCTCGGAACTTGGGGACTGGGTGTATAGTAAGAAATGCCAAATAAAGTTACCTGATGTGCTGCGGCCATACGCTCTAGGATGTTTCCCTCTGAAGCCCTCATGGCGAGGAGAGCACTCATCAGCTGGTTAAAATCATCGTTACCCGAGTTAGAAGGCTCGGGTGCCTGGAAAGTTGGAAAAGGAGTTTTTCTTGTAACAGGAGGCGGCACCCGGGTCATCCGAATGTCGGAGTCTGGTCCCCCTCCCGCGCTCGAAGTTGCGCCCTTTTCCTTCTCGCTAGCGTGCGAGGCTATTGGATACCCGGTGTCTTGTCTAGCCAGCTCTGTTGGCGACGCTTGCTCATCGCCGGCCGTGGTGAATGCATCGTCAGCCGGTTTATTTTTAACCCGGTCCTCAACCTCCATGTCCTCCTGGTCGCTAGCAACGGCCGTAGCTCTATACAAAGTGCAAAGGTGCGGTTAATCCATGATTATGAAAAAGGCAATAAAAGTTCGATATAGCATCAGGAAAATGACTTTACCCAAGGTTCACTGGGAGGTCCGAGGGAAAGCCGCTGCTAGACCCGGAAGATACTGAAAAATACCAAGCAAGGTGTCATATCACTTTGTGAGGGAATGTTTGGGAAAAATTCTTATGTACAGTAAGTACCAGTATGTTGAGCTGGAGGCGGTGAAGTACCCGGGTTAAGAGCCTCGTTACCCGGATGGTTGCGGGTCACTCTACGCTTAGTTGCGGGTGGCTCCTTCATTGGTAGTCAAAAGGGTGATGACAGGTTAGCTCAGGAATGACGTCGTGGGAGCCAAAATTAAGCACAAGGAAATGAAATAAAACCTGGAAGACGATTCCTTGGGGTTTTCTTTTGGACCCGGCTTTGATTGCTGGTTCCGGTTCATCTTCCTCGCTGGCGGACTCCACCTTGCCGTCCGATTCTTCCTCCTCGTCTTGATCTTCTTGTTCTGAAAATTATCAAAGTTATAATATATAAAAAAAAGAGAAGCAAGGTGTAATGCATGCAAGGGGATTAAGTATGCACCTTCGTCCGAATTAACGGCATCATCTTCCACCTCCGGGTCTCCGGAGTTAGGAGGAGTACCGACTTTCCAGAAGTTACTATCGGCCTGAGGTGAAGATATCAGAATAAGGGTCAATATCGAATTAAGAGAAGCGGATAAAAGTGAACTTGTTAGAATCCAGGGTCAAGAGGTAGGAGACTTACTGCGGGGGCCGGGCTCTCGAGGGTAAAGGGTTCTAATCCGGCAATGTTCCGGATTACCTCGAGCCTCTCTGTCAAAAATCCCTTGATGGTTTTGTTTGTATCGCTGGGAGCAAAAGTGCTGGTAGAGTATCGGATCGGGTCCGTGGTTTGACCCGAGTATTCACACATCAGTTTCTCGCGGATGGAGTTGGGTTGAATGCGGAAATCGACCCAAGTCTTTACTAAGTTGAGCCCAATGAGGCCTTGGGCTGATAAGATGGAGATCTTAGCCAACAAAGGCAAAATTGCCTCCCTGTCCGAGTCAGGGGCAAAGGCATTAAAAGTCTCGGAGATATCAAGCTGACCCTCCGAGTAACCCGGCAACTTCTTTTCGCCGGGTGGGGAGGTGTCCTGGCAGTAGAAGTACGAGAGCTGCCAGTGCTTTACGTGGGAGTTGAGGGTGAGAGGAGGCATCAGGGAATTCTTGCGGCGTTGGATAGAAACCCCGCCGCAAGTAAGAAGTGCGCCGTCGCCGCTTTCGCGGCACGGTTTGCACTGAAAGAGTTCAACAAAGAGAGCCAGACTTGGCGAAGTGCACAAGTAAGACTCGGAAAGAACAATAAAATGAGAGATGTTTAAAACGGAGTTGGGTCCTATGTCGAAAATGCGGAGGTTGTAGTGACTTAAGACGCCGCGAAAGAAAGGATGACCCGGAGGCCGGAAGCCCCGGGTCACATGTTCAACAAAACAGATTACCTCGTTTTCTGCCGGAGAAGGCCGGGTTTCATTACCCGGTACTCTCCAGTGGATAGCTTCCTGAGGGGGAAGGACCCCTAGCTCAACCAGTTCCTCCAGCTTGGCCTTGGTGACGGAGGATTTCCCCCAGTTGGCGGAGATGGAGTTCGTGGATTTGGCCTTAGCCGGTTGTTTTCCCTGTCTCTTGGGTGCCATGGGGTTAACCTGATAAAGTGTCAAAGGGAAAGATGTGAGAAGCGAAAACTCGGAAGCTGACAGGCGAGCAAGTATCGATAAGTTAAGCATGATCCAGGTATTATTTTGTTAGGTCAGGTATGAGCTGTCCGGGTATCGCATATCATTACAAAAGCTGTGGAATTTCATGCGTAGATAAGTGTTTGGGGAGGGTAAAAGGATGCCCGCATGTCTATTATCAGCAAGTGAGCCGAAGAGGTAAGATTTTCCGGGTGATAAGAACAAAGACGGAAATTTTAGGCGACCCGAGCCCAGATTGGGAATCTTATTTCTAAATTTGTGGCCAAGTTAATGACCACGAGCAGTAGGAGAGTAAACTAAGCTACGCATCTTATCTATTGGGACAGCTAGGGTGCGCGCTAGTGATTTAATTCGGCATGGCCCGAGAAATCGTGAACGGCTAGATTTAGATCTAATTTGAAGGAAAACTAAGAAATTGCAAGGATAAGTTGGAGGATATAGGGGACTTACCGGAGGAGATTGAAGTGAGGCTTTGCGGAGACAGATGGCACAAGATTGGTGTCCTTTCGCGATTCTTGGCGGACAAATCGGAGGTTTGGAGGCGGATCTGGGCGCCGGAGTGAATCGCGCGGTGGCGGAGCGCAAACGGCGGCGGATGGATTCCGGCGATGCGCGTAAGTCTTCCGTGGTGGTGCTCCGTGAGCTCGAGCTTGAAAGGAAGAAGAATGGGAGAAATGAGCCGTGGGGGCTGAGGTTATTCCCAAGGGCTTATTTATAACGGCTCGGGTGGAAAAACTTAACCTAACGGACGGAACCCGGGAAATGCGGGGTAATGGCAGCCTATTTTGAAATTCGAGGGATGCACTTTAAGCGTGGAGGGATGTGTTCAGGAGAAAAAGAAGGGGAAACTTCCTTCCTGGTATCAGGGTTAATTATCGAGAAAAGTGTGAAATCATGGGGTTCTTTTATTAAGAACCAGACTTGGAAAATTAGGGAAAGCCCTTGAATGAGAGCCGGGTCATTGCATGGTCATCGTGGAGTTGGCCCTGACCATCATCAAAGTGTGGTGATTCGGCCTTCATACGCTTGCGTGTTTGGTATTTTTTCAGGGAATAGCCAGCGCTTCAAGGAATAACCTCGGAAGCCCAAGCTATTCTGGGGACTACTGATGGGGGGATAGTAACCCGGTAGACCAACTCCAAGGTGTAACCCGGCCCAAACGACAGTTGGATAAGATCCGGCTAAGGGTGAAGGAAACTTCTGGAAGGCCCAAGATTTGTAGGCCTCGCAACCCGGATTGTGGGTTGCGGTAAGGAAAGTTAGGGTTTGCAGGTAGAAGTTCGAGTAGGACTCAATATGTACCTTGGAGGCTAAGCCAGGTGGAGGGGCGGTGCTTTATAAACCGGCCCCTAGGTTTAGTTCGAGAGAGATTCAAGTCATAGTTGTATCACCAATTATTGAGTATCCAGTATAGTTCATATTCGAGATCCGGCGAGTTGCTTTCCGGTTCTTAGATCGCTTTTTGCCATGTCTTCCTTCGAGCTAAACCCTCTCCCAAATACCTGTGTCGACTTGCCCCAAGATCAGTTACCCCCGGTAACATCTGCCGTGATTATCCCACGACAAAAGGGGTATCCCGTGCTTGGCGGGTGTTGGGGCGAGAGGGGGCCGAGTTCCCCTTTAATCCTTTGGGTTTTCGGGCGTAAGGTTTCTTGGGAGTCTGGCGAGCTAGAAGTTGCTTCCTGGTTCTCTTAGCAGGGCCTCCCGAGCCGCTGCCGCGTGGAGGTAGGATAGCTGGGGAGAGGAGAGCTGGTTCCTGCCCAGGCGTGCATGCGTCCGTTGCCTCCAGAGGGGGTGGGTCGGCTACGACAGGGAGATCCCTATCCCATGTCGTCGCTGTCGCAGTCTGGGAGGTGGGTATGTGTTGGGGCTCTACCAGGTTCTCGTCAATGGTTGCCTCCTGGTTCTTGGACAGCTGTGATTCTCTGGCAAGAGCCAGTTCAGCTTGGGCAAGCTCGGACGCTCTAATAATAGAGAGGAATTCTTTAGGGGATTCAACTGTCAAGGAATCGAGCACTATCTCGCTATCGTTAGCTACCGTGAGTAGGAGATCATCATCAATATTTGGGAAGAGTGCAAACTGTGCAAAATTAGGGGATGAGGTACCTGTATCATTGCGCGCAGCCACCTTGGCGGCGGCCCGGTCCAGCACCGAGCCCTCAGTCAACCCTTCACCGCGCACAATCTTGCGGATGGAGGCGATGGGGATGGCCGTGCTCCTAAGCCCGCGGGACACCTTGGCTGCCAGCTCCGGGATCACGCCCGCCGTTGCGGTGGAGTCACCGGAAAAATTCGGTTGCGGAAACAATCCCAGCTCACCGGCTAAGATTTTTGCAGGGCGGTCCGCGTTATGTTTGCTGCGACGCTCCCTGGCGCGCGCGGCTGCCGGGTCGGAGGACCAGGTCGGGATGGAGTCCTTCCCCAGCCCCGTCTCGTGTCTCCCAGACAGCGTGAGCGAAGGGGAAGGGGCAGGGGAGACGACATCAGAGGGAAGCGCGGCGTCCTTGCGAGGTGGAGAGGATGGGTCGGTGGCGTCCAGCTCCAGAGACTTGGCGGAGATGAACGAGTCGTATTGGCCTTGCAGAGCGGAGGTAGGGGGGTTCCCAACCCCATGTGCGTCTTCTTGCCCGAAGAGGACGGGGTCTTGGTCGGTGGGGCCTCCTTAGGCGAAGGGCGGCGGGGCCCACGCTTCCCATTCCATTCCTCTGCGTCTTCCTCGGAGCTCTTCTCAGCGGCGTCGTCCTTGTCCTCAGGTGGCGGAGGCGGGGGGGAGGGGGGCTGCAGAACCCCCAGCCGCGCGCTCCACTTCCACCCGGATCTTGAATCCTTGCTCATTCACGAACAGTGGGAACGACTCCACTATCCGTGCTCCAGCTCTGCATCCAAAAAGCATGCGGACGGGCGAGGAGGGGTCCTCCAGGGTCTCTTCATCGACGGCCATCGGGCGCCCCACCGGGCGGGCGCCGATCCGGAGTTTGCTCGCGAAACGGAAAGGAGGGGCACTCCGTGCAGTTTAACCCACGTCGGGGTCAAGACTTCGGAAGCGTGCTCGTGGATGGCTCCCTCCAGTACGATGGCGCGGGCTTTTGAGATGGGTAGGCGGAGACCTCCGCCACGGATAGCCATCCTGAGGTTGCCAGCGGAGGGGAAGACTAGGGAGAAGTCCGCCGCGCTCAGTTGCTTAACCTGCCAGCTCCATTCGTCATCGACCAGCTCCCTGAATTCCGCCTCCACCTCCGCGGCGGTGAGCTCGGATCCCTCGATGAAAACCGTTGCCGAATTCGGGGGGGCCCTCCCCATCTCCCCTTCTGGCACTTCAAGGCACATAAAGCCAATCCCATCAAGTCCGAACCCAGCCCAGTATGGGTCGAATCTTTCGTCAGAACCAGTACACATGGCCGAAGGATGGCCGCTTGCGTTGCACTTCACGCAATACGGCTCCTCCGTGCAATCAGCTTGAAAATGGCCGATCCTGCTGCAGTTGTAGCAGGTGGCTTTGGAGGCGTCAGTAGCCCCTGCTACCGCGCCCGTGCCCGAGGAGCCGCCGGTCCCCTCGACCGTGCCCTCGGTACTCTTCCTCTGTGCACCAGAGCGACCTTGGCCACGCGCGCCTCCTCGGCCAAAAGAGCGTCCTCTCTGCTGTCTGCCTTGGGTTCCCTCCCATCTTCTGTCGCGGAAGTCCCTGTCACGGCCGTCGCGCTGCTCCCGCTCGCGACTGCGCCGCGGTGACGAGGGCCCGCGGTCGAAGGACCGCCGGTTTTCCTCCTCTTCACGCTGCAGCCGGTCCTCCAGCTCCCGCCGGTTGCCGCCGCCAGCATACGCCGCGAAGCTCCATTTCCCCTTGCGCGCCGCATCACCACGGCCTTGCTCGCGCTCCATGGGGACGAGGAAGGGAGGGGAGAGAAGGAGCAGAGGAGGATCTTGGCGCGGTTGCGGTGGCGGCGCACGTCATCAGACGAGGCAGGGAAGCTGAGGGAGGTATCTAGGGTTAGAGAAGGAACCCATCTCCATCCTCTTATAGGTTCCAGGGGATCGATCGGAGGTGGGCTGGGCCAAGCGTCCCCGCGGTCCGGGCCCAGCGAATTAGAGACCAGAGCGTTATCCAGTTGAGACATCGAGCGCAGATCAGGGCCACGTGGGGGAAGTTGGGCCGGCCCAAGCCAGGTTCGCGGGCCCAACGCACGTCCGTCTGCGGGACGGGGAAACCCTAACACCAAGCTAGGGTCCCGAGCCGCCGCCGTCGCCGTGGACCACGACTCCGGTGAGATCCGCACCTGCAGAGAGCCCACCAGCACCGAGTCCGGCCGCCCGGCGAGCGCCGACGGGGACGCGGAAGGAGCAATCGCGCACGCGCCATTCAGCGGGGGGAACTCCTCGATCTCCCCCCCCCCCGGCTAGGATCTCCACCGCGCGCGTCCGCTGCTGCACGTGCCGCCCTCGGCTGCGAGCACGTCTCCGCGCGCACCGCCCTCGGCTGCGAGCGAGAGATGACGGGGGAGCGGGGGAGCGAGGCGAGGGCCGCCGTCAGGAAAGGTTCGAGGGTCACCTCCCTAGGTGCCGCTCGGGGGGAAGACGGGGCAGAGGACTCCTCGACGGAGAGAGAGCGCCCGCACCCTTGCGTGGCCTCCTCCAGGTTTCGCGCCGTTGCCTTGCGCCCCTTGCGCCGGCGAGGACGGCGGGGGGAACGGTGGCCGGAGGGGAGGCGCGCCGCGCCGCCCGAATCGCCTCCCGAGTCGCCGCTCGGGTCGCTCCACGCGAACCGTTGCGTGAGGCACATAACCTATTCCGATCAATTTGTCTTCGGTTCCGAGTGGAATCCGTTAAATTACTTTGCACATTACCCAAACACATGGTGAGCAATACCAGCTATTATATGGAGCAGATATGATTGGAACTGGGCAGGGGAAAGGGGCATGTTGCAAGTGCTCACTCTATCGAGCTAGGAGTAATGCAGCTAGTGACCGATTTCAACCTCGTCGATGGAACAGTCAAGCTTCTGCTGCTGCTTGCAGGGAACATGCATGGTGGACATGTAAGAGCGAAGGAGGAGGAGATAAATACACAAGTTGATGCAACCTCTCCAATAACTGTGGCTCCACTTCAAAATCATGCCTACTGTGCAAGAACAGATGATATACACTGTCCTTATTAGTTCAAAATATGTGTTCTGGGCAACAACTTCTGGTAGTTGTATTTATGTGCAAATATCCTCCCTATGATTGCGAAATACAAAAGAAAATTTGAAGTGGTTGTATTTATGTGCAAATTTTTTATATCCTCCAGCAGAAATTGTGGACTAAAATATTTGTATGCAGAAACTGGTACACATGTCTCCAATTGGCTCACGGGGGACCAAGAAAATCATGTAAAAATACTAAATATTAGTATTACTGAAGGAACAATGAGAATAAATAAGGTATGTATTACCAGTGGAGACATTTGTACCACGCGGGTCGCCGTCGCGTCGTCGTCTCCAACAACCTCGCAGCGACTCGAGGTGGCCTCCCTCCTCTCTCTAGCTGAACGAATTGAATCGGGGCGCCTTCAGTTGCGAGATCAGGGTCATCTTCTTCGGGTCCAGCTGCTGCGTGTTGATCAAGCTCGCGGTCACCGTCCGGTCGCCCCCATCCTCGCCAGACAGCTCATCGTGCTGAAACTTTGAATCCATATTGTTGTGATGTTGTAATGGTCATTATGCGTACATGCTGACAACAGCTCACTAACCTCTCTTTGTTTGTGGTCATTATACGTACATGTCGACCCAGTTTGGAAGAGGAGGGCACCCTACTCATCTTTCCTGGACATCAAAACTGACTTTAACCAATTGACGTCTTTAAATCTGTGGTCAAGCAGTCAACAACATTAGGTGTCATGGAAACAAAGAGGTAAATCTAATATATAATGCTACCATATTCAAGAAAATTGTATTCCGATAGCACCATGGGTACACAAAAAACGTAGACAACACTGATGCGTTCATGTAATACATTGAAACTGAATTTTATCCTCACATAGAAACGATTATACATCTAATAAGAAGGAGATATTACCTGAAGTCAGTAGTACTGCTCTTGTTTATTGGTATAGAAAGTCTTGCCTATTGATCTTCTTGATGCATATGCATATATCCTGGTTAGGTTCGGTGTAAGGACGACCCGTGCATCACAATGAAGACAGCGTAATCAATGATTAAACAGACCCCAAATTTTCTTGATTTTTTTAGAAATGGGGTAAACCCCGGCCTCTGCATCGAGTGATGCACACAACCTTTATTAATTATTAATATCCAGTGTAGAGAGTTACAACCGATAAGATCTTACAGACAGGACACACTCCCTCAAAGCAACAGCTCTAAAAAAGAAACTACGAAAGCCTGTTAGTAGGCTGCCACGTATGTCGGGAGAAAAAATCCTGTGCCACCGTAAGGAGACGAGTGCAGCCATCCACCATAAGCTTCCTCTGGTCTTGAGGGAGTAAGAAAGCCCATAGCTGGATCCAATGAGCTGCCGAGAAGATAACCTGTAAGACATGAAAATGATCCTTCCTGTTAAAAACCACATTGTTCTACATAACCAAATGGCCCAACAAATGGCCGAAACACCAATTCGAATTCTATTCTTCGTTTTAAGATCAATACCATTAAACCAATTCCCAAACATATTAGTCAAATTTGAGGGGGGGGAGATGTTATAAGTATAAAAAACCACACGCCAAACTAGTTGAGCAAAAGGGTACGAAATAAAAAGGTGATCTGCAGTCTCCTTATTCCCACAAAAAGAACAATGAGTGTCACCTTTCCATCCCTTTCTAGCTAACTTATCTCTTGTTAGCAAAACCTTTTTATCTAAAAACCACATGAAAATTTTAATCTTTAGTGGGATGTTTAATTTCCACAAATAGGTCTTGAGAAAAATAGTATGCCCATTCACCATGTCCTCATACATCGATTTAACTGAAAACATCCCATTCTGAGTGAGTTTCCAATGAAAACTATCCGTATCAGAATTAAGAGAGATGTTCATCAAACGTAAGCATAACTGAGACCACATATCCCACGTGGTGCCTACTAAATTCCTACGAAAGGAAATATTAATCGGTGGTGCATTCGGAAACACATCCGCAACCGACACATTCTTAGACTGGACAATGTGATAAAGAAGAGGGTATTGATCTGAGAGTGGAGTTGGGCCTAACCAAATGTCCTCCCAGAATCTAGTTGCCTCCCCATTACCAATTTTAAAAGAACCTCTACTAAAGAAATCATTTTTAACTTTCATTAATCCCTTCCAAAAAGGAGAATCAGTTGGTTGTGCTTCAACGTGAGCTAAAGATTTGCTATGTAAGTATTTATTAAGCAACAATTCCTGCCAGACACCCTCTTCATTAAGTATCTTGAACAGCCACTTAGCTAACAAACACTTATTCTTTAACTCAAGCACCTCCACACCCAAACCACCCTGATCCTTTGGTCAGCAAATAATATTCCATTTTGTTAATCTATCTTTCCTCTTAGTCTCATCACTCTGCTAGAAAAAACGTGATCTATAAAAGTCAAGTCTCTTACGGACACCAATAGGAATCTCGAAAAAGGAAAGCATAAACATGGGTAAACTTGTTAACACAGAGTTTACAAGCACTAAACGATCCCCATAAGATAATAATTTCCCTTTCCAGCATCCTAATTTGTCCTCAAAACGACTCTCTACTGGGTGCCACTCAGAGTTCTTAAGTTTTCTGTGATGGATAGGAATACCCAAATATTTAAAAGGTAAACAACCAGATTCACAACCAAAAATTTGCTTATACTGGTCCTCAACCTCCTTTGCCTTTCCAAAACAAAAAATTTCACTCTTGTGGAAGTTTATCTTGAGACCCGATAATTGCTCAAAGATACAGAGAATTAGCTTAAGATTTAGAGCCTTTTCCAAATCATGCTCTAAAAAAAGAACAGTATCATCCGCATATTGAAGGATAGACAAATCTCCTTCAACTAGGTTTGGAATTAGACCTCATATTTGTCCATTTTCCTTAGCCCTAGCAATCAAAATGGCTAACATATCTGCAACAATGTTGAAGAGAATTGGAGACAAAAGGTCACCCTGTCGGAGACCCTTTTTCGTTTGAAAATAATGACCTATATCATTATTCACCCGAATGCCAACACTACCTCCCTTAACAAATTGTAAGATCATGTCACACCACTCTTGGGAAAAACCTTTCATACGCAAAACTTGGATTAAAAAAGGCCATTTTACCTTATCATATGCCTTCTCAAAATCAATCTTAAAAATAACTCCATCCAATTTTTTCCTCTTAAGTTCATGGATGGTTTCATGAAGGATAACAACTCCTTCCAAGATGTTCCTCCCCGGCATGAAAGCCGACTGAGAGGGTCTAACCACCTTCTTCACAATTTGGGTAATTCGATTAGTACCCACCTTAGTGAAAATTTTAAAACTAACATTAAGAAGACATATGGGTCTGTATTGCTGAATTTGAACCGCGTTTTCCTTCTTAGGAAGCAAAGTTATCACTCCAAAGTTCAGTTTATACAACTGAATATTACCTTGCTTGAAATCCAAAAACATGGCCATCAAATCAGCCTTAATAACCACCCAAAAAAAATTGTAGAACTCCGCAGGAAAACCATCAGGACCTGGCGCCTTATTAGGTTCCATTTGCGATATTGCCTCATAAACTTCTTCCACTAAGAAATCAGCCGTGAGAATATCGTTTTCCTCCCTAGTTAACTGCGGTATATCCTGAGTATGATTTTCCACTAAGGAAATATTATTGGGATTCGAAGGCCCAAACAATTTTTTGTAATATTCAGTAATGTAAGTTTTCAAATCTTCATCCCCTTCAATGGTCCCCTCCTCTTGCTCTAGCTGGAAAATCATCTTCCGACGATGTTTCCCAAATTTTCTTGATGCATGCATAAATCTGGGTTTGCTTGGGTGTGAGAACACGCACCAGCACCACAACAAAAAACAGCCAAACAGTGATTAAGCAGACCCCAAACTGCATGTACTGGCCTCCAGACGTCATGCGTACTCGATTCCTTCGTACTCCATTGTTGCCTACGAAAACTGGACCAAGGGAGGCACTCAACTTTCTCTAGGACTAGTTGACTGCCCGTGCGTTGCAACGGGATAACAAAATAAAAACTGAAGAGCAATTGACAATTCGATATTTGATTTAACGAATATGTGTATCCAGAGAAATTTTCCTGTGATTTGTATCCCAAAACTTATCTTGCCTTTATCGCGGATTCTCGCTATATGGCAACGATCATTTAGCGCGGATTCTCGCTATATGGCAACCAACATTCACCCATTCAGCCTATCTCCTCACAAATGTCCTACGTCCCCAATCCCGGTGCTTATTTGGTAATCAAGGCGGGAAACCTAGGGTACCAAATCCCAAAGGTGATGTTTGTGGAACACCGAAAGATCTATCCTTCAAAGGTGGTTATTTGAGGGAGAGAAAACCCGTACTTACAAACTAAGTCTAAGAACCTAATATTTTGTAAAGCATATAAAAGAAAAAATTAACAACAAAATCAATGCAATGCAAACCAACCATGGAAGGTCACAAATGATTCTAAAATCGAGGGAAATGTTTCATATAATTTCATTAAAAAAGACTAATCACCATAAATTCCTACAAAGTACCAATATGTATAATGCATGTGCTCCTAGGGTAGTTGAAAGTCAAATTAAATAGTTTGGTAATTTTGAGCCAAAGTTGTCATTGTCTACATTGTAATGTCCTATTTTCCCATAACTGAAAAGATACTATATGTTAATCTTTTGTGAGACGGGTCCGAATTTTTGTGCATGTTCCACTAATCTAAACACAGAGTTTAGAGCTCGGTCAGATGGAGAAAGTAACATTTAGCCTAATTGAACAGTGAGTTAGTTTGTTTAAAACATCTCATTTGTTCTCTAAAATAAAGAAGGCATGAACAAAATAAAAAATTATACGTGGAGTAATGTATGGGAGCATATATATGATTTGTTGGTTACAAGATGCGCATGCCCCCTTTGAAGCACATAGACCACTTCTGAATGTTATTTCAACATATGATCAACATAAACTTTATTATGCATAGCCTCACTCAAGCAGGTACACTTGCCAGACCTTTGAGCAAATTTAAGATAAATGCATGTCATATAGATGGATTTCAACACAGCACGTGGCTAGAGGAAATGAGTTGAAGCATCAAAATAGGCATTCACCAAGTTCAGCAACATCCACATATCTGAGAAAAGACATATGTGATCTCAGAGCTATGGAAGCTTAACATTCTTTGAAGCAAAAGAAAATATAAGGACGAGAACCATACCTATTCAGCAAAGAGAGCCTCCAAGACATAATTTATTTTCCGATCTTCTGCAATCATTGCTAGTGCCATGCTCACAAGTTCATTGGAAATAACATAGTCATTGATCTTTGACAAGGATAGTAAAAAATTGTCCTAAAATCCAATATCCCATTGATTATGACAGATTTAATGGATGCTTGTAGCATCTCTCCATCCAAGAACCTTCTGAGAAGTTTCCTTGGAAATCATGCTTGTACGGGATAAGTACTATATTATCTTAAACTGGTTAATACAATAGTATGCAAAACAATCCCATGTTTCTTCTACAAAGGGTGAATATACTCTCACCGCCACCAATTATTTTTTCAAGTCGAATTCTTTACAGCTGCCACTAATAGCCATCAGATTGGATGCTCGAAACAAAGGCTGGTAATAGCTACTACTTGAGAAATTTTGTGAAAACAACACCGTGCAGATATGGTATGATTTACATACCTTCTATACACACAGGAGAGAGGAATTTAGGGAGGCAAATGGCTGTCAGCAAATTCAGAGAGAGGAATTGATCAAGACGGGTGGCGCTTATATATTAGAAAGAGCACAAAGAGGAGGCGTTCATTGATTTGGATAGCGGCACAAACAAAGCAGTTATAGAATGAAGAACAGACGATATATAATTTCTGCTCTAAAGTGATCCGACAGGACTTGTTTGCATGGTATAAATTTAGTACTAAAACTTCAATAATCAACAAAAAGAGCATCAGGAAATGATAATTAATTTTGACAAGAAAGTTTGAGCCAATCTGATGAATATATTACCTTATGAAAATGGAGTATGTTTTAGACAATCTGATATTGTGCAAAGTTACATTGGTAATATAGAAATAAAAATATCAAATAGTATCTTTTTTCCATGTGCTGAATGTATAATCTCAGGAAAAAGGGCTCACGTTTCAGAAGAAAAACAGTATTGTGCAATCAAACATTTGTAGAATCAATATAGAAATATCAAATCGTATCATAGAATCATTAATCAAAGATGTGGGGTGGCAGTAATAGGAGCAAACATTGCAGCTACGATCCAGAAGACGCACGCATCACTGCCGTAGTAGAACTTCATGGTGAGCTCCATTAGACATGGTGATCACAGCCTTGTGTAAAAGCGGTGGAAGAGAAAAAAATGCCACTTGGGCATCAGTCAGACCTCGCCATCATTAGCGCCTTGCTCAATCTCAGTGCAACCACCATAAGATTCCTGGAAAACAGTAATAAGATTGGATCAATTTACAGCCGGTGGATTTAATTAAATCCAATTGCATACCGACACAGATGAAGAAGACGAGCTCCTTCTGTTCAACCCACTGTAAGTACCGCTCGCCAACTCTGTTCTCACCGCCACTCAAGCCATCGCGTCAGGTAAATTTCGTCCGGCTTCTTCGCGTCACCATCGTCGTTGACAACGACATCTAGCTGATAGATTTCAAACAAGAATTAGTCCCAACTCTAAATGGAGGGAAGAGGGGAGAAGCTGTGTGGTTAAGCCACCACCGACTGGAGACCTCGGAAACGGACGCCCCGCGCACCTGAATAAGCCAGCTCCGTGCAACCTTAGGTCTCCGCTGTTGCGACGTTCGATGTGCACCTGAGAGATAATATGCAATGGGTTTGCCTATGATGAGATCCAGCCCCCCGACATGGTTGCGCTTGGTGTGGCTACCGAGAGCCTCGATCTGTCGCCGCCACGGTCATAGCAGGATTGAGGAGGGGAAGGGACAGGGTTCCGGGAGTCGAGAGTAGGAACGAGCACAGAAAACGTTTGGAGCTTTATCGGGCCTCGGCCCATGTGTTTGAGAGGCGAAGCGAGAGAGGGAGCGCGAGAAAGGTGGCCAGCGGGCCGGCACGGCACGGCCCGGGCCCGCCTGGCGCTAATCGTGCCTGGCACGGCACGGCCCGCGTGGGCACGTTTAGTAAACGTGCCGTGCCGTGCCGGCACACGGGCCTGGCCGCCAGGCCCAGGCACGGCCCCCTGCTAAACGTGCCGGCCCACGGTACGATTAGGCCCACCGTGCCTATTTCGGCCCGCGTGCTTTTTATAGAAAAAAATGTCTTTTTTTTTAACTAATCGCGCTCAAATTTGGCCTAATCGCGCTTAAAATACCCCTAACAGGCCAAAATCGCGCTCAAATTTGGCCTAATCGCGCTTAAAATACCCCTAACAGGCCAAAATCGCGCTCAAATTTGGCCTGTCCGGTTAAACGGGCCGTGCCGTGCCGGCACGCGGGCTTGGCCTGCAGGCCCCAGCACGGCCCACGGCGGGCCACGGGCCGAGCACGGCCCGCCAAGCCACGTGCCGTGCCAGGCCCACGGCGGGCCGGCACGCTGGCACGGGCCCATCTGGCCAGGTTTGAGCGCGACGAAAGAACCGACGTATCGCAGAGTGGAGCGAAGACGGAACAAAATTCTTCTTTTAGATATATTAGAGATTAGAGATAGAGAAGAGATAGAGATACAAAACTGGCGTGGCGTGCTCTACCCGAAGAGGCCTGGCGCTGACGGAGAAATGATTCCAGTATTGGTAGTAGGGAGCCGTGTGACTTCTGCACTGAAACTTGAATTCTCCGACGGCAACGGCAGCTGATCTAGAGATTTATTTTGAGCGTGGTAAAAACTATGAACCCGGGGAGATTCGGAGCTGGACTGGGACTCTGGGAGGAACGGTGATACCCTAGATTTACTTTGAAGTCGAGGGCTGCGAATTTGGCAAGGCAAACGATCGGAGAAGAATACATTGGTGAGGTTTTTTTTCCTAGGAAGCCCTGAGATTTTGGGCGTGCGTGAGGAGGACACTGCTACCACATCCAACGGCTCAAGATTCCTTGTTGCCAGATCAGATGGATAATATTAGCTAATTCTCTAGGATTAATTACCGTGGAGCCTCGTATGGTGCATCCAATTAGTAAATATAAGATTGCAATCCTGCAGATTGATATATTTCATGTTGTTTATTATTAGTGTGTTGGTATCTCTTCATGGTTTGCATAACTATTAAGTGACTTTATTTTGCATACTTCTTATTATGAATTTCCTAAGCACTTGATCATATAGTGAGAATATTTACATCATATGAAACAAATATGTTCGTAAAATTTCTTTTATCGCACTCGGTTGTTAACTGAATTGCTTGAGGACAAGCAATAAGCTAAACTCGAGGGGAGTTGATACGTCCAAAACGTATCTCCTTTTCCGAACACTTTTGTTATTGTTTGCCTCTAAACTCGTGAGTTTAGGATATAACTAACACGGACTAACGTTGTTTTTACCAGAATTACTTTGGTGTCTTGTTTTGTGCAGAAGAATCAACTTTCAAGAAATTGCCCGAAAAAGATCCCTAAGTCCTTATTTTATCCAAAGACCCCCGGTGCCAAAAGAAGAGCCAGAGGGGGGCAAGGAGGGGCCCACACCATAGCTGGGCACGCCCCCTAGGCCATGCCGTCTGGTGGTCTGGCTGCCCTAGCCACCCCATCGGGCTCCCATTTCCACTACATAACCCCTGTAACCCTAGAGGGGGTTCGTCATATTCCAGAGAATCACACCAGAGCGCCGCCGCCACCTCAAAACTCAATTCGGGGATCAGAAATTCCTGTTCTGGCGCCCTGCCGGGACGGGGATTCGGGGGAGATCATCGCCATCGTCATCGCCACCACTTCTCCATCAACCATCCATGATTCCCCTATCCATGTGTGAGTAATACCCGTTGTAGGCTGAGAGGAATGGAAGGAATTGGATGATATCATTCATGTAATAATGCCAGATTGTTAGGGCATGGTGCATAGTATCCGTTGTTAGTGCATTATATCGTTGTTACAACTTGTTATGTTTAATGCTTGTCACTAGGACCCGAGTGCCATGATCTCAAATCTGAATATATTATTGTTTTACCAGTATAATTATGTTTCTTGATCATATCTGCAAGTTGTTTACACATGTCATTGTCCGGAACCCAAGGTCCCAAAGTGACAATAATTGGGACAGTCGGAGGGGATGGCTGTGATGTGAGGATCACATGTGTTCACGGAGTGTTAATGCTTTGCTCTGGTGCGTTATTAAAAGGAGCACCTTAATTACCAGTAGTTTCCCTTGAGGCCCCGCTGCAACGGGCTGGTAGGGCAAAAGATGTTGTGCAAGTCTCTCGTTGCGAGCACGTACGACTAAATTGGAACACATGACTATGGTTTGCCTAGAACTTGGATGCTTTATTATTATATATCTGCAATGCCCATGTTTTGATTATTATATGAACTATCTTATCCATGCAACGCTTGTTCATCCATCTCTATGCCTACAGTATGTTAATCCTGCTGTTTCTTACAATTGCTACTCTTGTTACTATTTTACTACTGTTGTTATTTTATTACTACTGCTACTATAAAACTGTTTTCACTGATAAACTACTACGAGCAAGTCTACTTTCAGGTGCAGCTGAACTGACAACTCATCTGTTAAGGCTTATAAATATTCTTTGCCTCCCCTTGTGTCGAATCAATAAATTTGGGTTTTAGTTCCCTCGAAGAGTGTTGCGATCCCCTATACTTGTGGGTCATCAGACCGCGACATTCATGAACCAGCTGGGACCAGCGATCCTCGCTGGCTACCAGGGTAAGTATCTCGCCAGGAGCTGGGCCAATATCTACCACCGGCGCGACCTCACGCTCACGGGCCTCCGACAGACTCTCGACCTCCCCTCTCGCGTCGGGGTTGTGGGAAGAACAGAGGGCCCAACCGTTGGCAGGGAGTGAACCACGACCACAACAAGATCGCCCCCCGGCCGTATCGTTCCGCGACCACGCCCACTGACATCTCTCCATCCGCGTCTGGGCCCAGAACCACGGGCGAGACGGGCGACGGGGGCGAGCTAGCATGCGCCTCCTCGACCACGGCCGTGCCCGAGGGAGAGGGAGCCCCCTGTTCAGCATCCGTGGTACTCATCCCCCCCGCAACGGTGGCGGCAGAGATCTCCATAGCAGGCGTAGCCACGGGGCTATTGCTACCCTCATGCTGCCTCGCAGTATCGCCCTCTTTTTGGGCCCTACGGAATCGGAAGAGATGATCAACCAGGCACGAGGAGAAAAGGGGAATGGGCGCTAGAGTCTTCACCTCCCAGTATAGCGCCACACTCCTGTATTGCGCCCCGTGAGGAAGGACCCCGCGGCCAGGGGTCCCTCAGGGCAAAAATCACTGAGGACAAGTGGGGCGTCGTCAAGCCTCGGCTTCTTCGCCAAGTGGGCCTTGCCAGGGTCCTCGTCATCGTCAGACTGCACCCTTCGTGATGGAGCAACGTGAAAGCCTTCATCGGTCCCATCTTCCTCCTCATCCGAGGGGACCACCATCGCCCGGTGATTCCTCGAGGAGGACGCCACCGAGTCTGCGCCCTGGTCAAGGACGTCAGTCGTCTTGGAGCCCATGAAGGACTGATGCGTAAGGGGTCGTGACTCAAGCCTCATCACATCCCTAGGGTCGGCGTAGAGCCATATGCACCTCTCATGGCGCTGGAGAGGGGCAATGCGCTGCTCGATGAATTCACTCACGATCATAGAGAAAGCGAGACCCTCATCATACATCGCATTCACACGCTCCGTCAACGACCTGATGCTGGCGTCACCAAGCTCCTCCTAGCACCACACCGAGTGTCTCAAAGGCGATGAAGAGGGGAACTCGAAGAGGTTTCTAACTTCACGTGTGTTTGCATACAACCAGTGCACGCAAAAGTTGATCTCCTCGTTCAGGAGGTCCATCTGGGGGAAACACCGCACCAGGCCAGGACCGACGAGGAAGGAGACACCGCCAAAGCTAGGATTCTCGGTGTCCGCGTGCAAGGCAAAGCAGCAGAAGAAGAAGGCGACCGAGGGCCTCACGCTAAGAAATGCTTCACAGTAGAAGGCGAACACGGAGAGGATAAGGACATAGTTGGGGTGGAGGTGGAGCGGATGAATATCGTAATGGGCGAGGATGACTAGGAAGAAGAAGGATAAAGGAGGAACCAGCCCCGTGACAAGGGTCCAACAGAAGAATGGGTATGCCGATGAAAAGAGAGCATCGAGCTCCGCCATAATCGTGTGGAGGATGTTCGGCCCGTGCTCGTTGGAGGGGTGGGCCGCCATGTGTATGACCAAGTTCATCATCTTGCCCGAGGCGATGCACGATGTCTCGAGCACATGGATCATGGTGGCCGCGCCCAGAGACGAAGTCGAAAGAGCTAGGCTACAAGAGTCAGAAGTCGCTGCGCCTTTGCCTGTGTGGAAGACAAAGGGAAAGAAGGAGCTGGGAGGTGGCAAAAAGGGAAGTGGGGAGTGAAGGACTTGGCCTCGGTCTCCTAGGATCCTTATGATGGCCTGGATGCGGCATAGAGATACATTGCCGCCCACGTCCGTGGGTTCGTGGGACACGGCGTGCGAACCATTGCGCCACGTGCGCACAACTGGCCCGACAGTAGTTGGCCCCGTAATGTCTCGCTTCCTTCGGACAAGTGTCCGCCGTGGGACCGGGGCTACTGTAGGTCCCGTGGATACTAGGGTATCCTGGCCCGTCGGCTGTGGCCTAGCCTAGTGGGAATTCAAGGCCTCATCAAGAGTGTCTCATGAACAAGAGTCTCTCCACGACGATTTGTCCTCGTCAAGTCTCGACCGGCAGGAGGCTGGTCCCTCCAGAGGAGATACATCGTCTATCTTTGGAGAGTAGCTCTACCTCTCCTTCCGCTCCTCTCTAGAGAACATTCCTCTCAAGAGGGGAAAAGCCATGTGCGGCTGACAACCGCATCGCTGCGCGCTGACGGAAGCGCGGCAGAGCCGCAGTGCTCTTTTGGAGGCAGCTGCCGTTCTCGTGTATAAAGGATGGGCGATAGCTGCCCACGCCAAAGCGCCGCCCTAGGACTTCTTCTTCGGTGCAAGAAGACCAGGCCAACACTACAAGACGGAGGAAACGTCACCGGGCGCCCCCACGGCCCTGCCATGGACGGTGGCGCTGTCGTCGACGACCAAGATTAGCAGGCGCCGCAGAGCTCCGCATGTCTCCTCTTTGGCATTTTGTGGTAACCCTTTCCCGCCAAGTATGAGCGGGAAAGAGGTCCAAACTCCGGTATAAAAGGAGCCCTTTGGCTCCCGTAGCAGGGACGACTCAACTCACCTAGAGCCTCCCAGTCTGAACCGAGCACATGCTCTCATCTTGTACTGTATCTACAGTAGTGCAATCCATCAAACAAGCAGGAGTAGGGTTTTACATTGCAAGCTGGCCCAAACCTGGGTAAACTCCCCGTGTCACCATTGTTGTCCGCTCCAAGGTTTCCTCGTGAAGCCTCCCGAGAGGTGTAGGAAGTGTGGTTAGCCCACAGTGTTCAAACCTCTTGAGAGTCCCTCTCTCCGACATCACCCGCGCCTGGCTCTCCGCCGGGTCTCCTTCGGGCTCCCCTGGTGACTTTTGGAGAAACCTCCTTTTCTGTTTCTTCTTGAATTTTCTGATGTCCGGAAGATACCCTCTCTGATAGGTGTTTTTTCCCTCTGAATTCTTGCTCTGATAAATAATTTTGGAAAATTGCAAAACACACTAGAAAACCATAAAATAACATAATTATTGCACTCTATTATGAAATATATCAATGAATATAAGAGAATTAACATATAAAATAGTGATGCAAAATGGACGTATCAACTCCCCAATGCTTAGACTCCGCTTGTCCCCAATCAAAGTTTCTAAAACAAAGTTCTTTTCTTCTCATCTCTCCATACTCTCTAGTTTAAGAAACATTTGTTGCAATATGGGATTGAGATGTATAAATCTAACTTCTATCATAGAAACTAGAGAGGCCACATTAGTTTTATAGGTATGGGTGAGTTCAACTATAGATTTTTCATCGAAGTCACGAAGTCCATTAACATGATTGAAGAATTCTTCAATGTTATTTCTTCTAATAATAAAACCACTTCCTACGTCTAGATCCTTCATAGCAAATTTAGGAAGGGAAATTGTAACAAGGTAACAAGTTAAACTAAACAACGATATAAGAAAACTAGCGAATCAAGTAGAAGACTAGAAACTAGACAACTTTTTTTTGGATTTTCGATAAAAGAGAAACAAAAGTAAATTAAGCAAGAACAAAACAAAAGAGAGAAAGTGAAAGTGTGTAACTCCCCTAGCAGAAAGCTTGAAGTCCCTGGCAACGGCACCAGAAACTCTCTGCTTGGTGGCGTGATCACACACCCGTTAGGGAACCCCCAAGAGGAAGGTACGATGTAGTCAGCAACAAATTTACCCCAATTAAGGAACCACGGTGATCAATCTAGTAGGACTTCGAAGTCTCTAAGTAGGTTGCTTGTTGTCCGACGCTTCAACAAGCATGGAACTACACACACATACAAACCATCTCTTTCTCCCAACGTTCCGAGAAGGTTGCCAATCTTCCTGTCTTGCTAAAAACTAAAGAGTTAATCGTATCGAATGGTTGGAGAATATTAAATGAAAACGAAAAAACGAGCAAGTGATGATGAAAGCAAGTAAACGAGGTTGTAATAAATGAGGAAAATAGGACCGGTGGCCATAGTTTCACTAGTGGTGTCTCTCCTAAGAACAATAAACATGTTGGGTGAACAAATTACAACTGGGCAATTGACAAATCATGAACATATAACAATACTATTATGATGAATATAGTTCACGGGTTATAACATTGTAGGCATTACGTCAAGATAAATATACGCCATCCGACATCATCTATTCTTAAAACTCCACCTTGAGAGAGAAATCCATCAAATCTTGCTGGTATTAAGTTGCAACAACGAAATTATTGCTTGTGTGCAACAAACAAATGCATTAATAACACCACGTAATGTAAGCAATAATTCTCATCTGTAGACAAGAACACCACTGTTTTCCTCCTAGTGGCAACAACACATCTTCCACCTTACACGTTTTTGTCACTCGAGCGCAGATGCAAAGGAGGCATGATCCCACTATCTAGCATATAAATCCTCACTTGGAGGTGCATACAATAACCTGGCCAAGGAAATCTTACACATCGGAGAGCATTGCAAGATAGATTAAAACTCTCTAAAGATATAAGTGAAGCAACTCAATAAGACATGAACAAAGTAATCATAATTTCATGGTTCATCGGATCCCAACAAACACAACATGTAGCAATTACATAACGGTGATCTTGATCATGTTAGGCAGCTCACAAAATCTAAACATGGTGGCACAAGGAGGAGAGAACACCATCTAGCTACTGCTATGTACCCGTAGTTCCGGGATGAACTACTCACGCATATGTCCGGAGGCAATCATGGCGATGTAGAAGCCTTCGGTGACGCCCCCCTCTCCAGCAGGGTGCCAGAGCAGGACTCTAGAAGCCATAGATTGGACTTTCAAGGCGACATCGCATTTATATCTGTTTCATGGAAAATTTCTCCGTCCCCGACGTTTTTAGGGGTAAAGGCAACTTATAGGCGAAGAGACGATGGCCAGAGCCACGAGGGGCCAACCAGGCACGACCTAGGGTAGACCCGCGCCTGGGGTCGCCTGGTGGCCCCCTACCTCCCCGCCGACTCTCCTTTGGACTCCTCTTCATTCCGGGTAAAAAATGTCTTCCGTGAATTTTTAGGACTTTTGGCGAATATTTTCTTCAGAACTTTTCCAAAACATAAAAATAATAGAAAACATAAGCTGGTTTTGGGCATCTTGTTAATAGGTTAGTCCATGAAATCATCTAGAAAACAAAGCAAAAACATGTAAGAACATAAAGAAAACAAGCATGGAGTATCAAAAATTATAGATACATGTGGGACGTATAAACCTCTGCCAGTACTACCCCCCTCGGGGCAACTGGTACTACCAGACCATAATGTGGTACTATAATCAAGTAGAACCAGAAACTCTCTCAAGAGATTTCTGTGTGTTGTCTTTAAGGGGAGAGGCAATCATGGATGAATTGATATTGAATTGTACCTATAGATTAAGACAGACACCCATAGTTAAATATGCTAATTGTATTGTCATCAAATACCAAAACAACTTAGGAAATGAGATGCACTTTCAGGTGACAACGACAACGGCAGGGACGACGACCATGATCTACGTATCCTCATCCCCGTCTATGACACTGGCATGTCGTGGACCTATTCTCCCATGGTGGTAAGCATCATTCCCCCTACCTGGATTTTGATTCTTTAGCTATAATGTCAGACAAATGTAGTCAGGTTAGTAGTAGGTAGATTTTTGCATTACTTATGTTACATCATTTCACTAGGATGGAAAATCTCATATGCCGCTCATCGTTCATGCATCAACAACACTCATAGTTGTGATGCAGGTCTGGCGCAATGTGGAACACTAGAGCTAACACCAGAGTCTAAAGAAGAAGAAGAAGTTCCCCCTTACCCTTACCCTTACCGTAATACCTCCCCCTATTGTTGTATGTGTGTCATAACTGCAATTTGCAAATAGCTAGGAGAACTGTAATGGTGTGGTGAACTGCTATTTTCTATTATCTAGGAGAATTTCTATGTCCTGATGACATGCCATTTGCTATTAGTTAGGATTGTTACATCGTTATTACATAGCTCTGTGTAGATCACTGCGGGGTAAGGTCACCACTACTGAGAAGAGGTGACTGCAACTATCGTGGTTGAGCAACCATACATCATGAGTTTGCATGTGTCAAACTAACGCATGCAACAAAACAACCGGTGCTCATTTCCTCGCTCCTAGCGAATCAAATGGCTGGAACTACGTGGGCAACCAAATGTAGTGCAAAACGTGGCCTAGGTCGCGTTTATCGAGGGCCAGGTTCGCGAGGGCCACAAATGCAAATGAACTAAAAACCATGCTAGCCACCAAACACGTCCGCAAAATTTACACCAAATGCTGGCAATATGAAGTTCCCGTGGATGGATTTACGGGGAGTTGTATAAGTTTAAGGTTTTGCAACTTTTACGAGATCTGGTTTGCATATGTTTACCCCAAAAAATGGAAAGTAACGGTTATTTGAACACTAGAAATGCTATTAGAGCATCACTATTAGAGCCCTTATCCCCTGGCTGTAAATCCATGATACGGGTCGGGTTCTTTTCGCTCTTACATGCTTAAAATGCATCGCGCATACTAGAAACACAATAACGAATTGAAAATTTTAAAATATAGAAATTCGCAGAAAGAAATAGATGAACATGATCATGATTTCTTCAACCATTGTCGCAAAATAGTACATGATCACGGAGTTCAGCAAACTAATTAGACACCTAAACCCTAACCCTAGCTATGTGCAGCTCTCCAGAGCCACAGATGCAACGGCGACGCGACGACGCCCTCACTCCGCGTCGGAGCCGAGGTCGACGAAGTTGGCGTCTTGCTCAGTTTTGACGCGGCTTCACACGTCGTCCTTCTCCTTAGCCGCACGCTCCTGGTGAGCCCCTGCTCGAGGAGCTTGGTGTCAAGAGCCTCCTCTAGGCGGCGCCGCTTGTGGATCTCCTCCTCCTCCCGTCAGGAGCAGGCACACACCATGGCGGCGTCGCCTTCCACGGAGACTTCCTGGCCGATGTCCAACAGAGAAATGTCGGGGCCAAAGGCGGCCACGTCGTAGCCATCCAACGGGGGCTCCTCCGCCGGTGCCGCAAGGACGAGCGCGTCGGAGGGCCTCATCGCAGTGGACGAGCTCCCCTCGCCATGGCGGCGTTCCGCATGCTTGTAGTCAAATTCCGGGAGCGCCGCACTAGAGAAGGGACAACGAGGATTCCACACCGTTGTTGGTGCACCGTTGAGCCGAGCGCTTCTGGGTCACGTCGGAGGCGATGAACTTTTGCGCTTCTCGTCGGAGTCGTATGGCGCTGGCCTGACCGCCGCCATGCCCGATTGAGCGAGGAATCAGTCACATGGTGGTTGGCGGCGAGGGATCTGCGCCCGCGGGTTTTATTTTTCACTTCTGGTGGCGGTGGGTACTTGATTTGGGTGGTGGCGGCGATGGAAATCGACGTGGCGTGGTAGAAATAGAAATAGAGGCCAGAGGTTTAATTCACATGCCTGGAAAAAAGAAAAAGAAAACCCAAATAAAACTCGTATAATCAGTTCCGCGGTTTTTTTTTCTTCTCCTCTTCCTCACCCCTCAATTTCAAAAAACAATTTCCCCTCTCGACCGGTCGACCCACGTGACCTATCTCGCGCTCCGACGGTCTGACCTACACTCAGCTCCGATCCGACATTCCCATCCAATGCGGCCGCCCTAGAGCCGCCGCCGCGCCGCAGCCTACCATCAGAGCGGACGCCCTCACCCCCTCCCACGCGCGCCGCCGCCACCGCAACCGCCGTTCCTGCCCCACCCCACCCCCAACCCCTGTTGTCCCCGCCGCGCTGCACTAGTGCAGTGGTCGACATTGATATTTCGAGGTACGCGCTTCCGCCCGTGCGTGCTCCCCTGTCTGTGCTGCTCCGCTCATTCGTGCATCTCCTCGATCTAGTGTCTCCCGCTCAGTTGTTGGCGGGCGAGGTTTTGGTAGTTCGTCGGCCGACCAGATGTTCTTTTCGCCTATGGTGCTGACGTGTGAGTTCAGGCACTTGCTTGCTCTATTCGGGTAGTTCAACGACGCCGCAGCTGTGGCCATCGAGCGTGCGGTCACTCCTCCGATGATGACTAACCGCAAGGAATGCATGGATGGCCTTTCTGCAGACTGCAGCACACACCCATTATGCAGACCCATGAAACCGATTGATTACTATAGATGACACTGAAATGAGTGTATCTAGCACTAAAATAAGTATCTGTATACATCCATTTCAATGTTAACTAATATGGAACGGAGTGAGCAGTAGATTTGCTAACTTTGGATCAGCATTGCATGAACTCGTTTTAATCTCTCAGCTCTGGTTCACTAAAGCATTCTAGGTTTCTGAGATTAGTAATTTACTGAAATTTTCCTACCGGAACAGAACGATGAAAGCAATAACGTTGGTGATAAAACCTTGTTTGGCATTTATACTTTGATACACTCTCTGTATGGATTCTCAACACATACGTTATTTCACGCTATATATATATATATTCACTTCAACACTAGAAGAGGATAGCTACACTCGTTTTTTGTAATGTATTGGTATTGTAAGGAGAACTAGTTTGGTAAGTGTGAAGAGAACTAATTAGTGGTGATCGGCGCCACATCATTTTGGACAAAGCAATAAATTATCAATTATTTAGTGTATATATTCGTGTATGTTCATGCTAAATACATGTGATGAATATGCTATTTACACTTAAATCAATAAGACTATACACTTTTAGATTTCAGAGGATATTCCGTACATTTCCTCAGTCTACAGCCACAAAGCCAACCAAGTTGCCAAATATCATTTCTACCACAGCAGCTTTGGCAACACAGCCAGCCCAAAACAGCTTTGATAGCACTGTCAGCCAAACAAACAGGGTCTTTGTCCTGGACAGACCTCCACCAGATACACCACCTAGATCCGACATGGCACGTAGACACCGAATGCGGGGTGGGTTGGATGTTGCGTAGTTACGTTCCAACGGGCTGAAGTGTATGGGTTTGTGTTATACTGCATTTTCCCCTCTCTAGTATTCAAGAGCTACCAGTTGAGTTTTACAATGTTCTATCTTTCATTTTCTGAACTATTGTTCATATTTGCTGAACTTATTACATTTTGGACATGTATGTGATTCTCCAGTACAACTATTGGGGATAATACCCTAACTAAGCATGGGAATCGGCAACACTGAGCCATTGGTCCATTGTCCTGACCCACAAAGTCAAGGCTGATGAAGCGGTCAGGTCAGCCCTGAACTGGGCCAGATGGGTTGACCGGTTGACCCAATGCATTGCCGGATGTACGATTTATATAGGCATACAACCATCATTCACATATTCATGTCTGCATATACCTTGTTGCATGATTATGATTTAAGCAAGTACCCATTGCTTAAAGAGTCGACTGCAATAGACTAACCACTAATTTAACTACGCTTTATTGCTTTCTATTTTAATACTTGTACATGGTTAATTATTACTATATGCCATTGAATAAAATGAGAAGCATGCATTGCCTTATTAGATGATGGTTCCAGCGTGCGCACGTTTAACTTCACTACAAAACGTGTGTTGTCAGAAAAATAAAAGGATCGTACCATGTGTCCCAGTGAGACATAGAGCAAGTTCTTGCTGAACAATTGGGTTGGCCCGGTGTCCCTGAGCTAAGTAGAAGGGCCAGCAGGAGCTAGGTCTGGGTCGAATTGCGCCGGCCCATTCGAAAGGATGGGAATGGCCACATTGACCCATTGGTTCACTGGCCCGACCCACAAAGTCAAGGCTGATAGGGTGGCCGGGTTGGCCCTGTTTGTGAATTGAGCCCATAGAGCCTGGACTTGTTGACCCCTCAGGTTAGATGGGTCGACTCAATGCATGGTTGGATGTGCGACATTTATATAGGCATACAACCATCATATGAGCGTATTCACGTCTACATGTACCTTATTGCGTGACAAATCTTTGACTATCATGATTATGGTTTAAGCAAGTGCCCATGGCTGGTTGAGTCGACTACAACAGACACTAACCACTAAGTTAGCTATGTTCTGTTGCTTTCCATTTTTAATACTTGTACACGGTTGATTTACTTATGACATTCAATAAAACAAGAATCATGCATTGCCTCATTAGATGATGGACCCAGCTCGCGGGTGTTAAACTTTATTAGAAAAACATGTGGTTCTTAAAAAAAAAGGATCGAACCATGTGGCCCAATGGGACACAGTGCCAGTTCTTGCTGGACCATCAGGTCGGCACGATGTCTCCGAGCTAAGTAGAAGGGCCAGCAGGGGCCAGGTCTGGGTCGAAGTAGGCTGGCTCATTACCATCCTTAACCTTAACCACACAGAATATCAGGCACTCACATAACTAGCAGTAATTTATCTGTTCTCTATGGACTATGTTATTATGTGCTTATAATCAAGAATCACAGTGCCATTGGATGCCTAACATTCTACTTAATAGACTGAGTCATTTCGATTATAACATTTATCTATTTAGGGGGGACCTTCGCTTTTCTTAATGCCCTTTTCATCTCATCATCCGCGTAATTTGATTATATATTTATATCAGAATGCTGAGTTAAAAGAGTGTACCTTTGACCATTCTACAAATTGTACGTAGTTATATAAAATATAAGATGATTGGAATTGGAGATAAAATAATAGAAACCACTTAATAACGACTCAGTGCTTTGATAGAGAAGATGTTTACCTTGAGACTTTTCTTTGTAACCTTTTTACTACTTTATCTTACGTCCCAGTTTACAGTTTACCACTGTGCTTAGAAGTTAAGAACTATCTACTCTTGAGGTGTGCATGTATTCAGAATTTCAGATTAGCTGTAAATGTTGTGAGAGAACTTATTAGTCGGGCTCTAACATTGGTTTTCATATTTATACCTTCAACCATGAAACTACTATGTGAGTTTGTACTATGCATGTTACGATAATGTTACTACATTTGTAGGTTAACTCACAGCATTAAGGCTATGTCAGATGAAGAAGGAAGGGAAGCCTCCCAATATGTGTTATGTGTTATTGACTCGTTGAAGAAGAAAGTTACAGCAGATCGTTTTACTTACATTCAGGTGCTTTGTAATAATTATGTACTTCTCTCAATGTTTGTTAATCAGATGTTATTGTTTTTATTATTTCTAATTGTTATTACTTTTTACCAGAATAGGATAGAGGAGAACAGCATTAAGCTCAGCACCATTACACAAAGCAGTAGCAATTCTTCAAAAATCTGGCAAAGAAATACATCAAATGGCACCAACTTAGTCTCAAATCTGCTGACAAGTCGGCAAGCCGATGCATTCTGTTTGGTGCATAGTCTTGAAGTATGCCCTGCTGAGGAAGATGGTGCCAGTTCCAAAGAAGACAGTTCATATGCCACATCAACTGATATGTTGGGTGGAAATCAAGCTGCAAAGAGTGTCATCAGGCCGATTAAACTGCCAGAAGTACCGAAACTTCCGCCTTATACCACATGGACATTTCTGGACAGGTTTGTCTGCGTATGGAAGAGTTTATTTAGTAAGGTTTATAGGGTTTTCTTGAGACAAGATTTTCCACGGTTTCATGCAGGAACCGGAGGATGTCGGAAGACCAATCTGTACTTGGTCGACGAAGGATTTATTATGATGCAAATTGCGGTGAAGCTTTAATTTGTAGTGACAGTGAAGATGAAGCTGTCGAGGATGAAGAATTGAAAAAGGAGTTCAAAGTCTCTGAAGATTATCTTATTCGGTAAACAAACTTCCTGTGCTTTTTTATGCATCAGTATGCCCTAGCATATGCTTGAGGGTATGTTTGGCTAGTGGCCATACTTTGCCACATTATTCCAGCTAAACTGTGGCAAGCCACAAAAGTGTGGTGAATAGATTGTTCGCCACAAGTTAGGCAAAATGGGGTAAAAATTGAATGCATGAAGAATGGGGGCATATGAAGTTTGGCAAAAGTGTGGCTATGAACCAAACATGCCCTAACTTCTGCACTTATTTGTGATTGACATATATGCTGGTTCTACCATCACAGTTTTCCCCTTAAGAAAAATCACACTATTTCAAATGAATGCTACTATTTCACTTGCTTTTCTTCAAAGCAGTAAGTCTGTTGAATTTTGATTTTCCACCGGAGAACACATTCCATTAGATACACAAGCAATTCATAGTTTCAGGATACATAACCAATTCTAACTTCCAGAAACAAATAACACTATTGCACACACTTTACTTTAAATTTGAAGAACTGTGTTCAATTTCTTTCAAGAAACATACACCAAGATTTGTACATTTAAGTAATAGAGATCCAAACTATCACTTAAGTATTTATTGTGACATGCATAGCTTCACTTTGTAGTAGAGAACTTCGATAGCTAAATATCACTTTTGTGTTTTTCTTCCTCTTTCTTCTTACCTGACTTCTGCAAAATGTTCAATTGGGTTGCAAAACAGAACTAGGTCAGCTTGGTCCTCCAGCTTGTTTCTTCAGATGGCCTGCAGGCTTTATGTCTACTAGCATATTGTTCAATAATATCAGATGTAGAGTTTACACCGTAGTCGGTTGATGAGTTTACACCTTATTTAACCTTGATAGATCAACAATAGATTTTGGCTTCTGCTATAATGCCGTGTTCCTGTCAATTGGTGACTTGATGATTTGGTCTAATGAATTATTGCTACTCCATGTTAGGATGACAATTGAAGAATGTGGTATATCTGATGCAGTACTGGAAACCCTGGCCCGATGTTTTGATAGGGAAGCTGGTGATATAAAGGCTAGTTCTCTGTTCATAACCATTCACTTAACCTCAACGTTATTTCGTCCATTTAGGAATCTTCCTTTTCGCTCACATTTTCACTATTGATAATTAAAACACATAGCCATATTTTACAGGCCAGATATGAGATCCTACATGGGGAGAAAACTGAAAGTTCTTATAAAAAAGTTCCTGAACTTAATGCCAAAGTGGAAGATGTCTACCGTGATAAAGATTTGGATGCAGCATTGGATTCCTTTGACAATCTGTTTTGTCGGCGATGTCTAGTATGTTCATCAATTATCCATCACGCAATTTCTGTAACGCCTCTGGTTTGCTGATGAATGTTCTGCTCATCTTGCAATTGGCAGGTTTTTGATTGTAAATTACATGGGTGTTCTCAAGATTTAGTATTTCCTGTAAGTTTGGACCTTCAAGAGTTATTACTCCCTCCGATCCATATTAATGGTCGCTAAATCGGATGTATCTAGACATATTTTAGTGCTAGATACATCCGATTTAGCGACCATTAATATGGATCGGAGGGAGTACCAAAATTGGGTGTTGTTCTAATTCGTGTGTTCTTCACGCAGACAGAAAAGCAACTTCCTTGGATCAGCATGGATGATGGTATACCATGTGGAATTCATTGTTATAAACTGGTTTGTATTTTATGGTGTATGACTTCTGAAAATCGGGCTGTATCCTGTGACAAATTAGATGCTGAAACATAAGCAGATAACTTGCATTGATATTGTTTTGCAAACCTTATTTTTTCAGGCCTCCAAACCAGATGCTGTTATAGCAACTGATTCTGACATGCATATTGACATAGAGGAGCCAACTCACCCATCTGACGATACAGGGAACCAGTTGGGCTCAAATAAGAAAAAACAGAGTTCTAGTGGAAGGAAGGCAAAATCCCAACAAAGTGAAAGCTCTTCAACCCGAAGGGTTGCCTCAGGAAGTACTGATTCAGAAATACACCCAATAAGCAATAAATCTCCGCAACACTCACCTTGTCAATCAAAAGTCAAAATTAGCGCAAGAGGTGGAATCAAGAAAAGTGCTAATAGAAGAATCGCAGAGCGAATTCTTATGACCGTGAAAAAAGGACAAAGGGAAGTGGCACCATCAGACTCTAATTCTGGTGGATGCCGTTGGCCAAGGGATATGAAGCTTAGATCCGATACACGAAGTGGACACAAGGATTTAGTTGCATCTTCACAGCAGAATTCGCCAAACACAAGAAGTTCTCGGAAGAAGGATACACCTCAATTGGAGAAGAATGAGAAAAACTCAGCTTTAGCAGAAGATCGTAATGATTTGATGGAGGAAACAAATAACGAACATTCAGCAGTAGATGGTCATTCTAGTTTGAGGATAGAAGATGTCGATGAGAGTATATGCAAGCAAGAAGATAACTGTAGGTCCTGGAAGGTGATTGAGCAAGGGCTTCTAGTGAAAGGGTTCGAGATTTTCGGAAGGAACAGGTTGGACACTTCTTGTCATGACCAATTAATGGTTTAACTACCTTGCACTTACTGTTCATGTGGTGCTTACTCTTATACAACCAGTTAGGTGAAAATTCCTGTTTGGCCTTGCATATCCTACTAACCGTAAAGTTTTTTGTGAACACCGGGCAAACAATTCATTCCTTTTACATACTGTTTTCTCATCACCCTACAGGTGGGACTGGTAGTGGGGGTTGAAAAAAGTGTTGGGGAAGAAATGTTTATAAATATTCTATTACTAAAAGTTATATGTACCATAGCCATCTCCTAAAAGTATATATTATGAAAACTTATGACATTATCTTCGTAGTGTTAAGGCATATAATTCTACATAACTTAATGGTTAAATTTAAAATTTCGACTATGCAGATCCCATCGCCACTTATATGCTGTAGAGCACTGTTTTTTCCCAGGATGAAAAAATACTCAATTTTCCATGAAAACTGCAATGATATAACATCTATGCATGTTTGTTTAATTAATTGCTCAGCACATGGGTCCGGTGGCCCACATATCCAGAAATCATCACTCTGCTTCATCATTATCACAGCCATAAGCTTACCATGATTTCCAAAATTAATAGCCACACTGAACCCATGGCTTTTCTTCATGCAGTTGTTTAATTGCTCGGAACCTTCTTGGTGGAATGAAAACATGCAGTGATGTTTTTCAGTATGTGCACTACATTGAAAACAGCAGCGCATCTGGAACACTCAGCAGTGCCGATTCTCTTGTTAAAGGATATATAAAGGTAGTGTTCACTGTGCCCCTCTACTTTTTTTTTAACCTGGTAGTATCTTAGATTAATGCTGCCAATGTTGACATCTCAGGGACATGACTTGCGCGTGAGGTCACGGTTTTTAAGAAGACGAGGACGAGTCCGCCGTTTGAAGTATACCTGGAAATCTGCAGGGTGCCATTTTATAAGGAAAAAAAATACAGAAAAGAAGGATCAGCCTTGTCGGCAATATAATCCCTGTGGTTGTCAATCAGCATGTGGGAAACAGTGTCCATGTCTCATAAATGGGACATGCTGTGAGAAATACTGTGGGTGAGTTAACTATTTTCCTTACAAGAACCTGCACTAGTATTCATAAGTTCTTTGCATCTGAATGGAACATGTCTCCTTTAATATGTTGGTTATAGTGTTCTAGTTAGCCTACTTTTGATTGTATAATAGATTTTGCTTGATTTAGTCCTATTGCAGTTGAAATGAGAATGCTTGTCCTTCTGGGAATTTATACCAGGGCTATGGTACATCTATAGACGTAGTTTGATATCATATATTCTGTATTTAGTAGAAGATTGAATAATGTAGCGTTGAGTTGCTATCTTGTAACTCGTTAGCATGCTTAAACTCTTCGCAGAAAACATCCAAACTAGTACGGAATTCGAAAACGATTTTGTAGAGCTGCATAGTACATATATTAAACTCTAACTAGACAATAAAATCAGACTACCTTTTGTGGTCCTGCATGGCCTCTTTCATGGCTCGACTGACTGCAATGCATGGAAGCTCACCTGTAAGTGCAAGGCGCTGCAAAATGTTAGGTTCTTCCGCTGGCTAGCCAACCTCGGCCAATGCTGGATGGCGGATCGCGTTGAACGACATGGGCTTCAACATCACCCACAATGCCCTCTTTGTGACCAAGCGCTGGAGACGAAGCGCCACCTCCTCTTCGATTGCCCATTCGCCCGGCAAGTTTGGAACGAGCTCCTCTCCTGGCTGGGAATGACCTGCCGCTTTCCAACAACGACACGACACTCGTCGATTGGTGACAAGCTGCTAGGCAGAACACCCTGAAGCCAATGCACAAAGGACTTGCGTCCATGACCCTGCTAACCCCATGGATAATCTGGAAGCACCGCAACAACTGCGTCTTCGACAGAGCCCGCCCCTCGGTTAACACCTTGACCGCCAGGATCAAAGACAAAGCTGTTCTGTGGGCTAGAGCCGGCACCCTGGGCCTATGGGTCATCCTACCATCGACCTGGGATGTTCACTGGTTTTCTTTTTTTGGCCATGTACTCTACCTTTTCAATGAAATGATATGCAAGTCTTTTTGCGTTTTCTCGAAAAAAAACTTTGTTGTTACCGTTACTTATTAGTTAGTTCAAGAAATTCCAATTATGAATGGAACCAACTACAAAAACACATAAACACAAAGACATGCAAACAATTTGGTATCCTGACCCTTTGCATTGCAGGTGTCCGAAAATGTGCAAGAATCGTTTTCGAGGTTGTCATTGTGCAAAGAGCCAGTGTCGCAGTCGTCAGTGTCCATGCTTTGCTGCAGACAGGGAATGCGATCCTGACGTGTGCAGAAACTGCTGGGTAGGGTATGTATTTGCAAAATCTCGGAAAACCTTTGAAGGACTTTGTAGTTAATTCATAATATATCTGCATAAAAAGTTTCATCGTCGAGATCTGTCCATTTTGTTCTTTACACTTTTACAATCTCAGCTATACCAGATTAGTCCAGAATTTACCACCTGTACCTGTGAAATTTGCCCTGATGATTCTGTTTACTACCAGAAATTTGGGAATCAGGTAGTGCATTTGATATCACACACAATACCAACTGAAGTAAATCTTCATGTTGTCATTTGCCACATTACAAGTATAGGTGCTAATTTGCAAAAACTATGAGTTAAGTTATGAAAGTTTCTCATCTGGGTTGATAAGTTAAGAAAAAGAAATTTGAAACCACCAGCTAGAACCAACAATCATTGTAATTTGACATGATGCACCCATTTGTTAAGACACTTAATTGAATGCTTATGGGTGCCAACTCATTATTTAAAGAAGCTGAAAACTTATTTGGTTACCCATTGTTTATACAGTTTATTCAACTCAGCTAAAATCTGATGGAATGTTGTACTATGTAAATTCATTGGAACAGTATCTTATTCACGATGGATGTTTACCCAACGTGCAAGGTTGTGCATTATGGAAACAGGCCAATGATGGGAGAACTTATGACTTCAGTAGTTTAATTTCAATTGGCATGTATGCGTAAAATGTTAAAATAGGAAAATTTGGACACCAAATGTAGTTAATTAAGAAATAAAGTATGACTGTGCTTATCTGACCAATGCTGAAATGCAATTAAGGTCCGTTTTCACTCTAATCATGCTTAATAAGATATTCCATTAGTGCCTTGAGAAGTGATCTGCAAGCTGTTCAAGCTTAAAATGTTGTTATCTCTCATCCAAAATCTTTCTAGAATAAATCATAGTGCATTGAACCATTCCTTTTCTAACCTACAGGTGTGGTGATGGTTCATTGGGAGTTCCCAACCAACGAGGCGATAATTATGAATGCCGGAACATGAAACTGCTTCTTAAACAACAACAAAGGGTAAAATTAAACACTTGAGTTTATCACATGTTATGGACATCTTGCTTATATTTCTTTGAGTTGGCACTTAATTTAATGATTTCTTTGGTTGGTCTTGTTGTTTAACAGAACAATGTTAAGAGCCACAAATTCTTTGTGTGCAGAACTACTGGCTCAGATGTGCAATCCATTACCCAGTTGTACTTATGGATAGTTTCACCCGACCACGATCTAAACGCTAGATGTGATTTATACATGATTTAATTGTTTAGTCTCTTTGAGCTCGTTCTCATTACTTTTGAAGCTGGTATTGATCTAGCAATGATTGATATCCTTTAGGAGCCGATTTCTTGTTTATGTTTGTTCCGAACCAGTTATAAACCAATTAGGGTATGAAACAAACTGATCCAGTAAAGTTTACCTAAAGTCAGCGCTTTTTCAGGATTTTTTTTCCTTACCATCAATTTGATTTTAGTAGGCCTTGAGGCACATCATTATTCTTGTAAAATCACGGAAAAATGAAACTGGGCAATGCCAGTATGCCACCCGGTTTAGAAAAAGGCATTAGTCAATATGGAGGCGGTGATGTTGCCATTAGTTGTAAGCAACTATGAAGTTTATACCCGTTACAGCGCACCCTTCTTACGCACTGTACCAGAATGTCATGGTTTTTTTTTCGGACGCAATGTTCTGCTGATGATACTGAATTACTAATTAGTTTTTATTCAGGTACTACTTGGGAGATCTGATATTTCTGGCTGGGGAGCATTCCTCAAGGTAAAATTTGCTCCTTCAATCCTCTTCATCACTCTTCCCCTTCACCTCATTGTATTCGTCTTTCCTCAATCTTCAGAATACCGTTGGCAAGCATGAATATCTTGGCGAGTACACTGGGGAGCTTATCTCCCATAAGGAAGCAGACAAGCGTGGCAAGATATACGATCGTGAGAATTCATCATTCCTTTTTAACCTGAATAACCAGGTAGGTGGACAAAAATACCAGTTACAGTAATCAAACATTATATCCTGGGCTGATCACTAGATTTAGCTCGTTTTTTTTTTTTTTTTTGCATGGGCTGATCACTAGATTTAGCTCGTGTTTTTCTTTGCATGGGCTGATTTATTCTCGTTCTCATTCAAAACCACCCTGCCTCTTACACCTGATCCGACAGCTGAGCTCTACTCTTTGGATGCAGTTTGTTCTTGATGCCTTCAGGATGGGCGACAAGCTGAAGTTTGCCAACCATTCCCCTGACCCAAATTGCTACGCCAAGGTTATCATGGTAGCAGGCGATCATAGGGTAGGCATCTTCGCCAAAGATCGGATTGGGTCAGGCGATGAGCTTTTCTACGATTACCGGTATGAGCCTGACCGAGCCCCGGTGTGGGCTCTGAAGCCTGATGCTCCGGGAGCGAAAGACCCCGGGCAACCTTCCAGCGGGCGAGCAAAGAAGCTTGCCCACTGAACATACATCATTGGTTGATTCTTTTGTCGTGGGGTCAAAATTGAGCTGTTATTAGCACCTTGAGTTTAGTTTAACCTGACATCCCCAGTGCAGCTGGCCCCTGGCTGTTGTTGTACCAGAGCTCATTTGTTGTACCAGAACTTGTATATGGAACATGGACATTTTTATTTAATCAATATACATGCCTAGCGCAGCTGGCCCTGCCTTTGGTGGCTTGTTTGCCCTCTCCAAAGCTTGTAACTGCACAGGGTGATCATGCTCGTTGCCAATGACAGCCCTGTTGGCAAGAGGGAGAAGCTGGAAGGAATCAGATCAGATGTTCTATTTCTCAACCTTTCTGAGTTCCCAAGGTCGAAAGCATTGAAAAAGCCGGGGGATTTTATTCTTTGCCACACTTTTCTTTTCACTTTTATAATTTGCCACAGCATGTGTGGGTCAGTGTGGCAAATTATAAAGGATTTCAGGAAAGTGTGGCAAATTATAAATTATCCCAAAAAAGCCATTCGTTCGCAACCTGAGTGAATGGGCATAGGTATACTAAAATGGAAACGGAAACAGAGCATGTAACACAGAGCCAGTCCATATCACGACATGCAAGCGCTCCAACCAACCTGATAATCTCGATTATGGTTTTGATATATGTGGTGACAATGTCAGCTTGGAGACAGTCGTCCATTTCCACTGCTCCAGCTCACACGAGGAATGAAGCTTACTTTCGCTCATGTGGAAAACTACACCTGACGACGTTTTTTTAGCCAAGGGAACAGCTCCTCTCTGCAGGGAATCATTTACAAACTACTTAGACTCCACGGTTCCAATCAAATAGCTAGAAACATCCGGGAGGAAAATATACAGCAGAGAAAAAAGAAAGGAAAACAGGGATGAGAGGGGAGAAAGAGATGACGTGCACCCTCGGTAAAACAATACTGGTCAGCTGCTGTTCAGGGCCGTTCCTGACCAGCCAAGGATTTCATTGCCAGCAAGGGAAAAACGAACCGCGCGGGAGCAGCCAACTGCTGGTCGGAAACTCCGCGCGCCGCCGCTCCGCCCCACCTCGCGCACGCGCCGGCGAAATTCCGGCCACAGAAGCCTCCGGAACCCTCCCTCCCCACCGTACTCCCGTGACCCCACCGCGCTCGCCGTTGCCGCTGTCATGCCCTCCGCTACCGCGAACCCTAGCGCGCCCGCAGCTGATTCCGCCCCACCGGAAGCTCCAGCGCCGCAGTCGCTCGGGGCCTCTTCGTCGCACCACGGACGAGCACAGGGAACGTCATGTGCCCGCCGGCGCGGCCAAAGGTTGGTGTTGCGAAGCGCGCGCTTCGCTGGTGGTGCCGCTGCCGCGGCAGGCCAAAAGAGGTCCAAGGGGGTGACCGATGGCGCGCTTGCAGGGCCAGGGCGCGTGAACAACATCACAACCGCTCCGCCTGCACCAGCGCCTGCAGCAGCGCCGCCCGAGGCACCGGCGACAGCTGCGACGTTCCGACGCGCCCAACGTGTACGATCAAGTGCCAACAAGGTATAAAGATATTTTTTTCTTCCCCGTTTGGTCCGTGCCAATAAAATGTTGAATTATTTTAGTAACTAAACCAAACATATGCTTATTGTAGCGTTGATGACGACAAATACTTGGAGACTATGGATGTTGGCTCCAACTATTCATTTGACAATGAATTTGAAATGGGCGAAGAAGGTGAGAGAATGATTGACCCACAAAGAATTGGAGGGAGGTCGTCCAATTACACCGCGAATAAAGAAATCTTTCTATGCAAGACGTACTTGAAAGTGGGTATGGATGCCACCGTTGGCACGGACCAAACGAGGGACATGTACTGGTTTAGGATGAAGGAGTACTTCGACAAGCACAACACAAGTGGAAATGAGCGCTTCGATAGATCTCTTCGGTCCCGTTGGTCACTCATAAACACGGATTGCCAAAAGTGGTCGGCGGCTATGGCGCAAGTGAATAGCATGAACCCAAGTGGCATCAACAATAGAGATAGGGTAAGACACATTCAACTCTATACATTCCAATTGCCTCTCGTTGCTCAACATGACTAATTGTTTTTTTTTGTTAATGTAGCTCAACATGGCACAAAACTTGTTTAGAGGAGTTGGCAAGAAGAACAAGAAGGGGAAGGAGGTCAAAGGGAGGTCATTTGGGTTGGCCCATTGTTTCAAGGAACTAGAGAATGAAGAAAAATGGAAGACCCGCGATTTGGAAGTGAAAGAGAAGAAAGCACACAGAACACCGTTGAGGCTATCGTTGATGACGAGGAAGCATCGAGTGAGGAGGTGAAGAGGAGTCCTACTCCTAACTTGGTTGCATACTCCAAGCCCAAGAGACCCATGGGAAACAAGAAAGCAAAAGAAAATAAGAAGAAGGGTGGATGTGGAGATGATGACATTAAGGAGTGTTTGGAGGCTCTTGTCGCGGCAAGAAAGGAAGCGCAAGAGGAGAGGAAGGTGGAGAAGACCCAAATGAGCACGAACGAGGAGAGGAGGATCGCCGCAGTGGAGAGGAGGGCCGAGGCCGAAGAGAGCAAGATTCTATTGGAGGAGAAGAAAGTGGCAATGGAAGAAGAAGCTCTGCTAGCGGAGATGGAGAGAAACCTCTTCTTCATGGACACTTCCAAGTTTGATGACAAGCAAAAGGAGTGCGCCAACCTTTGTCGCGAGCAAGTGTTGCAAAAAAAGAGGGTGATGAGTGGCATGGGAGGGTATGGAGCCATGGGTGGCGTTGGAGGCATGGGTGCTATGGGTGGCATGTGTGCTATTGGTGGCATGAGTTTCGGAGCCCTCATGGGAGGAATGGGTGCACCCATAGGAGGGATGAGTGGCATGGGAATGCCATTGGGAGGGATGAGTGGCATGGGAGCACCTCCGGTCTTCAACGGAGGCATGGGTGACATTGGAGCGTATGGAGGAATGGGTGAAATGGGTGGCATTGGTGCTACGAGAGGAATGTGATGCATTGGAGGATTGGGTGGCGATGGAGGAGGGAGTGCCATTGGAGAAACTATGGGTGCATCTCTTGTGCCTCACATGCACTCCAACAATGGTGCAATCAAAGATCCCACAAGTGCGAGCACCGTCCGAATATCCAATAAAGATGAAGCCCAAGATGAAGACGGCGAGGAGAAACTATATGAAAAATGAAATGCTCATTCGTTTGTGAGACCTTGATGATGTTCATTGTGTCATCGGATTTGATGGTGTTGATGAGTTGCTTTTGAACTATGTCGAATTGCTATATGTTGATCGAGTGACTATTGAACTATATGTTGCTTTTGATCATCATTTTTATTGTTTTTTGTTAATTGTTGTTCAATTATTGTTCATTTGTGTTGGTTGTTCAATATATGCATATAGAGGGCTGTTGTGCGCGCGCGCGCTGCCGTGTCTGCTGGAGCGCGATGTCGACTGTGCGCTGCATTTAGCCGCCTCTGCTGGAACACCGCCGAGCGCCGCGCGCGATAACATCAATTGCAGCGCTGCAAAGTCCATATACCGCGCGCGAAAATGGCGCAGCGGTTGGAGTTGCTCTTACAAAGGCTGAGTCCGCTAGCCTAGTTTGGGAGTATACAAGAAAGCACATGCAGATGAGATAGTTGTTCTAAGAGCATCTCCAATAGAGGCGCAATAACTTGGTGCGTTAAAATAACTTTAAAACACCACTTTGGCAGTTTTAGCGCGACGCGGGTGACATCAGTTTTTCAGATCACTAAAAAAGCCGCGTGCTAAGATTTCTAGGCGCAATATTGCAGCGCGCTGTTGCTGGTGCACCGAATTCGCATCCCCGTCCGCAGCGCGCCGGATGTTTTTTGGCGCTTCTGGAGTGTTGTTTCTAGTCCCGCGGGCGCTAAAAAGGCAGTTTTTTGGGCGTGGCGCTATTTTTGGACGACCATGGAGATGCTCTAAGAAAAGAAAGAGGACAAACAAACCAAAAGGTACACGACTTCCTTGTACTCATTACTCAAACAACAATTTGAAGCTAAACAATATACATTTCCATAAGAGAAGGCATTATATACAGTACGCGAACAACATTCTAACTTTTATCTTCTCAGTCTTTAGAGGCACGCGACCTTCATACTACTGAGGGTCTTGATGGCATCATCAACACCATTTACACTTATCCACTATCTACCTTCTTCAACATCTTACGTCCAGTTAATGTTCTATGGAGTCAAGTCCTATGGCATACAGAAGTCTGCTAGCCCCCTTCCAATGTGCTTGCAGTAGACGGTTAATTTGAAAGAAACGCCGTCCTCGGGAAATCATGACGACCATTCTCGCATACGCGGTTATAGCATAGCTATGGCCTATGGGTGCCGTGTGTCATGGGATTCTAATATTCTAGGGGGCTGGGCCAGCTACAAGCAGAGACGAGAGTATCAAAGTTCAGTTTCCTCTAACACCTTACAAACGAAGAAAACTAGATAAGCATAAAAATACATAGTTAATTGGTTGCATGCTACATTGAGCTGCCTATTTATGGGCTTGGTTATTCATATGCAACATAGTCGGTTAGCAATGTTAGCAATCACTCACGTAGGTTGTACATAAAAAAAAATGCATTTTTGATGTCAGAACTGTCAAATCATGCATTTTGCAAAGTTCGGTGTTCAGTTCATTATTATTTGTGCAAACGAGATTGTGATTTATGATGGCATGTAAAGATAATGAGAAAAATACTGCATTTTACATATGAATTAACGCACAAGGCTAATCAAAACATTGTCACATATGGCCTGCTTGAATTATTTGATGCAGGGGTGAACATATTTCTTACTTTTCGAGAAAAACGATGCCTCATGAATTCTTGTCTGAACAAACAAGACATGATAATACACAAAATTAATGGAAATAATAGCAGCTCGTAGGCTAATCATAACCTTTGTGAGCAAAATAATGAGTAATTTTCTATTGTTTACCTCTTAGTTATGATTTATGACGGTTACCACCCCACTTATTTGTGACATGTATTTTTTTTAATATTTATTAGTTTTCTCAAATGCTAAGCTGGACATAGTTGACTCAGCAAACAAATCGAGCGTATGTTTGTTTGAGTTGAGAACTTGCACCACATCTTGATTTTCTTTCTGAAAAGTTAAGGAGAAGCGCAGTAGGGGAGGATTTGGCATGTCCCGGCAAGTTTGCATGCGTTTTCCCTACAGGGAGACCACATGCAACATAGGAGTCTGCCACCTTGGGCGACATAATTTTTCTACACTTTTTTAGGCATTGCAACTGTCACATCAGTTACCGGATTATAGCACCCATGGTTGCCAGATTAATAGAAAAAAGAATTAAAACGATAATTTATCGGACAATATTTTATACACTTCCAAACATTTGCAATGATATGCATAACTAGAGAGTAATAGTTCCAATATTTTCAAGACTTAAGACATGGTACCATTCCACACAAAGTAGTATCATTCAACCTTACATTCATGCAGAATGCGTACGTAACCTGATAAACAATTTATTATATCCGGTAAGTTAATGATAATAATCTAGTAATTACCAACAACAAAAAGATACTAAAGCATGGTAACAAGCAATCTAATTTCGTAGATCTCGTCACAAGCAGGCCAACGGTGAAACAGGATTATTGGTTTAATTTTTTATTCAAGTATTGTGGAATCCAAAATGATGTCATTGCCTACATCAGGAACTGCCACTCGGTGGTGGATTTGGTGCGACGCCTCCGGGTAGCTCTGTCATAACTTTTTACCATTTTGATCCATATTTTATATATATTTATTTCGGATTTTCACCATGTTTTATTGTATACCAGATCTAGTAGAAGAAACATTGTGGGATTTTTCTCGTGAAAATCGCAAGCCTATTTTTTGCTTGACGCTTCCAACTTGGTTTGTTGGGTGGCATGCGCACCGGTTTAAACATGATCAACTAGTCAAAAGTCAAAACCACCCCGTATTCTAAATCCGATTTGGAAGCTAAGTTGTTTGCTTAGAGCATGTCTAACAGACCCCTTATGTTTTCGCCCCCTAAAACGCGTGTAGAGGGCCCTGTATACGCATTTCGCCGGCCAAAAACTCGTGCGAGCTAGCAGACCCCCTACTCCCACCCCGTAAAACAGAATATTCTGTTTTACGGGGTGGGGGTAGGGGGTCTGCTAGCTCGCACGAGCTTTTGGCCCCTCACAAAACAGGGTTTTGGACATTTTCATGCATAGCCTGGTGAGTTACTAAAATCTTCTTTTTTGGGGTTTCCTCAAGTTTGTCCGAGTATTTTCACTGCCTCATTCTCTTTTGTTTTTCACCTGTTCCTGCTTGCTACAGGTCATACCAGAGTGGTTTCTGAACTATTTTGGAGGAAAGATACCAGGAACTGTCAAATTACAAGCCCCTAATGGTATTGCATTTGATGTTGGAGTTATGGAGAACATGAACAGAACAATCCTCAAGTATGGGTGGGCACCCATACTTGAGGATTGTTCTGTTCATGTTCTCCATAACTCCAACATCAAATGCAATACCATTAGGGGCTTGTAATTTGACAGTTCCTGGTATCTTTCCTCCAAAATAGTTCAGAAACCACTCTGGTATGACCTGTAGCAAGCAGGAACAGGTGAAAAACAAAAGAGAATGAGGCAGTGAGAATACTCGGACAAACTTGAGGAAACCCCAAAAAAGAAGATTTTAGTAACTCACCAGGCTATGCATGAAATTGCCATTAATCTGTCTTATGAACCTAAGCTTGCTTTGGCAGCATTCGCAAGGATTGCTCATATTGGATACATCCTGTGCGATGGATCATATATTATGCCAATTAGAATTATTCACTGCGTATGTAGTGATATCCGGAAATCATCCAAGGTCCGAATCCCCCGAAGACCAGCTCAACGAATCATCGGAATGCTCCACATCATCCATGGTCGCGTCCGCAGACATCTACGGCATCGCGAAGCAGAGATCAGGCCCCCGCGGAACGGCGAAATCGAAGAGGAAACACGGCCCGGCGAGTACTCACCGTGGGGAGGCGGCGGAGATGCACACGGCGCGGCGAGTCGAGGGGCGCCGAGGTCCGCTGGGGGCCCGGCGGGGGTGCGGCGGTGTCCGGCGGGGGTGCGGCGGTGTCCGGCGGGGGTGCGGTGCCACGGAGGCGACCGGATCTACGGGGCGGCGGCTGGCGGCGGCTGGCGGCGGGGCGAACGAAAGTGGGATTCGAACCTGAATGTTCAGCGCGCCCTAGCTCGCACGAGGTAGAGGGTTGGCCCTCTACATCTCCTCCTGACCCGCACATGTAGGGGTCGACGGGCCGCCCCCTACCCAAACTTGTAAAAAACCGTCCGGGGTGATCGATTTAGGGGGTCTGCTAGATGGCCGGGTAGAGCCCAAACCCGTATATCAGCGGTTATTATACGGGTTTGGGCCATTTAGGGGGTCTGTTAGACATGCTCTTACTCTACTCTTTGGAAGTAGTTTGTTCTTGATGCCTACAGAATGGACGGTAAGCTGAAGTTTGCCAACCATTCCCCTAACCCAAACTGCCAAGCCAAGGTTATCATGGTAGCAAGCTACCATACGGTAGGCATCTTCACCAAAGATCGGATTGGGTCAGGTGATGAGATTTTCTAGCGGCCCGGTGTGGGCTCTGAAGCCTGATGCTCCCGGAGCGAAAGAGCCCGAGCAACCTTCTAGCGGGCAAGCAAAGAAGCTTGCCCACTGAACAAACATCATGTGTTGATTATTTTGTCGTGGGTCAAAATTCAGCTGTTATTAGCACCTTCAGCTTAGATTAACCTTGACATTTTCCTGCCCCTCACTGTTTTTGTATCGGAGCTCATTTGTTGTATCAGAACTTGTATATGGAACATGAAACATTTTGTTTATTCAATTTACATGCCCGGTGCATGTGGCCCTGCCCTTGGTGGCATGTTTGCCCTTTCCATAGCTTGTAACCGCACGGGGTGATCATGTTCGTTGCGAGCGACGTGTCGTTCAAGCAAACTGCCAATGACAGTGATGTTGACAAGAGGGGGAAGCTGGGAGCGGCCCTGACTGATTTGGCCTACGCATACTACAAAAGGTTAAGGGAAACAAACCATGTAACACGTTCAAAACACGATATGCAAGCGCTCTCTATCATGATGGTCAATTCACCATCTGATCAGATGTAGAACAATTATGAGAATCTTAATCGTGATTTTGATAGAATGTGGTGACAAGGTCAGCTTGGAGACAGTTGTCCAATTCTACCGGCCAGTTGCTGTTTTGTGTTTCAAACAACAATTTGAAGGCTCTTTAAAACAAACAACAATTAATGAGTTATATTTTCAGAACCGATGGCGTTACATGTATTATTCGAACAACAATCTAACTTCCATTCGATGGCACCCCCTTCGTATTATTGAGGAACTTGACTGGATGCTCAACACCATTAACACCTATTTCCTTCAATTATTTGGCCAACTCACCAAACCATTTCCTATAAAACACTCCACCACTGCAACTTCTTCGACATCTTACCCCGGTTAGTGATGCAAGGCAGATGGACTATAAGTCTACCAACCCCTTCCACTAGATATATAGTTAATTTTAAAAAACATTGCTCTTCAGAGAGCATGACGACCATTCTCTCATGTGCTGATTATATGTCCGGTATGTGCGTTGTGAGTTGGTCGGCCACAAACATACAAGAGTATCGAAGTTCAGTTTCTTCTAACATCTTACAAATGGTAGGTAACTAGATAAGCATAAAAAAAAATACATGGTTAAGTGATTGCATGCTACCTCGAGCTTCCTATTTATGGGCTTGCTTGTTCATATGAACCATAGTCTGTTAGCAACGGTACCAAAATCACTCACGCGAGTTGTGCATAAAAAGAGGCAATTTTGATGTCACAACTCGTACATCATGCATTTTTTAACGTTTGGTGTTTATGTCCTTAGTTGTGCGACCGGGATAGTGATCTATATTAGCATGTAAAGATAATGACAAAATCATGACATTCTACATACAGATCAACACAACATTCTCAAGGTTAATCAGTCATCACATATTGAGGCTCGAACTATTTGATGTAGAGGTGAATACGTTTCTAGTTTTCTAGAAAAAAGATATATACCTCATGGAGTGTTGCGTGAAAAAATAAGACCGGATACTACACGAAATTGAACGGAAATAATAGCAACTTGCAGGCTATTGCAGGCTAATCATTAGGGAGGAAAACGGAGCGGAAACAGATAGAACTGTGCTATCATATTTGTTTATATATTTTTTATGGAAGCAAATATGTAGCCATGAAAACAAATACGAAATAGATTTTTTTTGATATGGGGATCCCCTTTCTCTGCATCAAAGTGGTGCATACGGCTTCTTTATTAGTTTAGTACAATACCTTATTACATCGTATGGATCGCACAAGGTCGAGACATGTATCAACCAATGGATCAAAACCACTAACATGAAAAATCCTATGCATCAACATGCTAGCATAAATTTAAGCTGCCACCCGAATCGGCTATATAACTCCCGTGCCACCGTTTCCAAACGTGTGTACCTAAAATCCATAGCCATGCGACGCTCCACCGGCTAGAGATAAAACCACATATGAATCCAGTGTGTGGCCAAAGGAAACACGTGCAAGAAAGATGAAGCTTTCGAATTGTTAAAAATAATACCATTACAGACATGCCAAATGACCCTTAATAAAGCGCAAGCCCCAATCCTAATATGAACTTTTTCTGTTTTAGGCACTCCATGTAACCATTTCCCAAACAAATTAGCGACATTAGTTGGTGGGGTTATATGGAAATCCATGTAAACAATGCGCTAGATTAATTGTGCAAGCGGGCATGCAATAAATAAGTGTTGAATCGTTTCACTCTTGTGACAAAAACAACACTTAGTAAAACCTGCAAATTTCTTTTGGCAAAATTTACCTTTGAGAGCAACTCTTTTTGATAAATGAACCACATAATTTTCTTAATCTTGAGGGGTAACTTTAGCTTACACAAGTATTTTAGAAGGAAATGGGTATTCTCATTTAGAAGATCATGCTATATGGATTTAACCGTATAAAGTTCAGAGTTTGTCAAGCCCCAAACAAATATATCTTGTTCCGTTGACAAGTTAATGACCCTATATACTAATATACGTGGATTTTTTCTTCTTTTTTTTTGGAGCTTCGCGTGATTTTTTTTGGCTGTCCGTTATGGTGCGGGATGGTTTCTACTGTCTTGATTTAGCCTTCGGCTTCGTGATGGCGAAAATTACCCACCATGCCGCCGTAAGTCATACATGTTCATTTTCCGGGTATTTACGTTCGAATTGCCACCAATAATTCATGTTTTTTGTGTGTGACATGTGCGGTGACCCAACACACCACTGCATGTGTAGTGCGCAAGCCGTTGACATAATACTCACAGAACGACTTATCCGTGGATATTACATCCCTCGGAGTGGTACAACAGAAACATAGCAGGACCAAGCAAAGTTATAGGATACAAACTTTTATTACAAAATCTCGAGAATCTCTTTGACGAATCAAAGAAGATCTCATGCAAATGAAACCTCAGAAAAAGCAAGTCGAAGCTCCAAGGTGAAGAATAGCTCTAGCTCAGAACCTAATCTACTACGGATGATGCCATCCCTAATCTATGGCTTGTGAGAATCTAAGTCCATGAATTGTCTCCTTCTTCAACTATGTAGCTTGTTCTGCACCAGCATTCTTGATGACATCGCTTCATCGGTTAAGTAGAATAAGACTCCTGCTAGCTTTATGAGATAGCAATAGCTTCCCGATGAAGACTTCCGTAAGGGCTTCAACTCTAAGAAGGGGGTCAAAAGGGAACAAATGAGTAACGAGCGTTACGCAACAAGTTCATGATATACAGTGGGTATTTTGATGCACTAACTACAGCTTTAGACTCGAAAGAGTCATAAGCCAATGCAAGGTTTTTGTAAATCTTTCTTCAAGAGGTTACTTTTGATACTGTAAACTATGGCCGGCAAATCATCAGAGGAGCTAGAACTTCATGGAGTTGCCTTTCCTGTAGCGTTCACAGCTCCTTCCCGGAACATGGGGTAACATGTCACATCCTTTTATACTCTGCAGAGATGCGTTACTTTACCCATAGACGATCAATACCATGTTGCACAACCAGGTGTACATTCCTATCCACTCCCACTCAGGTGTGGGGCCCGGTTGTTGATCAAAACCAAACCATGCTTCTCCACACAACACATGCCCACCCATTTCTGCCATGCAGGTTGAACCCCTGATTCTACCCTCACGGTAGAGATCTAGGCGTCCCGGGCAGACACTCACAGATTCCAGAGTCCGTGGGACGTAAGAGCTCCCACCCATGTTCATGTAGTCCCGCAAGACCTATAACGTACGTCTCTTGCAGTCCGTTGACATGTGAACGGGAAAAGATCACTGCTGGCTTACTCGCCCCATACAAGATCCATGGTTAACGCGGTATTTACGGCGCATCGAGTTTTGACAGGATTTGTGGTTAAGTCCTAGGTAATACTTTCCCATGCAGATGGAACCTTCCTTTGACCTATTCATCTTACCATGGTTCCATCCATCCACCAAACAGAACACTACCACTCGGGTAGTCATTCAATTAGTCATATTATTATAAAATTAGGATCATGCATTCTTTTCAGGATAGGTGGTAATACGAGAGGGTTTTTGCAAATAGTTCTTTAGGAAGTACTGCAAAGGATATGAGCAAGTGATGAACTTGTCTGAGATAGAGATAATAACAATAATAATCCATGTCTTCGGGTTCGAGGGTCGCGTAGCAAATCTCGAGATCTGAAATATAGCAAAGTAGTCCCGGTAAGGACTACTAAAAACACTGGCAAGATGACACATGCATAGCAATGAGATGCATCGCAAAATACCGTGAAAATACTCCATCTTACAAGTGTAAGCTACATTCGATACAATGCTAAGATCACATTTGTTTTAGGTGACTTAGAGTTGTTTCATTACTTGTGGTGATGATGATGTTACTTCTTTTAGACTTACATGTGTTCCACTTTTATTGAGCAATTAAATTATTGTCATGTTTAAGTAGAAGTATTTCTTACTTGGTTATATAACAAGGCAATATCATATTGGAAACAACTTTCAAAAGATAGCAAACATATTTCCTTCAATGATGTTGAAAAGTGTAGAGCTAAGACAAATGAATTTAATTCATGTGAGTACATAATACAATCAACTCTACCATCTTTTAATTTGTTAGCGAATTTTTATGAGAGTTTAGTAGTGTGAAACATTACGGTTATATCAATAAGGAAAATAATGATGTGGTAGTTATTTATGGTTATACTGGAATACTATAAAATTCCATTATACTTTTACAAACATGTTCATAAGTTAAATAAGATGTTTTGTTTTTGACATATTTGAGTTGGAAATGTAGTTCACTTTAATTTGGTATATCATTTGAAACTTTATGAAAATATTTGGATAAGCTATTAATTTTCCAAATTTTAAATGACTTAAATGATTAGGCAAAATATTGCACATGAAAAATTGTTCAAATAACTTTGAAAATATCATAGATGGATTGCATTTGACTTTCTAAGCATTTTGGTATATAACTTGTAGTTTTCTGATTTTTTGAATTATTTATTATTTTTCTCAATTTTAAATGAATTAATTTAAATTAAAATAATGTTAAATTTAAAATTTATCAAACACATTTGAAAATTTCATAACCAAATATATTTTATTTTTCTAATTAATCTGGTATATTATTTATATTTTTCTGATTTATAGAATTAAAGTTATTGAATTAATAAGATTTATTAATTTCTGCCAATTTTGAATTGACAAGTGGGACCCACCTGTCAGTTTAGTTTTAAATGAAAAAATAAAAGAAAAATAAAAGGAAAAAATGCTCCTGACGTCATGCTGACGTCAGCACAGAAGAGGATTTCTTCTGCCACTCTCAAATTCGTGGATTTGCCTCGAATTTCTCCAAGTGGTTGCTTCTAATAGCTAAAGCACGACACAAGGAATAGAGGGGTAGCGTCGCTTTGATCATATGGTCACCGGATGACCGGCGACGAGCACCACAACGGCGACAGAGGAACGAGCACGGCGACGCGACGAATTCATGGATGAATTTCAAAACGGAAAGCACCACTGGGTGCGTGATCTCACCAGGAACACGGTGATGTGGTCGGGGTAGTGCGGTGAAGTCTTTGTCGCCGACAGCATGCTCTTTTCGGCGGCGGCCTGAGTTGGAAGACACTTTGAAATTCCACGGGCCCCGGTCCTCCGAGCTTCCCCGCGTGCTCGGGGCAGTAGAGGAGACCATGGCGCATCTCCTAGTGGCCTCAATTTGTACAGAGGTGGCTGGTAGCGACGGCGCGCGGCGGCGGCCGACGAGCTAGGGTTTCGTGTTTCTGCGTAGAGAGTAGCAGAGAGAGAGGGGAAAGTGACCTACGGGATAGAGGAGAGTGTGGGCATCAACGCGATGACCTTCTCCTTCTGAGGGCGGCTAGCAGGAGGTGTCAGCAGCGACGTCGACATCGCGACCATCTCCGCTGCCTTCTGGCACAGGAAGAAGAAAGGGAATTGTAAAGGCGATTTTTGATACCCCCTGAAGTTTCTAATAATTATAGTTTACTCCTTCTGTCTTAAAAACCGAGAAGAAATCCTTGTTTTCAGGGCCTTTTTGTGAACAGAAAAATTATTAAAAGTGATATTTGGAATCCTTGTAAAAAATGCAACCTCACCATGTTTTGTTTTGGTAAAATTGGACAATATTTGAATTTTATACTTAGGGTGCTAAATTAAGTGGTTTTTGTTATTTTCTCTCCATTTAATTTTTAAATGGATATTAAATTATTTTAGGCATGCTAATATGAGCACACACAACAATCATGTGGTTACCAAAGTGGTGTATCTTAATTGGACAATTTTATATACAAATCTCTTAGAGTATAATTTGGTAAATCTACTTAGTAGTATTTTTCTTTTATGTATTGTAGACAAAATCAACACATAGGGAATTTTATTCCATGTCATAGCAAATGACTTTGTTTAATGAATGGATTTGTTTTCTTTTATGTGGCTTTCTTATTTTCATATTCGAGGACTTATTAATTCTGGTGGACAGTTCACTTAAGTATGTATAAATCATGTTTGCTATTTTAAGTATTTGATCAAGTGGAAAATATGAGTGGCTTTGGAATCGTATTTGATTATTTTCCACTTAGATTCCAAGTATGGTTATTACCACAGTGGTTTTGGTTTGTGGTTCCTGGCAACTAAATTATGTGGAAACATGATCTTATGTCGGTGGATGCATAATATACAAATGTCCTGCCCGGTCAGATCTTATGGCAGATAGATTATGTAAAAATGTTAAGAATAGAATCTTTCTTGATTCCCTAACTCATCCTGATGTTGAACAAGGTGATTCACTCCTATTTGATAGGAATTGATGCGTTAGTATGTGGAGGAAATATATTAAAACAACTGCTGACTAAGTAGTCCAAGCAACTTTGTTATCTAGATGTCCAAGATTATCTCTTCTTGAGAAAAACTCAGGAGCAAGCCAAATGGCTTCATTCACTAGTTGAACTTGTGAACTGCTATCTTATGAGACTAGATCACTCACAAAACTGTGAGGGTTAAATCATGCCACTAAGGTTATGGATGGTGATTATGTGGCTTTATGATTTAGCTTTACTTTCTCCATGGAGTTTATCCCTGGGAAACACCAATAATATCAATGTAGCTTCCTAGTTTAGAAACTTGAATATGTTGCCTAGGTTATAATGTGGTTTCTTGGTTTCTTAGTGTTATTCCTTCTCTTGGTTGGTTATAAAAGGAATGTAGGTGTAGTTTATGACATCAATAAGCTTTAAGAATATAAGGAGTACTCCCTCCATTCCTTTTTACTCTGCATCCTGGAAAAATTCAGACAAAATAAGCAAACATTTATTAGTGCTAGTTTGACACGCATATGCATGCATTGTAGTAATTGTACACAGGATACAAAGCATTATCCCGATTACCCATGATTAATGAATGATAGACATGCAATTTGCACCCAATCAGCAACCAACATGCCTAGCTTTTCTCTCTCTTATATTAATTCACATCATAGGGATTAGTACTATGCTTTCTCTCTCTTTAATTAGTTAGGTGGGTCCCAGCCAAAATGTAGACTATTTTAGAACTTAATATGGACACAGAATGTAGAGTAAAAAGGAATGGAGGGAGTATTTGTTAGCAAGGTAGCTAGTCTTGCCTCCAAATTACTATTCATATACAAATGGCTGAGATGTACTCGGTTTTATGATCTTCTGTTTGTTTGTGGGTGACACTCAATTGTTTGAGTATACAAAAGTGATTTGTTAAGAAGGTTGCAAGACTTGTTAATAACTACTTCTATATCACATGAACATGGGAATATCACACTATTTCGGGAGGAATTAATAAGATCAGATTAAGATATAAGAGTTTCCAAATATTCTTATGATAGATTGGAATAGTACTTTAGCGCCCTACCTTTTAACAAAGGTAGAACACATATGTAACCTGCTATTTCTGGGATCACTGATAGCATACACATGACAAAATGAAATATTCATTGCAATAGCATCACTCTACATAGTTGATCCAATTGATATGAAATAAAATAGTCTTACAAATGGCATAGTCAACATGGACTAGCCCAAATAACAAAGTTTCAAAGTAAACACAACAGAATTAAATCTTCAATGAGCCTTCTTTACTTCATGTGCCACAGGCAGAAGATGTTGGCGATAGATTCGAGATCCTAAACGAAATCCTCACTCGTCTTCAGATTCATCTGCACGTTGGAATATGCAGCCCCACAAGGGGAAGTGAGTACATGATATTTGGCTAGTGGAGTTTGGGCTATTTTCATAAAGCCAATTTTGCCCTATATTTGATAAATCATTTTCATAAAAAAATGAAGATAATGGTACAACCATCATGGCTAAATCCACCATGAAGTTTGATAAATCATCAGGGATAAATCCACCATGAAGTTTGATAAATCATCATGGCTAAATCCACCATGAAGTTTGATAAATCGTCATGGCTAAATTCACCATGAAGTTTGATAATTCGTCATGGCTAAATCCATCATGAAGTTTGGTGAATCATCATGGCTAAATCCACCATGAGTTTTGATTGTGGCATCATGGCTAAGCCCACCATGTGCCCTAAAAGGGGTTTCTATCATGTTTTATATCATTCAAAAAAGATGAGGAGATCCTTCGGCACCAACTCTATCTAGTTTGCTCAAATTGCCCATAACCGGGGACACGACTAAGATATTAGTTTTTAACTCTGCAGAGGTTGTGCACTTTCACCTTGAGACTCATCCTCCCCGAGAAAAGAATGAAACAAGATCTTTGGGAAGAGGGATTCAACCATACCAGCATGACTCAACGCTCCTAAAATTCTACCACCCAATGTCATACAACAGGATGAACCCCCACAACTTACTCAATCTAGGCAGAGCCCATATTACCTCAAGGCTGCACTGGAAGCTAACTACACAACGAAGACCTACAAATCTCTTTATTCCTTGGTGGACCACAAGTGTACCATCAGGTGACAACCATCCATGACTAAATCCACCATGAACATGGCCTTGAGTAGCCACTCAACATAAACCAGCAATTACCAATCCACCCAGGTGTTTCATTGGGTTGTTAATTTTCAAGGTTTCATAAATACCACAACTAGAATGTAGCAGCAGCAGTTGTGATAGTGGTCTAGTATAGCTAAGCAAGTACCTAGCAAGGTTTCGGGATGGCTACACACTACTGGGTGTTCAGAGCATAGCATATACTTGGGAAATAATAAAATCACCTATGATGCATACTACTGAAAACACTAATGCAATTGGTAAAACAAAAGTGGGACATGAGTATCACTTGCCTTGTGGAAGTTGGTATATAGACACTCTCTTTGAAAATAGAACATTTCTCTCCGTACAATCTAAACAATACAAATAAATAACAATAAAAATATATAATGCATAAGCATAACAAGTTATTTAACTTGATTGGTGTTAACATGGACAAGGTTTTGACACATAATTCAATATGCAAAAAGAATTATGATAAAAGAGTTTAAGGCTAGCTACTAGGGTATGGGTTGGTCAAGGTTTAAGTTTGAAAGATTCAAACTCAGGTGGATTCATCTTATCAAGGAGGTTCTAAGATTTCAACTAAGGGTTATCACATTTACTTCAATATGATAAGAGAAACATTGTGGTAAGGTTTAGTACTTATTTCAATGTACAAAAGGAATTAAGATGTTTGGGTCAGGATTTCCACATTGACAAAACAAACTTGTTCCAAGGATCCTAGGCTTGGTCTTTTCTCTCAAAGATCACACAAGGCTTTGGTCTAAGGATTTTAGAAAACAAATCCATGATCAACATGATTCATTTCATGGCTTTGTTGGTTACCAGGGTTGAAGCAATTCACAATAAGACTTGTAAATTTACAAAAGGTCTTGGTTTATAGGTTTCTGGTCCAAAGGTTACTTTCCATGTGGTTAACATAAAATTGGTTTTGGTTTGATCAAATTTTATCACACCACAATTTTCCTAAAGGGGGTTCCATCAAACAACACTTAATTTATAATGGCTTGTTACTATGGATGGTTTATATGAAAAGGATTATATGGAATGGATTCTCTGGTCACAAATGGTTTTGGTACTGGTCTCACTGGTCTAAGGTTACTACATGGAACAATTTTCCACAAGAAAACTAATTAAAATTATTTATAGAATTTAATCTAGGTGCAAAATACTCAAATGGTCATTTAAATTCTAAAATCAATTTTATTTGGTTCAAATATTATTTTGGAACAGAGGGTGTGAAAGTACACATTCTAAGGATTTCAAAAATATTTTATTTGCAATTTTTTAAATTTGTAGAATTTGAATTATGTCAGAATTCATCAAATAAGCATATTTAAATTTGAACCAATCTAAGTTTGTCAAATTTAAATTTGGACAGTCCCAAAAGTTTCTACAGATCTAAGGACTTCAAAAAGTCCAATTTTATCAAATTTGGCCAAGTGGTTAAAAAAAGTTTTGAATGTTCTAAGTTGTAGGATCTTTTTTGTAAATTTGCCAATTATTTTCTATTCGGGAGAAAATCCAGAAAAAAGTGGATAAGGTTGGGCTACATGGAGCGCTCTGGTTGGCCGGGTATGTTGACTAGACGTGCTGACTGGGAAGATACGTGGCGCTTCCTGATTGGCCGTACCCCTTCGTTCTAAGAGATCTAACCGTGGCCTTTCATTACGGATCCGACGGCACAAATAAGAGAGGAGGGGGTGGATCACCGCTATAGCTCTACCCGCCGGAGAATGGAGAGTGCGGTAGCCGGTGTTGCAGACGGTTCACGGCGACGTTGGTCCGGTTGCTCCCTAGTCAAGGCGAGGCGACGACGAGAAGCGGGACGACACGACGTGGCGGATGGCGCGGACGGCGGGATCCCTCGCTTCTGGAGTCGATGGCGCGGCGCGGCTGAAGGTGCTCGGTTTCCGGCGAGATGCGAGAGGCGATGGTGTGGCCACTTTTTGTTCGAAACAAAAATGGAAAAGGGCATCAAGAGACGCGCGGGTGCACGGGGAACGAGAAGAACAGGGTCTCGGGCCCTGTGGCTCACCGTGCCATCCGGAAATGGAGGAACACAGCCACATGATGGATGATGTCCGGCGAGGAATCGTGGGGGTTGGTGGCATGATTTTTGGTGGGGGAGAGGGGAAACAGAGAGGAGGTGCAGGGGCCGGTATAGAGGGGCTCGAGAGGCCGGGTAAGCGCGGGAGGATGGAGATCGTGCTTCGGCCATTTCAGACAGATCGTAGGTGTGGCAGCAGTTGGAGGTGGGGGAAGAAGGCTGACGTCAGATAGGGTCCACAGGGCAGAGAGAGAGAGCGTGCGGGCCTCTGGCGGGCTACACTGGGCTGCTGTGTGTTGTGCTAGGCGGCATGCAAAACTTGGGCCGGGTCGGTTGGGTCGGCATGTTCTGTTTTTTTGTTCTTTTTTTGTCCTGTTATTTTTTATTTTCCTGTGTTTATTAACAAATCATAACTTTTATTTTATAAACCCAAATTGCATCAAACCAATTTCTAAATACTTGTAAAAACTTTATCTTTCAATTGGAAGCATGTTTGTGTTGTTTTCAACACTTTTAAAATTTTAAATTTTGAAAATATGGATAATGCCTTAATGATACTAAAAATCATTTTAAATAGAAAAATAATAATTAATTGGAATTTGGGCATAATAAAATTAAGAGAGGTGGCCTCAAATGTAAATATTGGTTTTCAAGGTCTTTTACTTGTTTTCAAAAACAAAATAATTTATATAAACACTTTATTTGTTATTACTTGATATAATATTTGAGAAGCATTATTAAAATATTTTTATTCACATGAAATAATTTTGGAGGCATGGAGAAAATATTAGAGATAGTAATTATCCAATTTTAAATATAATAAACATTTTCATAGTTATAAATGGATTGAAAACGTGTTTGTAAAGAGGTTTGCTAAGAAGAAATAATTTCTCTTTATAATGAAAACTAGATTTGAAATAGTCTTTAGGTGTTGTGTGAATGGATTGATAATTCAAATGGTTCATGTTTTAAAGGACATCATTTCAATGTTATTGAGATTATTCAACCGTGATTTACTAGTTTGTGCAAGTATGATCATCAGTAATGTGGTTTTGAATGCTCACCCCTCTTTGAGGTCTAGATACCTATATGATCACTCCCAATTCACTTATAGACTTGTGGTTAGGGTTGTTAAGAGTTTGTGTTTGTTCATAATCCATTATGGTTTGTCTTAGAAAATGATTTGGTTTGTAGAGATACTTTGTTATAAATATCACTCCAAATATACTCTTGACTAGATGATCTAGACCTATTTCATCATGTCGAGAGAAACATTCGTCACTTTGCTTCGTTTAAACTTTCGTGCCAAAATTTCTCGTATTTTTAGATGCATGCTTTGCAAGTGCACAAATTATATTTTTGATCCTTATAACCTCCCAAACACTGGGACGTTACATTATCTTCCCCTTAACAAGAAATTCGTCCCGAAGTTTAATCTCTCTCATGTAAAGATAGGTAGAGAGAACTTCTGTAGACCTTTGATTCTTCACAACTAGTTTCTTGTGTTGACCTTGGCATATGTATCCTCTTGTCTTGAGTGATTACCTTCCACTGTCTTGCACTATGATGTAATACTTTGCCTGTTATTATGACAACTCTGTGTTGTTACTAAACCTTCCTAATGGTCTCACGAAGAATACGTGGCCTTTCCACCATATAGTGGGTACCAAGTTTCATTCTCCGATGAATAGGTATGGTTTCCTACCTCTCATAACTTTCCAAAGAACATTTCGTACATCCACCAGGTGATGAATAACTAATAAGATTCTTCCAGTAAACTGGATACCGTCTATGGTTGGGACTCCATTTGGTTCAATCTAATGGTCAGGAAGATGTTACTATATACTCCTCTATGGGACTTGTGTGTGAACACACACAAGATTCTCTCCTAGGAACTGTCTAACCATCCATCTACCTAGACAAAACTTCCGTGTCTCATATCCCGTATTACTATGGAATAGATGGTCAACTCCTCGCACATCCTTTTGTAGCTGGAGAATCTAGCTACCTTATGTCTTCATACTCCATTACTTTCGGCGTAAGGACATTCGTAAACACCTAAGTTTATCTAAACTTCTACCTAGACTAAACTAATTAGTAAAAATACCTTTGGGTTTTATCGAGTTTTAACTCTTTCCTCTACGTTACTATGAACAATTCTAATGATGACTTCCTAGTGTCCTTCTACATCTTTGGGTCTTGACTTCTGCGTTCTTGGCTTTCTAATCTTCCAGAGCTTTGGTGGTTGTTTCCATCTGCTCATTACTCAGACCGTTCTCATACTAATCATCTACCCTCTAGACCAGTAACATCAAGAAAGAACTTAGTGTTTGCACACGCATTTGCACATCAAGTTCAATCTTCATGTAAAGATCTAATCAATCAAAGATCCAAATAAGATCTAATAAATCCCAAATGAATTTATATGTCACTCATGCATCAAAAGCCCGTAAAATGGTAGTACTATGAGTAAAATATCTCAAGTACTAAGGCTCTTAAATGCTATAAACTTCAAGTAGGTATATAGTACCTTGTAATCCTATTCTACACAACCACTCTTTGCCTCGGCAATTACTCCAATTTCATGCCTTATTGCAATGGAATAAACTAAGACCAAGTAATCCTATAGTAGTTGTTGTCTAACATGGTTCCATATAGGACTAAGTACCATGTCAATTGACTTCATCTTGATTACCATAAGCCTCTCATGGCATCTGATGATCCTTCATGTTGTTGATCACGCCTTAGAAGTAGTAATGTAGCTTCCATCAATGATTATGCCTTCTCCTAATTCTATATTATAGTACTATTATAATTCACCTCTAGACTTGATAACTAAGGATATGGTGTATACCCCATAGTTACCATGGTTTAATGACTCTCATGATTCTTATACATCCCTTCTTGATGACTCCTATACTTACTATATATCATATTCTACTCCATCCTATACATTCATAGAATGGGGTAATCATCGATGTGACTTAATCATCTTTGACTATGTCACAACTCTTCTTCTCAATAAAACTGATACATGCTAGACTTCTAACTAATCATACCTAGGTATAAAGAAAATAGATAAGGATATTTACTCAAGTTGAGTAAGAGCATTCTATACAAGTATGATCATATCATTCTCAAGTGAATGATCATCATAGTTGTAGGAAATGTGGTTTAGATAAGATGGCTTCCTATAGTCTTTACCAACCTACAGATCTCCTAAAAGATTTCAAACCTAAGGTCGCTTTGCTCTAATACCAGCTGCGGTGACCCTGATACGTCATAAAAGTATCCATAATTTATGATGTTCCAAGTTGTTTTAATGTCATATGCTACATGTTTCCTTTACACTTTATGCCATTTTTATCGATTTCCTAGGACTAACCTATTGAAAAGATGCCATAGAGCCAGTTCCTATTTTCTGATGTTTTTAGTTTCAGAAAAGTTGTTCTGGAAATATTCCCGGAATTGGACAATTCGAAGCCCTGAAGTCTTAGAAAGTCGTCGCGCACACAGATTCCGGAGGAGACCCGAAGGGGAGCCCTAGGGGCCCCCACACCATGGGTGGGCACCCCCTGGCCGCGTCGAGGGGTGATGTGGCCCCCCTGGTGCCCACCGATGTTGCCCTCTCGCCTATATATTATCCTCGAAGGGTTAAGCTTAAAGACCAGAGCCTTTTCCACCAAAAACATCTGCAACCATCGTCATCGTCAACCCTAGTTCGGGAGGGTTCTAGAGCTCTCCCCGGCACCCTGCCGGGAGGGGGAATCATCACCAGAGGGCTCTACATCACCATGCATGCCTCCGGACTGATGCGTAAGTAGTTCATCCTTGGCCTACGGGTCCATAGCAGTAGCTAGATGGTTGTTCTCTCCTCTTTATGTGTAACATCCCTACTTTTGTGTAATAAAGAGAGTTGTTGAGTACATGGCATGCATGCATGAAAAATGGACCAAAATTTTGCTTTTAAAATTTAATCAGTGAATTAACAGAAAACCACTTAATCTGGCTTCACACAAATTTGTTTTACAAAGTTTTTCAAAGTGAACCAACTATGTGATAGAAAGTTGGCAAATTTGAAGATCTTTCCAACAAGTATTTTTGTGCAATTTTTGCTTCACAAAAAGGCCCTGAAAATCTGTTTTTGGTTCTGTTTTAGGTCCAAAAGGACCTCTTTGCAAACCCTTTACTTTATCCAGGGTTTTTTTCGGGAAGTGGGTTTTTATCGTCTTCTTCCTTTTCGCCGGCCAGGAGGGCAACCCGCCGCCGCCCTCCACCTCCTGCTTGCTCCTTTTGCCGACGTGGAGGCCTAGAAGCTCTCAAGGAGACGTTCGCATCCAGCTCACCCCTCAGAGCCCCCCCTCCCGGTCGACCCTCTCTCCCTCTATCTCTCTCCCTCCGCACCCGAACCCTAGCTCGCCGCCGACCCGCCGTCGCCGTCGTTGTACCGCCTCCCCCACCTTCCTGAGCACTCCGTTAGCACCGCCGTCCCTCACCGCCCCTCCTCTGTCCAGGAATCGAGCCCGGATGGCTTAGGCGGGGAGATCGACGCCGTCTTCCTCCTCTCCGGCCGCCGGCCGTTTCTTCACCGCGCCACCGCTCCGGAGCTTCCCCGGCCACGCCGTCTGCGTCTTCGTGTTCCTGGTGAGCTCGGCCATCTCCCTATCCTCCCCGTTTTCCTCCTCGTACCCGGAGTCAACGAGCTCGTCGGAGCCGAGCCCATCTCTGCCGTTTCCTTCACGACGGCTCGCTGCCGTTTACCTTTAGCCAGCGGCGCCGCCACCACTGTGTCCGTCTCGTCGAGGCGCTTCGAATGATACCACCCACGCATCCGGGGGCCGCCGGCCACCACTTCCGCCCCGGCCGGCCACCGCGTGAGGTCACGGTGACGTCACCCCGACGTCACCTGCCCACGTGGTGCGCCAAGTGGCTTTTCTTCTCTGTTTTAAAATGAACAGTGGGCCCCACCTCCAAATAGAAAAATAGAATATAAGTAAAATTTGGAAATTAAATAACTTGTAATTTATAACTCCAGAAATTATAAAAAAAAATATGCAAAATTTTCAGAAAAATGTGAGCTATTTGTTTATACCATTTTCATACATGTTTAACCAAGTTTAAAATGAGGCCATATTTGTAGTTGGTATTTAATTCATTTAAATATTGAAAATAAAGTTTTAATTCAATAAAATTAGGAAATTAAGTGTAATATACCAAATTGATCAGTGAAACAAATGCAACATATCTATGAGGTTCCCAAGGTCTTTTGAGCAACTAAACTTGGTCACGCCTCTAGATTAGGGTTTTCTCCCCCTCCGGTGTTCGTTGTTCACGGCGTAGCACCCTAGCTTCCTGTTCTGTTCTCTAAGCTTCAAATCAAATGCATTGTTTTACTCATGCATACATATTGTGCATTGCACGGTCACCAAGTATTGATTGTTTGCCTTCTTTCCGGTGTTGCTCGCTATCGGTAGACCGAGATCCGGAGGTTGATCCGGCCTTCTACGACAACCCCAGCTACACCTTCGACGAGCAAGGCAAGCACCACCTCATGTTTTGAGTCTTTTCAACCTCTTACTCATGCATGTGGTTCAACTTAGTTTTGAGTCTATTAGGGTTAACCTATCCACTGCATGACCCCCATACATGTCAACTTCATACCTGTTTACCCTCCTAGTATGACTAGGGTTGTTTGAGTATCGTAGAGCCTTGTGTGTTATGCTTACCATGCTTAGTGTTCTGATCTACTTCATCCGGTTGATGATTTGGATCACTTCGATAACCTTATATGTTGTTATATTTGTGAGTACTGAGCATGTGAAACTAACTAAGGCTAGAACGGGAGGCCACTTGGGTAGTGGTTATTCGTTCCGTACTCGCCAACTCTAGGAATTAAGGTCTCACCGCGGAAGCCAAGACTGAGCGTGCAACCACGCGCGGGGCCTAACAGACCGCGTTCGGCTGACTAACTTGTTTGATCACTTCCATGGGTCACATAGTTTGATTTTTCCATTTGCGGGTGTGTCATAAAAGGTTTTGGAGAAAACTAGGGCGTGACCGGGACCAGTGATGTACGTACACGGATCTTGTCCCGACTCACAGAAAAAGGTGCCGTCAGGAGGTGGCCAACTCCCTGTTGACGGGGTGGCCCTGTTTGGGTTGACTCATGGATAGGGTTGAGCAAGGTAAAGGCCGTGGTCGACCACACTCTGCCGCGCTCTTAGAGAGGAGCGTTACCGCGTGGCACTAAGAGTCAGTTGATACGTGTGGGTAAAGTATACCACCCTGCAGGGATAAATCTTTCGGAAAGCCGTGTCCACGGTTATGGACGACTTGGTGAAAGTCACGGGGTCATAGATAACTCTAACGGAATGACTAAAACTTGTTGACAATGAATGAAGGATGCCTCCTCGACCACGTCTAGAGGGGTGATTCTTGTAGCATAAGGTAGTCTGGGGATGAGAAAGTACTTGGTGGACTAAAGAACATGATGATCTCAGTAGTTGAGTAGATTCCTCCTCTGTTTTAGAAATGCTCTATTACACGTGCTCTTCTTCCTCAACTTTGGAAAACAAAGATGGCTTTATGCAAAAGACTTTAAAAGCCAAGTCTTGCTGAGTACCTTTTGTACACAACCTTGCCTCGTTGTTGTTTTGTTTCAGACTTCGGCGACCCAGCTGAAGAAGGGTTCTACCTCGACGTCGATGAGTAGTTAGGGGTTCCCAGGTGGCAGCCTGGTATCTGTAGTATGGGTTTGACTACGTTGCTTATGTTTCGGACTCTTAGTCCTTTTGCGGTCTTGTTGTATAGCAACATATTTGCTTTCGCTGCTTGTTGTAATGTTGGGTTGCCTGACCTATGTTGGTCGTGTAATCTCTGCGTGTAAGCTACTCTAGTATGCCTTGTTTAATACAACTTTCATGTCTAGAGTGCTGCTTTGATCGATTGTTGGTTTCGAGCCCATTGTTATACAGTTTTGGCTATTCCTGCATAGTTGTCGCAGTCGAGGGGTTGTGGAGCCGATGATCCATGTCCGAGCCCGCCTGCCGAAGATATTCGGCCTGGGGCGAGGTAACCCCAGTAACCCTCGATTGTTGTTGCACTTTCTGGACACATAGCAGCTCTGTATAACTTTGGTCCCGTTCCTTCAGTTTCATCCGACTGGTGGATGCTTGGGTATACATATCTGGTTATGACTAGCATGGACACAAGGAGTAGTAGACCGGGGATCCGGACTACGTGCCGATGAATCCAGTCTGCCTGCCGTTGTTTGTTGCGGCCGGGGCTGGTAACCCTGAAGCCCTTGTGAGTCCATTGCCAGGAGCACATGACAGTTTGTATATCTCTGGGTCCAGGGTCTGACAAGTCTTGGTATCAGAGCAGGACTGCCTGTAGGAAACCCTTGCCGTTGGTCGATGTTGAGTCTAGAACTTGTGAAAACTATTTTGAAAAGATAAAATGAGTTGTCAAAACCCTCTTATGATTCTTTTTACTCCTTACCAGGTATCGCTCTAACTCTGAGTCACCGTATCTCATTTGTTTTATTGTGTGCCGTTCCCTTGGTGTTGTCTCCAAAGTTAGGAGTAAAACCGTTGGGTGTTTTTCTTCCGAGTACTATGACTCAGGTTGTTATAGTTCCAAATTCAAATCTTTTCTTCATGTCTCCTGACATCTTGAAAATGTCTTTGTTTCAGATGGCCTCTGATCAGGTTGTTCGACACACTCTTTGCCTTGGAATTCCAGTTTTTCCCCATCTTTTAGCCTCAGCCTGTGCAAACCTAGGAGCCCCTTGGTACCCTCTGTACACTGTGTACGAGCAGTACCGTGACTTCAAACAGTCCCAGTACCTATGTGGTGTCCGTCTCCCACAGCCAGATGGTACCATCATTCCTGCTGAGCACTATGCTGAGGGTCTTGGTTTCACTGTTGAGATGGCTGTGCAGGATGCTGCACGGCACTGTCTTAATGTGCTTTGTTGCCACTACCCAGACCACGAGCATAGCTCTTTCCGTTATTGCCCTGGTTCTGAGCCTACTCTTGAGGGGTGTCACACCCATACCTTTGCTGATTCCTCCCAGGAGGAAGATCTTAGACTTAGGTGCACTGCTGATCTTCTTGTTGCTTATGCTCGTCGTGAGCGTGAGCTTAGTGCACTAGTCAACACCCTTGCAGCTAGTCTCAGGACTGTGACAGACAGAGTGAGGCCATTCGTTGAGAGTGGTCTTGTCCAGCTGTACTTGTGCCTTCCTCGATTGCGTCTCCAGATGTTGGAGGTGATGTTCCCCCTCGTGGACGCATCAGGAGGCCTAGGATGGTGCGTGGTGTACCACAGTCTCTCCACGGACCGCAGGACGAGTCTGTTCGTCGCTACTATGGTGCTCCGGTGCCACTTCCTTTCGACTTCGAAGGATACTGAGACCGTTGTCGGTTCCAGCTAGAGTAATGTTTGCTTTCATGCACTCGAAACCCGAAGTTGTAGAAAAATAATGTATAGGAGCAGAACTTCGGTGATGTGTATCTACCGTACTTCCTTTCAGTGTTGTATGTACTTAAGCTTATGATCTTGTACCGCCACTATGTATGTTTTGTACTTCGACTGGTTTCAATAAATGTTGTAAGATGTTGTCTCCATGTTGATGAAACGATACACTTCACGTTCATTCGTTCTGTTCTACTACATTTTGGCATGTACCTTGATTTTCGTTGAAACTATCATATGTCGATCCGTTGTATCCTTTTTCCATGGATGTGTTATTCATGATTCTTCTTCCTTTTACTCAGGATGTCGAGTGGTACTCGTGGCCGTAACAACCCTCCTCCTGAGCCAACACCTCCGCCGCCACCCACAATGGCGCAGGTGCTGCAGAGCATCGAGACCAACCGTCTGAGGAACGAACATCTTCTGGAGCGTGTGGCCCAGAACACTGAACGCCGTGCTGCCGGCGTTACCCTTGTGGACCTCCTCAAGGCTCAGCCACCATACTTTGCTGATTCCACTGAGCCTCTCGATGCCGATGACTGGCTTCGCACCATGGAGCGCAAGTTCATTGCTCTCTGTGTCCAGGATCGTGACCGGGTGAACTTCGCCACCTACAAGCTTGAAGGTGCTGCTGGTGCTTGGTGGGAAGGCTTTCTGGCGTTGCAGGCGCCAGATCATGAGGTCACCTAGGCAGAGTTCCGTATTGCTTTCTGTGAGGCTTATATCCCGAAGGCGGTTATGGGCGGTAAAAGAAAGGAGTTCCTTGATCTTACTCAGGGCAGTATGGGTATTGAGGCCTATGGTCGTGTTTTCACTCGCCTGGATCGCTATGCTCCTCGTGATGTCACTAATGACGAGGACAAGCAGGATCTGTTCCGTAAGGGCCTGAACCCAACTGTTCGTTATGAGCTTCTGCCCTTCAAGTTCCAGAGCTTCCAGGAACTTTACAATCAGGCCATCACTCTTGAACGTGGCAAAAAGGAGATGGATGCTGCTATGAAGAAGAGTGCTGGAGATTCCCGTGCATCACCCTCTGGTCTGAAGAGGAAGCGCCGTGTGTTCATTCCATACAGCGCTGTCCCCAGGGCTCCGTTTCAGCCAAGGCCATCTGGATATGTTCCTCGTCCACCTGCCCCACCTGCTACATCAACCTATGGTGGTGGACAAGGTTCTCGTCCTCCAGTTGCCGCTCCTCCTAGCAATGTCTGCTATCGTTGTGGCCAGCCTGGTCACTTCTCAAGGGAGTTCCCTCAAAATCATGCTGGACGTGCAGCTCCTACTCCTAAGAAAACGGCGAAGCCTGCTGGTGCTGGACGTGGTCGTCTTAACTATGTGACTGCTGAAGATGCTCAGGACGATCCAAGCGTCTTACTGGGTACGATTCGTGTCAACTCAATTTCGGCTTTAGCCTTATTTGATTCTGGAGCATCGCATACATTCATATCAGAAGGGTTTGCTAAAATGCATGGGATACCTTTTGAGAAATTGCCAAAACTGTTGGTGGTAAACTCTCCTGGTTGCAACTGGCAAACCACCATGGTTACGCCAGAGCTCATGGTTGAGGTGGGATCCTTACAATTTCCTGTAACCTTCAATGCCCTAAAATCCACTGACCTTGATGTCATACTGGGCATGGATTGGCTTGCTAAATATGGAGTTGTATTGGATTGTGCAAAAAATTGCCTCACCTTGAAACATCCTTCCGGTGCCATCATCGACTACTGGTCTGAGTTCACCATTCCGCCATCAGCACGCACACAACTTTCTCCTGAACTGCAGCTATACTTCATGCAAGGTGATTACCCTCCTGAAATTCATGAGTTACCTGTAGTCAGTGATTTCCCTGATGTGTTTCCTGAAGAGTTACCTGGCATGCCACCTGACCGAAGTGTGGAATTTGTCATTGAATTAGTCCCTGGTACCGCTCCTATGTCTAAAATACCTTACCGTATGGCCCTAGAGGAGTTGGTTGAATTGAAACGCCAAATAGAGGAGTTAGAAGAAAAAGGTTTCATCCAACCTAGAACATCTTCTTGGGGTTATCCCACTATCTTTGTCAAGAAGCGGCATACCAATGTTCCCTGTCTGGTTGTTGATTATCGGCCACTAAATGCAGTGACCATCAAAAACAAATACCCTCTTCCAAGAATCAATGACCTCTTTGATCAGTTAGCTGGTGCAACTGTCTTTTCCAAGATGGACCTGCGATCAGGATACCATCAAATAAAGATCAGAAAGGAGGATACTCCCAAAACGGCGTTTACTACTCGTTATGGTCTTTACGAGTACACCGTCATGTCTTTCGGTCTTACCAACACTCCAGCTACCTTCATGAGGCTTATGAACTCGGTATTCATGGAGTATCTTGATAAGTTCGTCGTGGTCTACATCGACGACATCCTGGTCTATTCAAAAACCGAAGATGAACATTCTGAACACCTGCGTTTGGTGTTATCCAAACTCCGTGAGCACAAGCTGTACGCCAAATTCTCCAAGTGCGAGTTCTGGTCGAAAGAACTCGTCTATCTCGGACACGTAGTGTCTGCTGAAGGTGTTGCCGTTATTCCAGACAAGGTCCAAACCATTCTGGACTGGGAAACACCTAAGTCAGTCAAGGATGTTCGGAGTTTTCTCGGACTGGCAGGTTATTACCGTCGTTTCATCGAGAACTTCTCCAAAATTGCCAAACCTATGACTGAACTTCTTAAGAAAGGAAAAACGTTCAAGTGGTCAGAAAGGGCAGAGGAAAGTTTCCAAACTCTGAAAACCAAACTGACTACCGCTCCTGTGCTTGTTCTTCCTGATACGAGCAAGGATTTTGTCATCTTCTGTGATGCCTCTCAACAAGGACTCGGTTGTGTGTTAATGCAAGAAGGTCATGTGGTGGCCTATGGTTCTCGTCAACTGAAACCACATGAGCGCAATTATCCAACCCATGATCTTGAGCTAGCAGCCGTGGTCCATGCTCTTAAGCAATGGCGTCATTATCTTCTTGGCAATCGATGTGAGTTATACTCAGATCATCAGAGTCTGAAATATCTGTTCACCCAACCGGGTCTGAATCTCAGACAGAGAAGATGGTTGGAGGTAATTAAGGACTTTGACTTGGGTCTCAAATATCAACCCTGCAAAGCAAATGTCGTCGCTGACGCGCTAAGTCGGAAGTCTTATTGTAACAATTTGATGATACAGCAAGCCCAACCTTCTCTTCATGAGGAGTTCTCCAAGCTGAACCTTGAAGTTGTTCCTTCCGGATATCTGGCCAATCTGGAAATAAAACCTTCTCTCGAAGATCAAATAAAAGATGTTCAGAAGAACAACTTAGGCATTGCTAAGATTAAGAAGAACATTGCTAGCGGTGCTGCTAAGTGTTTCTCTTTCGATGATCAAGGCATTGTCTACTTCAACAACCGTCTAGTTGTACCCAAGAACCGAAATCTGAGAAATCTAATACTCCAAGAGGCTCATGACACACCTCTTTCTATTCATCCTGGTAGCACCAAAATGTATCAAGACTTGCGTCAAAGGTTTTGGTGGACTCGTATGAAGCGAGAAATCGCTTAGTATGTTGCCGAATGCGACGTCTGTCGTCACGTGAAAGCGGAACATCAAAGACCAGCCGGTGTTCTTCAATCCCTGCCTATTCCTGAATGGAAGTGGGATGAGATTGGTATGGATTTCATTACCGGACTTCCCAATACCAAAAAGGGGAACAATGCTATATGGGTAGTGATTGATCGTATGTGAAAGGTTGCCCATTTTCTTCCTGTCTGTGAGACTATCCGAGTCTCCGATCTGGCAGATCTATATATCTCACGAATAGTCAGTCTTCATGGAATCCCAATAAGGATTGTCTCAGACAGAGGCAGTCTGTTTGTCTCCAGATTCTGGGGAAGTCTTCAAAAGGCCATGGGAACTCGTCTATCCTTCAGCACCGTCTACCATCCACAAACCGGTGGTCAAACTGAGAGAGTTAACCAGATTCTTGAGAATATGCTCCGACCTTGTGTTATATCATTCGGTAAGGATTGGGAGAAGTTTCTTCCATTTGCCGAGTTCACTTATAACAACAGTTATCAATCTAGCTTGGGCAAGGCTCCTTTTGAAGTTCTATACGGCCGTAAATGCCGAACTCCGCTGAATTGGTCTGAAACCGGTGAAAGATCATTCTTTAGTCCGGATGCAATCAAGGAAGCGGAAGAAATCGTTCGCATCATTCGTGAACGACTGAAAACAGCTCAATCTCGCTAGAAAAGTTATTATGATCGTCATCACCAAGATGTTCATTATGAACTTGGCGAGAAAGCTTATCTTCGAGTCACACCTCTGAAAGGTGGGAAAAGGTTCAGAATCAAAGGAAAACTGGCTCCTCGTTATATCGGTCCTTTCCCTATCATTGGAAAACGAGGTCAAGTTTCATACCAACTGCAGTTGCCTCCAGGATTTCCGGATGTCCATGATGTATTCCATGTCTCTCAACTCAAATGTTGCTTCAAAGATCCCGTTCGTGGTGTGGACCACAAAACCATCAAGCTCAAGGATGATCTCTCTTACAAATAGGTTTCTATCCGTATTCTCGATGAGGCCGAACGAAGAACCCATAGTCAAACTATCAAGTTCCTAAAAGTTCAATGGTTGCATCATTCCGAGAACGAAGCAACCTGGGAACGAAAAGATCGTTTGCGATCTAAGTACGCCGACTTCTTTTCTAAAACATAGGAATATCGGGACGAGATTCTTGTAAGGGGGGTAGACTTGTAACATCCCTACTTTTGGGTAATAAAGAGAGTTGTTGAGTACATGGCATGCATGCATGAAAAATGGACCAAAATTTTGCTTTTAAAATTTAATCAGTGAATTAACAGAAAACCACTTAATCTGGCTTCACACAAATTTGTTTTACAAAGTTTTTCAAAGTGAACCAACTATGTGATATAAATGTGGCAAATTTGAAGATCTTTCCAACAAGTATTTTTGTGCAATTTTTGCTTCACAAAAAGGCCCTCAAAATCTGTTTTTGGTTCTGTTTTAGGTCCAAAAGGACCTCTTTGCAAACCCTTCACTTTATCCAGGGGTTTTTTCGGGAAGTGGGTTTTTATCATCTTCTTCCTTGTCGCCGGCCAGGAGGGCAACCCGCCGCCGCCCTCCACCTCCTACTTGCTCCCTTTGCCGACGTGGAGGCCTGGAAGCTCTCAAGGAGACGTCCGCATCCACCTCACCCCTCAGCGCCCCCCGGTCGACCCTCTCTCCCTCCGCACCCAAACCCTAGCTCGCCGCCAACCCATCGTCGCCGTCGTTGTACTGCCTCCTCCACCTTCCTGAGCACTCTGTTAGCACCACTGTCCCTCACCGCCCCTCCCCTGTCCAGGAATCGAGCCCGGATGGCTTAGGCGGGGAGATCGACGCCGTCTTCCTCCTCTCCGGCCGCCGGCCATTTCTTCACCGCGCCGCCGCTCCGGAGCTTCCCCAGCCACGCCGTGTGCGTCTTTGTGTTCCTGGTGAGCTCGGCCATCTCCCTATCCTCCCCGTTTTCCTCCTCGTGCCCGGAGTCAACGAGCTCGTCGGAGCCGAGCCCATCTCCGCCGTTTCCTTCACGGCGGCTCGCCGCCGTTTACCTTCAGCCAGCGGCGCGCCACCTCTGTGTCCGTCTCGTCGAGGCGCTTCGAATGATACCACCCACGCATCCGGGGGCCGCCGGAAACGCCGCCGGCCACCACTTCCGCCCCGGCCGGCCACCGCGTGAGGTCACGGTGACGTCACCCTGACATCACCTGCCCACGTGGCGCGCCAAGTGGCTTTTCTTCTCTGTTTTAAAATGAACAGTGGGCCCCACCTCCAAATAGAAAAACAGAATATAAGTAAAATTTGGAAATTAAATAACTTGTAATTTATAACTCCAAAAATTATAAAAAAAATATGCAAAATGTTCAAAAAAATGTGAGCTATTTGTTTATACCATTTTCATACATGTTTAACCAAGTTTAAAATGAGGCCATATTTGTAGTTGGTATTTAATTCATTTAAATATTGAAAATAAAGTTTTAATTCAATAAAATTAGGAAATTAAGTGTAATATACCAAATTGATCAGTGAAACAAATGCAACCTATCTATGAGGTTCCCAAGGTCTTTTGAGCAACTAAACTTGGTCACGCCTCTAGATTAGGGTTTTCTCCCCCTCCGGTGTTCGTTGTTCACGGCGTAGCACCCTAGCTTCCTGTTCTGTTCTCTAAGCTTCAAATCAAATGCATTGTTTTACTCATGCATACATATTGTGCATTGCACGGTCACCAAGTATTGATTGTTTTCCTTCTTTCCGGTGTTGCTCGCTATCGGTAGACCGAGATCCGGAGGTTGATCCGGACTTCTACGACAACCCCAGCTACACCTTCGACGAGCAAGGAAAGCACCACCTCATGGCTACCTCATGTTTTGAGTATTTTCAACCTCTTACTCATGCATGCGGTTCAACTTAGTTTTGAGTCTATTAGAGTTAACCTATCCACTGCATGACCCCCATACATGTCAACTTCATACATGTTTACCCTCCTAGTATGACTAGGGTTGTTTGAGTATCGTAGAGCCTTGTGTGTTATGCTTAGCCATGCTTAGTGTTCTGATCTACTTCATCCGGTTGATGATTTGGATCACTTCGATTGCACGGGAGGCCACTTGGGTAGTGGTTATTCGTTCCGTACTCGCCAACCCTAGGAATTAAGGTCTCGCCGCGGAAGCCAAGACTGAGCGTGCAACCACATGCGGGGCCTAACAGACCGCTCTCGGCTGACTAACTTGTTTGATCACTTCCATGGGTCACATAGTTTGAGTTTTCCATTTGCGGGTGTGTCATAAAAGGTTTTGGAGAAAACTAGGGCGTGACCGGGACCAGTGATGGACGTACACGGATCTTGTCCCGACTCACAGAACAGGTGCCGTCAGGAGGTGGCCAACTCCCTGTTGATGGGGTGGCCTTGTTTGGGTTGACTCATGGATATGGTTGAGCAAGGTAAAGGCCGTGGTCGACCACACTCTGTCGCGCTCTTAGAGAGGAGCGTTACCGCGTGGCACTAAGAGTCGGTCGATACGTGTGGGTAAAGTGTACCACCCTGCACGAATAAATCTTTCGGAAAGCCGTGTCCACGGTTATGGACGACTTGGTGAAAGTCACGGGGTCATAGATAACTCTAACGGAATGACTAAAACTTGTCGACAATGAATGAAGGATGCCTCTTCGACTACGTCGAGAGGGGTGATTTTTGTAGCATAAGGTAGTCTGGGGATGAGAAAGTACTTGGTGGACTAAAGAACATGATGATCTCAGTAGTTGAGTAGATTCCTCCTCTGTTTTAGAAATTCTCTATTACACGTGCTCTTCTTCCTCAACCTTGGAAAACAAAGATGGCTTTATGCAAAAGACCTTAAAAGCCAAGTCTTGCTGAGTACCTTTTGTACTCAACCTTGCCTCGTTGTTGTTTTGTTTCAGACTTCGGCGACGCAGCTGAAGAAGGGTTCTACCTCGACGTCGATGAGTAGTTAGGGGGCAGCCATATTTGCTTTCGCTGCTTGTTGTAATGTTGGGTTGCCTGACATATGTTGGTCGTGTAACCTCTAAGTGTAAGCTACTCTAGTATGCCTTGTTTAATACAACTTTCATGTCTAGAGTGCTGCTTTGATTGATTGTTGGTTTCGAGCCCGTTGTTATACAGTTTTGGCTATGCCTGCATAGTTGTCGCAGTCGAGGGGTTGTGGAGCCGATGATCCATGTCCGAGCCCGCCTGCCGAAGATATTCGGCCTGGGGCGAGGTAACCCCAGTAACCCTCGATTGTTGTTGCACTTTCTGGACACATAGCAGCTCTATATAACTTTGGTCCCGTTCCTTCAGTTTCATCCGACTCGTGGACGCTTGGGTATACATATCTGGTTATGACTAGCATGGACACAAGGAGTAATAGACCGGGGATCCGGACTACGTGCCGATGAATCCGGTCTTCCTGCCGTTGTTTGTTGCGGCCGGGGCTGGTAACCCTGAAGCCCTTGTGACTCCATTGCTAGGAGCACATGACAGTTTGTATATCTCTGGGTCCGGGGTCTGACATTATGCCTCATGCTTAGATCTTGTGAGCTTCCCTACATGATCAAGATCATATTATTGTAATGCTACATGTTATGTTTGCTTGGATCCCATGAATATTGAATTCTATGTCCAATGATTATCAATCTATGATGTTCTTTTCATGTGTATGTTATTTATGATCTTGCATTCTCTCCGTTTTTAGTAGATACTCTGGCCAAGTTGATGCTAGTGACTCCAAGAGGGAGTATTTATGCTCGATAGTGGGTTCATGCCTCATTTGCATCTGTGCTCGAGTGACTGAAACATGACGGATGGGGGATGTGTTGTTGCCATTAGGGAGAAAACAACGGTGTTTACATTGTTTATATTACACACTTCGCTTACTGCGATTATCTGTTTCTTGCAACTTAATACCCAAGGTTTGCTCAGATGACATTCTGAGGGTGGATTATTAGTCATAGATGCAGTTGGATGTCGGTCTATGTATCTTGTTGTAATGCCCGCCTGAATCACATAGTAATCACCATGTCATGCATATGCACTACGATGCGTCCTTTATATCTGTCAATTGCCCAGCTGTAATTTGTTTACCACACATGCTATCTATCTGTTTTGGAGAGACACCTCTAGTGAACTGTGGACCCCGGTCCATTTTCCTCATTGTCGGATATATACTGAATAGGGGTATATCCGGCATTGTCCTCAGAGCCGGATTACCAGGGTGTCCTGTTGGTAATGGACCAGAGTCCATTAGGCGGCCCAGTAAGCTGACGTGTAGAAGCAGTTTTCTAGAAGAACCTGGACCACGGCCAAAAGTGGTGCGGCTTGGAGTAGAAGACGGGTTCCTTCCTTTCCAAGTTAGATACTTTCCGTAGTCTTCTAGGTTTCCTTTCTGTAAGCCCTAACCCTGTTATCTATATAAAGCCGGACGGGAGAGAAGAACAGAGAGACAATTAGCTAGAAGCCAACTCGCCGAGAAGTTGATCCTCGCCAATTTAGCGAAACCCTACTCACATTGTACATTGTATACTTCAGGTTTAAGCCCTGATTTAGTGAGATTGCAGGAGTAGGAACGCCGCCTTGTTGCGACGTACCGAACCTGGGTAAAATCGGTGTTCCTGGTTGTTGTGCTACCACGTCCCCCACGTATCTACCCGTAGGCTCATGGCACCCCAGTCTATGAACTCTACTACGATGTCTTGACAGTTGGCGCCCACCGTGGGGCCAGCAACGTCAGGCGTTATGTTTCGATAGGGGATACTCGGCGGAATCGGCAGTACCATAACTGTCGGAAGCTTGGAATTCGACAATGACGTTGGGCGCTTCCTTGACAATGGATCGTACATGCCAACACGGAATCATCTGGTAAGCGTCTGCGTTCTACCGATTGGATATGCAAACATATTTATCGGATTAACTGCAGAAGCAATGGGGTTATGTGGTGGAAGTAAATTTATCCCACCCGCCCTATACCTAGTGGAAGAAAACCACGATACCAGATTTTTCTCAGATCGCCAATACCCTGAATTTGCTGCCTCTTCGGAGATGTTTGCAATCAGATCTCACTTCATTGGCATGGTGCAATCCGAGGTCGCTGAAAACACGAAAGTAAGTAATCCCGTGGAAGAAGCAGAAAACAATAATCCCACAGAACCAGTGGAAGATTCGACACCCGCCAATGAAACGGTGAACTCGGAAGCCGACTATGTACTAGCTGCCATAGAGGCAAGATTGGAGTCGGAACCTGGATCTGGAGACATAGATTCAGAAGATGAAGATGAAGACGCTTTCGATAGAAAGGTTAAATCCATGCAGGGGGCTTCCATGAAGTGCTTATGATAAAACCGACTGATAATTAGGATGCCAAAGACGATGAAGATCCCAAAAGACCTCCACCAGATGAGGGGAAAGAGAGGATGTGAAACCAGCCCTATTTACCCCGATGTCAAGGAATTGAAAGAGGAAGAACCTGGTAAAAAACCTCCCTCTTCCAAGAAGAAAAAGAAGACTGTCAAGAAACTCCAGTACAAACTCCAGAAGAAAAAGTTAGCAGATAATGCTAGCCAAAACCTGGAAGCCGGAGGAGCAAGCGGGGTCACACCTATGGAGAAGAAAAAGAAAGAAATCCCTGTTCCTGAATTGCCGGAGCAGGACGAGATCAATCTGATCCAAACCCCGGTCGGACCATACGAGCCACCGGAAGTGTTGGAAGCCAGAAGGCAAGCTATTATGCGGCAACAACAACAACTATTCCGATCGCAAGAAAATCTCCTCAAACCCCAAGCTACTGTAAAAGAAAAGTAAGAGGAAATTGAAGAATTCGATAGACGGAATATGTTCGGGATAAAACCCACGAGACTACCCGGAATTGCAAGGCCGGATGTACTGCCAGCAAAGGAACGGTTCCAAAACCCTTCCTGGCAATGACATGTTGAGGACGTAAACGCTACGGGCGAACACATTTATAAGACCGCAGCTGAAAAGGCGGAGGCCGTGTTCGCCATCCTTAATGACAATCTGTACTCCAAAGAAGAAAATCTTCAATGAGTATATGCTTTCCTGGGTAAAGCACTGGAACAGCAGCAGCGAGGTCAGGCAAGATCAGGAAAGGTGCATGACGACTCGGCCCTATGCAAAACCGCCACTTGCGCCGCTGGAGCACCTGGACCCGGAGAACCTGGAGATTCAGGCGATTCTAAGGACAAAAAGGGAGATCCTAAGAAGGACAAGAAAATCCCCGACAATAGGGATGGAGCGTCCAGGACGGGATCCCATATGCCGAAAGGCGGAAATATACCCCGTGATCATAAAGATCGGGAGGAACAAAACCAGAAAGACAGAAAAATGATGCCGCCTCCGAGACGCCCAACTGAAAAAGCCGGAAGACATGAAAATCCTCACAGACGTGAAATGTCGTGGTGGTGTCACGGCAGATGCCATGGGATGGCTAAAGATGTGGGGACGAAGGACGCTGAAGGTGCTCGGGGAGGGATCACGCGACGAGTAGCCGCGTGAGGTACGAAGTAAACACTGCAAACAACACGATCTACCCAGGTTCAGGGCCCTCGTGAGGAGGTAAAACCCCTACTCCTGCCTTTCTTTGTGTATTTTGGTGTCTCACCGAGTAGCCACAGTACAATGTTCTTGCTACCGAGTAGCCACTCTTCTCTCTACGTGATGAATTAGGTCAAGAACCTAGGGTTTCCTCAGTTCAATCTCAACGTGCCCCTCGCAGGAGGCGGCGGGGCACCTTATATACATGGTGCCCAGCCGGATACGTCCAAATCTAGACAAGTGTCGACATAGTGTGCACATCGTCCTTCTTCCGGGTTCCCGCTGACAGCTTTGGTTCCTAATCTTGGCTGCATCTGGAAAGTCGTTGGGCAAAACAAGGGGACAGACTGGTATCACTGTGCCAAACACAGAGTAGGGCCCCCTTATCCTGCGACGGCCTGCTTCCATGCTGTCACTGTCAGGCAGGCCGGTCCCAGATGAACAGTAGTTCGAATACTGCCAAGTACGGACCCAGGATACGCGGGATCCTGTGTCAGAACGGCTCCTTTGACTTTCTGGCCCGAGTAGGTTCCCGCCAATTTTACTCGGGCCAACTCTTCTACTCGAATGGACAGAACTTGATTGATATCTCCTTCTGGTCATCTTGAGGTGAGACCGAGTAGCAGTCAACCGGGTAGCAAGTACCGGGTAGGCGGCTACTCGACCAAACCTCTCTTCTGACAGTCGCCTTTACCACTTGCCTTTACCCTACTCGGGGGTAACCCCCCGACAGCAGTCCCCGAAGCTGGTAGAATCTTGCGAACTCGTTCACTAGGCTCTACCAGCTTAAAACCAATCTTTGCAACATAGCCCTTGAACCTCAAGATGCCGAGTAAAAGACCTCCGAGTAGTACTCTAGAAAGTACCTTGAGTTTCCTGTCTTCCGAGTAGCACCAGCTTTCTACTCTGTAACCGAGTAAAAAGACTTAGAGAATTTCTCCTCTAGCGTCTCTGCAGCGCAGAGCATAATCCAGCCTTCCGTGTCGCAACTGGACACGTGCCAGGCATCCGCGACCCCGACGTCTCGTTGCCCAGGACACGACGTGCCACGCGCCCAGTTTTCACGGAGCGGGCCCACAGGCTCGTCATGTCCCATCAAGCGCAGTAATATCCCACGATCTGGTCGTGGGATCAACTATGGCCGTTACGCGCGCGTTCCGCGCTTTCGTGCGTTTCTATCCGGCCACAGGCCCCACCACACGGGAATCATGGCCACGATTGATCCCACTACCCCGATGGTAACGGTAGCCTGAGGCGAGGGTATAAATACCCCCACCGGTAACTTCCTTTTCTCCTCCCTTCGCACTTTTCCCCTTTCATCTCTCTGTTCTTCTCCGCCGCCGAGCTCTCCGCCGCCGCGCAACCTTTTGCGCCGCCGCGGACTCACCCAATCCACTCACCACACTCCGATTCTTCCCATCTTTCCTGCTCGTGACCATGTCTCGCGCCGGCTGGGCTGGTTCGCACGTCACCGCCGAGGACTGCGCCTGGCTCGTGAACACCAGGAGGGTTCCTCCTGGTGTTCAGTGCCGGCCGTCTGAGGGCGAGATCGTGCCAACCCCGCGGGAGGGCGAGCATGTTGTCTTCCTGTCGCATTTCGAGCGCGGATTCGGCCTTCCGGCCTCCGATTTTCTCCGCCGCTTCCTGGACCACTTCGGTCTCCAAATGCATCACTTGCCACCAAACGCCGTCGTCTTCCTCGCTTACCACGCCGTGGTATGCGAGGCCTTTCTCGGTATCCATCCCACTACAGATACCTGGTTGAAGTATTTCCATCTTCGCCAGCAAACCACCGGGAAGAAGGATGGCGCGGCCGCCAGCACCCGCGCGACCGATACTGGCTGCGCCATGATGGTGCAGCGGTCGGGGACCAATCACCCTCGCATCAAGGGTTTGGAATCCGTCCGGATGTGGCAGAAGACCTTCCTCTACGTCAAGAACATCCCCGCCACGGAAGTAGGCCAGGTAACTGACAGAATCAATCTGCCCGCTTGGAGTAATCGTGCTCCATCCGGGAAGAATTGGAAGGCGAAGCCCTCCAACGACCTCAACTCGATGGAGATAGATGAGCGACTCGGTGCTCTAATCAACGAGGGCCTCAAGAGTGATGATATTGTGGCTTGCTGGATCAAGAATCGCGTGCTGCCTTTGCAGGAGCGCAGCCATCTGATGTGCTATATGGGAGGCCCCCGCGACTGCACCAGAACGACCACCATCGAGCTCGACAACGCGGATGTTCCCGTGCACGCCAGGGCCATCCTGACAACAAGCCTTGGTGACCACTGGCAGTATGGGTTCATCCCATTCAGCCGCACGAAACCGATTCCCCGGGTACGTTCTCCTTATTCTGCTTTCGATATTTGCCATCCGACTAGAAAATCTTCTCTCTTGGCTGCGATTAGCAATCGCATTCCGTACCGAGTAGAGTACTTAGTAGAATTGCATAGGCTTAGTGTGCTTTGTGCCTGCACGCCTTGTCGGGTAGAATATTCAGTAAGGTTGCTTAGGCTTAGTGTGCTTCGTGTTTGCACGCCTATCCGAGTAGAACATTCGGTAAAATTGCTTAGGCTTAGTGTGCTTTGTGTTTGCACGCCTATCCGAGTAGAACATTTGGTAAAGTTGCTTAGGCTTAGTGTGCTTTGTGTTTGCACGCCTATCCGAGTAGAACATTTGGTAAAGTTGCTTAGGCTTAGTGTGCTTTGTGTTTGCACGCCTATCCGAGTAGGATACCTTCCTGCTACTCGGCTAACTTGTGACACTTCTCCGCTCTTCAGGTCCTCAATCGCCAGCTTATGGAGAGCTGTGAACGCTTCGAAGGCAATTGGTTTGCTGACCGAGAGGAGGACGACAAGGCCTCTTTTGAGACTGCAGACCAGATCAACCTTCCTCACTCCCCTACGACAGAGAAGCAACCTGCCGAAACATCTCTTCGCGACTGGTCTGATGACGAGTTCGAAGGTAACTGAATTCGCGCTCTCCCTCTGCGAAAAGCACAAGCCCTTTGCCTGCTGTTTCTGAAGTGTTTTCTTTCCTCCCTATTTCACAGATGCTGCAAATGCTGAGGATGACGACGAGGACGAGGAGGAGAAAGCCCTTGAGGTCAATCCTCTTTCTGTTGCTTCACCAGCTACCCGCAAACGGACCGGCAGCGGCGCCCCAGAGCCCCCCGCCAAGAAGACGAAGTTGACCGAGAAGACGACTAAGAAAACGGTCGTGAAGAGAACGAGGCGAACAATTTCCTCTACCACCGCGTAAGTTTCTTCTCGGTTGCATGTTTCAGTTTGCTTTGCTCTTCTCGGTTGACTCCCAATCCCTTTCCTTCACTGTTTTCTCTTGTTTTCCTCTTCCCTTTTCTTATCTTTGATTCCAATTTCCTCTCCAGAGCCCCCTTGAACGCGGATGCCGCTCTTGCATCCAACGAAACTCAGAAGAAGACTGCCATCGATGTCGACAAGCTAATCGACCTTGATGGCGACGAGAACAATGCCGCCAATGCACCACTGCAGGGCACTGATGCCCAAACCACTGACACAGAGCAGCAATCCCGCGCCGAACAGGAGGCGCAGGGCACTGCTCATCAAGAGAGGCCACCTTCCCCTCCGGCCGACACCGCCGAGGGGAATCAAGACCGTGATCAGGAGATGCACGATGATGACGCCGCCGTCGAGCGGCAAGAAGCCGAACCTGAGCAGCCAGCCACAGACGCTGCCGGACAAGAGGATCCCGCTGCCGAGCAGCGGGTAGACGATGCAGCCATCACTGAGGAGTATCCCCTGAGCAGTGCGCAACCAGGCGCTGCACAGGGTAGCGCGCAACCAGATGCTGCACAAAGTGGTGGGTCCGTGGTGCCACCCGTTGATCAAGGCTCTGCACAGCCAGATTCCTCCTTGGTGCCACAGACCAAGGACGCAGCCAGCCCTCCTGCCGGGCGAGTAACCAGGAAGAAAGCCCTAGATGCTCTGAAGGAGGCAGTCGAGAAGAGGGCAGCCGAGAAGAAAGAAGCCGAGACGCAGAAGGTCGAGAAGCCAACCGCTCAGAAAGAGAAGGCAAAGAAGAAAGCTGCCGACAAGCCGCCGCCGACACCAGCTGGCCAGTCCAGACAGCTGGTGATCCGCAATCCCAGTGCGGTTCCTGCCGCCGCTACCGTAGCTGATCAGCCCCTCTACCCGGATTTTATGGTGAAGGTCAGCCAACAGCGCCAGATTGGCCTTTCCGTCGAGGACCGGAAGATTGCTCTCACAAGAGGAAGGAAAGCCTTGGCGGTGGACTCCGGGCCCCCGGCCCCAAACCAGGACAGATCCGTCTCCATTGCTTCTCGGGGAGCTCAAGACCAGGCGGTATCATCCCAGAGCCTTGAGCAGGTACTCGACCTCATCGGCTTCATTGATGCCAAATGGGATAGTAAGATTCTCGGCAACCCCAACTGGAACGGCATCGCTCTGGGCGACATCGACCACATGCGCCAGGACTGGAACAAGGTGGACTTGGGTTGCAAACCCATGACCGTCTCGACCACTTCTGCCACTCTGGCTGCCAAGATGTTCGTGCACCGCAAGAATGCAGAAGATCTCGAGCAGTCTTACGCGGTAAGCCTTAACTTATCTTTTCCGAGTTGCGTCTCTACTTCTTTTCTTCTCTTCCTCTTATCCTTATCCATCACCCAGTCCCCGAGATTCTGGCCGAGTAGGCGGACACTCTTCCGAGTAGCCGCCTTCTCGGGTGGAATCTCAAATACTTTGCCTGACACTTGTTTCTTTTGCTTCTCAGAATAGTGTATTGAAGCGGACCGACTTGCACCGCCAACTTCTCTGGAACCACGCCATTGCCAAGAGGCGTATTGCCGCCCTTGAGAAGGAGAAGGTGAGCGCCGAGGAAGCCGACAAGGAAGTTATGAACAGTACTATGAGGCTGTCCGAGGTGGAAGGTACGCTTCTCGCTTACGCGGTTCTTGCGTTTTTTGTTTACGCCCGCTATTGCTTTTCGCGTTAACCATCTCTACTCTGCAGGGAAACTGAAGGCCCTGGCTGACGAGCACTCGAACTGCCGTGCCTTTGTTGCGAATGCCGAGACCACCATCAAGAAGCTAGAAGGTAAACCTCCGTCTACTCGGTTTGCCCTTGTGTCTGTTTCCTTTGCTTCTGTGCTAACCGTGCTTTGCTCTTTTCAGAAGATCATAAGAAGTTTGTTGTCGAGCATCAGGATTGCCTTAAACCTGCTGAGGTTCAACAGCAGCTGTCCAGCCAGGCCGTTGAGCTGGTTAAGGAGCACACAACAGAGATGGAGCAGCTGCAACTCCAGCTGCAAAAGGCCCTCCAGGATGCTCTCGACCTTGGCGCCGAGAGGTACAGAGTTATCGCCGAGAAGGCCAAGGCTGAGACAACTTTCAATGCCAAGATAAAAGCCCTCGAGCAGGAGTGCGAAGTGCTGAAAGAAGGCAATGCTGGGCTCTTCACTCAGCTGGATGGCCTGCGCTTGCTTGAGGAGAAGCACGTTTCCAATGAGGAGGAATGGAAAATCCAGTTGCAGCAGCTGCGCCACGAGCTTCACAGTAAGTTTCCTCCTTTCTGCGTCTCTTCTTCTCGGTTCTGCCTCTTCTCGGATCCTGTTACTGAACTTGCCGCTTGCTTTTGTGCAGAAATCTTCCCTGATCTCGTGTCCGCTTGCGCGCCAGCTTTGGCCAAGGCCCGAGCAGCTCGCATTGAGAAGGGCGAGGCCGCTGACACCAGGGCCGAGATCGAGGATAGCCTGCTGGTGATGCGAGGGCACTTCGAACGCCTGGCCGGCGTGGGCACCGACCTGGTGCGCGTCGGCTTCGAGCTCCACAAGCTATTCTGGCCTGAAGATCCCGCGCCGACAACCATCGGTGGCCTTGCTCTGAAGCTGCGCAATGTGAAGGCCGAGTTGAAGAAGTGGCGCGCCTCGGGAGCTCGGGCAGGCGCTGATCTGATGCTGCTCTGCGTCGCTTCCTGGTACGAGAATCTGAACATGCAGGTCATCCGCGGGAAGCGCGCTAATTCCAAGTGGGAGATGGATCCCAGCTGCGTGACCACGCGCCAACTGATTGCGTATGAGGTTGCGGAGTGCGCGGATAAGGCAACCTTCATCGATGGCCTCCCCGAACCTGACACCGAGATGGAGGAGGACGAGGAGGAGGACGAAGAAACTGATCCCGAGTTGGGCTTCTTCGATTCTCCTCAGGGCAAGGGGAAGGCCGCAGTCATCGCGAGTAGCGATGAAGAGGCCGAGGAGATCGACACCGCTGCCCTCGAGTTCGGCACCTCATCAGGAGCCGCACTCGACGACACGGTGCGCACCCACGCCCCTGAGACCGGCTTTGCTTCCGCGACAACGCCCATCTCGTTGGCTACTGCTACTTCTGAGCAGCTCGCCACCGAGCCTGACGCCGAGCAAGCGAAGACTGCTGATGCCAGCGCAGAGGCGGACGCCACCAAGGCCACTGAGGAAGGCGAAGCAACCCAGGCGAGCACCGAGAACGCCCCATCAACCTGAATTTGATTTCATCCTGCAAATTTCTTACTCAAACACTTATCAGATCCCCGGGATGCCAGGAGCCGATGTATCAGACTATTTTATTCCGTTGCTACTCAATTTTATTCCCACTTTTGTTATTTCCAGCTTAGTCAATTTGTTCAACCTGGGCTGGATGCCGAGTTGCGTTATCATGCGAGTCCCCGAGTTGCATTTCTTATTCACTCTCCTTTTTCGTCTCAGCTCTACCCGCAATTTGTTGCTTTTTTGGTATTCGAGTCACAAGAGTCAAAGAGTAGAGCTGCAAATACTTAGCCGCTTAGAAACAATCATAGTAACGCAGCCCACCACTTAGCCGAAAAGACAATTCACAGAATAATAATAAAAACACCCTACTCGGTTCCTGCACTCTTCTTTTCCTTAGTAATTTTTCTTGTGCTCATGGACCTTTTGCTTGTTCTCTTGCTTGCCATGAAGCCGGGTTTCGGACAGCAGCAAAGTCGAAGAGTTGGCATGTAGGTTTAAACACAGTACTCAATGTACCTTTGAATTTTGAAGTAGAGCAACCGAATAGGCAAAAGGTAAAGCCGAGTAAAAACACTTAGAGCAATTTTGGACGAGGGCAGTCCCCGAGATCAATTTCAGATTGCAGAGTAGAATTTCAACTCGGATAAGAGGGTACATACACATCTTCGCTCACGAATGAAAACGACGGAGTAGAGCTACATTCCAAGGGCGCTTGGTTTCCTCTCCGGATTTATCTGCCCTGTTCGCCTGTGGTGGGCGCACATCTACAAGATAGTAAGCATCGTTGTGCAGCGCTTTGCTCACAATGAAAGGCCCTTCCCATGGAGGAGACAACTTGTGCATCCCGGCTGTGCGCTGCACAAGCCTAAGGACCATGTCTCCTTCTCGGAAAACCCTTGGGTTCACCTTTCGGCTATGATAACGCCGCAGGTTTTGCTGGTAGATAGCCGAACGTGACAGAGTCAGCTCTCTTGCTTCTTCAAGCAGGTCAACGTCGTCTTCTCGAGCTTCTCTCGCCTCCACCTCTGTGTAGAGGGTTACTCGGGGGGAGTCATGCTCTAGGTCTATTGGCAACACGGCCTCAGCCCCGTATACCAAGAAGAATGGCGTGTAGCCGGTTGACCGGTTAGGGGTAGTCCTTAGACTCCACAACACCGCTGGCAACTCGTCTAACCAACACCCGGGTGTTTTCAGCAGCGGCTCCATCAGCCTTGGCTTTATGCCTGCTAGTACCATGCCATTTGCTCTTTCAACTTGCCCATTGGAAGAAGGATGCGCGACTGACGCAACGTCTAGTCGGATATGCTTATCTCTGCAGAACCGCACCATTGCTCCCTCAGCAAAGTTTGTGCCGTTGTCGGTGATGATACTGTGCGGGTAGCCATATCTCAGGATCACATCCTTCACGAATTTCACAGCCGTGGCTCCATCACACCTCCGAATAGGTTTCACTTCAATCCACTTGGTGAACTTGTCCACCATGACCAAGATGTGAGTCATGTTGCCTCTAGCCGGCTGGAAGGGCCCAACCATGTCCAAACACCAAACAGCAAATGGCCAGGTGATAGGAATTGTTTTCAACTCGGAAGCAGGCATGTGAATCTTACTTGCGAACATCTGGCAGCCAGTGCACTTTCTCACGATGTCCTCAGCTTGCTGCAGTGCTGTGAGCCAATAGAAGCCATGCCGAAAAGCTTTCTGGACCAGCGCCCGAGAAGAGGCATGGTGCCCGCATTCTCCTTGGTGTATCTCTACCAGGATCTCTTCTCCTTCTGCTGGGTCCACACAACGTTGCAGCACGCCAGTGGTACTTCTCTTGTGCAGCACATCTCGGACTATAGTGTAGCCTTTGGATCTTCTCTGAATCTGCCTTGCAGTCACCTCATCTTCAGGTAGAGTACCGTCCCTTAGAAAGGATAATATGGGCATAGCCCAACTCGGTGTCTCCCGTGCGGGAAACTTTGGTTCGTCCACTTCCATTGGGACGGGTACCTCTGGTTGCTCTTTAGGGGTGGGAGCACTTCTCTGGAGCCCAGATCGATTAGCAAGGACCTCCTCAATGAATGCGACAGTCCCCGGGTTAAGGACAGCAGTCCCCGAGTAAGGAGTGGCAGTCCCCGGGTAAGGAATGGCAGTCCCCGGGTAAGGAGTGGCAGTCCCCGAGTAAAGAATGGCAGTCCCCGAGTAAGGAGTGGCAGTCCCCGAGTAGGGAATGGCAGTCCCCGGGTAAGGAGTGGCAGTCCCCGAGTAAGGAGTGGCAGTCCCCGGGTAGGGAATGGCAGTCCCCGAGTAGAGGACGGCAGTCCCCGGGTTTCCTGTAGCACTCTCCCAGTCAATCTCCATGGGATCAGATTCCTCACTTGGCAGAGAAGGAACAAATATGGACTCCGAGTTGGGAGAAGGCTTGATGGATGGCTTCCTCAAATGCTCCAAGGCGATTCCCGCCGGGATGGATTGCCGAGAAGATCCCAACTTGGATAACTCATCTGCTGCTTCGTTCTCTGCTCGGTGAATGTGCTGGAACTCACAACCTTCGAAAAACCCAGTCATAGACTGCACCAGGAAGCGATATGACGCCATGTTGGCATCTAGAGCATCCCATGTACCCGAGACTTGCTGCACCACCAGATCTGAATCTCCATAGCATATGATGCGCTGCACTCCAACTTCCTTGGCTACTCGCAAGCCATGTACCACCGCCTCATACTCTGCAACATTGTTGGACGCCTTGAAATGAATCTGCAGCACATACTTGAGTTGATCTCGCTTGGGTGATGTCAGCACCACGCCAGCACCAAGGCCTTCCTTCACCTTCGAGCCATCAAAGTGCATCTTCCAGTAATTGGAAACTGGAGCAGGAGGTTCATACTGCACCTCGGCCCAGTCCACAAGAAATTCCGCCAGGATCTGAGACTTGATGGCGTCTCTTCTCGCATACGCGGGAGCATACACAGCTAGCTCAATCGCCCACTTGGCTACTCTGCCACTCGCCTCCTTGTTGCCCATGATATCCGAGATGGGAACAGAGCTCACAACTGTGATAGGATGCTCCTGTAAATAATGCTTTAGCTTCCTGGCGCCCAGGTACACGCCGTAGGTCATCTTCTGGTAGTGCGGGTAGTTTTGCTTGGAACTGGACAGTACTTCACTGAGATAGTATACTGGGCGCTGCACGCTCTTGCCTTCTTCTTCTCGTTCCACCACAATCACCACGCTGACTACTCGGTTAGTCGCAGCAATGTACAACAGCATTGGCTCCTTGGGTAGCGGACTAGCCAAGATGGGAGCACTAGCCAGCATTGCTTTCAGCTCATTGAATGCCACGTCCGCTTGCGGAGTCCAGACAAACTTGTCACTTTTCTTCATCAGTTGATACAGAGGCAGGGCCTTCTCGCCCATTCGGCCCAGAAAGCGGCTCAGAGATGCCAAGCAACCTGTGAACTTCTGTACATCTTTCAGTGATCTCGGCAAAGACATGCTCTCAATAGCTTTTATCTTTGAAGGATTGGCTTCAATGCCCCGACTAGAAACCAGAAAACCGAGTAGCTTTCCAGCCGGTACACCAAAGGTGCACTTACTCGGATTCAGTTTCATTTTGTACTTGCGTAGGTTAGCAAAGGTTTCCTCCAGGTCGGCAAGCAGAGTATGTGTTTTATTCGTTTTGATGACAATGTCATCTACGTACACCTGCACATTCTTGCCGAGCTGGTCGTGCAAGCATTTCTGCATGCATCTCTGATAGGTTGCACCCGCATTCCTCAAGCCAAAACACATGACACGATAGCAATAAGCCCCGTACGGGGTAATGAAAGCAGTCTTTATTTGATCAGCAGGATTGAGTGCAATCTGGTGGAAACCAGAGTAGGCATCTATGAAAGACAGCAGTTCACAACCAGCAGTGGAATCGATCACCTGATCAATGCGAGGTAGCGGGAAAGGATCCTTGGGGCATGCCTTGTTCAAGTCGGTGTAGTCGACACACATGCGCCACACAGTGGCAGCCTTGGGATCCTCCTTCTTCTTCTCGACCATGACCGGGTTGGCTAGCCAATCCGGATGCAGCACCTCCATGATGAAATTGCTTATCAGTAACTTGGTGATCTGGTCACCAATGGCCTTCCTTCTCTCATCTCCGAAGCGGCGCATAGCCTGCTTCACTGGTTTGGCGTCAGGACGCACATGTAATGAGTGCTCAACCAACTCCCTCGGGACTCCTGGTAGATCTTCATTGGACCAGGCGAAAACATCCCGATTCTCACGGAGGAAGTGGATGAGCTCGCTTTCCTATTTCTCCGCCAACCCGGAGCCAATGATGGCTACGCGGTCGGGGAACTCGGGGTCGACCTGGACCTTCTTTGTCTCCTTGGCAGCCTGGAAAGCAGTGCCGTGCTGGGTACTCGGCACACCTTGTGCGCCAGCTTGCGCGGATTGCGCCATAGCTACCACCTCATACATCTTCTTCTTCTCGGCAGCGATCACCATCGACTCCGCCAACTGGGAGCTAGCAGAGGCACACTCCATGGACTTCTTGTATTCTCCAGAGATAGTAATGATGCCATTGGGACCAGGGATCTTCATCTTCAGATATGCAACATGGGTAGAGGCCATGAACTTGCTCAGAGCAGGCCTGCCGAGTAGAGCATGGTAAGGACTCTGATGATCCACCACCTCGAACTGCAGGCGCTCTGTGCGGCAGTTATCCCTGGTGCCGAATAGCACATCGATCCACACTCGGCCAATCGGGTTGCACGAGATCCCGGGCACAATGCCATGGAAGGTGGTCTTGCTGGGCAGCATCATGTTCTCGGCCAGGCCAAGCTTCTCGAGTGTGTCCTTGTACACAATGTTGATGCTGCTGCCGTTGTCGATTAGCACCTTGCTGAACCTCACATTCTTCTTTGGACCCAGGAAGGTAGGATCCAGCACCAAGGCATAGCTACCCGGATTGGGCATCACCTTGGGATGATCTGCTCGGGTCCACCTGATCTCCTGGTCACACCAATACATGTAGTGAGGGACAGCAGGAATCACTGCATTGACCTCCATGGCCCTCCTGTGCTGTGATTGCTTGTCGACTGGCTCAGAAGTGAAGATCATGTAGCTCTCGTGGTGCTCTTGGTACTGATTGGAGCCTCCGCCCCCATTGTTGCCGTTGTTGTTGTTGCCCTGGTAGTTGTTGTTGTTGCCTCTGTTGTTGTTGTTGCGGTTGTAGTTGTTGTTGTTGTTGCGGTATCTCTCATTGTTGAAGTTTTGGTTGGCTCCTAAAGCCACCTGGTTCACATTCTCTCTTCTCGGGTACACTGACGGCCGAGCTGCGGGTGCGCGAGTAGGCTGCACATTGGCATTGGCTGCTGGCAGAGGGGGAGGAGGAGGCAAGCCATCACTCTTGATCACATCCCACCACTCGCACTGCCGAGTAGTGTGGTTAGCAGGCCTCGAGGGGTGGTGAGTGTGAAAACTGCATGGGCCATCCTTCATTTCATCAAAGACAAACTTCTTCGGCTGCTCGGAGTTCCCGCTACCCGACTGAGAGGTGCGAAATGGCTTCTTGTTGCCTTGGCCCTGGTTCTGGTTCTGCCCGTAGGCTCCAGCAGGTTTCTGCCTCTGGCTGCCACCAGCTCCAACAGTCACTGCATTCACCTCTTCAGGATCATACCGATTATCTACTCGGCGCTTGTTGCGGAACTCGTTGCGCTTGCTGTTGCTGAAGTTTCTTCTCGGCTCAGAGGAGTCCATCAGTGGCTGAGTAGGATCACCAAGGGCGTACTGATCCGCAATCTTGATGGTCTCCGCCAGAGTGTTCGGCATCTCCCTCTGCAATCTCTGCCACAACATACTGCCATGTCTGCATCCCTGCGCAAACCAAGTGATGGCTTGTGCTTCATTCACACCCTCACAGGTGTTCCTCAATGTACTCCACCGAGTAAGATACTCGCGGTCTGTCTCGTCTTCTCGCTGCCTGCAAGCGGATAGCTGCTGTGGCCTATTCGGCCTCTTGTACGTGCTGGTGAAGTTGCTGATGAAGGCATCCGAGAAGTCCAGCCAGCAGTTAATGCTGTTCTTGGGCAAGTTGTTGAGCCAAGTGCGAGCTGGACCCTCTAGCATCTGCGGAACATAGCGCACAGCCCATCTTCTGTTGCCATTCGCGATATGGACCGCGGTGACATAGTCATTGAGCCAATCTTCAGGCTTGGTGCTGCCATTGTAGCTCTTGGTGCCTCTTGCAAGCTGGAAGTTCTTCACGGACGGCTCGTTCATGATGCGCGAGCCAAAGCACTCGGGGCAAGGAGGACCCGTGCTCTCCAGCCGCGCCGACAAGCTGATCCGGTCCAACTGATGCCTCGCATCTCCAGGCGCCAGCATGCGCTCGCCAACACGGTCATGTACATCATAGCCAGCCATCTCCATGGCCGAGTAGCCATCATCATACCTGTCCACTTGCACAGCTGCAGGCTGCTCCACTGGGTTGGCGACTGGCGCCACTGCGCGCGGCTGCTGCCTCTGCCGAGTAGGCGGAGCAGCGGGACGCCGAGAAGGACCTGGGCGCGCCTCATCTCGGGCTCGGCTTTGAGCTTGATGGGCTTGAGAGCCTGCTCTTGCAGCGTTGTGTTCCTGCCCGGGCTGCTGCGGCACAGCAAGCTGTCTCGCGGCAGCAGCCGGGTCATACACCTGCATTTGCCTATCTCTGCCCGAACGCCCGCTGCGGCTCTTCTCGCGGCTGGGATGCGGAGACGAGGCCTGATCGTTAGATCTAGCCGCGTGCGAGTGAACCACCTGCGAAGCCCCAGCACCCGGGTTGGCCTTCCGGAACTCCTCATTCTGCCTAGCAGCCTCCAACACCAACTCATTGAGTCTTTCTTGCTGCCTAACACGCGCATCGCCATCTAGGCGAGGCAACTCGGCAGCTACAGCCTCTGCAGCTCTAAGCGTCTTGGCAGGCGTGCTATATCTGGGCCTGGTGGAGGTGTTTGTAGTGGCGGACAGAGCAGGAGCCTCTACAACTATCGCCATCTCGGCACCAAGGTTGCGCCGAGTGGCACCTACTCTGCTAGCCCTCCTAGCGATGGCGTGAAGCCGTGAGCCTTGTTGTAGTCAAGCTGATCTAGACTCAACTCCAACCTCACCTTATCCAACTCCGCCTGCTCAGCAAGCAGCTCCAGGCGTTGCCGCTCGAGCTGCTCCCTCATGGCCAGGAGCTCGATGTCGGTGGGAGTTGGCATGCCAGGTCGCGTAGCCGACGCGGGAATGGCCGTAGACGTGGAAGGCGGCAAGTTGCTCTCCTTCTCGTAGGGCCGGTGAACCCTGCCACCAGCAGCCGGTGCATCAATCTCCTCGACGACGGCTGCAGCGCCAGTAGCGGCTGCGCCAGTGTTTGCCGCCAAGCCCGTCACCATCACCTCAGCGCAGTTCGCAGAGCGGCACGCGGGCCTTCCGCGAGCAGCGATCACCGCGGGAGGATCCTCCGCGTCATGCACCAGCTCGGGGTACGCGCGGTTGGCGACGGTGGCGACGTAGACGAGGTGAGAGCCGAAGGAGATCACCGAGCCGCCCTCCGGCATGGCCCTGCCGCCGAAATCGCCGGCGTTGTCGGTGACGAAGTCGAAGGAGCCGAATCTGTGGACAAGGCCACAGACCACGCGCTCCGCTGAAGAAGATCCCGTCCGAACAGAAACTCCAACCAGCGCCGCTGGTTGCCCCACGGTGGGCGCCAACTGTCGTGGTGGTGTCACGGCAGATGCCATGGGATGGCTAAAGATGTGGGGACGAAGGACGCTGGAGGTGCTTGGGGAGGGATCACGCGACGAGTAGCCGCGTGAGGTACGAAGTAAACACTGCAAACAACACGATCTACCCAGGTTCAGGGCCCTCGTGAAGAGGTAAAACCCCTACTCCTGCCTTTCTTTGTGTATTTTGGTGTCTCACCGAGTAGCCACAGTACAATGTTCTTGCTACCGAGTAGCCACTCTTCTCTCTACGTGATGAATTAGGTCAAGAACCTAGGGTTTCCTCAGTTCAATCTCAACGTGCCCCTCGCAGGAGGCGGCGGGGCACCTTATATACATGGTGCCCAGCCGGATACGTCCAAATCTAGACAAGTGTCGACATAGTGTGCACATCGTCCTTCTTCCGGGTTCCCGCTGACAGCTTTGGTTCCTAATCTTGGCTGCATCTGGAAAGTCGTTGGGCAAAACAAGGGGACAGACTGGTATCACTGTGCCAAACACAGAGTAGGGCCCCCTTATCCTGCGACGGCCTGCTTCCATGCTGTCACTGTCAGGCAGGCCGGTCCCAGATGAACAGTAGTTCGAATACTGCCAAGTACGGACCCAGGATACGCGGGATCCTGTGTCAGAACGGCTCCTTTGACTTTCTGGCCCGAGTAGGTTCCCGCCAATTTTACTCGGGCCAACTCTTCTACTCGAATGGACAGGACTTGATTGATATCTCCTTCTGGTCATCTTGAGGTGAGACCGAGTAGCAGTCAACCGGGTAGCAAGTACCGGGTAGGCGGCTACTCGACCAAACCTCTCTTCTGACAGTCGCCTTTACCACTTGCCTTTACCCTACTCGGGGGTAACCCCCCGACATGAAAGGTCCCGTACTCCTCCTAGGAATAAGGAAAGGCCAAGGAGTAGAACTCCGCCTCATTCCAAAGGACACGGTAACGGACGAAACAGGGATAATCCCGGAAGAGCGCATTCGTGCAACAATGGGCCAGAAAGGAGCAGATCCCCTTCTGTCTATTCAGCCGGTAGATATTCCGCACACGCCGATAAGGCGGAAAGAGATGATCTATACTTTGGACCTAACTGTTTCACTGACAGGATCCGAAGAATAACTCTACATTCTGGCTTTGCCAAAGTTGGTCCAACTTACCAAAAGTATACCGGAAGTACAAACCCGGATACATGGCTTTCATATTACTATACTGCCATTCAGATCAACAAGGGGACAGACCTGGAAGCAGTAAAATTCCTCCCCCTAATGTTGCTGGATGGAGCTAGAGACTAGATTAACGGACTTCCGTCAAGAATAGTGGATAGCTGGGATGATATGGCTAGAGTATTTGCTCAGCACTTCCGGGGTACATACAAACGCCCTAAGAGCGTCAACCAATTAAACCGTTGTGTCCAATTTGAAGACGAGTCGTATGTCGACTTTATATCAAGATGGAAAACAATGAAAAATAGCTGCTCTGGAGTAAGTGATGTACAAGCAATGCATGCTTTCATCAATGGATTAAAACCCGGCCTCGTACCGTTCATGGTTGGTTCAAAGAAGCACAAAGATCTTGGATCTATGCTTACTACCGCCAATGAACACGCAGCGGCCGAAGATGACATCAGAGCGAGAGGTGGAAATATTGATGCTTTGGTTCAGGCCAAAAAGACGCCTCGTTCTGAAAAGAAGACCACTCCAGAAGCACAGACAAAACCCAAAGAAGTAAATTTAACCTTTGGAAATGATACTGGCGGCAAATGGAAAGGAAGAAGCACAGAACCGATCTCTTATTCTAGGGAAGAGTGGGAAAAAATTAAGTCGGAAAATTGTGTCCACCATTCGCAATTTGGGAAACCTACCCATACAAATGCGAAGTGTCGCCTCAATAAGCACATGAAGGGCACTTCAGGATCCGGGAATAAAGGAAAGAACTCCAAGAGGAAATTCTCCAAGCAAAAGCCAGAAGCTGAAAAAGAAGACAGTGAATCGGACACTCACGAAACAATCCAGGAACAACAGCGAAAAGGCAAACCAAAATTCCCGAGAGTCGATGGAGAATGCAATTTAACTTTCATGGCAACTCCTTCAGCAAAACAGGCAAAGCGAACATTTCGAGAAATAAACGCGGTTGTCCCACCAACGCCCAAATTCTTGAAGTATTCCAATACGCCAATTACCTGGGATCAGTCAGATCATCCCGGAAATATCCCAGAACCCGGCACACAAGCTCTAATTGTAAGCCCTATCGTTCAAAACACTAGGCTAAAAAGAGTGCTGATGGATACACTGAAGCATCTGCGAATCTCCGAGACCCAGCTCAAACATAGAAACATACATTTCCACGGCATCGTCCCTGGCAGGCAAGCACATTCCCTAGGAGAAATTTCCCTAGATGTAACCTTTGGAGAAAGAGAACATTTCCGACATGAAAAAATCTCATTCAAGGTGGTGCCGTTCGAAAGTGCATACCATGCAATACTCGGGCGTCCAGCTTTCGCCAAATTCATGGAAAGATCATGCTATATTTATAACAAGCTGAAGATGCCAGGACCAAAGGGAGGAGTAATCACCATATCGGGAGACTTCAAACTGGCTAACAAGCTGGAAAAAGAAAACGCCCTTTGTGCTGACAAAGTAATCGCAAAGGAAGAACTAAAAGAGTTGGCAAAGGAAGTATCACCGATGGAAATGCCGACAGGAAAAGAAAGCCGGAAGCCGGCAGATAGCTTCAAAGCTTCCGAAAATACAAGACAGGTTATCCTCGATCCCAAAGATCCGATTTTTTTTTGTCGTAGTGGGGACAGGGATGACCGACAAATAGGAAAGCGCTCTCATCAAGTTCCTCCGTGAGAACTGGGATATTTTTTCCTGGTGTCCTGCGGACATGCCGGGAGTACCCAGGGAACTTGCTGAGCACCAATTGAAGGTAATTCTAGGTTCAAAACCCTTCAAACAAGGTCTCCGTCGTTTTGATGGAAGAAGAGGGAAGGCTATAGGCAAGGAAATTCTCCGGCTTTTAGCAGCTGATTTTATCCGGGAGGTTATACATACTGACTGGTCTGCGAACCTAGTATTAGTCCCGAAGAAAGATAGTACTGTTCTTCGGATGTGTATAGATTACACCGGCCTGAATAAACTGTGTCCAAAAGATAGGTTCACATTACCGCGAATCGATCAAATAATAGATGTCACTGCTGGCTCTGAGCTTTTATGCTTTTTGGATGCTTATTCCAGGTACCATCAAATACGTATGAGGGAAGAGGATCAAATCAAAACTTCCTTCATAAACCCGTACGGAACATACTATTATATAACCATGCCTTTTGGCCTGTAGAACGCAGGTGCAACTTACCAGCGTTGCATGCAACGTTGTTTGCATAGTCAGATTGGAAAAAATGTTCACGTTTACGTGGGCGACATTGCCGTTGTTTCCAAGGAAAAAGATACACTCCTTGAAGATCTACGAGAAACTTTCAAAAATTTGCGCACTTACAAAATGAAGCTGAATCCATTAAAGTGCGTATTCGGGGTTCCCTCGGGTAAGCTTCTGGGTTTTATCGTTTCTCACAGAGGAATAGAAGTAAACCCGGAAAAGATCAAGGCAATCTTGAACATCACAAAGCCTACGTGCTTAAAATATGTACAAATATTGCCGGGTTTTGCGGCCGCAGTCAGTAGGTTTATAAGCCGGTTAGGAGATAAAGCTCTGCGATTATACAAATTGGTGAAGAAATCCGACAAATTTGAGTGGACAGAAGAGGCGGACAAAGCATTAACCCAGCTAAAAGAAACCTTGATGAAAGCACCAATTTTGGCATCGTCAAAAGACGAAGAACCTATGTTGATGTATCTTACAGCAACAAACAGGGTTATTAGCGCTGTGATAATTATGGAATGGCGGAAAGAAGAACAAAGTATACCGGACCAACATCCCGTATACTATATTAGTGAAGTTTTCTCCGAGTCAAAGCAAAGGTATCCACATTATCAAAAGTTGGAATATGGTGTGTTTTTCGCATCTAGAAAACTCCGAAATTGTTTCCAAGGACATTCCATAACAGTGGTAAGCAAAGCACCACTAGGGGATATCATTAACAATGCGGACGCAACAGGCCGAGTAACCAAATGGGGCATTGAGCCAGATGTGTTCGACGTTAAGTACCAACTCCGGATGGCAATTAAATCCCAGGTGTTGGCAGATTTTGTCGCTGATTGGACAGAAGCAGTGGAGAACACACCAATGCCGGAGTCGGAATACTGGATCATGCACTTTGATGGATCCAAGATGAAAGAAGGCGCTGGAGCTGGTGTAGTGCTAAAATCCCCAAAAGGTGACATTATGGAGTATGTATTGCAGATACACTTCAACGCCAGAATACGAAGCATTGCTTCATGGCTTTCATATTGCAAAATAAATAGGCGTCAAACGCATACTATGCTATGGTGACTCAGATTTGGTACAGCATCAGCTAAACCAAACATGGGATGCCAAAAGCCCCATCATGGCCGAATATCGGAGAACGGTGAACGAGTTTGCAATTTGCTTCCTTGGATTTGAAGTACTTCACATGAAAAGGAAAGAAAATTGGAACGCGGATGCATTAGCCCGCATGGGATCAGAAAGAGTGAGAATCCTACCACCTGGTGTGTTTGTCCAGCATTTGCATGAACCATCAATCAAAGGTGGAGATGTTGATTATCCTCTCATTTCCGAGTCAATTTAAGTTCTGCTCGTCAACCCGGATTGGACAATCCCATACTTAAACTTCTTAGTTGATTAGAAGTTCCCGGATGGAGCAGACGAGGTCTTGCAAAGACAGATATAGCGTCGATGCAAAGGATACACGGTAATCATTGGTTGCCTGTATAAGCGCAGCACTATCGGAATTTTTCAGGGATGTATCTCGCCAGAAGAAGGACGAGAAATATTGCAAGAAATCCATGCAGGAGATTGCGGACATCATGCTCAATCAAAAAGCATAGTCAAAAAAGCATTCCGTGCAGGATTTTTCTGGCTCACAGCCAAGACAGATGCCGAACACATAGTAAACACATGTGCCGGATGCCAGTACTACGCCAAGCACACGAATATGCCAGCTCAAGCACTCAAAACTATCCCTATAAAATGGTTGTTCGTGGTCTGGGGGCTAGATATGATGGGACCATTCAAAACTGCAAGAGGCGGACTTACTCATCTACTCGTTGCAGTGGATAAGTATACCAAGTGGGTGGAGGCAAAACCCATCAAGAAACTTGACGGTGTGACTGCCAGAAACTTCATCATTGACGTAGTCATGAGATACGATGTTCCACATAGTATAATCACCACAATGGGAAAAATTTCTCTAATGGAGAGTTGGAAAAATATTGCCGACAAACGGGAATACGCCTAGATCTTGCATCTGCGGCTCACCCACAATCCAATGGGCAGGTTGAAAGAATGAATAGCTCAATCCTGCAAGGAATACGCCCAAGACTCGAATCTCCTCTTCATAGAGCATCTGGAGCATGGGTAGAAGAATTACCTTCCGTTCTTTGGAGTATTCGAACGATGCCAAATAGATCAACATGGCAAACCCCGTTTTTCTTGGTTTATGGCGCAGAAGCAATGCTTCCAACGGACATGCTCCATGATAGCCCAAGAGTGCAGGCTTATGATGACTCGGATGCCGAATGTGCACGACAGGATGCCGTCGATCTCTTAGAAGAAGAACGAGACCTTCTGCTTTAAAGATCCGCCATTTATCAGCAAGGATTGAGAAGCTACCATAGTCGGAAAATCGGGCATCGATCTTTCAAAGAAGGTGACCTAGTGCTAAGATTGGTGCAAGAAAGGAAGCACAAGTCAGCCCCAGTATGGGAGGAACCATTTGTCATTAGCAAGGCTATGAAAAATGGATCTTATTATCTTGTAGATATTCGAGACACGGAAGATGATCCCAAGCGTATGAATCGCAAAAGAAAGAGAAAGATAGATGTTGAGCTAGGAGAGACAAAAAGGCCTTGGAGCATCCAGCAGTTACGTCCCTTCTACACTTAGTTCAATTTCTATGTAAACATCTTTGAGATCATGAAATAAAGTTGTCGGAATTCATGCATTACTATTTTATCTGTTTTCATACAAAGCATAAGTCCGTTTTATCTATTTCCCAATGATCTTTCAAAATACTCAATGTTAACCCGAATTGTGCCTGGGTGCTCAGAGTTATAAAAACTGAATGCTACTCATCCTAAGGAGGCTTAAGGAAACCCATATTATGCCTGCGTGCCTGAGTTTCATACTTTTTCACAATTCCTTACTTTTTCTCTAAGTATTATCTGATTGTTTTTATGTTGGGTCACTGGAACTAGTCAGTAAAAATGCCTTTAGTATGATCCATGTTTCCGCGTTTCGACTGATTGGTTGTACCCAGTCACTTGGCATGAAGATTATGTACTATCGAGCCATTTCAAACACTAAGGACAGTTAAGACATTCAAACCAGAGAACTTAGAAGATAAAGGAATTAAAACCCGGAAAACTTGCAAAGACTTAATAGTTTAACTACAAAAGCGGAGTACTTGTTTATACAAAATAATAGATAGAATTACAATAAGTATTACATTGTAAGATCAGTAATGCTTCTATTTTCCTATCTTCTACCCAGGACCAAGCAGCTTCCTCAGGCATCCGAGTCTTCTTCTTCGCTGCTGGATTCCTCAGGAGTTGTCGGGATTTCCTCCTCGGGGTAGAAGGTGGATATGTTCACCATATTGGCGATCTTGGTGGCGTGACCTTTGATTTCATCAAAGATGTTGGTACGTTGAGCATCCGTATATCCTTGCAGGATGTCGGACGCCACGCGCCAAGATTTGGCAGATGGTGTCCTAAAGTGCCGGATTACCAGGGTGGCCTGAATGGTAATGGATCATGGTCCATTGGGCGGCCCAGTAAGCTGACGCGCAGAAGCCGGATTCTAGAAGAACCCGGACCATGGCCCACGTGGTACGGTGTCGCACCCTGGGTTTCTAGAGGATACTCCTCGCACGAACTGGAAGTCAGGTGCTTGGATTATGGGGCATAACTGCTCCCACGTCCCAGCTTCCTGGTAGGCCTGCGCTTATGCGCGACAACACAAGCCCTGCTTCCACCGTCGAAGTAAACTATCCGCTAGGAACCTAAAGGCACTACTGTCGACGTACTTCATAATCAAACACGCACGGTACGTCAACAGTTTGGTACGAATGATAACACAGAATGTCTCTAGGACACAAAAGAATGAAATAAGGACAACTGGCCTTCACTAAGGCAGAAAATATCGAATACAGTCATCCAGAGGACACATGTCCCAACATACCATCCATTACAACAGCGGAAGCAAACAAAGGGGTCTGAGTACAGACAAATCCATGGCTTAAGAAGCCTGAGAACATAAAGGAAAACGAAGCCCATCCACGAAGGTCTGGATCCTGCCCTGGTCCAGCTAACTACTCGTCTGCAGCGTCATCGAACTCCACAAAGTAGCCATCCTGGGAAGCATCGTAGTCGTAGTAGTACTCTGCGTAAACCACAGCCCCAACGGGGTCAGTACATCCAAGTACTGGCAAGCAAGACTCACAGTTCATCAAGGAGTTACCCGTCAACACAAGCATAGATGCTTGGGATCAACGGAAGAAAGGGGTGATATAAAAGTTGCTGCTGGCTGCACTAACCAACTACAGAAATATCTACAAGTCCGGCTAACAGAAAAGATAAGATCGGGGATTGTAACCAACTGAAAGATAACTTCAACCAAACCCATCCTGGATCTCGCCCCTTATCCAAAGAAGCAATCCGAGGATAACTCACACAGTTGTAATAAGGTGAATCAAGTTTTTGTGTGAATAACCTATTACTAGTCAGGTTATTAAGCATTGGGTGAAACATGATTGATAGTTATGTTGAAGTTGTCCTGAGTACTTGTTAGCCAGTACTTTCACCAAGTAATCCATAACCGCGGAAAACACGGCTTCTCGAGAAGATTATCCCTGCAGGGTTGCACCAATTTGGCCGTACACTCAAGAATAACCCGCCAGATGGGAAGCTAGCCCACCAAGCGGGGTACTCTACACAACCAACCATTCTCCGCATCAAGCCCAAAGCACCTTGGGCGCACGGCTAATCGAGCCCAGAAGAAAATGGACCCTCATAGCACTCTAAGAACGTGTCCCCCTATATGCCGACTACAAAAGTTCCACCCTGCGCTGGGCTCGCAAAAACATGCATGCGGCAAATGGAAAACACGAACTAAATGAGGCGATTTGGACGAGATGCGAATCAGGTCAAGTTGAGGGGGGCGCCCATACTCGCTTCCCAAATGCGGGTAGTGCGCTCATCATGGATCAGTAGACAAGACCCTTTTCCTATTAGGGTCGACACTAGCAGGCTCCAAAACCACTCATGGGCCTCCTGCCGGTGCCTTATCATCAAATTATTATTACCATTAGCAATTAACAGGATTGATTGATTAATAACGAGCCCCGGTACAATAATAAGATAGCAACAGTAGTAACCGACAACAGACTCGAGTAAAAGCAACCCTAAGCATGCTAGATAATAACAGGCTCAAGCAATGGCTGTAGGTATGGAGGTGGTGGCAATATCAGGGCTCAAGGTATCATGTGATGGGTTCGGAGAACAAGCAACGATACATAGGGCTAGCAATAGTAGACAAAAGATAGTATCGACAACAAGTGTGGAAAGGAACTCAATGATTCATGTGAGTGATAACTTGCCTGGCAGCTCAGCCTCGTACTGGGCTAGGTCCTGAGTTGTGGTGTCGTAAGGCTCGTCGGTACCAACGTCGTCGTCTAATCGAGAAGAAGCAAAACAACAACGAAGGAAGACGGGCAATCAATACATGGCATAGGTGCACAAACATTGGATGATGCATGTCATGTTTAATAGATGCAACAAAATAACTTGCTTGACATGGAACACAAGTTTAAATGGATTCCATATGCAAAAGTTGCATATGGAAGCCCATGCTTGGAGTTGGATTAATTGTTCTATCACTAAGCATCATGTGTAAGTGACTTAGTATGATGCATGCATGATGAGGAACAATAAGATAACAAGTTAATTGCAATTGGAATGTTAGTTAACAATTTTAGAAAAGCATTTATTAAGTTTGGAATTTGTTACTTAAACATGGCACACAAGTAGATGTTGTTATCATCAAGTTAAAGTGTGCAAAACAAATTACAAATTTTATATTTGAAAAGATTATCAAATTTTAGTTGGATTACATGTTTCACAATTTGAAATTGGACTTAGGATTAATTATTTAGGAATTAAACAATATTAAACAATTTTTAATTGAATTAAACAAGAATTAAATAGTTTAGGCAATTTAAATTATCCAAACCAGAAAACAAAATTTATATTTGAATAGAGCATTCAAAAAGGTGTGAAAAACATATTTTATTTGAATTATTTGAAAACAGTATGAATTAGTTATGAATTATTTTAAATTGCATTTGAATTATTTGAATTTGAATTTAGATTGCATTTTGAAAGTTCAAAACAGAACACAAATTGCAAATTTGGAAAGTTTATGAAATTTAGATCAAGTTTCATATAAAGTTTGTATTCATTGCATTTGTAAATTAAAAGATATTGAATTTAGAAGTTTCTATTTCAAAACTGTTATTAAAAAAAGAATTTGATTTGTGCTGAAAACATTTGTTACGCACTGGAGGTGTACACCAGCCACTGCCCTGTGGCCCCTGCGGACAGCGTGGCGTGTGCGCGTACGCGTGGCACCGAGGGAGGCTGACTGGTGGGACCGCACACCACGGAAATAAACGCAAAAATGTGTTGCGGCCTAGGGGACTCGAACCCTGCCCGCTGCGCAACGAGAGAAAGGAACAGCGCCACTGCGCTGCTGCGAAAGTTTTGACAGATAGCAGGAGGCGAACAAGATATTCTCCAGAAGGAAAGTTAACTGAACTTTTGTTCAGACAACTGAACCGAGACGCGGCGATCGCCGGCCGGCGACGAACGCGTGCAGGACTACGCGGCGGTGGTGCACTACGTTGCAAGCGAACGACCGCACGATCTACTCGGGATGCGCAAGTGACAGGAGAGGGTAGGGGTACTGGAATCCAGGCGCTCACCGGCGGGTGGCGGCAGACAGCGTCCGACGACGGCGGCGTTGTCGCGGATGGCGGGGACGGCGTGGGTGATCTCCCGTCGAGCTCCCGGGACCAAACGGTAGAGGGGACGGAGGGCTTTCGGTTCCCGTGATCGTCTAGTGGAGAGGGTGGCTACGGAGGTGGAGCCATCGGAAGGTTCAGAGGAGGGGACTCCGGTGAGGTAGCTAGCTGGGAGGAGGAGGCGACAGAGAGAAGGAAGATGGCGGCGCGGCGCGGGGAGCGAGGTCCTAGGGGCTAGGGTTCGACGCTGAACCCTAGGGCTCGCTTTATAGAGGCAGAGGGGCGCGGACGGCCGTCGGTGGCGTTCTCCTGCCGCCGTGGCAGTCCCCGATGGACGCCGTACTGCGAGGAGAAGGAGATCCTGCGAGCGCACGGATCTTGAAGCAGCCGAAGCGGTAAGTTGCTCTGCTGGGCGGGCTGGGCTGCGCGCGTTAGTGCTTAGGTGGGCTTGGGCCAGCTAGCTGCCGCGCGCGCAGCGAGTTGGCTTGCTTTTATTCTTTTCTGTTTTATTATTTTTTTTGCTGAAATGGTTTTGGAAGAAAGTTGTTAAGGCTTTATTTGAGAAAAATTCTGAAAAAATTAAGTTAAGCTATTTAGACAATTAGAAACCACACTGTAAACTTGGATTTCAAAAATTTGAATTTAAAATTATAGTTGGTGTTTGAATTCAAATAAGGGAGATTTGAGTTAAATAAAATCTTGATAAAACATGTATAAAAAAATAGGGTTACCCCTAGGGTTTTAGAATGGTTTGGAGGGAAGAAATGTTTGTGATTTTTATGGTTCCCACAAGGTACTGATTTGAACTTGGTTTGGGAATTTAAAAGGTGATTTTAGAATTATTGATTGAATTATTGGTTGGATTTAAAGCAACAATTTTATAAGTGCAAACAAGGAATAAAAGGGTTGTTTTTATTTGTTATTTTGGTTCCAAAAGTTGTAACAGAACAAGTATGAAACCATGTTTGAAAAAGGTTTGAATTTGAGTTGTGAAAACAGGACAAAACAGATGGAAAACAAATGCAAACAATAAGTAAACATGATGACATGATGCATTGCTTGAAATAAAACAAAGGACAAAGCATTCTAGGGGTATTTTCATACTTGGGATGTTACAAAACGCCCCCCCTTGAAGGAATCGCGCCCCGAGATTCCCTACTGAGAAATGAACAGGTCCGGATACTTCTTGCGAAGATCCTCTTCGGTCTCCCATGTTGCCTCTTTATCAGAATGATGCGACCATTGGACTTTCAAGAACTTGGTGCTCTTGTTGCGAGTCTTACGCTCGGTCTCATCGAGAATACGAATAGGGTGCTCCTCATAAGATAGATCATCTTGCAGCTCAATGGAATCATGATCAACTGCACGATCTGGATCTTTGAAACACTTCTTGAGTTGTGACACGTGGAACACATCGTGCACTTTGGAAAGTTTTTCTGGAAGTTCAAGACGATAAGCATTCTCTGCACGTCTTGAGAGGATGTTGAAAGGGCCAATGTATCTTGGTGCAAGCTTTCCTTTCACACCAAAACGATGAGTGCCTCTGAGGGGAGTTACACGGAGATATGCCTTATCACCAGGTGCATAGACCATATCCCTGTGCTTGCTATCATAATAGCTCTTCTGACGAGACTGAGCAATCCTGAGATTGTCACGAATGATACGAACTTTCTCCTCGGCTTCCTTAACAATGTCAGGGCCTAAAAGTGAACGTTCACCAGCTCCAGACCAATTGATTGGACTCCTGCATCTGCGACCATACAGTGCCTCAAATGGTGCCATGCCTAGGCTTGCCTGGTAGCTGTTGTTGTAGGAGAATTCAGCATATGTAAGGCAATCCTCCCATTTCATGCCAAAGGAGAGACCACATGCTCTGAGCATATCCTCGAGAATCTGATTGACTCTTTCGACTTGCCCCTGAGACTGAGGGTGATAAGCTGTGCTGAACAGAAGTTTAGTGCCCAATGCTTCTTGAAAGCTCTTCCAGAAATGAGAAGTGAAGATACTTCCACGGTCTGAGCTTATTTCCAATGGAACACCATGAAGGGGAACAACCTTTGCTGTGTAGAGCTCTGCTAACTGGCTAGCTGAGATAGTTTCCTTTACAGCATAGAAGTGAGCAACCTTAGTGAGACGATCAATAACAACGAAGATTGCATCGTTGCCCTTTTTGGACTTTGGAAACCCAGTAACGAAGTCCATTTCAATCATGTCCCACTTCCACTCAGGAATTTTCAGAGGTTGGAGTAGACCTGCTGTCTTCTGATGGACTGCTTTAACACGTTGACAAACGTCGCATTCAGAAACGTATTGAGCAATTTCACGTTTCATGCCAGGCCACCAATACAGAGTCTTGAGATCCTGGTACATCTTTGTACTTCCAGGGTGAATGGATAGAGGAGTTTCATGAGCCTCCTTGAGAATGATATCCTTGAGACTTTGAATCTGAGGGACTGCAATGCGTCCTTCGAAGAACACAGTTCCTTTGTCATCAATTGAGAAGGACTTGAACTTATCATTGCCCTCCTTGATGTGATCCACAATCTTCTTGATTTCATTATCACGAAGTTGTTCAGAACGAATCTTGTCCTCGAGAGTTGGACTGGCTGTCAAGCTAGCAAGGTATCCTTCCGGAACAAGACCAAGGTTCAGCTTCTGGAATTCTTCATGAAGTGGAGGTTGGCTCTCCCTGATCATGAGATTATTGCAATAGGATTTGCGACTGAGAGCATCGGCCATAACATTAGCCTTGCCTGGAGTGTAAGAAATGGTGAGATCAAAGTCTTTAATCTTCTCAATCCATCTCCTTTGCCTGAGGTTCAGATCTGGCTGAGTGAAGATGTATTTCAGACTCTTGTGATCGGAAAAGATTTCAGTTTTGTTACCCAACAAGTATTGTCTCCATTTCTTGAGGGCAAACACAACTGCTGCAAGTTCAAGATCATGAGTAGGATAGTTTTGCTCATGTGGGTTCAACTGACGAGAAGCATAGGCCACAACTTGACGTTCTTGCATAAGAACTGCTCCTAAGCCTTGGAGAGATGCATCACAGAATATCTGGAAAGGTTTGGTAGTGTCGGGGCCAACTAGAACAGGTGTGGAAGTGAGTTTAGTCTTCAGGAGGTTGAAACTCTCATCACATTGTGGAGTCCAAACGAACTTTTTGTCCTTCTTTGTGAGATCAGTGAGAGGTTTAGCAATCTTGGAAAAGTTTTGGACGAAACGACGGCAATAGCTAGCCAAGCCAAGAAAGCTTCTAACTTGCTTCACCGTCTTAGGGGGTTTCCAATCAACAATTGCCTTAACCTTTTCAGGGTCAATGGCAATGCCTTTGGCAGAGATGATATGACCAAGATATGCAACTTCTGGAATCCAGAACTCACATTTGGAAAACTTGGCATACAGACGATGCTCGCGAAGTTTCATGAGAGTGAGACGAAGGTGTTCTCCATGCTCTTCCTCGGATTTTGAGTAGACTAGAATATCATCAAGATATACCACAACGAACTTGTCGAGGTATTCATGGAAGACAGAATTCATGAGTCTTGAGAAAGTTGCCGGTGCATTGGTGAGACCAAAGGACATGACGGTGTATTCATATAGACCGTACCTTGTGGTAAAAGCTGTCTTAGGAATATCTTCCTTTCTGATCTTTATCTGATGGTAACCCATCCTCAAATCCAACTTTGAGAATATTGAGGCTCCAGCAAGTTGATCAAAAAGATCATCGATACGAGGAAGTGGATACTTGTTCTTGATGGTTTTCTCGTTGAGAGGACGATAGTCAACCACGAGTCTCTTAGTTTGATCCTTCTTGGCAACAAACAGAGTTGGGCAACCCCAAGCGGAGGAACTAGGCTGAATGAAACCTTTGTCCATATACATATCGATTTGCTCCTTCAACAATTTCAGTTCAGGAGGAGCTATCTTGTATGGATGCTTAGAGATTGGAGCAGTACCTGGCTCAAGCTCGATCACGAACTCAACTGCTCTGTCCGGAGGCATCCCTGGCAACTCTTCTGGAAAGACGTCAGGGAATTCACAAACCACCGGAACATTTTCAATTGCCGGAAGGGGTTTGGCATCAAGGCTGAACAGCTGAGCAGAAGTTGTTCCATATGGAGAATAGACTATCTGGCCTGAAGTGTGGGAGAGAGTTATTGACTTTTGAGCACAGTCAATTTTAGCTTTGTGGGTCTTCAACCAATCCATACCCAGAATGACATCAATGTCAGAATTTCCCAGCAACATGAGTGAAGCAAGGAATACACGACCTCCAATTAGGATCTCATTGTCCATGCTTATCTTGGAAGTCAACATTTGCGGTCCCGGAGAGTGAACAGTCATTTGATTGCTTAGCGGAACCAGAACTAGGTTGTATGCTTTTGCAAAAATCTTTGACACAAATGAATGCGATGCTCCAGTATCAAACAACACTTTAGCTGGAATAGAGTTTACGGGTAATATACCGAGAACGACGTCAGCAGCCTCTTCGGCTTTGTCGGCCTTGATATGGTTCACCCTCGCGTTCCTCCCGACAGGCCTATTGTTGGAGTTGAAGGCTTTAGCCGGAGGAGCACGAACCATAGCCTGGTTGGTGTTGGGGCGAGGAGGTAGGGGTAGCTGCTTCTGAGTGCACTTGTCAGCATAGTGTCCAGTATCCTTGCACTTGTAGCAAGTGACGATGCGAGAAGGACCCGGCCTTGGCTGCCCCATTGGAAACCTCTGACCCTGCATCTGAGATGGGTTGGGTGGGCGGGGACCAAAGCCTGGAGAAGCTTGGGCATTTGGAGCCCGAGTGACAGCACCATTTGGCACCCAGATGCGGCGCTTCTGCGGAGGGGTGGTCATGTTGGAGGAGGAACCACCCTCACGCGAGTGCTTGCGCGACTCTTCGAACGCCTTGCGCCCATTCTCCTCATTGAGCGCGGTGTTCACAAGTTCGACGAAGTCCTTGCACTTGATGTTGGTGAGAGCGTACTTCAGTTCCGGGTTAAAACCTCGGCGGAACCTCGCCATCTTCTTGGCTTCGGTGGACACTTCGTCACCAGCGTACCGAGCGAGACGATTGAACTCGTTCTGGTAGCCGAGAACGTCCAGCTTGCCCTGTCTGAGAGAGCAGAATTCCTCACGCATCTTTTCCATGAGACCATCCGGGATGTGGTGCTTCAGGAAGGCATCTCTGAAACATCCCCAGTTGATAGGAAAGCCAGCCCTCATGGCCTGGTAGTTCTCCCACCAAGTAGCTGCCTGACCCTTCAGTAGGTAGGTGGCGTACTTGACCTTATCCTCTTCAGCAACATGAGCTATCTCCAGAGCTCTTGCCACGTCACGGATCCAGTCATCAGCATCCAGGGGCTCACGTGTTGCCACGAAAGCTTTTGGGCCCAAGCTGAGGAAGTCCTTGATGGTGACCCTTGGAGCATTCTGGTTGTGTTGCTGGTTAGCCTGGATCTGGGCCATCTGTGTCACCACTTGGGTCATCTGAGCCAACAGCTCCCCCATTGGTGGTGGCGGAGGCGGGTTGTTCCTGGTTGGAGGCATCCTGAACAGAAATTCATTTTAGCACAACAACAGAAAAGGATAGACTTGGTAACCGAAAGATAGATTATTCCGACGCATGAATAGATAACCAACAGGTACATCATCACATGTTCAAATACATCAGAATATCCAACAGACCAAATACATGGTTCGAAAACGAAAGGATAAACTAGACACAGCTAGTACTGGATACAACGGTACTCCCATGCTCATCACGCAGGACGGCGGTGAGTAGTACGACGAGAGATACGGTGAGGAGGAATCCCTCGGAAGTAGGTATCACGACGATCCATGTAGATAGGAACTGCTCTGAGAGCAACTCTCGGTGTGGTAAAGTGGAAAGCGTCGTATCCCTGTGCTCCATAGCGGGGAATCCCTGTGTAACCAGCTCCGAGGTCGAGAAGTGGGCCTCTGATCGGCTCGTAACCTCCAGCATCTGGCAACGGAAGACCAGCTAGCTGAACGACACGTGCGAAGCGCTCGTCTCCAACAAAGTCTGTGGTGTACGTCGCCAGACGAGTGAGAGCAAGGCGGAGCTGCTCCCTGACTGAGGCTAACTCCTGAGAAAGTGCGGAAGCAACGGCATCACTGTGACTAGCGAACTGGGCAGTGACCTGGAGCCTGGAGCTATCAGTCTCGTAGGTATCCATGTCACGGTGGATAGTGAAGTGAGCTCCTGCTGCCGTGATGTAACCACGGGGGATGTGACGAAAACTGGACTTATCAAACCCCCAGTAGTCAGCACGGAGAACGGTGACACTCACGTACGCTGCCTGCTGCACTGCCATATCCACGGTGGACCCTACTGCCTCGTACTGGTGTGCAATGCTCCTGCCATCATCCGACAGAATGTAGACGATAGCCCGGTAGCAAGTCTGGTCACACTCTCGCTGGTGCTCGTAGACCTGGTACTCTGGTGCCCAATGGAACCCCAGAAAGGTAACCATGTCTCTCAGCAACTCCGGAAAACCGGCGGTGCTCTCACAGCGAGTCATGCGAACCACCTGCGGATAGTAGTTGAGACCCATCTGCAGATTGTTTGGAAGGTTTTGATTAGACTCCGGTAGACGAAAAAGGATGTGGAAAACAACAACAAGATTCAACGGACGGAAAGGATGTTGAAAAGAACATGATATTGAAGCAACATCGGGAAAACGAGACCAAAAGTCCTGAGGTACTACAGATAACCCAACACACGTGAAATCCTAACTTGAAAGTTTAGGTGAGAACAGAAAACAACGTTGCACTTCCTTACCAGAAAAGGGTGGGTGGGTGGGGAAAGAAGAAAAATGGCAGAATTCCTACTCTCACGTTTCATTTTTCCTGTATAGCTATAAAATAGTTTCTAGACTCAACTGCGACCAGTAAAAAGGGATCCTACAGGCAGACAGGCTCTGATACCATTTGTCGCACCCTGGGTTTCTAGAGGATACTCCTCGCACGAACTGGAAGTCAGGTGCTTGGATTATGGGGCATAACTGCTCCCACGTCCCAGCTTCCTGGTAGGCCTGCGCTTATGCGCGACAACACAAGCCCTGCTTCCACCGTCGAAGTAAACTATCCGCTAGGAACCTAAAGGCACTACTGTCGACGTACTTCATAATCAAACACGCACGGTACGTCAACAGTTTGGTACGAATGATAACACAGAATGTCTCTAGGACACAAAAGAATGAAATAAGGACAACTGGCCTTCACTAAGGCAGAAAATATCGAATACAGTCATCCAGAGGACACATGTCCCAACATACCATCCATTACAACAGCGGAAGCAAACAAAGGGGTCTGAGTACAGACAAATCCATGGCTTAAGAAGCCTGAGAACATAAAGGAAAACGAAGCCCATCCACGAAGGTCTGGATCCTGCCCTGGTCCAGCTAACTACTCGTCTGCAGCGTCATCGAACTCCACAAAGTAGCCATCCTGGGAAGCATCGTAGTCGTAGTAGTACTCTGCGTAAACCACAGCCCCAACGGGGTCAGTACATCCAAGTACTGGCAAGCAAGACTCACAGTTCATCAAGGAGTTACCCGTCAACACAAGCATAGATGCTTGGGATCAACGGAAGAAAGGGGTGATATAAAAGTTGCTGCTGGCTGCACTAACCAACTACAGAAATATCTACAAGTCCGGCTAACAGAAAAGATAAGATCGGGGATTGTAACCAACTGAAAGATAACTTCAACCAAACCCATCCTGGATCTCGCCCCTTATCCAAAGAAGCAATCCGAGGATAACTCACACAGTTGTAATAAGGTGAATCAAGTTTTTGTGTGAATAACCTATTACTAGTCAGGTTATTAAGCATTGGGTGAAACATGATTGATAGTTATGTTGAAGTTGTCCTGAGTACTTGTTAGCCAGTACTTTCACCAAGTAATCCATAACCGCGGAAAACACGGCTTCTCGAGAAGATTATCCCTGCAGGGTTGCACCAATTTGGCCGTACACTCAAGAATAACCCGCCAGATGGGAAGCTAGCCCACCAAGCGGGGTACTCTACACAACCAACCATTCTCCGCATCAAGCCCAAAGCACCTTGGGCGCACGGCTAATCGAGCCCAGAAGAAAATGGACCCTCATAGCACTCTAAGAACGTGTCCCCCTATATGCCGACTACAAAAGTTCCACCCTGCGCTGGGCTCGCAAAAACATGCATGCGGCAAATGGAAAACACGAACTAAATGAGGCGATTTGGACGAGATGCGAATCAGGTCAAGTTGAGGGGGGCGCCCATACTCGCTTCCCAAATGCGGGTAGTGCGCTCATCATGGATCAGTAGACAAGACCCTTTTCCTATTAGGGTCGACACTAGCAGGCTCCAAAACCACTCATGGGCCTCCTGCCGGTGCCTTATCATCAAATTATTATTACCATTAGCAATTAACAGGATTGATTGATTAATAACGAGCCCCGGTACAATAATAAGATAGCAACAGTAGTAACCGACAACAGACTCGAGTAAAAGCAACCCTAAGCATGCTAGATAATAACAGGCTCAAGCAATGGCTGTAGGTATGGAGGTGGTGGCAATATCAGGGCTCAAGGTATCATGTGATGGGTTCGGAGAACAAGCAACGATACATAGGGCTAGCAATAGTAGACAAAAGATAGTATCGACAACAAGTGTGGAAAGGAACTCAATGATTCATGTGAGTGATAACTTGCCTGGCAGCTCAGCCTCGTACTGGGCTAGGTCCTGAGTTGTGGTGTCGTAAGGCTCGTCGGTACCAACGTCGTCGTCTAATCGAGAAGAAGCAAAACAACAACGAAGGAAGACGGGCAATCAATACATGGCATAGGTGCACAAACATTGGATGATGCATGTCATGTTTAATAGATGCAACAAAATAACTTGCTTGACATGGAACACAAGTTTAAATGGATTCCATATGCAAAAGTTGCATATGGAAGCCCATGCTTGGAGTTGGATTAATTGTTCTATCACTAAGCATCATGTGTAAGTGACTTAGTATGATGCATGCATGATGAGGAACAATAAGATAACAAGTTAATTGCAATTGGAATGTTAGTTAACAATTTTAGAAAAGCATTTATTAAGTTTGGAATTTGTTACTTAAACATGGCACACAAGTAGATGTTGTTATCATCAAGTTAAAGTGTGCAAAACAAATTACAAATTTTATATTTGAAAAGATTATCAAATTTTAGTTGGATTACATGTTTCACAATTTGAAATTGGACTTAGGATTAATTATTTAGGAATTAAACAATATTAAACAATTTTTAATTGAATTAAACAAGAATTAAATAGTTTAGGCAATTTAAATTATCCAAACCAGAAAACAAAATTTATATTTGAATAGAGCATTCAAAAAGGTGTGAAAAACATATTTTATTTGAATTATTTGAAAACAGTATGAATTAGTTATGAATTATTTTAAATTGCATTTGAATTATTTGAATTTGAATTTAGATTGCATTTTGAAAGTTCAAAACAGAACACAAATTGCAAATTTGGAAAGTTTATGAAATTTAGATCAAGTTTCATATAAAGTTTGTATTCATTGCATTTGTAAATTAAAAGATATTGAATTTAGAAGTTTCTATTTCAAAACTGTTATTAAAAAAAGAATTTGATTTGTGCTGAAAACATTTGTTACGCACTGGAGGTGTACACCAGCCACTGCCCTGTGGCCCCTGCGGACAGCGTGGCGTGTGCGCGTACGCGTGGCACCGAGGGAGGCTGACTGGTGGGACCGCACACCACGGAAATAAACGCAAAAATGTGTTGCGGCCTAGGGGACTCGAACCCTGCCCGCTGCGCAACGAGAGAAAGGAACAGCGCCACTGCGCTGCTGCGAAAGTTTTGACAGATAGCAGGAGGCGAACAAGATATTCTCCAGAAGGAAAGTTAACTGAACTTTTGTTCAGACAACTGAACCGAGACGCGGCGATCGCCGGCCGGCGACGAACGCGTGCAGGACTACGCGGCGGTGGTGCACTACGTTGCAAGCGAACGACCGCACGATCTACTCGGGATGCGCAAGTGACAGGAGAGGGTAGGGGTACTGGAATCCAGGCGCTCACCGGCGGGTGGCGGCAGACAGCGTCCGACGACGGCGGCGTTGTCGCGGATGGCGGGGACGGCGTGGGTGATCTCCCGTCGAGCTCCCGGGACCAAACGGTAGAGGGGACGGAGGGCTTTCGGTTCCCGTGATCGTCTAGTGGAGAGGGTGGCTACGGAGGTGGAGCCATCGGAAGGTTCAGAGGAGGGGACTCCGGTGAGGTAGCTAGCTGGGAGGAGGAGGCGACAGAGAGAAGGAAGATGGCGGCGCGGCGCGGGGAGCGAGGTCCTAGGGGCTAGGGTTCGACGCTGAACCCTAGGGCTCGCTTTATAGAGGCAGAGGGGCGCGGACGGCCGTCGGTGGCGTTCTCCTGCCGCCGTGGCAGTCCCCGATGGACGCCGTACTGCGAGGAGAAGGAGATCCTGCGAGCGCACGGATCTTGAAGCAGCCGAAGCGGTAAGTTGCTCTGCTGGGCGGGCTGGGCTGCGCGCGTTAGTGCTTAGGTGGGCTTGGGCCAGCTAGCTGCCGCGCGCGCAGCGAGTTGGCTTGCTTTTATTCTTTTCTGTTTTATTATTTTTTTTGCTGAAATGGTTTTGGAAGAAAGTTGTTAAGGCTTTATTTGAGAAAAATTCTGAAAAAATTAAGTTAAGCTATTTAGACAATTAGAAACCACACTGTAAACTTGGATTTCAAAAATTTGAATTTAAAATTATAGTTGGTGTTTGAATTCAAATAAGGGAGATTTGAGTTAAATAAAATCTTGATAAAACATGTATAAAAAAATAGGGTTACCCCTAGGGTTTTAGAATGGTTTGGCGGGAAGAAATGTTTGTGATTTTTATGGTTCCCACAAGGTACTGATTTGAACTTGGTTTGGGAATTTAAAAGGTGATTTTAGAATTATTGATTGAATTATTGGTTGGATTTAAAGCAACAATTTTATAAGTGCAAACAAGGAATAAAAGGGTTGTTTTTATTTGTTATTTTGGTTCCAAAAGTTGTAACAGAACAAGTATGAAACCATGTTTGAAAAAGGTTTGAATTTGAGTTGTGAAAACAGGACAAAACAGATGGAAAACAAATGCAAACAATAAGTAAACATGATGACATGATGCATTGCTTGAAATAAAACAAAGGACAAAGCATTCTAGGGGTATTTTCATACTTGGGATGTTACATACGGCTTGGAGTAGAAGACGGATTCTTTCCTTCCAAGTCAGAACATACCGTAGTCTTCTAGGTTTCCTATTCTGTAAGCCCTAACCCGGCTATTATATAAAGCCGGGCGGGAGGTAAGAGAAAAAGAAGAACAAGCTAGAAGCTAACTCGCCGAGAGGTTGATCCTTGTCGAGTAGCTAAACCTAACTCACATTGTACTTTGTATACTTCAGGCTTCAGCCCTGATTAGTGAGATTGCAGGAGTAGGAACGCCGCCTAGTTGCGACGTACCGAACCTGGGTAAAACCCTGGTGGCATTGTTCGTCATACGACCACGTCCCCCCACATCTCTATCGGTAGTCTCATGGCACCCCCGTCTATGAAATCTACTACGATGTCTCGCCAGTTGGCGCCCACCATGGGGCCAGCGACATCAGGCGTTATGTTTCGATCGGGGATACTCGGCGGAATTGGCAGTACCTAACTGTCGGAAGTCTGGAATTCGACAATGACGTCGGGCGCTTCCTCGACAATGGATTGTACATGCCAGCACGGAATCATCTGGTAAGTTCCTGTGTTTTACCGATTGGATCTGCAAACATCTTCATCGGATTAACTGTAGAGGCAATGGGATTCTGTGGTGGAAGCAAATTTATCCCACCCGCCCTATACCCAGTCGAAGAATACTGTGACGCCGGATTTTGCTCAGATCGACGATATTATGTTGAATCGCACTTTATCGGTATGGTGCAATCCGAGATCGCCGAAAACACGGATGAAAACAATCCCGTGGAAGAGGTAGAAAACAACAATCCCACGATAGAGGTGGAAGATCCGACATCCGTTAGTATGACGACGAACTCGTCAACTGACTCCGTGTTAGCCGCTATCGAGGTGATATTGGAATCAGAACCCAGATCAGATGAGTTCGACTCCGAAGACGAAGATGTATACGCTTTCGAAAGAAATGTCAAATCCTTTCAAGAGGGATTCCACGAAGTACTGATGGCAAAACCGGCTGAAAACACGGATGCCGAAAGTCAGGAAAGCCCTAGAACACCTCCGCCAGATGAGGAAAGAGAGAAGGGGGAAACCACTCCAACATACCCGGATGTCAAGGAATTGACAGAGGACGAACCTGGTAAAAAACCTCCCTCTTCCAAGAAAAAACACAAAGTGTCCAAGAAACTCCAGTACAAGCTCCAGAAGAAAAAATTGGCTGATCCAGCCAACGAAAACCTGGAGGCAGGAGGAGGAAGTGGAGTTAAGCATGCGGAGAAGAAAACAAAGGAAATCTCTGTTCCGCCAATGTCAGAACAGGACGAACAGGATTTACTTCAAACACCATTGTGACCTCACGAACCCCCCGAAGTGCTGGAAGCCAGGAGACAAGCTCTCCAACGGCAACAGCAACATCTATTCAGAACTCGGGAACATATCCAAAAAAACAAGCTGACATTAAGTTAAAGCAGGAAGAAATTGAGGAGTACGAGAGAAGGAATAGATCTGGCATTAAACCTACACGGTTACCCGGAATCGCAAGACCGGAAGTACTGCCGCCAAAGGAACGGTTTGAAAACCCTGCCTGGCAAAAGCAAGTAAACGGCACAGATGCTAGGGGCGAACCTATATACAAAACCGCGGCAGAAAACGCGAAGGCCGCGTTCGCCATCCTCAACAACGATATGTACTCCAGTGGCGAAAAACTTCAAGGGGTGTATGCTTTCTTAGGAAACGCATTGCAACAGCAATAGCGAGGGCAAGCAAGATCAGGGAATGCAAAACAGCTACATGCGCCGCTGGAACACCTGGACCTGAAGAACATGGAGATTCAAGCAATTCAAAAGAGAAGAAAGCAGATCCGAGAAAGGACAAGAAAAGCCCGATAACAAGGATGCAGCATTTAGAACAGGATCCCATCTGCCGAAAGATGGAATTAATCCCCGAGATCGGGAAGAAAAAAACCGGAAGGACGGAAAAGCAATGCCGCCTCCGAGACACCCTACTGAAAAAGCCGGAAGACACGATATTCCTCATAGGCGTGAGAGATCCCGTGCGCCCCCCTGGAATAAGGAAAGACACATGAGTACAACTTCACCTTATCCCAAAGGGCACGATAACGGAGGAAATAGAGACAATCCCGGAAAAGCGCGTTCGCGCAACAATGGAAAAGAAAGGAGTAGATCCCCTTCTATCCATTCAGCCGGTAGATACTCCGCACACATCGATAGAGCGGAAAGAGATGGCCTATACTTTGGACCTAAGTGTTTCAATGAAAGGATCCGATGAATAACTCTACATTCTGGCTTCGCCAAAGTTGGCCCAACATATCAAAAATATACCGGCAGCACAAACCCGGATACCTGGCTCTCAGACTATTATACAGCCGTCCAGATTAACAATGGGACAGACCTTGAGGTAGTAAAATTCCTCCCCCTTATGTTACTGGATGGAGGCAGAGATTGGATCAACGGGCTTCCATCAAAGACTGTCGACAACTGGGATTATATGGCTAGAGTTTTTATTCAGCATTTTCGGGGAACGTACAAACGCCCCAACAGCATCAACCAGTTAAAACGTTTGAAGATGAGCCATACGTGGACTTTATCTCAAGGTGGACTGCAATGAAGAACGGTTGTTCTCGAGTAACTGACGTACAAGCAATGCATGCTTTCGTCAATGGTTTAAAACCCAGACTCGTATAGTTCATGATCGGTTCAAAAAAGCATAAAGATCTCGGATCTATGCTTACAGCCGCAAATGAACATGCAGCGGCCGAAGACGACATCAGAGCGAGAGGTGGAAATATCGACACTTTGATTCAAGCCAAAAAGACCCCTTGTCCTGAGAAAAAAGCAACTCCATAAGCACAGCAAAAGCCCAAAGAAGTTAATATAGCCTTTGGAAGAGAAAATGGGAGCAAATGGAAAGGACGAATCACAAAACCGATCAACTACACAAAAGAAGAGTGGGAAAGAATAAAGTCAGAAAACTGTGTCCACCATTCGCAATTTGGTAAACACACTCATACGAACGCACAATGCCGGCTTAACAAGCATATGAAAGGCAGTGCAGGATCCGGAAGCAAAGGGAAAAATTCCAAGAGGAAATTTTCCAAGCAAAAGCCAGAAGCTGAAAAAGAAGACAGTGAATCGGACACTGATGAAAAAAATCCAGGAACAACAGCGAAAAGGCGAGCCTAAGTTTCCGAGAGTTGATGGAGAATGCAACTTAACTTTCCTGGCAACTCCCTCAGCAAAGGTGGCAAAGAGAACAGTTCGAGAAATAAACCCGGTTGTCCCACAAACCCCAAATTTTTTGAAGTACTCAAATACACCAATAACCTGAGATCAGTATGATCATCCCGGAAATATCCCAGAACCCAGCACACAAGGTCTAGTTGTAAGTCCTATTGTTCAAAACACTAGGCTAAAAAGAGTGTTGATGTATGGAGGATCCAGCATTAACATAATGTACCTGGATACATTGAAGCATCTGCGAATCTCCGAGACCCAGCTCAATCACAGCAACATACGTTTTCACGGCATCGTCCCTGGCAGGCAAGCACGATCCCTAGGAGAAATTTCCCTAGAAGTAACCTTCGGAGAGAAAGAACATTTCCTGCAGAAAAAAGTATCCTTCGAGGTTGTGCCGTTCGAAAGCGTGTATCACGCAAGACTCGGACATCCAGCTTTCGCCAAGTTCATGGCAACATCATGTTTTATCTATAACAAGCTGAAGATGCGAGGGCCAAAAGGAGGAGTAATCACCATAAAGGGAGACTTCAAGTTGGCCAACGAGCTGGAAAAAGAAAACGCCCTTTGCGCAGAAAAGGTGATAGCAAAGGAAGAACCGAAGGAGCTGGCAAAAGAAGTATCGCCGACAGAAATGCCGGTAGGAAAAGAAAGCCAGAAGCCGACAGACAACTTCAAATCTTCCGAGAATACAAGACATGTTATACTAGACCCCGAAGATCCGACAAAGTTTGTCGTAGTGGGAACTAGCATGACCGACAAATAGGAAAGCGAGCTCATCAAGTTCCTCCATGAGAACTGGGATATTTTTGCATGGTGTCCGCGGACATGCCAGGCGTACCCAGGGAACTTGCTGAGCACCAACTCAAGGTAATTCCAGGATCTAAACCCGTCAAACAAGGTCTCCGTCGATTCGACGAAAGAAGATGGAAGGCTACTGGCAAGGAAATTATCCGGCTATTAGCAGCTGACTTTATCCGGGAAGTTATACATACTGAATGGTCTGCAAACCCAGTATTAGTCACGAAGAAAGATAGTACTGTTCTTAGAATGTGTATAGATTACACCGGCCTAAACAAATTGTGTCCAAAAGATAGATTTGTGTTACCGCGAATCGATGAAATAATAGATGCCACTGCTGGCTCTGAGCTTTTATGCTTTTTGGACGCTTATTCTGGGTACCATCAAATACGTATGAAGGAAGAGGACCAAATCAAAACCTCCTTCACTTTTGGCCTGAAGAACGCAAGTGCAACTTACCAGCGTTGCATGCAATGATGTTTCCATAGTCAGATTGGCAAAAATGTTCACGTTTACGGGGACGACATTGCCGTCGTTTCCAAGGAAAAGGACACGCTCCTTGAAGATTTGCGAGAAACCTTTGAAATTTTGCGCACTTATAAAATGAAGTTGAATCCATTGAAGTGCGTATTCGGGGTTCCCTCAGGAAAACTTCTGGGTTTCATCGTTTCTCACAGAAGAATAGAAGTAAACCCGGAAAAGATCAAGGCAATCCTAAACATCTCAAGGCCTACGTGCTTAAAAGATGTACAAATATTAATGGGTTCTGCAGCTGCCGTCAGCAGGTTTATAATCCGGCTAGGAGACAAAGCTCTGCCATTATACAAAGTGTTGAAGAAATCCGACAAATTTGAATGGACAGAAGAAGCGGACAAAGCATTAACCCAGTTAAAAGAAACCTTGATGAAAGCTCCGATTTTGGCATCGCCAAAAGACGAAGAACCCATGTTACTGTACCTCACAGCAACAAATAGGGTTATCAGTGCGCTGATAGTTGTGGAAAGACGGAAAGTCGAGCAAACCATACCAGATCAACATCCGGTGTATTATGTAAGTGAAGTTTTTTCTGAGTCCAAGCAAAGATACCCGCACTATCGAAAACTGGCATATGGCGTATTTTTCGCATCTCGAAAACTCCGTCATTACTTCCTAGGACATTCCATAACAGTGGTATGCAAAGCACCACTAGGGGATATAATCAACAATGCGGATGAACGGGCTAAGTAGCCAAATGGGGCATCGAGTTGGCTGCATTCGACATTAAGTACCAACCCCGGACGGCAATAAAATCCCAGGTGCTGGCAGATTTCATCGCTGATTGGACAGAAGCAATGGAAAACACACCAATGCCGGAGTCGGAATACTGGGTTATGCACTTTGATGGATCCAAGATGAAGGAAGGTGCTAGAGCTGGTGTCGTCCTAAAATCCCCAAAAGGATACACAATTGAGTATGTATTACAAATACACATCAACGCCAGCAATAATGTGGCAGAAGGTGGAGACGTTGACCATGGTGGCGATCTTGGTGGGTGACCTTTGATGTCTTCAAAGATGCTGGCCCGCTGCACCTCCATGTATCCTTGCGGGATGTCGGACCCCACGCGCCAAGATTTGGCGTCAGGGTAGTGCATGCGCATGAGCCCTAGAGCCATGCGCGCACCACCACGCGCCGCGGAGCGTAGAATGGACTCCCGGGACTCCGCCACCTCCACGATGGCTTCCGAAAGTTTTGCAACTTCCGAGAACTCCCCAGACCTGGAAGGAAGGCATTTGTTGACCAGCAATATCCCCGCAGCCTTGATTGCGATGAATACCTTCCCAAAAGCTCGGATTTTCTCAATCCGAGTAAGCTAGGGGCTATCTCCTGTTTTAGTAAAACACAAAAAGTGTTAGAAAAAACAGAGAAAGATGTAAACATGGGAGATCCGGTAAAAGGTAAAGTACTTACCGACAATTTTTCCATCTCGGCACCCTCCTCCAAGCGCTGGTTCAAGGAATTCTCCAAATCTCAGATGGTGTCCTTGTCCTTGGCTGCTTGGCTGGCCTCCAGGTCCTGCCGCAACTTCATAGTGAGCTTGTGAAGTTCCAGGTTTTCTCGGCGGAGGTTTTCGGCATTGCCGGCATCCTCAGCAATTTGTTTGCCTTTCGCCAAAGAAGCTGAAAAGCAAGTAAAAAAGATGAGTTAGAAAACTCGGAAAAATTACTTAGGAAAATTTACATAGCTAGAAGCAGAGAAATATATTACCTGACGATTCCTTCAGCTGCTGCTGAGTGGATGCCTGTTCTGCTTCCTTACCCTCAAGAATCGAAAGAAGGGATTTCACCTCCTTGTTCTTGATGGTAAGTTTGTTGAAAACTTCCATGTTTATGTTTTTAGCGGTTTGCTGAAACACGGAAAAGAGGCAAAAAATGCTTAAGTTAAAAACAAGCATAAAAGTGGAAAAAGCATTAAGGCAAAAGTATGCATTTGGCATATTGCTTGGGGGCTAGAGATATTACCTGGCTCATCCGCTGCAAACCTGACCAGGTTTCGTTGAACTCTTTTGCAAACTCTGCAAAAAGAATCCCAACATGGTGAAGGCCGTCCTGAATGACCTGCCGAGGTGAAAATACGAAGTTATTCCTTACAATTAATCCACCTTGCGGCCAAGGTCGGATCAGAGGAGCAGGAGCGAAGAACTTGGTAGCCCATGGACGAATATACCCGAGTTCGTCGAAGGGTTCCTCCTTTACCTTGAATTCTCTGTTGAAAGTGGGAATGGGTTCCTTCTCAGGTATACGAGAAGGACCACCCATATCCGGCTCCGCCCTTTCCCTCGCATCCGTCTCGGATGCAATGGGCGGGCTGGTCGGCAGTGGGTACTCCTCTGGCTTTGCAGACTGATTTTCTCCCCCAAGAGTAACTAGGGTAGGGGGAGCTACAGCAGGAGATGGCGCTCCCTTGCCGACAGTGGCCTTATGCTTCTTCAGCTTCTTTGACTTCAAAGAAGTTGGAGCAAGGCCAAAAGGGAAAGGAAGAAGAAGAAAATCCGAGAAATCAATATTCCGAGAAACCAAACCAACTTATGCAATAAAAAGCAGGCAAATGTACAAAATACCCAGAGAATTACCTGGATGTAACGACGGGAACCCCGTCAAGATCTACCACCTCTTCAGTGGTTGCTGGCCTTTTGCGCTTCCGACCACCGTAAAAGTTGGAATGAAGTTCGTCAAGTTCGGCGTCAGTCGCAAGATCCTTTTCCATAAGATCATCGAACTATGGAAAAGGCCAAATGTCCAACTACGTTAAGAAACCGGAGAAAGACGAAAATCCGAGAAAATTGTCCAAAGAAAAAAGAACATACCTTTGGAATCTTGTTCCCTTCGTGATACATCTCCGACTTTCTTCATACTGGTTGCGGGTGGAAACAAAATGATTGAACCGCTTTTTGAAGTCCCTTTTCGAGAAAGCCTTATCCGTCCCCCTCATTTTGTCTTCCGGACCCTTGTATTCGCAAAGAAGTCGGGTTCGATGGGCAAGAGGTTGGATGCGTCTTCCGGACCAGCACAAAACCGTGTCGGTTCCGGTAAGAGGAGGTTTTGAGGAAGTGAGCTTGGTGATGCGCCGTTTGATTTTCATTAAATCATCCGGCAAAGTCTGCACTGCTTCTGCAGCCCAGTTATCTTGAGGAATAGCGGCAGCGTTGACAAATGGTGGAACCCCGGTTTCCTTTCCTGGAAATGGGATGTCTTGATGATAAAAGAAGGAACCCGTCCAGAATTTGACGGATTCCGATGTTTTTATTTTCGGGAACCAATCTTCCCTAAATCTACGCAGGGTGAAAGATATGGTTCCACAGGTTGGAAGAGCGCCCTCTGTAGGGCTTTGCTTAATTCCAAAGCAATATTGCCAGAAATCTAATCTAGGCGTTATTCCTAAATACCCTTCAAAAAGGGCCTGGAAGCCGGCTAGATAGAGAATAGAATTTGGTGGTAGGTTGTGAGGCTGGATTTTGTAATGGCTAAGGACTTCAAGGAAGAAGGCGGAAGGCGGGATTCCCATACCTCTAGCGATGTGCGAGGTAAGAGGGACTCGCTCCCCGGCTCTGGGCGAAGGCTCAGACTCTTCCTTGTCATGCCGCTATTTTCCTTTCACGATCAACCCCTCCTTCTCCATTGTCGAAAGAAGGGAGGAGGGAATGCTACTCCGGATCCAATTGCCGGAAGTTTCGCCTTCGTCCTCGGCTCCAACGGCGGCGGCCGCGGCGGCGAGCTCCTCTCTGACGAGAGTGATTTTTCCTCCGCTGTTTCGGGGGCGAGAGGTAGAGGCGGTGCAGAAGAACACGCGGCCAGGTCATCGTCCGCGAGATGCAGATCCTCGCGGGCCTGGCTACCGGAAGATTTCTCCGGCATGTCGACCAATGGATCCATCGTATTGATGATGTCATCGATGTCCGCGGCGATGGAGTGCTCCTGAGATGCGCATGGTGAGTCCATACTTTGGCGGCACGACGAGGACCTCAAGCTCTCCGACAAGAAGTCCGGGAATGGTGCTTGCGCGAGAACGGGCTATGCTTTGCTCTCACTGGACTGAGGCTCGGGGGCTATAGCGCTTGAGCTGGAAGGTGAGAGGAGAGCGGAAGGATTGCCGGAGGGGATGAAGTGGGCTATTTATAGCCAGAAATCCTTTACGATGTGCGCTAACGACATTTTTTACCGTTGGATGCTCAACGCGTGTCACTCGCCAGAAAATCCGGGAAATGAATCGACATGTGATTATTGCTATCTCCTCGTTTCCCGCGAGAATCTGTCAGAGAAACGTTTCAGGGTTTCACACTCGAAACCCAAACGTCCCTGACGTCAGCATGATTTTATCGCTGACGTAGGAAGTTCCTTCTCCATGAAGGTTCGTGGAAGAAAAAGCCGGATTTCCCAAAATCCGAGTTTCGTGTTAGAGCATGATTTGGAGGAAAAGAAGAATCAAGACGAAGAGTCGATATTTCTCGGAAAGAATGTAAATTTGACGAAAGACGGCGAATTGAAGTCTTATTCCTTCTTGGGGGCTACTGTCGGATATATACCAATTAGGGGTATATCAGATGGTGTCCTAAAGTGCCGGATTACCAGGGTGGCCTGAATGGTAATGGATCATGGTCCATTGGGCGGCCCAGTAAGCTGACGCGCAGAAGCCGGATTCTAGAAGAATCCGGACCATGGCCCACGTGGTACGGCTTGGAGAAGAAGGCGGATTCTTGCCTTCCAAGTTAGAACATACCGTAGTCTTCTAGGTTTCCTATTCTGTAAGCCCTAACCCGGCTATTATATAAAGCCGGGCGGGAGGTAAGAGAAAAAGGAGAACAAGCTAGAAGCTAACTCGCCGAGAGGTTGATCCTTGTCGAGTAGCTAAACCTAACTCACATTGTTCTTTGTATACTTCAGTTGCAACCTTAAACATTTGAGTTGCTGCGATCTATTGGGACATGGTAAAACTCTCTAGAAGGCTTTTCTTCTAAAGTTCTTCTAAGTCCCATCTTCATTAATACTTATGTGCTGGGTAATTCTGTTTTGTGAGTTTCTCTTATTTGTATTCTCTGCATTTGTTTTAAAACTGCTTACTCTGAAAAGAATAATTCTGAATCTTGTGTGCATATCCATTTTGTACACCCAAATTGACGTTAGTTCCATTTGTTTGGTGTTTTTTTTATCAGGTGCTAATGCAAGGTGTTTGCTGTTTCCGATAATGCCGATGGTGTGCTTCAAAGCTTGCTAGTTTTGCCATAAGAACATGTACCTCTAGACGAAGGAAAAGGCTCCTGTGCTCATGGGGATTATCATGAAGAACACAAAGGATTTATGCTTTGTAGTTCTAATTGCTTTGTCTAGCTTGCAGTACTGGCCTTGTCATGCATCCGAGGGCCATATAGGTAATACGTCTGTTTTCAGTCTACAATTTTTCAAAAAAAATTATCTCGGTATTCGTCATTCAGATCGATCAACACTTCTGTACATGCATGCTAAAGTAACTCATGTTTCGATCTGTGCAGGTGTTAAAGAAGGCGAGCTTAGACATACACTACTAGAGATTTGCTTATAGCAGCATATCCTACCACAGGCGAACAAGGAAAACTGTGCGCCTGGGTTAATTAGCGCAGGCGAAGCGCAAGTTGGTGCGCCTGGGGTAGGCCAGTTACCCCAGGCGAACAGAAACAGGAAGCGCCTGGGGTAAAGTGTGGCAGAGCCAACCACGGCCGACCCTGGCATGCTTCCTTTACCGCAGGCGAATGGCTTCTCGGTTCGCCTGCGGTATAACAGATACCACAGGCGAGTAAGTACAGAAGCGCCTGGGGTAAAAAGTGGACTGGGGTAGCTCCCTTTAGCGCAGGCGCACAGGTACGTTGTTCGCCTGGGACAAAGAATAGCCTGGGGTAGCACCACTTAGCGCAGGCGCTTCCCAGAACATATATATTCGCGTGGTAATATTATTTGTCCCCAATATAAGTGCGGCCAGCCAGCCACCACCACCCCTATCCACCACACTGCATAATTTACCGTAACGAGCACGCGGACCAGATCAAATGTCCGGTGTGCGGTGCTGATCGTTACAAGAGGGGGACGAAGAAAGCTCCTACGAAAGTTGTGTGGTACTTTCCACTCATTGATCCCGGCCGTCTGCAGCGGTACTTCGTGGACCCCAAGGAAGCAAAGCTCATGCGCTGGCACGAGGACAGAAAGAAGGCGGTGCTGAGCGATCCAGAACGTGTTGAAAAACCAGTGCTAAGTACACACCCTTCGGATGCACGTCAGTGGAAAGCATTAGACGCATTCGATGAGGAATTCGGGAACGACCCAAGGAACATCAGGCTTGGTGCGAGCACCGACGGTCTCAATCCGTTTGGAAATCAGAGCAGCAAACATAGCACCTGGCCCGTGTTTGTATGGATGTACAACCTCCCCCCGTGGCTGTGTCTGAAGCTCCTCTTTCGCGACATGGTTCAAGAAGCAGATTGATGCCGATCCCCCGCCAATGACATGTGAGAAAGATAAAATTGTATTGGCCTTGTCATATGGCCCCTATCCATACGACATCAATGGGTACACATTCTACACGGAGGAAAGAGACAAAAGTAGCGACTATCAAAACTCGTCTATAACGATGGAATCTTACACGGGCGAAGAGGTTAGAAGATACTACAGAAAGATCGGGGAGCTTGACTACGTTGGGGTAAAGCTGCCGATGTTCCATGTCAGATGGGCTACAAACGTCACGAAAGAAGACGAATATTTCACCACTATGTCGATGTCTGAAGCCAACAAACCCAAGTCCAAGAACCCCACCGCGCAAAATGAGCCCTGGGTATTGGCTAAGCACGTGGAGCAATGCTTCTTCATAACCGACCCGGCAAAGCCTAGTCGTGTTGTCGTAAGGAGAGGAAAAAGGGCCCTCGTCGGAATGGATGGAGTCGCCGATGAGAAGGACTTCGACGGCTTAGTCGGAGACCCGATGATGGAAGAACCCGGTGAAGACGATACACCACAAGAAGAAGCAGGACCACACTTGTAACATCCCAAGTATGAAAACTACCCTATAGAATGTTTGATTTCTTGTTACTTAAGTTTTGCATCATGTCATCATATTGTTGCATTTGTTTCTGTGTGTTGCATCTGTTATTCTTTGTTTTCACCATGAAAGTCAAACAATTTCAAATGCTTGTTTTCATACTTGTTCTGTTACAACTTTTGGAATAAAAATAACAATTGAAAACAACCAAATTGTTTTCTTTTTTTTCCATAATGCTCACTTGTTAAGTTAATGGTTTTAATCAATCAATTGTTTCCAAATTACATTCAAAAATTCAATACATTGTTTAAACAACACCCATGTGGGAAATTATGAAAATTACCAAAACAATCTAATCTGTTGTTTCCAATTATTTCCATGTTTGATCAACTAATAATAATGGTGCTTTTATTTCAATTAATTAATTCCAAGTTGGTTTTCAAATTCAAAGCAAAATCATCATCAACACCTCTTTTGGAAATTGTCAATATCAAACCATCCCAATAATTCTAATTCAACTAATAATAGGGTTCACCCTATTAAATGGTTGTTTCTATCAATTAACAAAATATTCCAATTCAAGTCCAATATTTTTTCAAACAAAACCAATTTGAAATTATAAAAATAGTAACCAAAACTTTCAAAACTTTCTCTCATCCCTTGCTTTCCAATTAATTCTTTTGGGTCACTTTATTAAGAGGGTGATTTCATTAATCATTTCAAATCTTAAAAATCATCTAAATTTGGTTTATTTCCAAACATCACAAAAACTCAAATAATTTTGAAGTCCAAACTTGGTAGTTGGTGGTATTTGACATGTTAATCTCACCCTAATATTTTCTATGAAATTGCTAACACCAAAACCCTCCAACTTTCCCTTTCTCTTTTTGTTACAAAAAAAAAAAAAAAAACTGCAGGTCAAAAATAAATAAAAGGAGAGGAGAGGCACCAGCCAGCCCACCTTTCTTTCTTTTCCCCAAGCCCAATTTCCCTTTTCACTTAAGCCCACCTTTCACCTTGGCCCGATACCCCTTCTTCCTCGTGATGTCATTTTTCTGTACGAACAGTCACCCCACCGCACGATCATCCTCCATCCCGCTAGATGCCATGCCGTACAAGTTCCTTGTTCCCCTTAAAGAACCACACCAACCCTCTGCCCTGACCTAACCCTAGCTAGCTCCTTCCCCCTCCTAGCGCCGTCTCTCCTCTCTTCTCCCTTCCGAAATTCTTGTCCTCTGTATCTGAAAAGAAAAGCTCCACCACCTCCTGTTTCCATGGCCGGAGAAGAAACGTTCGTCGCTGGGGGGCGGAGCGCTGCCGCGGGCCGCTGACGGCGGGAATGGAACCGCGGCGTCTCACTCCACCGCGCTGCGCCCTCGCCGGTTGCCGGGAGCAACCACGGCGACCGCGCCGTGCCGGAACTCCCGCCGTTTTCCTGTCGCCTTCTGAACGACGACATCGAGCGAGGTGAGCTCGCCCGCTGCTTGTTTCCCTCTCCCTCCGATCTGTCCGCGCCACCTTCTGCACCTCACCTCACGCACGAGGCATCAGCACCCAGCACAAACCCTGCACCGTGAGCAGCGAACCAACCATCGCCGGCCTCTCTGTATTTTTCCGTCGGAATTCAGAAACGCAGCCTGAACCAAAGTTCAGTTAAACTTCTCGCGCGATCTGAACCTCAACCAGTTCGCAACCCGTTCTCTGTCACGAAACGCGATCAGCCGCAGTGGCTAGGCCCCGTGCGCGCAAGCCTCGCTGCGCGGGATCGAATCCCAGGGGAGGCAATTGCCTCCCCAACTTTTTTCCCTGCACGCGCACAACCCCGGGGCCACACGTCAGTGACCCCCGTGGCCACCTCAGCCTCCACCCAGCCTGCCGCACACGCCACGCTGGCTAGGCCCCGCAGGGCAGTGGCTAGGGTGTAAGTCCAGCACGGTAACAAAAAGTATTAAAACAAATCCGTTTTAATTTCTGTTTTTCTTTTAATTGGCAGAATAACACCCTAACTTCAAAAATCCATAACTTTTAAACTATAAACCCAATGAATAAAAGTTTTACATGTTTACTGCTCCAAATTACATAACCTTTCCAAATAATCATTTTGTATTCTGTTTTGAGTTTTCAAAATACTTTTAAAATTCAAGTTTGGATAATTCAAATGTAATTTGCAATAATTCATAACTAATTCATACTATTTCCAAATAATGCAAATAAAATATGTTTTCCATACCATTTTGAATACCCTATTCAAATATAATTTTTGTTTCCTGGTTTGAACAGTTTAAAATGCCTAAACAATTTAAATCTTGTTTAATTCAATTAAAACTTGGTTAATATTGTTTAATTCATAATTAAATAATCCAAAGTCCAATTTCAATATGTGAAACATGTAATCCAACTAAAATTTGATAACCTTTTCAAATATCAAATTTGTAAATTGTTTTGCACACTTTAATTTGGTGAAAACAACATTTACTTATGTGCCATGTTTAAGTAACCAATTTTCCAAACTAATAAATGATTTCTTAATTGGTTAACTATCATTCTAATTGCATCTAAATTGTTGTTATATTGTTATCATCATCATGCATGCATCATGCTAACAACTCTCAACTAATAGCTAATGTTGAATCATTGTTTCCAGTTATTTTCAATGGATCTTTTCCATGTGCAACCCTTGCACATGGGTCCATTTAAATTGTTCTACCTTGTCAACTAGTTACTTTGATGCAACTACTAAACTTGTCATGCATCATACTTGATTGTGCACTATGCCATGTATTGATTGTCTACCTTTTCTGCAATGTCTGTTTGCTTCTTCTCGGTTAGACGACGGCTACGTTGGTACCGACGAGCCTTACGACACCACTACTCAGGACCTAGCCCAGTACGAGACTGAGCTGCCAGGCAAGTTATCACTCACATGAATCATCGAGTTCCTTTCCACACTTGTTGTCGATACTATCTTTTGTCTACTATTGCTAGCCCTATGTATCGTTGCTTGTTCTCCGAACCCATCACATGATACCTTGAGCCATGATATTGCCATCATCTCCATACCTACAGCCTTTGCTTGTGCCTGTTCTTATCTAGCATGCTTAGGGTTGCTGTTACTCCAGTCTGTTGTTGGTTACTACTTTTACTATCTTATTATCTTGTACCGGGGGCTCGTTGTTAATCAATCAATCCTGTTAATTGCTAATGGTAATAATAATAACTTGATGATAAGGCACCGGCAGGAGGCCCATGAGTGGTTTTGGAGCCTGCTAGTGTCGACCCTAATAGGAAAAGGGTCTTGTCTACTGATCCATGATGAGCGCACTACCCGCATTTGGGAAGCGAGTATGGGCGCCCCCCTCAACTTGACCTGATTCGCATCTCGTCCAAATCGCCTCATTTAGTTCGTGTTTTCCATTTGCCGCATGCATGTTTTTGCGAGCCCAGCGCAGGGTGGAACTTTTGTAGTCGGCATATAGGGGGACACGTTCTTAGAGTGCTATGAGGGTCCATTTTCTTCTGGGCTCGATTAGCCGTGCGCCCAAGGTTCTTTGGGCTTGATGCGAAGAATGGTTGGTTGTGTAGAGTACCCCGCTTGGTGGAAGTGCATTTCCATCTGGCGGGCTATTCTTGAGTGTACGGTTACTATGGTGCAACCCTGCAGGGAAGATCTTCTCGAGAAGCCGTGTTTTCCGCGGTTATGGATTACTTGGTGAAAGTACTGGCTAACAAGTACTCAGGACAACTTAAACCTAATGATCAATCATGTTTCACCCAATGATTAATAACTTGACTAGTAATAGGTTATTCACACAATAACTTGATTCACCTTATCACAACTGTGTGAGTTATCCTCGGATTGCTTCTTTGGATAAGGGGCGAGATCCAGGATGGGTTTGGTTGAAGTTATCTTTCAGTTGGTTACAATCCTCGATCTTATCTTTTCTGTTAGCCGGAATTTGTAGTTATATTCTGTAGTTGGTTAGAGCAGCCAGCAGCAACTTTTATATCACCCCGTCTTCCGTTGATCCCAAGCATCAAAGCTTGTGTTGACGGGTAACTCCTTGATGAACTGTGAGTCTTGCTTGCCAGTACTTGGATGTACTGACCCCGTTGGGGCTGTGGTTTACGCAGAGTACGACTACGACTACGATGCTTCCCAGGATGGCTACTTTGTGGAGTTCGATGACGCTGCAGACGAGTAGTTAGCTGGACCAGGGCAGGATCCAGACCTACGTGGATGGGCTTCGCTTTTCTTTATTTTTCTCCGGCTTCTTAAGCCATGGATTTGTCTGTACTCAGACCCCCTTTGATTGCTTCCGCTGTTGTAATGGATGATATGTTGGGACGTGTGTCCTCTGGATGACTGTATTCGATATTTTCTGCCTTAGTGAAGGCCAGTTGCACTTATTTCATTCTTTTGTGTCTTAGAGACATTCTGTGCTATCATTCGTACCAAACTGTTGACGTACCGTGCGTGTTTGATTATGAAGTACGTCGACAGTAGTGCCTTTAGGTTCCTAGCGGATAGTTTACTTCGACGGTGGAAGCAGGGCTTGTGTTGTCGCGCATAAGCGCAGGCCTACCAGGAAGCTGGGACGTGGGAGCATGTATGCCCCATAATCCAAGCACCTGACTTCCAGTTCGTGCGGAGAGTATCCTCTAGAAACCCAGGGTGCGACAAATGGTATCAGAGCCAGTCTGCCTGTAGGATCCCTTTTTACTGGTCGCAGTTGAGTCTAGAAACTATTTTGTAGCTATACAGGAAAAATGAAACGTGAGAGTAGGAATTCTGTTCTTTTTCTTCTTTCCCCACCCTCCCTCCCTTTTTCTGGTAAGGAAGTGCAACGTTGATTTCTCCCTTCTCATCTAAACTTTCACGTTAGGATTTCACGTATTCTGGTTTCTCTAGGATGGTTATATCTACTAGACCATAGGAATGGAGGTGGTTGTAACGTGATTTATCATGTTGCCTACTCATGATTGAGAACGGTGGCAAATAGGCCCCGGAAGCAGATCCTCTATTCCTTAAGCAGTAGATATTGATCCTTTAGAAGCCCGGATGGGTTTTTCCGTAGTACCTCAGGAGTTTTGGTCTCGTTTTTCCTGGTGTTGCTTCAATATCATGTTCTTCTCAACATTTCCATTTCGTCCGTTGAAATCTTGTTGTTGTTTTCTACTTCATTTCTTCTACCGGCGTCAAGTTAACTTCCCAAATATCAAATCTATCTGTCCAGAGAAGTTCTTGTTGTTGTTGTTGTTGTTTTCATTCCTCAAGCACCACATTCCAAATAGTCTATTCTCCATATGGATCAAGTTCTGTTTTAATCAAAGATTTCCCCGTTCATCTACTAAACTCTATTCCAGCTAAGGTGTTGTTTCATACCGGAGCATCATTTTCTTTTGTGTCAAAAATCCTTGCCACAACAAACTACCCAATTCTGGTTCCAATAAGCAATCAAATCACCGTTCACTCTCCGACATCTCAAATGCTAACTACCAAGATAAGTAAGAACAATCCAATTCTAATGGGAGGCCACATATTCCTCGTTACTCTCATGTTGATAATTCTGACATTGATGTCATTCTTGGTGTTGCATTGATGTCAATAACTCTGTTCCACCCTTATTACAGATAGTCTATTCTCCAAATGAATCAAATTCTATCCAGCTATACACTCTCCATACAAAACCTATACCTCTACTAATATTGTTCCGGTGTTTTCCAAATTCCTTGACGTCTATCCAATGTGCACGATGTGTTTCACGTGTCACAGCTCAAGTGGATCTTTCCAAGAAGTATCCGGACCTTTTCTTTTCTCAGTAGGAATCTCGGGGCGCGATTCCTTCAAGGGGGGGCGTTTGTAACATCCCAAGTATGAAAACTACCCTATAGAATGTTTGATTTCTTGTTACTTAAGTTTTGCATCATGTCATCATATTGTTGCATTTGTTTCTGTGTGTTGCATCTGTTATTCTTTGTTTTCACCATGAAAGTCAAACAATTTCAAATGCTTGTTTTCATACTTGTTCTGTTACAACTTTTGGAATAAAAATAACAATTGAAAACAACCAAATTGTTTTCTTTTTTTTCCATAATGCTCACTTGTTAAGTTAATGGTTTTAATCAATCAATTGTTTCCAAATTACATTCAAAAATTCAATACATTGTTTAAACAACACCCATGTGGGAAATTATGAAAATTACCAAAACAATCTAATCTGTTGTTTCCAATTATTTCCATGTTTGATCAACTAATAATAATGGTGCTTTTATTTCAATTAATTAATTCCAAGTTGGTTTTCAAATTCAAAGCAAAATCATCATCAACACCTCTTTTGGAAATTGTCAATATCAAACCATCCCAATAATTCTAATTCAACTAATAATAGGGTTCACCCTATTAAATGGTTGTTTCTATCAATTAACAAAATATTCCAATTCAAGTCCAATATTTTTTCAAACAAAACCAATTTGAAATTATAAAAATAATAACCAAAACTTTCAAAACTTTCTCTCATCCCTTGCTTTCCAATTAATTCTTTTGGGTCACTTTATTAAGAGGGTGATTTCATTAATCATTTCAAATCTTAAAAATCATCTAAATTTGGTTTATTTCCAAACATCACAAAAACTCAAATAATTTTGAAGTCCAAACTTGGTAGTTGGTGGTATTTGACATGTTAATCTCACCCTAATATTTTCTATGAAATTGCTAACACCAAAACCCTCCAACTTTCCCTTTCTCTTTTTGTTACAAAAAAAAAAAAAAAACTGCAGGTCAAAAATAAATAAAAGGAGAGGAGAGGCACCAGCCAGCCCACCTTTCTTTCTTTTCCCCAAGCCCAATTTCCCTTTTCACTTAAGCCCACCTTTCACCTTGGCCCGATACCCCTTCTTCCTCGTGATGTCATTTTTCTGTACGAACAGTCACCCCACCGCACGATCATCCTCCATCCCGCTAGATGCCATGCCGTACAAGTTCCTTGTTCCCCTTAAAGAACCACACCAACCCTCTGCCCTGACCTAACCCTAGCTAGCTCCTTCCCCCTCCTAGCGCCGTCTCTCCTCTCTTCTCCCTTCCGAAATTCTTGTCCTCTGTATCTGAAAAGAAAAGCTCCACCACCTCCTGTTTCCATGGCCGGAGAAGAAACGTTCGTCGCTGGGGGGCGGAGCGCTGCCGCGGGCCGCTGACGGCGGGAATGGAACCGCGGCGTCTCACTCCACCGCGCTGCGCCCTCGCCGGTTGCCGGGAGCAACCACGGCGACCGCGCCGTGCCGGAACTCCCGCCGTTTTCCTGTCGCCTTCTGAACGACGACATCGAGCGAGGTGAGCTCGCCCGCTGCTTGTTTCCCTCTCCCTCCGATCTGTCCGCGCCACCTTCTGCACCTCACCTCACGCACGAGGCATCAGCACCCAGCACAAACCCTGCACCGTGAGCAGCGAACCAACCATCGCCGGCCTCTCTGTATTTTTCCGTCGGAATTCAGAAACGCAGCCTGAACCAAAGTTCAGTTAAACTTCTCGCGCGATCTGAACCTCAACCAGTTCGCAACCCGTTCTCTGTCACGAAACGCGATCAGCCGCAGTGGCTAGGCCCCGTGCGCGCAAGCCTCGCTGCGCGGGATCGAATCCCAGGGGAGGCAATTGCCTCCCCAACTTTTTTCCCTGCACGCGCACAACCCCGGGGCCACACGTCAGTGACCCCCGTGGCCACCTCAGCCTCCACCCAGCCTGCCGCACACGCCACGCTGGCTAGGCCCCGCAGGGCAGTGGCTAGGGTGTAAGTCCAGCACGGTAACAAAAAGTATTAAAACAAATCCGTTTTAATTTCTGTTTTTCTTTTAATTGGCAGAATAACACCCTAACTTCAAAAATCCATAACTTTTAAACTATAAACCCAATGAATAAAAGTTTTACATGTTTACTGCTCCAAATTACATAACCTTTCCAAATAATCATTTTGTATTCTGTTTTGAGTTTTCAAAATACTTTTAAAATTCAAGTTTGGATAATTCAAATGTAATTTGCAATAATTCATAACTAATTCATACTATTTCCAAATAATGCAAATAAAATATGTTTTCCATACCATTTTGAATACCCTATTCAAATATAATTTTTGTTTCCTGGTTTGAACAGTTTAAAATGCCTAAACAATTTAAATCTTGTTTAATTCAATTAAAACTTGGTTAATATTGTTTAATTCATAATTAAATAATCCAAAGTCCAATTTCAATATGTGAAACATGTAATCCAACTAAAATTTGATAACCTTTTCAAATATCAAATTTGTAAATTGTTTTGCACACTTTAATTTGGTGAAAACAACATTTACTTATGTGCCATGTTTAAGTAACCAATTTTCCAAACTAATAAATGATTTCTTAATTGGTTAACTATCATTCTAATTGCATCTAAATTGTTGTTATATTGTTATCATCATCATGCATGCATCATGCTAACAACTCTCAACTAATAGCTAATGTTGAATCATTGTTTCCAGTTATTTTCAATGGATCTTTTCCATGTGCAACCCTTGCACATGGGTCCATTTAAATTGTTCTACCTTGTCAACTAGTTACTTTGATGCAACTACTAAACTTGTCATGCATCATACTTGATTGTGCACTATGCCATGTATTGATTGTCTACCTTTTCTGCAATGTCTGTTTGCTTCTTCTCGGTTAGACGACGGCTACGTTGGTACCGACGAGCCTTACGACACCACTACTCAGGACCTAGCCCAGTACGAGACTGAGCTGCCAGGCAAGTTATCACTCACATGAATCATCGAGTTCCTTTCCACACTTGTTGTCGATACTATCTTTTGTCTACTATTGCTAGCCCTATGTATCGTTGCTTGTTCTCCGAACCCATCACATGATACCTTGAGCCATGATATTGCCATCATCTCCATACCTACAGCCTTTGCTTGTGCCTGTTCTTATCTAGCATGCTTAGGGTTGCTGTTACTCCAGTCTGTTGTTGGTTACTACTTTTACTATCTTATTATCTTGTACCGGGGGCTCGTTGTTAATCAATCAATCCTGTTAATTGCTAATGGTAATAATAATAACTTGATGATAAGGCACCGGCAGGAGGCCCATGAGTGGTTTTGGAGCCTGCTAGTGTCGACCCTAATAGGAAAAGGGTCTTGTCTACTGATCCATGATGAGCGCACTACCCGCATTTGGGAAGCGAGTATGGGCGCCCCCCTCAACTTGACCTGATTCGCATCTCGTCCAAATCGCCTCATTTAGTTCGTGTTTTCCATTTGCCGCATGCATGTTTTTGCGAGCCCAGCGCAGGGTGGAACTTTTGTAGTCGGCATATAGGGGGACACGTTCTTAGAGTGCTATGAGGGTCCATTTTCTTCTGGGCTCGATTAGCCGTGCGCCCAAGGTTCTTTGGGCTTGATGCGAAGAATGGTTGGTTGTGTAGAGTACCCCGCTTGGTGGAAGTGCATTTCCATCTGGCGGGCTATTCTTGAGTGTACGGTTACTATGGTGCAACCCTGCAGGGAAGATCTTCTCGAGAAGCCGTGTTTTCCGCGGTTATGGATTACTTGGTGAAAGTACTGGCTAACAAGTACTCAGGACAACTTAAACCTAATGATCAATCATGTTTCACCCAATGATTAATAACTTGACTAGTAATAGGTTATTCACACAATAACTTGATTCACCTTATCACAACTGTGTGAGTTATCCTCGGATTGCTTCTTTGGATAAGGGGCGAGATCCAGGATGGGTTTGGTTGAAGTTATCTTTCAGTTGGTTACAATCCTCGATCTTATCTTTTCTGTTAGCCGGAATTTGTAGTTATATTCTGTAGTTGGTTAGAGCAGCCAGCAGCAACTTTTATATCACCCCGTCTTCCGTTGATCCCAAGCATCAAAGCTTGTGTTGACGGGTAACTCCTTGATGAACTGTGAGTCTTGCTTGCCAGTACTTGGATGTACTGACCCCGTTGGGGCTGTGGTTTACGCAGAGTACGACTACGACTACGATGCTTCCCAGGATGGCTACTTTGTGGAGTTCGATGACGCTGCAGACGAGTAGTTAGCTGGACCAGGGCAGGATCCAGACCTACGTGGATGGGCTTCGCTTTTCTTTATTTTTCTCCGGCTTCTTAAGCCATGGATTTGTCTGTACTCAGACCCCCTTTGATTGCTTCCGCTGTTGTAATGGATGATATGTTGGGACGTGTGTCCTCTGGATGACTGTATTCGATATTTTCTGCCTTAGTGAAGGCCAGTTGCACTTATTTCATTCTTTTGTGTCTTAGAGACATTCTGTGCTATCATTCGTACCAAACTGTTGACGTACCGTGCGTGTTTGATTATGAAGTACGTCGACAGTAGTGCCTTTAGGTTCCTAGCGGATAGTTTACTTCGACGGTGGAAGCAGGGCTTGTGTTGTCGCGCATAAGCGCAGGCCTACCAGGAAGCTGGGACGTGGGAGCATGTATGCCCCATAATCCAAGCACCTGACTTCCAGTTCGTGCGGAGAGTATCCTCTAGAAACCCAGGGTGCGACAACACTACCTAGGGCAGGTCTTCCATTCACAAGAAGAAGTCACAATATGGCGGTCACGTATTCAACATCGACCAAGAAGGCCAAGACTAATATTGTGATGAAAGGTTGAGAGAGGGAAATACTCGCGATATAACATGCTAATAGCTACTATGCATACAATGTGTTTTTAGAGAGAAACACTTGCGGTATCTCGCTAAACCAATCTATTTACGCTCGATGCGACATTAAATATTTTTGCACATGTTAACTTTCATATGTATGTATTTTTTAAGTGAAAACCAACGTGGGGGAGCCACATATTATAGCATTCGTATTGCTCGATGTGTCCCAGGCCGGGTACGTGGGGCTGTGTTAGAAAATCTAAGCACAGGCGCATCATATGGAAAACGCGCCTGGGGTAATACATATCACAGGCGCTTTTTATAGGACATGCGCCTAGGGTAATGCCATGTGGGACCGCGCAAACCAAAATCCTACGAAATTTAGCGCAGGCGCATTACCTAGATAATTCGCCTGCGGTAAGGATCTGTGGGGCCGCGCATAACAGGGCATCGAGCCAAGCACATTAGAACCGGTTTGTATCACAAACCGGTTCTAAAGGGTCTGTCCCCTGGGCCCCATACCTACAGGCAGCAAATGGCCGCAGGCCTTTAGGACCGGTTTGTTATACAAACCGGTGCTAAAGGCCTGCGGCCATTTGTGCGGGTAGCTAGGTGGGCCCAGGGGACATACCTTTAGAACCGGTTTGTGATACAAACCGGTTCTAATGCTTAGCGCAGGCGCATTTTCCAATCAGTGCGCCTGGGGTATACCTCTGTGGGCCCGCGCACAACGAATCGCTAAGAACATTAGCGCAGGCGCACCTCTCTTTGTTCGCCTGGGGTAAGGGATAGCGCAGGCGCATTTCACTTGTTGTGCGCCTGTAAGTCCTCGATCTGCTAACTCACAACCCGCATAATCACTCTGTTTCATATCGATCCCTAACCGCACGCCGCCGTCGCCTCTCTCATCGCACGACGCCGTCGCCTCTCTCATCGCACGCCGCCGTCGTCGTTGTCGAGCAGGAGGAGGAGGAGGAGCGGGAGCAGCAGCAGGAGGAGGAGCAGGAGCAGCAGCAGGAGCAGCAGCGGAGGAGGAGCGGGATCGAGCAGCAGGGGAGGAGGAGCGGGGAGCACGCCGCGCGCGCGCGCCGTCCCTCTCATCGTCGTCGTCCACGCCGGCCGTCGTCACCCACGCCGCCGTCGCCCACGCGCACGACGAACCCAGGTCAGCCACCCCCCCTCTTCCAACGCCCTCATACTACTGCTGCTACATGCTTTAGCTAGAACTGGATCTGATCATGTACCATTATTTCTGGATTCTGGTAGTTCAGCTCATAGTATAAAATGCTATATTTCTTACACTAGCTGAATCACCTACTAATTACATGTGAATAGAACACTGAAGCTTTGGACACTGCTAGAATTCTCCGTGATTTGTTATTAATTAAGTGCAGTATTTTACTTTGATCAATATATATGAAGGTTTTTTTTGGCATGATATATGAATTTCCTGGGAGTTTTTGTGCCATGTGATGACAACAATGCAAGGAACTGTTTTTGTGGCCATGCATGTGTGCATTCAATTTCTGTTGCAGGTACATTGAGTGCCAATGTTTTGTTGGAACGTTGATTCATTTCCGTTCCGGCGAATTTCTGGCACTCCTGCATGACCATTTATATATAGCCGAGGTCACGCCGAATTTTTCCGGTGACTAACAGTATACGTTTTGTCTACTGCTAGCTAGGGCATGTCTTCTTCTACTACGGATCCGGCTTTATTGGACCACTACATCCTTATGGCCCGAGAGTCGCAAGAGGAAGATCGGACAGAAACTGACCATGATGTCGAGCCCCACAATGATGATGGGCTCACCGGTGGCGAGGAGGAAACCACTGATAGTGGCGCGGGGGGTCCCTCAGGGAGCAGCACGACGGGAAACAAGCGTCGGAAGCGAGCTCCGAACAAGGTCGGCACCGTTCGAGAGAAATTCACGGAGGTGGACCCTTCCAGTGGCACGCCTCTAATGCCATTGGACCTTGTGAAGGGGTACTTCCTCCAACTTGGCGCGAGACTTCGAGACGTCGTCAATGTCAACGAGCCGACTCTCAAGAAGAAACTAACTCTGCGCGCCCAACTCATCTCGAGGCTGCACGCGCGGTACGAGTTCCCTCCCCCCTACAACAACGAGAATCTGAAGGGCAACCTCGTGAACAAACTCGCCCTCACTAGATTCACCAAAGCCCTGAGCAATTACAAGACTATGGTGAGGGCGATGATTAAGGAATCGACACCATTCGAAGAGATCCATCGCCACTTCCCGCGGATTACGCCCGATGACTTCAAGACTTTCCTAGATAACGAGTCGCTTGATGTCACTAAGAAGCAAACGGGATGGGGGAAGGATCTAGCGTCGAAGAACATCGGTCACCACAATCTCGGCTGTCGTGGCTACGACGGGAAGGAGCCAGTTTGGGCGAAAGAGGACCAGGCCTACATTGAAAAAGGGATTGAGAACCCTTACGCCAAGTATGCCATGACCCGCAATTCCAGAAATTCATGAGGTCGAGGTACAGAAAAGTAACTCCGACCGGGGAACTTGTCTCGGACCAGAAGATGGTGGAGGGTGTTATTTTGGTCACGGACGATAGCGTGAAGAATGTTGAGAAGCTAGTGGTAAGAAATTTACCATTTCATGCAACTCATCATCATCAAGTCCATGATTTCATTCTAGTACGAAACCAATTCTAAACCGTTTATATGTTGCTTCTGCAGCTAGAAGAACAACAACTTGAATCTTCCTCGTCGCAGACGTCGACGGCCAAAGTTGCGTGGGATAAGCCTTTCATCAGGGGGTACAACAAGGCAAAGAGCCAGGACCCTCTGAAAAGGCCGCACTTAGGCCGTATCACTGGCGGCGGACTTAATAAGAAGCACGCCAACTATGGCTTGGCTGAGCCCAGCACTAAGGAGTTGCGGGCGGCGAAGAAGAGCGAGGAGACGGAGGAGCTGAAGAAGAAGGTCCATGACTTGGAAACAAACATGGAGAAGAAGATTGAGAAAACGGTGGGGGGAAAGATGAATGCGCTCATCCCAGCCGTATTTGAAAAAATATGTGGCTACATCGCCGGCGGCTCACAGGGGCCGTTACCGACGTTCAACATACCGTCGATGTTGGTCGTGCCCGCCGCGGCCGCCGCCGGTGCTCCGTCGACGTCGGCCGTGCCTGTCGCCCCCGCCTTGCCCGACGCGCCTGCCCCCGATGGACCGTCGGCCGTGCCCGACGCGCCTGCCCCCGATGGACCGTCGGCCGTGTCCGGCGCGGCCACCACCCCGTTGCTCGACGAGCCCACCATCACCTGTGGTCCGTCGACGTTAGCCGAGCTCAATGCCCTCACGGTAAATTATTGGCCGTCTCAAAAGCTGTAGCCAGTTCAATATAACCCTACTCTCTGACCTATCCATGCATGTTATCGCAGGCTGACGCGACGGGATGCACCTTCCTGCTAAAAGTGGGCAGCGAGTTGAAGGATGTTGCAAAGGGGAGCATCTTGCAACCACTATCCCGCAAGTACCATTGCAGAGATATACCGGACAACGAGCTTCGGGTTCGCGTCGATCTGGTGCTACCGGGATTCGAGAACTTGTATCCTCCTAATCAACCCGCCGATGCCGACAGCGAGCTGAATCTCGGCCAACTGGACAATCAAATCTTGCTATGGCCGAAAGCCCTTATTCGGCTGAACACGACGTCAGGGTCGGCGCCAAGCCAAGCCATGACCGTCACCACTACACCGGTTGCGCCCGCGGCAAGCCAACAAGACAAGGTCCAACATGGCAATGTCCTCTCTCCACCTCCGGTGGATCCTCCTCCTCTCGAGCACGAGACGTCCAATGACGAGCAACATCACGAGCATGAGACCCATGACGAGTACATGGATATTGAACTTGCTCCCCATTGACGATTTCATAAATCAGTTGGATGGCGAGAAGCCGGTTCCTCCGAAGTTACCCGCCAGAACTCTTGATATCCAGAAGAAGGTAGATGGCGGAGAGGGCGGTTCTTCTGAGTTACCCACCAGAAAACCGGATATACAAAAGAAGCTAACCTATTCCCAAGAAACTCCCGAGGAGCAGACGGCCTTTACGGCTCCACAGCCTACGCTGGTTAGCCCGAATACACTCCGTGCTACGGCCGCGGAGGCGGTAAAACAAAGCGGCACTCCCATCTGCTTGAGGCCGAAGAAGCATCGGAAGAGGACGGTAGCCAAGAAGAAGAAAGGTGGTGCCTCCTCTAGTAGCCAGCCAGCGGCGCCCGAGTCCTGGACCGTTTGCCGCCCGCCGTCCCGTGGAGGAAGGTGCATGAGATAGGTGAGCCGATGCTGCCGCCAGAGGTTGTCGCTGTCATGGGTGGTGACATGAGGACCATCCACGACAGGATTTTTGTTCAAAGAGAATGAACTTCTACGTGAGAAACATCCCTCCTACCCGCTATACGTGGTCAAGGTGCCCCGATCCTTGGGCTTTGTGGATTCAAATCCCGCAGAGGTGTTCTCATCAGATACGAAGACATATTCAGGGTCTTCACTTGGGTAAGCTCGACCGAAGCATTGTCCGCCTGTATCGCTCAGCATGGCGCATGATATGGTCATGGAGAATACCCCGCACATGGCGATTATGGACCCGTACTACATGAATGAGGACTACTTGCGGTCACATGCGTACCGAGTTCTTATCACGACTTACATAACGGGGTTTTTGATAGATAACAAGGATAAGAACGCCATTCTCATGCCATACTTTCCCAAGTAAGTAGTCCTCTCCGCTTCACGTCGTTACATTCTTTCTAGAATCTCCTTAGTATTCCGATTGATGATATTGATGGCTCTTGTTCGAAATGTTCTGCGCAGAAACGGAGGATGCGTACTCATCGTCATGGAACCGCATTGGTCACAATGCACTTATCTTGATGCGGGTAGGGCGGTGCAGAAGGACTACACCGACATAAGAGCTGTTCTTAATAGTGCCCTCAACGGCTTCGCCGCCGATTTAGGCAAGCCCCTAAAAAAGGAGAAAATAGTCCGAGGCGCCTACGTGTGCACCCACGTAACAAACTTCCCCCGCCTCAAGCAATCGGAGCAAGAATCTGAGTCGGAAGCTTGGTATGTCATCTTTCAGATGAGGGAGTACTTAAAGGATGCCCAACAGGCCCATCTACCAAGTGATCTCCGAGACCTGACCACAAAAATGGCCAACACCGCCGATGAATATGTGCGGGCTGAGTTCCGTCGTATCCAGCGGAGGATCTGCACGATACTCTCGTCGGATGTCATCACTCGGGGTGGCTTGTTCTTCCACGGCCACGCACCACCGAGCAACCGTGACATAGAAGCACACCTACGAGAGCAACGTGACACCCGGACATTCAACACGCTACAAGGCGTTCGTCCGTTCCCGCCGAGAATATAGGATTGACAAAATGTTAGTATACACTTGCATCATATAACTTTTAGACCTTTATTTGTCGTGTTTTATTCGTAAACCTTGATGCTTCTATTTTTTGATAGTTATTTGCGGTCTATTATCACTTTCGATGCTAAAATCGTATTTTTGTCCTATGCACAGATGACATGGTATGTTGTGTATGTCGGTAGGGTTCCCGGAGTCTACGACGACTGGGACCAATGCCGAAGACAGGTGCACGGTTTCAGCGGCAACAGCTACAAGGGGTACAAGACCATGGTGGAGGCGGAAGCTCGATACGCCACTTACCTAGCGAGAGAGAAGACGGAGAAGACGAGGGCCCGGATGACCACATTCGCCATCGCCGTGCTTATACTCCTTGTACTCCTAGTGTTGATGCTACTTGTTGTTTTTCTTGTCTAGATAACTAAACTATCGATTTGTTTGGACTATGTACTCCTAGTGTTTGAACTATGCTTGTAACTAAACTATTCGTTTCGAGACTATTTGGTGATGATCGAGACTATTTGGTGATGATCGAAATATTTCTGTTATTTTGCTGTCATTTTCATATTTATTACTGTCAATTTGCTGTAATTCTGTTATTTTCGTTTCTTTTATTTTTTGACACAGCAAAACCATACCCCAGGCGAATAGGGAATAATACCCCAGGCGAACATGTACCCCAGGCGCACAGCGCTTGTTCGCCTCAGGTAAGAGGCTTACCCCAGGCGCACAACGCTTGTTCGCCTGGGGTATGTCAAGATACCCCAGGCGCATTAGGTTGTTCGCCTGCGGTAAGTCATTACCGCTGGCGAGGTGGTCCCAGGCGAACATACATTCGCCTGCGGTAGGCTAAATTGGTTCGCCTGCGGTAGCCTTTTCCCTACTAGTGGCAATATCCCCGCAGCCTTGATTGCGATGAATACCTTCCCAAAAGCTCGGATTTTCTCAATCCGAGTAAGCTAGGGGCTATCTCCTGTTTTAGTAAAACACAAAAAGTGTTAGAAAAAACAGAGAAAGATGTAAACATGGGAGATCCGGTAAAAGGTAAAGTACTTACCGAGAATTTTTCCATCTCGGCACCCTCCTCCAAGCGCTAATTCAAGGAATTCTCCAAATCTCAGATGGTGTCCTTGTCCTTGGCTGCTTGGCTGGCCTCCAGGTCCTGCCGCAACTTCATAGTGAGCTTGTGAAGTTCCAGGTTTTCTCGGCGGAGGTTTTCGGCATTGCCGGCATCCTCAGCAATTTGTTTGCCTTTCGCCAAAGAAGCTGAAAAGCAAGTAAAAAAGATGAGTTAGAAAACTCGGAAAAATTACTTAGGAAAATTTACATAGCTGGAAGCAGAGAAATATATTACCTGACGATTCCTTCAGCTGCTGCTGAGTGGATGCCTGTTCTGCTTCCTTACCCTCAAGAATCGAAAGAAGGGATTTCACCTCCTTGTTCTTGATGGTAAGTTTGTTGAAAACTTCCATGTTTATGTTTTTAGCGGTTTGCTGAAACACGGAAAAGAGGCAAAAAATGCTTAAGTTAAAAACAAGCATAAAAGTGGAAAAAGCATTAAGGCAAAAGTATGCATTTGGCTTATTGCTTGGGGGCTAGAGATATTACCTGGCTCATCCGCTGCAAACCTGACCAGGTTTCGTTGAACTCTTTTGCAAACTTTGCAAAAAGAATCCCAACATGGTGAAGGCCGTCCTGAATGACCTGCCGAGGTGAAAATACGAAGTTATTCCTTACAATTAATCCACCTTGCGGCCAAGGTCGGATCAGAGGAGCAGGAGCGAAGAACTTGGTAGCCCATGGACGAATATACCCGAGTTCGTCGAAGGGTTCCTCCTTTACCTTGAATTCTCTGTTGAAAGTGGGAATGGGTTCCTCCTCAGGTATACGAGAAGGACCACCCATATCCGGCTCCGCCCTTTCCCTCGCATCCGTCTCGGATGCAATGGGCGGGCTGGTCGGCAGTGGGTACTCCTCTGGCTTTGCAGACTGATTTTCTCCCCCAAGAGTAACTAGGGTAGGGGGAGCTACAGCAGGAGATGGCGCTCCCTTGCCGACAGTGGCCTTATGCTTCTTCAGCTTCTTTGACTTCAAAGAAGTTGGAGCAAGGCCAAAAGGGAAAGGAAGAAGAAGAAAATCCGAGAAATCAATATTCCGAGAAACCAAACCAACTTATGCAATAAAAAGCAGGCAAATGTACAAAATACCCAGAGAATTACCTGGATATAACGACAGGAACCCCGTCAAGATCTACCACCTCTTCAGTGGTTGCTGGCCTTTTGCGCTTCCGACCACCGTAAAAGTTGGAATGAAGTTCGTCAAGTTCGGCGTCAGTCGCAAGATCCTTTTCCATAAGATCATCGAACTATGGAAAAGGCCAAATGTCCGACTACGTTAAGAAACCGGAGAAAGACGAAAATCCGAGAAAATTGTCCAAAGAAAAAAGAACATACCTTTGGAATCTTGTTCCCTTCGTGATACATCTCCGACTTTCTTCATACTGGTCGCGGGTGGAAACAAAATGATTGAACCACTTTTTGAAGTCCCTTTTCGAGAAAGCCTTATCCGTCCCCCTCATTTTGTCTTCCGGACCCTTGTATTCGCAAAGAAGTCGGGTTCGATGGGCAAGAGGTTGGATGCGTCTTCCGGACCAGCACAAAACCGTGTCGGTTCCGGTAAGAGGAGGTTTTGAGGAAGTGAGCTTGGTGATGCGCCGTTTGATTTTCATTAAATCATCCGGCAAAGTCTGCACTGCTTCTGCAGCCCAGTTATCTTGAGGAATAGCGGCAGCGTTGACAAATGGTGGAACCCCGGTTTCCTTTCCTGGAAATGGGATGTCTTGATGATAAAAGAAGGAACCCGTCCAGAATTTGACGGATTCCGATGTTTTTATTTTCGGGAACCAATCTTCCCTAAATCTACGCAGGGTGAAAGATATGGTTCCACAGGTTGGAAGAGCGCCCTCTGTAGGGCTTTGCTTAATTCCAAAGCAATATTGCCAGAAATCTAATCTAGGCGTTATTCCTAAATACCCTTCAAAAAGGGCCTGGAAGCCGGCTAGATAGAGAATAGAATTTGGTGGTAGGTTGTGAGGCTGGATTTTGTAATGGCTAAGGACTTCAAGGAAGAAGGCGGAAGGCGGGATTCCCATACCTCTAGCGATGTGCGAGGTAAGAGGGACTCGCTCCCCGGCTCTGGGCGAAGGCTCAGACTCTTCCTCGTCATGCCGCCATTTTCCTTTCACGATCAACCCCTCCTTCTCCATTGTCGGAAGAAGGGAGGAGGGAATGCTACTCCGGATCCAATTGCCGGAAGTTTCGCCTTCGTCCTCGGCTCCAACGGCGGCGGCCGCGGCGGCGAGCTCCTCTCCGACGAGAGTAATTTTTCCTCCGCTGTTTCGGGGGCGAGAGGTAGAGGCGGTGCAGAAGAAGACGCGGCCAGGTTATCGTCCGCGAGATGCAGATCCTCGCGGGCCTGGCTACCGGAAGATTTCTCTGGCATGTCGACGGTGGCGCGGCTCGGCGAATCGACCAATGGATCCATCGTATTGATGATGTCATCGATGTCCGCGGCGATGGAGTGCTCCTGAGATGCGCGTGGTGAGTCCATACTTTGGCGGCGCGACGAGGACCTCAAGCTCTCCGACGAGAAGTCCGGGAATGGTGCTTGCGCGAGAACGGGCTATGCTTTGCTCTCACTGGACTGAGGCTCGGGGGCTATAGCGCTTGAGCTAGAAGGTGAGAGGAGAGCGGAAGGATTGCCGGAGGGGATGAAGTGGGCTATTTATAGCCAGAAATCCTTTACGATGTGCGCTAACGACATTTTTTACCGTTGGATGCTCAACGCGTGTCACTCGCCAGAAAATCCGGGAAATGAATCGATAGGTGATCATTGCTATCTCCTCATTTCCCGCGAGAATCTGTCAGAGAAACGTTTCAGGGTTTCACACTCGAAACCCAAACGTCCCTGACATCAGCATGATTTTATCGCTGACGTAGGAAGTTCCTTCTCCATGAAGGTTCGTAGAAGAAAAAGCCGGATTTCCCAAAATCCGAGTTTCGTGTTAGAGCATGATTTGGAGGAAAAGAAGAATCAAGACGAAGAGTCGATATTTCTCGGAAAGAATGTAAATTTGACGAAAGACGGCGAATTGAAGTCTTAATCCTTCTTGGGGGCTACTGTCGGATATATACCAATTAGGGGTATATCAGATGGTGTCCTAAAGTGCCGGATTACCAGGGTGGCCTGAATGGTAATGGATCATGGTCCATTGGGAGGCCCAGTAAGCTGACGCGCAGAAGCCGGATTATAGAAGAATCCGGACCATGGCCCACGTGGTACGGCTTGGAGAAGAAGGCGGATTCTTGCCTTCCAAGTTAGAACATACCGTAGTCTTCTAGGTTTCCTATTCTGTAAGCCCTAACCCGACTATTATATAAAGCCGGGCGGGAGGTAAGAGAAAAAGGAGAACAAGCTAGAAGCTAACTTGCCGAGAGGTTGATCCTTGTCGAGTAGCTAAACCTAACTCACATTGTTCTTTGTATACTTCAGGCTTCATCCCTGATTAGTGAGATTGCAGGAGTAGGAACGCCGCCTAGTTGCGACGTAGCGAACCTAGGTAAAACCCTGGTGTCATTGTTCATCATACGACCACGTCCCCCCACATCTCTATTGGTAGTCTCATGGCACCCCCGTCTATGAAATCTACTATGATGTCTCGACAGGGGTAGTGCATACGCATGAGCCCAAGGGCCATGCGTGCACCACCACGAGCCGCAGAGCAGAGCCACGACTCCTTGCAGTTCGCCACCTCCACAATAGCCTCAGGAAGTTTGCTGACTTCCGAGAGTTCCCAGATTTCTCGGGAATGTACTTATTAATAAGTAGCATCCCCACGGCCTTGTGCGCGGTGAAGATTTTCCCGAATGCCCGGATTCTCTCAATCTGGGTAAGATGGGGGCTACCTTCTGTTTCAATCAACAAACAAGTGTTAGGAAAAACGGGAGAAGGGAAACAAGGAAAAATCCGGTAAAATTGATAAAACTTACCGAGAATCCGATCCATCTCGGTGCCTTCTTCCAGGCGCTGGTTCAGGGCATTCTCCAGGTCCCTGATTGTAGCTTTATCTTTCTCGGCCTGGCTGGAGGCCTTAGATTCGGTAATGCCAACAGCTAGTTGGTTGGCCTCCAGATCCTTCTGAAGCTTCACAGTCAGCTTGTGAAGATCCAGGTTCTCGTGGCGGAGGTTCTTGGCGTTGCCGGCATCTTCAGCAATTTGTTTGGCTTTCGCCAAAGAAGCTGAAAAGCAAGTAAAGGAAGAGTTAAAAGTCGAAAAATTACTTAGAAAAAATCAGAACTGAAAGCAGAGAAATATTTTACCTGCTGATTCACTCAGCTGTTGCTGAATGGATGCCAGTTCTGCCTCCTTATCTTCAAGAATGGAATGAAGGGTTTTCACCTCCTTGTTCTTGATGGTAAGTTTGCTGAAAACTTCCATGTTGATGTTTTCAGCAGTTTGCTGAAACACGGAAAAGAGACAAAAAATGCTTAAGTGAAAAACAAGCATAAGAATGAAAAAAGTACTAAGTCAAAAGTATACATTCGGCTTAATGCTTGGGGGCTAGAGATATTACCTGACTCATCTTGGTCAGGTTTGCCATGTTTTCATTGAATTCTTTTGCATAGTCTGCAAAAAGAATCCCCACATGGCAAAGGTCGTCCTGGATGACCTGCCGAGGTGAAAATACGAAGTTATTCCTTACAATAAGCCCGCCTTGCAGCCAAGGACGGATTAGAGGTGCTCGAGCGAAGTGTTTTGTTGCCCACGGTTTCGTAAATCCGTGTTCATCAAATGGCTCTTCCTTTACCTTAAACTCCTTGTCAAAAGTTGGAATGGGTTCTTCCTCAGCTGCACGGGAAGGACTGCCCATTTCCGGCACCGCCCTTTCCCTCGCGTCCTTCTCGGTCGCAATAGGATGGCTGGTCGGCAGGGGATATCCCTCCTCCCTGGCAGATTGGTTCTCTCCTCCTGTGGCGGCTGGGGTATCAGGAGCTGTAGCAGGGGATGGATGCACCCCTCTGCTAACAACTGCCTTGTGTTTCTTCAGCTTTTTTGGCTTCAGGGAGGTAGGAGCAAGGCTGGAAAAAGAGGGAAAGGAAAGCAATTCTGAGAAATTAGAATTCCGAGAAAAAATGAAAAGAACCCCTGCGACAAAAAGCAGAAATAAACCCGGATGACTTACCTGGAAGTAGCGACGGGAACCCCGTCAAGTTCCACCACTCCTTCAGCAGTTGATGGCTTCTTGCGTTTACGTCCGACAGAAAAGCTGGCACGCATTGCGTCCAGTTCGGCATCGGATGCAAGATCCTTGTCGGCAAGATCAGCAAACTATGGGAAAAATTGCAAAGTTCAAGTAAGTTAGAAATCTGAGAAAGATAAAAATTCGAGAAACTGCCCAAAGAGGAAAAAAATATTACCTTTGGAGCCGGATTTCCTTCGTGGTACATCTCTCGGCTTTCTTCATATTGGTCGCGAGTGGAGACCAAATGATTAACCCGCTTCTTGAAATCCCTTTTGGAGAACGCTTTGTCCGTTCCCCTCATTGGATCCTCTGGACCCTTGTACTCGCATAGAAGCCGGGTTTCGCGATAAGCCAAAGGCTGGATGCGTCTCCCGAACCAACACAGAACTGTGCGGGTTCTAGTGAGAGGAGGAGTGGAGGTGACAAGTTTTGCGATGCGCTGTTTCATTTTAATTAAATCATCCGGCAAGGTTTGAACTGTGTCCACTGCCCAGCTGTCTTGGGGAGTGGCAGCACAGTTGGTGAAAGCTGGAATCCCTGTTTCCTTTCCAGGAAACGGGATGTCTTGGTGGTAGAAGAAGGAACTCGTCAAAAACTTGACGGATTCTGAGATTTTGATCTTGGGGAACCAATCCTCCCTAAATCTACGTAGGGTGAAGGATATGGCCCCGCAAGTCGGAAGTGCGCCCTCACACGGCTTTCGCTTAACCCCGAAACAGTACTGCCAAAAGTCTAACCTAGGCTCTAATCCTAGATACCCTTCAAAGAGGGCCTGGAACCCGGCTAGATATAGAATGGAGTTTGGTGGAAGGTTGTGGGGCTGGATGTTGTAGTGGTTTAAAACCTGGAGGAAAAAGGCAAAAGGTGGAAACCCCATACCTCGGCTAATGTGCGAGGAAAGGAGAACCCTTTCCCCGGCTCTCAGCAAGGGCTCGGAGTCGTCCTCCTCATGCCGCCATTTTACCTTCACAATCAGCCCCTCCTTCTCCATTGTCGAAAGGAGGGAAGGAGCTAAGTTGCATCGGTTCCAGTTCCCGGACATTTCGTCGTCGTCCTCCGCTCCGGCACCGGCAGCAGCAGCGAGCTCCTCGCCGACGAGGACGATCTTTTCTTCTGCCGTTTTGGCGGTGAAGGGCGGAGGCGGGGCGGAAGATGATGCCGCCAAGTTCTCGGCCGAGAATCCTCGCGGGCCAGATCTCCGTCAGGTTCCTTCAGCGTGTTCGCGGCGGCGCGGCTCGGAGAATCGAGCAGGGGGTCTATGTCGTTGATGATTTCGTCGATATTGCGGACGATGGTGCTGTCCTCGGCGGCGTGCGGTGAGTCGCCTGTAGCCATTTGTGGGCGGCGCGGGGAAGATCCTGAACCTCCGATGATGAACTTTCGGGGACGACGGGGAACGAACACGGGCTCTGCCCGCACTAGTGGATCCTTAGCTCGGGAGCGATGGCGCTTGAGGGCTTGGAAGCTGGAAGAGAGAGCGAAAGGGCAACCGGAGTGCCCGAGGGTGGCTATTTATAGCCGAAAAAGTGTTACGATACGTGCTAACGACTCTTTTGACCGTTAGATCTGCGACGCGTGTCACGCCAAAAAATCCGGGAAATGAGGAGGCAGAATGATAAGTGTTATCTCCTCGTTTCCCGTAAGAATCTGTCAGAGATACGTTTCAGGATTTGACTGAACCCAAATGTCCATGATGTCAGCACGCTTTTATCGCTAACGTCACGAGGTTCCTTCTCCACGAAGGCTCGTGGAAGAAAAGTCGGATTCTTGTAAATCCGAGTTTTGTGTTACATGTCTAGAAACTCCTTCTCCATGAAGGTTCGTGGAAGAGAAAGCCGGATTTTTATGAAATTTGAGTTATGCGATATGAAGTTTTGGGAAAAAGAAGAATCGAGACAAAGAGCCAACATTTCTCAAAGCAGAATGCGAGTTGACGAAAGGTGGCAGGATAAAGTCTCAATCCTTCTTGGGGGCTACTGTCGGATATATACTGAATAGGGGTATATCCGGCATTGTCCTCAGAGCCAGATTACCAGGGTGGCCTGTTGGTAATGGATCACAGTCCATTAGGCGGCCCAGTAAGCTGACGCGCAGAAGCCGGATTCTAGAAGAACCTGGACCACGACCCAAAGTGGTGCAGCTTGGAGTAGAAGACGGGTTCCTTCCTTTCCAAGTTAGATACTTTTCGTAGTCTTCTAGGTTTCCTTTCTGTAAGCCCTAACCTGGTTATCTATATAAAGCCGGAAGGGAGAGAAGAACAGAGAGACAATTAGCTAGAAGCCAACTCGCCGAGAAGTTGATCCTCGCCGAGTTAGTGAAACCCTACTCACATTGTACATTGTATACTACAGGTTTCAGCCCTGATTTAGTGAGATTGCAGGAGTAGGAACGCCGCCTTGTTGCGACGTACCGAACCTGGGTAAAATCGGTGTTCCTGGTTGTTGTGCTACCACATACCCCCGGGTCTCTACCCGTAGGCTCATGGCACCCCAGTCTATGAACTCTACTACGATGTCTCGACACTCATACTGATAATACAACCACTGCAATCTCTGTTTTCATCATGTTCTTGCTGTTTTCCTACTGCCATCATTGTTCTCTTTTCATCTACTGCAAACAAGTACTATTTTCCACACCATACGTTTGACCTCCTTGTTTTTAGCAAAACCGATGAGATTGACAACCTCATTGCTTCATTGGGTCAAAGTGATTTGATTGTGTTGTGTAGGTTCCACGTTGCTTTTGAACTGGTAGTGCGCCCTGCCACATCAGCTGCATCAACCTTCGGAAGTGATTTCTTTCTCCTACTGGTTGATTCAACCTTTGTTTCTTTCTGAGGAAAAACTTTTTGTTGTGCTCTTCGTACCTTCCTCTTGGGGTCTCCCAACGAGTGCAAGATCTGCACCATCAGACCCAACACACCACTTCATGTGTAGTGTGCAAGTCTTTCACATAATAATCACAAAAGGACTTATCCGTGAATATTACATCCCTCGGAGTGGGATAACAGAAACATAGCAGGACCAAGCAAATCTATAGGATACAAACTTTCATTACAAAATCTCGAGAATCTCTTTGACGAATCAAAGAAGATATCATGCAAATGAAACCTCAGAAGAAGCAAGTTGAAGCTCCAAGCTGGAGAATAACTCTAGGTTAGAACCTAATCCACTACGGCTTATGTCAGCCCCAATCTATGGCTTGTGAGAATCTAAGTCCATGAATTGTCTTCTACTTCAACTAGGTAGCTTGTCCTCCACCAGCATTGTTGATGACATCGCTTCATCGGTTAAGTAGAATAAGACTCCTCCTAGCTTCATGAGATATCGATGGCTTCTCGATGAAGACTCTCGTAAGGGCTTCAACTCTAAGCAGGGGTCAAACGGGAACGAATGAGTAACGAGCGCTACTCAACAAGTTCATGATATATAGTGGGTAGTTTGATCCACTAACTACAGCTTTAGACTCGAAAGAGTCATAAGCTAATGCAAGGTTTTTGTAAATCTTTCTTCAAGAGGTTGCTTTTAATACTGAAAACTATGCCCGCCAAATCATCATAGGAGCTAGAAATTCATGGAGTTTCCTTTCATGTAGCGTTCGCATCTCCTTCCCGGAACAGGGGGTAACATGTAACATCCTTTTACACTCTGCAGAGGTCCGTTACTTTCCCATAGGCGATCAACACCATGTTGCACAACCAGGTGTACATTCCTGTCCACTCCCACTCAGGTGTTGGGCCCAGTTGTTGATCCAAACCAAACCATGCTTCTCCGCACAACACATGCCCACCCATTTCTGCCATGCAGGTTGAACCTCTGATTCTACCCCTCACGATAGAGATCTAGGCGCCCTAGGCAGACACTCATAGACCCCAGAGTCCGTGGGACGTAAGGGCTCCCACCCATGTGCATGTAGTCCCGCAATACCTATAGTGTATGTCTCTGGAAGTCCGTTGATATGTGAACGGGAAAAGATCACAGCTCGCTTATTCGCCCCATACAAGACCCATGGTTAGCGCGGTATTTACGGCGCACCGAGCTTTGATGGCATTTGTGGTTAAGTCCTAGGTAATACTTCTCCATTCATATGGAACCTTCCTTTTACCTATTCATCTTACCATGGTTCCATCCGCCCACCAAACAGAACACTACCACTCGGGTAGTCATTCAATTAGTCATATTATTAGAAAAATAGGATCATGCATTCTTTTGAGAATAGGTGGTAATACGATAGGGTTTTTTCAAATAGTTCATTAGGAAGTACTACAAAGGATATGAGCAAGTGATGAACTTGCCTGAGATAGAGATAATAACAAAATAATCCATGTCTTTGGGTTCGAGAGTCGCGTAGAAAATCCCAAGATCTGACAGAAAGCAAAGTAGTACCGGTAAGGACTACTGAAAACACTGGCAAGATGACACATGCATATAAATGAGATGCATCACAAAATAGCCTCAAAATACCCCAACTTATAAGTGTAAGCTCCGATCGATACAATGCTAAGATCACATTTGTTTTAGGTGACTTAGAGTTGTTTCATTAGGTGTGGTGATGATGTTGTTACTTATTTTAGACTTACATGTGTTCCACTTTTATTGAGAAATTCAATTGTTTTCATGTTTAAGTAGAAGCATTTCTTACTTGGTTATATAACAAGGCAATATCATATTGAAAACAACTTTCAAAAGATAGAAAACATATTTCCTTCAATGATGTTGAAAAGTGTAGAGCTAAGAGAAGGAAATTTAATTGAATTGAGTACATAATACAATCAAATATATCATCTTTTAATTTGTTAGTGACTTTTTATGAGAGTTTAGGAGTGTGAAAACATTACGGTTATATTAATAAGGAAAATAATGACGTGATAGTTATTTATGGTTATATTGGAATACTATAAAATTCCATTATACTTTTACAAACACGTTCATAAGTTAAACAAGATGTTTTGTTTTTGACATATTTGAGTTGAAAATGTCTTTCTCTTTAATTTGGTATATCATTTGAAACTTTATGAAAATATTTCGATAAGTCATTAATTTTCCAAATTTTAAATGACTAAAATGATTAGGAAAAATATTGCACACATGAAAACTTATTCAAATAACTTTCAAAATATCATAGATGGATTGCACTTGACTTTCTAAGCATTTTGTTATATAACTTGTATTTTTCGGATTTTTTTGAATTATTTATTATTTTTCTAAATTTTAAATGAATTAACTTAAATTCAAATAATGTTTAAATTTAAAATTTATAAAACACATTTGAAAATTTCATAACCAAATAGATTTTATTTTTCTAATTAATCTGGTATATTATTTATATTTTTCTGATTTATAGAATTAAAGTTATTGAATTAATAAGATTTATCAATTTCTGCCATTTTTTAATTGACAGGTGGGACCCACCTGTTAGTTTAGATTTAAATCAAAAATTAAAAGAAAACGAAAAGGAAAAAAATTCTCCTGGCGTCAGGGTGACATCAGCACAGAAGAGGATTTCTTCTGCCACTCTCAGATCCTCGATTTGGCTCGAATTGCTCCAAGTGGTTGCGTCTAATAGCTAAAGCACGACACAAGGAACAGAGGGGTGGCGTCGTTTTGACCATATGGTCACCGGATGACCGGCGACGAGCACCGCGGCGGCGAAAGAGGACAGTGCATGGCGGCGTGATGAATTCATGGATGAATTTCAAAACGGAAAGCACCACTGGTTGCGTGATCTCACCAGGAACACGGTGATGTGGTCGGAGCAATGCGGTGAAGTCTTGGTCGTTGACGGAGTGCTCTTTTCCGTGGCGGCCGGAGTTGGAAGACACTTTGAATTCCACGGGCCCCGGTCCTCCTAGCTTCCCCGCGTGCTCGAGGCAGTAGAGGAGACGATGGCGCATCTCCCAGTGGCCTCAATTTGTACGGAGGTGGCCGGTAGCAACAGCGCGCGGCGGCAGCCGACGAGCTAGGGTTTCGTCTTTCTGCGCAGAGAGTAGTGGAGAGAAAGAGGAAAGTTCGCTACGGGATAGAGGAGAGTGTGGGCATCAACGTGATGACCTTCTCCTTCCGAGGGCGGCTAGCAGGAGGTATCAGCAGCGGCGTCGACAACGCGACCATCTCCTCTGCCTTCTGGAAGAGAAAGAAGAAAGGGAGTTGCAAAGGCGATTTTTGATACCCCCAAAGTTTCTAGTAATTACAGTTTAGTCCTTCTGTCTTAAAAACTTAGAAGAAATCCTTGTTTTCAGGCTCTTTTGTGAACAGAAAAATTATTAGAAATGATATTTGGAATCCTCTACAAAAATGCAACCTCGCCATGTTTTGTTTTGGTAAAATTGGACATTTTCTTAGGGTGCTAAATTAAGTTGTTTTTGTTATTTTCTTTCTATTTAAGTTTATAATTGGCTATTAAATTATTTTAGGCATGGCTAATAAGAGCACACACAACAATCATGTGGTTACCAAAGTGGTGTATCTTAATTGGACAATTTTATATACAAATCTCTTATAGTATAATTTGGTAAAACTACTTAGTAGTGTTTTTCTTTTATGCATTGTAGAAAAAATCAACGTATAGGGAATTTTATTCCATGTCATACAAATGACTCTGTGTAATGAATGGATTTGTTTTCTTTTATGTGGCTTTGATATTTTCATATCTGAGGTCTTATTAATTCTGGTGGATAGTTCACTTAAGTGTGTATAAATCATGTTTGCTATTTTAAGTATTTGATCAAGTGGAAAACATGAGTGGCTTTGGAATCTTATTTGATTGTTTTCCACTTAGGTTCCAAGTATGGTTATTATCACAGTGGTTTTGGTTTGTGTTGCCTGGCAACTAAATTATGTGGAAACATGATCTGATGTCGGTGGATGCATAATATACAAATGTCCTGCTTGTGGTCAGGTCTTATGGCAGATAGATTATGTAAAATGTTGAGAATAGAATCTTTCTTGATTCCTTAACTCATCCTGATGTTGAACAAAGTGATGCACTCCTATTTGATAGGAATTGGTGCTTTAGTATGTGGAGGAAATGAAGGGTACGTTGCATAGAAAACAAAAAACATTCCTATGCGCGATAAACCCGAATGGAGAAGATCTAATCTATGAGACGAAAGGCAACGGGGAGAAAGAGAGTCTTGAGATAACATACCCTCGAAGACTCAAAATGGTACGAGATAAAATCTCGTTATTGGCGTAGTCGTACTCACGCCGATCCCGAGCGAGAAGAAGTGCACCGCAATCCGGCGGTGCCTCCGTAATCGGTCACACGTTCAGCTCGATGAAGACTTCCGTTCCCTCGATCCAGCGGGTAGCGGAAGTAGAGGACCCCCCGGAACTCCAGCAGCACGATGGTGAAGAATCCCACGGTCAGGGCTTCGCCAAGCCGGAGACCATGGAATGGAGCAACAGGTGGAGGGAAAAGGAAGTGGGCAAGTGTGTGTGGAGAAGAGGGAGCTCTCACCCTCCTTTTATAGGGGAGGGGGAGGCAGCCCAAAGGGGGGGTGCGGCCAGCCATGGGTGCCTCCACCCCTTCCTCTCTTCATGTGAGTGGAAGCCCCACTCACACCCACTCATGCTCCCTTAATTTTCCACTTAGAAAATCCAAAGGTTTTTCTTTAATAAATAAATAAAACATTTTTATTTCTTTATTTATATTTGTTAATTCCATTAACAAACATTTGCATGCAGTGTTGGAGATATGCCCGAGAGGCAATCATAGAGATGATGATATATCTATGTATCCATGATTTGTAATAATGTGCCTTGAATAATATATTTGTATTGATTGTCAAGTATGTGACTTGTTTGTGAAACTCTTTACTTACATGGTTATTCTAAATATGTCCCTAGCCGGAGTTCATGTGAGGACACACCTGAACATTAGACTAGCACATGTATTGGTTGATGGCTATGTTTCGCAAGTCATAGAAATGGTGATGTCAAACTAATAATGTGAACTCATGTTATGAACATGGTGTTGGACTGACCGAGCTTGAGACATTACAACAATGCTAATAGTTCTCTCTCTAAACGTTGTGCTTGCTTTGTCCTTAGACCTGAGATTGTCGCATGTTCTTGAGATGTGAATCGACCTACTTTGGGGCTATCAAACGCTACACCGTGACATGGTAGTTATAAAGGTAGCTTTCGGTTTTGTCATGAAGCATGATGCAAGGCATGGTCAGTCAAGATGGGATTCGCCCCTCTCTTCACTAGAGAGAGATATTTTTCTGGGCCCCTCGAGTGATCGGATCCAGAAATGCATGGCCATGCTGGATAAGGTTAATAGTTAACCTGGAAAGGGATTTCGATTCACAAGATCGAGAAAGAGTGATCGGCTAAGAGCATGATCAAATATTGTGAGGCAAAAGGAATAGCATAAACATGTGATGGTTCGTCCGATGTGATCTTTATGCACGTTTGGGAGTTGGCACGTTTTGCTAGAAGCCTCTACCAACTATTGTCCAAGTAGGTGTAATCGTGTCATGTCTAAACATGCGTGAACCTATAGGGTCGCACACTTAAGGCAAAAGAAGCAGAATTCAGATTGGATCCGAAATGGGCTGGAAATGGACTCTAGAGTGGGCTGTTTTAGTGGCAGCCCATTACGGGGACGTCTATATAAAGGAGAGGAGGTTGTGTGTTTTAGGGTGGCTAATTCCGCACTACATTCCACCACAGCCACCGTCTCTCCACACCCCTGCCGCCCGCGCGGACCTAGCAGTCCGGCGAGCCGTGCTTCCACGCCGCACGTGTGGATACCTATAGAGGTGCTGCATCTGTAGCACTCGGACGAGCCGCCAAGAGGAGCTGTTCGTGGGAGCGACGGGATCCGGAGGATTCGTACGACTACCCTGCCCCGACCCGCTTAACCAAGATCGGCACAACGCGTCTAGTGGTAATCTCGTGATCTCTATCTTGCAGCAGATCTTGGTTGACGCGGTAGAAATTATGATTTACGCTAGTGTAGCCTACCACGTTTTCCTACATGCAGCACCTCGAATCATTTGTTAATTCTATTAACAACCATTCGACGAAAAACCCTTGAACTATTTCAATTTTCCCCGAAACAATTTCGGAGCTGCCCAAAATATTCTTCGGTATTTTGTATCCTCTCTAATGCTTCATCGAACCTTAAGTGTGTTACCCTACGGTTCGCGAATAATATAGACATGATCGAGACTCCTCCCCGATCAATAATCAACAGCGGGATCTGGAGATCCGTGATGATTCCTATATATTCAATGATGACTCTCTTGATCATGTGAACCTTTCAACGTCGTAACAATTTCCCTTTGTCTCGCGATATTTTACTTGTCCGAGATCCGATCATCGGTATCCACCATACCTTGTTCGATCTCGTTATCCGACAAGTACTCTTTTCTTGTTCCCGTGATATAACATCCTTGTGATCATATCACGTGCTTGCAAGCGGTGTCGATGTGATATCACCGAGAGGGCCCTGAGTATATCTCTTCGTCATATTGGATGGACAAATCCCACTCTTGATCCATGAGCTTCAACTAACACTTTCCGAATACCTAATTCCACCTTTATAGTCACCCTTTTACGGTGTGACGTTTGATGTCATCAAAGTATTCTTTCGGTATTAGTGATTAACATGATCTCATGGTCTAAGGAACAACTTATTGTTATACTTAGTTAGGGTCTAAGTTCATCACGTCATTGTCCTAATGACATGACCTCGTTATTAAAAACATCCAATGTCTATGATCAGGAAACCTTGATCATCTGTTAATCAACGAGCTAGTTAAAAGAGAAGCTTCACTAGGAACATTGGTTTGTTTATTAATCACACATGTATTAACATTTCCGGTTAATACAATTCTAGCATGAGAAATAAACATCTATCATAAACAAGGAATAACATAATAAACATTTTATTATTGCCTCTCAGGCATATTCCCTTCAGTCTCCCACTTGCACTAGGGGCAATAATCTATATTACATAGTGATCAATCTAACACCCATTGAGTTCTGGTGTTGATCATGTTTTTCCCTTGAGAGAGGTTTAGTCAACGGATCTACCACATTCAGATCCGTATGTAATTTGCAAATCTTCACATCCCCATCTGAGACATCTTCACGGATGGAGTGAAAATGGCGATTGATATGCTTGGAATTCTTGTGAGACCTTGGCTCCTTAGCATTGGCTATGGCACCATTGTTGTCACAATAAATAACCATTGGATCCAACGCACTCGGAACCACGCCTAGTTCGGATATGAACTCCTTCATCCAAACTGCTTACTGTGTTGCCTCCGAGGCAGCAACATATTCTGCTTCTGTTGATGATCTCGCCACCACGGATTGCTTGGAACTCCTTCAGCTTACTGCTCCTCCATTCATAACAAATACGTACCCGGACTGAGACTTAGAGTCATCCGGATCAGTGTCGAAGCTAGCATCGACGTAACATCTTGCGACGAGCTCTTCTTCACCGCCATATATGAGAAACATATCCTTAGTTCTTCTCAAGTACTTAAAGATATTCTTGACCGCCGTCCAGTGTTCCAAACCTGGATCGTATTGATACCTACTAGTCAAACTAATAGCATGTGCCACATCCGGTCTTGTACATAGCATAGCATACATTATAGAACCTTTGGCTGAAGCATAGGGAATCTTATTCATTCTCTCTCTATCTTCTGCTGTAGCTGGACACTGAGTCTTACTCAACGTTTTGCCTTGCAACATAGGTAATAACCCCTTCCTACTATCTTCCATTCTGAACTTCTTCAGAATCTTGTCAAGGTATGTACTTTGCGAAAGTCCAATTAAGAGCCTTGATCTATCCCTGTAGATTTTAATGCCTAATATATAAACTGCTTCACCGAGGTCTTTCAACGGAAAACTACTGTTCAAATAACCTTATACACTTTTTAAAAGTTCTATATCATTTCCAATCAACAATATGTCATCCACATATAGTACTAGAAATGCTACAGAGCTCCCACTCACTTTCTTGTAAATACAAGCTTCTCCGTATGTTTGAACAAATCCAAACCCTTTGATCACCTGATCAAAATGGAGGTTCCAACTCCAGGATGCTTACTTCAGTCCATAAATGGAACGTTGAAGCTTGCACACCTTCTCAGCATCCTTAGGATCAACAAAACCTTTGGGTTGCATCATATACAACTCTTCCTCAATGTCACCATTAAGGAACGCCGTTTTGACATCCATCTGCCAGATTTCATAATCGAAAAATGCAGCAACTGCTAACATAATCCTAACTGACTTAAGCATCGCTACTGGTGAGAAAGTCTCATCGTAGTCAACTCCTTGAATTTTTCGGAAACCTTTTGCGACAAGTCGAGCTTTATAGACGGTCACATTACCATCAACGTCAGTTTTCTTTTTAAAGATCCATTTGTTCTCAACGGCCTTGCGGTCATCGGGTAAGTCCACGAAAGTCCAAACTTGGTTTTCGGACATGGATCCTATTTCGGATTTCATGGTTTCAAGCCATTTGTTGGAATCTGTGCTCATCATCGCTTCATCATACGTCATAGGGTCATCACCTCCATCTACCATGAAGTTTAATACGGGATCTCCGTACAGTTCAGGAGCTGTACGTTCCCTAGTTGACATGCGAGGTGCGGTAGTTTCCTCTTCTGGAGTTTCATGATCTTGATCATTAGCTCTCTCTTCAACTGACGGGGTCGGCACCTGAACAACTTCCGGCGCTGCTCTACTCGCCATTCCAAGAAGAGAAGGTTCAATAACCTCGTCGAGTTCTACCTTCCTACTATTCACACCTTTCGAGAGAAACTCCTTCTCCAAAAAGGAACCATTCTTGGCAACGAAAATCTTGTCTTCGGATCTGTGATAGAAGGTGTACCTATTGTTTCTTTAGGGTATTCTATGAAGATGCATTTTTCCGCTTCGGGTTCGCGTTTATCAGGTTGAAGCTTCTTCACATAAGCATCGCATCCCCAAACTTTTAGAAATGACAGCTTAGGTTTGTTTCCAAACAATAATTCATATGGTGTCGTTTCAACGGATTTAGATGGTGCCCTATTTAAAGTGAATGCAGCGGTCTATAGTGCATAACCCCAAAACGATAGTGGCAAATCTGTAAGAGACATCATAGATCGAACCATATCCAATAAAGTACAATTACGACGTTCGGAAACACCATTACGCTGTGGTGTTCCGGCAGGTGTGAGTTGTGAAACTATTCCACATTGTTTCATATGCATGCCAAACTCGTAACTTAGATATTCACCTCCACGATCAAATCGTAGGAATTTAATCTTTCTGTTACGATGATTTTTAACTTCACACTGAAATTCTTTGAACTTTTCAAATGTCTCAGATTTGTGTTTCATTAAGTAAATATACCCATATCTACTCAAATCATCTATGAAAGTGGCAAAATAACGATATCCACTTCGCGCCGATACACTCATTAGTCCACACACATCAGTATGTATGATTTCTAGTAAGTCTGCTGCCCGTTCCATGGTTCCAGAAAACGGGGTTCTAGGCATCTTGCCAATAAGGCATTGTTCACATGTTTCAAATGATTCATAATCAAGTGATTCTAAGAGTCCATCAGAATGGAGCTTCTTCATGCGTTTAACACCAATATGACCTAAGCGGCAATGCCACATGTAAGTAGCAATATCATCATTTAACTTAATTCTTTTGGCATCCATATTATGAATATGTGTATCAATACTATCAAGATTCAAAAGAAATAAACCATTCTTCTCATGTACATGACCATAAAAGATATTATTCATATAAATCGAACAACCATTGTTCTGAGACTTAAAGGAATTACCATTCCGCATTAAGCAAGATCCAGAAATGATATTCATGCTTAATGCAGGCACCAGATAACAATTATTGAGGTTTATAACTAATCCCGATGGTATACGTAGAGGTAGCGTCCCGATGGTGATCACATCAACTCTTGATCCATTGCCGACACGCATCGTCACCTCATCCTTTGCTAGTGGTCGCTTATTCTGTGGCTCTTGTTTAGAGTTACATATGTGAGCAACCGAACCAGTCTCAAATACCCAGGTGCTACTACGAGTACTAGTAAGGTACACATCAATAACAAGTATATCATATATACCTTTGTTCACTTTGCCAGCCTTCTTATCTGCCAGATATTTGGGGCAATTGCGCTTCCAGTGGCCAGTACCCTTGCAATAAAAACACTCAGTCTCAGGCTTAGGGCCATACTTGGTTTTCTTCTCAGGAGCAGCAACAGATTTGCCACCCTTCTTGAAGTTTACCCTTGGCTTGCCTTTCTTGAAACTAGTTGTCTTATTGATCATCAACACTTGATGTTCTTTCTTGATCTCCACTTCAGCAGTTTTAAGCATCGAGAGAAGCTCAGGAAGAGACTTCTTCATGCTTTGCATATTATAGTTCATCACGAAGTTCTTGTAACTAGGTGGCATAGATTGGAGAACACAATGTATCCCTAGCTCAATGGGAATCGATATTCCCAAGGCTATGACCTTATCGGCGTACACAGACATCTTGAGTACGTGCTCACTAACGGAGCTGTTCTCTTCCATCATGCAGGTAAAGAACTTTTCTGTAGCGTCATAACTCTCAACTGCGGCATGGGTATCGAGAATCATTTTGAATTCTCCCATTGTAGCATAAGCAGTGTTGTTCTCGAAACGTTTTCGCAGCTTTGGCTCTAATCCATAGAGGATGCCGCAATGAACTATATTGTGGTCTTCTTGTTGAGTCAGATAAACATTTTTTATCTTCATCAGAAGCATCATCAGCGGGCTGGTCACCTAGCGGTGCATCAAGCACATAGAGCTTCTTGCAAGCGGTGAGGAGAATCCTCAGGTTAAGTGCCCAGTTGGTAAAGTTGCTTCCATCGTTCGCTAGTTTTTCTCTCTCCATGAACATATTGAAATTGAAGGTGGGTGGTGCCATGATCTACAACTATTTGCAAAGACTATTTAGACTATGTTTATGATAAATTAAGTTCAAGTTAATTCTAAACTTATCCCATGAACTCCCACTCAAAAACAACATCCCTCTTAGTCGTCTTCAGTGATTACACGAACCAAATTCACTACACCGAAATCGATCATCACGTGAGACGGTGTAGTTGCAAAGGCGAACATCAACATGTTGATCATATCATCCATATGACTCATGCTTTACCTTTCGGTTACGTGTTCCGAGGCCATGTATGTACATGCTAGACTCGCCAAGTAGAACCATAGTATTGTGTGTGTTTCAAGGCCATGTCTGTACATGCTAGGCTTGAAAACACCCGTTGTATGCGAACGTTGAGTCTATCACACCCGATCATCAAGTGGTGTCTCGAAACGACGAACTTTCTTAACGGTGCATACTTAAGGAAGAACACATTATTATCTTCATATTAATGAGAGGGATCATCTTATAATGCTACCGTCGCGATCTAGGCAAAATAAGATGCATAAAAGGATAAACATCACATGCATGGATAATGTGATATCATATGGTCCTCCTTGCACTTGATCTCCATCTTGTGCATCATGGTATGATCTCCATCATTCCACCGGCGTGGCACCAAGGTTCGTGGCACCTCCATCTTGATTGTCCATTACAACATATCACATGGATATGATATACAGCACGCAGGCCATAAAAATAAGACAACCATATGGCTCTAGCCGGTATGTCAATAATATACAAAAGATATCATATCATACATAACGTTTGTAACATTGACCATATCACATCACATGCCCTGCAAAAACAAGTTAGACGCCTCTAATTTATTTTTGCATATTTTACGTGGCTTGGGCCTACGAGGATAGAACCGTTCATACCTACGTACAAAAGCCACAACGTTGATAAAACATATTTTTAACAACCCTTTGTAGATTAGATCTTAACTATAGTAGGAGAACGGACACCCCCTTAGTCACAAGTGAGACAATTCTCTCGTACATAGTACACGTAAACTTAGTCTAGGGCAGCTTCATCCTACTATGCCACTAAGATCATAAAATACTCGAAGAGGCAAAAACATGATCATCAACGGCCACATACTCCTATGTGTTCTACCCGTACAAATCATCTACGCATAGATCCGGCTCTGATACCACTGAAGGGTACGTTGCATAGAAAACAAAAAATTTCCAACGCGCGATAAACCCGAATGGCCAAGATCTAATCTATGATATGAAAGGCAACAGGGAGAAAGAGAGTCTTGAGATAACATACCCTCGAAGACTCAAAGCGGTACGAGATAAAATCTCGTTGTTGGCGTAGTCATACTCACGCCGGTCCCGAGCGAGACGAAGTGCCCCGCAATCCGGCGGTGCCTCCGTAATAGGTCACACGTTTAGCTTGATCGGCGGGTAGCAGAAGTAGAGGATCCCCCGGAACTCCAGCAGCACGACGGCGTGGTGGTGGTGAAGAATCCCACGGTCAGGGCTTCGCCAAGCCGGATACCATGGAATGGAGCAGCGGGTGGAGGGAAAAGGAAGTGGGCAAGTGTGTGGACAAGAGGGAGCTCTCACCCTCCTTTTATAGGGGAGGGCGAGGCAGCCCAAAGGGGGGTGCGGCCAGCCATGGGTGCCCCCACCCCTTCCTCTCTTCATGTGAGTGGAAGCCCCACTCATGCTCCCTTAATTTCCCACTTAGAAAATCCAAAGGTTTTTCTTTAATAAATAAATAAAACATTTTTATTTCTTTATTTATATTTGTTAATTCCATTAACAGACATTTGCATGCAGCACCTCGAATCATTTGTTAATTCTATTAACAACCATTCGACAAAAACCCCTTGAACTATTTCAATTTTCCCCGAAACAATTTTGGAGCTGCCCAAAATATTCTTCGGTATTCCGTATCCTCTCTAACGCTTCAGCGAACCTTAATTGTGTCACCCTACGGTTCGCGAATAATATAGACATGATCGAGACTCCTCTCCGATCAATAATCAACAGTGGGATCTGGAGATCCGTGATGACTCCTATATATTCAACGATGACTCTCGTGATCGTGTGAACCTTTCAACGTCGTAACGATTTCCCTTTGTCTCGCAATATTTTACTTGTCCGAGATCCGATCATCGGTATCCACCATACCTTGTTCGGTCTCGTTATCCGACAAGTACTCTTTTCTCGTTCCCGTGATATAACATCCTTGTGATCATATCACGTTCTTGCAAGCGGTGTCGATGTGATATCACCGAGAGGGCCCTGAGTATATTTCTCCGTCATATTGGATGGACAAATCCCACTCTTGATCCATGAGCTTCAACTAACACTTTCTGAATACCAAATGCCACCTTTGTATTCACCCTTTTACGGTGTGACATTTGATGTCATCAAAGTATACTTTCGAAAATTAGTGATTAACATGATCTCATGGTCTAAGGAACAATGTTACTCCGAATGTAAGACATAACAACAAAACTAAATGACTTGATCGTATTGTTATACTTAGTTGGGGTCTAAGTTCATCACGTCATTCTCCTAATGACATGACCCCGTTATTAACAACATCCAATGTCTATGATCAGGAAACCTTGATCATCTGTTAATCAACAAGCTAGTTAAAAGAGAGGCTTCATTAGGAACGTTGGTTTGTTTATTAATCACACATGTATTAACATTTCCGGTTAATACAATTCTAGCATGAGAAATAAACATCTACCATAAACAAGGAATAACATAATAAACATTTTATTATTGCCTCTCGGGCATATTCCCTTTAGGAAATGTATTAGAACAACTGATGACTAAGTAGTCCAAGCAACTTTGTTATGTAGATGTCAAGATTATCTCTTCTTGGGAAAAACTCAGGAGCAAGCCAAATGGCTTCATTCAGTAGTTGAACTTGTGAACTGCTCTCTTATGAGACTAGACCACTCACAAAAATGTGAGGGTTGAATCATGCCACTAAGGTTATGGATGGTGATTATGTGGCTTTATTATTTGGCTTTACTTTCTCCATGGAGTTTATCCCTGGGGAAACACCAATAATATCAATGTAGCTTCCTAGTTTAGAAACTTGAATATGTTGCCTAGGTTATAATGTGGTTTCTTGTTTCCTCAGTGTTATTCCTTCTCTTGGTTGGTTATAAAAGGAATGTAGGTGTAGTTTATGACATCAATCAGCTTTAAGAATATAAGAAGTATTTGTTAGCAAGGTAGCTAGTATTGCCTCAAAATGACTATTCATATACAAATGGTTGAGATGTACTCGGTTATATGATCTTCTGTTTGTTTGTGGGTGACACTCAGTTGTTTGAGTATACAAAAGTGATTTGTTAACAAGGTCGCAAGACTTTTACCAAACTACTTTTATATCACACGAACATTGGAATATCACACTATTTCAGGAGGAATTAATAAGATCATATTAAGATATAAGAGTTTCCAAATATTCTTATGATAGATTGAAATAGTAATGTAGCGCCCTACCTTTTAATAAACGTAGAACACCCGTGTAAACTGCTATTCCCAATATCACTGATAGCATACACATGAAAAAATGAAATATTCATTGCAATAACATCATTCTACATAGTTGATCCAATGGATATGAAATAAAATAGTCTTACAAATGGCATAGTCAACATGGACTAGCCCAAATAACAAAGTTTCAAAGCAAACACATCGGAATTAAATCTTCAATGAGGCTTCTTCACTTCATGCGCCACAGGCAGGACATGTTGGCGATAGACTCGAGATCCTAAACGAAATCCGCACTCGTCTTTAGATTCATCTTCACGTTAGAATATGCAGTCCCACAGGGGGGAAGTCAGTACAAACAATGTACTGGCAAGTGGCACTTGTATGGTGGCATTTTTTAGGAAAGACTCTCTACATGATATTTGGCTGGTGGAGTCTGGGCTATTTGCATAAAGCCAATTTTCCGCTATATTTGATAAATCATTTTCATAAAAAATGAAGATAATGGTACAACCATCATGGCTGAATCCACCATGAAGCTTGATAGTCATCATGGCTAAATCCACCATGAAGTTTGATAAATCATCATGGAAAAATCCACCATGAAGTTTGATAAATCGTGATGGCTAAATAAACCATGAAGTTTGATAAATCGTCATGGCTAAATCCACCATGAAGTTTCATAAATCGTAATGGCTAAATCCACCATGAAGTTTGGTAAATCATCATGGCTAAATCCACCATGAGGTATAGAGACACTCTCTGTACAAATAGAACATTGCTCTCTGTACAATCTAAACAATACAAATAAATAACAAAAAAATATACAATACAGAAGCATAACAAGTTATTCAACTTGATTGGTGTTAACATGGACAAGGTTTTGACACATAATTCAATATGCAAAAAGAATTATGATAAAAGGGTTTAGGGCTAGCTACTAGGGCATGGGTTGGTCAAGGTTTAAGTTTGAAAGATTGAAACTCTGGTGGATTCATCTTGTCAAGGAGGTTCTAAGATTTCACCTAAGGGTTATCACATTTACTTCAATATTATAAGGGAAACAATGTTGTACGGTTTAGTACTTATTTCAATGTACAAAAGGAATTAAGATGTTTGGGTCAGGCTTTCCACGTTGAAAAAATCAAACTTTTTCCAAGTATCCTAGGCTTGGTCTTTTATCACAAAGATCACACAAGGCTTTGTTCTAAGGATTTTAGAAAACAAATCCATGATCAACATGATTCATTTCATGGCTTTGTTGGTTACCAGGGTTGAAGCAATTCACAATAAGACTTGTAAATTTACAAAAGTTCTTGGGCTATGGGTTTCTAGTCCAAAGGTTACTTTCCATGTGGTTAACGTAAAATTGGTGTTGGTTTGATCAAATTTTATCATACCACAATTTTCCTAAAGGGGGTTCCATCAAACAACACTTAATTTATAATGGCTTATTACTATGGATGGTTTATATGCAAGGATTACATGGAATGGGTTATCTGGTCACAAATGGTTTTGGTACTAGTATCACTGGTCTAAGGTTACTACATGGAACAATTTTCCACAAGAAAACTAATAAAAATTATTTATAGAATTTAATCTAGGTGCAAAATACTCAAATGGTCATTTAAATTCTCAAATCCATTTTAATTGGTTCAAATATTATTTTGGAACAAAGGGTGTGAAAGGACACATTCTAAGGATTCCAAAAACATTTTACTTGCAATTTTTTGGATTTGTAGAATTTGAACTATGCCAGAATCCATCAAATAAGCATATTTAAATTTGAACCAATCTAAGTTTGTCAAATTTAAATTAGGAGAGTCCCAAAATTTTCTACATATCCTAAGGACTTCAAAAAGTCCAAGTTTGTCAAATTTGGCCAAGTGGTTAAAAAGTTATGAATGTTCTAAGTTGTAGGGTATTTTTGTAAATTTGCCAATTATTTTCTATTCGGGAGAAAATCCAGAAATAAGTGGATAAGGTTGGGCTACGTGGCGCGCTCTAGTTGGCCGGGTCTGCTGACTGGACGTGCTGACTGGGCAGATACGCGGCGCTTCCTGATTGGCCATACCCCTTCGTTTTAAGAGATCTAAGTGTGGCCTTTCGTTACAGATCTGACGGCGCAGATAAGAGAGGAGGGGGTGGCTCACCGCTACAGCTCTACCCGCCAGAGAATGGAGAGTGCAGCGGCCGACGTTGCAGACGGTTCATGGCGACGGTACTCCGGTTTCTCCCCAGTCAAGGCGAGGTGATGACGAGAAGCGGGGCGACACGACGCGGTGGATGGCGCGGACGACGGGATCCCTCGCTTTTGGAGTCGATGGCGCGGCGCGGCTGAAGGTGCTCGGTTTCCGGCGAGATACGAGAGACGATGGTGTGGCCACTTTTTGTTCGAAACAAAAATGGAAAAGGGCATCAAGAGACACGCGGGTGCACGGGGAACGAGAAGAACGGGGTCTCGGACCCTGTGGCTCACCGTGCTAGCCGGAAATGGAGGAACACGGCCACGAGATGGATGTAGTCCAGCGAGGAATCGTGGGAGATTGGCGGCAGGATTTTTGGTGGGAGAGAGGGGAAACAGAGAGGAGGTGAAGGGGCCAGTATAGAGGGGCTAGAGAGGCCGGGGAAGCGCGGGAGGATGGAGATCGTGCCTCGGAAATTTCAGCCAGATCATGGGCGTGGCAGCGGTTGGAGGTGGGGGAAGAAGGCTCACGTGAGATGGGGTCCACAGGGAAGAGAGAGAAAGGAGAGAGAGAGCGCGTGCGGGCCTCTTGCGGGCTGCACTGGGCTGCTGTGCGTTGCGCTAGGCGGCATGCAAGACTTGGCCCGGGTCGGTTGGGTCGGCATGTTCTGTTTTTTTGTTCTTTTTTTTGTCGTGTTATTATTATTTTCCTGTGTTTATTAACAAATCGTTACTTTTCTTTTATAAACCCAAATTGCATCAAACCAATTTCTAAATACTTGTCAAAACTTTATGTTTCAATTGGAAGCATGTTTGTGTTGTTTTCAACACTTTTAAATTTTTAAATTTCGAAAATATGGACAATGCCTAAATGATATTAAAAATCATTTTAAATAGAAAAATAATAACTAATTGGAATTTGGGTATAATAAAATTAAGAGAGGTGGTCTCAAATGTAAATATTGGTTTTCAAGGTCTTTTACTTGTTTTCAAAAACAAAATAATTTATATAAACACTTTATTTGTTATTACTTGATACTAGCTAAATGCCCGTGCGTTGCAACGGGTAGCAAATAAACTTAAAACGTTAGCATTAACGTTACCAATATTGTGTTTCACCGATGCACAACATCAATGAGTGGATGTCGTAAATAATTTTCTGGCCCGTTTCATATGACTTGTGCAACAAAAATTTGTGTATGTAACATACACCTTTTATATATTCTGATGAATCCTTGTAACTTTCTCATAAGTGCCCAGCTTGTGATTTAATTTTTTTCACTTTAATCGTCCAAGCTATATATTCCTAGTGTATGTTCTTTTAGTGATGGCAGAAAAAAGAATGGAGTTCGTTAATTTATTTGTAGCACCCAACAAATTATTACCTTATTTTCCCTACATAGTGTAGAAAATTTTCCAATGTGAATTAGAAAATCATCAAGGTTTCACCTATAAGAGAAGTTAGTGCTGTGGAACATCATGTGTGTAGAATCTAGTAGTAAGAACCCTGACAAGGTTTAAATTAATAGTTAATCAGAACAGCGTGAATGAAATGCAACCTTTTTGAGATGTGTGCATACTTTTGGGATGCTTACATGGGCATTGTAGCATAGGTATAGTTCCAAAGGTAGTCGTTTCCCAACAGAGGCTGCAAATCATAAGTTTTCATGCATATGATTTGTTGGAAACAACAGCAAACATGCAGTCATCTATCGTCCCTGCATCTTGTGCAGGGTAAAGATGGTTTTGGCTTCAAATAAAGCATAGTAGTTGTATATGGGAAGCAGTGAATGGATGTGCATAAACAGTGCAGTTGTGAATTCATTACTTTGTCACACAATAACAAACAACATTCAGTTAAAAGACCGTACAATAATAGGCATCAGTTTATGCAAAAACAGTGTTATTATTTCATCAGTTAACCATAGTCCGGCACCCTGGATGCCAAAGAACCAATACGCCCAAGGCCTTGCGGGCAACAACATGCACATATAATCTCTCTTCATCTGTGCTTAGCAAAATCAGAATGAGGTAGTCGAGGCCATTACAGATAACATCTCATCCAGACCTGACCTTTGTGCATCCTGTCTTTCTGGCTTGAACCTGTTCTTCAACAAAGGAGGTGACGTTAACATCAACATGGAGAAGGAGGAGCCACCCCTTCCACCAGCTCAGCGCTGGCCGAGGTCAATTGTGCCGGCGGCATCTCGGAGACCGCCGCTTTCAGAAGCTGGATGCCACACGTGAGCGAGAGGGAGCTCGGTCGCCTTTCACGGACGCCATGGTTTCAAGTAAATTGTCTCCGCGCTCTAGGACTCTCATCCAGCTGTGCTCGGGGAGCTTAAGCGAATGCATGAATCCACCAGGGCGCCCTATGTCTGTTACTCTTGGGACCCTAAATACGTGGGTCTGTTCTGGTCTGCGGTGTGCTTCTTGACAACAGACACGAGCAATGCCACTGCGCCGGGCGCGGCCTGGACGCAGCGCCAGTTGTAGTCGCTCTCGGCCACAATGTCCGCGATCTCCCTCTAGGACGCGACCAGCAGGTCCTGTCCTGCCCCACACGCGCCGTCGGGAACCTCTCGACCGCGTGCACCAGCCCTGGATGAGCCGGCGGAGCGCGTGGTTCGGCGTGGGATGCAGCCTGCCAGTCGGCTGCGCCCAGCTGCTTGGTTATCGGGCACTCGCCGTGGCCGTCGGAGAACACCATCGGTCGATGCTCTCGCGGTGGTAGGTTCCGCATGATGTCCATCGATATGGGGCGTAGGAAGCAAAGCAAGGAATCGATCGGATCTTCTTTATTTTCACGTTACCACCAAGGAGCATATATGTGAGCGATACGGCAATCGAAAAACTGACCGATATTTTTTTCTCACGCTTGGACCGATTGCTAGTCGTCTTACGCTATTCGATCTGATCTCCTTTTCTTACGCACGCGACGTAGCAGTTTTTTTTTTCTATCCATCGATGCCGCGACGTACGACGTACCAACCATCGTGCCTACGTACCATCACGGCATCAACCAAAATTATAGTAGAAGATAATATTTGAGAAGCATTATGAAAATATTTTTATTCACATGAAATAATTTTGGAGGCATGGAGAAAATATTAGAGATAGTAATTCTTCAATTTTAAATATCATAAACATTTTCATAGTTATAAATGGATTGAAAACATATTTGTAAAGAGGTTTGCTAAGAAGAAATAATTTCTCTTTATAATGAAAACTAGATTTTAAATAGTCTTTAGGTGTTGTGTGAATGGATTGATAATTCAAATGGTTCATGTTTTAAAGGACATCATTTCTATGTTAATGAGATTATTCAACTGTGCTTTACTAGTTTGTGCAAGTATGATCATCAGTGATGTGGTTTTGAATGCTCACCCCTCTTTGAGGTCTAGATACCTAGATGATCACTCCCAATTCACTTATAGACTTGTGGTTAGGGTTGTTAAGAGTTTGTGTTTGGTCATAACCCATTATGGTTTTTATTAGCAAATGATTTAGTTTATAGAGATACTTTGTTATAAATATCACTCCAAATATACTCTTGACTAGATGATCTAGACCTATTTCATCATGTCGAGAGAAACATTCGTCACTTTGCTTCGTTTAAACTTTCGCGCCAAAATTTCCCGTATTTTTAGATCCTTATAACCTCCCAAACACTGGGATGTTACAACATGTGTCCCTCGCGTGCGGACAACGATTCCTACGGGGTTAGGTTCGATGGCCCTGGGTTTCAATTTTTTTCGCGATTTTATGATATTACCTTCAACAACGTATGTCCGGGCGGTCTCGTGCGGACCGGTGGGTCGGCCTGGGGAAGAGTCGTTCTGGTTTTGGCTCGGCCAGTTGTCAGACGGCTCATTGTTGCGTGGCTGATATTCATGTCTCATCTGTTTCCATCACCGCGTGGTGTCGTGGCATGTTGCTTCTGTGGAGTCCATCTAGCTTCAGCTATCTCGATTGTAAGCCGGCTCGCTGATGTGCGGCGAATATTCACGTGTCATCTGCTATCGTGAGTGCGCGGTGTCGTGGCGTGTTTCTTGCCATGTCGTTTTTCATGGCACCACGTCGTTTGTTGACACGTCACAGTTCCGTGGGTTCTAGATTGTTCGCACATGGACATGTATCGTGTATCGTACGAGATTTTCATACGCGTTTGTTCTCCTTCGGTGTCGTATATATACTGATTTTAGGCCCTGTTTTGCTTCGGTTCCTTCCATTTCATTGTTTGTCCTCGGGCTTCTCTTCTTCTTTTTTATGGTTGTTCTTCATTTGGTCCTGTTGGGAGCATCGTGCTCAGAGTTGACATTTGTGTCTTCTCTTGTTGAGCGACCGGTCGGGGATTTACTGTTTCATTTGCGGCTAATGTTCATCGCCTGCTTCGTTTTCTGTGTTTTGGGGTTGTTTCTTCGACGGGTTAGTTTTCTTCCAGTTCTACGTGTTGTTTTACTTTGTTTTGTTCTTTATGTTTTTGGTGTGTGTGTTTTAAAGGTTCGTCGTCTTCATCTTTTGGGGAGCTCATTTCCTGTTTTTACTATGTTTCTCTTTTTTGTAGTGTTGTACTTTTGTATCCGTGGATTTCGCCTCTATGGGGGGTAGGTGAGTGTTTTTTGCTTGCAGTAGTTGTCGTAGTCTTCGATGTACTTGCTTGGGAGCGGTGGTATGACTTTCGATGGCTTTCGACTCACCCATGGGTCGTTCTCTATCTCAAAGCCACATTCGATATCGGCCGGCAATCACCTTGGTTCTTGGTGTCTATTATGTGTTGTGTTTGTAGTCATTTTATTCAGGTTTGTTTTTTTGTTTCGTTTTTGTTTCATGTTTCTGATTTCTTCGCTTTATGTTGTCTAGTGTGTTTCTTTTTTTGTATTGGTGTGTTCTTCGGATCTTCGAACTCCTCCTCTATGAGGGCTGGAGGTTAGCTATTCGTGTCCCGACGTCATTCTCCAGTTCGGTGCCATAGCCACTCTCCATCGCGTGTTGTGACGTGGAAAGTGGTGCCTCTCGGTTTCGGTCGGGAGGCATTTCTGTCTTTTGGCCATTTTCCTATGTGTGCTCCGTGTTTCGATTGGTCAGCCATTCGACTGTCGGAACATCGGTAAACTGGTTGAGAGTTCTGTGTGTTTCGTGTCAAGCTTCGTGCTTGAGATGACTGTTTGTGCCGCAATGTTGTCCTGGCTTCGGTTTACTGGTGGTTCTCGATGCATCACTTAGAGCTATGGCGATTCAGTGGTAGTATCTCGTCATTTTATCCCTCCAGATTTCCGTGGGACTGTCGTGATCCGGCTACCACGCATGTTCGCTGTTCATCGGGAATGACCTGTGGTCTTTGGTTCGAACCGCCTTTGTGTTGGCTAGGGTGTGCGTTTGAATTTATCCTGGTAGTCGGTTATGGTCGCGGTCCTTTTGTCCTCGCTTGTTTAACTGATTTTTGGTCCACGCTGTTGTCTATGGCTTAGTGTGTTTCTGATGATCGACAGGCATTCGCTACTTTTTGTGTGGAGACTCTTTGGGTTTGAATGGGATTTGTGTTCACTTCTATGTGGGGTTTGGTGTTGGTCATATTATGTGTTTGCACGTTGGCAAGTTTGGTGCGCGATTGATATGTCGTGATTCTGTAGGTAGTTTTTTGTGTGTGTTTTGCTAGGCAGCTATGGTCTGTATTTTGTTGTCTGCGGCGGTTTGGTATGCAACTTTGTGTAGCGTCGGGTGTTCTTGGTGGTCATATCGGCTTTGTATTCGGCGGGAGCCGTGCGCGGTCTTTGCTTTCGAGCCAACCTGTTGTTTGCTGGGAGTCGTGTATGTTTTAGCCGTTACCATGGTTCACTGCCTGGGATGTTATCTGTTTGTAATTTCTCCCGATCATAGTGAAGTTCTGTTGGCTGGCGGTCATTTTTTCCCCTTCTCTTTGGGGAGTTTTTTCACGTTAAAAGTTGTGTTATGTGTGTTGATTTTGCTCCTGATCATAGTTTATTGGTTATTGCTTATACATGTCATTCACTGGTGGTTTACGTTATCGTGTACTGTATCCACATGTTGAATTGATAATGTTGTTTCGGCTATATGGTGATCTGTGTGATTCTGCACCAGCAACTCTCCAGGATAACATGGAAAAATAAGCAAATACGTCGACTCGCCGACCATATTCTCCCAACTTGAATCCCTGGCGCTTGGAACATTTCGACGATTTTTCCCTCGTCTCGGGTTCACCCCGTCTCCTCCATAGATGTAGGGCTTGATGATTGTATGATGATAGAATCATGTATCGGATTGATATTTGAATGATGATTTGCACTTGATGATGTCATTATTTTGTTATTATGTTTATATTATTTTTGTTATTATTGCTTTATTTTTCTATATTTTGGGTGCAATTTTGTTGCTGGAGCAAATAAAAACAAACTGGCAGCATCTACGCTGACGTTTCAATGCCGATGGCTGAGGCTATATCGACGACATTGACGTCGGCGTAGGCACATGCCTGGAGGCTGCGCAAGAGCCGCCACATGGCCCGAGCTATGCCGATGGCAAAGCCATCGGCGTAGGTCCTGCCCGGGGCTGCCCCAAAAGCCGCTACGTGTGTAACATCCCTGATTTTTGGAAAGTCCAAAAATCACTAAAAAATTGAAACTTTTTGTTTTCATATTATGCAAGTCACCAAAAACCAAATGAGATGCAAGAAACAAAAGAAAACAATGCATGTTCTAAGGTTTTGGAAATAAAAATCCAATATACCTCTATTCCATAAACCCTAAAGTCATTTCAAAATAAATAATTCTACATAAATAAAATAATTCTTCTTAAGCAAACCCTTACACCAAACATGTTTTCAACCTAATTATGATCTTGAAAATATCTTTGATATATAAAAACTAGAGAATTGTTATCTCTAATATTTTTCTTCTTATCTCTAAAAAGGGTTTCACTATTATTGAAAACCCCAAAATAGATATAAGTTGGATCCTTGTTTTCCAAGTGTTATGTCAATCAACAAAATATTATAGTGCTATAGAAATAAAATGTTTATGAAAACAAGTAATATTACTTTGAAAATAGTTTATGGCAACATTACTCAAATATTTATAACCCTTAATAAAGTCCTAAGCCTCAAAATTATTTGATGAGAATAAAATGTTTTAATAATAACTTTTAGTTGTTATTCCAAGTTTTAAACATGAAAGTGTGAAAATAAAATGCATTGTTTGGAAAATAAGATAAAAGAGGGTTTTGAAAACAATATTATGACTTGTGGTTTTATTCTAAATTATATTGATCAACAATAATATGAACTAATTAAATAACATTAAGTTACTATTAGTAAATCCTTCAACTCCTAAAATTATAAAATGTGAGAGTGGTTTAAAAATGGCTTTCCAAAAATAATATATGATTTGTAAAATGTCTATGAGATTTTATTTAGACAATAACATCAATTTATTATTTTCTAAATTTTAAAATGGAACAAAGTTACTATTAGTAAATCACTGAAATCTTAAATTTATAAAATATAAAAGTGATGTGAAATGACCTTCAAAAATAGTATTTGACATGTTTAATGTCTCTGAAATTTTATTTAATCAAAAACTCATATTATTATTTTTATAATTTAAAATGTACATTTCTCACTATTAGTGAATTATTTATATTTTCAAAAATATGAAAAGTGCACTGTGTTGAAAAGTTTATTAAAATGTTCTAAACAGAAAGAATTTATTTTTAGAATTGATTTGAAATTAATTTGAGGTCATTTGGGCTTATATTTTAAAAGTTATTAAAAACAGAAATAAAAACAAAAAGAAAAGAAGAGATGACGTCAATGCTGACGTCACCTCATCTCCTTCCTCTGGAAACGGCAGGGAGCCCGTTTATTCCTATTAATTCGCGCTTTGATTTCTCGCGAATTAAGTCGCGTTAATTCCTTCCCGTGTGCTCTCCTTAAAGCCCCTGATCCCCTCTTCCTTTTCCTCTCTGGCTCATTCCCAAATCGTGCCCCGAGGACGCGGGTATTTCTCACCGGAGCTCCTCCGTTCCGCCGCCGTCCAACGTCGTCTGCGGGCAATAGATAAGATCCCGGCCGCCCTTTCTTTGCCTCTCCTCTTCCCCGTGCGCTTGTGCATGGTTTGATGCCTCGGGTGAATTATTTTGTGCAGTAGGCCGAGCCGCCGTCGACAATCGATGCTCGCCGGAGCCCGTGCGCTTGCTGCTTCTCCTCGCCTTCGCCACGGAGTTCGCCGCACCTCCCCGAGGTCCCCATCAACTTCACTGTGACGCGGCGCGGCTCCTGGACCCCTCTCCGTGCCCGAAGCACCACGGGAACGTCGCCGGCGTCCACCACCGTGCAGCGCGCCGCCGCGCACGCCATTTCCGGCAGCCCACGCCGGCGAGGTGAGCCTGCTCTCTTCTCTGGCCGTTAGATCTGGAATCAACGCGTAGGATTAGATCCTAGGCGAAGGGGTATGCAGTCGTTAGATCTGGATCTAACGATCCAGATCCATTCACTTATCCACGTCATCGCACAGTCAGCACAGCCCAGCCAGCATCCCTGTCCAATCAGGAGCTTCCACGTGGCGATTCCTATTTTGAAAATTTCTCCCGCTGGAATAATTTTGGCAGTTTTACAGATTAGCCCCTGTACCTTTGAACCATCATATCTTTTGATCCATGAAGCCAAATTTAGCAATCTTGGACGTTTTGGAAAGCCCTTGACATTTAGAAACTTTTGGAACTGGCCAAATTCAAAATTGACAAACTTAAATTTGTTCAAATTCAAATATGCTTGTTTGATGAAATTTGGCATAATTCAAATTCTACAAATCCAAAAATTGCAAATAAAATATATTTGGAAACCTTAGGATGTGTACTTTCATAACCTCTATCCCAAAATAATATTTGAACAAATTAAAATTGAATTTAGAATTTAGTTGTCTATTTGAGTATTTTTGACATAGATTTAATTCTATAAATAATTTCAATATAGTTCCTTTTGCAAAATTGTTCCATTTGATAACCTTGAACCAGAAACAACCTTGCCCAACCATTTTGGACACCCTTGGACCATGACAATGTATTTTAGCCAAAAATCCATCATAGTGAACCACTAGTTTATCATGTCTTAGATTCTGTTTGTATTCTTTCTACCATTGTTTGTTATGTCCATTTGGAGCCAAGCCATGTCCTTAGAATGTGCAAATCACATATAGTACCAAGTAGTAAAATTTAGTTTGCTATCTACTTCTCCACTCCCCTTTCATGCTTCAAGATTTCATCAAGTTGGGATTTGTGAGAACCATGAAGTGCAATGAAGGACTTAACCATCTAGAGATTTTTCAACATGAAGATAGAAGACCATTGAAGGCCTTGGAAAATAAAACAAACTTCATAAGCATCTCCAAGAAGTGGAAGCACTAGAAGAAAACCAGAGAAACATCTAGAGGACTAACACCCTTTCTCTCTAAGTCTTTTTCCTTCCCCTTTTCTATTCTTCTCCTTTCAACTTGGTGGCAACATGAAGAGCTACAAGGAAGATCAATGAAGAAGTTTTGAAGAAAGGACTTGTACTCCACACCTAGAAGAAAACTCAAGAAGTACAAGTGTGAAGAAATTTAGAAGAAAACATCTCCCCCTCTCTTTCTATCCTTCTTCTTAAATTTTCTTTCAAATTAACTTAGTGGTATTTGTGCCCATTCCATACCCAAACCAATTAGTGAATGAAAGCCCTGAAGAATTCATCAAGACCAAGAGAAGAATCCATCCAAGGAACAAGACTACAATAGAAGCATGAAGATTATCTTCAAGAAGGAAATCACATGAAGTCTAGAAGCAATCCATACAAGTTGAAGAATAACAAGTTATTTTTGTCCAACCATTGACCCAAATGGAAAATCCAAGACTTAGTAATATTTTCCCTTTGAGGATGAAGTTAGTAGACCTACCCTAACCACAATGGAAAATACTAACATAGTCACTTAAATATTTTTGAAGGTGAATATGACCAAGTGTTTGCATGTATTACTTTAATTGAAGAAGTAATATGTTTATTCTTAGTGAACTCTTGGAACTTCCTCGACAAGTATGGTTATAATAAAGTTAGATCACATCAAACTCAACCTAGTCCTTTCCAAGTAAACCTTTGGAAACTCCTTAACAATGTGTTGAACCATTATGAAATGAATCTTTCAAAACTCAAACCTAGACCTTGTCCTAACCAACTTGGTTAAGCCCCTTTTGATATGTTAGTTGCTTTGTATGTTTTGTTCACTTGCTTGTTGTTTGATAGTATGTTTGTTATTGTGTTTTCAATGAATAGATTGTACGGAGAGCAACGATCTTTTGTGAAAAGTGTGAATATCTTCACCAACTTCAACAAGGCAAGTAACACATCATTCAACTACCCATTATTTTCTATATGCATTAGTTGATTTTTAGTAGTATGCATGATAGGAAGTTTTACTAAGTTATATTATGCTATGCTATATCCTAGTAGTGTGTAGCCATCCCTTTTATCCTTGTTATTTATATCCTTAGAACTTGATAGATGCTATGCAATGTGACAAATGAGTTTTACTTGATGTTGTGGAAAAATTCTAAGTAACAACTTCAATGAACCACCTGGGTGGATTTGGTTGTTTGGCTGATGAGAGTTGAGTGTCTCCCCGAGGGGTTGTTCACTTGAGGAATGCCACCCAGGAACAAAGTGATTATGATGTTCCCCAAGTTTAGATTGCTTCCAGTGCAGCCTTTAGTCATATGGGCTCTGTCTTGATCAACTAAGTTGTGAGGGTTCAGCCTGGGCTTGACAAGCAGATGTAGCATAATTATAGGTGGAACGGGTCTTGCCATTGGGTTGAATTCTTGTTTCTGAAAGATCTCGTCTCGATTCTTCTCCTTTCCTTAATGCACTCAGGGTGTATAGGATGTTTGGGTTGAGTTGGGTCTGAAGGTGAAAGTGCACAAGCTCTGCAGAGTCAACAAACTAAGATCTTAGCTGTGTCCCCGGTTATGGACAACTATGAGCAGCTGGACAAGGAAGGACGGAAGAATCACATCACCATTTTCAAAAAGTAAAATTTGACCAAGTGAACAGTAGTTGTGGTGCTTGGATGTCAATCCACTGATGCCACCCTTTTTGAAAAGAAAAGTTTCTTTTACAAAAGAGATAGGAGAAAACTTGCTTTATGCAAACTTAGCCAAAACTCCACTCAGCCAAATAAGCATGTAGTATTAGTCTTGCCATTTATATCCACCATAGTGTTACTTGCCAATACATTAAATTGTATTGACTCCCTTGTGGCTGCATATTCCATATTGCAGATATTTCTGAAGACGAGTGAGGATTTCGTTTAGGATCTCGAGACTATCACCAATATGTTTTGCCTGTGGCACATGAAGAAGATGGGCTCAATGTTGTACTATGTTATCCGCTGTATTTCTTTGTTTTCTGCTAGTCTTCTAAGACTATGCAAGTTGTAATACTATTTTGTAAAGACTGGATCATGCGATGTAATAGAATTTGATGCATTTGCATGATATTTCATTTTGTACTGTGGTGCTAGCAATTGATCCAGGGACTAGCACAATAACACAGGTATTCCGTCTTTATTAAAAGTTGGGATGCTACAAAATGGTATCAGAGCATTGTGTTGCCTGTAGGATTTGAGACCCTAAGTTTGGAAAAGACTCTAGGATTGAAAATTTCTATGTTCAAACTTTCTAGAAACAAAACAATCAGCTTAGTTCATCTCATATCATCTCATCTATTGTTCACCTTCAAAATTTCCTAGATGACCTACCTCTTCAATACCATCAAGGCAAGATTGATGATGACAATACCAAGAAGTGCAAGGAGTATTTTCACCATATGAAGCCCTACCACTCAAGATTTTTGAAGAATTTGAACAAAAACATAGACTTCCCAACAATCAATAACACCTCAAGACATGGAGAGAAGAATATGAAGAAAAGCTCAAGAGGATATAGATGAGACCACCAATCTAGTTACTTGGTTAGAACAACGTTAACGTGTTAGTGTATTGATCATACTAATGAGTGTGGTATGACAATACCAGATGTTTTCCTAAAACTATGTTGTTTGGTGTGATGAATGTGTTGCTATGTGTTTGTTATGTGTTGTTTGTAAGATGAGTTTCCTTGATCTACTATTTTGGATAAGAACCTTCCTTAGCCATCTTTCTAAATCTCTACTCATCCCTACTAGACCAAACCCAACACCATACTCATTCACCAACCATAGTGAGAACCATTTGGAATCATACAACCTTTACCCTATTGATACACAAGCCATCCCATTTGAGGAATGCTAGTATCCAATTTCTTTCTTCTGTGTGAAGGAACAATCACATCCATGATCAATGCCAACTGCCTAATAAGGAGTATCAAGCCAATCAACAAGTGAAGAAAGACAAGTGAATCCCAAGTTACATGAGCTATGAAGGTTTCAGAGCCAACTACACCAAGAGAAGAAGTAATGAAGAAACACAACTACCCAGTTTGTGTTACATGAGAGTTTGTTTAGAAATAGCATGATGCTTGCTTTCAAGAATGACAACAACAAGATGGAAGATTGCCAAGAACATCAAAAGATCAAGTTGAGAGTGAACCAAAGGCTTTTGATTGACCCCAAAGAGTGACCCCTCAGTGTCAAAGGTAGTTCAACATACCTATGTTGGTCTACACCTCTACCACAAAGGAAAGATCTACTCAAGCTAATCTACAAACAATCTACACTCCAATCTAATGAAAATAGACTACCCACAAAAGTTTCTTTTAAGGGTGGTAGCCCACCCAGTTGTTTTGGAATCCAGTTACCCAATCTTTCTTTCTAGCCTTCCCAAATCTCGGGACGAGATTTCTTTTAAGGGTGGTAGTCTGTAACATCCCTGATTTTTGGAAAGTCCAAAAATCACTAAAAAATTGAAACTTTTTGTTTTCATATTATGCAAGTCACCAAAAACCAAATGAGATGCAAGAAACAAAAGAAACCAATGCATGTTCTAAGGTTTTGGAAATAAAAATCCAATATACCTCTATTCCATAAACCCTAAAGTCATTTCAAAATAAATAATTCGACATAAATAAAATAATTCTTCTTAAGCAAACCCTTACACCAAACATGTTTTCAACCCAATTATGATCTTGAAAATATCTTTGATATATAAAAACTAGAGAATTGTTATCTCTAATATTTTTCTTCTTATCTCTAAAATGGGTTTCACTATTATCGAAAACCCCAAAATAGATATAAGTTGGATCCTTGTTTTCCAAGTGTTATGTCAATCAACAAAATATTATAGTGCTATAGAAATAAAATGTTTATGAAAACAAGTAATATTACTTTGAAAATAGTTTATGGCAACATTACTCAAATATTTATAACCCTTAATAAAGTCCTAAGCCTCAAAATTATTTGATGAGAATAAAATGTTTTAATAATAACTTTTAGTTGTTATTCCAAGTTTTAAACATGAAAGTGTGAAAATAAAATGCATTGTTTGGAAAATAACATAAAAGAGGGTTTTGAAAACAATATTATGACTTGTGGTTTTATTCTAAATTATATTGATCAACAATAATATGAACTAATTAAATAACATTAAGTTACTATTAGTAAATCCTTCAACTCCTAAAATTATAAAATGTGAAAGTGGTTTAAAAATGGCTTTCCAAAAATAATATATGATTTGTAAAATGTCTCTGAGATTTTATTTAGACAATAACATCAATTTATTATTTTCTAAATTTTAAAATGGAACAAAGTTACTATTAGTAAATCACTGAAATCTTAAATTTATAAAATATAAAAGTGATGTGAAATGACCTTCAAAAATAGTATTTGACATGTTTAATGTCTCTGAAATTTTATTTAATCAAAAACTCATATTATTATTTTTATAATTTAAAATGTACATTTCTCACTATTAGTGAATTATTTATATTTTCAAAAATATGAAAAGTGCAATGTGTTGAAAAGTTTATTAAAATGTTCTAAACAGAAAGAATTTATTTTTAGAATTTATTTGAAATTAATTTGAGGTCATTTGGGCTTATATTTTAAAAGTTATTAAAAACAGAAATAAAAACAAAAAGAAAAGAAGAGATGACGTCAATGCTGACGTCACCTCATCTCCTTCCTCTGGAAACGGCAGGGAGCCCGTTTATTCCTATTACTTCGCGCTTTGATTTCTCGCGAATTAAGTCGCGTTAATTCCTTCCCGTGTGCTCTCCTTAAAGCCCCTGATCCCCTCTTCCTTTTCCTCTCTGGCTCATTCCCAAATCGTGCCCCGTGGACGCGGGTATTTCTCACCGGAGCTCCTCCGTTCCGCCGCCGTCCAACGTCGTCTGCGGGCAATAGATAAGATCCCGGCCGCCCTTTCTTTGCCTCTCCTCTTCCCCGTGCGCTTGTGCATGGTTTGATGCCTCGGGTGAATTATTTTGTGCAGTAGGCCGAGCCGCCGTCGACAATCGATGCTCGCCGGAGCCCGTGCGCTCGCTGCTTCTCCTCGCCTTCGCCACGGAGTTCGCCGCACCTCCCCGAGGTCCCCATCAACTTCACTGTGACGCGGCGCGGCTCCTGGACCCCTCTCCGTGCCCGAAGCACCACGGGAACGTCGCCGGCGTCCACCACCGTGCAGCGCGCCGCCGCGCACGCCATTTCCGGCAGCCCACGCCGGCGAGGTGAGCCTCCTCTCTTCTCTGGCCGTTAGATCTGGAATCAACGCGTAGGATTAGATCCTAGGCGAAGGGGTATGCAGTCGTTAGATCTGGATCTAACGATCTAGATCCATTCACTTATCCACGTCATCGCACAGTCAGCACAGCCCAGTCAGCATCCCTGTCCAATCAGGAGCTTCCACGTGGCGATTCCTATTTTGAAAATTTCTCCCGCTGGAATAATTTTGGCAGTTTTACAGATTAGCCCCTGTACCTTTGAACCATCATATCTTTTGATCCATGAAGCCAAATTTAGCAATCTTGGACGTTTTGGAAAGCCCTTGACATTTAGAAACTTTTGGAACTGGCCAAATTCAAAATTGACAAACTTAAATTTGTTCAAATTCAAATATGCTAGTTTGATGAAATTTGGCATAATTCAAATTCTACAAATCCAAAAATTGCAAATAAAATATATTTGGAAACCTTAGGATGTGTACCTTCATAACCTCTGTCCCAAAATAATATTTGAACAAATTAAAATTGAATTTAGAATTTAGTTGTCTATTTGAGTATTTTTGACATAGATTTAATTCTATAAATAATTTCAATATAGTTCCTTTTGCAAAATTGTTCCATTTGATAACCTTGAACCAGAAACAACCTTGCCCAACCATTTTGGACACCCTTGGACCATGACAATGTATTTTAGCCAAAAATCCATCATAGTGAACCACTAGTTTATCATGTCTTAGATTCTGTTTGTATTCTTTCTACCATTGTTTGTTATGTCCATTTGGAGCCAAGCCATGTCCTTAGAATGTGCAAATCACATATAGTACCAAGTAGTAAAATTTAGTTTGCTATCTACTTCTCCACTCCCCTTTCATGCTTCAAGATTTCATCAAGTTGGGATTTGTGAGAACCATGAAGTGCAATGAAGGACTTAACCATCTAGAGATTTTTCAACATGAAGATAGAAGACCATTGAAGGACTTGGAAAATAAAACAAACTTCATAAGCATCTCCAAGAAGTGGAAGCACTAGAAGAAAACCAGAGAAACATCTAGAGGACTAACACCCTTTCTCTCTAAGTCTTTTTCCTTCCCCTTTTCTATTCTTCTCCTTTCAACTTGGTGGCAACATGAAGAGCTACAAGGAAGATCAATGAAGAAGTTTGGAAGAAAGGACTTGTACTCCACACCTAGAAGAAAACTCAAGAAGTACAAGTGTGAAGAAATTTAGAAGAAAACATCTCCCCCTCTCTTTCTATCCTTCTTCTTAAATTTTCTTTCAAATTAACTTAGTGGTATTTGTGCCCATTCCATACCCAAACCAATTAGTGAATGAAAGCCCTGAAGAATTCATCAAGACCAAGAGAAGAATCCATCCAAGGAACAAGACTACAATTGAAGCATGAAGATTATCTTCAAGAAGGCAATCACATGAAGTCTAGAAGCAATCCATACAAGTTGAAGAATAACAAGTTATTTTTGTCCAACCATTGACCCAAATGGAAAATCCAAGACTTAGTAATATTTTCCCTTTGAGGATGAAGTTAGTAGACCTACCCTAACCACAATGGAAAATACTAACATAGTCACTTAAATATTTTTGAAGGTGAATATGACCAAGTGTTTGCATGTATTACTTTAATTGAAGAAGTAATATGTTTATTCTTAGTGAACTCTTGGAACTTCCTCGACAAGTATGGTTATAATAAAGTTAGATCACATCAAACTCAACCTAGTCCTTTCCAAGTAAACCTTTGGAAACTCCTTAACAATGTGTTGAACCATTATGAAATGAATCTTTCAAAACTCAAACCTAGACCTTGTCCTAACCAACTTGGTTAAGCCCCTTTTGATATGTTAGTTGCTTTGTATGTTTTGTTCACTTGCTTGTTGTTTGATAGTATGTTTGTTATTGTGTTTTCAATGAATAGATTGTACGGAGAGCAACGATCTTTTGTGAAAAGTGTGAATATCTTCACCAACTTCAACAAGGCAAGTAACACATCATTCAACTACCCATTATTTTCTATATGCATTAGTTGATTTTTAGTAGTATGCATGATAGGAAGTTTTACTAAGTTATATTATGCTATGCTATATCCTAGTAGTGTGTAGCCATCCCTTTTATCCTTGTTATTTATATCCTTAGAACTTGATAGATGCTATGCAATGTGACAAATGAGTTTTACTTGATGTTGTGGAAAAATTCTAAGTAACAACTTCAATGAACCACCTGGGTGGATTTGGTTGTTTGGCTGATGAGAGTTGAGTGTCTCCCCGAGGGGTTGTTCACTTGAGGAATGCCACCCAGGAACAAAGTGATTATGATGTTCCCCAAGTTTAGATTGCTTCCAGTGCAGCCTTTAGTCATATGGGCTCTGTCTTGATCAACTAAGTTGTGAGGGTTCAGCCTGGGCTTGACAAGCAGATGTAGCATAATTATAGGTGGAACGGGTCTTGCCATTGGGTTGAATTCTTGTTTCTGAAAGATCTCGTCTCGATTCTTCTCCTTTCCTTAATGCACTCAGGGTGTATAGGATGTTTGGGTTGAGTTGGGTCTGAAGGTGAAAGTGCACAAGCTCTGCAGAGTCAACAAACTAAGATCTTAGCCGTGTCCCCGGTTATGGACAACTATGAGCAGCTGGACAAGGAAGGACGGAAGAATCACATCACCATTTTCAAAAAGTAAAATTTGACCAAGTGAACAGTAGTTGCGGTGCTTGGATGTCAATCCACTGATGCCACCCTTTTTGAAAAGAAAAGTTTCTTTTACAAAAGAGATAGGAGAAAACTTGCTTTATGCAAACTTAGCCAAAACTCCACTCAGCCAAATAAGCATGTAGTATTAGTCTTGCCATTTATATCCACCATAGTGTTACTTGCCAATACATTAAATTGTATTGACTCCCTTGTGGCTGCATATTCCATATTGCAGATATTTCTGAAGACGAGTGAGGATTTCGTTTAGGATCTCGAGACTATCGCCAACATGTTTTGCCTGTGGCACATGAAGAAGATGGGCTCAATGTTGTACTATGTTATCCGCTGTATTTCTTTGTTTTCTGCTAGTCTTCTAAGACTATGCAAGTTGTAATACTATTTTGTAAAGACTGGATCATGCGATGTAATAGAATTTGATGCATTTGCATGATATTTCATTTTGTACTGTGGTGCTAGCAATTGATCCAGGGACTAGCACAATAACACAGGTATTCCATCTTTATTAAAAGTTGGGATGCTACAACGTGCCCCTTCTATGTCGAGGGAAAAAGCCTTGGAGTAGAGGCTTCCTCTTGTCACACGCGTTGTGGGCCCCACCTAGCCTACGCTGACGGCATATACATGGACGACGAGGTCTAGCCGTCGGCACTTGATACGTCATAAACCTTAATTTCTGATGTTCCATATTGTTTTCTTATTGTTTCCCACATGTTTGCTATACACTTTATGTCATTTTTATCGATTTTCCGGACTAACCTATTGACAATATGCCACAGAGCCAGTTCCCTGTTTTCTGCTGTTTTTAGTTTCAGAAAAGTTGTTCTGGAAATATTCTCGGAATTGGAAAATTCGAAGCCCGGAAGTCTTAGAATTCCCAAAGGTTCCACAGAATCCCAAAGAGACCCGGAGGGGTCCTCAGGGGGCCCACACCATAGGGCGGCACCCCCTTGGCCACCTTAGGGGGTGGTGTGGGGCCCCTAGGGCTCCACCGCCTTTGCCCTTACTCCTATATAATCCCCCCGAGATGTAAACCCAAGATATATCCCACTTTTACCCGAGAAACACCCGAGGCTGCCATCACCTTCATCCCGAGATCGGGAGGGTTCTGGAGCTCTCCGTGGCACCCTGCCGGAGGGGGAAATCATCACCGGAGGGGTCTACACCACCATGCCCGCCTCCGAAGTGATGCGTGAGTAGTTCATCCATGGACTACGGGTCCATAGTAGTAGCTAGATGGTTGTTCTCTCCACTTTGTACCTCATGTTTAGATCATGTGAGCTGCCTAACATAGTCAAGATCATCTTTATGTAATGATACATGTTGTGTTTGCTAGGATCTGATGAATTTTGAATGCTATGTCTTCTGATTATCAATCTATCATGTTATCTTAATGCTTATGTTATTTATGATCTTGCATGCTCTCCGTTGTTGGTACATGCTCTGGCCAAGTAGGTTCTAGTAACTCCAAGAGGGAGTATTTATGCTCGATAGTGGGTTCATGCCTCCTTTTCATCTGTGCTTGAGTGATAGGAACGTGACGGATGGAGGATGTGATGTTGCCATTAGGGAGAAAACAACAATGCTTTGTCTAAGGATGATGTTATTGTTTACATTACGCACTTTGCTTACTGCGATTATCTGTTGCTTGCAACTTAATACCCAACGTTTGTTCGGATGATATTCGAAGGGTGGATTTTTAGTCATAGATGGAGTTGGATAACATGATTAATTTCATGGCTTTGTTGGTTACCAGGGTTGAAGCAATTCACAATAAGCCTTGTAAATTTACAAAAGGTCTTGGGCTATGGGTTTCTGGTCCAAAGGTTACTTTCCATGTGGTTAACATAAAATTGGTGTTGGTTTGATCAAATTTTATCATACCACAATTTCCTAAAGGGGGTTCCATCAAACAACACTTATTTTATAATGGCTTGTTACTATGGATGGTTTATATGACAAGGATTACATGGAATGGGTTCTCTGGTCACAAATGGTTTTGATACTGGTCTCAATGGTCTAAGGTTACTACATGGAACAATTTTCCACAAGAAAACTAATTATAATTATTTATGGAATTTAATCTAGGTGCAAAATACTCAAATGGTCATTTAAATTCTAAAATCCATTTTAATGGGTTCAAATATTATTTTGGAACAGAGGGTGTGAAATTACACATTTTAAGGATTCCAAAAATATTTTATTTGCAATTTTTTGGACTTGTAGAATTTGAATTTTGCCAGAATTCATAAAAAAAGCATATTTAAATTTGAACCAATCTAAGTATGTCAAATTTAAATTTGGACAATCCCAAAAGTTTCTAAAGATCCTAAGGACTTCAAAAAGTCCAAGTTTATCAAATTTGGCCAAGTGGTTAAAAAGTTATGAATCTTCTAAGTTGTAGGGTGCTTTTTGTAAATTTGCCAATTATTTTCTATTCGGGAGAAAATCCAGAAACAAGTGGATAAGGTTGGGCTACATGGCGCGCTCTGGTTGGCCGGGTCTGCTGACTAGACGTGCTGACTGGGCAGATACGTGGCGCTTCCTGATTGGTCGTACCCCTTCGTTTTAAGAGATCTAACCGTGGCCTTTCATTACGGATCTGACGGCACAGATAAGAGAGGAGGGGGTGGCTCACCGCTACAGCTCTACCCGCCGGAGAATGGAGAGTGCGACGGCCGGCATTGCTGATGGTTCATGGAGACGGTGCTCCGGTTTCTTCCCAGTCAAGGTGAGGCGACGACGAGAAGCGGGACGACACGACGCGGCAGATGGCGCGGACGACGGGATCCCTCGCTTCTAGAGTCGATGGTGCGGCACAGCTGAAGGTGCTCGGTTTCCGGCGAGATACAATAGACGATGATGTGGCCACTTTTTGTTCGAAACAAAAATGGAAAAGGGCATCAAGAGACGCGCGGGTGGATGGGGAACGAGAAGAACGGGGTCTCGGACCCTGTGGCTCACCGTGCTAGCCGGAAATGGAGGAACACGGCCACGGGATGGATGAAGTCCGGCGAGGATTCGTGGGAGATTGGCAGCGGGATTTCTGGTGGGAGAGAGGGGAAACAGAGAGGAGGTGCTGGGTCCGGTATAGAGAGGCTCGAGAGGTCGGGGAAGCGCGGGAGGATGGAGATCGTGCCTCGGCCATTTCGGCCAGATCGTGGGTGTGGCAGTAGTTGGAGGTGGGGGAAGAAGGCTGACGTCACGCTGACATCAGATGGGGTCCACAGGGCAGAGAGAGAAAGGAGAGAGAGAGAGAGAGCGTGCGCGGCCCTCTGGCGGGCTGCACTGGGCTGCTGTGCGTTGTGCTAAGCGGCATGCAAGACTTGGGCCAGGTCGGTTGGGTCGGCATGTTCTGTTTATTTTGTTCTTTTTTTGTCATGTTATTTTTATTTTCCTGTGTTTATTAACAAATCATAACTTTTATTTTATAAACCCAAATTGCATCAAACCGATTTCTAAATACTTGTAAAAACTTTATCTTTCAATTGGAAGCATGTTTTGTGTTGTTTTCAACACTTTTAAATTTTTAAATTTTGAAAACATGGATAATGCCTTAATGATACTAAAAATCATTTTAAATAAGAAAAATAATAATTAATTGGAATTTGGGTATAATAAATTAAGATATGTGGTCTCAAATGTAAATATTGGTTTTCAAGGTGTTTTACTTATTTTCAAAAAAAAAATTATATAAACACTTTATTTGTTATTACTTGATATAATATTTGAGAAGCATTATGAAAATATTTTTATTCACATGAAATAATTTTGGAGGCATGGAGAAAATATTAGAGATAGTAATTCTCCAATTTTAAATATCATAAACATTTTCATAGTTATAAATGGATTGAAAACATGTTTGTAAAGAGGTTGGCTAAGAAGAAATAATTTCTCTCTATAACGAAAACTAGATTTGACATAGTCTTTAGGTGTTGTGTGAATGGATTGATAATTCATATGGTTCATGTTTTAAAGGGCATCATTTCTATGTTAATGAGATTATTCAAGTGTTCTTTACTAGTTTGTGCAAGTATGATCATCAGTGATGTGGTTTTGAATGCAAACCTCTCTTTGAGGTCAAGATACCTAGATGATCACTCCCAATTCACTTATAGACTTGTGGTTAGGGTTGTTAAGAGTTTGTGTTTGTTCATAACCCATTATGGTTTGTCTTAACAAATGATTTGGTTTGTAGAGATACTTTGTTATAAATATCACTCCAAATGTACTCTTGACTAGATGATCTAGACCTATTTCATCATGTTGAGAGAAACATTTGTCACTTTCCATCGTTTAAACTTTCGCGCCAAAATTTCCCTTATTTTTAGATGCATGCTTTGCAAATGCACAAATTATATTTTTGATCCTTATAACCTCCCAAACATTGGGATGTTACAGTATCTTCCCCTTAACAGGGACTTCGTCCCGAAGTTTAATCTCTCTCACGTAAAGATAGGTAGAGAGAACTTCTGTAGACCTTTGATTCTTCACAACTAGTTTCTTGTGTTGACCTTGGCATATGTATCCTCTTGTCTTGAGTGTTTTCCTTCCACTGTCTTGCACTATGATGTAATACTTTGCCTGTTATTATCACAACTTTGTGTTATTACTAAACCTTCCTAATGGTCTCACGAAGAACACGTGGCCTTTCCACCGTATAGTGGGTACCAAGTTTCATTCTCCGATGAATAGGTATGGTTTCCTACCTCTCACAACTTTCCGAAGAACATTCGGTACATCCACCAGGTGATGAATAACCAATAAGATTCTTCCAGTACACTGGATACCATCTATGGTTGGGACTCCATTTGTTTCAATCTAATGGTCAGGAATATGTTACTATCTACTCCTCTATGGGACTTGTGCGTGAACACACACAAGATTCTCTCCTGGGAACTGTCTAACCATCCATCTACCTAGACAAAACTTCCGTGTCTCATATCCCGTATTACTATTGAATAGATAGTCAACTCCTCGTACATCCTTTTGTAATTGGAGAATCTAGCTACCTTATGGCTTCATACTCCATTACTTTCGGCCTAAGGACACTCGTAAACACCTAAGTTTATCTAAATTTCTACCTAGACTAAACTAATTAGTAAAAATACCTTTGAGTTTTATCGAGTTTTAACTCTTTCCTCTACGTTACTATGAACAATTCTAATGATGACTTCCTATTGTCCTTCTACATCTTTGGGTCTTGACTTCTGCGTTCTTGGCTTTCTAATCTTCCAGAGCTTTGGTGGTTGTTTCCATCTTCTCATTACTCAGACTGTTCTCATACTAATCATCTTCCCTCTAGACCAGTAACATCAAGAAAGAACTTAGTGTTTGCACATGCATTTGCACATCAAGTTCAATCTTCATGTACAGATCTAATCAATCAAAGATCCAATAAATCCCAAATGCATTTATATGTCACGCATGCATCAAAATCCCGTAAAATGGTAGTACTATGAGTAAAACATATCAAGTACTAAGGCTCTTAAATGCTATAAACTTCAAGTAGGTATATAGTACCTTGTAATCCTATTCTACACAACCACTATTTGCCTCGGTAATTACTCCAATTGCATGCCTTATTGCAATGGAATAAACTTAGACCAAGTAATCCTATAGTAGTTGTTGTCTAACCTGGTTCCATATAGGACTAAGTACCATGTCAATTGACTTCATCTTGATTACCATAAGCTTCTCATGGCATCTATTGATCCTTCATGTTGTTGATCACGCCTTAGAAGTAGTAATATAGCTTCCATCAATGCTTATGCCTTCTCCTAATTCTATATTATACTACTATTATAATTCACCTCTAGACTTGATAACTAAGGATAGGGTATGTACCCCATAGTTACCATGGTTTAATGACTCTCATGATTCTTATACATCCCTTCTTGATGACTCCTATACTTACTCTATATCATATTCTACTCCATCCTATACATTCATAGAATGGGGTAATCATCGCTGTGACTTAATCATCTCTGACTATGTCACAACTCTTCTTCTCAATAAAACGGATACATGCTAGACTTCTAACTAATCATACCTAGGTATAAAGAAAATAGATAAGGATATTTACTAAAGTTGAGTAAGAGCATTCTATACAAGTATGATCATATAATTCTCAAGTGAATGATCATCATAGTTGTAGGAAATGTGGTTTAGATAAGATGGCTTCCTATAGTCTTTACCAACCTACAGATCTCCTACAAGGTTTCAAACCTAAGGTCGCTTTTCTCTAATACCAGATGCAGTGAACCTGATACGTCATAAACGTATCCATAATTTCTGATGTTCCATGTTGTTATCATGACATATGCTACATGTTTCCTTTACACTTTATGCCATTTTTATCGATTTCCTAGGACTAACCTATTGAAAAGATGCCATAGAGCCAGTTCCTGATTTCTGCTGTTTTTAGTTTCAAAAAAGTTGTTCTGGAAATATTCTCGGAACTGGAAAATTCGAGGCCCAGAAGTCTTAGAAACTCGTCGCGCACACAGATTCCGGAGGAGACCCGGAGGGGAGCCACAGGGGCCCCACACGCGCCCACTTGGCCACGCCAAGGGGTGTTGTGGTCCCCTGGCTGCCCACCGACGTTGCCCTCTCGCCGATATATTCTCCTCGAGGGTATAAGTCTAAAGACCAGAGCATTTTCCACCAAAAACACCCGCAGCCGCCGTCATCATCAACGTTAGTTCGGGAGGGTTCTGGAGCTCTCCCCGGCACCCTGCCGGGAGGGGGAATCATCACCGGAGGGCTCTTCATCACCATGCCTTCCTCCGGGGTAATGCGTGAGTAGTTCATCCTTGGACTACGGGTCCATAGCAGTTGCTAGATGGTTGTTCTCTCCTCTGTATGCCTCATGTTTAGATATTGTGAGCTGCCCTACATGATCAAGATCATCTTATTGTAATGCTACATGTTGTGTTTGCTGGGATTCGATGAATATTGAATTCTATGTCCAATGATTATCAATCTATCATGTTCTTTTCATGTGTATGTTATTTATGATCTTGCATTCTCTCCGTTGTTAGTAGATGCTCTTGCCAAGTAGATGCTAGTGACTACAAGAGGGAGTATTTATGCTCGATAATGGGTTCATGCCTCCTTTGCATCTGTGCTCGACTGACAGAAATGTGACGGATGGGGAATGTGTTGTTGCCATTAGGGAGAAAAAAACGATGTTTAAATTGTTTACATAACACACTTTGCTTACTGCGATTATCTGTTGCTTGCAACTTAATACCCAAGGTTTGCACTGATGACATTATGAGGGTGGATTATTAGTCATAGATTTAGTTGGATGACGGTCTATGTATCTTGTTGTGAAGCCCGAATGAATCACATAGTAATCATCATGTCATGCATATGCACTACGGTGCAGCCTTTATATCTTTCAATTGCCCAGCTGTAATTTGTTTAACACACATGCTATCTAACTGTTTTGGAGAGACACCTCTAGTGAATTGTGGACCCCGGTCCATTTTCCTCATACTGATAATACAACCACTCCAATATCTATTTTTATATTGTTCTTACTGTATTCCTACTGCCATCACTGATCTCTTTTCATCTACTTCAAACAAGTAATGTTTTCCACACCATACGTTTAACCTCTTTGTTTTAACAAAAACCGGTGAGATTGATAACCTCACTGCTTCTTTGGGGCAAAGTGAATTGATTGTGTTGTGTAGGTTCCACGTTGCTTCTGAACCGGTAGTGCGCCCTGCCACATGAGCTGCATCAACCTTCGGAAGTGATTTCTTTCTCCTACTGGTCGATTCAACATTGGTTTCTTTCTGAGGGAAAACTTGCTGATGTGCTCTTCATACCTTCCTCTTGGGGTCTCCCAACGAGTGCAAGATCTGCACGATCAAGCATATTTTCTAGCGTTCTTGCCAAGGGGAAGAGGATTTCTGCAAGGGGAGTCTCTCACTTCCAATCTCTTTACTTTGTTTTTGTTTTGCTTAGTTTTTGTCTTGTTTGCTTCTCTTTACCAAAAACACAACAAAATTAGTTCTCATTCTAGTTGTCCTTTTTATCCTATTTTTAATCTTGCTAAAAATGAGTACTCCTGAGAACACTAAGTTGTGTGACTTCACTAGCACAAACAACAATTATTTCATGAGCACACCTATTGCTCCACCTGCTCCTACTGCTGATTTTTATGAGATAAAGCCTGCCCTGTTAAATCTTGTTATGAGAGAGCAATTTTCCGGTGTTAGTACTGATGATGCTGCTGCCCATCTTAATAATTTTGTTGAACTATGTGAGATGCAAAAAATATAAATATGTAGATGGATATATTATTAAACTGAAATTGTTTCCTAGAAATAGTATTGATTCTTGGACTAAATGTAAAGATGCTTTCATTGGAAAATATTATCCTCCTGCTAAGATTATATCTTTAAGAAGTAGCATTATGAATTTTAAGCAACTTCATAATGAGCATGTTTCTAAAGCTTGGGAAAGAATGAAATCTTTAGTAAAGAATTGTCCCACTCATGGACTGACTACTTGGATGATCATCCAAACCTTTTATGCAGATCTGAATTTTCCTTCAAGAAATCTTCTGGATTCAGCTGCTGGAGGAACCTTTATGTCCATGACTTTGGGGGAAGCAACAAATCTTCTTGATGATATGATGGTAAATTATTTTGAATGGCATACTGAGAGCGCTCCAACAGGTAAGAAGGTAAATTCTATTGAAGAAACCCCCTAATTGAGTGATAGGCTTGATGCTATTATGTCTATACTTGTGAATGGACATGCTCCTATTTATCCATACAATGTTCCTTTAGCCTCTTTGGTTCCTCAAGAAGAGCATGTTGATGTGAACTTCATTAAAAATAATAATTTCAACAACAATGCTTATAGGAATAATTTTGGTAGCAATAATTATAGGCCATATCCTGCTAATAATAAAAATGGTTATGTCAATTCTTATGGTATTTCCTGCAACAACAATAAAAGTGTACCCTCTGCCTTTAAAACATGCTAAGAATTTTATTAGTACACAAACTTCTTTTAATAAATCCGTTGACGAAAAGTTTCGCAAAATTAATGTTCTTGCTTCTAAAGTTGATAGCCTTGCTCTTGATGTTGATTTTATGAAACTAAAGGTTATTCCTCATGATGTTAAAGAAAGCAAAAATTTGAACTCCATTCAAATTCGAATTGATGACAACATTAGGATGTTAGCTGAATTGCATGCTAGATGGGAAAGAGAAGATGAAATAGCTAGAAAGAATAATATAGCTAATGTTTGCACCATTAACACCACTAGTAGAACTGAAGCTTCTCATGCTAGTAAACCTTCTTCTATTAATGGTAAATTAATTGGTGTTGGAAATACTCCCACTTCTGTTGTTAACAGTTTAAAACTTCCTGAAACTACTAAAACCGTTCCTGATAAAAGTGTTGATTTTTTCAATAAATGGAATACAATGGTCCCATTACCTTTGATAAAAATGATCTTGACTTTTATGATTGCAACATATCTAAAGTTATTATGTTCCTACAAAAGGTTTCTAGTTGTCCTAATGCTAGTTCTATGAATATGGCTTTCACAAAACATATTACAAATGCTCTCATACAAATTAGAAAAGATGAATTAAGATGTGAAGTTTCTATCCCTAGGAAGTTCGATGATGGTTGGGAAGCCATCATTAAAATAAATTTGAATGATTTTGATTGTAATTATCTATGTGATCTTTGTAGCATCCCAACTTTTAATAAAGATGGAATACCTGTGTTATTGTGCTAGTCCCTGGATCATTTGCTAGCACCACAGTACAAAATGAAATATCATGCAAATGCATCAAATTCTATTACATCGCATGATCCAGTCTTTACAAAATAGTATTACAACTTGCATAGTCTTAGAAGACTAGCAGAAAACAAAGAAATACAGCGGAAAACATGAATAACATTGAGCCCATCTTCTTCATGTGCCACAGGCAAAACATGTTGGCGATAGTCTCGAGATCCTAAACGAAATCCTCACTCGTCTTCAGAAATATCTGCAATATGGAATATGCAGCCACAAGGGAGTCAATACAATTTAATGTATTGGCAAGTAACACTATGGTGGATATAAATGGCAAGACTAATAATACATGCTCATTTGGCTGAGTGGAGTTTTGGCTAAGTTTGCATAAAGCCAATTTTGTCCTATCTCTTTTGTAAAAGAAACTTCTCTTTTCAAAGGGGTGGCAACATTGGAGTAAGATCCAAGCACCACAATACAGTTCACTTGGTCAAAATTTTACTTATTGAAATTGATGATGAGATTCTTCCGTCAATCCTTGTCCAGCTGCTCATAGTTGTCCATAACCGGGGACACGGCTAAGATCTTAGTTTGTTGACTCTGCAGAGGTTGTGCACTTTCACCCTTTGTCTTCAATTAGCCCAAACATCCTATACACCCGGAGTGCATCATGGAAAGGAGAGAATTGAGACGAGATCTTTCAGAAGAAGAAGTCCAAACCCACCGGCAAGACCCGTTCCACCTATAATTTTGCTACATCTGCTTGTCAAGCCTGGGCTGAACCCTCACAACTTAATTGATCAAGACAGAGCCCATATTGTCAAAAGGCTGCACGGGAAGCTACTAGATTTAGAGGGACATAGTAATCTCTTTGTTCCTGGGTGGCCATCCGCAAGTGACAACCTCAAGTGGAATAACCCTTAGATAAGGGCCCTGAGGAAACACTCAACATAACCCAGTCTTACCACTTCCACCCAGGTGGTTCATTCATTAGTTATACTTAGGATTTTTCCTCAACATCTAGTAAAACAATTTGTAACATTGCATAGCACCTAATAAATTCTAAGGCTATCAAAATAACAAGGTAAAAGGGGTGGCTACACACTACTAGGATAATAGCATAGCATAGTATAATTTAGTAAAATTTCCTATCATGCATACTACTCAAAATCAACTAATGCATATAGAAAATAATGGGTAGTTGATGGTGTGTTACTTGCCTTGTTGAAGTTGGTGAAGATATCACACTCTCTTCACAAAAGATCGTTGCTCTCCGTACAATCTATTCATTGAAAACACAATAACAAAATAAACAAACATGCTAGTAAGCAAACATACAAGAGAAGAAAAACATACACACCAATTGACATATCAAAAAGGGGTTTAACCAAGTTGGCTAGGACAAGGTCAAGGTTTGAGTTCAATACTTGTTAAGGAAATTCCAATGGTTTACTTGGGAAGGACTAGGTGGATTTTGTAGTGATCAAACTTTATTATAACCATACTTGTCGAGGAAGTTCCAAGAGTTCACTTAGAATAAACATATTACTTCTTCAACTAAAGTAATACATGCAAACACTTGGTCATATTCACCTTCAAAATATTAAAGTGACTATGTTAGTATTTTCCATTGTGGTTAGGGTAGGTCTACTAACTTCATCATCAAAGGGAAAATATTACTAAGTCTTGGGTTTTCCATTTGGGTCAATGGTTGGACAAAAACAACTTGTTATTCTTCAACTTGTATGGATTTCTCCTAGACCTCATGTGATTGCCTTCTTGAAGATCATCATCATGCCATCTAAATTGTTTCCTTCCTTGGTGTGGTGCTTCTCTTGGTCTTGATAAATTCTTCAGGGCTTTAATTCACTAATTGGTTTGGGTATGGGATGGGCACATATACCACTAAGTCAATTTGGAAAGAAAAATAAGAAGAAAGATAGAAAGAGAGAGGGAGATGTTTTCTACTGAATTTCTTCACACTTGTACTTCTTGAGTTGCTTCTAGTTGTTGTGGAGTCTAAGTCTTCTCTTCAAAACTTCTTCATTGATCTTCCTTGTAGCTCTTCATGTTGCCACCAAGTTGATATTGAAGTTTCATTCTTGTGCTTGAGTCTTGATCTCCATTTTGCTGACTTGGTGAATTCTTGAAGCAAGAATGGGGGAATGGAGAAGTAGATAGAATACTAAGGTGCTAGTGTTTGAGGTTCACTACTTGGTAATTTTAGGGACTTGGTCTTGGATCCAAAAATGGCCACAACAAACAATGGTAGAAAGAAATAGAAACAAAATCTAAGACATAATAACTAGATTGACTACTATGATGGATTTTTGGCTAAAATACATGATTATGGTCCAAGGGTGTCCAAAATGGTTGGGCAAGGTTTTTCTGGTCCAAGGTTATCAAATGGAACAATTTTGCAAAAGGAACTATATTGAAAATATTTATAGAAAATAATCTATGTCAAAAATACTCAAATAGACAACTTAATTCTAAATTCAATTTTAATTTGTTCAAATATTATTTTGGGACAGAGGATACGAAAGTAAACATCCTAAGGTTTCTAAATATATTTTATTTACAATTTTTGGATTTGTAGAATTTGAATTATGCCAAATTTCATCAAACAAGCATATTTGAATTTGAACAATTTTAAGTTTGTCAAATTTGAATTTGGCCAGTGCTAAAAGTTTCTAGATGTCAAGGGCTTTTCAAAAAGTCCAAGATTGCTAAATTTGACCAAGTGGTTGAAAAGATATGATGATTTGAAGTTCTAGGGGCTAATCTGCAAAATTAAATTTTCATTTTCTATTCCGGAAGAAAAACAGAAAATGGGCTGCTATTTGTTGCGCTGGGCGACAGATAAGTGCTGGGCCTGGGCCGGTTACGCGCTGCTCGAGCGGCAAATAAGGAACTTAACGCGCTGCTGACTGGGCGTCTACGTGGCGCACTGTGGTTGGACGATACCGGTTCGCAAGGTGTTTTAATCCAGGCCTTCCGATTCAAATCAAACGGTGCACGGTTGCTAGGGTTCATACCTCGCCGGAAAATGGCCGACGGCGGCGCAGAGCTCACGGCCGTGGATGGAGGCGGCGTTAGGGAAGGTCTTCGCGGACGGGGATGACTCGAGAAGATGCAGCTCGACACGGCGAGATTGATGGTGTCCTCAGTGATCTCTGGCGACGCGCCAATCGATGGCGCCGTGAAGAATCCCGAGGCGGTGGCAGCAGGCGGCTCCGACGAGCTCAGCGTCGTCTCCCCTCTGCACAAACAAGTGGGCCAAAAGGTCAGGGAGTACCACGGGGTCCAGGAGAGATGGATAGGAGGGTTCTAGCGCTCGAGGAGGTGCTCACCTCGCCGGAATCGGGAAAACAAGGCCGCGGCAAAGGATATCTCCGACGAGCAAATACTACGGCCTTGGGGCACGATTATGAGAGGGAGGAGAGGGGAATCAGAGAGGAGATTGGGGGCTTTAAGGGGGAGCAAACGGCTCGAAGAATGATGGCTTGTAACGCCCGGAATCAAGGAATTGATTCCGATTCATTTCGGGTAGAAACGGCAGAGGTGAGGTTGATGACGAGATGACGTCATCATGACGTCATCAATCCTTTTTTTTTCTTATTTCTCTTATAATTTCTGTTTTATAAATCCAAACAACCTCATTTAAATTTCAAAAAAATTGTAATTGAAATATCTACCAAATAGAAACATTATTTTGATGTTTCCAACACAAATCATTTTTTTATATTTTGTAATTAAAATTAAATCACTAATAGTACTTAATGTATATTTTTAAATAAAAAAATTAATAAAATGAGGTTTTGATTAAATAAATTTTCAGAGACTATAATATGGTTAATTACTATTTTCCAAAACCATTTCAACTTGTTTCCATGATTTAATAATTTATAAATATGATGAAAACATCATAGTCACTTAATAGAAAATTTTCCTTATTTATTTGACTTGGGGTTTAATAAAAATAATGTGGTTTTCTCAAATGAAGATGTTGTTTTCCCAATTGAAAACATTAAACATGTCAATTATTATTTTTGAAACTCATTCCACATCATGTTTATATTTTATATTTTTAAGCTTTCAGTGATTTTACTAATAGTAACTTTATTCCATTTTAAAATTTAGAAAATAATTAATTGATGTTATTGTCTAAATAAAATCTCAGAGACATTTTACAAATCATATATCATTTTTAAACCACTTTCACATTTTATATTTTTAGGAGTTGAAGTATCTACTATTAGTAACTTAATGCTATTTAATTAGTTCATTTCAATTAATTATTATTGTTGATCAATAAAATTTAGAATAAAACCATAAGTCATAATATTGTTTTCAAAACCTTTTGTTATGTTATTTTCAAAGCAATGCATTTCATTTTCACCCCTTCATGTTTAAAACTTGGAATAACAACTAAAAGTTATTATTAACAATTTTATTCTCATCAAATACCTTTGGGGCTTAGAACTTTATTAAGGGTTATAAATCTTTGACTTTTGTTTCCCTAAAATATCTTCAAAGTAATATTGGTGTTGTAATTATTTTGGGTAAAGGCTTGTTGATAAAAACATATTTCCTTTATATAAAGAAATTTATTTTTGAATGGGATTTTAGGGTTCATGGAATAGAGGTATATTTGTATTCTTAATTTCAATAACATAGGAATTACAATAATATTTCCTTTGTGTTTGGGTTTTATTTGTTTTTGGTGGATTGCTTTAATAGAAAACAAAAAGTTTCAATTTTTTGTGATTTTTGAGATTTCCAAAAATCAGGGATGTTACAATCTTGGTGCTAGTATCTCTGTTATGCCTAAGAAACTTTATGATATGCTTGATTTGCCACCTTTGGATCACTGTTATTTGGATATTCGTCTTATTGATAATGTCAGAAAGAAACCTTTGGGGAGAGTAGCTGATGTTCTTATTATGGTTAATATAACCTTGTCCCACAATGATTTTGTTGTTATGAATATTGAATGCAACACTTCTTTTCCTATTGTTTTGGGAATACCTTTTCTTAGAACTGTTGGTGCTGTTATTGATATGAAAGAGGGGAATATTAAATATCAATTCCCACTCAAGAAAGTTATGTAACACTTTCCTAGGAAGAGAATGAAGTTTCCTTTTGATTCTATTATTCGAACAAGTTACAATTTGGATGCTTCTTCACTTGAAAACACTTAATTCTATTCTTCTAGGCCTAGCTAAAAGGCGTTAAAGAAAAACACTTCTTGGGAGATAACCCATGGTTTTATTTTTGCTTTGTTTTTCTCTGTTTTCTTTCAGTCAAGGTGTTGTATACTTATGTAGAAACTCCTTTGTATCTTTATTTTCATGTATTAGTTGTGCCAAGTAAAGTTTAGCGAAAGTTGGTGTTGGTTTTTGATTTCTGCGCAGGAAACAGATTTCTGTTGTCTACCGTAAAAAATCGCATAATTCACAGAAAGATCAAAATGACCTGAATTTTTTTGTTCTTATTCCTCAGATAATTCCAAAACTTTTTATTTCTTTACATTTGTCGATTTGAGCAACGTAAGTGCCCCAAAAAAATTCTCCTTTACAGATTGTTCTGGTTTTGACAGATTCTGCCTTTTTACTTGCATTCTCTCTTTTACTATGTCAAGTCGATTTCTTTGCTTCACGAAACATCAGTGGATGTAGCTAATGTTTAAAAAGTATTAATAATGCATGTGTCCATGCAGAAAATGTGAATTTTTTATTATGCACTAACCCTGTAATGCGAATTACATTGAGTGTGGTGTGAAGGAAGTTTTCAAGGGTCAAGAGAAGAGGGTGATATAATGTGATCAAGAAGACTGCAAGGCCAAAGCTTGGGGATGCCCCCGTGGTTCATACCAGCAAATTATAAGAAGACTCAAGCATCTAAGCTTGGGGATGACCAAGGCATCCGCTTCTTCATCAACAATTTATCAGGTCAATTCTAGTGAAACTATATTTTTATTCGGCCACATCATATGAATTTTTACTTGGAGCGTCTATTTGTTTTCTTTTGTTTTTCTTGCTGCAGTAATATTGTTCGAACCTAGAGTTTTTTGTGTGGGAGAGAGACACCCTCCTCTTTTTTATATGAATACTTGTTATGCTCGTATTCTTAGTTTTTCTTCTAGCTGCTGCAAATCCTTTTAACTCCTGTTTTTCCTGCATCTCCTTTTCAGAGTTGTTAGTTCTAGTAGAGTTATGTTAGTACTCTCTTGTTTCATTTCTATATATCTTGGACAGCTTTTCTTTAGTATAAAATGTTTGGTGTCGGAAAGGAGTAGTACAATTTTCGTGCTTATAACGGTGCAAATAGAAGCTTGTATAGATTGCGGCTAGAATTTTTCATGTAATGCTAGATGTTATTTTAATTCTATTCTTAGTGGTTGTTATTGTAGCATGACTTGACTCAAATAGTTGAGAGTGTTTAATGTGCCATTGGAAGAATCATGAGTTGTTTTTCTCACACTGAAGCATGAATTTGTGGTGTTCTCTTTCGAATGCTTTATTTTGTTGACTTGGCACATGCTTACACTATGTTTATGACTACAAACCAGTCACTTATAGCCTCTATGATCATTTAGTTTTTGACTTTTAGTACACTTTATGCTTTGAATAATAATGTTTTGTCGCTATGCATGATTATGGCCACTATTGCTCTCTTGATTTGTCGCTCCCAGTCTTTTGCTAGCCTCCACATGTACTGAGTATGAGCTCTATTCGTGCATCCAAATCCAAAAAACCAAAGTTTGCCAAAGTGTCCACCATACCTACCTACATGTGGTATTTAACCACCACTCCAAGTAAATTTCTCATGTGCTACCTTTAAAACCTTCAAAAATTATTCATGTTTTGTGCCCCTGTTTTAGCTCATGAGGACGTGAATAGAGAATCTTTATCTCACTTGTTGATTGGACTTTACATGTAGCGTTCCCACATTTAAATAATGTAAGGACACCTATGTTATTGTGCTAGTCCCTGGATCAATTGCTAGCACCACAGTACAAAATGAAATATCATGCAAATGCATCAAATTCTATTACATCGCATGATCCAGTCTTTACAAAATAGGATTACAACTTGCATAGTCTTAGAAGACTAGCGGAAAACAAAGAATTACAGCGGAAAACATAGTACAACATTGATCCCATCTTCTTCATGTGCCACAGGCAAAACATGTTGGCGATAGTCACGAGATCCTAAACGAAATCCTCACTCGTCTTCCGAAACATCTGCATTATGGAATATGTAGCCACAAGGGAGTCAATACAATTTAATGTATTGGCAAGTAACACTATGGTGGATATAAATGGCAAGACTAATACTACATGCTCATTTGGCTGAGTGGAGTTTTGTCTAAGTTTGCATAAAGCCAGTTTTCTCCTATCACTTTTGTAAAACAAACTTTTCTTTTCAAAGGGTGGCAACATTGGATTAATATCCAAGCACCACAAATACTGTTCACTTGGTCAAAATTTTAATTATTGAAAATGGTGATGTGATTCTTCCGTCCTTCCTTGTCCAGCTGCTCATAGTTGTCCATAACCGGGGACACGGCTAAGATCTTAGTTTGTTGACTCTGCAGAGCTTGTGCACTTTCACCTTCAGACCCAACTCAACCCAAACATCGTATACACCCTGAGTGCATTAAGGAAAGGAGAAGAATCGAGACGACATCTTTCAGAAGCAAGAATCCAACCCAATGGCAAGACCCGTTCCACCTATAATTATGCTACATCTGCTTGTCAAGCCCGGGCTGAACCCTCACAACTTAGTTGATCAAGACAGATCCCATATGACTAAAGGCTGCACTGGAAGCAATCTAAACTTGGGGAACATCATAATCACTTTGTTCCTAGGTGGCATTCCTCAAGTGAAAACCCCTCGGGGAGACACTCAACTCTCATCAGCCAAACAACTAAATCCACCAGGTGGTTCATTGAAGTTGTTACTTAGAATTTTTCCACAACATCAAGTAAAAAAAATCATTTGTCTCATTGCATAGCATCTATCAAGTTCTAAGGCTATAAATAACAAGGATAAAAGAGGTGGCTACACACTACTAGGATAATAGCATAGTATAATATAACTTAGTAAAATTTCCTATCAATGCATAGTACTCAAAAATCAACTAATGCATATAGAAAATAATTGGTAGTTCATGATGTGTTACTTGCCTTGTTGAAGTTGGTGAAGATATCACACTCTCTTCACGAAGGATCGTTGCTCTCCGTACAATCTACTCATTGAAAACACAATAAAAAAATAAACAAACATGCTATCAAGCAAACATACAAGTGAAGAGATCATACAAAGCAATAACATAGCCAAAGGAGTTTAACCTAATTGGTTAGGGAAAGGTCTAGGTTTGAGTTGAAAGATTCATTCTCTAATGGTCTCATACTTGTTAAGGAAATTCCAATGGTTTACTTGGGAAGGACTAGGTTGAGTTTGATGTGATCTAACTTTATTATAACCATACTTGTCGAGGAAGTTCCAAGAGTTCACTAAGAATAAACATATTACTTCTTCAACTAAAGTAATACATGCAACCACTTGGTCATATTCACCTTCAAAAATATTTGAGTGACTATGTTAGTATTTTCCATTGTGGTTAGGGTAGGTCTACTAACTTCATCATCAAAGGGAAAATATTACTAAGTCTTGGGTTTTCCATTTGGGTCAATGGTTGGACAAAAATAACTTGTTATTCTTCAACTTGTATGGATTGCTTCTAGACCTCATGTGATTGCCTTCTTGAAGATCATCATCATGCCATCTAAGTTGTTTCCTTCCTTGGTGTGGTGCTTCTCTTGATCTTGATAGTCTTCATGGTTTTCTCACTAGTTGTTTACCAAGTGGTGTGGACACAACTAAGTGTTTTATTTAACAAATGTGAAAATATCACTAAGTCAAAATAGAGGGGAAATGAGACAAGAGGATAGAATGGGAGAGGTGAGTCTTCTTCTTCATTTATTCATGTACTTGCACTTGATGGAGTATGCTTCAGATTGTTGTGGATCCTAAGTCATTTCTTCAATGATCTTCCTTGTTTCTCTTCATTTTTCCATCAAGGTGGAAGGAGAAGAATAGAAAAGGGAAGGAAAAAAGACTTAGAGAGAAAGGGGGTTAGTCTTCTGGAATTTTCTCTGGTTTTCTTCTAAGTGCTTCCACTTCTTGGAGATGCTTCTGAAGTTTGTTTTATTTGCTAAGTCTTCATTGGTCTTCTATCTTCATGTGGAAAAATCTCTAGATGGTTAAGTCCTCCATTGCACTTCATGGTTCTCACAAATCCCAACTTGGTGAAATCCTGAAGCAAGCATGGGGAGACAAGAAGTTGATGGAAACATTTGTACTAGTGTTTTTAGGTTCATTTCTTGGCTAAGTTTAAGTTGAAACCTCACTAAGGACTTAGCCTTGGTTTCATATAGCCATACACACATAGAACCACTCAAGCAAAAATATTTCCTAAGTCATTTTTAATATGGTGTGAAACATGTGTGTGATAACTTGGCCTAAAATACATGGCTATGGCTCATATGGGTCCAAAATTCTATGACACTAGTTTCTATGGATTAAGGTTGCCATATGGAGCAACATTGCTTAAGAAAACATGTTAAAATTATTTATAGAATTTAAACTAAGTCAAATTTGCTCAAATGGCCATATAATTCTAAAATCAATTTTAATTTGTTCATTTTTTATTTTGGGACAGAGGATATGAAAGTACACATCCTATGGTTTCCAAATATATTTTATTTAAATTTTTTGGTTTTGTAGAATTTGAATTATGCCAAATTTCATCAAACAAGCATATTTGAATTTGAACAAATTTAAGTTTGTCAAATTTGAATTTGGACAGTACCAAAAGTTTCTAGATGTCAAGGGCTTTTCAAAAAGTCCAAGATTGCTAAATTTGGCTAAGTGGTTGAAAAGATATGATGATTTGAAGTTGCAGGGGCTTTTCTGTAAATCTGCCAAAAATTCTACCGGTAGAAATATTCGAATTAAAGGGCTGGCCACGTGGCTGGATCTGATTGGGTGTTGCTGCTGACTGTGCACGCTGACTGGGCCGATGACGTGGATAAGTGATTCAATCGGAGCCGCTGGATCTGGATCTAACGGCGCCGTACCCCTTCGTTTAAAAGATCTAATCTAGGCTACTAGATCTAGATCTAACGGCACACAGAGAGAGAGGGACTCACCGCGGTGGGGGCTCGCTGGAAAATGGCGTTGCGGTGGCCGGCGGCGCAGAAGTCGACGGCGATGGCCCTCCGGTGGTCTTCGGGCTCGATGGGGACCACGACGAGCTTCGCCTCGACTCGGTGAAGCCGATGGTGTGCACGGTGTGCACGGTGGCGGCCTCGAGTGGTGGCGCGGTGATGTTCCAAGGCGGCGCAACTCCGGTGGTCGCCGGGGACGTGGTTCCGCTGCGGGAGAATTCAAAATAAAAGGATGGGGAGGTGCAGGTTGTTGAGGGGAAGAGGAGGGGCGTGAAATGGGCGGCGGGGACCTGCTTCTGTGGCCGGAAGTGAGGACAGACGGCGGCGGCAGTGGCAACTCCGGCGAGCAATACCGAGCAGCCTCTCGGTGCTCTCGGGCTAGGGTTTGGAGAAAAAGGACGAGAGGCTCGGGGGCCTCTTATAGATGCAGAGAGGGGAGGGGAACACGGCCTTAATGGCCTTGATTTGATGGCGAAAATCTCGGCCGAAATGGCCGTGGCTTTCCTTCCGTGAGGAAGAAGAAGGGTGACGTCAGCTGACGTCATCTTTTCTTTTTATTTTTCTTTTCTTTTTCCCTGCCAAATAAAAACCTTAATAACTTCTGTTTTAAATATCCAAATGACATTAAACAAATTTCTAAATTCTTGAAATTTCAAATACTTTCCTACCGTACCATTTTTGGAAACAAATCATCATATTTTATTTTTGAATTTTTGGAAATTTGAATAATTCTTTAATAGTCACTTAATGTGATTTTTAATTCAAAAATTTATAAAACATGGTTATGGGTCAATTACAATTTTAAAGACATTCTAAATGTTGAAAACAAAATTTTGAAGGTCATTTCATCATGTTTTCACAATTTTATATTTTGAAAAATAAATAAAACACTATAATACTTTAAAATTTTAGAAAATGATAAAATGATGTTATTATCTAAATAAAATTTCAGAGACATTTTACATGTCATATATTATTTTTGGAAAGCCATTTTTAACCCATTTTCACATTTTATAATGAAGGATTTACTAATAGTAACTTAATGTTATTTAATTAGTCCATATCGAGCAATTAATATTGTTGGTCAATAAAATTTAGAATAAAACCACAAGTCATAATATTGTTTTTAGAACCCTCCTTTATGTCGTTACCAAACAATGCATTTTATTTTTCACACCTTTATGTTTAAAACTTGAAGTAACAATTAAAAGTTATTATTAAGTATTTTATTCTTTTCAAATGTTCTTGAGGCTTGGAAATCTATTAAGGCCTATAATTCTTTGATTTTTGTTGCCATAAAATATCCTCAAAGTAATATTGTTGTTGCAAACATTTTAGGTAAGGGTTTGTTGATAAAAAGATATTTTTTTTATATAATAATAAATTTATTTTTGAATAAGGTTTTAGAGTTTAAGGAACAAGGCATAATTGGATTGGTAAACTGAATTTCATTGAATTATGTATTATTCCCTTTTGTTTCTTGCTTCTCATTTGGTTCTTGGTGACTTGTATAACATGAAAAAAAAAGTTTCAAATTTTTGTGATTTTTTGCATTTTCCAAAAATCAGGGATGTTACATTACACACCTAGACTAGCGGCTTCATCCGCTTATCCAAATGATAGAAGAGCTGGCAGCGGGGTGCCCAGCCCAAAATTGGTTATTATAAAATTCACTTCACTATTTTTGCCCCTGATTTATAAGTCAAAGCATAATTCTGTAAAAAAAAGAGAAACATGGATGACCTTCTGACGCCAGCTGCAATCTTCAATGGGAACTGCTCTTGTGAAGTCTAGTTGGCTTGTGACGTACTGTATTTTTTGTTTACCATTCGTTGACATAAGCATATACCTCTCTGAAAATGTTTTCAATACCTCTGTTTAATAAAATAAAAAGCTCTAGCACATGAGTTAATCCCTGCTTCCCTCTGCGAAGGGCCTTTCTTTTACTTTTATGTTGAGTTTCCATCTTCTAACTGTATGCACAGTTGAGAGAGTGTAGTTGCCATTCTGAGTTTAATGTGCGTTGGTCCAGAAACTATTATTAATTGTCATGATGTGTTATTACTTGCTCTCAAATTATCTGTTCTAGTCATCTACTTGAACTTTGAAGATGTCTTGGCATTTATGTTTTTCCCCACTCTTAAGGACAAGCAAAATATCACTTTGTTATGTTTTCTTTATGCTCAAAACAAACGTATAACTTTGAAGTGCATTATTATTCATGATCTTTTATTTGTGTTACTTTTCATGATGCAAGGTGATTGCTAAGTTTCATTGTTAGAATTACATCTATCATGCATGTTTTTAAAGTACTATGATCTCAGCATACATATGCTTTTACAATTTAGATGATCAAGTTTATGTTGGTAGCATGTCACCTCAGAAATTATTTGTTTTTATCGTTTACCTAGTCGAGGACGAGTAAGAACTAAGCTTGGGGATGTTGATACGTCATAAACGTATCCATAATTTTTTATGTTCCATGTTGTTTTCATGCCATATGCTACATGTTCCCTTTACACTTTATGACATTTTTATCTATTTCCGGGGACTAACCTATTGACAAGATGCCATAGAGCTAGTTCCTGTTTTCTGCTGTTTTTAGTTTCAAAACAGTTGTTCTGGAAATATTCTTGGAATTGGACGATTCGAAGCCCAGAAGTCTTAGAAAGTAGTCGCGCACACGGAGTCCGGAGGAGACTTGTAGGGGAGCCACAGGGGCCCCACACCATGGGTGGGCGCCCCCTGGCCGCGCCGAGGGTTGGTGTGGCCCCCTGGATGCCCACCGATGTTGCCCTCTTGCCTATATATTCTCCTCGAAGGGTTAAGCTTAAAGACCAGAGCCTTTTCCACCAAAAATATCTGCAGCCACCGTCATCGTCAACCCTAGTTCGGGAGGGTTCTGGAGCTCTCCCCGGCACCTTGCCGGGAGGGGGAATCATCACCAGAGGGCTCTTCATCACCATGCATGCCTCCGGAGTGATGCGTAAGTAGTTCATCCTTGGCCTACGGGTCCATAGCAGTAGCTAGATGGTTGGTCTCTCCTCTTTAGGCCTCATGTTTAGATCTTGTGAGCTGTCCTACATGATCAAGATCATCTTATTGTAATGCTACATGTTATGTTTGCTCGGATCCGATGAATATTGAATTCTATGTCCAATGATTATCAATCTATCATGTGTATGTTATTTATGATATTGCATCCTCTCCGTTTTTAGTAGATGCTCTGGTCAAGTAGATGCTAGTGACTCCAAGAGGGAGTATTTATGCTCGATAGTGGGTTCATGCCTTCTTTGCATCTGTGCTCGAGTGACTGAAACATGACAGATAGGGGATGTGTTGTTGCCATTATGGAGAAAACTGTTTACATTGTTTACATTACACACTTTGCTTACTGCGATTATCTGTTGCTTGCAACTTAATACCCAAGGTTTGCTCGGATGACATTCTGAGGGTGGATTATTAGTCATAGATGTAGTTGGATGTCGGTCTATGTATCTTGTTGTAATGCCCGCATGAATCACATAGTAATTGTCATGTCATGCATATGCAGTACGGTGCGTCCTTTTTATCTGTCAATTGCCCAGCTGTAATTTGTTTACCACACATGCTATCTATCTGTTTTGGAGAGACACCTCTAGTAAACTGTGGACCCCGGTCCATTTTCCTCATACTGATAGTACAACACTGCAATCTCTGTTTTCATCATGTTCTTGCTGTTTTCCTACTGCCAGCATTGTTCTCTTTTTATCTACTGCAAACAAGCACTGTTTTCCACACCATACGTTTAACCTCTTTGTTTTCAGCAAAACCGGTGATATTGACAACCTCATTTCTTCGTTGGGGCAAAGTGATTGTATTGTGTTGTGTAGGTTCCATGTTGCTTCTGAACCGGTAGTGCGCCCTGCCACATCAGCTGCATCAACCTTCGGAAGTGATTTCTTTGTCCTACTGGTCGATTCAACCTTGGTTTCTTTATGAGGGAAAACTTGTTGTTGTGCTTTTCGTACCTTCCTCTTGGTGTCTCCCAACGAGTGCAAGATCTTCACCATCATACCCAGCACACCACTGCATGTGTAGTGTGCAAGTCGTTCACATAATAATCACAAAAGGACTTATCCGTGAATATTACATCCCTCGGAGTGGGACAACAGAAACATAGCAGGACCAAGAAAAGCTATAGGATACAAACTTTCATTACAAAATCTCGAGAATCTCTTTGACAAATCAAAGAAGATCTCATGCAAATGAAACCTCAGAAGAAGAAAGTTGAAGCTCCAAGCTGGAGAATAACTCTAGCTTAGAACCTAATCCACTACGGCTTATGTCAGCCCCAATCTATGGCTTGTGAGAATCTAAGTCCATGAATGGTCTCCTACTTCAACTAGGTAGCTTGTCCTCCACCAGCATTGTTGATGACATCGCTTCATCGGTTAAGTAGAATAAGACTCCTCCTAGCTTCATGAGATAGCAATGGCTTCTCGATGAAGACTTCTGTAAGGGCTTCAACTCTAAGGAGGGGGTCAAACGGGAACGAATGAGTAACGGGCGTTACTCAACAAGTTCATGATATACAGTGGGTAGTTTGATGCACTAACTACAGCTTTAGACTCGAAAGAGTCATAAGCTAAGGTTTTTGTAAATCTTTCTTCAAGAGGTTTCTTTTAATACTGAAAACTATGCACGCCAAATCATCACAGAAGCTAGAACTTCATGGAGTTTCCTTTCATGTAGCTTTCACAGCTCCTTCCCGGAACAGGGGGTAACGTGTAACAACCTTTTACACTTTGCAGAGGTCCGTTACTTTACTCATAGGCGATCAAGACCATGTTGCACAACCTGGTGTACATTCCTGTCCACTCCCACTCAGGTGTGGGGTCTGGTTGTTGATCCAAACCAAACCATGCTTCTCCGCACAACACATGCCCACCCATTTCTGCCACGCGGGTTGAACCCCTGATTCTACCCCTCACGATAGAGATCTAGGCGCCCCGGGCAGACATTCATGGACCCCAGAGTCCGTGGGAGGTAAGGTCTCCCACCCATGTGCATGTAGTCCCGCAATACCTACAGTGTATGTCTTTGGCAGTCCGTTGACATGTGAACGAGAAAAGATCACAACTCGCTTACTCGCCCCATACAAAACCCACGGTTAACGCGGTATTTACGGCGCACCGAGCTTTGATGGCATTTGTGGTTCAGTCCTAGGTAATACTTTCCCATGCATATGGAACCTTCCTTTTACCTATTCATCTTACCATGGTTCCATCCGCCCACCAAACAGAACACTACCACTCGGGTAGTCATTAAATTAGTCATATTATTAGAAAAATAGGATCATGCATTCTTTTGAGAATAGGTGGTAGTACGATAGGGTTTTTTCAAATAGTTCTTTAGGAAGTACTGCAAAGGATATGAGAAACTGATGAAATTGCCTGATATAGAGATAATAACAATAATAATCCATTTTTTCGGGTTCGAGAGTCGCGTAGAAAATCCCAAAATCTGAAAGAAAGCAAAGTAGTACGGGTAAGGACTACTGAAAACACTGGCAAGATGACTCGTGCATAGAAATGAGATGCATCGCAAAATACCCTCAAAATACCCCAGCTTATAAGTGTAAGCTTCGATCGATACAATGCTAAGATCACATTTGTTTTAGGTGACTTAGAGTTGTTTCATTAGGTTTGGTGTTGATGTTGTTACTTATTTTAGACTTACATGTGTTCCACTTTTATTGAGAAATTCAATTTTTTTCATGTTTAAGTAGAAGTATTTCTTACTTGGTTATATAACAAGGAAATATCATATTGAAAACAACTTTCAAAAGATAGAAAACATATTTCCTTCAATGATGTTGAAAATTGTAGAGCTAAGACAAGGCAATTTAATTGAAGTGAGTACATAATACAATCAAATCTATCATCTTTTAATTTGTTAGTGACTTTTTATGAGAGTTTAGGAGTGTGAAAACATTACAATTATATTAATAAGGAAAATAATGACGTGGTAGTTATTTATGGTTATATTGGAATACTATAATTCCATTATACTTTTACAAACACGTTCATAAGTTAAATAAGATGTTTTGTTTTTGACATATTTGAGGTGAAAATGTCTTTCTCTTTAATTTGGTATATCATTTGAAACTTTATGAAAATATTTGGATAACTTATTAATTTTCCAAATTTTAAATGACTAAAATGATTAGGCAAAATATTGCAGATATGAAAACTTATTCAAATAACTTTGAAAATATCATAGATGGATTGCATTTGACTTTCTAAGCATTTTGGTATATAACTTGTATTTTTTGGATTTTTTTGAATTATTTATTATTTTTCTCAATTTTAAATGAATTAACTTAGATTCAAATAATGTTCAAATTAAAAATTTATCAAACACATTTGAAATTTTCATAACCAAATATATTTTATTTTTCTAATTAATCTGGTATATTATTTATATTTTTCTGATTTATAGAATTAAAGTTATTGAATTAATAAGATTTATCAATTTCTGCCATTTTTTATTGACAGGTGGGACCCACCTGTGAGTTTAGATTTAAATCAAAAATTAAAAGAAAAAGAAAAGGAAAAAAATGCTCCTGACGTAAGCACAGAAGAGGATTTCTTCTGCCCATCTCAAATCCTCGATTTGGCTCGAATTGCTCCAAGTGGTTGCTTCTAATAGTTAAAGCACGACACAAGGAACAGAGAGGTGGCGTCGTTTTGACCATATGGTCACCGGATGACCGGCGACAAGCACCACGGCGGAGACAGAGGACAGAGCATGGCGGCACGAAGAATTCATGGATGAATTTCAAAACGGAAAGCACCACTGGGTGCGTGATCTCAACAGGAACGCGGTGATGTGGTCGGAGCAGTGCGGTGAAGTCTTGTTCGCCGGCGGCGTACTTTTTTCCGTGGCGGCCGGAGTTGGAAGACACTTTGAAATTCCACGGGCCCCGATCCTTCCAGCTTCCCTGCGTGCTCGAGGCAGTAGAGGAGACGATGGCGCATCTCCAAGTGGCCGCAGTTTGTACGGAGCTGGCCGGTAGCAACAGCGCGCTGCGGCGGCCGACGAGCTAGGTTTTCGTGATTCTACACAGAGAGTAGTGGAGATAGAGACAGAGGAAAGTTACCTACGGGATAGAGGAGAGTGTGGGCATCAACGTGATGACCTTCTCCTTCCGAGGGCGGCTAGAAGGAGGTGTCAGCAGCGGCGTCGACAGCGCGACCATCTCCTCTGCCTTCTGGAAGAGTAAGAAGAAAGGGAATTGCAAAGGCGATTTTTGATACCCCTGAAGTATCTAGTAATTACAGTTTAGTCCTTCTATCTTAAAAACTTAGAAGAAATCCTTGTTTTCAGGCCCTTTTTGTGAACAGAAAAATTATTAGAAATGATATTTGGAATCCTTGTCAAAAATGCAACCTCACCATGTTTTGTTTTCGTAAAATTGGACAATATTTGAATTTTATACTTAGGGTGCCAACTTAAGTTGTTTTTGTTATTTTCTCCCCATTTAAATTTATAAATGGCTATTAAATTGTTTTAGGCATGGCTAATAAGAGCACACACAACAATCATGTGGTTACCAAAGTGGTGTATCTTAATTGGACAATTTTATATACAAATCTCTTATAGTATAATTTGTTAAAACTACTTAGTAGTGTTTTTCTTTTATGCATTGAGGACAAAATCAACATATAGGGAATTTTATTCCATGTCATACCAAATGACTTTGTGTAATGAATGGATTTGTTTTCTTTTATGTGGATTTTTTATTTTCATATCTGAGGTCTTATTAATTCTGGTGGACAGTTCACTTAAGTGTGGATAAACCATGTTTGCTATTTTAAGTATTTGATCAAGTGGAAAACATGAGTGGCTTTGGAATCTTATTTGATTGTTTTCCACTTAGGTTCCAAGTATGGTTATTATCACAGTGGTTTTGGTTTGTGGTGCCTGGCAACTAAATTATGTGGAAACATGATCTGATGTCGGTGGATGCATAATATACAAATGTCCTGCTTGTGGTCAGGTCTTATGGCAGATAGATTATGTAAAATGTTGAGAATAGAATCTTTCTTGATTCCCTAACTCATCCTGATGTTGAACAAAGTGATGCACTCCTATTTGATAGGAATTGATGCTTTAGTATCTGGAGGAAATGTATTAAAACAACTGCTGACTAAGTAGTCCAAGCAACTTTGTTATGTAGATATCCAAGATTATGTCTTCTTGAGAAAAACTCAGGAGCAAGCCAAATGGCTTGATTGAGTAGTTGAACTTGTGAACTGCTCTCTTATGAGACTAGACCAGTCACAAAAATGTGAGGGTTAAATCATGCCACTAAGGTTATGGATGGTGATTATGTGGCTTTATGATTTGGCTTTACTTTCTCCATGGAGTTTATCCCTAGGGAAACACCAATAATATCAATGTATCTTCCTAGTTTAGAAACTTGAATATGTTGCCTAGGTTATAATGTGGTTTCTTGTTTCCTCAGTGTTATTCCTTCTCTTGGTTGGTTATAAAAGGAATGTAGGTGTAGTTTATGAAATCAATCAACTTTAAGAATATAAGAAGTATTTGTTAGCAAGGTAGCTAGTCTTGCCTCAAAATTACTATTCATATACAAATGGCTGAGATGTACTCGGTTATATGATCTTCTGTTTGTTTGTGGGTGACACTCAATTGTTTGAGTATACAAAAGTGATTTGTTAACAAGGTCGCAAGACTTGTTACCAAACTACTTTTATATTACATGAACATTAGAATATCACACTATTTAAGGAGGAATTAATAAGATCAGATTAAGATATAAGAGTTTCCAAATATTCTTATGATAGATTGAAATAGTACTGTAGCGCCCTACCTTTTAATAAAGGTAGAACACCTGTGTAACCTGCTATTCCCAATATCACTTATAGCATACACATGACAAAATGAAATATTCATTGCAATAACATGATTCTACATAGTTGATCCAATGGATATGAAATAAAATAGTCTTACAAATGGCATAGTCAACATGGACTAGCCCAAATAACAAAGTTTCAAAGTAAACACAGCGGAATTAAATCTTCAATGAGGCTTCTTCACTTCATGCGCCACAGGCATGACATGTTGGCGATAGACTCGAGATCCTAAACTAAATCCTAACTCGTCTTTAGATTCATCTTCATGTTGGAATATGCAGCCCCACAGGGGGAAGTCAATACAAACAATATACTGGCAAGTGACACTTGTATGGTGGCATTTTTGAGGAACAGACTATCCACATGATATTTGGCTGGTGGAGTCTGGGCTATTTGCATAAAGTCAATTCCCCCTATATTTGATAAATCATTTTCACAAAAAAATGAAGATAATGGTACAACCATCATGGCTAAATCCATCATGAAGGTTGATAGTTCATCATGGCTAAATCCACCATGAAGTTTGATAAATCATCATGGCTAAATCCACCATGAAGTTTGATAAATCGTCATGGCTAAATCCACCATGAAGTTTGATAAATCTTCATGGCTAAATCCACCATGAAGTTTGATAAATCGTCATGGCTAAATCCACCATGAGGTTTGATTGTGGCATCATGGCTAAATCCACCATGTGCCGTAAAAGGGGTTTCTACCATGTTTTATATCATTCAAAAAAGATGAGGAGATCCTTCGGCACCAACTCTCTCTAGTTTTCTCAAATTGCCCATAACCGGAGACACGGCTAAGATCTTAGTTTTTAACTCTGCAAATGTTGTTCACTTTCACCTTGAGACTCATCCTCCCCAAGAGAAGAATGAGACAAGATCTCTGGGAAGAGAGATTCAACCATACCAGCATGACTCGACGCTCCTAAAATTCTACCACCCTATGTCATACAACAGGATGAACCCCCGCAGCTTTCTGGGCAGAGCCCATATTACTTGAAGGTTTCACTGGAAGCTAACTACACAACGATAACCTACAAATCTCTTTATTCCTTGGTGGCAATCCACAAGTGTACCCTCAGGTGACAACCATCCATGGCTAAATCCACCATGAACATGGCCCTGAGTAGCCACTCAACATAAACCAAGCAATTACCAATCCACCCAGGTGTTTCATTGGGTCGTTAATTTTCAAGGTTTCATAAATACCACAACTAGAATGTAGTAGCAGCAGTTGTGATAGTGGTCTAGTATAGCTAAGCAAGTACCTAGCAAGGTTTCGGGATGGCTACACACTACTGGGTGTTCATAGCATAGCATATACTTGGGAAATAATAAAATTACCTATGATGCATACTACTGAAAACACTAATGCAATCAAAAGTGGGACATGAGTATCACTTGCCTTGTGGAAGTTGGTATAGAGCACTGTTCAAAATATCATCCGATTTGCCGATTATCGGCCAATTTATCACTTATCGGGTGGTGACCTATAAGATACATAAATATCAGTGCGGTTTATCATTCGGGCCATTTTATCGGTCTTAGAAGAGATCTATCGGTCGATATGTCGATAAATTGGCCGATATATTGATTTTCCATCACTAGAACATGGGATTAATGACATCCATCATAAAAAAAATAGTATTATTGAATACAATATATCTATATATCATAATTTAAGCATTTTATTGCAGATATGATATATTTTTATAGCATATTTTAGATGTTTTAGTGCGAAAATTTGGGATTTACAAGAAAAATGGTCAATAAATAGTCGACCGATATAATCGATCTATCGGCCGATAAGCCGATATATCTCTTATCATGGGCCGACCGATAAGTTAACGATAAGTGATATCCTGAACACTGGGATAGAGACACTCTCTTTACAAATAGAACATTGCTCTCCGTACAATCTAAAAAATACAAATAAATAACAATAAAAATATACAATACAAAAGCATAACAAGTTATTCAACTTGATTGGTGTTAACATGGACAAGATTTTGACGCATAATTCAATATGCAAAAATAATTATGATAAAAGGGTTTATGGCTAGATACTAGGGTATGGGTTGGTCAAGGTTTGAGTTTGAAAGATTCAAACTCAGGTGAATTCATCTTGTCAAGGAGGTTCTAAGATTTCACCTAAGAGTTATCACATTTACTTCAATATGATAAGGGAAACAATGTGGTAAGGTTTAGTACTTATTTCAATGTACAAAAGGAATTAATATGTTTGGGTCGGGCTTTCCACATTGAAAAAACAAACTTGTTCCAAGGACCCTAGGCTTGGTCTTTTATCACAAAAATCACATAAGGCTTTGTTCTAAGGATTTTAGAAAACAAATCCACGATCAACATGATTCATTTAATGGCTTTGTTGGTTACCAGGGTTGAAGCAATTCATAATAAGACTTGTAAATTTACAAAAGGTCTTAGGCTATGGGTTTCTGGTCCAAAGATTACTTTCCATGTGGTTAACATAAAATTGGTGTTGGTTTGATCAGATTTTATCATACCACAATTTTCCTAAAGGGGGTTCCATCAAACAACACTTAATTTATAATGGCTTATTACTATGGATGGTTTATATGACAAGGATTACATGGAATGGGTTCTCTGGTCACAAATGGTTTTGGTATTGGTCTCACTGGTCTAAGGTTACTACACGGAACAATTTTCCACAAGAAAACTAATTAAAATTATTTATAGAATTTAATCTAGGTGCAAAATACTCAAATGGTAATTTAAATTCTAAAATCCATTTTAATTGGTTCAAATATTATTTTGGAACAGAGGGTGTGAAAGTACACATTCTAAGGATTCCAAAAATATTTTATTTGTAATTTTTTTGGATTTGTAGAATTTGAATTATGCCAAAATTCATCAAATAAGCATATTTAAATTTGAACCAATCTAAGTTTGTCAAATTTAAATTTGGACAGTCCCAAAAGTTTCTAAATATCCTAAGGACTTCAAAATGTCCTAGTTTATCAAATTTGGCCAAGTGGTTAAAAAGCTATGAATGTTCTAAGTTGTAGGGTCTTTTTTGTAAATTTGCCAATTATTTTCTATTCGGGAGAAAATCCAGAAACAGGTGGATAAGGTTGGGCTACGTGGTGTGCTCTGGTTGGCCGGGTCTGCTGACTGGACGTGCTGACTGGGCAGATACGCGGCGCGCTTCCTGATTGGTTGTACCCCTTCGTTTTAAGAGATCTAACCATGGCCTTTCATTACAGATCCGACGGCACAGATAAGAGCGAAGGGGGTGGCTCACCGCTACAACTCTACCCGCCGGAGAATGGAGAGTGCGGCGGCCGGTGTTGCTGACGGTTCACGGCGACAGTGCTCCGATTGCTCCCCAGTCAAGGTGAGGCGACGACGAGAAGCGGAACGACACGGCGCGGCGGATGGCGCAGACGACGGGATCCCTCGCTTTTGGAGTCGATGGCGCGGCGCGGCTGAAGGTGCTCGGTTTACGGGGAGGTACGGGATACGGTTGATCATATGATTCCTTAGTGTATGGAAGTCTCATATGCTCATTTGTGCAAGATGAATGAGACAATGAGCATATGAAGGTTATTGGGGTTAAATGACTTAAGTCATAGTTGTTATTTGGTTTCTCAAAGTGTCATACTTTTACTTTATGTTCTTCTTTTATAATCTTTGTCATGCATAATGCAAACTTAGAGGTTTGGGAAGATCATATGTAATGATCAAGGTTTAACAATAGTTTAGGAAGATTTATTTCTTCTTTTAGCTACTTATTTTGTGGTTGATGAGGTATGTACATATTCTATAAATATGTTAATAACAGTTATTATGTCATTTCCCACTTTTGGGGTTTGAGTTAATACTTGTTTCTATCATTTGTGTTTTATTGAACCTTGGTCATTTACTTGTAAAGGTTCACTTTATTGTTATTAGATGATTTATAAAGGTGTTGTGTGAATGGATTGATAATTCAAATGGTTCATGTTTTAAAGGACATCATTTCTATGTTAATGAGATTATTCAACTATGCTTTACTAGTTTGTGCAAGTATGATCATCGGTGATGTGGTTCTGAATGCTCACCCCTCTTTGAGGTCTAGATGCCTAGATGATCACTCCCAAGTCACTTATATACTGGTGGTTAGGGTTGTTAAGAGTTTGTGTTTGGTCATATCCTATTATGGTTTGTCTTAGCAAATGATTCGGTTTGTAGATATAATTTGTTATGAAGATCACTCCAAATAAACTCTAGACTAGATGATCTGGACCTATTTTATCATGTCGAGAGAAATATTGGTCACTTTGCTTCGTTTAAACTTTCGCGCCAAAATTTCCCGTATTTTTATATCCTTATAACCTCCCAAACACTAGGATGTTACAACATGTGTCCCTCGCGTGTGGACAAATATTCCTATGGGGTTAGGTTCGATGGCCCTGGGTTACAATTTTTTTCACGATTTTATGATATTACCTTCAACAACGTGTGTCCGGGCGGTCTCGTGTGGACCGGTGGGTCGGCCTGGGGAAGAGTCGTTCTGGTTTCGGCTCGGTCGGTTGTGAGACGGCTCATTGTTGCGCGGCTGATATTCATGTCTCATCTGTTTCCATCACCGCGTGGTGTCGTGGCATGTTGCTTGTGTGGAGTCCATCTAGCTTCAGCTATGTCGATTGTAAGCCGGCTCGCTGTTGTGCGGCGAATATTCACGTGTCATCTGCTATCGTGATTGCGTGGTGTCGTGGCATGTTTCTTGCCATGTCGTTTTTCATGGCACCACGTCGTTTGTTGACACGTCACAGTTCCGTGGGTTCTAGATTGTTCGCACATGGACATGTATCGTGTATCGTATGAGGTTTTCATACGCGTTTGTTCTCCTTAGGTGTCGTATATATAGTGATTTTAGGCCCTGTTTTGCTTCGGTTCCTTCCATTTCATTGTTTGTCCTCGGGCTGCTCTTCTTCTTTTTGCCGGTCGTTCTTCATTTGGTCCTGCTGGGAGCATCATGCTCGGGGTTGACATTTGTGTCTTCTCTTGTTGAGCGACCTGTCGGGGATTTTACTGGTTCATTTGCTGCTAATGTTCATCGCCTGCTTCATTTTCTGTGTTTTGGGGTATGGGTGCTGGTTTCTCACCCTTCTCCGGCGTTCTTTCTTGGACGGGTTAGTTTTCTTCCAGTTCTACGTGTTTGTTTACTTTGTTTTGTTCTTTATTTTTGTGTTGTGTGTGTTTTAAAGGTTCGTCGTGTTCATCTTTTGGGGAGCTCATTTCCTATTTTTACTGTGTTTCTCTTTTTTGTAGTGTTCTGTTTTTGTATCCGTGGATATCGCCTCTATGGGGGGGTGGGTAGGTGAGTGTTGTTTGCTTGTAGTAGTTGTCATTGTTTGGTTCAGAGTCTTCGATGTACTTGCTTGGGAGCGGTGGTATGACTTTCGATGGCTTTCGACTCACCTATGGGCCGTTCTCTATCTCAAAGCCACATTCGATATCGGTCGGCAATCACCTTGGTTCTTGGTGTCTATTATGTGTTGTGTTTTTAGTCATTTTATTCAGGTTTGTTTTTTTTGTTTCGTTTTTGTTTCATGTTTCTGATTTCTTCGCTTTATGTTGTCTAGTGTGTTTCTTTTTTTTTGTATTGGTGTGTTCTTTGGACCTTCAAACTCCTCCTCTATGAGGGCTGGAGGTTAGCTATTCGTGTCCCGACGTCATTCTCCAGTTCGGTGCCATAGACACTCTCCATCGCGTGTTGTGACGTGGAAAGTGGTGCCTCTCGGTTTCGGTCGGGAGGCATTTCGGTCTTTTGGCCATTTTCCTATGTGTGCTCCGTGTTTCGATTGGTCAGCCCTTCGACTATCGGAACATCGGTAAACTGGTTGAGAGTTCCGTGTGTTTCGTGTCAAGCTTCGTGCTTGAGATGAGTGTTTGTGCCACAATGTTTTACTGGCTTCGGTTTACTGGTGGTTCTCGATGCATCGCTTAGAACTATGGCGATTCAGTGGTAGTATCTCGTCATTGTGTCCCTCCATATTTCTGTGGGACTGTCGTGATCCGTCTACCACGCTTGTTCGTTGTTCATTGGGAATGACATGTGGTCTTTGGTTCAAACCACCTTCGTGTTGGCTAGAGCCTGCGTTTGAATTTATCCGGGTAGTCGGTGATGGTCGCGGTCCTTTCATCCTTGCTTGTTTAACTGATTTTTGGTTCACGCTGTTGTCTATGGCTTAGTGTGTTTCTGATGATCGACAGGCATTCGCTGCTTTTTGTGTGGAGACGCTTTGGGTTTGGATGGGATTTGTGTTCACTTCTATGTGGGGTTAGGTGTTGGTCAGATTATGTGCTTGCACGGTTGCAGGTTTGGTGCGCGATTGATATGTCGTGACTCTGTAGGTTGTTTTTTTGTGTGTGTGTTTTGCTAGGCAGCTATGGTCTGTATTTTGTTGTCGGCGGCGGTTTGGTCTGCAACTTTGTGTAGCGCCAGGTGTTCTTGGTGGTCATATCGGCTTTGTATTCGGAGGGAGCCGTGCGCGGTCTTTGCTTTCGAGCCAACCTGTTGTTGGCTGGGAGTTGTGTATGTTTTAGCCGTTACCATGGTTCATTGCCTAGGATGTTATCTGTTTGGAATCTTTCCCGATCATAGTGAAGTTCTGTTGGCTGGCGGTCATGTTTTTTCCCTTCTCTTTGGGGAGTTTTTTCACGTTAAAAAGTTGTGTTATGTGTGTTGATTTTCCTCCTGGTCATAGTTTATTGGTTATTGCTTATACATGTCATTCACTGGTGGTTTACGTTATCATGTACTGTATCCACATGTTGAATTGATAATGTTGTTTCGACTATATGGTGATATGTGTGATTCTGCACCAGCAACTCTCCAGGATAACATGGAAAAATAACCAGATAAGTCGACTCGCCGACCAGATTCTTCCAACTTGAATCACTGGCGCTTGGAACATTTCGACGATTTTACCCATGTCTCGGGTTCACCCTGTCTCCTCCATAGATGTAGGGCTTGATGATTGTATGATGATAGAATCATGTATCGGATTGATATTTGTATGATGATTTGCACTTGATGATGTCATTATTTTGTTATTATGTTTATATTATTTTTGTTATTATTGCTTTATTTTTCTATATTTTGGCTGCAATTTTGTTGCTGGAGCAAATAAAAAAACTGGCAGCATCTATGCTGACGTCAATGCCGATGGCTGACGCTGAGGCTATATCGACGACATTGACGTCAGCGTAGGCACATACCTGGGGTCTGCGTAGGAGTCGCCATATGGCCCCAGCTATGCCGACGGCAAAGCCGTCGGCGTAGGTCCTGCCTGGGGCTGCCCCTTCTATGCCGAGGGAAAAAGCCTTGGAGTAGAGGCTTGCTTTTGTCACACGCGTTGTGGGGCCCACCTAGCCTACGCTGACGGCATATACATGGACGACGAGGTCTAGCCGTCGGCACTTGATACGTCATAAACCTTAATTTATGATGTTCCATATTGTTTTCTTATTGTTTCCCACATGTTTGCTATACACTTTATGTCATTTTTATCGATTTTCCGGACTAACCTATTGACAAGATGCCACAGAGCCAGTTCCCTGTTTTCTGCTGTTTTTAGTTTCAGAAAAGTTGTTCTGGAAATATTCTCGGAATTGGAAAATTCGAAGCCCGGAAGTCTTAGAATTCCCGAAGGTTCCACGGAATCCCGAAGAGACCCGGAGGGGTCCTCAGGGGGCCCACACAATAGGGCGGCACCCCCCTTGGCCACCTCGGGGGGGTGGTGTGGGGCCCCCAGGGCTCCACCGCCTTTGCCCTTTCGCCTATATAATCCCCCCGAGATGTAAACCCTAGATATATCCCACTTTTACCCGAGAAACACCCGACGCAGCCATCACCGTCATCCCGAGATCGGGAGGGTTCTGGAGCTCTCCGTGGCACCCTGCCGGAGGGGGAAATCATCACCGGAGGGGTCTACACCACCATGCCCTCCTCCGAAGTGATGCGTGAGTAGTTCATCCATGGACTACGGGTCCATAGAAGTAGCTAGATGGTTTTTCTCTCCACTTTGTACCTCATGTATAGATATTGTGAGCTGCCTAACATGATCAAGATCATCTTTATGTAATGATACATGTTGTGTTTGCTGGGATCTTATGAATGTTGAATGTTATGTCTTCTGATTATCAATCTATCATGTTATCTTCATGCTTATGTTATTTATGATCTTGCATGCTCTCCGTTGTTAGTAGATGCTCTGGCCAAGTAGATGCTAGTAACTCCAAGAGGGAGTATTTATGCTCGATAGTGGGTTCATGCCTCCTTTTCATCTGTGCTCGAGTGACAGAAACGTGACGGATGGAGGATATGATGTTGCCATCAGGGAGAAAACAACAATGCTTTGTCTAAGGATGATGTTATTGTTTACATTGCACACTTTGCTTACTGCGATTATCTGTTGCTTGCAACTTAATACCCAACGTTTGTTCGGATGATATTCGAAGGGTGGATTTTTAGTCATAGATGCAGTTGGATAACGGTCTATGTATCTTGTTGTAATGCCCGCATGAATCACATAGTAATCTTTATGTATTGCATATGCAGTACGGTGCAGCCTTCATTTCTGTCAATTTTCCGGTTGTAATTTGTTCACCACACATGTTATCTTTATCGGAGAGACACCACTAGTGAACTGTGGACCCCGATATTTTTTCCTCATACTGACAAAACACCTACTGCTCTCATATTGTTTTCCTACTGTTTTTCACACCATACGTTTAACCTCTTTCTGTTCAGCAAAACCGGTGAGATTTACAGCCACACTGCTTCATTGGGACAGAGTGATTTGATTGTGTTGTGTAGGTTCCACGTTGCTGCTGAACCGGTAGTGCGCCCTGCCGCCTCAGCTGCATCTACCTTCAGACATTTCTTGTCCTCCTACTGGTCGATTCAACCTTGGTTTCTTTTCTGAGGGAAAACTTACTGCTACACTGTTCACAACCTTTCTCTTGGGGTTTACTAACAAGGGCATTAAGGCCATCAACAAGTTTTCTGGCGCCGTTGCCGGGGAGGAAGAGAATTTCCGCAAGAGGAGTCTCTCACTTCCTATCTCTTTACTTTGGTTTTTTTTCTTAGTTTATTTTATTTTGTCTTGTTTGCTTCTCTTTATCAAAAACACACACAAAAAATAGTTCTTATTCCAGTTGTTATTTTTGCTTTATAATGCTTGCTATCAATGTTTGATGTCTTTGAAACTATATCTTACAGGCAAGGTGGGTTCACATATGAACAACAAAAATATTATAAGGAACACTGCTTGTCACAAAAACGAATACACTTATGGGAGCAAATTAATAAATTTCATGACTATGCTAAAAACTTGTGCTCTACTTATAATGTTACTTATTGCTTTGATAAATCCTGTTGTTGTAGGAGGTATAAACACCTCCCTTTTCAATGTGAGTATAATGATGATGTTACCATATCTTCTTGTGTTAAGGGAAATTATGAATTATATGATGCGGAACAAATTGGATAATTTATTGCTTGGAAGGGTGCATTCAAAATTGACTATTTACTTGAAAGTATTGATGATGCACCTTATAAATACGAGATTTATGCTATACTTGAATATTGCTTTAATAATTACAAGGATTGTAATTACTACATAATGGAATATCTTAATAAATGCTCTCCCCCAAAGGGAGAGACTAATGCCTTGCAGAAACCAATGGAAGAACAAACTACTGAACCTGGAAGCTCATTGGATGAAAAAGAGGAGGAGAGTGATGATCAAGAGGAGAATAAATGGAGCTACCCATGTCTACTTCCCAATGATAGTAACTCTTTAACTCATACATTATTTGTTGGATATATACCAATTAGGGGTATATCAGATGGTGTCCTAAAGTGCTGGATTACCAAGGTGGCCTGAATGGTAATGGATTACGGTCCACTAGGCAGCCCAGTGACCTGAAGCGCAGAAGCCGGATTCTAGAAGAACCCGGACCACGGCCCACGTGGTACGGCTTGGAGTAGAAGGCGGATTCTTGCCTTCCAAGTTAGAACTTACTGTAGTTTTCTAGGTTTCCTTTTCTGTAAGCCCTACCTGGCTATTATATAAAGCCAGACGGGAGATAAGAAAGAGAAGATAGACAAGAAGCTAGAGGCTAACTCGCCGAGAGGCTGATCCTTGTCGAGTAGCTAAACCTAACTCACATTGTACTTTGTATACTTCAGGCTTCAGCCCCGATTTAGTGATATTGCAGGAGTAGGAACGCCGCCTAGTTGCGACGTACCCAACCTGGGTAAAACCCTGGTGTCATTGTTCGACATACGCCACGTTCCCCACAATATCTATCAGTATTCTCATGGCACCCCCGTCTATGAATTCTACTACAATGTCTCGACAATGGGCGCCCACCTTGGGGCCAGCGACGTCAGGAGTTATGTTTCGATCGGGGATACTCGGCGCAATTGGCAGTACCATAACTGTCGGAAGTCTGGAATTCGACAACCACGTCGGACGCGTCCTCGACAACGGATTGTACATGCCAGCACAGAATCATCTGGTAAGTGCCTGCGTTTTACCGATTGGATCTGCAAACATCTTTATCGGATTAACTGCAGAGGCAATGGGATTCTGTGGTGGAAGCAAATTTATCCCACCTGCCCTATACCCAGTCGAAGAAGACTATGACGCCGGATTTTGCTCAGATCACGGATACTCTGCTGAATCGCACTTTATCGGTATGGTGCAATCCGAGATCACCAAAAACACGGATGAAAACAATCCCGTGGAAGAGGTAGAAAACAACAATCCCACAATAGAGGTGGAAGATCCGACATCCGTCAATTTGACGACGAACTCGGAAGCTGACTCTGTGTTAGCCGCCATTGAGGCGAGATTAGAGTTGGAACCCGGATCGGACCAGTTCAATTCCGAAGACGAAGATGTAGACGCTTTCGAAAGAAAGGTCAAATCCTTTCAAGAGGGATTCCACGAAGTACTGATGGCAAAACCGGCTGAAAACACGGATGCCGAAAGTCAGGAAAGCCCTCGAACACCTCCGCCAGATGAGGAAAGAGAGGATGGGGAAGCCAGTCCAACATACCCGGATGTCAAGGAATTGATAGAGGAAGAACCTGGTAAAAAACCTCCCTCTTCCAAGAAAAAACACAAAGCTTCCAAGAAACTCCAGTACAAACTCCGGAAGAAAAAATTGGCTGATCCAGCCAACGAAAACCTGGAAGAAGGAGGAGGAAGTGGAGTTAAGCCTGCGGAGCAGAAAGCGAAGGAAATCACTGTTCCGCCAATGTGAGAACAGGACGAACATGATCTACTTCAAACACCAGTGGGACCCCACGAACCCCCTGAAGTGTTCGAAGCCAGGAGACAAGCTCTCCAAAGGAAACAACAACATCTATTCCGAACTCGGGAACATCTCCAAAAAACACAAGCTGACATTAAGTTAAAGCAGGAAGAAATCGAGGAGTACGAGGGAAAAAATAGATCTGGCATTAAACCTACACGGTTTCCCGGAATCGCAAGACCGGAAGTACTGCCGCCAAAGGAAATGTTTTGAAACCAGGCCTGGCAGAAGCATGTAAATGACACAGACGCCAGGGGAGAACCTATATACAAAACCGCAGCAGAAAACACGGAGGCCGCGTTCGCCATCCTCAACAACGATCTGTACTCCAATGGCGAAAAACTTCAAGGGGTGTATGCTTTCTTAGGAAAAGCATTGGAACAGCAACAACGAGGGCAAGCAAGATCAGGGAAGTTGCATGACGACTCGGCCCTATGCAAAACAGCTACATGCGCCGCTAGAGCACCTGGACCAGAAGAACCTGGAGATTCAAGTAATTCGAAAGAGAAGAAAGCATATCCGAGAAAGGACAAGAAAAAGCCCGATAACAAGGATGCAGCGTCCAGATCCGGATCCCATCTGCCGAAAGATGGTATTAATCCCCGAGATCGAGAAGAACAAAACAGGAAGGACGGAAAAGCAATGCCGCCTCTGAGACGCCCTGCTGAAAAAGCCGGAAGATACGACATTCCTCACAGGCGTGAGAGATCCCGTATGCCCAAAGGGCACGATAACGGAGGAAATAGAGACAACACCGGAAAAGCGCGTTCACGCAACAATGGAAAAGAAAGGAGCAGATCCCCTTCTATCCATTCAGCCGGTAGATACTCCCACACATTGAGAGAGCGGAAAGAGATGATCTATACTTCGGGCCTAAGTGTTTCACTGACAGGATCCGAAGAATAACTCTACATTCTGGCTTCGCCAAAGTTGGTCCAACATATCAAAAATATACCGACAGTACAAACCCGGATACCTGGCTCTCAGACTATTACACAGCCGTCCAGATTAACAATGGGACAGACCTAGAGGCAGTAAAATTCCTCCCCCTTATGTTACTGGATGGAGCCAGAGATTGGATCAACGGGCTTCCGTCAAGAACTGCCGATAGCTGGGATGATATGGCTAGATTATTTACTCACTATTTTCGGGGAACCTACAAACGCCCCAACAGCATCAACCAGTTAAACCGCTGCACCCAGTTTGAAGATGAGCCATACGTGAACTTTATCTCAAGGTGGACTGCAATGAAAAACAGGTACTCTGGAGTAACTGACGTACAAGCAATGCATGCTTTCATCAATGGCTTAAAACCCGGACTCGTACAATTCATGATCGGTTCCAAAAAGCACAAAGATCTCGGATCTATGCTTACAACCGCAAATGAGCATGCAGCAGCCGAAGATAACATCAGAGCGAGAGGTGGCAATATTAACACTTTGATTGAAGCCAAAAAGACCCCTCGGCCTGAGAAAAAAGCAACTCCAGAAACGCAGCAAAAACCCAAAGAAGTTAACATAGCCTTTGGAAGAGAAAATAGGAGCCAATGGAAAGGACGAAGCACATAACCGATCAACTACACAAAAGAAGAGTGCGAAAGAATGAAGTCGGAAAGCTGTGTCCACCATTCGCAATTTGGGAAACCCACCCATACGAACGCACAATGCCGACTTAACAAGCATATGAAAGGCAGTGCAGGATCCGGAAGCAAAGGGAAAAATTCCAAGAGGAAATTCTCTAAGCAAAAGCCAGAAGCTGAAAAAGAAGACAGTGAATCGGACACTGATGAAAAAATCCAGGAACAACAGCGAAAAGGCGAGCCTAAGTTTCCGAGAGTTGATGGAGAATGCAATTTAACTTTCCTGGCAACTCCATCAGCAAAGGTGGCAAAGAGAACACTTTGAGAAATAAACGCGGTTGTCCCACCAACCCCGAAATTCTTGAAGTACTCAAATACGCCAATTACCTGGGATCAGTCTGATCATCCCGGAAATATCCCAGAACCCGGCACACAAACTCTAGTTGTAAGTCCTATTGTTCAAAACACTGGGCTAAAAAGAGTGCTGATGGATGGAGGATCCAGCATTAACATAATGTACCTGGATACATTGAAGTATCTGCGAATCTCCGAGACCCAGCTCAATCATAGCAACATACGTTTTCACGGCATCGTCCCTGGCAGGCAAGCACGATCCCTAGGAGAAATTTCCCTAGATGTACCCTTCAGAGAGAAAGAACATTTCCGGCAGGAAAAAGTATCCTTCGAGGTTGTGCCGTTCGAAAGCGTGTATCACGCAATACTCGGACGTCTAGCTTTCGCCAAATTCATGGCAAGATCATGTTATATCTATAGCAAGCTGAAGATGCCAGGGCCAAAAGGAGAAGTAATCAACATAAATGGAGACTTCAAATTGGAAAACGAGATGGAAAAAATAAAACGCCCTTTGTGCAGAAAAGGTGATAGCAAAGGAAGAATTGAAGGAGCTGACAAAAGAAGTATCGTCGCCAGAAATGCCGGCAGGAAAAGAAAGCCGAAAGCCGGCAGACAGCTTCAAATCTTCCGAGAATACAAGACAGGTTATCCTAGATCCTAAAGATCCGACAAAGTTTGTCGTAGTGGGAACTAGCATGACCGACAAATAGGAAATCGAGCTCATCAAGTTCCTCCGTGAGAACTTGGATATTTTTGCATGGTGTCCAGCGGACATGCCAGGCGTACCCAGGGAACTTGATGAGCACCAACTCAAGGTAATTCCAGGATCTAAACCCGTCAAACAAGGTCTGCATCGATTTGATGGAAGAAGACGGAAGGCCATTGGCAAGGAAATTATCCAGCTATTGGCAACTGATTTTATCCGGGAAGTTATACATACTGAATGGTATGCAAACCCAGTATTAGTCCCGAAGAAAGATAGTACCGTTCTTAGGATGTGTATAGATTACACCGGCCTGAACAAATTGTTTCCAAAAGATAGGTTTACGTTACCGCGAATGGATCAAATAATAGATGCCACTGCTGGTTATGAGCTTTTATGCTTTTTGGAGGCTTATTCCGGGTACCATAAAATACGCATGAAGGAAGAAGACCAATTCAAAACCTCCTTCATAACCCCATATGGAACATACTACTACATAACCATGCCTTTTGGCTTGAAGAACGCAGGTGCCACCTACCAGCGTTGCATGCAACGATGTTTGCATAGTCAGATTTGCAAAAATGTTCACGTTTACGTGGACGACATTGCCGTCGTTTCAAAGGAAAAAGAAACGCTCCTTGAAGATTTGCGATAAACCTTCGAAAATTTGCGCACTTACAAAATGAAGTTGAATCCATTAAAGTGCATATTCGGGGTTCCCTCAGGAAAACTTCTGGGTTTCATCGTTTCTCATAGAGGAATAGAAGTAAACCCGGAAAAGACCAAGGCGATCCTAAACATCTCAATGCCTAAGTGCTTAAAAGATGTACAAAGATTGACGGGTTCTGCAGCTGCCGTCAGCAGGTTTATAAGCCGGCTAGGAGACAAAGCTCTGCCATTATACAAATTGTTGAAGAAATCCGACAAATTTGAATGGACAGAAGAAGAGGACAAAGCATTAACCCAGTTAAAAGAAACCTTGATGAAAGCTCCAATTTTGGCATCGCCAAAAGACGAAGAACCCATGTTACTGTACCTCACAGCAACAAACAGGGTTATCAGTGCGGTGATAGTTGTGGAAAGACGGAAAGACGAGCAAACCATACCAGATCAACATCCGGTGTATTATGTAAGTGAAGATTTTTCCGAGTCCAAGCTCAGATACCCGCACTATCAAAAACTGGCATATGGCGTATTTTTCGCATCTCGAAAACTCCGCCATTACTTCCAAGGACATTCCATAACAGTGGTATGCAAAGCACCACTAGGGGATATAATCAACAATGCGTACGCAACAGGCCAAGTAGCCAAATGGGGCATCGAGTTAGCTGCGTTCGACATTAAGTACCAACCCCGGACGGCAATAAAATCCCAGGTGTTGGCAGATTTCGTTGCTGATTGGACAGAAGAAATGGAAAACACACCAATGCCAGAGTCGGAATACTGGGTTATGCACTTTGATGGATCCAAGATGAAGGAAGGCGCTGGAGCTGGTGTAGTCCTAAAATCCCCAAAAGGAGACACAATGGAGTATGTATTACAAATACACTTCAACGCCAGCAATAATGTGGCAGAATACGAAGCTTTGCTTGATGGCTTGCACATTGCACAAGAAATGGGTGTCAAGCGCATCTTATGCTATGGTGACTCAGATTTGGTACAACATCAGCTCAACCAAACATGGGACGCCAAAAGCCCCATCATGGCCGAATATCGGAGAACGGTGGACGAGTTTGCAATTTGCTTCCTGGGATTTGAAGTACTTCATGTCAAAAGGGAAGAAAATTGGAACGCGGACGCATTAGCCTGCATGGGCTCGAAAAGAGTGAAAACCCTACCACCAGGTGTGTTTGTCCAGCATTTGCACGAACCATCCATAAAAGGTGGAGATGTCGACTATCCTCTAGTTTCCGAGTCAATCGAAGTTTTTCTCGTTAACCTGGATTGGACAATTCCATATCTAAACTTCTTAGTAGATCAGAAGTACCCGGATGGAGCAGACGAGGTCTTGCAAAGACAAATAAAACGTCGATGCAAAGGATACACGGTAATCAATGGTTGCCTGTATAAACGCAACACTATCGGAATTTTTCTGCGATGTATTTCGCCAGAAGAAGGCCGAGAAATTCTGCAAGAAATCCATGCTGGAGATTGCGGACATCATGATAAATCAAAAATCATAGTTAAGAAAGCATTCCGTGCAGGATTTTTCTGGCTAACAGCCAAGACAGATGCCGAACACATAGTCAATACATGTGCCGGATGTCAGTATTACGTGAAGCAGACAAATATGCCATCCCAAGCACTCAAAATTATCCCTATTACATGGCCGTTTGCGGTCTGGGGGCTAGATATGATGGGACCATTCAAAACTGCTAGAGGTGGACTTACACATCTACTCGTTGCATTGGATAAGTATACCAAGTGGGTGGAGGCAAAACCCATCAAAAAGCTTGACGGTGCAACAGCCAGAAATTTCATCATTGACGTAGTCATGAGATACGGCGTTCCACACAGCATAATAACCGACAACGGGACAAATTTCTCTATTGGAGAGTTGGCAAAATATTGCCGACAAACGGGAATACGCCTAGATCTTGCATCTATGGCACACCCACAATCCAATGGGCAGGTTGAAAGATTGAATAGTTCAATCCTGCAAGGAATACGCCCAAGACTCGAATCTCCTCTTCATAGAGCAGCTGGAGCATGGGTGGAAGAGTTACCCTCTGTGCTTTGGAGTACTCGAACGATACCAAACAGGTCAAAAGGGCAAACCCCGTTTTTCCTAGTTTACGGCGCGGAAGCAGTCCTTCCAACGGACATGATCCATGATAGCCCAAGAGTGCAGGCTTTCGATGACTTGGATGCCAAAAGCGCACGACAGGATGTCGTCGATCTCTTAGAGGAAGAACGAGAACTTGTGCTTCAAATATCTGCCATTTATCAGCAAGGTTTACGACGTTACCATAGTCGGAAAATCAGGCATCGTTCTTTTAAAGAAGGTGACCTAGTGCTAAGATTGGTACAACAAAGAAACCACAAATTGGCTCCAGTTTGGGAAGGACCATTCGTCATCAGAAAAGCTATGAAAAATGGATCATACTATCTTTTAGATATCCGAGACACGGAAGATGATCCCGACAAGCTGAATCGCAAAAGAAAGAGAAAGATAGATGACGAACTAGGGGAGACCAAAAGACCCTGGAGCATCCAGCAGTTACGTCCCTTCTATACTTAGTTCAATTTCTATGTAAACATCTTTGAGATCATGAAATAAAGTTGTCGGAATTCATACATCTATGTTTTTTACATGTTTGTTATAGTATAAGACATATTCTGTCTTATCTATTTCCCAATGATCTTTCAAAATACTCAATGTTAACCCGAATTGTGCCTGCGTGCTCGGTGTTAAAAACTGAATGATTTTCAGCCTAAAATGGCTTAAGGAAACCCAGATTGTGCCTGCGTGCCTGAGTTTCATTCAAAAAATTCCTTATTGTTCTCTAAGTATTATCTGATTGTTTTTATGCTGGGTCGCTGGAGCTAGTAAGTAAAAGTGCCTTTAGTATGATCCATGTTTCTGAGTTTCGACTGATTGGTTATACCCAGTCACTTGGCATGAAGATTAAAATACTATCGAGCCATTTCAAACACTAAGGATAGTTAAAGCATACAAACCAGAGAGCTTAGAAGATAAAGGAATAAAAACCCAGAAAACTTGCAAAAGACTTAATAAATATTGTTGCAAAAGCGAGGTACTTGTTTATACAAAAGAATAGAAAGCATTACAATAAGTTTACATTGTAAGATCAGTAATGCTTCTATTTCCTATCTTCTACCCAGGACAAGGCATTTCCCTTCAGGCATCCGAGTCGTCTTATGCCAGTTTTTGATAGTGAGAAGGTGGAGATGTTGACCATGGTGGCGATCTTGGTGGCGTGACCTTTGATGGCTTCAAAAATGCTGGCTCGATGCGCCTCCGTGTATCCTTGCGGGATGCCGGACGCCTCGCGCCAAGATTTGGCGTCAGGGTAGTGCATGCGTATGAGCCCTAGAGCCATGCGCGCACCACCACGCCCAGCGGAACGAAGGATGGATTCCCTGGACTCCGCCACTTCCACGATAGCTTCCGAAAGTTTTGCCAATTCCGAGAACTCCCCAGACCTGGCGGGAAGGCATTTGTTGACCAGCAACATCCCCGCAGCTTTGATTGCGGTGAACACCTTCCGAAAAGCTCGGATTTTCTCAATCCGAGTAAGATAGGGGCTATCTCCTGTTTCAATAAAACACAAAAAGTGTTAGCAAAAAACAGAGAAAGATGTTACATGAAAAATCTGGTAAAAGATAAAAAACTTACCGAGAATTTTGTCCATCTCGGCGCCTTCCTCCAAGCGCTGGTTCAAGGCATTCTCCAAGTCTTGGATGGTGTACTTGTCCTTGGTTGCTTGGCTGGAGGCGTTGGACTCGGCAATGCCAACGGCCAATTGGCTGGCCTCCAGGTCCTGCTGTAACTTCATATTGAGCTTATGAAGATCCAGGTTTTCCCACCGCAGGTTCTCGGCATTGCCGGCATCTTCAGCAATTTGTTTGGCTTTCGCCAAAGAAGCTGAAAAGCAAGTAAAAAAGATGAGTTATAAAACTCGGAAAAATACTTAGAAAAATTTATACAACTGGAAGCAAAGAAATTTCTTACCTCTGATTCCTTCAACTGCTGCTGAGTGGATGCCAGTTCCGCCTCCTTACCCTCAAGAATCGAAAGAAGGGATTTCACCTCCTTGTTCTTGATGGTAAGTTTGTTGAAAACTTCCAGGTTTATGTTTTCAGTGGCTTGCTGAAATACAGAAAAGAGACAAAAAAATGCTTAAGTTAAGAACAAGCATAAAAGCGAAAAAAACATTAAGGCAAAAGCATGCATTTGACTTATTGCTTGGGGGCTAGAGGTATTACCTGGCTCATTTGTTGCAAATCTGACAAGTTTTCGTTGAATTCTTTTGCATACTCTGCAAAAAGAATCCCAACATGGTGAAGGCCGTCCTGGATGACCTGCCGAGGTGAAAATACGAAGTTATTCCTTACAATTAGTCCGCCTTGCAGCCAAGGATGGATCAGAGGAGTAGGAGCGAAGAACTTCTTAGCCCCTGGACGAATATATCCGAGTTCGTCGAAGGGTTCCTCCTTAACGTTGGAATGGGCTCATCCTCAGGTATACGAGAAGGACCACCCATATCCGGCTCCGCCCTTTCCCTCGCATCCGTCTTGAATGCAATGGGCTGGTTGGTCGGCAATGGGTACTCCTCCGGCTTTGCAGACTGATCTTCTCCACCAAGAGTAACTGGGTAGGGGGAGCTGTAGCAGGAGATGGCGCTCCCTTGCCGACAGTGGCCTTATGCTTTTCAGCTTCTTTGACTTCAAGGAAGTTGGAGCAAGGCTGAAAGGGGAAGGAAGAAGAAGAAAATCCGAGAAATTAATACCGAGAAACCAAACCAACTTATGCAATAAAAAGCAGGCAAAGGTACAAAATACCCAAAGAATTACCTGGATGTAACAACGGGAACCCCGTCAAGATCCACCACCTCTTCAGTGGTTGTTGTCCTCTTGCGCTTCCGGCCACCGTAAAACTTGGCGTGCAGTTTGTCAAGTTCGGCGTCAGTTGCAAGATCTTTTTCCGAGAGGTCATCGAACTATGGAAAAATATCCGACTAAGTTAAGGAAGCAGAGAAAGACGAAAATCTGAGAAGGTTGTCCAAAGAGAAAACATACCTTTGGAATCTTATTCCCTTTGTGATACATTTCTCGGCTTTCTTCATATTGGTCACGGGTAGCAACCAGCTGATTGACCCGCTTCTTGAAGTCCCGTTTCGAGAAAGCCTTATCCGTTCCCCTCATTTTGTCTTCCGGACCCTTGTATTCGCAAAGAAGCCGGGTTCGATGGGCAAGAGGTTGGATGCGACGTCCGAACCAACACAAAACTGTGTCGGTTCCGGTAAGAGGAGGTTTTGACGAAGTAAGATTGGCGATGCGCCGTTTGATTTTCATCAAATCGTCCGGCAAAGTCTGCACCGCTTCTGCATTCCAGTTATCATGAGGAATAGCGGCGGAGTTGACAAAAGGTGGAACCCCAATTTCCTTTCCTGGAAATGGGATGTCTTGATGATAAAAGAAGGAACCCGTCCAGAATTTGACGGATTCCGATGTTTTTATTTTCGGGAACCAATCTTCCATGAATCTACGTGTAACATCCCAAGTATGAAAACAACCTTTAGAATGTTTGATTCATGTTAATTTATGTTTTGCATCATGGCATCTTAATCATTGCATTTGTTTTCCTTTTGTTTTCCCTTGTTTTCTATTTGAATTTTCAAATCAAATTTCAAATCTTTGTTCATAGTTGTTCAGTTACAATTTTCAAATAAAAATATTCAAATAAAAACAGCTATTTGTTTCCATTAAAATAGAAAGCTCAAACTATTAACTTGTTCTTTTTAATAAATCACTTAATTCAATTTCATTCAAAATTCAATTAATTTTCCAAACAGCAACCATTTTGAAAATTATGGAAATTACAAAACAAATCTATCAATTGTTACCATTACACTTGAATTTAAAAACTTTAAATTGCTTAAGTTCAATAATGGAAATAATCTCAAATTCACTTAAATTCAATCAAATTACAAACAGCAACTAATTTTGAATTTTTTGAAAAAACCAAAGTTGCACATTAATGTTTCTGTAATACTTAACTCATAAAAATTTATACCCTAATTTTTCTAAACCCAAAACCCACTCTTTTTCTCCTTTTCCTTTTCAGCAAAAAAAAAAGAAACAGAAAGAAAAATATAAAAAGGAAACAGAGAGGGGTGGGCAGGCCAGCCCAGTTGGGCCAGCCCACCATCCCTACCGGCCTGCTACCCCCCCTCCCCCCCGTTTCTTCCACCTTCGTACGACATCCATCTACGCCTGTCCACGTCGACAGCGGAGAGGAAGAACGGCCACGAGCAGCTCACCCTTCCCCTTAAATCCATGCCCTAGGGCTCCCCTCTGCCTAGCCCTAGACCTCCACCTCTCTCCCTCTGCCGCCGCCGTTCTTTCTCTTTCTCTCCCTCTGCCCTGCTCCTCTCTCTCTGTTCTGAACCGAAATCCACCACCGCCACCGTGCTGAACATCGACGATCGCCGCCGCCATGCTTCTCCTCCCCTCTGTTTGAGCACGGGAACGGGTTCCCCGTGTTCCCCTCTTCCACCTCGCAACCACGGCGAGGGCTGGATGCCGCTGTATCACCGCCGCAGTCCACCGTCTGATCGCCGCCGTCGCCTGCTGCACCGAGCCCTGCTCCCTCTGTTCTTCCCCGGTGAGAACCGTGCCCTCCACCCTCCTCTCTCTCTGCACGCGCGCGCACTGCACGCTCACCACACCTTAGCACGCACGCATCCACGGCGAGAGCAGCAGCCCCGCAGCAACAGTCATCGCCGGCGTCCACCTTCTGCCACCGTCGACAAAGTTCAGAAAAGCTGAACTTTTTCAGTTCAGTTAAAAACATCCCGCTATCTGAACATTAATCCCCCCCCCCCCGCGCGTTCCCTTATGTCACGAAACAATCGCTCACCGCAGTGGCATCAGCACACGCGCACGCACACGAGGTCTGGGGTTCGAATCCCAGCCTCGCGGGATTAATCCCACCTTTTTGCACAGCGAGCGCTGACAGGTGGGCCTCCCTGTCAGGGGCTCTGCTGCCACGCGCACACACGCGCGCCTCCGTGGCCCATGGGCCCCCTCGTCAGTGGCCCAGGCTAGGCCACTGCGAGGTGTAAAATATTTCTGGCCTTTTTATTTTTAGTTCCAGTCCATTTTTAATTACAGAATAGTCCCTAAATTCAAAATGCAAATAACTTTTGAAATTCAAATCCAAATAATACAAATAAAATATGTATACTGAACCAAATTTAATTCTCTATCTGATTAAATCATTTGTTTTCTGTTTTGAACATTTCAAATTGTTTCAAAATTCAAATTCCAACAACCCATTTCAAATTTGGTTAAATTCATAACCAATTCAAACTTATTTCAAATGTCACATATAAAATATGTTTTCCATGTCAAATTGAACCACCTTTTCAAATATAAACTTTGTTCCATGTTTTGAATAATTAAATTTGGCTAAATAATTTAAACCTTGTTTAAACCATTTAAAATTGCTAAATTCATAACTTGGTCAAATTAATTTCTTTTTGAAATTATAAAATATGTTTTCAAACCAGAAAAGTATAAACTTTTCAAATATGAATTTGGTTTAATGTTTTGAACAAATAAAAATTCAAATAAATTCATACTTGAATTAAATTCATTTAAAGCTTGTTTAAACTTGTTTAATTCATAATTAATTCATTTTAAATCCTTTTTCAACAAATGAAACATGTATTCCACCTAAAATTGTGTGCTCTTTCCAAATATGAATTTTGTTATCTATTTTGAAAAATTAAAATTGGTGAAAACAACAAATGCGTGTGTAACTCCTTTAAGAAGCCAAATTCCAAAACTTAATAAATAAAATTCCAAACTTGGTAAACTTCATGTCAAATTGAAGCTATTGTTGTTTTCTTTCTGTTTTCCTCATCCATGCATCATGCTAATCCACTTACACATGATGATTAGTTGTCGCTCATTTAATCCAACCTTAATTCATGGGCTTTCCATATGCAATCCAAATTGCATATGGGTCCATTTAAACATGTTATCATGTCAGCTATCTTAACTTTGATGCATCAATTAAATTGTCATGCATCATCCCATGATTGCGCATTATGCCATGTTATTGATTGTTTGTCTCTCTGCGTTGTTTGTTTGCTTCTTCTCGAATAGACGACGACGTTGAGACAGACGAGGTTTACGACACTACTTCTGAGGAGTTAGCCCAGTACCAGGCTACTGAGTTTGCAGGCAAGTATTCACTCACATGAACAATTGTGTTCCTTTCCACACTGGATACCGATACTTTCCGTTGTCTATTCTGCTAGCCTTATGAATCGTTGCTTGTGTTCGATCCTATCACATGTTATCCTTTAACCCTGATATAGCCTCACCTCCACACCTAAAACCCCGTTACTTGTTGCCCGTGTCTTACTAGCATGCTTAGGGTTGTTTATGCTCGAGTCTGTTGTCCGTTATTTATGTTACCATATTATGTTCTGGGGCTCGATGTTAAACAATCAACCTGTTAATGTTTGGGTAATAATAATTTGAAGATAAGGCACCGGCAGGAGGCCCGGCGTGGTTTTGAGGCCTGCTAGTGTCGACCCTAATTAGGAAAAGGGTCTTGTCTACTGATCCATGATGAGCGCACTAATCGCATGTGGGAAGCGTGTATGGGCCCCCCCCTCAATTTGATTCGGTTCGCATCTCGTCCAAATCGCCACACTTAGTTCGGGCTTTCCATTTGATGCACGCATATGCAGGTACGAACCCGAGGCCAGGGTGGAAACCTTTGTAGTCGGCATTTAGGGCGGCGTGGTCTTAGAGTGCTATGAGGGTCCCCTTTTCTTCGTGGGGGCTCGATTAGCCGCGCACGCACATCACGTGGTTCTTTGGGCTTGATGCGAAGAAGAGTTGAGTTGTGTTGAGTGCCTCGCTTGGTGGGTTTGATTCCCGTCTGGCGGGATATTCTTACGTGTACGGCCAAATTGGTGCACCCCTGCAGGGATAAATCTTCTCGAGAAGCCGTGTTTTCCGCGGTTATGGATGACTTGGTGAAAGTACTGGCTAACAAGTACTCAGAACAACTTACACCTAACTAATGATAACTTGACTAGTAATAGTCTTATTGACACAATAACTTGAACCATCATTAATCCAACTGTGTGAGTTATCCTCGGATTGCTTCTTTGGATAAGGGGCGAGATCCAGGATGGGTTTGTTTGAGGTTAGTTATAGTTGGTTACGATACGCTACCTTATCCCTCTCTTTTAGCCGGAAGTTGTAGCATGTTTCTGTAGTTGGTTAGAGCAGCCTGCTGCCGCACTTTTGGTATCACCTATTCTTCCGTTGAACCCAAAGCATCTGTACTTGGTGTTGCCGGGTACACTATGGTATCTTGTGAGTCTTGCTTGCCAGTACGTTTATGTACTGACCCCTTTGGGGCTGTGGTTTCCGCAGACTACGTTTCCGAGGATCCCCATGGTGGCTACTACGTGGAGTACGACGAGGCTGCTGACGAGTAGATAGCGGACCCGGGCAGGATCCGAGACATCGTGGATGGGCTCCGTCTTTTCGTTACCAGCCTCTTAGGCCTTTTTGGATCTTGTCTGTACTCAGACACTTTGGATGCTTCCGCTGTGTTGTAATGATGAATTGTTGGGACATGTGTCCTCTGGATGATTGTATTTGCTATCTCTGCTCTAGTGAGAGCTATTTGCAACTTATTTCAATCTTTTGTGTCTTAGAGATATGTTGTGATATCAGTTGTTCTAATGCCGTTGACGTACCATGTGTGTATGTTATGAAGTACGTCAACGGAAGTGTCCTGATTTCTATGGGATGGTTTACGCAAACGATGGATAGTAGAGAATGGTTGTCACACGTTTACGTGTTGGCCTGCTCATATTGAGATGCGGGTGCCGGTATTGCCCCGTAATCCATTTGTTCTACTGTTTAGCGGACTGTGAGTATCCTCTAGAAGTCTGGGTGCGACAAATGGTATCAGAGCCTGTCTGCCTGTAGGATCCCTTTTACTGGTCGCAGTTGAGTCTAGAAACTATTTTGTAGCTAATAGGAAAAATGAAACGTGAGAGTAGGAATTCTGTTCTTTTATTTCTTTCCCCTACCCCCCCTCCTTTTCTGTAAAGGAAGTGCAACGTTGTTTGCCTCTTACTCATCTAACTGTCAAGTTAGGGTTCTCGCATCCTGGTTTCTCTAGGATAGTTATATCTACTAGACCATAGAATGGAGGTGGTTGTGACATGATTTATCATGTTGCCTACTCACGATTGAGAACGGAGGCGTGTAAGCCCCAGAAGCAGATCCTCTATTCCTTAAGCAGTAGATATTTATCCTTTAGAAGCCCGGATGGGGTTTCCGTAGTACCTCATGAGTGTTTGGTCTCGTGTTTCCCCAATGTTGCTTCAATATCCTGTTCTTCTCAACATCCTTTTCGTCTGTTGAAACCTTGTTGTTGCTTGCCACTTCATTTCTTCTACCGGCGTCTAATCAAACTTCCCCAATCATCTGCAGATGGATCTCAGGTTCTACCCGCAGGTGGTTCGTATGACTCGTTGCGAGAGCACTGCCGGTTATCCGGAGATGCTGAGAGACATGGTCACTTTTCTGGGGTTCCGTTGGGCACCAGAGTACCAGGTCTACGAGCAGCAGCGAGAGTTTGACCAGACCTACTACCAGGCTATCGTCTACATTCTGTCAGATGATGGCATGAGCGTAGTCCACCGCTACGAGGCAGTAGGTTCCACAGTGGATATGGCTGTGCAGCAGGCAGCTTATGTGAGTCTCACCGTCCTTCGTGCTGACTACTGAGGATTTGACGATTCTATCTATCGCCACATCCCCCGTGGTTACATCACTTCGGAGGGAGCTCACTTCACTCTCTACGACAACCTGGATGTCTACGAGCATGATAACTCCAGGCTGCACACCACCGCTCAGTTTGTGAGGCACAGTGACGCAGTTGCCAGCACACTATCTCAGGAGTTGGCTTCAGTCAGAGAGCAGCTTTACCTTGCTTTGACTCGTCTGGCGACGTACACCACAGACTTTGTTGGAGACGAGCGCTTTGCACGTTTCGATCAGCCAGTTGGTCGTCGTCTGCCAGATGCTGGAGGTTACGAGCCGATCAGAGGTCCACTCCTTAACCTCGGTGCTGGTTACACTGGGATTCCACGCTTTGGAGCACAGGGAGTCGACACTATGTACTTCACCACACCTAGAGTCGCTCTCAGACCACGTCAGATCTACGTGGATCGTCGTTCTACCAACTTTCGTGGGCGTGCTCCTCACCGTACCTCTCGCCGTACTCCTAGTCGCCGTCCTGCGTGATGAGCATGGGAGTACCGATGTGTCCATTCTTAGCTATGTTTAGTTATCCTTTGGCATTTGAACCATTTATGGTGTGTTGGATATTCTGATGTATTTGAACATGTGATGATGTACCTGTTGGTTATCTATTCATGCGTGGGAATAATCTCTCTTTCGGTTTCCAAGTCTATCCTTTTCTATTGTTGTGCTAAAATGCATTTCCATTCAGGATGCCGCCAACAAGGAACAACCTGCCTGAGCCACCGCCAATCACGGAGCTGTTGACTCAGATGACCCAAGTCATGGCGCAGATGGCCCAGTTTCAGACTAACCAGCACAACAACCAGAATGCTCCACGAGTCAGCATCAAGGAGTTTCTCAGTCTGGGCCCAAGAGCTTTCGTGGCCACACGCGAGCCTCTAGATGCTGATGACTGGATTCGTGAGATAGCTAAGGCTCTGGAGATTGCTCACGTTGCTGAGGAAGACAAGGTCAAGTATGCCTCCTATCTGCTGAAGGGTTAGGCAACTACTTGGTGGGAAAACTACCAGGCCATGAGAGTTGGTTTTCCAATCAACTGGAATTGTTTCAAGGAAGCCTTCTTGAAGCACCACATTCCAGATGGTCTCATGGAAAGGATGCGTGAAGAGTTTTGCTCACTCAAGCAGGGCAAGTTGGACGTCATTGGCTATCAGAGTGAGTTCAATCGCCTCGCTCGTTACGCTGGTGATGAGGTGTCCACTGAAGCTAAGAAGATGGCAAGGTTCCGCAGAGGTTTTAACCCGGAACTCAAGTACGCCCTCACCAACATCCAGGCCAACAACTTCAAGGAGCTCGTTAACACCGTGCTCAATGAAGAAAATGGGCGCAAGGCGTTCGAGGAGTCTCGCAAGCACTCGCGTGAGGGTGGTTCCTCCTCCAACATGACCACCCCTCCGCAGAAGCGCCACATCTGGGTGCCAAATGGTGCTGTCACTCGGGCTCCATACGCCCAAGCTTCTCCAGGCTTCGCTCCCCGCCCACCCAACCCTGCTCAGATGCATGATCAGAGGGCTTCGATGGGGCAGCCAAGGCCAGGGCTGAAGGGTTCGTTGCATAGAAAACAAAAAATTTCCTACGCGAGAGATACCCGAAAGGCCAAGATCTAATCTATGAGACGAAGTGCAACGGGCAACAAGAGGGTTAAGGAGAACACATACCCTCGAGGACTCAAAGTGGTACGAGATCAAATCTCGTTGTTGGCGTAGTCGTACTCACACCGATCCCGATAGCGAGAAGATGGCACCGCAATCCGGCGGTGCATCTGTGATCGGTCACACGTACGGTTGATGACGACCTCCGTTCCCTCGTTCCAGCGGGGCGCGGAAGTAGAGGATCCCTCGGAACTCCAGCAGCACGACGACGTGGTGGTGGTGAAGAATCCCACGGTCAGGGCTTCGCCAAGCCGGAGACCATGAAATGGAGCAGCGGGTGGAGGGAAAGGGAAGTGGCCAAGTGTGTGAATGAGGAGGAGCCCTCACCCTCCTTTTATAGGGAGAGGGAGGCAGCCCAAAGGTGGGGTGCGGCCAGCCATGGTGGTGCCCCCACCTCTTCCCTCTTCATGTGAGTGGAAGCTCCACTCACACCCACTCATGCTCCCATTATTTCCCACTTGGAAAATCCAAAGGTTTTCTTTTCATAAATAAATAAAACCTTTATATTTCTTTATTTCAGCATCTGTTAATTCTATTAACAATCATTTGCATAAAGCACCTCGAATCATTTGTTAATTCTATTAACAACCATTCGACGAAAAACCCCTTGAACTATTTCAATTTTCCCCGAAACAATTTCGGTGCTGTCCAAAATATTCTTCGATATTCCGTATCCTCTCAAACGCGTCATCGAACCTTAAGTGTGTCACCCTACGGTTCGCGAATAAGATAGACATGATCGAGACTCCTCTCCGATCAATAATCAACAGCGGGATCTGGAGATCCGTGATGACTCCTATATATTCAACGATGACTCTCGTGATCGTGTGAACCAACAACGTCGTGAACTATTCCCTTTGTCTCGCGATATTTTACTTGTCCAAGATTCGATCATTGGTATCAACCATACCTTGTTCAATCTTGTTACCGACAAGTACTCTTTTCTCGTTCCCGTGATATAACATCCTTGTGATCATATCACGTGCTTGCAAGCGGTTTCGATGTGATATCACCGAGAGGGCCCAGAGTATATCTCTCCGTCATTTGGATGGACAAATCCCACTCTTGATCCATGATCCTCAACTAATACTTTCCGAATACTTAACGACACCTTTATAGTCACCCTGTTACGGTGTGACGTTTGATGCCATCAAAGCACTCTTCCGGTATCAGCGATTGACATGATCTCATGGTCTAAGGAATAAGTTACTTCGTATGTTTGATATAACAATGTAAACTAAATGACTTGATCGCATTGCTATATTCTCTTTGGGTATATGTTCATCACATCATTCTTCTAATGATATGATCCCGTTATTAACAACATCCATTGTTCATGATCAGGAAACCTTGATCATCTATTAATCAACGAGCTAGTTAAAAGAGAGGCTTTACTAGGAACCATTGTTTGTTTATTAAGCACACATGTATCAACGTTTCCGGTTAATACAATTCTAGCATGAGAAATAAACATTCATCATAAACAAGGAATAAGATAATAACCATTTTATTATTGCCTCTCGGGCATATTCCCTTCAGTCTCCCACTTGCACTAGAGTCAATAATCTAGTCTGTAAGCACTTAACACATATGGCATTCCATTGTTATTATCATGCTTCGCATGTGGTAAACATCATCAAAAGATCTGAACTGTTCAGGTCCTATTGTATTTGCATGTTCTTTGCGTCTACACGCATCACTCATTCTCCAATGAGATGGCTTTGCATATATTTGGTCAATCGGTGAAACCTTAATTCCTCGGCTTAAACCATTGTCACTAACATTGTGAAATGTAGCTTCATAGTGTTTAGCAATCTTGGAAATTCACCAAGTTCCGGTGATACCTTAATTCCTCAGCTTAAACTGATGTTACTAACATTTATGAAAATGTAGCTTCATAGTTTCAGCATTCTTGGAAATTCACCAAGTTCAATAAAGAACTCCTTGACACAAAATACGCTTATAATCAGTTGTCAACACAACGATATACTTTAGCCTTTGTTGTAGTATCTGTCACAATATTTTAATTTTGAAACTCTTTCAAATCCAGCATGGAACTTTCTTCCATCCTATTGTGCTACCCTTCATCACATATTTTAATTGAGATAAAATTACTTGAATAAATGACAAGACTATTAGTGTAACATATTACAACTAATATTTTGTCATTACTATATAGGAAAACATATCCTTAGCATTTCTAAAATGACACAAGGATCTCTCCCACTGTTGTCTAATCATCATATGAATTATCCTACTATAACATTTTATAGCATAGGACTCATCTGGTTGTGTACATAGCATGGAAACATGACTTAGAAATCTCAATTTCAATGATGCTAATCATGTGTCAAAACACATGAATCTTGCTCAATTATTTTCCATGTGACAAGAACTCCTTCTTGTCATTTTCATATTGACTTACTTCAATATTTCATCTATGTGATTTGGCTTCAATCATATCAGGTGCGTCAATCCATCTTTTATAGATATCGATGCCCAATATCTTCTAAGCCTTTCATCAATATGAAATCGAAAATATTAACCGTGTTAATTTAAAATACATATTTTCCAATCAACCATGTGTCATCTACATAAAGTATTGGAAATATGTCATAGCGCTCCCACTTAATTTCTTGTAACTCTACAAGCATCTTTATCATTCATGATGGAATCAAACTCTTTTGATAACTTCATTAAGCTAAAGATTTCAACTTCGCTATGCTCACTTCAACCATTGAAGTGTGCATACCTTTCTAGCAACCTTTTGAATTTTACAAAACTCTCAGACTGTGTCAAGTACACATCCTCGATCAAACTTCCTCGAGAGGAGAGTTGGTTTTGTTATTCAACTGCCATATCATAATATGTAACCTTTTGCTATAACTATCCGCAAAGACTAAAGCATCACTACGGAAGATTGAAATCTTGTAGTAGTCAACTCTTTGAACTTCGTCGAAAACAACTTTTCGATAAGTACAACTTTCAAAGGATGTAAAATCCATGTCTTTGTCACTATATAGACCCTGTTGCTATCGTTAGGCATCAAGCCTATCGAAAGGACTACCAAGTCACATACTTGATATTCATACAAGGATACTATGGCGGATATAATGACTCATAGTCAATTTTACGAAGTCAGGGCCCATCATTTGCTTCCTTTATAAGGTTCAGGTCCTTTTGTTGTCAAAACAACACTTTACACTTAAACCACAAGTTGTTCTAAGTACAAAGTTTTTGGACTTTACTGGTACAGTTCGCAAACTCATTTGAAGTATCTACAACATTTGTAGTGTCTTCTACTTAGTCAAAATAGTAACCCCCGGAACAACTTCCAGTGCTGCGCTACTCTTGACATGATAACGAAGATTCTCTAATCTCGTTGAGTTTGTACTGTGCTCCCACTCACTTGTTTCGCAAGAACTACTTTCTCGAGAAATCAACCCATTCTGACAAACAACATTTGTCTTTTGGTTCAGTGATAGGAGAAATACCCAATTTTTTATTTGGGATAACCTTATAAACATATATTTATCCTATTTTGGTTGTAAACATTTTACACATGCTATGCATACCAAAACTTAAGAAAAATGACAATTCGAGTCACTACCCAAACCATATCTTATATGTTGTCAATTTCAACGGATCATGATGGTGCTCTTTTGAGTGGAAAAACGGTTGTCACTAATGTATAAACTACAAAATTATAATGGCAATTTTATTAATCTTACCATGTCAAACAGGGTTTGATTTTGTCTTTTGAATACTCCAATCTAATGTGGGGTATTCGAGAAGTATAAGTTGTAGAACAATTCTGCAACTTCTCAGATGTTTTGCTAAACTTGTAACTCAAACTTTATCCTTTATGATCCAATCATAAATACTTGATTATCTTGTTACATTGATTTTAACTTCATATTAACAACCTTTTGAACCAATTCAAAATGTCAAACTCTGTTCCCTTTAAATAGATATACTCACATATCTACTTAAATCATCGACAAAATTTTATGAAGGAAAAATTAATCCACCCTACATGACTACACATAATGGACTATATACATCAATATGTATAATCTCCACTAAATTAGTCGTCCATTCTACTTTGGCCTATGAACGGAATTCTAGTCATCTTTTGGAAGAGGTCTCACAAGCGTCAATTTATTCAAAACAAAATGACTCCGGAAGTCCATCAATATGGAGTTCCTTCATGTTTTCCTTTCCGATATGAACTAAAATGGTGGTGTCACAATTTAAGTGAAAATCTTTTACGTCTTGCAACATTTAGCATTCAGTCTTATAGATTTTTACTTTACCAACATGATTTATATTAACATATCCATCAATTATGGAATATGGTCATCGTTTGAACAATCTCATTTGTTCTCACAAAAGACTAGAACAAAATAACAAATTATAAAGTTCTTCAAATAAATCTTGACTGGTTGGTTCGATACGACAATGAACACAATAACACTTTATTTATGTTCTTGTCATAATTGATTCCACATCTATTACTAGTTCCTTTTAGGCCCTTGTATTTCTTTCATTGCGTTGCTTTGTATGACAACTCATACCAACCAATGTGGTATCAAAATACCCAAAAATACTTTGTTAACTAGTAATACATCTATAACTTGTATATCAAGCATATACTCCTGAGCTGGACTTTCCAGTTATCTTCTTTTTCTGCCATATATCTTTTTGTAATTCTATTTTCAATATTCCCTTTCCTTTATAGAAGAATCATTCAACATCAAACAATGCTAGTCTTACTAGCTCATTTTCTTTGGCGTGTTAGTCATATACTATCACCCATTGAGTCATACTTTGAGTTTAATTGTTCTACTAATATCACCATATTAATAGCATTCTTCTAGATTCCACTCTTAACAGTTTCCAAGTAAGGTAAAACTACTTTACCCATACTTCTAATCCATCCCCTCATAACAATTTTATGATTAAGCTACTATAGCTCGAAGGAAGGGATTTAGAGGATAATTTTTAGCGCCCAACTTCTTGGAATATTCAAACGCCTAGCGTCTTCAATCATTCCATATATTCAAATAATATAAGCATACATTGTCACGCTAAATTATACTCAGCCATGTTGCCACAAATAAGTTTCTAGATATCAATATATCTTTCACTTGATTGTTTCTGAAAAAAATTCTTTTCGGTTCCTAAATCACTTTGATCAACAAAACATTCTTTTGAAGATAAAGTAATACGGAAGCAACCATGACTTTGGATTCTAAGTAGGAATTGGTTGCTCTCTAGATCAATCAATCATTAATCACATGGAGTTAGGTAGGAAATACCGAAAATCTACAATAGGATTCAATTTTAAATTTCACTAATACGGTACCAATCTTAAATGGTATTTACCAGATCATAACAGTTATATCTCAATTAACAATCTATGTGTAAGGTAATTATAGATGCCAATGAATACTACAATTTGTGCAAATTCACTTTGATTAGTTGTTCATGATAAATAAGTTCAAGTTAATTCAAAATTAAACCATGAACTCCCACTCAAAAACAACATCCCTCTTAGTCGTCTTTAGTGATTACACGAAACAAATTCACTACACCAAAACCGATCATCACGTGAGATGATGTAGTTTCAAAGGCGAACATCGACATGTTCATCATATCATCCATATGACTCATGCTTTACCTTTCGGTTACATGTTCCGAGGCCATGTCTGTACATGCTAGGCTCGCTAAGTAGAACCGTAGTATTGCTTGTGTTTCAAGGCCATGTTTGTACATGCTAGGCTTGAAAACACCCGTTGTATGCGAACGTTGAGTCTATCACACCCGATCATCACGTGGTGTCTCGAAACGACGAACTTTCTTAACGGTGCATACTTAAGGAAGAACACATTATTATCTTGATATTAAGTGAGAGGGATCATCTTATAATGCTATCGTCGCTATCTAAGCAAAACAAGATGCATAAAAGGATTAACATCACAAACATCACATGTAAGGATAACGTGATATGATATGGTCCTCCTTGCACTTGATCTCCATCATGTGCATCATGGTATGATCTCCATCATTCCACCGGCGTGGTACCAAGTATATGGCACCCAATCTTGATTGTCCATCAAGAAGAAGACAATCATATGGATACCTTCCGGTATATCAATAATTTACAAAATAGATCATTTCATAATCAAATTTGTAATATTTACCATATCACATCACAAGCCCAGCAAAAACTAGTTAGACGCTTCTAATTTATTTTTGCATATTTTACGTGGCTTAGGGCTTTCGAGGATAGAACCGTTCATACCTACGAACATCAACCACAACGTTGATAAACACATTTTTAACAACCCTTCATAGATTAGATCTTAACTATAGTAGGAGAAACAGACACCCGCAAGCCACTTATGCAATACAAGTTGCATGTCAGTTGTGGAACAAGTCTCATGTACGTGGACATGTAAGGTTAGTCCGGGCCGCTTCATCCCACTATGCCACTAAGATCATAAAATAATCAAGGAGGTAATAACATGATCATCAACGCCCACATACACCTATGTGTTCTACCCGTACAAAACATCTACGCATAGATCCGGCTCTGATACCACTGAAGGGTTCGTTGCATAGAAAACAAAAAATTTCCTACGCGAGAGATACCCGAAAGGCCAAGATCTAATCTATGAGACGAAGTGCAACGGGCAACAAGAGGGTTAAGGAGAACACATACCCTCGAAGACTCAAAGTGGTACGAGATCAAATCTCGTTGTTGGCGTAGTCGTACTCACACCGATCCCGATAGCGAGAACATGGCACCGCAATCCGGCGGTGCATCCGTGATCGGTCACATGCATGGTTGATGACGACCTCCGTTCCCTCGTTCCAGCGGGGCGCGGAAGTAGAGGATCCCTCGGAACTACAGCAGCACGACGACGTGGTGGTGGTGAAGAATCCCACGGTCAGGGCTTCGCCAAGCCGGAGACCATGAAATGGAGCAGCGGGTGGAGAGAAAGGGAAGTGGCCAAGTGTGTGAATGAGGAGGAGCCCTCACCCTCCTTTTATAGGGAGAGGGAGGCAGCCCAAAGGTGGGGTGCGGCCAGCCATGGTGGTGCCCCCACCTCTTCCCTCTTCATGTGAGTGGAAGCTCCACTCACACCCACTCATGCTCCCATTATTTCCCACTTGGAAAATCCAAAGGTTTTCTTTTCATAAATAAATAAAACCTTTTTATTTCTTTATTTCAGCATCTGTTAATTCTATTAACAAACATTTGCATAAAGCACCTCGAATCATTTGTTAATTCTATTAACAACCATTCGACGAAAAACCCCTTGAACTATTTCAATTTTCCCCGAAACAATTTCGGTGATGTCCAAAATATTCTTCGATATTCCGTATCCTCTCAAACGCGTCATCGAACCTTAAGTGTGTCACCCTACGGTTCGCGAATAAGATAGACATGATCGAGACTCCTCTCCGATCAATAATCAACAGCGGGATCTGGAGATCCGTGATGACTCCTATATATTCAACGATGACTCTCGTGATCGTGTGAACCAACAACGCCGTGAACTATTCCCTTTGTCTCGCGATATTTTACTTGTCCGAGATTCGATCATTGGTATCAACCATACCTTGTTCAATCTCGTTACCGACAAGTACTCTTTTCTCGTTCCCGTGATATAACATCCTTGTGATCATATCACGTGCTTGCAAGCGGTTTCGATGTGATATCACCGAGAGGGCCCAGAGTATATCTCTCCGTCATTTGGATGGACAAATCCCACTCTTGATCCATGATCCTCAACTAATACTTTCCGAATACTTAACGACACCTTTATAGTCACCCTGTTACGGTGTGACGTTTGATGCCATCAAAGCACTCTTCCGGTATCAGCGATTGACATGATCCCATGGTCTAAGGAATAAGTTACTTCGTATGTTTGATATAACAATGTAAACTAAATGACTTGATCGCATTGCTATATTCTTTTTGGGTATATGTTCATCACATCATTCTTCTAATGATATGATCCCGTTATTAACAACATCCAATGTTCATGATCAGGAAACCTTGATCATCTATTAATCAACGAGCTAGTTAAAAGAGAGGCTTTACTAGGAACCATTGTTTGTTTATTAAGCACACATGTATCAACGTTTCCGGTTAATACAATTCTAGCATGAGAAATAAACATTCATCATAAACAAGGAATAAGATAATAACCATTTTATTATTGCCTCTCGGGCATATTCCCTTCAAGGGCCTCCTCGTGTCGTCACTTGCTACAAGTGCAAGCAGACGGGGCACTACGCTGACAAGTGCACGCAGAGGCAGCTACCTCCACCACCATCTTGTCCCAACACAAACCAGGCAATGGTGCGCGCTCCCCCGCCTAAGGCCTTCAACTCCAACAACAGGCCTGTCGGGAGGACCGCAAGGGTGAATCATGTCAAGATCGACAAAGCTGAGGAAGCTCCTGACGTCGTTCTCGGTACATTTCCCGTAAACTCTAATCCAGCTAAAGTGTTGTTTGATACCGGAGCATCACATTCTTTCGTGTCAAAGATCTTTGCGACAGCAATTAAACTCCCTTTTATTGGTTTGGGTTCCCCGCTAGTAGTAAACTCCCCTGGAGCAACTATGCAAACTTCCAAGATCAGTCACAGAAATCAAATCCTAATTGGAGGCCACATATTCCTTGCTTCCCTCATACTGCTTGGCAATTCTGACATTGATGTCATTCTTGGTATGGATTGGCTGAAGGCCAATAAAGCTAGGATTGACTGTGCTCAGAAGTCAATAACTCTGTTCCACCCTTCTGGCCAGATAGTCTATTCTCCAAATGAATCAAGTTCCATTCAGCTATGCACCCTCGATGCAAAACCTCTACCTTCGCTTGAAAATGTTCCGGTGGTTTGCGAATTCCCTGACGTCTTTCCAGAAGAGTTGCCAGGGATGCCTCCGGACAGAGCTGTTGAGTTCGTGATCGAACTTGAGCCAGGTACTGCTCCAATCTCTAAGCATCCTTACAAGATAGGAACTCCCGAGCTGAAGTTGTTAAAGGAACAAATTGATATGTACATGGAAAAAGGTTACATTCAACCTAGTTCCTTGGCTTGGGGTTGCCCAACTCTGTTCGTTGCAAAGAAGGATCACACAAAGAGACTCGTTGTTGACTATCGTCCTCTTAACGAGAAAACCATCAAAAACAAGTATCCAATTCCTCGTATCGATGATCTTTTTGATCAACTTGCTGGAGCCACAATATTCTCCAAGTTGGACTTGAGAATGGGTTACCATCAAATAAAGATCAGAAAAGAGGATATTCCAAAGACAGCCTTCACCACTCGCTACGGTCTATATGAATTCACCGTCATGTCCTTTGGTCTCACAAATGCACCGGCGACATTCTCTCGACTCATGAATTCTGTCTTCCATGAATACCTCGACAAGTTCGTTGTGGTATATCTTGATGACATTCTTGTCTACTCAAAATCCGAGGAAGAGCATGAAGAACACCTTCGTCTCACTCTCATGAAACTTCGCGAGCATCGTCTATATGCCAAGTTCTCCAAATGTGAGTTCTGGATGTCAGAAGTTGCTTACCTTGGTCATGTCATCTCTGCCAAGGGCATAGCCATTGATCCAGAAAAGGTTAAAGCAATTGTTGATTGGAAACCTCCAAAGACGGTGAAGCAAGTAAGAAGCTTTCTTGGCTTGGCTAGCTATTGCCGTCGCTTCGTCCAAAATTTCTCCAAGATTGCCAAACCTCTCACTGGCCTCACAAAGAAGGAGAAGAAGTTCGTTTGGTCTCCACAATGTGATGAAAGTTTCAATCTCCTGAAGACTAAGCTCACTTCTACACCAGTTCTGGTTGGCCCAGATCCTACCAAACCTTTCCATTTTGTGATGCTTCTCTCCAAGGTCTAGGTGCAGTTCTTATGCAAGAACATCAAGTTGTGGCTTATGCTTCACGTCAGTTGAACGCACATGAGCTCAATTATCCCACTCATGACCTTGAACTTGCAGCAGTTGTGTTTGCCCTCAAGAAATGGAGACAATACTTGTTGGGTAATCGCACTGAAATCTTTTCCGATCATAAGAGTCTGAAATACATCTTCACTCAACCAGATCTAAACCTCAGGCAAAGGAGATGGATTGAAAAGATTAAAGACTTTGATCTTACCATTTCTTACACTCCAGGCAAGGCTAATGTTATGGCCGATGCTCTCAGTCGCAAGTCGTATTGCAATAATCTCATGATCATGGAAAGACAACCTCCTCTTCATGAAGAATTCCAGAAGCTCAACCTTGGTCTTGTTCCTCAAGGCTATCTTGAAAACTTGACAGCCAGTCCAACTCTCGAGGACAAGATTCGTTCTGAACAACTTCGTGATGCTGAAATCAAGAAGATGGTAGAACACATCAAAGAAGGCAAGGAGAAATTTAAGTCCTTCTCAATCGATGACAAGGGAACTGTGTTCTTCGAAGGACGCATTGCAGTTCCTCAAGTTCAAAGTCTCAAAGATGTCATTCTCAAGGAGGCTCATGAAACTCCTCTCTCCATACACCCTGGAAGTACAAAGATGTACCAGGATCTCAAAACACTGTATTGGTGGCCTGGCATGAAACGTGAAATTGCTCAATACGTTTCTGAATCCGACGTTTGTCAACGTGTTCAGGCAGTTCATCAGAAAGCAGCCGGTCTTCTCCAACCTCTGAAAATCCCTAAGTGGAAGTGGGACATGATTGAAATGGACTTCGTCACTGGTTTTCCAAAGTCCAAAAGGGGCAACGATGCGATCTTCGTTGTCATTGATCGTCTCACTAAAGTAGCTCACTTCTTTGCTGTCAAAGAAACAATCTCAGCTAGCCAGTTAGCAGAACTCTACACAACAAAGATTGTTCCTCTTCATGGTGTTCCATTGGAAATAAGCTCAGACCATGGAAGCATATTCACTTCTCATTTCTGGAAAAGATTTCAAGAAGCATTGGGCACCAAACTTCTGTTCAGCACAGCCTACCATCCTCAGTCTCAAGGGCAAGTCGAAAGAGTCAATCAGATTCTCGAGGATATGCTCAGAGCATGTGGTATCTCCTTCGGCATGAAATGGGAGGAATGTCTACCATATGCTGAATTCTCCTACAACAATAGCTTCCAGGCAAGCCTAGGCATGGCACCATTTGAAGCTCTCTATGGCCGCAGATGCAGCAGTCCAATCAATTGGTCTGGAACTGGTGAACGTTCACTCTTAGGCCCTGACATTGTTAAGGAAGCCGAAGGGAAAGTTCGCATCATTCGTGACAATCTCAAGATTGCTCAGTCTCGTCAGAAAAGCTACAATGACAGCAAGCACAGGGATATGATCTATGCACCTGGTGACAAAGCATATCTCCATGTAACTCCCCTCAGAGGCACTCATCGTTTTGGTGTCAAAGGAAAGCTTGCACCAAGATACATTGGTCCTTTCAACATTCTCTCAAGGCGTGCAGAAAATGCCTATCGTCTTGAACTTCCAGAAAAACTATCCAAGGTGCACGATGTGTTTCACGTGTCACAGCTCAAGAGGTGTTTCAAAGATCCAGATCGTGCAGTTGATCATGATTCCATTGAACTGCAAGAAGATCTATCTTATGAGGAGCACCCTGTTCGTATCCTCGATGAGACCAAGCGTAAAACTCGCAAAAAGAGCACCAAGTTCTTGAAAGTGCAGTGGTCCCATCATTCCGATAAAGAGGCAACGTGGGAGACCGAAGAGGATCTTCGCAAGAAGTATCTGGACCTTTTCTCTTCTCAGTAGGAATCTCGGGGCGCGATTCCTTCAAGGGGGGCGTTTTGTAACATCCCAAGTATGAAAACAACCTTTAGAATGTTTTATTCATGTTAATTTATGTTTTGCATCATGGCATCTTAATCATTGCATTTGTTTTCGTTTGTTTTCCTTTTGTTTTCCCTTGTTTTCTATTTGAATTTTCAAGTCAAATTTCAAATCTTTGTTCATACTTGTTCAGTTACAATTTTCAAATAAAAATATTCAAATAAAAACAGCTATTTGTTTCCATTAAAATAGAAAGCTCAAACTATTAACTTGTTCTTTTTAATAATTCACTTAATTCAATTTCATTCAAAATTCAATTAATTTTCCAAACAGCAACCATTTTGAAAATTATGGAAATTACAAAACAAATCTATCAATTGTTACCATTACACTTGAATTTAAAAACTTTAAATTGCTTAAGTTCAATAATGGAAATAATCTCAAATTCATTTAAATTCAATCAAATTACAAACAGCAACTAATTTTGAATTTTTTTGAAAAAACCAAAGTTGCACATTAATGTTTCTGTAATACTTAACTCATAAAAATTTATACCCTAATTTTTCTAAACCCAAAACCCACTCTTTTTCTCCTTTTCCTTTTCAGCAAAAAAAAAGAAACAGAAAGAAAAATATAAAAAGGAAACAGAGAGGGGTGGGCAGGCCAGCCCACCATCCCTACCGGCCTGCTACCCCCCCCCCCCGTTTCTTCCACCTTCGTACGGCAGCCATCTGCGCCTGTCCACGTCGACAGCGGAGAGGAAGAACGGCCACGAGCAGCTCACCCTTCCCCTTAAATCCATGCCCTAGGGCTCCCCTCTGCCTATCCCTAGACCTCCACCTCTCTCCCTCTGCCGCCGCCGTTCTTTCTCTTTCTCTCCCTCTGCCCTGCTCCTCTCTCTCTGTTCTGAACCGAAATCCACCACCGCCACCGTGCTGAACATCGACGATCGCCGCCGCCATGCTTCTCCTCCCCTCTGTTTGAGCACGGGAACGGGTTCCCCGTGTTCCCCTCTTCCACCTCGCAACCACGGCGAGGGCTGGACGCCGCTGTATCACCGCCGCCGTCCACCGTCTGATCGCCGCCGTCGCCTGCTGCACCGAGCCCTGCTCCCTCTGTTCTTCCCCGGTGAGCACCGTGCCCTCCACCCTCCTCTCTCTCTGCACGCGCGCGCACTGCACGCTCACCACACCTTAGCACGCACGCATCCACGGCGAGAGCAGCAGCCCCGCAGCAACAGTCATCGCCGGCGTCCACCTTCTGCCACCGTCGACAAAGTTCAGAAAAGCTGAACTTTTTCAGTTCAGTTAAAAACATCCCGCTATCTGAACCTTAACACCCCCGCGCGTTCCCTTCTGTCACGAAACAATCGCTCACCGCAGTGGCATCAGCACACGCGCATGCACACGAGGTCTGGGGTTCGAATCCCAGCCTCGCGGGATTAATCCCACCTTTTTGCACAGCGAGCGCTGACAGGTGGGCCTCCCTGTCAGCGGCTCTGCTGCCACGCGCACACACGTGCGCCTCCGTGGCCCATGGGCCCCCTCGTCAGTGGCCCAGGCTAGGCCACTGTGAGGTGTAAAATATTTCTGGCCTTTTTCTTTTTAATTCCAGTCCATTTTTAATTACAGAATAGTCCCTAAATTCAAAATGCAAATAACTTTTGAAATTCAAATCCAAATAATACAAATAAAATATGTATACTGAACCAAATTTAATTCTCTATCTGATTAAATCATTTGTTTTCTGTTTTGAACATTTCAAATTGTTTCAAAATTCAAATTCCAACAACCCATTTCAAATTTGGTTAAATTCATAACCAATTCAAACTTATTTCAAATGTCACATATAAAATATGTTTTCCATGTCAAATTGAACCACCTTTTCAAATATAAACTTTGTTCCATGTTTTGAATAATTAAATTTGGTTAAATAATTTAAACCTTGTTTAAACCATTTAAAATTGCTAAATTCATAACTTGGTCAAATTAATTTCTTTTTGAACTTATAAAATATGTTTTCAAACCAGAAAAGTATAAAATTTTCAAATATGAATTTGGTTTAATGTTTTGAACAAATAAAAATTCAAATAAATTCATACTTGAATTAAATTCATTTAAATCTTGTTTAAACTTGTTTAATTCATAATTAATTCATTTTAAATCCTTTTTCAACAAATGAAACATGTATTCCACCTAAAATTGTGTGCTCTTTCCAAATATGAATTTTGTTATCTATTTTGAACAATTAAAATTGGTGAAAACAACAAATGCTTGTGTAACTCCTTTAAGAAGCCAAATTCCAAAACTTAATAAATAAAATTCCAAACTTGGTAAACTTCATGTCAAATTGAAGCTATTGTTGTTTTCTTTCTGTTTTCCTCATCCATGCATCATGCTAATCCACTTACACATGATGATTAGTTGTCGCTCATTTAATCCAACCTTAATTCATGGGCTTTCCATATGCAATCCAAATTGCATATGGGTCCATTTAAACATGTTATCATGTCAGCTATCTTAACTTTGATGCATCAATTAAATTGTCATGCATCATCCCATGATTGCGCATTATGCCATGTTATTGATTGTTTGTCTCTCTGCGTTGTTTGTTTGCTTCTTCTCGAATAGACGACGACGTTGAGACAGACGAGGTTTACGACACTACTTCTAAGGAGTTAGCCCAGTACCAGGCTACTGAGTTTGCAGGCAACTATTCACTCACATGAACCATTGTGTTCCTTTCCACACTGGATACCGATACTTTCCGTTGTCTATTCTGCTAGCCTTATGAATCGTTGCTTGTGTTCGATCCTATCACATGTTATCCTTTAACCCTGATATAGCCTCACCTCCACACCTAAAACCCCGTTGCTTGTTGCCCGTGTCTTACTAGCATGCTTAGGGTTGTTTATGCTCGAGTCATTTGTCCGTTATTTCTGTTACCATATTATGTTCTAGGGCTCGATGTTAAACAATCAACCTGTTAATGTTTGGGTAATAATAATTTGAAGATAAGGCACCGGCAGGAGGCCCGGCGTGGTTTTGAGGCCTGCTAGTGTCGACCCTAATTAGGAAAAGGGTCTTGTGTACTGATCCATGATGAGCGCACTAACCGCATGTGGGAAGCGTGTATGGGCGCCCCCTCAATTTGATTCGATTCGCATCTCGTCCAAATCTCCACACTTAGTTCGGGCTTTCCATTTGATGCACGCATATGCAGGTACGAACCCGAGGCCAGGGTGGAAACTTTTGTAGTCGGCATTTAGGGCGGCGTGGTCTTAGAGTGCTATGAGGGTCCCCTTTTCTTCGTGGGGGCTCGATTAGCCGCGCACGCACAGCACGTGGTTCTTTGGGCTTGATGCGAAGAAGAGTTGAGTTGTGTTGAGTGCCTCGCTTGGTGGGTTTGATTCCCGTCTGGCGGGATATTCTTACGTGTATGGCCAAATTGGTGCACCCCTGCAGGGATAAATCTTCTCGAGAAGCCGTGTTTTCCGCGGTTATGGATGACTTGGTGAAAGTACTGGCTAACAAGTACTCAGAACAACTTACACCTAACTAATGATAACTTGACTAGTTGATGGGGGGACGATAACCCGGTATGCCAAATTCCAAGGAGTAACCCGGCCCAAAGGACGCTGTACTGGATCCGGCTAAGGATAAAGAAACTTCTGGAAGGCCCAAGTTTGTAGGCCTCGTAACCCGGATTGTGGGTTACGGTAAAGGAAAGTTAGAGTCTGTATGCGGTGTCCGGGTAGGATTCAGGGTGCGCCTTGGAGGGTAAGCCAGGGGGTACGGGTGCTTTATAAACCGACCCCTAGGGTTAGTTGGGAGAGATCTAAGAACCCTAGCAATATCGCGTGATATCGAGCATCCAGTGTAAACCCTAATCGAGTTATCATATCGAGAATAGAGATCCGGCGACTTCGATTACCGGCTATCAGATCGAATTGCACCATGCTTTCCCTTGAGCTAAACCCTCTCCCAAACGCCAGTGTCGACTTGCCCCTAGATCAGTTACCCCTGGTAACATCTGCCGTGATTATCCCACGACAGTTGGCGCCCACCGTGGGGCCTGCGTCCAAAGGTGTTTACATCACGGGAGAAGCTCGGAAGGGCATGGAGAATCTTGTCATCGACGAAATCTACATCGACCACGAAGGAGAAAAGGTGGTGGACGATTCCGGCTGGGGGCCGGAGTCGGATCACCTCGAAACCGGATCCGTCGTGACGATCGGCCGGATCAGCGTCTTCATCGGTATGGTATGTGCTTCCAATTCGATCCCTGACAACGTTGGATCTGATTCTATGCCAGGAAAAGCCACGTCTATCCGATCAGATGATGAAGAATCGACTGGAACGACATATCCGGCAGAAGAACCCATCGCGGAGTGGGAACAGCCGGAGGAGCCGGCATGGACCCCACGCGACCGGGCCCAAGGAGAAGACGATACCGGGTCTATGCTGGACCTACTGGAAAACCGGTATGAGGAGAACGGTGAGGAAGAACAGCCCGAATTTGCACCGGAAATCGTACGCCGAGTCGTAGTCTATGCGGCCCCCGCGGCCAACCAAGGAAACACAACCGCGGCGTCAGTCGGGGCGGCTCAGGCAGTGGCCCAGCAACAGGGCGCGGTTAACGGAGACCCGGTCTTGACCCGGGTTGATGGAGAATCGGCGTCAGTAAGCAGCAGAGCAGCGGATGAGGAGTTGCATGCAAACACGTTCGGATTCTTAGAAAACCGGACACCAGGGGCGGGTCCTTCGAACCCGCGCCACCCGGCCCTATTCGATAACAATCTGATTCTAGACCCCACGGTTCTCGCGACGGTTATCACTCCGGAGAACGCAGCGGAACGCGTCAGGGATCTGGATGTGGCGCGTCGTGCGCTGGAACAGCAAAGAAGGCAGGTAGAGGCAGAAAAGCAAGGGATGGCCACACGACGGCGCGAGCTAGATGCGTTGGAAACCCGGCTTCGAGAGGAAACGTCCAGGATACATCAAAGGCATCACACCAGGTTACCAGCAACGGGCGGGGTCATTAATCCGGCTAATTTATTTGTTACACCTCAGGATCAGCCGATACCAGTGGTGAACCAAGGAACCGCACCCCAACAGATGACAGCAGCGACACATCCGGCGAATGAACGGACCGGGTTACCCCAACCCCCACCACAAACTAGAGTCACAACCGGCAACGATCTACTGCCGCCGCCACCATCACGATTCCGCACACCAGCCGGCCACTACAACAATCCTATGGACAATGTATATGCAGCGACACTCGCATTGAATCAAATCCCTGTGGGAGAGTCGCCCCATGCAGAGAAGACTCGGCAAGCCATCGAGCTGTTGCACACTGCGGTGGCACAGCAAGCCAATTACCCGGATCACAGAAGCGGTATGCACGGGACGCCATACATCAGTCAGCAGCAAGGGAATATCCAAACAAGTTCAGCGCGGCGGAGGGAAGAGCAGCAGCAAATGCCGCCTCCTCCCCGCGCTCAGGCAGCATCAGCAGCACAGGCCGTCGTGGACAGTTCTAGGGCTCGGAGGGCCGCGGCCGGGTCTGCAGCGCACGGACCTCCCGCGGCACCGCGCCCAGCCGCGCCCCCCGCGGCATCGCACGTTTCTAGAGCAAGGCCAGCTTCAACCGTTCTTGCGGGACCCAAGTGTCTCTCGGACAATATTAGAGCTGAACCTTACCCGGAAAAATTCAAAGAGCCAAGGAAAGTAGTGAATTATGAGCCAACCATGGATCCCGAAACATGGCTAAGCAGTTACGAGATGGCAATGTCAATTCGCAACGCGTCCGAGAACCTCCAAGCCAAGTTCATGTATCTGATGATGTCGGAAGGAGCAGCAAAATTGTGGTTCACCAATCTACCAGAGGGATCGATCAAGTCTTGGGAGGAATTGAAGACCGCGTTTGTCAAACACTTTCACGGGACCTGCAGGAAATTATTCACTATTGATGATCTAGAGCGATGCGTTCAGAAGAAGGGAGAATCGGCGCGCAGTTGGGTGCGCCGGGTTATGGAGATACTTCACTCATCCACGGATATCCAGCCCAAGGATGCACTACAGGCCATGGAAAAAACATGCAAGTATATACCTTTAGTGCAAAAGTTAACTCGCATGAAGTCCAGTCGAAATGCCTCGGAAGTCACAATGGGAGAATTGATGGATGCGTGCAACAAACACGCTGCTACAGATACTACAGAAGAAGAAGCTGATGACAAGAAGGCAAAAGCAAACACAAGCAGTAATGGAAGAACCGGCAACGGATCAGCATCAGGTAACAATGGAAATAGCCAGAACAAGCGCCCTTTCGAAGGAGGCTCCGAGTTTGTCGCCAACACAGAAGCCGGGTCTTCGAGGCCAAGAGCAGAAGGAAATTTCAACGGAGGTAACCACAATGGAGGAAATTATCAAGGTCCACCAAGGCCGGGTAACAATTGGGACATATTCAGGATGGCTTGTCCGAAGCACAGCAGGAATGGCAGGCCAGCTAACCACTCCCTAGAACAGTGCGCCGATTTACAAAGATGGAAAAATGAGGAAGTGCACAGAGCTATGCGAGGTGCAGGACGGGGAGGAGGACCGGGTCCAGGGGCAAACCCGGGCAACAGCCCACCCCCGGCCGGTAACCCGGCGGCTGGAAATCAAAGTAATAACCAAGGGGGGGCAGGAGGTTTCCAGGCTAACCCCAAACAATTGGGTCAATATCATGTGCATACCACAGGAGGCTCTAACAAGGACAAAAAGATACTGAAGCAAGCGGTCAACTCAGTGTCGTTAGCCGTCCCGAGATACTTGAGATGGTCAGAACAGGAGGTAACATGGAGCAGAAGGGATCACCCGGAAAGAGTGGAACACCCAGGAGTCTTGGCACTAGTAGTTGCGCCGCAAGTCAATGGGTACGAACTGAAAAAGGTTTTAATGGATGGTGGAAGCAGCATCAATATACTGTATTGGGAAACCTACCTACGCATGGGTCTCAAGGAATCTCAACTGCAAAAAAGCTCAACAGTTTTTCATGGGATAGTGCCGGGTCATTCAGCATGCCCCGAGGGAAAAATCGCATTGGAGGTAGCTTTTGGAGAGTCAAAGGATAACTATCGAATTGAGTGGCTCACCTTTGAGGTAGTGAAATTGCGCAGCCCCTATCACGCGCTATTTGGAAGGCCGGCTTATGCCAAATTCATGGCTAGGCCGTGTTACGTATATCTACAGCTAAAAATCCCGGGTCCCAAGAAGACCATTACCATACATGGAAATCGAGACATAGCAGCTGAATGCGACGAAGGAGATGCAGCAATGGCCGAGCAGGCCTGTAGAAAAGAAGAACTCAAGCATTACCGGTCTCAAGCAGACCCAGAGGATAGAGCCACATCAAAAAGGCCGAGTACTGAAGGTGAAAGAACAAAACCCAAGGTAACGCAAGATGCTAAAATGGTGGCCTTAATCGAGGATGATTCCCCCAAGCAAACCGCTGTAGAGGAAAAAGTTACACGGCCGCTCACAACCAGCCAAGTCGTCGAAATACCCCACCCGGGTTGGCTAGCAAACCCGGTACTCATCAGGAAAAGGTCCAACATATGGAGAATGTGCATTGGCCAAGCCAGACCGGGACCGGTGCTTATGAAGAACTAAACAATGTAACGGGCAGCAGGTTTCAGACGCGCTCTTTTCCTACCCAGGGTACCTAAGGGGACTGGAAGGTTTTTAATGAGGCGGCCTGCTGATCCAAAAGTTCTAGTATAAATAAAGAGATGGTTATCAAGTCCTATATCATTACATCCTGATTACAAGTAAGTCGTATCCATGCAACATCAGTAATTCAATATCATTAAAAGCATCGAGCGCATGTAGATCTTGGGGGCTGGTTGCTCAAGTAACCAGCCACTAACCCGAATGACCCGGCCTAGATGTCTACAAGTTGTAGGGGCCGATTACTCGCAAACGAGTACGGCTGCAATCCTATAACTCGGCAAAGGAGCCAACTTTTCTTGACTTTTCTTACTTAAGCTCGATGTGACTCGCACTAAAGTGGCATGATTCGTTCGCTTACGATTACAATCAGCCATGAAGCCCAATGGGACTTGCCTGACACTGTTCTCGTATGGATGTAACAACATGGTATCCACGCGAAAGCCGGCTTACAGTACAAGATAGTCAAAAGGGTCATCTAAACCACAAGTTTATCCAGAGTACAAGGCTAAAAGCCGGAAACTCAACAATTATCAAGCATAACTTCAGTATTTACACGGAATGGCTTTGGGCTTACGACTCGGTAAAAAATAATTTGTTCTCTGAGAAAGGCCACACCCCCATGACTCGGACTTTGGGTCATGGGGACTGGGGGACTTCGAAACAGAAACAAACTACTTGGCTATCGCAGTTCGAAAAACCCCACCATCCGAGTCTTGGGGACTTAAAGAAAAAGTCCACATATCAAAGCCCCCGGTACTCGGAAAACCGAGTCTTCCGAAGGGAGCCAAAATAGAGAATTGGGTATCGAGAAAAAATTCAAAGAATAAGCAAGCAATACAGTTGTCAAAAGACCAGAAAAGCCGCAAAGTACATCACGGGCTAAAAAGTACGTTACAAGGTACGACATCAGTATCAGGGGTGCACAGGCGCACCATCAAAAGCATAACAGTGTGATTACAAAGCATTACAAGGTATTATGATAATACGGCCCTATTCGGCCTCCTGAGTACGGCCTTCCGGGTCTGAGTCTTGGGTTTGCTGCTTAGCCTTCTTGGCACCCTTACCCGGACTCATTGCATCAGGGCGGACTGGTGGAAGGACGGCTGGTGTAGAGGCAGACGGGCCCGATTTTAGCTCGGCCTCCCTCTTCGCAGTCGCTTCCTTCTTCCTGGCCGAGCTAGAAACCCACTTCTCCAAGATATCAAAAGGAGGGGGCGCATCCTCCGTAATAACTTTGCCATCAGCGTCATATGCACTCATAATCGTATTTAGATCCAAGCTATCGGCCAAGGCGGTAGCTGAGGGGCGCACTGCGGCTTGTATGGCTTTGAAATCCTTGGGCGTAAATTTGGAACCATCAGCCTTGAATTCGGGAAACCCGGATGTTACCTTTGCCGGGTCAAGCTTTGGAAAGAAAGCCTTGGCCAGAGTAAAAGCCCGGGTCATTCCAATTCGGCATGATGAACGCTTCCAGATCTCAATCCACCCAGGCACAGTAGAACAGGCTTGAACGAGATTCTCTTCACCCGGATATACTTCCGTAGGCCACTTCACAGCATCCAATATGAATTTTGTGCCGGCAAAGAAAGTCCGGAGTACAGTCTTGAGGGTTTTAGCCTTGGTAATGGCATTTTCCTCTGGGGCCGCAAGGTTGGCACCTGCAGTCGTAACAAAAGAAAGAGTGTATCAGTAATCCCGAGTCTGTTATAATAAATTAAAGATATGAAGCCAATCAGCAGCAGAAAACTTACTGAGCAAGATCTGATAAGTATCGGAAACCTGGTCCGATAGTTTCTTCAGTTCGGTCCGAGCGGCATTGCACTTCCTCTTGTATTTGGACACATCCTTCTTCAAGGTTTTCATGTCATCCTCAAGGATTTCCCTTCGTTTCATCTCGGCAAGAAGAAGTTGCTCGGTCCTCAGTAAAGTTTCATCAGACCGGGTTATCTGTGCCTGTAATTAGCAAGGAATGCAAGTATTAGTTGGATTGTATGGAAAGCCGAATGTGGTGTGAAGTACCAAGCATCACTTTTGCAAGTCATACTTGGAACTTGGGGACTAGGTATGCAATATGAGATACAAGGTGTCCTTACCTGATGCTCTACAACCATGCGCTCCAAGATCTGGCTCTCCGAAGCCTTCATAGTAAGGAGAGTGTGCATCAACTGATCAAAAGTATCTTTACTCGTATCAGAAGACCCGGGGCCTTGAAAATTCCGGGAAGGAGCTTTCTTCTTAGCAGGAGGCGGAACCCGGGTCATCCGCGTGTCGGAATCCGACGCTTCTTCTTCTTCACCCAAGATGGTGGTTTTGTTCTTCTTGCTTGCATGGGAAGCAATTGGATACTCGGCTCCCTGCGGGTCCGGGTTTGGCGGCGACGCTTGTTTTTCACCGCTGGACGCGGCTGTAGTCTTATCAGCCGGGCTCCCCTTACCCGGGCCCTCGGTCTCCGTTTCCTCTTGATCGCTGACAACGACCGTGGCCCTATAAGGTGTTGTCAGTCAGTAGTTAAATATACAGTCAAGAAAGGGTGATGAAATATGGTGGAACGTCAGGAAAGGGATCTTACCCGGTATTCACCGCGAAGTCACAAGGAAATCCATCGCTGGACTCGGGAGAACCTGGAAATTATCAAGTTAGATGTCACATGGGAATGGTTTAAAGAGAATGTCTTGACCCAGAAAAGATAGGGTAATTACCAGCCCGCCGCGGGGGGGTCGAGGTAATACCCGGGTTAAGGGCTTCATCACCCGGATGATTCCGAGTTGACCTACGCTTGGGCCTGGGCGACTCCTTCAAGAATGGCCAGTGGGACAATGTCAAGTTAGCTCAAGTATATCATTAAAATAATGCGAGTTGAATGTGAGAGGGAGATATGAAACCTTGGAGGTGGCCTCTTGGGTCTTTCTTTTGGATCCGACTTTGACTGTCGGCTCCAGTTCTTCCTCGTCGCTGGCAGATTCTACCTTGCCATCGGAGTCTTCTTCCTCGTCATCCTCTTGTTCTGAATATCATCAAAGTTATGGTTGAAAATGAAGGGGTTATGACGAGTTCAAAGGAATCAAATAAAATTCAAAGAGTACCTTCATCCGAGTGAACAGTCTCTTGCTCCTCTGGACCTTCGGAGCTAGGGGAGGCATTGGTTTTCCAAAAGTCGTCATCAGCCTGAAAGGCGTTAATGCGCAGGTTATCAACAGTATCAAGTGGAAAGAATGAAAGTAAAGGCGTCAAAGTCGGGTTTTTACCTTGGGAGCTGGGTTTTCAAGTGTAAAGGGCTCTAACCGGGATATGTTCCGGATTACATCGAGCTTTTCCGTCAAGAAACCCTTGATGGTTTTATGAGTGTCGCCAGCTGCGAAGATGTTGTCGGAATATCGGAGCGGATCAGAAGGTTCCCCTGAATACTCGCACATCAACTTCGTGCGGATGGAATTAGGCTGAATCCTGAAATCAACCCAAGTCTTCACCAGGTTGAGCCCGATGAGGCCTTGGGCTGTAAGAGTGGCGATTTTGGCTAGAAGAGGTTGAATTGCCTCCCTGTCCGGGTCAGGGGCGAAGGCACTAAACTTATCGGAAATATCAAGAAGACCTTCCGAGTAACCCGGCAGTTTCTTTTGACCGGGTGGGGAAGTGTCCTGGCAGTAAAAGTACGAGAGCTGCCAATGCTTGACATGGGAATTGAGGGTGAGGGGTGGCATCAGAGAGTTTTTGCGGCGTTGGATCGAAACCCCGCCGCAAGCGAGAAGCGCCCCATCACCGCTTTCGCGGCATGGTTTGCATTGAAAAAGCTCAGTAAAAAGAGCTAGACTTGGCGGAGTGCACAAGTAAGATTCAGAAAGGACAATGAAATGGGAAATATTTAGCACAGAATTGGGTCCGATATCAAAGACACGAAGGCCGTAGTGGCTAAGGATGTCACGAAAAAGGGGTGACCCGGTGGTCGAAAACCCCGGGTCACATGTTCCACGAAACAGATTACCTCATCTTTTGTAGGGGTGGGCCGGGTCTCCTTACCCGGCACCCTCCATTGGATATTTTCCTGAGGAGGAAGAATTCCCAGTTCCACCAGCTCCTCCAATTTGGCCTTTGTGACCATAGACCGTGCCCAGTTGGCGGAAATGGTGTTGGTGGCCTTAGCCTTGGTTGGAGTTTTCCCCTGTTTCTTGGGAGCCATGTGGTGGACCTGCAAAGTACAAAGTAAGAAGAAAATTAAGGCATGGAAGTTGCGAACCGGCCAAGTATAGGCCGTGTAATATAGAGACGTGAAAAATTGCGAGTGATCCGGGTGTTAGTTCGCAGAGCAAAGTTTGAAATTACCCGGGTATCAGGCATTATGGCGAAAATTATGGGATCTAAATACCGAAGAAGTTTTTTGAAGACAGTAGACGGCTTCCTAGGCACCTAACGTGATTAAAAGAAACTAGAAAGGAAAGGTCCAGCCGGGTGATTAATGCAAAGGCGGAAATTTCGGGTAGTTCGAGCCTAGATTGGAAGCTCTATTTTCAGATTTGAGGTGGGAATAACGATTGCGGGCAGTAGGAGAGTGTATTGGAGTATGCGCTTTATTCATTGTGCATGCTAGAAGAGAATATGGGCAATCTAATTCGGCATAGCCGAGAAATCCGTGCCGGGCAGATTTGGATCTAGTTTGAGATGAAATTCAAAAATTGCAAGGGAAAATTAATGGGCGCAAAAGGCTTACCGAAGGAGATCTGAGTGAGGCCTTGCGGAGGCAAATGGCGCAGCCCTGGTGTCCCTTCGCGGTTCTTGATAGGCCGGATGGAGATTCGCCGGCGGGTCTCGGCGGCGGTGCAGGGCGAGCGGTGGCGGAGCGCAGCCCCCGTCCGATGGGCTCCGGTGACGCGCGCGGGATTTCCGTGGTGGCGCTCAGCGGGAGTGAGCTCTGAGGGAGAGAGGAAGCAGAGTGGGGGGAAATGAGCCGTTAGGGTTTAGGTTACCCCCCAGGGAGCTTATTTATAGGGTGAGTGGATAAGCCCGGTTCACTGAACGGGAGCCGGGAGTTACGGAAATAAACGGCTGTTAATTTGAGTTTTGGCGAGATATGCGCCAAATATTGTGCAAGGCCTCCGGGTAAAAGGAAGAAGGAAATTAACCCCGCGATTTCAGGGTCGATTATCGGGTGCGAAATTTTGACATTTTGGGATTTTATCTGGGAAAGTAAGTTGGGTAATTGGGGAAGAGCCGGATTACTATATGGCCACCATGGAGTAAGGCCTAGCTGAATATCAAAACATCTTAACCCAGTCTCTATATGCCCGTACGTTTAATATCTTTGCAGGGAATAGCAAGCGCTTCAAGGAGGATCCATGAAGCCCAGGCTATTCTGGGGACTACTGATGGGGGGACGATAACCCGGTATGCCAAATTCCAAGGAGTAACCCGGCCCAAAGGACGCTGTACAGGATCCGGCTAAGGATAAAGAAACTTCTGGAAGGCCCAAGTTTGTAGGCCTCGTAACCCGGATTGTGGGTTACGGTAAAGGAAAGTTAGAGTCTGTATGCGGTGTCCGGGTAGGATTCAGGGTGCGCCTTGGAGGGTAAGCCAGGGGGTACGGGTGCTTTATAAACCGACCCCTAGGGTTAGTTGGGAGAGATCTAAGAACCCTAGCAATATCGCGTGATATCGAGCATCCAGTGTAAACCCTAATCGAGTTATCATATCGAGAATAGAGATCCGGCGACTTCGATTACCGGCTATCAGATCGAATTGCACCATGCTTTCCCTTGAGCTAAACCCTCTCCCAAACGCCAGTGTCGACTTGCCCCTAGATCAGTTACCCCTGGTAACATCTGCCGTGATTATCCCACGACACTAGTAATAGTCTTATTGACACAATAACTTGAACCATCATTAATCCAACTGTGTGAGTTATCCTCGGATTGCTTCTTTGGATAAGGGGCGAGATCCAGGATGGGTTTGTTTGAGGTTAGTTATAGTTGGTTACGATACGCTACCTTATCCCTCTCTTTTAGCCGGAAGTTGTAGCATGTTTCTGTAGTTGGTTAGAGCAGCCTGCTGCCGCACTTTTGGTATCACCTATTCTTCCGTTGAACCCAAAGCATCTGTACTTGGTGTTGCCGGGTACACTATGGTATCTTGTGAGTCTTGCTTGCCAGTACGTTTATGTACTGACCCCTTTGGGGCTGTGGTTTCCGCAGACTATGTTTCCGAGGATCCCCATGGTGGCTACTACGTGGAGTACGACGAGGCTGCTGACGAGTAGATAGCGGACCCGGGCAGGATCCGAGACATCGTGGATGGGCTCCGTCTTTTCGTTACCGGCCTCTTAGGCCTTTTTGGATCTTGTCTGTACTCAGACACTTTGGATGCTTCCGCTGTGTTGTAATGATGAATTGTTGGGACATGTGTCCTCTGGATGATTGTATTTGCTATCTCTGCTCTAGTGAGAGCTATTTGCAACTTATTTCAATCTTTTGTGTCTTAGAGATATGTTGTGATATCAGTTGTTCTAATGCCGTTGACGTACCATGTGTGTATGTTATGAAGTATGTCAACGGAAGTGTCCTGATTTCTATGGGATGGTTTACGCAGACGATGGATAGTAGAGAATGGTTGTCACACGTTTACGTGTGTGCCTGCTCATATTGAGATGCGGGTGTCGGTATGCCCCGTAAGACATTTGTTCTACTGTTTAGCGGACTGTGAGTATCCTCTAGAAGTCTGGGTGCGACACTACGCAGGGTGAAAGATATGGTTCCACAGGTTGGAAGAGCGCCCTCTGAGGGGTTTCGCTTAATTCCAAAGCAATATTGCCAGAAATCTAATCTTGGCGCTATTCCTAAATACCCCTCAAAAAGGGCCTGAAAGCCAGCTAGATAGAGAATAGAATTTGGTGGAAGGTTGTGGGGTTGGATATTGTAATGGCTAAGGATTTCGAGGAAAAAGGCGGAAGGTGGGATTCCCATACCTCTAGCAATGTGCGAGGTAAGAAGGACTCGTTCCCCGGCTCTGGGCGAAGGCTCGGATTCTTCTTCCTCATGCCGCCATTTTCCCTTCGCAATCAACCCTTCCTTCTCCATTGTCAAAAGAAGGGAGGAGGGAATGCTTCTCCGGCTCCGATTGCCGGAAGATTCGCCCTCGTCCTAGGCTCCGGCGGCGGCGGCCGCGGCGGCAAGCTCCTCTCCGACGAGATTGATCTTTTCCTACGCCGTTTTGGGAGCGAGAGGCGGAGGCGGAGCGGAGGAAGACCCGGCCAAGTTATCGGCCGCGAGATGTGGATCCTCGTGGGTCTGGCCGCCGGAGATGTTTTCCGGCATGTCGACGGTGACGCGGCTCGGCGAGTCGAGCAAATGATCCATTGAGTTGATGATGTCGTCGATGTCCATAGCGACGGAGTGTTCCTGGGACGCGCGTGGTGAGTCCATTTTTTGGCGTCGCGACGAGGTCCTCGAGCTCCCGACGAGAAGTCCGGGAACGGTGCTGCGCGAGCACAGGCTCTGTTTTGCTCTCACTGAACTGAAGCTCGGGGGCTATGGTGCTGGAGCTGGAAGGTGAGAGGAGAGCGGAAGGATTGCCGGAGGGGATGAAGTGGGCTATTTATAGCCGGAAATCCTTTACGATGCACGTTAACGGCACTTTTGACCATTGGATGATCAACGCGTGTCACTTGCCGGAAAATCCGGGAAATGAATCGACAGGTGATAATGGCTATCTCCTCGTTTCCCGTGAGAATCTGTCATAGATACGTTTCAAGGTTTCACACTCGAAACCCAAATGTCCCTGACGTCAGCATGATTTTATCGCTGACGTAGGAGGTTCCTTCTCCACGAAGGCTCATGGAAGAAAAAGCCAGATTTCCCGAAATCCAAGTTTCGTGTTACAACGTGATTTGAAGGAAAAGAATAATCAAGACGAAAATCTGACATTTCTCGGAAATAATGCGAACTTGACGTAAGACGGCGAATTCTAGAAGAAACCGGACCACGGCCCAGGTGGTACGGCTTGGAGTAGAAGGCAGATTCTTGCCTTCCAAGTTAGAACTTACCGTAGTCTTCTAGGTTTCCTTTTCAGTAAGCCCTAACCCGGCTATTATATAAAGCCGGACGGGAGATAAGAAAGAGAAGATAGACAAGAAGCTAGAGGCTAACTCGCCGAGAGGTTGATCCTTGTCGAGTAGCTAAACCTAACTCACTTTGTACTTTGTATACTTCAGGCTTCAGCCCTGATTTAGTGAGATTGCAGGAGTAGGAACGCCGCCTAGTTGCGACGTACCGAACCTGGGTAAAACCCTTATGTCATTGTTCGACATACGACCACGTCCCCCACAATCTCTATCAGTAGTCTCATGGCACCCCCGTCTATGAAATTGATACTTGCTATACTTGTGACCTTCATACTACCATAAATGAAACTTGTGAGAATGATATTGCTACTGTTATTTATGATAATCCTTGCTACTTGGATAAATCTTATGATAATGCTCTTGATGATGGTCCCATGTTACTTGATGTTATAAATTATAATGCTACTGAAAATAGGGTTGCTATAATGTGTCCTATATCTTTTATGAGTGATCAATCATCTTGTTTTGCTATTGCTAAAAGTGGAGGAAAAGAGGAGCTGATTTTAAATTTTGATCCCACTGTTTTGAGTTTGATATGAATTTTGTGTGCTTTTAGGCCATGACAAACATGCTTTATGTGATGATTATGTTGTTGATTTTCTTCATGATGATACTGAAAATTATTATGAGATAGGAAAATATGGTTGTAGTAATTTTCATATTACTAAAACACATCTCTTTTTGTTGAAACTTTTAAAGTTGCTCTTGTTCTACCTTCCCATTATTTCTAGTTTGTGCTTCTTTAATTTATTTCTTTACAAGATTCCTATGAATAGGAAGTGGGTTAGACTTAAATTTGTTTTATACTTACTTCTTGATGCTCTCTTTTTCTTAATTAATAATTCTTATGTCAGCATCTTCTTCACTTGAAAATATCTGATTCCACTTTTCTGTGCCTAGCTAAAAGGCGTTAAAGAAAAGCACTTCTTGGGAGATAGCCCATGGTTTTATTTTTCTATGTTTAATTTGAGTCAAGGGGTTGTATACTTCTGTAGCAATTTTTGTATCTTTCTTTTCATGTTTTAGTAGTGCCAAGTAAAGTTTCGGACGAGAGTTGGAAGTGTTTTCGGATTTCTGCGCAGGAAACAGATTTCTGCTGTCCACCGTAAAAAATCGTATAAAATCCTGGAAGATCAGAATGATATGAAAAAATTTGTTCTTATTCCACAGATAATTTCCCAAATTTTTCGTTATTTAAGTTTTTCGATCTGAGCAACGTAAGTGCCCCGAAAAAATTCGCCTTTACAGACAGTTCTGGTTTTGACAGATTCTGCCCTTTTTCTTGCATTTGCTCTTTTGCTATGTCAAGTGGATTTCTTTGCTTCACGAAACATCAGTGGCTGTAGATAATGTTTAAAAGTATCAATAGCACTTGTGCGATACAGAACTAATGGATTTTTATTTGTTGCACTAACCCTCTAATGTGAATTACTGTTTGAGTGTGGCCTGAAGGAAGTTTTCAAGTGTCAAGAGAAGAGGTGATATAGGTGATCAAGAAGAGCGCAAGTTCAAAGCTTGGGGATGCCCCCGTGGTTCATCCAAGCATATTTTTAGAAGAGTCAAGAATCTAATCTTGGGTATTCCCAAGGCATCCCCTTCTTCATCAACTATCTATCAGATCACTTCTCGTGAAACTATATTTTTATGCGGTCACATCATATGAAGTTTACTTGGAGCGTCTGTTTGTTTTGTTTGTTTTTATTTTGTTTTCCTTTTTTTTTGTTCTACTTGCTGCAATAATATAGTTGGATCCTAGCATTCTTGAAGGGAATATGCCCGAGAGGCAATAATAAAATGGTTATTATCTTATTCCTTGTTTATGATGAATGTTTATTTCTCATGCTAGAATTGTATTAACCGGTAACGTTGATACATGTGTGCTTAATAAACAAACAATGGTTCCTAGTAAAGCCTCTCTTTTAACTAGCTCGTTGATTAATAGATGATCAAGGTTTCCTGATCATGAACATTGGATGTTATTAATAACGGGGTCATGTCATTAGAAGAATGATGTGATGAACATATACCCAAAGAGAATATAGCAATGCGATCAAGTCATTTAGTTTACATTGTTATATCAAACATACGAAGTAACTTATTCCTTAGACCTTGAGATCATGTCAATCACTGATACCGGAAGAGTGCTTTGATGGCATCAAACGTCACACCGTAACAGGGTGACTATAAAGGTGTCGTTAAGTATTCAGAAAGTATTAGTTGAGGATCATGGATCAAGAGTGGGATTTGTCCATCCAAATGACGGAGAGATATACTCTGGGCCCTCTCGGTGATATCACATCGAAACCGCTTGCAAGCACGTGATATGATCACAAGGATGTTATATCACGGGAACGAGAAAAGAGTACTTGTCGGTAACAAGATTGAACAAGGTATGGTTGATACCAATGATCGAATCTCGGACAAGTAAAATATCGCGAGACAAAGGGAATAGTTCACGGCGTTGTTGGTTCACACGATCACGAGAGTCATCGTTGAATATATAGGAGTCATCACGGATCTCCAGATCCCGCTGTTGATTATTGATCGGAGAGGAGTCTCGATCATGTCTATCTTATTCGCGAACCGTAGGGTGACACACTTAAGGTTCGATGACGCGTTTGAGAGGATACGGAATATCGAAGAATATTTTGGACAGCACCGAAATTGTTTCGGGGAAAATTGAAATAGTTCAAGGGGTTTTTCGTCGAATGGTTGTTAATAGAATTAACAAATGATTCGAGGTGCTTTATGCAAATGTTTGTTAATAGAATTAACAAATGCTGAAATAAAGAAATAAAAATGTTTTATTGATTTATTAAAGAAAAACTCATGGATTTTCTAAGTGGGGTTTAAAGGAAAATGAGTGGGTGTGAGTGGAGTGTCCACTCACATCATGAGGGAAGAGGTGGGGGCACACCATGGGGCTGGCCGCACCCCCCTTGGGCTGCCTCCGCCCTCTCCTATAAAAGGAGGGTGAGAGCTCTCCCTCCTCCACACACTTGGCCACTTCCCTTTCCCTCCACCCGCTGCTCCATTTCATGGTCTCCGGCTTGGCGAAGCCCTGACCGTGGGATTCTTCACCACCACCACGTCGTCGTGCTGCTGGAGTTCCGAGGGATCCTCTACTTCCACGCCCCGCTGAAACGAGGGAACGGAGGTCGTCATCAACCGTATGTGTGACCGATCACGGATGCACCGCCGGATTGCGGTGCCATATTCTCGCTATCGGGATCGGTGTGAGTACGACTACGCCAACAACGAGATTTGATCTCGTACCACTTTGAGTCTTCGAGGGTATGTGTTCTCCTTAACCCTCTTTTGCCCGTTGCACTTCGTCTCCTAGATTAGATCTTGGCCTTTCGGGTATCTCTCGCGTAGGAATTTTTTTTTTCTATGCTACGTTCCCCTTCAGTGGTATCAGAGCCGGATCTATGCGTAGATGTTTTGTACGGATAGAACACATAGGTGTATGTGGGCGTTGATGATCATGTTATTACCTCCTTGACTATTTTATGATCTTAGTGGCATAGTGGGATGAAGCGGCCCGGACTAACCTTACATGTCCACGTACATGAGACTTGTTCCACAACTGACATGCAACTTGTATTGCATAAGTGGCTTGCGGGTGTCTGTTTCTCCTACTATAGTTAAGATCTAATCTATGAAGGGTTGTTAAAAATGTGTTTATCAACGTTGTGGTTGATGTTCGTAGGTATGAACGGTTCTATCCTCGAAAGCCCTAAGCCACGTAAAATATGCAAAAATAAATTAGAAGCGTCTAACTAGTTTTTGTTGGGCATGTGAATTGATATGGTCAAAATTACAAATTTGATTATGAGATGATCTATTTTGTAAATTATTGATATACCGGAAGGTATCCATATGGTTGTCTTCTTATTGATGGACAATCAAGTTTGGGGTACCGTGGTACTTGGTACCACGCCGGTGGAATGATTGAGATCATACCATAATGCACATGATGGAGATCAAGTGCAAGAAGGACCATATCATATCACGTTATCCTTTCATGTGATGTCTGTGATGTTAATCCTTTTTATGCATCTTGTGTTGCTTAGATAACGATGGTAGCATTATAAGATGATCCCTCTCACTTAATATCAAGATAATAATGTGTTCTTCCTTAAGTATGCACCGTTAAGAAAGTTCGTCGTTTCGAGACACCACGTGATGATCGGGTGTGATAGACTCAACGTTCGCATACAACGGGTGTTTTCAAGCCTAGCATGTACAGACATGGCCTTGAAACACACGCAATACTACGGTTCTACTTGGCGAGCCTAGCATGTACAGACATGGCCTCGGAACACGTAACCGAAAGGTAAAGCATGAGTCATATGGATGATATGATGAACATGTCAATGTTCGCCTTTGAAGCTACATCATCTCACGTGATGATCGGTTTTGGTGTAGTGAATTTGGTTCGTGTAATCACTAAAGACGACTAAGAGGGATGTTGTTTTTGAGTGGGAGTTCATGGTTTAATTTTTGAATTAACTTGAACTTATTTATCATGAACAACAAATCAAAGTGAATTTGCACAAATTGTAGTATTCATTGGCATCCACATAACTACCTTACACTTAAATTGTTAATTGAGATATAACTGTTATGATCTGGTAAATACCATTTAAGATTGGTACTGTATTAGTGAAATTTAAAATTGAGTCCTATTGTAGATTTTTGGTATTTCCTACTTAGCTCCATGTGATTAATGATTAATTGATCTAGAGAGCAAATAATTCCTACTTAGAATCCAGAGTCATGGTTGCTTCCGTATTACTTTATCTTCAAAAGAATGTTTTGTTGATCAAGGTGATTTAGGAACTAAAAAGAGTTGTTTTCAGAAAAAATCAAGTGAAAGATATATTGATATCTAGAAACTTATTTGTGGCAACATGACTGAATATAATTTAGCGTGACAATGTTTGCTTATATTATCTGAATATATGCAAATTTAGCGTGACAATGTTTGCTTATATTATCTGAATATATGCAATGATTGAATACGCTAGGCGTTTGAATATTCCAAGAAATTGGGCGCTAAAAATTATCCTCTAAATCCCTTCTTTCGAGCTATAGTAGCTTAATCATAAAATTGTTATGATAGGATGGATTAAAAGTATGGTTAAAGTCATTTACCTTACTTGGAGATTGCTAAGAGTGGAATCTAGAAGAATACTATTAATATGGTGATATTAGTAGAACAATCAAACTCAAAGTATGACTCAATGGGTGATAGTATATGACTAACACGCCAAAGAAAATGAGCTAGTAAGACTAGCATTGTTTGATGTTGAATGATTCTTCTATAAAGGAAAGGGTATATTGAAAATAGAATTACAAAAGATATATGGCAGAAAAAGAAGATAACTGAAAGTCCAGCTCAGGAGTATATGCTTGATATACAAGTTATAGATGTATTACTAGTTAACAAAGTATTTTTGGGTATTTTGATACCACATTGGTTGGTATGAGTTGTCATACAAAGAAACTCAATGCAAGAAATACAAGGGCCTAAAAAGGAACTAGTAATAGATGTGGAATCGATTATGACAAGAACATAAATAAAGTGTTATTGTGTTCATTGTAGTATCGAACCAAACATTCAAGATTTATTTTAAGAACTTAATAAGTTGTTATTTTGTTCTAGTCTTTTGTGAGAACAAATGAGATTGTTCAAACGATGACCATATTCCATAATTGATGGATATGTTAATATAAATCATGTTGGTAAAGTAAACATCTATAAGACTAAATGCTAAACGTTGCAAGACGTTGAAGAGTTTCACTTAAATTGTGACACCACCATTTTAGTTCATATCGGAAAGGAAAACATGAAGGAACTCCATATTGATGGACTTCCGGAGTCATTTTATTGACGCTTGTGAGACCTCTTCCAAAAGATGACTAGAATTCCGTTCTTAGGCCAAAGTAGAATGGACGACTAATTTAGTGGAGATTATACATATTGATGTATATAGTCCATTATGTGTAGTCATGTATGGTGGATTAATTTTTCCTTCATAAAATTTTGTCGATGATTTAAGTAGATATGTGAGTATATCTATTTAAAGGGAACATAGTTTGACATTTTGAATTGGTTCAAAAGGTTGTTAATATGAAGTTAAAATCAATGTAACAAGATAATCAAGTATTTATGATTGGATCATAAAGGATAAAGTTTGAGTTACAAGTTTAGAAAAACATCTGAGAAGTTGCAGAATTGTTCTACAACTTATACTTCTCGAATACCCCACATTAGATTGGAGTATTCAAAAGAAAAAATCAAACCCTGTTTGACATGGTAAGATTAATAAAATTGCCATTATAATTTTGTAGTTTATACATTAAGGACAACCGCTTTTCCACTGAAAAGAGCACCATCATGATCCGTTGAAATTGACAACATATAAGATATGGTTTGGGTAGTGACCCGAATTGTCATTTTTCTTAAGTTTTGGTATGCATAGCATGTGTAAAATGTTTACAACCAAAATAGGATAAATATATGTTTATAAGGTTATCCCAAATAAAACATTGGGTATTTCTCCTATCACCGAACCAAAAGACAAATGTTGTTTGTCAGAAAGGGTTGATTTCTCGAGAAAGTAGTTCTTGCGAAACAAGTGAGTGGGAGCACAGTACAAACTCAACGAGATTAAAGAATCTTCGTTATCATGTCAAGAGTAGCGCAGCACTGGAAGTTGTTCCGGGGTTTACTATTTTTACTAAGTAGAAGACACTACAAATGTTGTAGATACTTCAAATGAGTTTGCGAACTGTACCAGAAAAATCCAAAAACTTTGTACTTAGAACAACTTGTGGTTTAAGTGTAAAGTGTTGTTTTGACAACAAAAGGACCTGGACCTTATAAAGGAAGCAAATGATGGGCCCTGGCTTCGTATAATTGACTATGAGTCATTATATCCGCCATAGTATCCTTGTATGAATATCAAGTATGTGACTTGGTAGTCCTTTCGATAGGCATGATGCCTAACGATAGCAAAAGGGTCTATATAGCGACAAAGACATGGATTTTACATCCTTTGAAAGTTGTACTTATCGAAAAGTTGTTTTCGACGAAGTTCAAAGAGTTCACTACTACAAGATTTTGATCTTCCGTAGTGATGCTTAGTCTTTGCAGATAGTTCTAGCAAAGTTACATATTATGATATGGTAGTTGAATAACAAAACCAACTCTCCTCTCAAGAAAGTTTTATCAAGGATGTGTACTTGACACGGTCTGAGAGTTTTGTAAAATTCAAAAAGGTTGCTAGAAAGGTATGCACACTTCAATGGTTGAAGTGAGCATAACGAAGTTGAAATCTTTACCTTAATGAAGTTATCAAAAGAGTTTGATTCCATCATGAACGATAAAGATACTTGTAAAGTTACAAGAAATTAAGTGGGAGCGCTATGACATATTTCCAATACTTTATGTAGATGACATATGGTTGATTGGAAAATATGTATTTTAAATTAACACGGTTAATATTTTCGATTTCATATTGATGAAAGGCTTAGAAGATATTGGGCATCGATATCTATAAAAGATGGATTGACGCACCTGATATGATTGAAGCCAAATTACATAGATGAAATATTGAAGTAAGTCAATATGAAAATGACAAGAAGGAGTTCTTGTCACATGGAAAATAATTGAGCAAGATTCATGTGTTTTGACACATGATGAGCATCATTGAAATTGAGATTTCTAAGTCATGTTTCCATGCTATGTACACAACCAGATGAGTCCTATGCTATAAAATGTTATAGTAGGATAATTCATATGATGATTAGACAACGGTGGGAGAGATCCTTGTGTCATTTTAGAAATGCTAAGGATATGTTTTCCTATATAGTAATGACAAAATATTAGTTGTAATATGTTACACTAATAGTCTTGTCATTTATTCAAGTAATTTTATCTCAATTAAAATATGTGATGAAGGGTAGCACAATAGGATGGAAGAAAGTTCCATGCTGGATTTGAAAGAGTTTCAAAATTAAAATATTGTGACAGATACTACAACAAAGGCTAAAGTATATCGTTGTGTTAAGAACTGATTATAAGCGTATTTTGTGTCAAGGAGTTTTTTATTGAACTTGGTGAATTTCCAAGAATGCTGAAACTATGAAGCTACATTTTCACAATGTTAGTAACATCAGTTTAAGCTGTGGAATTAAGGTATCACCGGAACTTGGTGAGTTTCCAAGAATGCTAACACTATGAAGCTACATTTTCACAATGTTAGTGACATCAGTTTAAGCTGAGGAATTAAGTTTTCATCAATTGACCATATATATATACAAAGCCATCTCATTAGAGAATGAGTGATGCGTGTAGACGCAAAGAACATGCAAATACAATAGGACCTGAACAGTTCAGATCTTTTTGATGATGTTTACCGCATGCGAAGCATGGTAATAACACTGGTACGCCATATGTGTTAAAGTGCTTACAGACTAGATTATTGACTCTAGTGCAAGTGGGAGACTGAAGGGAATATGCCCGAGAGGCAATAATAAAATGGTTATTATCTTATTCCTTGTTTATGATGAATGTTTATTTCTCATGCTAGAATTGTATTAACCGGTAACGTTGATACATGTGTGCTTAATAAACAAACAATGGTTCCTAGTAAAGCCTCTCTTTTAACTAGCTCGTTGATTAATAGATGATCAAGGTTTCCTGATCATGAACATTGGATGTTATTAATAACGGGGTCATGTCATTAGAAGAATGATGTGATGAACATATACCCAAAGAGAATATAGCAATGCGATCAAGTCATTTAGTTTACATTGTTATATCAAACATACGAAGTAACTTATTCCTTAGACCTTGAGATCATGTCAATCACTGATATCGGAAGAGTGCTTTGATGGCATCAAACGTCACACCGTAACAGGGTGACTATAAAGGTGTCGTTAAGTATTCGGAAAGTATTAGTTGAGGATCATGGATCAAGAGTGGGATTTGTCCATCCAAATGACGGAGAGATATACTCTGGGCCCTCTCGGTGATATCACATCGAAACCGCTTGCAAGCACGTGATATGATCACAAGGATGTTATATCACGGGAACGAGAAAAGAGTACTTGTCGGTAACAAGATTGAAAAGGTATGGTTGATACCAATGATCGAATCTCGGACAAGTAAAATATCGCGAGACAAAGGGAATAGTTCACGGCGTTGTTGGTTCACACGATCACGAGAGTCATCGTTGAATATATAGGAGTCATCACGGATCTCCAGATCCCGCTGTTGATTATTGATCGGAGAGGAGTCTCGATCATGTCTATCTTATTCGCGAACCATAGGGTGACACACTTAAGGTTCGATGACGCGTTTGAGAGGATACGGAATATCGAAGAATATTTTGGACAGCACCGAAATTGTTTCGGGGAAAATTGAAATAGTTCAAGGGGTTTTTCGTCGAATGGTTGTTAATAGAATTAACAAATGATTCGAGGTGCTTTATGAAAATGTTTGTTAATAGAATTAACAAATGCTGAAATAAAGAAATAAAAATGTTTTATTGATTTATTGAAGAAAAACTCTTGGATTTTATAAGTGGGGTTTAAAGGAAAATGAGTGGGTGTGAGTGGAGTGTCCACTCACATCATGAGGGAAGAGGTGGGGGCACACCATGGGGCTGGACGCACCCCCCTTGGGCTGCCTCCCCCCTCTCCTATAAAAGGAGGGTGAGAGCTCTCCCTCCTCCACACACTTGGCCACTTCCCTTTCCCTCCACCCGCTGCTCCATTTCATGGTCTCCGGCTTGGCGAAGCCCTGACCGTGGGATTCTTCACCACCACCACGTCGTCGTGCTGCTGGAGTTCCGAGGGATCCTCTACTTCCGCGCCCCGCTGGAACGAGGGAACGGAGGTCGTCATCAACCGTATGTGTGACCGATCACGGATGCACCGCCGGATTGCGGTGCCATCTTCTCGCTATCGGGATCGGTGTGAGTACGACTACGCCAACAACGAGATTTGATCTCGTACCACTTTGAGTCTTCGAGGGTATGTGTTCTCCTTAACCCTCTTGTTGCCCGTTGCACTTCGTCTCCTAGATTAGATCTTGGCCTTTCGGGTATCTCTCGCGTAGGAAAATTTTTGTTTTCTATGTTACGTTCCCCTTCAATTCTTTGTTTGGGAGAGAGACACGCTCCGCCTTCTCGTTTGAATACTTGCTATGCTAGTATTCCTAGTTTTTCTTCTAGTTTCTGCAAAAAATTCATGTTTAGCTCTTGTTTTCATTGCATCTCTTATTCAGAGATGTTAGTTTTAGTAGTGTTATGTGAGTACTATCATGTTTGCTTGCTGTAGAATGTAGAGGATTTTTGTTAAAGCATGATTTGTATGGTGCTTGTTGGGAAAACAAACTGCTGCTTGAGGTAGAATTTTTAATGGTGCAAGTAGAAGATTGTATAGACTGTGGCTAGAAATTTTTCATATCATGCTAGATGTTATTTTAGTTTTAAATCCTTGTGGTTATTGAGTAGCATGATTAGCCTCAAATAGCTGAGAGTGTTTAATGTTACATTGAAAGAATCGTGAGTTGTTCTTGTCATATTGAAGCATAAATTTGTGGTGTTCTCATTTCGATGTTTTATTTGGCTGACTTGGCACATGCTCACACCATGTTTATGATTATGAACCAGTCACGAATATCCTCCATTATCATTTAGTTTTTGAACTTGTGGTACCACTTATGCTTTGATTAATTATGTTTATGTCGCTATGCATGATTATGGCTCTTTTTCTCTCTTGATTTGTCGCTCCCAGTCTTTTGCTAGCCTCCACCTGTACTGAGTATCAGCTCTACTTGTGCATTCAACTCCCTAAAACCAAAAAATTTCCATTGTGTCCATCATACCTACCTACATGTGGTATTTAACCGCCACTCCAAAGTAAATTGCTCATGTGTTAAATTACTCATGTTTTGTGTTCCTGTTTTAGCTCATGAGGACATAAAGAGGGAATCTTTATCTCAATTGTTGATTGGAGTTTCACACCCTGGACTAGTGGCTTCATACGCTTATCCAATGATAGAAGAGCTGGCAGCAGGGTGCCCAGCCCCAAATTAATAACACAAATTCTCTTCACTATTTTTGCCCCTGATTTATCAGTCAAAGCATAATTGTGTAAACAAAAGAGAAAGGGGGATGAACTTCTACCTAGATGCATCCTTCTATGGGAGCCTCTCTTGTGAAGTCTAGTTGGCTTGTGACGTACTGTATTTATTGTTTACCATTCGTTGACATAAACATACACCTCTCTTAAATATGTTTTCAATACCTCTGTTTAATAAAATAAAAGCTCTAGCACATGAGTGATCCATGCTTCCCACTGCGAAGGGCCTTTCTTTTACTTTTATGTTGAGTCTCTGATACGTCATAAACGTATCTATAATTTCTGATGTTCCATGTTGATAGTATGCCAATTGCTACATGTTTTCCGTATGTTTTCCTACGTTTTCTTATGTTTTCCGGGACTAACCTATTAACAAGATGCCACAGATCTAGTTCCATGTTTTCTTCTGTTTTTAGTTTCAGAAAAGTTGTTCTGGAAATATGCTCGGAATTGGAAAATTCGAAAGCCAGAAGTCCTAAAAGTCCCGGAAGCATCCAGAAGTACCAAAGAGCCCCGGAGGGGGGACATAGGATGGCCACACCATGGGGTGGTGCGGGTCCCCCCTAGCCGCGCCACCTAGGGGTGTGGGCCCCCTGGACACCTCCTGGCATCGCCCTTTCGCCCATATATACCCCCCGAGGCATAAACCCTACAGGAATAGACCTTTTCCGCAAAATAAATCCATAGCTCTGCCGCCGCCACAGACAAATTTCGGGGGATAGATCTCTGTTTTGGCACCCTGCCGGGACAGGGAAGTGCCCCCGAAGTCCATCTCCTTCGACTCCACCGCCATCTCCATCGCCGTTGCTGTCTCCTATGATGAGGAGGGAGTAGTTCTCCCCCGGGGCTGAGGGCCCTACCGGTAGCTATGTGGTTCATCTCTCTCTCCCATGGTGTTCTCTTTATGTGATCATGAGCTTTGTAATCTAGTTGAATAAGTAGACTGATCTTCATCTATAATGCTACTCAAGTGGTTTTGTTATCTCCGTAAACACTTTGATCACGGGGTAAAGGTGATAGTGTGTGCACCGTGTGGTTTAGCATGATATTTATATCTTGTGTTGGAAGGTGAACCTATGAAACTGTGGCGTTTGTTTACTAATGTTTGGCACTTGTAGTGACATTGGGTGCCCAGGAGAGGGAATATAGACTTGAGGAGTGCTGTTAAAGCCCCTGCGCAATGATTAGTGTTCATTATTCAACTGAAGAGTGGTTCGTAGTAGCATAGTGAAGAGATGATATTTATGCATTCAATTATGTGAGCATTGTTGAGAGTGTCCACTAGTGAAAGTAGGAGCCGTAGGCCTTAATTCCAAGCATTGAAACACCGTTTCCGCCTGTTCTGCTACATGTTTGCTTGCTGCCATGTTTCTTTCAGATTGCTATTATCACTTATTATCATCCATATTACTTGCATTTTACTCTCTCTTCGCCGAACTAGTGCACCTATGTACCTGACAAGTATATTGGGTGTGTTGGGGACACAAGAAACTTCTTGTATCTTGATTGCAGGGTTGCTTGAGAGGGATATCTTTGACCTCTACCTCCCTGAGTTCGATAAACCTTGGGTGATCCACTTAAGTGAAACTTGCTGCTGTTATATAAACCTCTGCGCTTGGAGGCCCAACACTGTCTACAAGAATAGAAGCGTGCGTAGACATCAAGCTCTTTTCTGGCGCCGGAGCCGGGGAGGTAAGGTCAAAGGTTCTCACATCCTCGGGTGTGAGTGCTCGAAGTTATTTCCTTTAGATTCTGCAATTATATCTTTTTGTTTCTTGTTTTTATTTTCACTAGTTAGGCTTATTTTTACTTGTTACTTGTTTTTATCTTTATGCTTAAATGGAAAACAACAAAATATGAGAGAGCTTTATAATCTTTATCTTGAGGTAGGAAATGAAGTGTTTGAAGAGAAAATTAAAAAACCTTTGGAACTTTATTTGCATGCTAATAGCAATGTTATTAGTATGAATTATTTGAACACCATTATTGTTAATGCTATGGAAAAGTCTAAGCCTGGGGAAGTTGGTTTTGATGAATATGATATTTTTCGTCCCCCAAGTTTTGAGGAGGAAATTTTCTTTGATGATACTTTGCCTCCAATATATGATGATTATAATGATTGTGGTATTCTAGTTCCACCTACTATGAATGATAATTTTTATTGTGATCATGATATGCCTTCTATATATGATGTTTACAATGATGAACATTCTATTTTCAGTCCACCTACTATTGAGGAGAAAATTTATTTTGATGATACCATGCCTCCTATATTTGATGATTATGGTGATGAGAATAATAATGATAGCTATTTTGTTGAATTTGCTCCCACTACTATTAATAAGAATGACTATGCTTATGTGGAGAGTAATAATTCTTTAATGCATGTGGCTCATGATAAGAATGTTTTATGTGATAGCTATATTTTTTATTTTATTCATGATGCTACTGAAGGTTATTATGAGAGAGGGAAACATGGTTTTATGCATCTCAACAATATTAAGTTCCCCCTATTTATGTTGAAATGTTTGAAGTTACACTTATTTTGTCTTCCTATGCTAGTCACTTTGTGTTTCGTTGACTTGTTTTTCTACAAGATTCTTTTTCATAGGAAGTGGGTTATACTTAAATGTGTTTTATATTTTCTTCTTTATGCTCTCTTATTGTGCTTCAACTCTTATGCATATGTTAGCATCTTTTAAAAATCACTATGCCTAGCTGAAAGGCGTTAAAGAAAAGAGCTTCTCGGAGACAACCCGTTTTATTTCTCCGTTTTCAACCTGTTTTCCGTCGTTTTATTTTGTTTTCTTTGCACCTAGGTGTTTTCTATTTCTTTAGCAACCATGATGATCTTTTCTTTTGTGTTTTTGTTGAGCCAAGTAAAGCCTCTAGTCGAAAGTTGAGACTACATTTCGGATTTCTGCGCAGGAAACAGATTTCTGCTGTCCACTGTTAAAATCGTATAAAATCACAGAAAATTCAAAATGACCTGAGTTTTTTTGTGCGTAATCCTGGGGTATATACGCAACTTTTCTTAGTTTACCACTTTTTATTTGAGCAACATAAGATTTTCGAAAAAAAAAATCATCTTTACTTGTTGTCCTGTTTTGACAGATTTCTGGCAATAATTGCATTTGTCTCTTAATCTCTTCTTTTGATGTTCTTTTGAGAAAAAGAATTTTAAAAGAAGTTGTGACAGTAGCTAATGTGTTTATGAGTGTTAGGCTTGATTTGAAACTGAACCATGTGAATTTATTATTTCGATTGCACTAACTTTGCTAATGAAGATTGTGAGAAGTTTGGTGTGAAGGAAGTTTTCAAGGGTAAGAGAAGAGGATGATATGACGTGATCAAGAAGAGTGAAGAGCCTAATATTGGGGATGCCCCGGTGGTACATCCCAGCAAATTTCAAGAAGACTCAAGCTTCTAAGCTTGGGGATGCCCAAGGCATCCCCTTCTTCATAATTAAATTATTAGGTCACTTCTAGTGAAACTATATTTTAATTCGGTCGCATCTTATGTGCTTTACTTGGAGCGTCTTTTTTTTTTTTGGTTTGTTTTTGCTTCTTCTTTCAGTTTGTTTTTAATTTTTCAATAAGCTTGGTTGGACCCCAGCATTCTTTTATTGGAGAGTGACACGCTCCGCTTTTTCATGAGAATACATTGTATTCTTAATCTCTGTCTAGCTGATGCATTCATTTAGCCCTTGTTTTCATGCATCTCTTATTCAGAGCTATTAGCTTTTGTTGTTAGGTGGTTCTCATATGTGTGTTTGCTTGGAAATAGAAATTCTTATGTGGTAGTTGGTATAGTGTAAAAATTTGCATGGTCTTGTAGATCACTAAACTGCTTCACTTGAATCACTGTTGTTGTTTTGAGATATTAATTTGCTTAATTAATAAAAGGGAAGGGCTAGTAAGTATAAAATTTTGATGGTTGGTCTAAGAAACTTGAAACTGTGCCACACTTAAATTACCAGCTGATAGAAACAATGGTATATGATTTCTACGAGTGATACATTTCTGATCGGCCTTTTGTTACGCGCTACGGTCGGGGTAGCTAACAGTGACTTGTCACTGCCACGGACCCTCTTGGAGTGATTTGAACTTTTCCTTGTAAGATGATTTGCTTAGTGTAATCTTTTAACTTGTAAGTTCTTTGTTGCGGTTTCTTGGCACTTCCACCATCCATATTTGCTAGCCTCTTCGGTACTGTGCATTTCCCTTTCTCACGGTGAGAGTTGTTGCAAACTCCGCCAGTGCATCCAAATCCTGTGGGAGGACTTTGTTCTCCTACGCATAAGCCCATATATTCTTCCTCAAAACAGCCGCCACACCTACCTATCATGGCATTTCCATAGCCATTCCGAGATATATTTCTGCACAACATCCACCTCCATTATGTTACTTGACGATGAGCTTCATGGTTATTTATGCATACTGCTACACTGGCAAGAGCATACAGTTAGAGACATCAGAGATATTTCTTTATGAGTTATGATTACTAAAAGTGTGATGATTCATTGTAATATAGGATGTTGCCCCTACCGGTGAGGATATATTAAAAAAATGAAAAGGCCCAAAAAAAAAGAAAAAAAAGGGCCAAAGAGAGAATAAAGAGAGAGGGGGCGCATCACTATCCTTTATACCACACTTGTGCTTAGCACCAATACTTCAGTTTGGAGAGAGTTTTCATATTATCATTCATTCATAACTATGTGGGGAACTTTACATTATAGAACATGGCTTGTATATTCCAATGATGATCCTCCTCAAATGAGCTCTAGGTCTTCGTGAGAAAGCAAGTTGGATGCACCCCCACTAGTTCCATGGGAGAGCTTTCATACACTTATAGCTCTATGTGCATTCGTTGTGTGGCAATCCCTACTCCTTGCATAGCTTCGGTTGTAATACTTTCTCTTCTCTAATGACCACTTTCAGCTTTGCGAGCCTTTCTTCCATTGACCTTCCAAACCCCCCATAATGTTCTCTTAGCCATAACATCCCGGTGCCAGGGACCAATGCAGAACACTTGCTTGTTTTTAGTGCACAAATAGTTTAAGATTAAAGCATTGCATCGTGTGGAAAGCTTGACTTGATCCTAACAGCGATTGTGAAGATAGTTTTACGTGCATGATATCGTTGTTCTTGAAAGCTTAAATTATCTCTAATAAACTTTGCATGGTTGATAGTCTTTTAGTATTGATTCATTAAAAGTTTTGCTTATTTATTCTTTGTTTATGCATTACTTGTTGATATCAAATATAGATCACATCTTTACTTCATTTGATCATAGTTTACATGCTCTGCTTTACATATTATGTTCAAGATTGTGTGGTAGCATGTCACCTCAGAAATTATTTTGTTTTAACGTTTACCTACTCGAGGACGAGTAGGAACTAAGCTTGGGGATGCTTGATACGTCATAAAAGTATCTATAATTTCTGATGTTCCATGTTGATATTATGCCAATTGCTACATGTTTTCCGTATGTTTCCTACGTTTTCTTATGTTTTGCTGGGACTAAACTATTAACAAGATGCCATAGAGCCAGTTCCCTATTTTCTGTTGTTTTCAGTTTCAGAAAAGTTGTTCTGGAAATATTCTCGGAATTGGAAAATTCGAAAGCCATAAGTCAAAAAAGTCCCGGAAGCATCCAGAAGTCCAGAAGAGCCCCAGAGGGGGGCCACAGAATGGCCACACCATGGGGTGGCGCAGGTCCCCCCTGACCGTGCCACCTAGGGGTGTGGGATCCCTGGCCACCTCCCGGCATCGCCCTTTCGCCCATATATACTCCCCGAGGCATAAACCCTAGAGGAATCGACCTTTTTCGCAAAATACATCTGTAGCTCCGCCGCCTCCACCGACAAGTTTCGGGGGACAGATATCTGTTCTGGCACCCTGCCGGGACGGGGAAGTGCCCCCGGAAGCCATCTCCTTCGACTCCACCGCCATCTCCATCGCCGTTGTTGTCTCCTATGATGAGGAGGGAGTAGTTCTCCCCCGGGGCTGAGGGCTCTATAGGTAGCTATGTGGTTCATCTCTCTCTCCCATGGTGTGATCTTTATGTGATCATGAGCTTTGTAATCTAGTTGAATAAGTAGATTGATCTTCATCTGTAATGCTACTCAAGTGGTTTTGTTATCTCCATAAACTCTTTGATCACGGGGTAAAGCTGATAGTGTGTGCACCGTGTGGTTTAGCATGATATTTATATCTTGTGTTGGAAGGTGAACCTATGAAACTATGGTGTTTTTTACTAATCTTTGGCGCTCGTAGTGACATTGGGGTGCCCTAGAGAGGGAATATAGACTTGAGGAGTGCTGTTAAAGCCCCTACGCAATTATTGGTGTTCATTATTCCACCGGAGAGTGGTTCGGAGTAGCATAGTGAAGTGATGATATTTATGCATTCAATTATGTGAGCATTGTTGAGAGTGTCCACTAGTGAAAGTAGGAGCCCTAGGCCTTATTTCCAAGCATTGAAACACTGTTTTCCGCCTGTTCTGCTACATGTTTGCTTGCTGCCATTTTTATTTCACATTGCTATTATCACTTATTATCATCCATATTATTTGCATTTTACTCTCTCTTCTCCTAACTAGTGCACCTACATACCTGACAAGTATATTGGGTGTGTTGGGGACACAAGAGACTTCTTGTATCTTGATTGCAGGGTTGCTTGAGAGGGATGTCTTTGACCTCTACCTCCTTGAGTTCGATAAACCTTGGGTGATCCACTTAAGGGAAACTTGCTGCTGTTCTACAAACCTCTGCACTTGGAGGCCCAACACTGTCTATAAGAATAGAAGCGTGCGTCGACATCAGTCTCCATCTTCTAACTTTATGCACAATTGAGAGAGCATTTTTGCCATTCTGAGTTTTATGTGCATTTGTCCCAGAAACATTATTAATTGATTCATGATGTGTTATTGCTAGTTCTCTAATTATTTGTTCTAGTCTTCCTCATGAACTTTGAAGGTGTCCTAGCATTTATGTTTTGCCCCACTCTTAAGAACTAGCAAAATATCACTTTGACATGCTTTCTCCATACTTGAAACAAACATATATCTTTCTTTGCATTGTTATTCATGATATTTTATTTGAGTTACTTCTCATGATGCAAAGTGATTGTTATGCTTTATTATTAAAGTTTTACTTATCATGCTTGTGTTAAAGTTCTATGATCTCAGATTACTTATGTTTTTACATTATTGATGATCAAGTTTATGTTGGTAGAATGGCACCTCAGACATTATTGTGTTTTTCTCGTTTACCTACTCGAGGACGAGTAGGAACTAAGATTGGGGATGTTGATACGTCATAAACGTGTCCTTAATTTCTGATGTTCCATGTTGTTTTCTTATTGTTTCCCACATGTTTGCTATACACTTTATGTCATTTTTATCGATTTTCCGGACTAACCTATTGACAAGATGCCACAGAGCCAGTTCCCTGTTTTCTGCTGTTTTTAGTTTCAGAAAAGTTGCTCTGGAAATATTCTTGGAATTGGAAAATTCGAAGCCCGGAAGTATTAGAATTCCCGAAAGTTCCACGGAGTCCCGAAGAGACCAGGAGGGTGCCTCAGGGGGCCCACACCATAGGGCGGCGCGCCCCTTGGCCGCCGGCGGGGAGTGGTGTGGGACCCCCCCCCAGGGCTCCATCTCCTTTGCCCTTTCGCCTATATAATCCCCCCGAGACGTAAACCATAGATATATCCCACTTTTACCCGAGAAACACCCGAGGCCACCGTCACTGTCATCCCGAGATCGGGAGGGTTTTGGAGCTCTCCCCGGCACCCTACCGGAGGGGAAATCATCACCGGAGGGGTCTACACCACCATGCCCTCCTCTGAAGTGATGCGTGAGTAGTTCATCCCTGGACTACGGGTCCATAGCAGTAGCTAGATGGTTGTTCTCTCCACTTTTTACCTCATGTTTAGATCTTGTGAGATGTCTAACATGATCAAGATCATCTTTATGTAATGATACATGTTGTGTTTGCTGGGATCTGATGAATGTTGAATGCTATGTCTTCCGATTATCAATCTATCATGTTATCTTCATGCTTATGTTATTTATGATCTTGCATGCTCTCCGTTGTTAGTAGATTCTCTGGCCAAGTAGATGCTAGTAACTCCAAGAGGGAGTATTTATGCTCGATAGTGGGTTCATGCCTCCTTTTCATCTGTGCTCGAGTGACAGAAACGTGACGGATGGAGGATGTGTTGTTGCCATTAGGGAGAAAACAACAATGCTTTGTCTAAGGATGATATTATTGTTTACATTACACACTTTGCTTACTGTGATTATCTGTTTCTTGCAACTTAGTACCCAACGTTTGTTCGGATGATATTCGAAGGGTGGATTTTAGTCATAGATGCAGTTGGATAACGGTCTATGTATCTCGTTGTAATGCACGCATGAATCACATAGTAATCTTTATGTCTTGCATATGCACTACGGTGCAGCCTTCATTTCTGTCAATTGCCTAGCTGTAATTTGTTCACACACATGTTATGTTTCTCGGAGAGACACCACTAGTGAACTGTGGATCCCGGTCCTTTTTCCTCATACTGATAAAACACCTACTGCTTTCATACCGCTCTCATACTGTTTTCCTACTGTTTTCCACACCATATGTTTAACCTCTTTGTGTTCAGCGAAACCGGTGAGATTGACAACCTCACTGCTTTGCTGTGTTGTGTAGGTTCCACATTGCTGCTGAACCGGTAGTGCGCCCTTCCACCTCAGCTGCATCAACCTTCAGAGATTGCTTGTCCTCCTACTGGTCGATTCAACCTTGGTTTCTTTTCTGAGGGAAAACTTGCTGTTACACTCTTCACAATCTTTCTCTTGGGGTTTACCAACGAGGGAATTAAGGCCATCAACGCTCATCCTACGCCAACGACAGCCGACACTGTGAAATGCCGAGGAAGGTACGCCGACGGCTGGAAGCCGTCGGTGTGCCTGCACATTTATGCAGTGCAAGAGGCTGGTGGAGAAAGCGACAACGTCAGTTCTTGAGTTTAGAGATGCAATGTTGTTAAGAGATAGACTTGTAGCGTACATGTTCTAAAACGTTTTCTGTTGTAACTAGGTTCGGTAGGATTATAAACCGAACGTAGATTATTGAAGGGCTCTGATACCATATGAATATAGGTATGTAATCATCGATGTAAATCTGGTCGTTGTGACCCTCTCTGTAACAAGGAACCAAGCCGAGTCCAAGGCATCGTTAACCAAACACATCTACCTATATTCATATGGTATCAAAGCTGGCCCTCACTAGCAATTCGTCCATGGCGAACTCGAGCGCATCCGTGTCTCGTCTCGGCGGCAACCAGATCGAGCAAGACATGACCGAGCAGCTAACAAATGACAACCACACCCTATGGAAGGCCCAGGTCCTCTTGGTGATTCGAGGAGCCCAGATGGAGAGCTTCCTGGCCTGAAGATCATGTCGCCGGCAAAGGAGAACACAGTGACCAAGGGCACCGAAGTGGTGAAAGAACCAAAACCCATGTATGGTATCTTGATCGCACATGACCAACAGGTCCTTAGTTTTCTTCTAACTACTTTGTCTCAAGAAATTGGGAACCAGGTAGTCGACAACACTAGCGCGGCGGCGCTTTGGGCGGCCATTGAGGGCATGTTCAATGCCCAGAGCCGTGTCAAAACGGTCAATCTACGCATCAGCCTTCCCAATTCCCAGAAGAGGACCAAGAGCATGGCTGAGTACTTCAGCAAAGTTCGCGACCTTGCGGATGAGATGGAGGGGCCCAGCAAGAAGCTGGACGAGGAGGACGTTATCTCCTACCTCCTGGCAGTCCTCGACTCCGACAACAACGCCATCGTTTCCGTGAGAGGAGCCTATTACAGTCGATGAATTGTACTCACAGCTGCTCGCCTTTGAGATGAGGCTCGACCTCCTCAACGGCTGCTCTTAGTCATCCATCGACGTGGCCATGTGTGGCAGTCGTGGTGGTGGCTAGGGACGCGGCAACTACAGCGGTAGCCATGGTGACGATGCCGCACCCCACATGGTCGTGGCAACGGTGCTGGCCGTGGAAACTATGGAGGCTACAACGGAGGTGGCTTCCACGGGAACGACAACTTCAACAACAACTATGGTGGCCAGAACCGCAATGGCGGTGGAAATGGACCCAAGCGCACTGTCAACCGTGTCGCATGGCCACATGGTGATAAAGTGCCCACAAAGGTTCAATCCTGAATTTGTCCTTGTTTAGGACAAGAGCGTTGGATCGGCCTCCACCTACTATGGGGTTGACACCAACTGGCATCTCGACTTTGGCGCCACCGACCACATCACAAGTGACCTCAACAAATTAATGATCCACGAAAAGTAAAACGACAACAAGCAGGTATGGACATCGCCCATGTTGGTCATTCAGCTATTCGTATCCATGATCACGGTCTTTATCTAAATAATATTCTTCATGCCCCTGAAGAAAACAAGAGTGTTTGTTATCCTCATATCGTCTTGCATACGATAATAATGCTTTGTAGAAATTCACCCGGTTTTTTATCAAGGATCGGGCAACGAATACCACTATTCTTCAAGGCAGATGTAGAAGAGGTCTCTATCCACTTTCGTCCAGTTCGTCTAGCTCAAGCAAGCATGTCCTCGGTGCCACCAAACCATTCTCGGAGAGGTGTCATTCTCGCTTAGGTCATCTGCCATCGATCATAGTAAATAAAGTGCTTAGCCAAAATAAACTTCCTTGTTCTAGTGTGTCAAGTAATGACTCTGTGTGTGATTCCTGTCAGAAAGGCAAGAGTCATCAACTTCCCTATCCAAAGTCTTTTAGTGAATCTAGTGCTCCTTTAGAGCTTATTTTTCGGATGTTTGTGGTCTTGCTATTTAGACTGTTGGAAAAAAATAAATTTTATGTTAGTTTCATTGAAGATTTCAGCAATTTTATTTGGATATATTTGCTTAAGAACAAATCTGATTTTTTTCAAAGGTTTCATGATTTTCAGAACCTAGTTGAGCGTCAATTTAATCGAAAAATTCTTGCCATGCAAACCGATTGGGGTGGTGAATATGAGCATCTTAATTCCCTTTTTACCAAAGTGGGTATTGTTCATCATGTTTCATGTCCTTATGCACACCAACAAAATGGCTCGGCTGAAAAAAAAACACCAACATAATGTCGAAGTAGGGTTCTCAATTCTTGCTCATATATCCATGCCACTAAAATTTTGGGATGAAACTTTTATTTATGCCACCTACCTCATCAATCACACAGCTATATGTGTCCTTAATTTTGTGACACCATTAGAACGTCTCTATATTGAAAAACCAAACTACGAGTCTCTTCGTATTTTTGTGCATGTTGGCCGAATCTCCGACCCTATAATTGTCGCAAATTAGCCTTCCGTTCTAAGCAATGTGCTTTTCTTGGTTGTATCAATCTTCAGAGGGGTTTTAAATGTCTTGACATTCCTAATGGCCGAATTTACATCTCTCGTGATATTACTTTCAACGAAATGTGTTTTATTTTTTCACCCTAAATCCAAATGCGGGAGCTCGCCTAAGATCTGAAATTCTTATTTTATTTGATCAAGGGGGAGAAAATGTTGTTGATCATGTTTTGGCTGATGCTCCTAATTATTCTGAACCTAACTGTGCAACAAGTGTGCAAAAAACCTATTTGTGTGCAGCCAGAGACAGGCACAAGACACATAGGTGATTCTCCCAATCGCTCCGGCCGTGAGAGATCATGGAACAAAGGCCCATGACGATCAGCGCTGGCATCTGCGCGCCAGGACACGCGATAGACTGCGATATGAGCAACCGCGGGGGAAAGTGTGTCCCTACACACACCTCAAGGTGGCACGCACTCGACACGCGCCACCTCGACTCTGAAGGCGAATCACGGCGCTAGCAGACCGCTGGGTTAGGTACGGACCCCAGCTCCGGGACAGACTCCGGGGCATGTTTCCACGTTCCGAGCACTATCGATCCAGAGGAGCTGTCCCCGCTACTGTCAGCTGACAAGGAGGACCCTAGTGCAGATTCTTCTAGATCCTCTATGTGGCTCCTTGGTTTGAAGATCCGGTTGAGCCAGTCAGAGCACGCACGTCATCACAAAGCGGTATACTTCAAACCTTTATACCTAAAGATGGTACTATTCTGTATGCTTGTCTAACCTCGACAAATGAACCTGAGAATTTGAAGCAATAGGAAATATTAATTGGAAAAATGCAATGGATATTGAATATAGTGCACTAAGGGAAAATAAAATATGACATTTAGTGTCACCAACTCAAGGGAGGAATATCATAGATCATAAATGGGTGTAAAAAATTAAAAGAAACCTAACGGTACCATAGATAGGTATAAGGCTAGATTAGTGGCTTCAAGCAATGACATGACATCGATTATGAGGACACATTTAGTCCAGTTGTTAAAGCAGCTACTGTCATATTGGTATTGTCTATTGTTGTCTCCAGGGGGTGGAGACTTCGCCAATTGGATGTGCAGAATGTGTTTCTTCGTGGCGTTCTTGAGGAAGAAGTGTACATGCAACAATCTCTAGGGCATGAGGACAAGAATAGGCTGCATCATGTTTGTAAGTTGGATAAAGCCTTCTATGGCTTAAAATAGGCTCCTCGAGTATGGTACTACAGATTAAGTACAAAGCTACAACAACTTGGTTTCATGCCATCAAGGGGAGGTAGGTCACTCTTCTTTTACAAGAAAGTGGGAGTCACTATTTTTATACCGACATATGTTGATGGTATAATTGTTGCTAGTTCTTCTCAGGAGACAACTACTACACTACTTAGTGATTTGAGAAATGACTTTTCCTTAAAGGATTTGGGTGACTTCGATTATTTCCCGGGCATTGGAGTTAAAAAAAACTTGGTGATGGTATTTTACTAACTCAATAAAAAAAGTATTCTACATATATCGTGATACGTGTAGGAATGAAGGGGTGCAAACCGTCAAGTACTCCTATTTATACTACAGAAAAGTTTCCCTTGCATGAGAGAGAACTGTTGGGTCCAGAAGATTCAACTCGGTATAGGAGCATTGTTGGAGCCTTACAATATCTCACATTGACTCGGCCTGATATTTCTTTCTCAGTTAACAAAGTTCGTCAGTTCTTGCATGCTCCTACCACTTTGCATTGGACAGTTGTGAAAAGAATTTTGAGATATCTTAGAGGAACTGCAACTACTTGTCTTAAAACCAGCAAGTCATCATCTTCACTTGTAAGTGCATTTTCTGATGTTGATTGGGCAGGTTGTCCTGATGATAAGCGCTTCACTGGTGGTTTTGCTGCATTCTTTGACTCCAATCTCATATCTTGGACTGCCAGGACCCAAGCCACAGTGTCACAATCAAGCACATAAATAGAGTATAAGTCCAAGACAAATGCAACAACTGAGGTAATATGGGTGGAGTCACTACTTGATGAACTTGGTGTTAGTCATCCTCAAAATGTATGCTTATGGTGTGATAACTTGGGTGCGACTTACCTTCCTACAAATTCTGTGTTCCATGCGAGAACAAAACACACTGAGATTGATTTTCATTTTGTGATAGAAATTGTTACACTATTTTTTTTGATATATGGTTCATCCTAATGGATGATCAAGTGGAAGATGGGTTTACTAAACCATTGCAAGTTAGAGAGCTACAAGACTTCAAGAGAAATCTCAACCTGGAGACAATGAAATTGAGAGAGGATGTTAAGAGATAGACTTGTAGTGTACATGTTCTAGAAGGTTTTCTGTTGTATTCTATTCTAAGTAGGTTCGGTAGGATCATAAACCAAACGTACATTATTTAGGGGCTAATGCTTGGCCTTCACCTATGTAACCATCGATTTAAATCTGGTCGCTGTGACCCTCTATATAATACGGAACCGAGCCGAGTCCAAGCCATCGTTAACCTGAACACATCTACGTATATTCACAATTGCAAAACGGTATACCATGCATACTCGCCTCCGTACATATATAATGGAAATCTCAAACTAACCATTATAAAGCTAAAATCAATCTGATCCGAGGAAGATAAGAGCTTGAATCGAGTTTTATTCTTCTATCTGCAAGGAAACTCCTCGAATAAATTTGAAATGCATGCGTCGTGCCAGCTGAAAAACACATGTGTGTTATAGTGGCTAAAAAGCAACACATGTACTCTTGAATAAACTTAAAAAATATGAGTTGTGCCCCTGCATGAGATCAAAATATTCACTGCCGGATTCAAAGACGTTACCGAGCTGGCTGGTTTACCTAGTGCTTTTTATCGAGCGTGCAACAAACAAGCCTTTTTGTCGAGTGCCTCGATAGAACACTCCGAAAACACACACACAAATATAAATGGTTTGCCTAGTGTTTTTAGGAATTTACTTGGCAAACAAAAAGCACTCTGGCAACGATCGCACATGTGTTTATCCTAACCACAGTTGACGACGAACGGACAGCGAGATCGAATTTTCCCGATGTTTTCCTAAAAACTCGGGGTAAAATAAAAATTGTATGCACATATACATTTGGATTTTGAAGAGCAAATCTGTTGATTTTTTCTATAAAATAATTACTTACACTTTTCTACAACTCTCAAATAGGGAAAATAGAATAATACATAAAAAATGCTAGAAATTAATTTTCTATATAGAGCCATATTTTGAGTATATGAACTTAGGACAAACATTTACCACATCGTATAGTTTTTTTTCATGTTCCAAAATGATTGAATTCATCAATAGGAATGTCAAGTCTACAAATTTTGGAGTTAAATAGTCTTGTTAGGCCTATCCATCATCTAGATATCTCATTTCTTTCTCATAAGGCTCCCGATTAACTTGTGTCACTATGCTTTTTTCTGTTGCTTCTTTCAAAACAAACATCCACTTCAACGTGGGTACCAACATGCCACAAAAATAGTTTTTATGGAATCTTCTTCATGTGAGGTTCTTTCAATTTTGACTGACCACAAACGCGAAATTATCATGATTGGTATAGTGCTTTGTGAATATAGCACAATTATTCAAAAACAAATGTATCGATTCGTATACCAGACCCAATTCCTTTAGAACGTTTGGTTTTTCATCATATTATCTTGGGAGTCCATGTTGCCTCATGCAATAGTCTCAGCATGTGAGTAATTGCAGAATTTTTGAGACAATGCCTTCATATGAAACAACTTTATAAAAAAGGAGAGCTTTAAAAAATTGGTACCCCAAGGATGAAGCACACGCTTTACCTCTTTCTCATGTTTGCGAAAAATGACATCTCATATCACTATATAGGGTTTGTATCATTGTTTACATCATCATTTTTACCTTCCTTTTGAGCTTCTTCTTGTGTTATGTCTATGTCTCCTAAAATACCTTTAAAACAACCAATACCAGTATTGCACATCAACATGATGTTCAATAGCATATGCATAAATAGTCTCCGTGATGTATCCACCAAATACATGTACTTTCTATGTAATTCATCAATTAGTGCTTCTCCATAAGTGTATGGTGTAATATGTCTTCCCAAGGAATGTACTAGATGGGTACAGTAGTCCATCATCCTAACCGAATCTCTGTCGACTGAAGTTCATAAAATGTTTGACACCAATGATGTATTCATAAGAAAATATTTCACACCATTGATATATTCACAATAAAAAAATTCACCAAGCACTACTTTCATATTTAGAAGAAAACAATTTGTTTTTGAGTCTAACATTCAACCTCTAGCTACACCCAATTTTTACAAAATTAAACTCGCAGACACACGTGAACTAACAAGTTATGCCCACTTCAAATAGCGTGATCCATATTAGTGGGAGTACAACTAGGCATGCAAGCTTCACAATCGGAGACCAACCTCCTGTTAGGTTGACACATGTGGGCCCTGTATGTTGGTCCACCTCTAGGGTCGATGATGCGGAAAAATCATATGAATTTCCTCCAAGAGCTTATAGATCCTCCACCTCGCCGCCAACATGGCCAAATGGAAGGGAAGAGGAGAGCCTTTCCAAATGAATCTAGACCCAAACTTTATTTTATTGTCCAAGTTAAATCGGTAAAAAATTGAGTAAGTACACTAGGCATGTCGTATCCGCAAAGGAGATGAGATGGAAGAGCACCCTCTCTCTCCGCTTTCGGGTCCTATAAGACGGGAGAGGAGGAAAGAGAAGACAAAAAAAGTGAGCCTCCAAACATAGTAACCTCGTGTCGAAATATAAGAAAGTGACGTCAGCATGAAGCGGTTAATATGAACACACACAAAAATCATGTGGTTACCAAAGTGCTTATCTTAATTGGTCAATTTTATATACAAATCTCTTAGAATATAATTTGGTAAAACTACTTAGTAGTGTTTTTCTTTTATGCATTGTAGACAAAATCAACATATAGGGGATTTTATTCCATGTCATAGCAAATGACTTTGTGTAATGAATGGATTTGTTTTCTTTTATGTGGATTTGTTATTTTCATACCTGAGGTCTTATTAGTTCTGGTGGACAGTTCACTTAAGTGTGTATAAATCATGTTTGCTATTTTAAGTATTTGATCAAGTGGAAAACGTGAGTGGCTTTGGAATCTTATTTGATTGTTTTCCACTTAGGTTCCAAGTATGATTATTATCACGGTGGTTTTGGTTTGTGGTTCCTGGTAACTAAATTATGTGGAAACATGATCAGATGTCTGTGGATGCATAATATACAAATTTCATGCCTGTGGTCAGGTCTTATTGCAGATAGATTATGTAAAATGTTGAGAATAGAATCTTTCTTGATTCCCTAACTCATCATGGTGTTGAACAAGGTGATGCACTCCTATTTGATAGGAATTGATGCTTTAGTATGTGGAGGAAATGTATTAAAACAACTGCTGACTAAGTAGTCCAAGCAACTTTGTTATCTAGATGTCCAAGATTATCTCTTCTTGAGAAAAACTCAGGAGCAAGCCAGATGGCTTCATTCACTAGTTGAACTTGTGAACTGCTCTTTTATGAGACTAGACCACTCACAAAAATGTGAGGGTCAAATCATAACACTAAGGTTATGTATGGTGATTATGGGGCTTTATGATTTGGCTTTACTTTCTCCATGGAGTTTATCCCTGGGGAAACACCAATAATATCAATGTAGCTTCCTAGTTTAGAAACTTGAATATGTTGCCTAGGTTATAATGTGGTTTCCTGTTTCCTCAGTGTTATTCCTTCTCTTGGTTGGTTATAAAAGTAATGTAGGTGTAGTTTATGACATCAACCAACTTTAAGCATATAAGAAGTATTTATTAGTAAGGTAGCTAGTCTTGCCTCAAAAGTACTATTCATATACAAATGGTTGATATGTACTAGGTTATATGATCTTCTGTTTGTTTGTGGGTGACACTCAATTGTTTGAGTATACAAAAGTGATTTGTTAACAAGGTTGCAAGACTTATTACCAAACTACTTATATATCACATGAACATTGGAATATCACACTAATAAGATCATATTAAGATATAAGAGTTTCCAAATATTCTTATGATAGATTGGAATAGTACTTCTAAAACAATCTGAAGAATTTTTCTGCAGATCTTCTTGTCAAAGTTCCTCCTTTCTTGTGGTTTTCTTCTCTTGCAAAATGACTTCTAGAAGAGTGGGAAACAATGAAATAAGATAGTCTAGATAAAGTAGAAAGATCTAGATTAAGAGTTGGTTCAGGCTTTTATTCTCCTTCAATATACTTCTCATTTTGTTTCCCATAAGATATGTACTTGTTTCATATATGATTGGTTTTACTTAGCTTAAAATTTACTTCCTCTAATAAAGGTTATAACTTGTTGTTATTCCACTAATTGTATCCAAAGATACTTTAGTTGTTGATTGATGGATTTGAATAGAAGTGTGGAGTGCTTATGGCATGATGACTTAAGATATTAAGTTGATCATATGATCCCTTAGTGTATGGAACTCTCATATGCTCATTTGTGGAAGATGAATGAGGCAATGAGCATATGAAGGTTATTGGGGTTTAATGACTTAAGTCATAGTTGTTATTTGGTTTCTTAGAGTGTCATAATTTTACTTTATATTCTTATTTTGTAATCTTTGTCATGCATAATGCAGACTTAGCGGTTTGGGAAGATCATATGTAATGATCAAGGTTTAACAATAGTTTAGGAAGATTTATTTCTTCTTTTAGGTACTTATTTTGTGGTTGATGAGATATGTACATATTCTATAAATATTTTGATAACAATTATTATGTCATTTCCCACTTGTGGGGTTTGAGTTAATACTTGTTTCTATCATTTTTGTTCTATTGAACCTTGGTCATTTACTTGTAAAGGTTCACTTTACTGTTATTAGATGATTTATAAAGGTGTTGTGTGAATGGATTGATAATTAAAATGGTTCATGTTTTAAAGGACATCATTTCTATTTTAATGAGATTATACAAGTGTGTTTTACTAGTTTTTGCAAGTATGATCATCACTGATGTGGTTTTGAATGCTCACCCCTCTTTGAGGTCTAGATACCTAGATGATCACTCCCAATTCACTTACAGACTGGTGGTTAGGGTTGTTAAGAGTTTGTGTTTGGTCATAACCCGTTATGGTTTGTCTTAGCAAATGATTTGATTTGTAGAGATACTTTGTTACAAAGATCACTCCAAATGTACTCTTGACTAGATGATCCAGACCTATTTCATCATGTCGAGAGAAACATTGGTCACTTTGCTTCGTTTAAACTTTCGCGCCAAAATTTCCCGTATTTTTAGATACATTCTTTGCAAATGCACAAATTGTATTTTTGATCCTTATAGCCTCCCAAACACTGGGATGTTACATCATCTCCCCCTTAACAAGAACTTCGTCCCGAAGTTCAATCTCTCTCACGTAAAGATAGGTAGAGAGAACTTCTGTAGACCTTTGATTCTTCACAACTAGTTTCTTGTGTTGACCTTGGCATATGTACCCTCTTGTCTTGAGTGTTTACCTTCCACTGTGTTACACTATGATGTAATACTTTGCCTATTATTATGAAAACTCTGTGTTGTTACTAATCCTTCCTAATGGTCTAACGAAGAACACGTGGCCTTTCCACCATATAGTAGGTACCAAGTTTTATTCTCCGATGAATAGTTATGGTTTCCTACCTCTCACATATTTCCGAAGAACATTTGGTACATCCACCAGGTGATGAATAACCAATAAGATTCTTCCGGTACACTTGATACCGTCTAAAGTTAGGACTCCATTTGGTTCAATCTAATGGTCAGGGATGTTACTATATACTCCTCTATGGGACTTGTGTGCGAACACACACAGGATTCTCTCCTGGGAACCGTCTAACCATCCATCTACCTAGACAAAACTTCCTTGTCTCATGTTCTGTATTAATATGGAACAGATGGTCAACTCCTCGTACATCCTTTTATAACTGGATAATCCATCTACCTTAAGGCTTCATACTCCATTACTTGCGGCCTAAGGACACTCGTAAACACCTAAGTTTATCTAAATTCTACCTAGACTAAACTAATTAGTAAAAATACCTTTGAGTTCTATTGAGTTTTAACTCTTTCCTCTATGTTACTATGAACTATTCTAATGATGACTTCCTATTGTCCTTCTACATCTTTGGGTCTTGACTTCTGCGTTCTTGGCTTTCTGATCTTCCAGAGCTTTGGTGGTTGTTTCCATCTGCTCATTACTCGGACCACTCGCATACTAATCATCTACCCTCTAGACCAGTAACATCAAACAATTTTTGCACATACATTTGCACATCAAGTTCAATCTTAATGTACACATCTAATCAATCAAAGATCCAAATAAAATCCAATAAATCCCAAATGCATTTTATGTCACTCATGCATCAAAATCCCGTAAAATGGTAGTACTATGAGTAAAACATCTCAGGTACTAAGGCTCTTAAATGCTATATACTTCAAGTAGGTATATAGTACCTTGTAATCATATTCTACACAACCACTCTTTGCCTCGGTAATTACTCCAATTGCATGCCTTATTGCAATGGAATAAACTAAGACAAAGTGATCCTATAGTAGTTGTTGTCTAACCCGGTTCCATATAGGACTAATTACCATGTCAATTGGAGTACTTCATCTTGATTAGCACAAGATTCTCATGGCATCTGTTGATCCTTCATGCTGTTGATCACGCCTTAGGAGTAGTAATGTAGCTTCCATCAATGCTTATGCCTTCTCCGAATTCTATATTATACTACTATTATAATTCACCTCTAGACTTGATAACTAAGGATAGGGTGTATACCCCATAGTTACCATGGTTTAATGACTCTCATGATTCTTATACATCCCTTGTTGATGAATCCTATACTTACTCTATACCATATTCTACTCCATTCTATACATTCATAGAATGGGGTAATCATTGCTGTGACTTAATCATCTCTGAATATGTCACAACTCTTCTTCTCAATAAAACTGATACATGCTAGATTTCTAACTAATCATACCTAGGTATAAAGAAAATAGATAAGGATATTTACTCAAGTTGAGTAAGAGCATTCTATACAAGTATGATCATGTCATTTTCAAGTGAATGATCATCATAGTTGTAGGAAATGTGGTTTAGATAAGATGGCTTCCTATAGTCCTTACCAACCTACAGATCCCCTAAAATGTTTTAAACCTAAGGTCGCTTTGCTCTGATACCAGCTGCGGTGACTCTGATACGTCATAAACGTATCCATAATTTCTGACGTTCCATGTTGTATTCATGCCATATGCTACATGTTTCCTTTACACTTTATGCCATTTTTATCGATTTCCTGGGACTAACCTATTGACAAGATGCCATAGAGCCCGTTCTTGTTTTCTACTGTTTTTAGTTTCAGAAAAGTTGTTCTAGAAATATTCTCGGAATTGGACGATTCAAAGCCCGGAAGTCTTAGAAAGTCATCGCGCACACGGAGTCCGGATGAGACCCAGAGGGGAGCCACAAAGGCCCCGCATGCGCCCACCTGGCCGTGCCCAGGGGTGGTGTGGCCCCCCCTGGCTGCCCACCGACGTTGCCCTCTCTCCTATATATTCTCCTCGAAGGGTTAACCCTAAAGACCATAGCCTTTTCCACCAAAAACATCCGCAGCCACCGTCATCGTCAACCCTAGTTAGGGAGGGTTCTGGAGCTCTCCATGGCACCCTGCCGGAAGGGGGAATCATCACCGGAGGACTCTTCGTCACCATGGCTGCCTCCGGAGTGATGCGTGATGATGCAGCACACCCCATTCCACTGTCGCATCCGGACTTCTAGGGGATACTCACAGTCCGCTAAACAGTAGATAGAATGGCTTACGGGGCATACCGGCACCCACATCTCAATATGAGCAGGCCAACACGTAAACGTGTGACAACCCTTCCCTACTATTCATCGTCTGCGCAAACCATCCCATAGAAATCCAGACACTTCCGTTGACGTACTTCAAAACATACACACATGGTACGTCAACGGCGTTTGAACAAGTGATATCACAACAGATCTCTACGACACAAAAGATGGAAATAAGGTGCAAATAGCTCTCACTAGAGCAGAGATAGCCAATACAATCATTCAGAGGACACATGTCCCAACAATACATCATTACATCACAGCGGAAGCATTCAACATGTCTGGGTACAGACAAGAACCAAATAGGCCTAAGAGGCCCGAAACGAAAAGACGGAGCCCATCCACGAAGTCTCGGATCCTGCCCGGGTCCGCTATCTACTCGTCAGCAGTCTCGTCATACTCCACGTAGTAGCCACCATGTAGATCCTCGAAACGTAGGTCTGCGGAAACCACAGCCCCAAAGGGGTCCGTACATAAACGTACTGGCAAGCAAGACTCACAGTTCACCAAAGTGTAACCCGTCAACACCAAGTACAGATGCTTTGGGTTCAACGGAAGGAAGGGGATATAAAAGATGCTGCAACTGGCTGCTCTAACCAACTACAGAGTTACTACCACTTCCGGCTAACAGAAAGGAGATAAGATCGCGTATCGTAACCAACCTACCAACTAACTCCAAACAAACCCATCCTGGATCTCGCCCCTTATCCAAAGAAGCAATCCGAGGATAACTCACACAGTTGAAATAATGATGGTTCAGATTATTGTGTCAATAAGCCTATTACTAGTCAAGTTGTTAATCATTGGGTGTAAGGTTGTTAATCATTAGGTTTAAGTTGTCCTGAGTACTTGTTAGCCAGTACTTTCACCAAGTAGTCCATAACCGCGGAAAACACGGCTTCTCGAGAAGATTTATCCCTGCAGGGTTACACCAATTTGGCCGTACACGTATGAATAACCCGCCAGATGGAAAGGCCCTTCCACCAAGCGGGGCACCCAACACAACTCAACTCTTCTTCGCATCAAGCCCAAAGAACCTTGGGCGCACGGCTAATCGAGCCCCGAAGAAAAGGGACCCTCATAGCACTCTAAGACCGTGTCCCCCTATATGCCGACTACAAAAGTTCCACCCTGGCCTGGGCTCGCAAAAACATGCATGCGGCAAATGGAAAACACGAACTAAATGAGGCGATTTGGACGAGATGTGAATCGAATCAAATTGAGGGGGGCGCCCATACTCGCTTCCCACATGCGGTTAGTGCGCTCATCATGGATCAGTAGACAAGACCCTTTTCCTATTAGGGTCGACACTAGCAGGCCTCAAAACCACACAGGGCCTCCTGCCGGTGCCTTATCATCAAATTATTATTAAAATAACATTAGCATGATTCATTGTTTAACATCGAGCCCCCAGAACATAATGAAATAGTAACAGAAAGTAACGGGTAACAGACTCGAGCAAAACAACCTAAGCATGCTAGTAAGACACGGGCAACAAGCAAAGGTTATAGGTATGGAGGTGAGGCAATATCAGGGTTCGGGGTATCATGTGATAGGTTCGTAACAGAAACAACTAATACTAGGGCTAGCAGAATAGACAACGGAAAAGTATCGGTAACCAATGTTGAAAGGAACACGATGGTTCATATGAGTGAATACTTGCCTGCAAACTCAGTAGCCTGGTACTGAGCTAACTCCTTAGAAGGGGTGTCGTAAGGATCGTCGGTCTCAACGTCGTTGTGTATCCGAGAAGAAGCAAACAAACAATGCAGAGAGATAAACAATCAATATCATGGCATAGTGCACAAACATGGGATGATGCATGACCATTTAATTGATGCATAGAAATAAACTAGTTGACAAGATAGAAACAGGATTAAATGGACCCACATGCAATTGGATTGCATATGGAAAGCCCATGAATTATGGTTGAATTAATTGTTTTACAACTAATCAAATTGTGTAAGTGAATTAGCATGATGCATGGATGAGGAAAACAGCAAAATAACAACAATAGAACCAAATGGAAATAAGGTTTACCAAGTTTAGAAATTCATTTATTAAGTTATGGAATTTTGGTTCCCTAAAGGTGTCACACAAACATTTGTTGTTTTCACCAATTTTAATTGTTCAAAATAGATAACATAGTTCATATTTGAAAAGAACACCAAATTTTAGGTGGATTACATGTTTCACTTGTTGAAAAAGGATTTCAAATAAATTATTTATGAATTAAACAGGTTTAAGCAAGAATTAAATGAAATTAATGCAAACATGAACTTATTTGAATTTTTATTTGTGCAAAACATTGAGTGAAGTTCATATTTGAAAATGTTATGCTTTTATGGTTTGAAAACATATTTTATATGTCCCAAAAGAATTTGTTTTGAGCAAGTTATAAATTTAGCAATATTAAATGAATTAAACAAGATTTAAATCATTTAACCAATTTTAATTGTTCAAAACATGAAAAAAAAATTATATTTGAAAATGTGGTTTAATTTTGCATGGAAAACATATTTCATTTGTTGAAATTGGATTTAAAATGAGCAAGTTATTATTTTGGCAATTTTAAATGCATTAAACAAGAAACAGTTGTTTTCATCAATTTAAATTATTCAAAACAGCAAAAAAAAAATTATATTTGGAAAGTACATGAAAAGTTGATTGGAAAACATATTTAGTTTGTGGAATTTGGAATTTTTATGAACGAGTTATGATTTTTGCAAGTTTAAGTGAATTTAACAAGTTTTCAAATATTTCAGCAATTTAAAATATTCAAAACAGTAAACAAATTTTATATTTGGATAGAACATTCCATTTGGGACAGAAAACATATTTAAAAAGTTAAAATTGGAGTTTAGATGAATTAGTTATGCATTTTAGAAGATTTGGTGCAAATCTGCCATTTTTATCACCTCTAGGGACTTGGAAAAATTATTTCAGGGGTCTAGAATTAATTTACAAGGGCATATTGGTGATTTGCAGAAGTTCCTGTAACCAAAACAAATGAAAAATAAAAGGTGGGTTTTATTGAGGGAGGGGGGATTCGATCCCCTCACCTCCTGATGCGCTCAAGGGACAGGAACCAGTGGGCTAGTGATGTTTGGTGATAGGAAGGCAGATCGGGGGGTATGAGGTTCAGATGGCGCGGATTTTTTTCTGAACCTGCAGCTGTGCGTTGTCTCTGTAACTCGACAGAGGACGCAGCGACGGCAGCGAGCTCGCTGCGCTCGCCGGAGGGGAGGGCTAGGACGCGGGGTGACCGCGTGGGTGCGGTGCAGCGTGGGGGGGAGAGGGAGGAAGGGAGATGGGGTCGAGGGGGGCTCACCCTGGGCGCTCGACAGGAAGGGGCGGACGGGTGCAGGGCAGCAGCAGGGAGGCGGGCCGGCGATGACCTCGATGGCGGCGGCGGCTCGAGGCTCCTCGGGGGCAACCGAGGGGTGGAGGAGCGAGAGGGAACCCCCGGGGTTCCATTCCCATGCCCAAAACGGCCGGAGGAGGTTGCTGGCGGCGGCGATCGCCGGTGGAAGGTGGAGGTTTCGGGTGGTTCAGTTACAGAAGGGAAAGGAGACAGAGAGAGGAGCGATGGAGGAAGGAGAAGAAATTGGAGGCGGTAGAGGGAGAAGGAGGGAGGAGGGAAAAGGAGAGGGTTAGGGTTAGCAGGAGCCCTAGGGCTAGATATAGGGGTAGGGGGAGGAGCATCGGCCGTTCCTCCATGGTCTCTGCTACGTGGAGGTGTTAGATGGTGATCGTACAGGAGGTGGAAGACGATCTGAAGAGGTACCGGGCTGAGGGAGGTGTTGGGCTGAGGGGAAAATAGATGGGCTAGGAGAAGGGGAAAAAAAGGGCCTGCTGGTGTTCTCTCTCTCTCCCTTGTGTGTTGTGTTATTTTTATTTTTGCTCTTTCTTTTTTTGTAAAAAGGAAATTAGAAAAGGAATTTGAGGTAGATTTTCAAGTCAGAAAATTATGAAATAATTTCCTATGCATTGGGAATTCAAAATGCCCAGCTGCACAAAATTTGTTTTTTCAAAATCTCAAATTTTTGTTGCTATTTGAAATTCAAATGAATTTGAGTGAATTTTGCGATAATTGAAAAGGTTTGAAATTCCACCAAATTAATTGTTGCAAATTCAAATTTATGGAAAACAAATAACTTATTAGATTAGATTATTTTATTTGAAAAGGTTGTAACAGACCAAGTGTGAAAACATAAGTGATTTGAATTTAGTTGAATTTTGAAAATCCACACATGAAAGCAATATGATGACATGATGCAATACTTTAATTAAACAAGAAATCAAACATTCTAAGGGACATTTTCATACTTGGGATGTTACAAAACGCCCCCCCCCCCTTGAAGGAATCGCGCCCCGAGATTCCTACTGAGAAAAGAAAAGGTCCGGATACTTCTTGGGAAGATCCTCTTGAGCTGTGACACGTGAAACACATCGTGCACCTTGGATAGTTTTTCTGGAAGTTCAAAACGATAGGTATTCCTGGCAACTCTTCCGGAAAGATGTCAGGGAATTTGGAAACCACCGGAACATTTTCAAGTAAAGGGAGAGGTTTTGTATGGAGGGTGTATAGCTGGATGGAACTTGATTCATTTGGAGAATAGACTATCTGGAATGTGGTGATTCAGGAATGCTTCCTCGAAACAACCCTAGGTGATAGGAATGCCAGCTCTCATAGCCTGGTAGTTTTCGAAACAACAACAACCTTTCTGGCCAGATAGACTTGTTATTTGGGAAGTTCTGATTAGACGCCGGTAGAAGAACTGAAATGGAAAACAACAACAAGATTTCAACGGACGAAAAGGATGTTGAGAAGAACAGGATATTGAAGCAACACCGGGAAAACGAGACCAAAAACTCCTGAGGTACTACGGAAAACCCATCCGGGCTTCTAAAGGATCAATATCTACTGCTTAAGGAATAGAGGATCTGCTTCTGGGGCTTACACGCCTCCGTTCTCAATCATGAGTAGGCAACATGATAAATCATGTCACAACCACCTCCATTCCTATGGTCTAGTAGAAATAACCATCCTAGAGAAACCAGGATTCGTGAAATCCTAACTTGGAAGTTTAGGTGAGAAGGGAAAAACAACGTTGCACTTCCTTACCAGAAAAGGGAGGGTGGGTGCGGAAAGAAGAAAAAGAACAAAATTCCTACTCTCACGTTTCATTTTTCCTATATAGTTACAAAATAGTTTCTAGACCCAACTGCGACCAGTAAAAAGGGATCCTACAGGCAGACAGGCTCTGATACCATTTGTCGCACCCGGATTTCTAGGGGATACTCACAGTCCGCTAAACAGTAGATAGAATGGCTTACGGGGCATACCGGCACCCGCATCTCAATATGAGCAGGCCAACACGTAAACGTGTGACAACCCTTCCCTACTATTCATCGTCTGCGCAAACCATCCCATAGAAATCCAGACACTTCCGTTGACGTACTTCAAAACATACACACATGGTACGTCAACGGCGTTTGAACAAGTGATATCACAACAGATCTCTACGACACAAAAGATGGAAATAAGGTGCAAATAGCTCTCACTAGAGCAGAGATAGCTAATACAATCATTCAGAGGACACATGTCCAACAATACATCATTACATCACAGCGGAAGCATTCAACATGTCTGGGTACAGACAAGAACCAAATAGGCCTAAGAGGCCCGAAACGAAAAGACGGAGCCCATCCACGAAGTCTCGGATCCTGCCCGGGTCCGCTATCTACTCGTCAGCAGTCTCGTCATACTCCACGTAGTAGCCACCATGTAGATCCTCGAAACGTAGGTCTGCGGAAACCACAGCCCCAAAGGGGTCCGTACATAAACGTACTGGCAAGCAAGACTCACAGTTCACCAAAATGTAACCCGTCAACACCAAGTACAGATGCTTTGGGTTCAACGGAAGGAAGGGGATATAAAAGATGCTGCAACTGGCTGCTCTAACCAACTACAGAGTTACTACCACTTCCGGCTAACAGAAAGGAGATAAGATCGCGTATCGTAACCAACCTACCAACTAACTCCAAACAAACCCATCCTGGATCTCGCCCCTTATCCAAAGAAGCAATCCGAGGATAACTCACACAGTTGAAATAATGATGGTTCAGATTATTGTGTCAATAAGCCTATTACTAGTCAAGTTGTTAATCATTGGGTGTAAGGTTGTTAATCATTAGGTTTAAGTTGTCCTGAGTACTTGTTAGCCAGTACTTTCACCAAGTAGTCCATAACCGCGGAAAACACGGCTTCTCGAGAAGATTTATCCCTGCAGGGTTGCACCAATTTGGCCGTACACGTATGAATAACCCGCCAGATGGAAAGGCCCTTCCACCAAGCGGGGCACTCAACACAACTCAACTCTTCTTCGCATCAAGCCCAAAGAACCTTGGGCGCACGGCTAATCGAGCCCCGAAGAAAAGGGACCCTCATAGCACTCTAAGACCATGTCCCCGTATATGCCGACTACAAAAGTTCCACCCTGGCCTGGGCTCGCAAAAACATGCATGCGGCAAATGGAAAACACGAACTAAATGAGGCGATTTGGACGAGATGCGAATCGAATCAAATTGAGGGGGGCGCCCATACTCGCTTCCCACATGCGGTTAGTGCGCTCATCATGGATCAGTAGACAAGACCCTTTTCCTATTAGGGTCGACACTAGCAGGCCTCAAAACCACACAGGGCCTCCTGCCGGTGCCTTATCATCAAATTATTATTAACAATAACATTAGCATGATTCATTGTTTAACATCGAGCCCCCAGAACATAATGAAATAGTAACAGAAAGTAACGGGTAACAGACTCGAGCAAAACAACCTAAGCATGCTAGTAAGACACGGGCAACAAGCAAAGGTTATAGGTATGGAGGTGAGGCAATATCAGGGTTCGGGGTATCATGTGATAGGTTCGTAACAGAAACAACTAATACTAGGGCTAGCAGAATAGACAACGGAAAAGTATCGGTAACCAATGTTGAAAGGAACACGATGGTTCATGTGAGTGAATACTTGCCTGCAAACTCAGTATCCTGGTACTGAGCTAACTCCTTAGAAGGGGTGTCGTAAGGATCGTCGGTCTCAACGTCGTCGTGTATCCGAGAAGAAGCAAACAAACAATGCAGAGAGATAAACAATCAATATCATGGCATAGTGCACAAACATGGGATGATGCATGACCATTTAATTGATGCATAGAAATAAACTAGTTGACAAGATAGAAACAGGATTAAATGGACCCACATGCAATTGGATTGCATATGGAAAGCCCATGAATTATGGTTGAATTAATTGTTTTACAACTAATCAAATTGTGTAAGTGAATTAGCATGATGCATGGATGAGGAAAACAGCAAAATAACAACAATAGAACCAAATGGAAATAAGGTTTACCAAGTTTAGAAATTCATTTATTAAGTTATGGAATTTTGGTTCCCTAAAGGTGTCACACAAACATTTGTTGTTTTCACCAATTTTAATTGTTCAAAATAGATAACAAAGTTCATATTTGAAAAGAACACCAAATTTTAGGTGGATTACATGTTTCACTTGTTGAAAAAGGATTTCAAATAAATTATTTATGAATTAAACAGGTCTAAGCAAGAATTAAATGAAATTAATGCAAACATGAACTTATTTGAATTTTTATTTGTGCAAAACATTGAGTGAAGTTCATATTTGAAAATGTTATGCTTTTATGGTTTGAAAACATATTTTATATGTCCCAAAAGAATTTGTTTTGAGCAAGTTATAAATTTAGCAATATTAAATGAATTAAACAAGATTTAAATCATTTAACCAATTTTAATTATTCAAAACATAAAAAAAAATATTTGAAAAGGTGGTTTAATTTTGCATGGAAAACATATTTCATTTGTTGAAATTGGATTTAAAATGAGCAAGTTATTATTTTGGCAATTTTAAATGCATTAAACAAGAAACAGTTGTTTTCAGCAATTTAAATTATTCAAAACAGCAAACAAAATTTATATTTGGAAAGTACATGAAAAGTTGATTGGAAAACATATTTAGTTTGTGGAATTTGGAATTTTTATGAACGAGTTATGATTTTTGCAAGTTTAAGTGAATTTAACAAGTTTTCAAATATTTCACCAATTTAAAATATTCAAAACAGTAAACAAATTTTATATTTGGATAGAACATTCCATTTGGGACAGAAAACATATTTAAAAAGTTAAAATTGGAGTTTAGATGAATTAGTTATGCATTTTCGAAGATTTGGTGCAAATCTGCCATTTTTATCACCTCTAGGGACTTGGAAAAATTATTTCAGGGGTCTAGAATTAATTTACAAGGGCCTATTGGTGATTTGCAGAAGTTCCTGTAACCAAAACAAATGAAAAATAAAAGGTGGGTTTTATTGAGGGAGGGGGGATTCGATCCCCTCACCTCCTGATGCGCTCAAGGGACAGGAACCAGTGGGCTAGTGATGTTTGGTGATAGGAAGGCAGATCGGGGGGTATGAGGTTCAGATGGCGCGGATTTTTTTCTGAACCTGCAGCTGTGCGCTGTCTCTGTAACTCGACAGAGGACGCAGCGACGGCAGAGAGCTCGCTGCGCTCGCCGGAGGGGAGGGCCAGGACGCGGGGTGACCGTGTGGGTGCGGTGCAGCGTGGGGGGAGAGGGAGGAAGGGAGATGGGGTCGAGGGGGGCTCACCCTGGGCGCTCGACAGGAAGGGGCGGACGAGTGCAGGGCAGCAGCAGGGAGGCGGGCCGACGATGACCTCGATGGCGGCGGCGGCTCGAGGCTCCTCGGGGGCAACCGAGGGGTGGAGGAGCGAGAGGGAACCCCCAGGGTTCCATTCCCACGCCCAAAACGGCCGGAGGAGGTTGCTGGCGGCGGCGATCGCCGGTGGAAGGTGGAGGTTTCGGGTGGTTCAGTTACAGAAGGGAAAGGAGACAGAGAGAGGAGCGATGGAGGAAGGAGAAGAAATTGGAGGCGGTAGAGGGAGAAGGAGGGAGGAGGGAAAAGGAGAGGGTTAGGGTTAGCAGGAGCCCTAGGGCTAGATATAGGGGTAGGGGAGGAGCATCGGCCGTTCCTCCATGGTCTTTGCTACGTGGAGGTGTTAGATGGTGATCGTACAGGAGGTGGAAGACGATCTGAAGAGGTACCGGGCTGAGGGAGGTGTTGGGCTGAGGGGAAAATAGATGGGCTAGGAGAAGGGGAAAAAAAGGGCCTGCTGGTGCTCTCTCTCTCCCTTGTGTGTTGTGTTATTTTTATTTTTGCTCTTTTTTTTGTAAAAAGGAAATTAGAAAAGGAATTGGAGGTAGATTTTCAAGTCAGAAAATTACGAAATAATTTCCTATGCATTTGGAATTCAAAATGCCCAGCTGCACAATTTTTTTTTTCAAAATCTCAAATTTTTGTTGCTATTTGAAATTCAAATGAATTTGAGTGAATTTTGCGATAATTGAAAAGGTTTGAAATTCCACCAAATTAATTGTTGCAAATTCAAATTTATGGAAAACAAATAACTTATTAGATTAGATTATTTTATTTGAAAAGGTTGTAACAGACCAAGTGTGAAAACATAAGTGATTTGAATTTAGTTGAATTTTGAAAATCCACACATGAAAGCAATATGATGACATGATGCAATACTTTAATTAAACAAGAAATCAAACATTCTAAGGGACATTTTCATACTTGGGATGTTACATCCACCAAGCCCATCACCAAGTGGACCTATGACAAGATCACGAGCAAAGGCGATGCATGATAAGGTGAACTCAATCCTCTTTCTCTATGCTTCCCATGACTTGGTGAATGGTGCGCTACCTCATGGAAATTCCCTATGTGTGCTCAGGTTTGATCCTACCATGGAGCCCCAAGACGATGCCCAAGAAGATGCCCAAGATGATGCCCAAGAAGCTACGGAAGAAGTCCGAGAAGACGGCATCGAGAAAGAAGAAGAGACGAGGAAGAAAGGGATAAAACTGGGGTCCCGGCCTCAAACCCTAGCCAGGTCGGCCCTAGGCCGGGCCACTCACAGAATAGGCCGGCCTCCACCCCGACCTCTGGCTGGGCCCTTCGCTCGCCAGGCCAGGAGACCACCCGAAGCTCCCAGCCTCCACCACGACCTCGGGCCAGCTCCCAAGCCAGCATGCCTGCTTCTCCACCCCGTCCTCAGGCCGGCCTACCCTCACCTCCAACCCGTCCTCAGGCCGGCGCGCCAGAAGAGGGAGTCAACACCGCAACAAATCCCACTCCGACCTAAAGGGCCAACCAGGCCGGCCTCCTAGGCCGTCTTCCCTGAATACACGCGAATGAAGCAGAAAACCCCCTTTTCGCCCCTCACCTACACCCTTGGCTATATAAGGAACCCCTTTGGCTAGATATAGGGTTAGAGATGAATTTAGAACTTTGAGCTTTGATCTTGTACCCTTCTTGTGAGGCTACTCCTATGGTTGTACCTACGACCGTATCAAGGCTACTCCTATGATGTGTATCTAGGATTGTACCAAGGCTACACTTGGTTACCTATCCTTTACCCTTGGGAATCGGTTAGGAACTTTCCAATCTATCTCAACTAATCTTGAGGTTCTACTGGCGTGGTGGACCGGCCACATGGTGTTGAAGCGGTTTTCGATAAAGTGAGTTCGGTTGGATCTATTTCCCCGTAGGAGGTCGTTGAGGCTTAGTAGAAGGGAGATTTGGGTCTTTAAGTTCCCGCTAGTCATCCCCTTTTGTTTGCCCTCGACTCCCCTTCATTCCCCTCTCGTGTTCATCGTCCGTTCTTCGTGTTGTTGGTCGATTCATGAAGATCGGGCCACCCAAGAGGTTAACCATCCATACCATCTAGTATCCAGAGCTAGATTGACATGAATTCGGCCCCCACTATCCCCCTTTCCACCAAAATTTTATTCTACCACCATAAATTCGAAAATTGCACCAAGAATAGCCAAAAAGGGATTTCGACCGATCTGTGGATTTGTTGAGTTTTTCGTGGATTTTTTCAGTGTATTTGTTGCTTGAGACCATTCCCTACCTTTCCATTTAGCCACTTTCCTCGAATTTGTCCAAAAAAATTCTTGGATTTGAAGAAATTTCGAATTTGAGCAAAAATCACAGGAAAATCCTGCTCTTCGATTCTTGGACAGATTTTCAAACGTGTTTGTCTTTGTCGTCGTTGGTCCGATTTGAGTGTTTCAAGTTTCCATGCGAAGCCCACAACATCATCTACGCATCTACACCAACGGATCGACACGACATCGACAACCCCCTGGCCGCAAGTGCGTGATCATCCACAAGATAGGTATAACTTGCTTCCGCTTGAACTACCCATTGTTTGTGTACCTTGCCCATTCGGACTAGCTCTTTTACATCGCTTGGCATCGCATTAGTGGCACCGAGAGTGCGTGTTTGGAACTTGTGACAGCGTAGTTTCGAGTAGGCATTGGCATTTTGGAATCATAAAAAGGAGAAAAGAAAAAAAGAAAAAAGAAGCAAAAGATCGATGCCAATTGCTATCACTTGTAGAAACGTGTAGCTTCGTGTTGCAAAAGAGAAGAGAGTGACCGGTCGCCACGGTGCAAATCTTGTTGCCTCTTATAGTTTGTGGTTTGAGCTAACGTCCTCCTTGCGTTGGTGTGGCATTGAGCTTAGTCTTTGATAGGAACATTTCGTCTCCGCTCGTCCATTGGCTGCACTAACCCCATTTATCCCTTATGTGTGTGTTCCATTTTTGTCTAGGTTTGGTTCTTTTGCTAACATTTAATTTCGGTTCTTGTCTATGTTTGACAACACACTTTTGTTCGGATTTGTTGTTTTTCCTTGCCACTTTTCTCGCCCATTTGCCTTCCACATAAAGCGTGTGTGTTGTCATTTGCAATTTTCTTTCGATCTTTTTCGACTCACTTTGGATATACCTCCCTACACCTAGGCTCGTCCACTATCCTTAATACGACCGAAAAAGGTAACGTTGGGTAAGTGATACATACATTTCTTCATATCAACCTTGTGTGTTTTTGAGATGTCTAGGGAAGGAGTATTCACAAGTACGAGCTCGGAAGATGAAGGAAACCCTTTATTCAACGACAACGACAACGACAACGCCTACCACAACTTTGTCACCCACAACGACCATTTCCATCTCCGCCAACTCATCAAGAACGGACTGGAGCGCTATGAACGTCGACTCCAAGCACAAGAGGCTCAATTGAATGATCAAATGACGTGCACTAACGTCAACTTGGCCAACCTTGCCAACCGCCATGGATCATCATCGTCCTTAAGGTCGATACGTTCAAGCCACCACACTCAAGATCATCACCAAGCTCGTCGCCATGATCACAACCCCAACATGGAGGATGGTGAACAACTAATGATGTGTGGACACACGCTTGTTCGGAAACCCCAAGCGCAGGGTGTGAAGAGTGTAGCAGCAAGTTTTCCTCAGAAAAGAAACCATGGTTGAATCGACCAGTAGGAGGACAAGAAATCTCTGAAGGTTGATGCAGCTGAGGAGACAGGGCACACTACCGGTTCAGCAGCAACGAGGAACCTACACAACACAATCAAATCACTTTTCCCCAACGAAGCAGTGAGGTTGTCAATCTCACCGGTTTTGCTGAACACAAAGAGGTTAAACGTATGGTGTGGAAAATAATATGAGAACAGTATGAAAGCAATAGTAGCAGTATGAAAGTACTGTGAAAGCAGTGGAAGCAGTGTGTGTATTACTAGTATGATAAAATGGACCGGGGTCCACAATTCACTAGTGGTATCTCTCCGTGAAAGATAAATAACATGTGTGGTGAACAAATTATAGTTGGACAATTTACAGAAATGAAGGCTGCACCGTAGTGCATATGCAAGACATAAAGATTACTATGTGATTCATGCGGGCATTGACCGTCATCCAACTACATCTATGTCTAATAATCCACCCTCCGAATATTTTCTGAACAAACGTTGGGTATTAAGTTGGAAGCAACAGATTATCACAGTAAGCAAAGTGTGTAATGTAAACAATATAAACTAAGTAAACACTGTTGTTTTCTCCCTAATGGCAACAGCACATCCTCCATCCGTCACGTTTCTGTCACTCGAGCACAGATGCAAAGGCGGCATGAACCCACTATCGAGCGTAAAAACTCCCTCTTAGAGTTACTAGCATCTACTTAGCCAGAGCATCTACTAACAACGGAGAGCATGCAAGATCATAAATAACATATGCATGGAGATAACATGATAGATTGATAATCAGAATACATAGCATTCAACATTCATCAGATCCTAACAAACACAACATGTAGCATTACATAAAGATGATCTCGATCATGCAGGGAAGCTCACGAGATCTAAACATGAGATACAAAGTGGAGAAGAGAACCATCTAGCTACTTCTATGGACCCGTAGTCCAGGGATGAACTACTCACGCATCACTTTGGAGGAGGGCATGGTGGTGTAGACCCCTCCGGTGATGAATTCCTCTCCCGACAGGGTGCCGGGGAGAGCTCCAAAACCCTCCCGATCTCGGGATGACGATGACGGCGGCCTCGGGTGTTTCTCGGGACGAAGTGGTATCTTTTTAGGGTTGACATATCGGGGGGTATAAATAGGCAAAAGGGCGATGGCGGTAGAGGCCCGAGGGGCCCACACCACCCCCAGGCGCGGCCAGGGGGCACGCCGCCTTATAGTGTGGCCCCCCTCCGGGCCTCTTCGGGACTCCGTGGAACCTTCAAGAATTCTAGGACTTCCGGGCTTTGAATTTTCCAATTCCGAGGATATTTCCAGAACAACTTTTCCGAAACTAAAAACAGCAAAAAACAGGGAACTAGCTCTGTGGCATCTTGTCAATAGGTTAGTCCGGAAAATCTATAAAAATGACATAACGTGTATATCAAACATGTAGGAAACAATATGAAAACAACATGGAACGTCAGAAATTAAGGATACGTTTATGACGTATCAACATCCCCAAGCTTAGTTCCTACTCGTCCTCGAGTAGGTAAACGATAAAAACACATAATTTCTGAGGTAACATGCTACCAACATAAACTTGATCGTCAATAATGTAAAAGCATATGTATGATGAGATCATAGAACTTCAACACAAGCATGATAAATAAAATTTTAACAACAAAGCATAGCAATCACCTTGCATCATGAGAAGTAACACAAATAAAGGATCATGGATAACAATGCATCGAAAGATATACGTTTGTTTCAAGCATAGAGATAATATGTCAAAGTGATATTTCTCTAGTCCTTAAGAGTGGGGAGAAACATAAATGCCAGGACACCTTCAAAGTTCATGAGGAAGACTAGAACAAATAACTAGAGAACAAACAATAACACATCATGAATCAATTAATAATGTTTCTGGAAAAAATGCACATAAAACTCAGAATGGCAACTATGCTCTCTCAACTATCCATAAACTTAGAAGAATGAGAATCAACATAAAAGTTAAAGGAAGGCCCTTCGCAGAGGGAAGCAGGGATCAACTCATGTGCTAGAGTTTTTTATTTTATTAAACAGAGGTATTAAAAACATTTTTAAGAGAGGTGTATGCTTATGTCAACGAATGGTAAACAGAAAATGAAGTACATCACAAGCGAACTAGACTTCATTAGAGCGGATCCCATAGAAGGACACATCTGGGTAGAAGGTTATCCCTCTTTCTCTTTTGTTTACACAATTATGCTTTGACTGATAAATCAGGGGCAAAAATAGTGAAGAGAATTTATAGTTATTAATTTGGGGTTGGGCACCCCGCTGCCAGCTCTTCTATCAATTGGATAAGTGGATGAAGCCACTAGTCCAGGGTGTGAAAGTCCAATCAAAAAGTCAGATAAATATTCTCTATTTACGTCCTCGTGAGCTAAAACAGGAGCACAAAACATGAGTAGAAGTTTTAAAGGTAACACATGAGAAATTTACATTGGAGTGACGGTTTAATACCACGTGTAGGTAGGTATGGTGGACACATTTGGCATACTTTGGTTTTTGTGAGTTGGATACACGAGTAGAGCTCATACTCAGTACAGGTGGAGGCTAGCAAAAGACTGGGAGCAACAAATCAAGAGAGCATACGAGTCATAATCATGCATAGCGTCATAAACATCATTAATCAAAGCATAAGTGGTAACACAAGTTCAAAAAATAAATGATCATAGAGGCCATAAGTAACTGGTTCGTAGTCATAAACATGGTGTGAGCATGCGCCAAGTCAATCTAATAAAACATTGAAAGGAGAACACCACAAACTTATGCTTCAATACGACAAGAACAACTCATGATTCTTTCAATGGCACATTAGACACTCTCAGCTATTTGAGACTAATCATGCTACTAAATAACCACTAGGCTTTAGAATTAAAATAACATCTAGGATGATATGAAAAAGTCTAGCCACGGTCTATACAAGCTTCTACTTGCACCGTTATAAATTCTACTTCAAGAAGCAGTTTCTTTTCCCAACAAGCACCATACAAAATATGTTTTAACAAAAACTCTCTACATTATACAGCAAGCAAACATGCGATTACTCACATAACACTACTAAAACTAACAGCTCTAAATAAGAGATACAATGAAAACAAAAGCTAAACAGGAATTTGCAGCAGCTAGAAGAAAAAACTAAGAATACGAGCATAACGAGTATTCAAATGAAAAAGAGGAGCGTGTATCTCTCCCAAACAAGGAATTCTAGGTTCCAACTATATTATTTAAGCAAGGAAAAAAATAAAACAAAAGAAAAAAACAAACAGATGCTCCAAGTAAACTTCATACGATGTGACCGAATAAGAATATAGTTTCACTAGAAGTGACCTGATAAATTGTTGATGAAGAAGGGGATGCCTTGGGCATCACCAAGCTTAGATGCTTGAGTCTTATTAGAATTTTCAGGATGAACCACAGGGGAATCACCAAGCTTTGACATTGCACTCTTCTTGATCACATATATCACCCTCTTCTCTTGACCCTTGAAAACTTCCTTCATACCACACTCAAAGAGTAATTCGAATTAGAGGGTTAGTGCAACAATAAAAAATACATGGGTTCTGTAAGGGAACAAGTTATATTGATACTTTTTAAAATTATCTATACCCACTGATGTTTCATGAAGCAAGGAAATTCACTTGACATTGTAAAAGAGCAAATCTAAGAAAAATGGTAGAATCTTTCAAAACCAGAACAGTCTGTAAAGACGAATTTTTTTCGGGGCACTTACGTTGCTTAGGTCAAAAAACTTAAAGAACTAAAAATTTGCGGAATTAGATGAGGAATAAGCACAAAAACTTTTAGGCCATTCTAATTTTTCTGCGAATTACATGATTTTTTACGGTACACATCAAAAATCTGTTTTCTCAGCGCAGAAATCCAAAACCAACTCCAACTCTCATCAGAAACTTTACTTGGCACAACTAAAACATGAAAATAAAGATACAAAGGAGATGCTACAGAAGTATACAGCCCCTTGATTCAAAGAAAACAGAGAAAAACAAAGCAAAAATAAAACCATGGGTTATCTCCCAAGAAGTGCTATTCTTTAACGCCTTTTAGCTAGGCCCAGAAAAGTGGAATCAAGTGTTTTCAAGTGAAGAAGCATCCAAATTGTAATTTGTTCGAATAATAGAATGAAAAGGCAACTTAATTCTCTTTCTAGGAAAGTTTTCCATACCTTTCTTGAGTGGGAATTGAAATTTAATATTCCCCTCTTTCATATCAATAACAACACCAACAGTTCTAAGAAAAGGTCTTCCCAAAACAATTGGCCAAGAAGCATGGCATTCAATATTCAAGACAACAAAATTAACGGAGAAAAGATTATTATTAACCATGATAAGAACATCATAAACTCTCCCCAAATGTTTCTTTCTAACATTATCAATAAGACGAACATCCAAATAGCAGGGTTCCAATGGTCGTAAATCAAGAATATCATAGAGTTTCTTGGGAATAACAGATATACTAGCACCAAGATCACATAGAGAATTGCGATCAAAATCATTCACTTTCATTTTAATAATGGGTTCCCAACCATCATATAGCTTCCTAGGGATAGATGCTTCACATCTTAATTCATCCTCTCTAATTTGCATGAGAGCATTTGTAATATGTTTTGTGAAAGCCATATTCATAGCACTAGCATTAGGAAAACTAGCAAGATTTTCTAAGAACTTAATCACTTCAGTTATGTTGCAATCATCAAAATGAAGATCATTTTTATCAAACATAATGGGACCATTGTCTCCCATGTTTCTAAAAATTTCAGCACTTTTATCACGAACATTTTTAGTAGTTTCACGGCAGTTTTGCATTTTTAATAGAGGAAGTGGGAGTATTTCCAACACCAATTACTTTACCATTGATAGTAGAAGGTTTACTAGCATGAGAGGCCTCAATTTTACTAGTGGTGGCAATGGTGCAAACATTAGCTATATTATTCTTTCTAGCTATTTCATCTTCTCTTTCCCATCTAGCATGCAAGTCAGCTAACATCCTAACATTATCATCAATTCTAATTTGGATAGCATTCAAAGTTTTGCTTTCTTTAACATCATGAGGCATAAACTTTACTTTCATAAAATCAACATCTAGAGCAAGGATATCAACTTTAGAAGCGAGAACATCAATTTTGCCAAACTTTTCCTCAACAGATTTATTAAAAGCAGTTTGTGTACTAATAAAATTCTTAAGCATGTTCTCAAGATCAGAGGGTACACTTTTATTGTTTTTGTAGGAATTACCATAAGAATTACTATTATTGGAAGGATATGGCCTATAATTATTGCTACCAAAATTATTTCTATAAGCATTGGTGTTGAATTATTATTTTTAATGAAGTTCACATCAACATGCTCTTCTTGAGAAACCAAAGAGGCTAAAGGAACATTATTTGGATCAATAGAAGCATGGTCATTCACAATCATAGACATTATAGCATCAAGTCTATCACTCAAAGAGGGGGTTTCTTCAACAGAATTTACCTTCTTACCATTTGTAGCTCTGTCAGTGTGCCATTCAGAATAATTTAACATCATATCATCAAGAAGCTTTGTTGCTGACCCTAAGGTAATGTACATAAAGGCTCCTCCAGCAGCTGAATCCATAAGGTTTCTTGAAGAAAAATCCAGACTTGCATAAAAGGTTTGGATGATCATCCAAGTACTCAGTCCATGAATGGGACAATTCTTTACTAAATATTTCATTCTTTCCCAAGCTTTAGCAACATGCTCATTATCAAGTTGCTTAAAATTCATAATACTACTTCTTAAAGATATAATCTTAGCAGGAGGATAATATTTTCCAATGAAAGCATCTTTACACTTAGTCCTAGAATCAATACTATTTCTAGGCAAAGATAGCAACCATTCTTTAGCTCTTCCTCTCAAACAGAATGGAAACAATTTCAGTTTAATAATATCTCCATCTACATCTTTATATTTTTGCATCTCACATAGTTCAACAAAATTATTAAGATAAGTAACAACATCATCAGTGCTAACACCAGAAAATTTCTCTCTCATAACAAGGTTTAACAAGGCAGGTTTTATCTCATAAAAATCAGCAGTAGGAGCAGGTGGAGCAATAGGTGTGCTAATGAAATCATTGTTGTTGGTGATAGTAAAGTCACACAACTTAGTGTTCTTAGGACTAGTCATTTTAACAAGACTAAAAACAGGAATCTTATATTTACTAATTGGAGGCACCATACAGGGCACCACGTTAATCCTAAGATTAAAGAAATTGGGTCTATTAGATTAATATATGATGTATTTGTAGCCATCGGATTAAGCGCAAGAGAAGCCCTTGCGTTTACACGTGAGTCGTATTCTGGATGGTCTCTCCGTATCCCTATGGATATTTAAAAGGGAAAGAAAAATCTGAGGGTCAAGTCCATCTAGATTGGCGTCCAAAGTGTACTTTGGCACATGTACGTGTCATGGATCTTCAGCGCATAATACAGATTTCATGTCTCGGAAGTTTCATGGCAGCATCGTTGCATTTTAGGTTAGCGCGGTCCAAAACAGGACCAGCGACTCACGTTGCATTTTAAAATCCTTTCTTTCCAATAACATATGAATAATATAGTCCTAATGATCTGGACTCCTCATTTGCAGCTTCCAACTTTGTAAGTGATTTGTTCCACAATGAGTTTTTCAGTTTTCAGTGTAGACTTGATATACTAGTATTGTCATAATACAATGTACTGCGTTGTTAACATAGTTGTTTTTCTTTAAGAAAGCTTATGTATATATTATCCACTTTCAGGTTGACTCCTATGACTATGTGCTCTCCTAAGTAATACGTGTATTCGGCCCCAATTTTTCAGTGTCAACCGGGTAGCCTGTAGCAGTATTGGAACACGTGTGACCATGGCGGAGCAAAGTATTATTATTATATGTCAATATTTACTTTACTGTGTGACCTAATAATTTTTGTATTGATATTGTCACATACATGTGGAAGGGGAAAACAAGATTATATTGTTATAATTCAATTTAATTTGCAATGCAGACTCCTAATATTTATATTGTTATATTTCTCAACTATTTAATTGAGCTCTCTTAATAATACCCCATCGATTTTTTTTCTAAGTTGTTAATACCGATATGCTCACTTATATTGTATAACCAACTGAAAGAATTGAAGGAAAGTTAGTACAAGTTAATTTGTTCAATTTTCTACTCTATATTTTTTTTATTAGAGTGGGTTTATTACCTGTGCAAAATGAATTATCCCTGGAGCATTATGTTCAGTTCTTTTCTCCATGTTACCATAGTAGAAACAAGTGTATTAAATATTATCTATGTAGTCAAATGTCTCCTCCTTCGCCCATGGACCTCTCCACATCATCGACGCCACGACAAAGCCAGCGGCCGCTCAAACGAATTTGTCAGCATCAAAGTCAAGACATACAAATCTCGGTGCGGTTGCTCCATTGTATAACTACATGGAAAAAGTAGATTGCGATTTTACCACGACAGATTTTCATTACTGTGGTAGCCCCTATCTAACTCTCTGCAGCTTTCATGGCACAAATCATGCTTGACGTGCTAGCACGCAAGGTATAACGTTTTAATGTTATTGTCATATATATAGCCAACATAAATTTTCATTTGCGCATCCCCAATTTTGCCAGAGAAGCCAATGTCCAGTTTATGCTAATCCCACGTCGTATTTTTTTTTGCAACAAATTGAAGTTCCATCAATCAGCATGAAGGCACCCTTGCTATTTTCCCTCTACCAATTACGAAAAATTAATTTGTTTCTACATCAATTTACATGACGTGCAGATTAGAAATTTGATTACTAGGTATTTTGACTATATATCCAGTGAAGCTTCGATTGTCGATGCACACCGTACTTTTGATGAATTGTTTGTGAAACTATATGGAGTGCAGAAATCTTGCGGATGCATTTGTCACAGCTTTGCTGACAGGCTTTGAGCTCACGTGGGGAACAAGAATTTTGATCAAATATAGTTCACCCTTTGTTTAACTCTGACATATACCTGATGCAATCTTGGCTTATTAATCTAATAAATAATTTTGTTATTAGCAATGAAAAATCTCTCCATCGGTATATAAGGTAGATGGTATTAGTGTGAATGCCGATTTTTTACCGTTACAAATCTGATTGTACTATACTCATTCACCTAATTAAAAAATATTTCATCATGCATGTCTAAAAAGTTTAACTGCACATTTCTTAATAAGTAACTTATTTATGAATGAAATGGGTATATTTTAACTATTAACACATATATGAAAATTAAACATCGTCATTTATAAATTCTCATCACTTAATCCAATACAAAAAGTCATAAAATTAAATAAAAAATTCTATTCGGTTTTGGGATGAAATATAAAAATACAACATGTCATGATGGTAATCATTTGAAAATATATTATTTAATTGTATACCTCTTTTGTAATTATATGATTTAAGATTTTCTAGCCCCCGTGCAGTTGCACGGGTTGATGACTAGTAAAACTACAACTAGAATAAGAATTATTTTTTTGTGTTTTTGATAAAGAGAAGCAAACAAGACAAAATAAAATAAACTAAGCAAAACAAAAACAACGTAAAGAGCTTGGAAGTGCGAGACTCCCCTTGCAAAAATTCTCTCCTCCCCAGAAACGGCGCCATAAAAGCTTTTGATGGTGTGTGGACGCACGCTCATTCGAAAACCCCAAGCGCAAGGTATGAAGAGTGCAGCAGCAAGTTTTCCCTCTGAAAAGAAACCAAGGTTGAATCGGCCAGTAGGAGGACAAGCAATCTCTGAAGGTTGATGCAGCCGAGGTGGCAGGGCGCACTATTGGTTCAGCAGCAACGTGGAACCTACACAACACGATCAAATCACTTTGCCCCAACGAAGCAGTGAGGTTGTCAATCTCACCGGTTTTGCTGAACACAAAGACGTTAAACGTATGGTGTGGAAAATAATATGAGAACAGTATCGAAACAGTAGAAGAAGTATGAAAGCAGTGGAAGCCGTGTGTGTATTATCAGTATTAGAAAATGGACCGGGGTCCACAGTTCACTAGTGATGTCTCTCCATGAAAGATAAATAACATGTGTGGTGAACAAATTACAGCTGGGCAATTGACAGAAATGAAGCCTGCACCGTAGTGCATATGCAAGACATAAAGATTACTATGTTATTCATGCGGGAAATTACAACAAAATACATAGACCGTCATCCAACTACATCTATGTCTAATAATCCACCCTGCGAATATCATCCGAATAAATGTTGTGTCTTAAGTTGCAAGCAACAGATTATCGCATTAAGCAAAGTGTGTAACGTAAACAATGTAAACTAAGTAAACACTGTTGTTTTCTCCCTAATGGCAACAACACATCCTCCATCCGTCACGTTTCTGTCACTCGAGCACAGATACAAAGGAGGCAAGAACCCACTATCGAGCATAAATACTCCCTCTTGGAGTTACTAGCATCAACTTGGCCAGAGCATCTACTAATAACGGAGAGCATGCAAGATCATAAATAACATATGCATGAAGATAACATGATAGATTGATAATCAGAAGACATATCATTCAACATTCATCAGATTCCAACAAACAGAACATGTAGCATTACATAAAAATGATCTCAATCATGTAGTGTAGCTCACGAGATCTAAACATGAATGAATCCCAACAAACACAACATGTAGCATTACATAAACATGATCTCAATCATGTAGGGAAGCTCACGAGATATAAACATGAGGTACAAAGTGGAGAAGACAACCATCTAGCTACCGCTATGGACCCGTAGTCCAGGGATGAACTATTCACACATCACTTCGGAGGAGGGCATGGTGGTGTAGACCCCTCCGGTGATGAATTCCCCTCCTGGCAGGGTGCCGGGGAGAGCTCGAGAACCCTCCCGATCTCGGGATGACGATGACGGCGGCCTCGGGTGTTTCTCGGGACGAAGTGGTATCTTTTTAGGGTTGACATATCAGGGGGTATAAATAGGCGAAAGGGCGATGGCGGTGGAGGCCCGAGGAGCCCACACCACCCCCAGGCGCGGTCGGGGGCGCGCCGCCCTATGGTGTGGCCCCCCTCCGGGCCTCTTCGGGACTTCGTGGAACCTTCGGGAATTCTAGGACTTCCGAGCTTCGAATTTTCCAATTCTGAGAATATTTCTAGAACAACTTTTCTGAAACTAAAAACAACAGAAAACAGGGAACTGGCTCTGTGGCATCTTGTCAATAGGTTAGTCCGGAAAATCGATAAAATGACATAAAGTGTATAACAAACATGTAGGAAACAATATGAAAACAACATGGAACATCATAAATTAAGGATACGTTTATGACATATCAACAACCACAACAAGGACCGCAACAACATGCACCACCACCACCTCATCGACCATAAGCTCCTCGATGACATTGGTATGAAGATAGCTCGCCATCACCACCTCCTCAACACCGCCAAGGCCGTGGTGACCCTCTTCAAAATCCCCATCGACGATCGGACCTCCGACAAATCATCACCCACCTCGACAAGATCTTGATCATGATTATGGACACAATGATTTCGTGGATGACACTCGCCAACATCGAAGGCCACCAAGGCTCAATGCACGTCACCACCACAATGACCGCCAAGACCAAGAACATCCCCAACACCCTCGCCAGGAACAAGAACTCCCTCAACAACCTCGACGAGAGCAAGAACTTCCTCAACACCCTTGCAACGATCATGAGCTTCCTCGACAACAAAACCATGACAATGATGATAGTGAACACCGTGAAGCAAGACTCCGCCGTCATCACCAACTCCATCCTAATGACCACCGACGTCATCCTCCTCATCATGACCGCCAACGCCAAGACAATGAGGATGACCCATATGATGTTTCACCTCCTATCTATGATGAAGACCCACATGAGCGACCCCATCGACAACATGAAGACAAAAACATGAATGTCCTTTGCTTCAACGTCCCAAAATTCAATGGTGAAAATGATCCCGAAGAATATCTTGCTTGGGCCCTCAAGGTGGACAAGATCTTCGGCATCCACAACTTTAGTGACAAAAAGATGGTTGCTATGGCCTCTTTGGAGTTAGAAGGCTATGCACTCTTATGGTGGGATCGTCTCCAGGCGGAAAGAGTCTGGAACCGGGTTGCTCCCATCGACACTTGGAACAAGATGAAGCAATTCATGAATGCTTTCTTTGTTCCTCCACACTACAAGCGTGACGTCTTCAAAAAGCTTCAAGACCTTCAACAAGGTTTGAAGTCGGTTGATGAGTACTACAAGGAGATGGAGACCGCTTTGATAAGAGCTCATGTGATGGAATCTCAAGAGCAAACAATGGATCGCTTCCTCAAATGCCTCAACTATCGCATAAGTAAGATTGTCGAGTATCAACCCTATGACAACATCGTTGCCCTTGTTCGTCAAGCTCTCAAGTCCGAACGTCAAATTGCGGAAGACCTCAAGTACAACAAGAAAAAGGCTTACTTTGCCTCAAGGCCTTCTTCTTCGTCTCCAATGACACAAGTGACGACACCGACCACAACCAAGAACACCTTTAGAGCTCCCAATGCTAACAACAAGACTCTGCAACCGTTCAAGAAACAAGCGTCTCCTACCACCACCTCTAATGCTCCTCAAGTCAAGTCGAGCACTATTACTTGCTTCAAATGTGGTGGAAGTGGACACAACTCCTTCGAGTGTTTCAACAAGATGATCATGATTGTCAACCAAGATGGTGAACATGACTCCATGAGTGAAGGCGAATACTATGCCTTGCACCAAGTTGCTCTTAATTCCTTGTACGTGCCAAATGACGATGAAGAAAGTGTCTATTGTGACAAGGACAAGAATCCATCACTAGTGGTGACAAGAGTCCTTACTACTTCTCCTCAAGATGAGCATGAACAACGTTGCAATCTCTTCCAAACTCCTGCCAGTATCAATGGAAAATCAATCAAGGTTATCATCGATGGCGGTAGTTGCCACAATTTGGCTAGCAATAAGCTTTGCAACAAACTCCAATTGACTTACAAGCAATACCCTCATCCCTACCATGTCCAATGGCTAAGTGACTCCGGCACCTTCAAGATTCAACACATGGTTTCCGTGCACTTCAAGATTGGCCCCTATGAAGATATGGTTGAGTGTGACATTGTGCCTATGACCGTGTGTCATCTTCTTCTTGGACGATGCTACGCCTTGATGGTGCCTTGACGGGGAGACTTCTTGATGATGATGAATTTTAAGTCCCCGGCAACGGCGCCAGAAATTCTTGATGCTTGTGATGGCGTGTTGGGAACCCCAAGAGGAGGGTGTGATGAGTACAGCGGTAAGAATTTCCCTCTGTTAAGAACCAAGGTTATCAATCCAGTAGGAGAAAAAGGATCTTCGGAAGATTGATGCCACTAACGGTGGTGATGGCGCCTCACCGGTGTCAGCAACAACACGGATTCTGCACACAACACAACCAAAATACTTTGTCCCAATGGTACGGTGAGGTTTTCAATCTCATCGGTCTTGCTGAAAACAAAGATTAGACGTATAGTGTGGAAAATGGTGTATGCTTGCAGTAAGTAAAGAAATCAGGGAATTGTAGTGGTTTGTTTAACAGTGAAGGAAAATGGACCGGGGTTCATAAGTTCACTAGTGGTGTCTCTCCATAAAAGATAGCATGCTGGGTGAACAAATTACAGCTGGGCGATTGAAAAATAGAGGTTGCACCGTCATGCACATTCATGACATGATGACTACTATGATATTTAGTGTGGGCATTACAACAATATACATAGACCGTAATCCAACTGCATCTATGACTAATAATCCACCCTCAGGTTATCATCCGAACCCTCCTAGGTATTAAGTTGCAAGCAACAGATAATCGCATTAACCAGTGTGTGTACCGTAAGCAATGATTGTGCATGCGGGCACTGACACCGCTGTTTTCTCCCTAGTGGCAACAGCACACCCTCCCCCGTCACGTTTCTGTCACTCGAGCACATGCGAAAAAGAGGCATGAACCCAACTATCGAGCATAAATACTCCCTCTTGGAGTCACTAGCAACTACTTGGCCAAAGTAACCACTAGCAACGGAAAGCATGCAATATCACAAATAACATATGCAATAAAGACTATAATCAACTTGGCATAAGTTCAATATTCATCGGATCCTAGCAAACACAGCACATAGAATTACATAAGAACAATCTCGATCATGTTATGCAGCTCGCGCGATCTAAACATTGAGGCATAGGAGGAGGAGAAGACAACCATCTAGCTACTGCTATGGACCCGTAGTCCAAGGATGAACTACTCACGCATCACTCCGGAGGCAGGCATGGTGATGAAGAGGCCTTCGTTGATGATCTCCTCTCCGGCAGAGTGCCGGGAGAGAGCTTTAGAAACTCCCTGATCTAGGGTTGACGACGACAGCGGCTGTGAAACTTTTCGGGGTTTTTTTTATCAGGTACCTAGGGTTTTTCTTTGGAGGGGAATAAATAGGCAAAAGGGCGATGTCGGTGGGCCACCAGGGTGGCCTCACCACCCCTAGGCGCGGCCAAGGGGGTGGCCGCGACTGGCTATGGTGAGAGCCCCCTGGTGCCCGTCTTCGACTCCTCTTCGAACTTCTGGATGCTTCCAGGGAAAATAGGAACTTCGGGATTCGTGGGGTCCAATTCCGAGAATATTTCTAGAACAACTTTTCTGAAATAAAAAACAGCAGAAAATAGGGAACTCGCACTTGGCATTGATGACCCACAACTATAGGGGGTGTATCGTAGTACTTTCGATAAATAAGAGTGTCGAACCCAACGAGGAGCAGAAGGTGTTGACAAGCAGTTTCGATGAAGGAATAATTGTAAATACTAGAAAACAGATTTGTAGGGGTTTTTGATATTGCAGATAAATAAAGTGTGAGTAAATAAAATGCAGTAATAATAATTGCAACGAGTGGCCCAATCCTTTCTTCAGCAAAGGACAAGTCGGTGATTTACTTATGATTAACAAACGTTCTCGTGGACACATGGGAGGTTTCTGTCAAGTGCTTTTGTTCCATGCAGCTAAATAACTTTGGTGTTTTGATAAGTGTTGTGTGGGTGAATCTATGCTAATGTACCGTCCCATCCAAGAGTAATACATACTTGTAATTATACCCCTTTCAAGCATCCGCAACTACAAGAAAGTAATTAATAAATAAATCTAACCACAGCTTTAAATTCCGGGATCCTACGCTCCCTCGTGTAATGGTTTCCTAACGGGGGTTTAGGTTTCTCTCGCTCCGGAAACCCCACAATTAGTAGCCAAATACACGATGCATTCCCCTAGGCCCATAAATGGTGAAGTATCATGTAGTCGATGTTCACATGACACCACTAGAAGAATAACACCACAACTTAAATTCAAACATTAAATATTATTCAACATTACGTCACTACTAACAACTTGACTTCTCCCATGTCCTCAAGAACAACACGAACTACTCACAACACATCATATGGATCATAATCAGAGGTGATATAATGGATGATAACAATCTGTTCATAAAGTGCAAACACCGATAAATCTCACAAGCTTCAACTCCTAACAAGTAATCCACACCGGGAGAGAGATCTAATGCAAAACAACGATAGAGACCCCTAATTGTTACAGCGGGATGAAGGTGGATGATGAGGGTGATGGTGCTGGTGCCGGTGACAATGATGATGACGATCTTGATGATGCCTGGGAGCGATGACGGTGACGATGGCGGTGATTTCCCCTCTCCGGAGAGGAATTTCCTCGGCAGATTTCTCCTTGCCAGAGAGCTTTTCTCTCTCGGGTGTTTACCGCCTCGAGGCGGCGGCGGAATAATTCTTCGAGGATGGAATGAGGCTTAGAGTTCCCTCAGGGTCAGGGGGTCAAAGATGACCCCCGGAGGTGCGCCAGGGTGGCCACACCCCTAGGTGGTGCGGCCAGGGGGCGCGCCACCCCTAGGTGTGGGCCCCTGGTGGCACCCTCTGGCTCTCCTTCTGGCTGTGTTCCTCCTCGGGACTTTTAGGAACCCCCCAGATGTCCCCCTTCTTCTTCTGAACTTCTGAAATATGGTATCTCGACGGTGCTTTTTCCATCATATTTCTGGTCCCGGTGTTTATTCTCCAAAAATTATAAAACATGCAAAATAAGATAAAAATAACATAATGGATGCATCATAAAATGAAATATATCGATGAATAACAATAAAATAGTGATGCAAAATGGACGTATCAACTGTTGGGAATATGCCCTAGAGGCAATCATGTATGATGTAATTCCCAATGTATTCATAAAGTCATTAAGTCGTCCTTGTTTTGAACATCTGATATATCTCATTGAATATGTGATTCGATTGTGGAACTATGTATTCATGTTGTTCATACTAAATTGTCCTTGGTCATTTAGGTTGTGCTGCACACACACCCTAGACTAATGTGAGTGTTGACTGATGACACGGTTCCACTGGTCATGGGCATGGTGATGCCATTCCAACGTTCACAGACTTGGCTAAAGAGTTTAGCAAGTTGGACTGGCCCATATTGAGATGCAACGAGCAAGTCGTCATTTGCATGTATCAATCAATGTAATCCTTAGACCTGAGATTGTCGCACAATTCGAGTTGTGGATCACCGACTTAGGTTCTGTCAAACAATGTTCCGTGAAAAGGCAGTTATAAAGGCAGAGTTCGGGTCGAATGAGAAGCAAGCTGCATGATGTGGATAATCAAGATGGGATTTTGCCCCTCCGAATGGAGAGATATTCTCTGGGCCCTCTCGAGTGATATGATTCCAGAAGCATGGCCATGCGTGACTCAGTTAAGTGTTAACTAGGTCTATTGACTAAGAGTTAGTCAGATGAATCATATATCACGGACCGAGAAGAGAGTTGAGCTATTAAGGGATGACGATAAATCTCCTATAGTTCGACAAGGTATATCGTGAGGCAAAAGGGACTAAGATGAAAGTCACATTGGAAGGTATGTCGTCATGACTCAATGGGACTTGGGAGTCGGCACGTTCTGCTAGGAGCCGCTACCGATTGATCGATTGAGAGTCGGACTCCAATCGTGTCCTTGTCGCCATGAGCCTGCAGGGTCGCACACTTAAGAGCGGGAGCAAATGTATTGGTCGAGTTGGACCCGAACCGAAAATGGACTGAGTTTGTGAGTCGGACTCACATAGGGAATGGGCCACAAGTGTTGTGAAGCCCACTACCATTCGCTATATAAAGAGGGGAGATGGTTGCCCAGCGGGCACGTTACTCCACTCCCATGCGTTGGGAACCCTAGCCCCACTTAGTCCAGCCGTCGCACCGGACCTAGCAGTCCGCTGCCGGAGCTCCTCCTCGTACGTGTGGATACCGGCAGAGGTGTTGTACGTTCAGCACTTCGACGTTCGCGGGATTGGATCGGCTGGATCGGATCCTGGGACTCCACTGCATCGACATGCTTCATCGATAATCCGCAACCGCGCATCTAGTGGTAATCATTGTGGCCTTCTACCTCGGGTAGATCTTGGAAGTACCGCGTAGGAAAAGTTTTGTTCATCTCTACGCGTTCCAACATCAACTCCCCCCAAGCTTAGACCTCGCTTGTCCCCAAGCGAAACTGAACTCAGAAAACATGACCACAGGTTTATGGAGTGAAGAGTCGATAAATAAAATACGGACAAGAAGCATCACATTTACCTATGCACCAATCATTACAGACAGCAACTTCTCTCATATAACTTAACTAGAAACAAGTAAAGGGAGTCACAAACAAAGATACAAAAGAAAGAATCAAAATTGGTGATGGCAAACTTCGTTCTTGGTCAGAGAACATTTAATGAAATTATATTTATCTTAGGTGAAGTCTTTATAACAAGGTTTATAGTGTAGGGCTTAACATGTTTAATTGTAACAACTCTTTTTTAGTGATTCATAGCTTTCAAAGTAATATTCATTCAGATAATAAAGCATGTGCTAAACAAAGAAGGATGGAAAACATGATTGAATAAATCAACATATAGATGATGTGATCACAATGACTCAAATGCTTGCTGGAGACAGAAGGAAATGGGTTTACTGACTCAACATAAAAGTAAAAGATAGGCCCTTCGCGGAGGGAAGCATTGACTACTCATGTGCTAGAGCTTTTATTTTAATAAACAGAGGTATAAAATGCATGACACTCCTCCCATCCATCTTACACAAACCATGGCTAACTGAATCCTCACATACCTACCAACAATCACCAACCGTGGAGGAGTGTCTCAATTTTGAGAGGTGTATATTTATGTCAACGAATGGCAAACAGAAAATACAGTACGTCACAAGCCAACTAGACTCACAAGAGCGGCTCCCATGGTGAAGGACGCAACTGGTGTAGAAGGTCATCCCTGTTTCTCTTTTGTTTACACAATTATGATTTGACTGATAAATCAGGGGCAAAAAGAGTGAAGAGAATTTGTATTATTATTTGGGGCTGGGAACCCCGCTGCCAGCTCTTCTAGAATTTGGATAAGCGGATGAAGCCACTAGTCCAGGTGTGTGAGTCCAATCAACAAGTGAGATAAAGATTCTCTATTTGCGTCCTCATGAGCTAAAACAGTTTTAAAGGTAGCACATGAGCAATTTACTTGGAGTGGCGGTGAAATACCACATGTAGGTAGGTATGGTGGACACGAATGGCAAGGTTTTGGGTTTAAGGTTTTGATGCACGAGAAGCATTCCCTCTCAGTACAGGGTTTTTGGCTAGCAAGGATGGGTAGCAAGCATAAGAGTTGAAGGAAAACAAACAAATATACATATGATGAAACCAATCATGAAATCTTCATTGAAAGCACAAACGATCTTAACTTGTGAATACTAAGTTTATGAGCTAATAGGGAAATTCCTCTTTCTTATACTAGCAACTCAAATTATTATTTCTGCTGACCCAAGCTAAGTTTGGCAAAACCAACTAGATTAACTTGATGGTCTCTATAGTGATACCAAATACTACTAGCAAGCTCAACCATATGACAGAAGTTGAAAACTGAAATAATGTGCATAGAAAGTAAATGATGAAACTTCTCATTAATATTTCAAACCGGCAACTCACACCAACGGATACAACGATAATCAACTAGGGAGAGACACTTCCATACTGCAAACCATCCTATATGATAACCTCTCTACTCATGATATGACTCTACTGAAATGGTAAAAAGATAAAAGATAGTGATGTGATACCGCGGCACTCCCCCAAGCTTGGAACAAGCCGAGGGGATGCCAAAACCAATGACGAATCAATTCTTCGGTGGTGGTGGTGAATCCTTCTCATCCTCGGTCTTCCAAGGTAAAGGCTCTCCATCCACCAATGACGTCCTGGTCTCCATCATCCTGAAAGTAGCAGCAGAGCTTATACTTTTAAACCTGTTCTCGTACTCACAGTTCTGGTTCGGCACGTCATAGAGTTGTGCTTGTAGATCGTTGGTGATCTTGGTGAGTGCGAGAATCTCCTCCCAAAGCTTCAAATTCTCCCTCTTGTATTCAGCGATATGTTCTGTCTTTATCCTGTCAATGATCTCAACTTCACGCTCCGCCATCCTCTTGTACCTGAAAACTTCTTGCTCCAGTTCCTCCATCCTAGATTCCAGACTTCCCTCTCCTCTAGGGCCCCGAACATCTTCAATCTGCACCTTCCCGTCCTTGAGCATCAATTCCTTGGGATGCTTCTTCAACTCGTTCAAGTACAGTTTGACGAAGTTCTCAAAGAAACTGTCTTTGGGAGATCCAGGAGAAGCCATTGTTGCTCTAGATCTGAAGATGTAATCTGGCAGAAACCGCTCGAAACAGAAACACAACGATAAAACGATATACGGACCTCGGGGGATCCAGGGGATTATATAACAAAAGGTTTCATAACGAAAGGAAAGTCCAGGTCGAAAACGAGTCGGAGAGGGGCTCCGGGGCGCCCCACCTAGGGCTGGCGTGGCCAGAGGTGGGCCCGCGCCACCCAATGGTGTGGAGCCTCCGGGCTCCGTCTCCCTCTCGTTTCCGGCTCATAATTTTTTATATTTTCTAAAAACAGCAAAAATATAAGTTGGAATATGTTTTGCGAACATTTTATTACCAAAACTGTTACCTATTTGAAAACTGACTGTGCAGTTTCTGAAATATGCTTCCTAATAAACTCTTCCGGGATCATGGCTTGAATACAATCAACATTTTCATTATAAGGATCTCCGGAGATATAATGCTTGAGTCTTTGGCCATTCACCACTTGTGAAGAGTTGTCTTCAAGGGAAACAATTTTAATTGCCTCCGAAACATATACCTCTTCGATAACAAAAGGTCCTTCCCATCTCGAGAGTAATTTTCCTGCAAAAAATCTGAGATGAGACCTATACAATAACACTTTCTCACCAACATGAAATTCTCTTTTAATAATTTTCTTATCATGCCACCTTTTAACTTTCTCTTTAAAGAGCTTAGCATTTTCATATGCTTCACTCCTCCATTCATCTAAAGAACTTAAGTCAAGCAGCCTTTTCTCACCAGCAAGTTTAAAATCTCTATTTAGGTCTTTCACTGCCCAATAAGCTTTGTGTTCTAATTCTAGGGGCAAGTGACAAGCTTTTCCATAAACCATTTTACAAGGAGACATGCCCATGGGATTTTTGTAAGCAGTTCTATAAGCCCACAGAGCATCATTTAATTTCTTAGCCCAATTTTTTCTAGATTTGTTAACAGTCTTTTGCAAGATAGATTTGGTTTCTCTATTTTATAATTCTACTTGCCCACTAGTTTGAGGATGATAGGGTGAAGCAATTCTATGATTAGCATAATATTTAGCAAGGGTTTTTATAAAACCACCATGAATAAAATGAGAACCCCCATCAGTCATAAGATATCTAGGTACACCAAACCTAGGGAAAATAATGTCTTTAAGCATTTTTAATGAGGTTTCACCATCAGCACTTTTAGTAGGTATAGCTTCTACCCATTTAGTAACATAATCAACAGCAACAATGATATGAGTATAGCCTTTTGAAGGAGGGAAAGGACACATAAAGTCAAAACCCCAACAATCAAACGGTTCAATAACAAGAGAATAATTCATAGGAATTTCATTACGTCTAGAAATATTTCCAACCCTTTGACATTGATCACAAGATAAAACAAATTTTCTAGCATCTTTAAAGAGAGTAGGCCAATAAAAACCTGATTGTAGAACCTTATGTGTAGTTCTATCTCCAGCGTGATATCCTCCATAAGCACTACGGTGACATTTTCTCAATATTTCTTGTTGTTCATTTTCAGGAACACATCTTCTCATAATACCATCAAATCCTTCTTTTTATAAGTGTGGGTCATCCCAAAAGTAATGCCTCAAATCATAGAAGAATTTTCTTCTTTGCTGAGTTGTAAAGGTAGGAGGCAAATACTTCGAAACAAGAAAGTTAGCATAATCAGCATACCAAGGACTCTCTTGAGAGCTCACTTTTATTGCAGCTAACTGTTCATTAGGAAAACTATCATTAACAGGAATAGGGTCATCAGGGATATTTTCTAATCTAGACAGATTATCAGCAACAGGATTTTCAGCACCCTTCCTATCCACAATATGTAAATCAAACTCTTGTAAAAGAAGTACCCATCTAATAAGCCTAGGCTTAGCATCTTTCTTTTCTATAAGGTACTTAATAGCAGCATGATTTGTATGAATAGTGACTTTAGAATCAACAATATACTGCCTAAATGTGTCACAAGCAAAAACTACAGTCATGAATTCTTTCTCAGTGGTAGCATAATTCTTTTGAGCAGCATCAAGAGTTTTACTAGCATAATGAATAACATTTAACTTTTTATCTACCCGCTGTCCAAGAACAACACCTACAGCATAATCACTAGAATCACACATAATTTCAAATGGTAAATTCCAATCAGGTGGTTGAACAATAGGGGCAGATATTAAAGCCTTCTTTAAAATTTCAAAAGCTTCTTTACAATCTTCATCAAAAACAAATGGTACATCTTTTTGAAGAAGATTGGTAAGAGGTTTTGATATTTTAGAGAAATCCTTAATAAACATTCTATAGAAACCAGCATGACCAAGAATACTACGAATACCTTTAACATCCCTGGGACAGGGCATTTTCTCAATAGCTTCAACTTTAGCTCTATCAACTTCAATGCCTCTTTCAGAGATTTTATGTCCAAGAACAATTCCTTCATTAACCATAAAATGGCATTTCTCCCAGTTAAGAACAAGATTAGTCTCCTCACATCTCTACAAAACTTTATCAAGATTCTGCAAAAAATTATCAAAAGAAGTTCCATAGACGGAGAAATCGACCATGAAGACTTCCACAATTTCTTCACAAAAACCATGAAACATAGCAGACATGCACCTTTGAAAGGTAGCAGGAGCATTACATAAACCAAAAGGCATACGTCTATAAGCATAGGTTCCATAAGGACAAGTGAAAGTTGTTTTCTCTTGATCAAGCTTTTTAACAGCAATTTGAGAAAACCCGGAATAACCATCAAGAAAGCGGAAATGAGTTTTCTTAGACAACTTTTCTAACATTTGATCAATAAAAGGCAAAGGATAATGATCTTTCCTGTTGACTTTGTTAACCTTTCTAAAATCAATGCACATCCTATAACCAACTACTACTCTTTGAGGAATAAGTTCATTATTTTCATTTGGCACAACAGTCATCCCTCCTTTCTTAGGGACACAATGCACAAGACTAACCCATCTACTATCATCCATAGGATAAATAATGCCAACATCAAGAAGTTTCAATACCTCATTTCTTACCACATCCTTTATTTTAGGATTTAAACGGCGTTGATGCTCAACAACTGGCTTTGCATCAGGTTCAATATTAATAGCATGCTGACAAATACTAGGGGAAATCCCTTTCAAATCATCAAGAGTATAACCAATAGCACCTCTATGTTTCTTCAATATCCCCAATAATCTCTCCTCTTCTTTATCAAAAAGTGGAGAACTAATAATAACAGGATATAATTTCTTATCATCAATATGAGCATATTTAAGTTTATCTGGCAAAGGCTCTAAATCAAAAACGGGATCCTCCTTGGGCGGTAATGTTGTACCCAAGTATTCCACAGGTAAATTATGTTTCAGCATTGCTGGCTGATGTAGGAAAATCTCATCAATTTCATTCCTTTCTTCCATAAAGACATCACTTTCGTGGTCTTCCATGTATTGCTGCAAGGGATTGTTAGGAGCAAGAGCAATAGCAGCCAATTTTTCATTAGGCAGTTTAGCTTCATAAGGTGCTTTAGCAAATTTGGAGAAATTAAATTCATAAGACTCTCCATCAAAATTTGTAAGAATTTTCTCCTTTTTACAATCAATAACAGCACCACAAGTATTTAAGAAAGGTCTACCAAATATAATAGGACAAGTATCACTAGCATAAGTGCCTAGTACTAGAAAATCAGCAGGATACTTAGTTTTACCGCACAAGACCTCCACATCTCTAACAATACCAATTGGAGAAATAGTTTCCCTAGTAGCAAGTTGAATAATGACATCAATGTCTTCAAGCTCACAAGAACCAATTTCATGCATGATTTCTTTATAAAGATCATAAGGAATAGCACTAGAACTAGCACCAATATCACACAAACCATAATAGCAATGATCACCTATCCTAACAGATAGCACAGGAACACTAGGTTTCCTAGATTTACTAGGATGAGAGACAATATTAGAAGCATCTTCACAAAATATAATGTGTCCCTCTTCTACATTTTCAGAAACAAGGTCTTTTACTATTGCTAATGTAGGTTCTACAGTTATTTGTTCCTCAGGTTCTATAGGTTTCCTTGCACTTTTATTAACCACACTAGCTAACATAGAATGTTCTTTTACCTTAGCAGGGAAAGACATTTTCTCAATATAAGACTCAGGCACAATAGAATCAACAGTATGAACTTCTATATCTCTAGCAGGAACACAATTAACAGTATCTTTATAAGGTGCATGGTACTTGTCCCATTCCTTTTTAGGAATCTCAAAATAAGAAGCAAAAGCCTTATATAAGTTTGCAACAACTTGAGCAGTACTAACATTATGAAAATCATCGGAAGACATAAAGGTTTTAATGCATTCATAATCATAATTTATACCTGACTTTCTACCTTTGTCATTCTCCCATGCTTCAGTGTTTTCTTGAATACGGTCAAGAAGATCCCATTTATCTTCATCCTTCATATGTGTAAATGATCCAGAACAAGAAGCATCCAATAAATCCTTATCATGAAGAGGAAGCCTTGCATATAAATTATTAACAACGATATTACCGGGGAGCTCATGAATGGGGCATTTGAGCATTAGTAACTTCAATCTCCCCCATGCTTGGGCAATACTCTCTCCGTCATGAGGCCAAAAATTATATATATAATTCCGATCTCTATGGATTTCACTTGGAGGATAAAATTTAGAATAAAAGAGAGGTACAATTTCCTCCCATTCAATAGTCTGACTATTTTTCAGCAGCTTGAACCATTCAGAGGCTCGGCCTGTCAATTATATAGAGAATAATTTCCTCTTCACTTGTCTCATTGTAATACCTGCACACTTGAACAACTCACATAATTCATGTAAAAAGAGCAAATGGTCACCAGGATGGACATTTCCATCACCTGAATAGCAGTTATCCATAACATGTTTAACAGTCTTTATAGGTATTTTATAGGGGTCCAAATCATCATGCAGTGGGTCACTTACTACCCTAGCAGTGTCAGCAGTGCTCGCAAATAGGGACTCAAAAGGAGTTCCAAACATAGTGTAAGAAAGCAGTAAACAGGAATAAAAACAACACTTACAGCAGAAGCTTCCTTTATCAATTCCACTTCCCAATAGCGCTTCACTCCCCGGCAACGGCGCCAGAAAATATTATTGATGACCCACAAGTATAGGGGGTGTATCGTAGTACTTTCGATAAATAAGAGTGTCGAACCCAACAAGGAGCAGAAGGTGTTGACAAGCAGTTTCGATGAAGGAATAACTGTAAATACTGGAAAACAAATTTGTAGGATTTTTTGATATTGCAGATAAATAAAGTGCGAGTAAATAAAATGCAGTAATAATAATTGCAGCGAGTGGCCTAATCCTTTCTTCAGCAAAGGATAAGCCGGTGAGTTTACTTATGATTAACAAACGTTCTCGAGGACACACGGGAGGTTTCTGTCAAGTGCTTTTGTTCCATGCAGCTGGATAACTTTGGTGTTTTGATAAGTGTTTTATGGGTGAATCTATGCTAATGTACCGTCCCATCCAAGACTAATACATACTTGTGATTATACCCCTTGCAAGCATCCGCAACTACAAGAAAGTAATCAAGAAATAAATCTAACCACAGCTTTAAACTCCGGGATCCTACGCTCCCTCGTGTAATGGTTTCCTAACGGGGGTTTAGGTTTCTGTCACTCCGGCAACCCCACAATTAGTAGCCAAATACACGATGCATTCCCCTAGGCCCATAAATGGTGAAGTATCATGTAGTCGACGTTCACATGACACCACTAGAAGAATAACACCACAACTTAAATATCAAACATTAAATAGTATTCAACGTTACTTCACTACTAACAACTTGACTTCTCCCATGTCCTCAAGAACAACACGAACTACTCACTACACATCATATGGATCATAATCAGAGGTGATATATTGGATGATAACAATCTGGTCATAAAGTGCAAACACCGATAAATCTCACAAGCATCAACTACTAACAAGTAATCCACACCGGGAGAGAGATCTAATGCAAAACAACGATAGAGGCCCCTAATTATTACAGCGGGATGAAGGTGGATGATGAGGGTGATGGTGCTGCTGGTGATGATGATGATGATGATGACGATCTTGATGATTCCCGAAGCGATGAAGGCGACGATGGCGGTGATTTCCCCTCTCTGGAGAGGAATTCCCCCGGCAGATTTCTCCCTACCAGAGAGGTTTTCTGTCTCGGGTGTTTTCCGCCTCGAGGCGGCTGCGAAATAATTCTTCGAGGATGGAATGGGGATTAGCGTTCCCTCGGGGTCAGGGGGCCAAAGATGACCCCCGGAGGTGGGCCAGGGTGGCCACACCCCTAGGTGGTGCGGCCAGGGGGAGCCACCCCTAGGTGTGGGCCCCTGGTGGCCCCCCTCTGGCTCTCCTTCTGGCTGTGTTCCTCCTCGGGACTTTTAGGAACCCCCGAATGTCCCCCTTCTTCTTCTGAACTTCTGAAATATGGTATCTCGACGGTGCTTTTTTCATCAGATTTCTGGTCCCGGTGATTATTCTCCAAAAATTATAGAACATGCAAAATAATATCAAATAACATAAGGGATGCATCATAACATGAAATATGTCGATGAATAACAGAAAATTATGAAATAAAATAGTGATGCAAAATGGACGTATCAGACATCTTGTTAATAGGTTAGTCCTGGAAAACGTGTAAAAATGCTATAAATAAGGGAGAAAACATGTAGCAATTGGCATAATATCAACATGGAACATCAGAAATTATAGATACGTTGGAGACGTATCAAGCATCCCCAAGCTTAGTTCCTACTCTTCCTCGAGTAGGTAAACGATAAAACAAAATAATTTCTGAGGTGACATGCTACCACACAATCTTGATCATAATATGTAAAGCAGAGCATGTGAACTAGGATCAAATTAACTAAAGATGTGATCTATATTTGATAACAATAAGTAATGCATAATCAAAGAATAAAGAAGCAACGCTTTTAATGAATCAATACTAAAAGACTATCAACCATGAAAAGTTTATTAGATATGATTTAAGCTTTCAAGAACAACAATATCATGCATGTCAAACGATCTTCACAACCCATGTTAGGATCAAGTCAAGCTTTCCACACGATGCAATGCTTGAATCTTAAACTATTTGCGCACTAAAAACAAGCAAGTGTTCTGCGTTGGTCCCTGGCACTGAGATGTTATGGCAAAGACAACATTATGGGGGGTTTGGAAGGTCAATGGAAGAAAGTCTCACAAAGCTGAAAGTGTTCATTAGACAAGAGAAAGTCTTACAACCGAAGCTATGCAAATAGTAGGTATTGCCACACAACGGATGCACATAGAGCTATAAGTGTATGAAAGCTCTCCAATCAAACTAGTGGGTGTACATCCAACTTGCTTTCTCACGAAGACCTAGAGCTCATTTGAGGAGTCTCATCATTGGAATATAGAAGCCAAGTTCTATAATGTAAAATTCCCCACATAGTTATGAATGAATGATAATATGAAAACTTTCTCCAAACTGGAGCATTGGTGCTAAACATGAAGCACAAGTGTGGTATAAAGGATAGTGACGCACCCCTCTCTCTTTGTCCCTTTCTTTTTTTTCATTTTTTTTTTTTCATTTTTTTATATATCCTCACCGGTAGGGCAACATCCTATATTACAATAAATCATCACACTTTTAGTACTCATAACTCATAATGGAATATCTCTGATGTATCCAACTGCATGCTCCTGCCAGTGTAGCAGTATGCATAAATAACCATGAAGCTCATCATCAAGTAACATAATGGAGGTGGATGTTGTGCAGCAATATATCTCGGAATGGCTATGGAAATGCCATTATAGGTAGGTATGGTGTCTGTTTTGAGAAAGAATATATGGGATTATGTGTAGGAGGACAAAGTCCTCCCACGGGATTTGGATGCACTGGCGAAATTTGCACCAACTCTCAATGTGAGAAAGGGCAATGCACAGTACCGAAGAGGCTAGCAAATATGGACGGTGGAAGTGCCAGGAACCGCAACATAGACTCACGAGTTAAAAGGTTGCAGCAAGCAAATCATCTTTACAAATCACAATGCAAATCACTTCAAGAGGGTCTGTGGCAGTGACAAGTCACTGTTAGCTACCCCGACTGTAGCCCGTAACAAAAGGCCGATCAGAAATGTATCACTCGTAGCAATCATATACCATTGTTTCTATCAGCTGGTAATTTAAGTGTGGCACATTTTGAAGTTTCTTAGACCAACCATTAAACGTTTATACTTACTAGTCCTTCCCGTTTATCCATTAAGAAAATTAATATCTCAAAACAACAGCAGTGATTCAAGTGAAGCAGTTTAGTGATCTACAAGACCATGCAAATTTTTTCCACTATACCAACTATCACATAAGCATTTCTATTCCCAACCAAGAACATATATGAGACAACAAAAAATCTCTCTAAGCATATATCAATGAAAACTAGAGAGTACTAACAGCTCTGAATAAGAGATGAATGCAAAACAGGAGCTAAATAAATGCAGCAGCCAGACAAAGATTAAGAATAGAAAGTATTCCCATGAAAAAGCGGAGCGTGTCACTCTCCAATAAAATAATTATGGGTCCAACCAAGCTTATTGCAAAAATAAAAACAAACTGAAAGCAAAAATAAAATACGCTCCAAGTAAATCACATAAGATGTGACCGAATAAAAATATAGTTTCGCTAGAAGTGACCTGATAATTTGTCGATGAAGAAGGGGATGCCTTGGGCATCCCCAAGCTTAGACGCTTGATTATTCTTGGAATTTGCTGGTATGTACCACCAGGGCATCCCCAACCTTAGGCTCTTCACTCTTCTTGATCACGTCATATCATCCTCTTCTCTTGACCCTTGAAAACTTCCTTCACACCAAACTTCTCACAATCTTCATTAGCAACGTTAGTGCAATCGAAATAATACATTCACATGGTTCAGTTTCAACACAAGCCTAAAACTCATAAACATATTAGATACTGTAATAACTTCTTTTAAAACTCTTTTTCTCAAAAGAACACCAAAAGAAAGAGATTAAGACGCAAATGCAATTATTGGCAGAAATCTGTCAAAACAGGACAGCAGGTAAAGATGTTTTTTTCAAAAATCTCCTGTTCCTCAAATAAAAAATTGTTCAACTAAGAAAAGTTGCGTATATAGCCTAGGAATACGTACAAAAAACTCAGGTCATTTTGAATTTTCTGTGATTTTATATGAATTTAACAGTGGACAGCAGAAATCTGTTTCCTGCGCAGAAATCCGAAATATAGTCTCAACTTTCCACTAGAGGCTTTACTTGGCTCAACAAAGACACAGAAGAAAATATACAAAGGGTTTGCTAAGGAAATATACAACACCTAGGTGCAAAGCACATAGACAGAAACGACGGAAAACAGGTTGAAAACGGAGAAATAAAACGGGTTGTCTCCCGGTAGCGCTTTTCTTTAACGCCTTTCTGCTAGGCATAGAAAGCAACTCAAGTATTTTCAAGTGAAGAAGCTTCAAAATCATAACTTGCTCTAATAATAGAGTCAAAAGGTAGCTTCATTATCTTTCTAGGAAAGTGTTTCATACCTTTCTTGAGTGGGAATTGATATTTGATATTCCCCTCTTTCATATCAATAACAGCACCAACAGTTCTAAGAAAAGGTCTTCCCAAAACAATAGGACAAGAAGCATTGCATTCAATGTTCATAACAACAAACTCAACAGGGACAATGTTAGTGTTAACCATAATAAGAACATCATCAATTCTACCAAAAGGTTTCTTCTTAGCATTATCAACAAGATGAACATCCAAATAACAGTGTTCCAACGGTGGTAGATCAAGCATATCATAAAGCTATTGAGGCATAACAGAGATACTAGCACCATGATCACACAAAGAGTTGCAATCAAAATCATTTACTTTTATCTTAATGATGGGCCCCCAACCATCATCTAATTTCCTAGGGATATATGTTTCAAGTTTCAGCTTTTCTTCTCTAACTTTCATGAGAGCATTGGTAATATGTTTAGTAAAGGCCATATTCATGGCACTAGCATTGGGACTTCTAGCAAGATTTTGTAGGAACATAATAAATCTAGAGATATTGCAATCATCAAAATCAAAATTATTATCATCACAAGTAATGGGACCATTATCTCTCACATCTCTAAAAATTTCAGCACTTTTATCAGAAGCAATTTCAGCAATTTGAGGAAATTTAGCACGTTTCACCGAAGGGGTGGAGACTTTGTTAACACCAACTACTTTACCATTGATATTAGGAGGTTTACTAGCACTTGGAGCTTCAGTTTTACTAGTGGTGGTGATCGTGCAAACTCTAGCAATATTATTCTTTCTAGCCAATTCATCTTCTCTTTCCCACCTAGCACGTAATTCAACCATCAACCTAACCTTATTATCAATTCGAACTTGGATGGCATTCAAAGTTTTACTTTCTTTAACATCATGTGGCAAAACCTTTAGTTTTAGAAAATCAACATCAATAGCTAGGCTATCTACTTTAGAGGCAAGAACATCTATTTTACCAAGCTTTTCCTCAACACATTTATTAAAAGAAGTTTGTGTGCTAATAAATTATCTAAGCATGTTTTCAAGATCAGAGGTAGATCTTTTATTATTATTGTAGGAATTGCCATAAGAATTACCATAACCATTATTAGGAGGATATGGCTTATAATTGTTTCCACCAAAATTATTTCTATAAGCATTGTTGTTAAAATTATTATTTCTAATAAAGTTCACATCAACATGCTCTTCTTGAGAAACCAAAGAGGCTAAAGGAACATTATTTAGATCAACTTGAGCTTTACCATTAACAAGCATTGACATAATAGCATCAAGCCTTTCACTCAAAGAGGAGGTTTCCTCAACATAATTTACCTTCTTACCTTGTGGAGCTCTCTCAGTGTTCCACTCTGAATAATTTATCATCATATCATCAAGAAGCTTTGTTGCATTGCCCAAAGTGATGGATATAAAGGTACCTCCATCAGCTGAATCCAATAGGTTCCTTGAGGAGAAATTCAGTCCTGCATAAAAGGTTTGTATAATCATCCAAGTAGTCAGTCCATGGGTAGGACAATTCTTCACCATAGTTTTCATTCTTTCCCAAGCTTTAGCAACATGTTCATTATCAAATTGTTTAAATTCATTATGTCACTTATCAGGGTTATAATCTTAGCAGGAGGATAATATTTTCCAATGAAAGCATCTTTACACTTAGTCCATGAATCAATACTATTTCTAGGCAAAGATAGCAACCATTCTTTAGCTCTTCCTCTCAAAGAGAAAGGACATAATTTCAGTTTAATAGTATCTCCATACAATCTTTATATTTTTGCATCTCACATAGTTCAAAAAAATTATTAAGGTGAGCAGCAGCATCATCAGTACTAAAACCAGAAAATTGCTCTTTCATAACAAGATTTAATAAAGCAGGTTTAATTTCATAGAAAGCAGCAGTAGGAGCAGGTGGAGCAAACGGTGTGCAAATAAATCATTGTTGTTTGTGCTAGTGAAGTCACGCAACTTAGTATTCTCAGAGGAACTCATTTTAGAAAAATAAAAGCAAGCAAATAAATAACAGCTATAAAGTAAACTAATTTTTTGTGTTTTTGATATAAAGAAGCAAGACAAGACAAAAAAATAAAAACAAGACAATAAACAAAATAAAGAGGTTGAGAGTGAGAGAATCTCCTTGCCAGAAGACTTATTTCTCCCCGGCAATGGCGCCAGAAATTCTTTGCTATGCCTTGATGGTGCCTTGCCGGGGAAAATTCTTGATGACGATGAATTTTAAGTCCCCGGCAACGGCGCCAGAAATTCTTGATGCTTGTGATGGTGTGTTGGGAACCCCAAGAGGAGGGTGTGATGAGTACAGCGGTAAGAATTTCCCTCAGTTAAGAACCAAGGTTATCAATCCATTAGGAGAAAGAGGATCTTCGGAAGGTTGATGCCACTGACGGTGGTGATGGCGCCTCACCGGTGTCAGCAACAATGCAGAGCCTGCACACAACACAACCAGAATACTTTGTCCCAACGGTACAGTGAGGTTGTCAATCTCACCGGTCTTGCTGAAAACAAAGATTAGACGTATAATGTGGAAAATGGTGTATGCTTGCAGTAAGTAAAGAAAGCAGGGAATTGTAGTGGTTTGTTTAACAGTGTAGGAAAATGGACCGGGGTTCATAGGTTCACTAGTGGTGTCTCTCCATAAAAGATAGCATGCGGGGTGAACAAATTACAGCTAGGCAATTGACAAATAGAGGTTGCACCGTACTACACATTCATGACATGATGACTACTATGATATTTAGTGCGGGCATTACAACAATATACATAGACCGTAATCCAACTGCATCTATGACTAATAATCCACCCTCAGGTTATCATCCGAACCCCCTTAGGTATTAAGTTGCCAACAACATATAATCGCATTAAGCAATGTGTGTAATGTAAGCAATGATTGTACACGCGGGCACTCACACAGTTGTTTTCTCCCTAGTGGCAACAACACATCCTCCCCCGTCACATTTTTGTCACTCGAGCACAGGAGAAAAGGAGGCATGAACCCAACTATCGAGCATAAATACTCCCTCTTGGAGTCACTAGCAACTACTTGGCCAGAGCAACCACTAGCAACGGAAAGCATGCAAGATCACAAATAACATATGCAATAAAGACTATAATCAACTTGGCATAAGTTCAATATTCATCGGATCCCAGCAAACACAGCACATAGAATTACATAGGAACAATCTCGATCATGTTAGGAAGCTCATGAGATCTAAACATTGAGGCATAGGAGGAGAAGACAACCATCTAGCTACTGCTATGGACCCGTAGTCCAAGGATGAACTACTCACGCATCACTCCAGAGGCAGGCATGGTGATGAAGAGGCCTCCGGTGATGACCTCCTCTCAGTCAGGGTGCTGGGAGAGAGCTTCAGAACCCCCTGGTCTAGGGTTGACGATGAAGGCGGTTGCGGAACTTTTCGGGGATTTTTTATCAGGTACCTAGGGTTTTCCTTTGGAGGGGATAAATAGGCGAAAGGGCGACGTCGGTGGGCCACCAGGATGGCCTCACCACCCCCAGGCGCGGCCAAGGGGGGCCCGCGCCTGGCTATGGTGAGGCCCCCCTGGTGCCTGTCTTCGACTCCTCTTCGTACTTCTGGATGCTTCCGGGGAAATAGGAACTTTGCGATTCGTGGGGTCCAATTCCGAGAATATTTCCAGAACATCTTTTCTGAAATAAAAAACAGCAGAAAACAGGGAACTCGCACTTGGCATCTTGTTAATAGGTTAGTCCCGGAAAACGTGTAAAAATTCTATAAAGAAGGGAGAAAACATGTAGCAATTGGCATAATATCAACATGGAACATCTAGATACGTTGGAGACGTATCAAACGACCTTGGCAATATGACAAGAGTGCTATTCATGACGGGCGTACCAACCACTATAGCTTCAAGTGGAATAACAAGACATTTGTGCTCCGCCCCATGTCTCCTAGCCAAGTGATCACCGACAACGCCAAGACCCTTGCATGTAAACAAGAAGAGCTCAAATCTCGTCAGATGAGTGGTGAGAGAGTGAGAACCACAAGCCAAATATGAGTGGAAAAAGTTTGAGTGCTCCCAAAAGAGAGATGCGAGAGTTACGAGATGAACCATCCACCCTTCACTTTGTCCTCGTGTGCAAAGGAGAAGCACTTGAAACTAACGCCATAACAAGATTTCCTCCGTCCTTGTTACCTTTGTTGCAGGAATTTGAGGACGTGTTTCCCGAAGAACTACCACCAGGTCTACCTCCCCTCCGTGGCATCAAGCACCGCATTGACCTCATTCCGGGTGCTCCACTTCCGAACCGTGCTCCCTACCACACCAACCCTGAGGAGACTAAGGAGATCGAGCGGCAAATACAAGAACTACTTGAGAAAGGTTTCATTCGTGAATCTCTTAGCCCTTGTTCTGTTCCGGTTATCATTGTCCCTAAGCAAGATGATACTTCTCGCATGTGCATGGATTGTCGCCCTATCAATGCTATCACCGTTAGATATAGACATCCCATCCCTAGGCTTGATGATATTCTTGATGAATTAAGTGGTGCTACTATCTTTTCCAAAATTGATCTTAAAAGTGGATATCACCAAATTCGCATGAGCATAGGTGATGAATGGAAAACAGCTTTCAAAACAAAACTTGGTTTGTATGAATGGCTTGTCATTCCCTTTGGTCTTTCGAATGCTCCTTCAACTTTTATGCGTCTTATGAATGAAGTATTGCGCCCTTTCATTGGCAAATTTATTGTGGTCTATTTTGACGACATCTATAGCAAATCTTTGGAGGATCACCTTGATCATATTTCTCAAGTCTTGTTGGCTCTTCGCAAATCAAAACTTTTTGCCAATCTTTCCAAACGCAATTTTTCACCAACAAGCTTGTTTTCTTAGGCTTTGTGATTTCTTCAAATGGAATTGAAGTCGACAACAAGAAAGTCGAGGCAAATAAAAATTGGCCTAACCCTACTTCCGTGTGTGAGATAAGATCTTTTCATGGTCTTGCGGTTTCTATCGCCGCTTCGTCAAGAATTTTTCCACAATTGCTTGCCCTCTAAATGAACTTACAAAGAAAAATATACCATTTGTTTAGGGAAATGCTCAACAAAAGGCTTTGATACCCTCAAGAAATGTTTGACCGAAGCTCCTTTGCTTGTCTTGCCGGATTTTGAGAAAACCTTTGAGATTGAATGCGATGCTAGTGGAATAGGCATTGGTGGCGTTCTTATGCAAAATGGACGTCCCGTTGCTTATCATAGTGAGAAATTAGATGGTGCTAGACTCAATTACCCAATTTATGATAAGGAACTATTTGCCTTGGTTAGAGTCTTAGAAATTTGGCAACACTACCTTTGGCCTAAAGAATTTGTCATTCATTCTGATCATAAATCCTTGAAGTATTTGAAAAGTCAAGATAATTTGAACAAGAGACATGCTAAATGGGTAGAATTCATAGAATCTTTTCCTTATGTCATTAAGTACAAGAAAGGTAAAGAGAATGTTGTAGAGGATTCTTTTTCTAGAAAAGAGTGTCTTCTTACCCGCCTTGACATCAATGTGATTGGTTTGGATGAGATCAAAGACTTATACTCTTCCGATGTTTTCTTTGGACCCATTTTTGAGAAATGGTTTCCCAATCGAGGTTTTGATGACTACTATCTTCACAAAGGGTTATTGTTTAAGGCTAACAAATTATGTATTCCCGAGTCCTCTCTTCGCTTGTTGTTATTGAAGGAATCACATGAAGGAGGTATCATGGGACACTTTGGCCGAGACAAGACCTTTGTCGTGCTCTCCAACCACTACTATTGGCTTAAGATGAGGCACCAAGTTGAAAGACTCGTCAAGCGATGTCCTACATGTCTTAGAGCTAACTCTATTTCCAAACCTCATGGTCTTTACTTACCATTACCTACACCACATGCACCTTGGAGTGACATTAGCATGGACGTTGTGTTACGAATTCCACGCACTAAAACAAACATGGACTCAATCTTTGTCGTTGTTGATCGTTTCTCTAAGATGGCACATTTAATTCCTTGCAATCGAACGGACGATGCTTCACATGTCGCAAATTTGTTTTTCAGGGAAATTGTGCGTCTACATGGTGTGCCCACGTCAATTGTGTCGGACCGATATGTCAAGTTCACATCGTAATTTTGGAAGACTTTGATGGCCAAACTCGGCGTCAAGCTACTATTCTCCACCGCCTACCACCCACAAACGGATGGCCAAACCAAAGTGGTGAATCGCACACTCTCTTCACTCCTACAGGCATTGATCAAGCCCAACCTCAAGAATTGGGAGGAATGCATCCCTCATGCCGAGCTCGCCTACAATCGAGCACTACACCAAGCTACTAAGAGAAGCCCCTTCGAGATCATCTACGGCTTCAACCCCAACACTGCTCTCGACATACTACCATTGCCTCTCCGCGAGCAAGTGAACATGGACATTGACAAGCGCACCGACTACATCAAGAAGATCCGTTACTCCACAAGATCTACGCTTGAGAAGCACTCTGAGCACTGATCTTCCATCATGAACAAGAACAAGAAACCCATAGTGTTCCAAGAAGGTGACATCGTTTGGCTACACTTGCGCAAGGACCGTTTCCCACAAGAGAGCAACTCCAAGCTCAAGCCAAGAGGTGACGAACCATTCAAGATCATCAAGCGCATCAACAACAACGCCTACAAGCTCGACTTACTGCAATCCAAGTACCTCGTTCACAACTCCTTCAACGTCAAGGATCTCTCTCCCTTCCATGGATATCCAAGTGATGAGGAAGACCGAGAGTCAAGGTCAACTCTTTTTCAAGGGGGGGGGGGGATGATGCAGCACACCCCATTCCACCAAGCCCATCACCAAGTGGACCTGTGATATGATCACGAGCAAAAGCGATGCCTAATAAGATGAACTCAATCCTCTCTCTCTATGCTTCCGGTGACTTGGTGAATGGTGCGCTACCTCATGGAAATTCCCTATGTGTGCTCAGGTTTGCTCCCACCATGGAGCCCCAAGACGATGCCCAAGAAGATGCCCAAGATGATGCCCAAGAAGCTACGGAATAAGTCCGAGAAGACGACATCGAGAAAGAAGAAGAGATAAGGAAGAAAGGGAGAAAACTGGGGTCCCGACCTCAAACCTCGGCCAGGCCGCCCCCAGGCCGGGTCCCTCACAGAACAGACCGGCCTCCACCCCGACCTCAGGCCGGCCCCTTCGCGCGCCATGCCAGGAGGCCACCCGAAGCTCCCAGCCTCCACCCCGGCCTTGGGCCGGCTCCCAGGCCGGCCTTCCTGCTTCTCCACCCCGGCTCCCAGGCCGGCCTGCCCTCACCTCCACCCCGGCCTCAGGCCGGCACACCAGAAGAGGGATTCATCCCCGCGACAAATCCCACCCCGGCCTAAAGGGCCGGCTGCCCCGAAGACACGCGAATGAAGCATAAAACCCCCTTTTCGCCCCTCACCTTCCACCTTGGCTACATAAGGAACCCCTTTTGCTAGATCTAGTGTTAGAGATGAATTTAGAACTTTGAGCTTTGATCTTGTACCCCTCTCGGGAGGCTAATCCTATGGTTGTACCTAGGACCTATCAAGGCTACTCCTATGATGTGTATCTAGGATTGTACCAAGGCTACACTTGGTTACCTATCCTTTCCCCTTGGGAATCAGTTAGGAACTTTCCAATCTATCTCAACTAATCCATGAGGTTCTATTGGTGTGGTGGACCGGCCACGTGGTGGTTAAGCAGTTTCCGATAAGGTGAGTTCGGTTGGATCGATCATCCCGTAGGAGGACGTTGCGCCTTAGTTGACGGGAGATTTGGGTCTTTCAGTTCCCGCTAGTTATCCCCTTTTGTTTTCCCTCGATTCCCCTCTCGTGTTCATCATTCGTTCTTTGTGTTCTTGGTCGATTCGTGAAGATCGGGCCACCAAAGAGGTTAACCCTCCATATCACGTGAGTAGTTCATCCTTGGACTACGGGTCCATAGCCGTAGCTAGATGGTTGTTCTCTCCTCTGTATGCCTCATCTTTAGATCTTGTGAGATGTCCTACATGATCAAGATCATCTTATTGTAATGCTACATGTTGTGTTTGCTGGGACTCGATTAATATTGAATGCTATGTCCAATGATTATCAATATATCATGTTCTTTTCATGTGTATGTTATTTATGATCTTGCATGCTTTCCGTTGTTAGTAGATGCTCTGGCCAAGTAAATGCTAGTAACTCCAAGAGGGAGTATTTATGCTCGATAGTGGGTTCATACCTCCTTTGCATCCGTGCTCGAGTGACAGAAACGTGACATATGGGGGATGTGTTGTTGCCATTTGGGAGAAAAAAAATGATGTTTACATTGTTCACATATCACACTTTGCTTACTGCGATTATCTGTTGCTTACAACTTAATACCCAAGGTTTGCTCGGATGACATTCTGAGGGTGGATTATTAGTCATAGATGCAGTTGGATGACGGTCTATGTATCTTGTTGTAATGCCCGCATGAATCACATAGTAATCATCATGTCATGCATATGCACTATGATGCAGCCTTTATATATGTCAATTGCCGAGCTGTAATTTGTTTACCACACATGTTATCTATCTGTTTTAGAGAGACACCTCTAGTGAACTGTGGACCCCGGTCCATTTTTCTCATACTGATAATACAACCACTGAAATCTCTATTTTTATATTGTTCTTACTGTTTTCCTACTTCCACCACTGTTCACTTTTCATCTACTGCAAACAAGTATTGTTTTCCACACCATACGTTTAACCTCTTTGTTTTCAGCAAAACCGGTGAGATTGACAACCTCACTGCTTCATTTGGGCAAATTGATTTCATTGTGTTGTGTAGGTTCCACGTTGCTTCTGAACCGGTAGTCGCCCTGCCACATCAGCTACATCAACTTTCGGAAGTGATTTCTTTCTCCTACTGGTCGATTCAACCTTGGTTTCTTTCTGAGGGAAAACTTGCTGATGTGCTCTTCATACCTTCCTCTTGGGGTCTCCCAACGAGTGCAAGATCTGCACGATCAAGCATATTTTCTGGCGCCGTTGCCGGGGAGAAAGAGATTTATGCAAGGGGAGTCTCTCACTTCCAATCTCTTTACTTTGTTTTTGTTTTGCATAGTTTTTGTCTTGTTTGCTTCTCTTTATCAAAAACACAACAAAATTAGTTCTTATTCTAGTTTTTATTTTTATCTTGTTTTTAATCTTGCTAAAATGAGTACTCCTGAGAACACTAAGTTGTGTGACTTCACTAGTACAAACAACAATGATTTTGATTAGCACACCTATTGGTCGACCTGATCCTACTGTTGATTTTTATGAGATAAAGCCTGCCCTGTTAAATCTTGTTATGAGAGAGCAATTTTCTAGTGTTAGTACTGATGCTGTTGCTGCCCATCTTAATAATTTTTTTGAACTATGTGATATGCAAAAATATAAATATGTAGATGGAGATATTATTAAACTGAAATTATTTCCTTTCTCTTTGAGAGGAAGAGCTAAAGAATGGTTGTTATCTTTGCCTAGAAATAGTATTGATTCTTGGACTAAATGTAAAGATGCTTTCATTGGAAAATATTATCCTCCTGCTAAGATTATATCTTTAAGAAGTAGCATTATGAATTTTAAGAAATTTGATAATGAGCATGTTTCTAAAGCTTGGGAAAGAATGAAATCTTTAGTAGAGAATTGTCCCACTCATAGACTGACTACTTGGATGATCATCCAAACCTTTTATGCAGGTCTGAATTTTTCTTCAAGAAACCTTCTGGATTCAGCTACTGAAGGAACCTTTATGTCCATGACTTTGGGGGGGGGGAGAAACAAAGCTTCTTGATGATATGATGGTAAATTATTTAGAATGGCATACTGAGAGAGCTCCAACAGGTAAGAAGGTAAATTCTGTTGAAGAAACCTCCTCCTTGAGTGATAGGCTTGATGCTATTATGTCTATACTTGTGAATTTCCATGCTCCTATTGATCCAAACAATGTTCTTTTAGCCTCTTTGGTTGCTCAAGAAGAGCATGTTGATGTGAACTTCATTAAAAATAATAATTTCAACAACAATGCTTATAGGAATAATTTTGGTATCAATAATTATAGGCCATATCTTCCTAATAATAATAATGGTTATGTCAATTCTTATGGTAATGCCTACAACAACAATAAAAGTGTACCCTCTCATCTTGAAAACATGCTTAAGAATTTTATTAGTACACAAACTGCTTTTAATAAATCTGTTGAGGAAAAGTTTGGCAAAATTGATGTTCTTGCTTCTAAAGGTCATAGCCTTGCTCTTGATGTTGATTTTCTGAAACTAAAGGTTATGCCTCATGATGTTAAAGAAATAAAAACTTTGAATTCCATTCAAATTCGATTTGATGACAACGTTTGGATGTTAACTGAATTGCATGCTAAATGGGAAAGAGAAGATGAAATAGCTAGAAAGAATAATATAGCTAATGTTTGCACCATTACCACCACTAGTAAAAATGAAGCTTCTCATGCTATTAAACCTTCTACTATTAATAAAAGTAATTGGTGTTGGCAATACTCCCACTTTCGCTGTTAAACGTTTAAAACTGCCTGAAACTACTAAAACTGTTCCTGATAAAAGTGCTGAAATTTTTCAAAATATGGGAGACAATGGTCCCATTACCTTTGATAAAATGATCTTGACTTTTATGATTGCAACATATCTGAAGTGATTATGTTCCTACAAAAGGTTGCTAGTTTTCCTAATGCTAGTGCTATGAATATGGCTTTTACAAAACATATTACAAATGCTCTCATACAAATTAGAGAAGATGAATTAAGATGTGAAGCCTCTATCCCTAGGAAGTTAGACGATGGTTGGGAACCCATCATTAAAATTAATGTGAATGATTTTGATTGTAATTCTCTATGTGATCTTGGTAATAGTATCTCTATTATGCCTAAGAAACTTTATAACATGCTTGATTTGCCACATTTGGAGCACTGTTATTTGGATATTCGTCTTATTGATAATGTTAGAAAGAAAAGTTTGGGGAGAGTTGATTATGTTATTATTATGTTTAATAATAACCTTGTCCCCGTTGATTTTGTTGTTATGAATATTGAATGCAATGCTTCTTGTCCTATTGTTTTGGGAAGACCTTTTCTTAGAATTGTATCAATTCCCACTCAAGAAAGGTATGTAACAACGTCGGTTCGTGAGTTTAGAGAGGCAATGTTGTTAAGAGATAGACTTGTAGCGTACATGTTCTAAAAGGTTTTCTGTTGTAACTAGGTTCGGTAGGATTATAAACCGAACGTAGATTATTTAAGGGCTAATATTTGGCCTTCACGTACGTAACCATCGATGTAAATCTGGTCGTTGTGACCCTCTTTATAACAAGGAACCAAGCCGAGTCCAAGGCATCGTTAACCAAACACATCTACCTATATTCACATGGTATCAGAGCTGGCCCTCACTAGCAATTCGTCCATGGAAAACTCGACCGCATCCGCGTTACGTCTCGACGGTAACCAGATCGGGCAAGACATGACCGAGCAGCTGACAAAGGGAAACCACACCCTATGGAAGGCCCGGGTCCTCTTGGTAATTCGAGGATCCCAGATGGAGAGCTTCCTGGACCTGAAGATCGTGGCGCCTGCAAAAGAGAACACGGTGACCAAGGGCACCAAAGTGGTGAACGAACCAAAACCCATGTATGGTATCTTGATCGCACATGACCAACATATCCTTAGTTTTCTTCTAACTACTCTGTATCAAGAAATTGGGAACCAGGTTGTCGACAACACTAGCGCGGCAGCGCTTTGGGCGTCCATTGAGGGCATGTTCAATGCCCAGAGTCGTGCCAAAACGGTCAATCTACGCACCAGCCTTCCCAATTCCCAGAAGGGGACCAAGAGCATGGCTAAGTACTTCAGCAACGTCCACGACCTTGCCGATGAGATGGAGGGGGCTGAAGGGAATATGCCCGAGAAGCAATAATAAAATGGTTATTATCTTATTCCTTGTTTATGATGAATGTTTATTTCTCATGCTAGAACGTTATTAACCGGAAACATTGATACATGTGTGTTTAATAAACAAACAATGGTTCCTAGTAAAGCCTCTCTTTTAACTAGCTCGTAGATTAATAGATGATCAAGGTTTCCTGATCATGAACATTGGATGTTGTTAATAACGGGATCATGTCATTAGAAGAATGATGTGATGAACATATACCCAAAGATAATATATCAATGCGATCAAGTCATTAAGTTTACATTGTTATATCAAACATATGAAGTAACTTATTCCTTAGACCATGAGATCATGTCAATCACTGATACCGGAAGGGTGCTTTGATGTCATCAAACGTCACACCGTAACATGGTGACTATAAAGGTGTCGTTAGGTATTCGGAAAGTATTAGTTGAGGATCATGGATCAAGAGTGGGATTTGTCCATCCAAAATGAGAGATATACTCTGGGCCCTCTCGGTGATATCACATCAACACCGCTTTCAAGCACGTGATATGATCACAAGGATGTTATATCATGGGAACAAGAAAAGAGTACTTGTCGGTAACGAGATTGAACAAGGTATGGTTTATACCAATGATAGAATCTCGGACAAGCAAAATATCGCGAGACAAAGGGAATAGTTCACGACGTTGATGGTTCACACGATCACGAGAGTCATCGTTGAATATGTAGGAGTCATCACGGATCTCCAGATCCCGCTGTTAATTATTAATCGGAGAGGAGTCTCGATCATGTCTATCTTATTCGCGAACCGTAGGGTGACACACTTAAGGCTCGATGACGCGTTTGAGAGGATACGGAATATCGAAGAATATTTTTTTGCAGCACCGAAATTATTTCAGGGAAAATTGAAATAGTTCAAGGGGTTTTTCATCGAATGGTTGTTAATAGAATTAACAAATGATTCGAGGTGCTATATGCAAAAGTTTGTTAATAGAATTAACAAATGCTGAAATAAAGAAATAATTTTATTTATTTATTTATTAAAGAAAAACTCTTGGATTTTCTAAGTGGAGTTTTAAGGGAAAATGAGTGGGTGTGAGTGGAGTGTCCACTCACATGATGAGGGAAGAGGTGGGGGCACACCCATGGGCTGGCCGCACCCCCCTTTGGTTGCCTCCTCCCTCTCCTATAAATAGAGGGCATGAGCTCCCTCTCTCTCACACACTTGCCCACCTCATTTCCTCTCCACCCGCTGCTCAATTCCATGGTCTCCGGCTTGGCGAAGACCTGGCCGTGGGATTCTTCACCACCACCATGTCGTCGTGCTGCTGGAGTTCCGAAGGCTCCTCTACTTCCGCCTCCCCGCTGTATCGAGGGAACAGAGGTCGTCATCAACCTGTATGTGTGACTGATCATGGAGGCACCGTCGGATTGCGGTGCACATCTTCTCGCTCTCGGGATCGGTGTGAGTACGACTACGCCAACAACGAGATTTGATCTCGTAACGCTTTGTGTCTTCGAGGGTATGTGTTCTCCTTAACCCTCTCTTTTCCCATTGCACTTCGTCTCCTATATTAGATCTTGGCCTTTTGGGTGTCTCTCGCGTAGGAATTTTTTTGTTTTCTATGCAACGACCCCTTCAGTGGTATCAGAGTCGGATCTATGCGTAGATGTTTTGTGCGGGTAGAACACATAGGTGTATGTGGGCGTTGATGATCATGTTATTGCCTCTTTGAGTATTTTATGATCTTAGTGGCATAGTAGGATGAAGCTGCCCCAGACTAAGTTTACGTGTACTATGTACGCGAGAATTGTCTCACTTGTGGCTAAGGGGGTGTCCGTTTCTCCTACTATAGTTAAGATCTAATCTACGAAGGACTGTTAAAAATGTGTTTATCAATGTTGTGGTTGATGTTCGTAGGTTTGAACAGTTCTATCCTCGAAAGCCCTATGCCACGTAAAATATGCAAAAATAAATTGGAAGCGTCTAACTAGTTTTTGCTGGGCATGTGATGTGATATGGTCAATGTTACAAATTTGATTATGAGATTATCTATTTGTAAATTATTGATATACCGGAAGGTATCCATATGGTTGTCTTATTATTGATGGAAAATCAAGATTGGGGTACAATGGTACTTGGTACCATGCCGATGGAATGATGGAGATCATACCATGATGCACATGATGAAGATCAAGTGCAAGAAGGACCATATCTTATCACGTTGTCCTTACATGTGATGTTAATCCTTTTATGCATCTTATTTTGCTTAGATAGCGACGGTAGCATTATAATATGATCCCTCTCACTTAATATCAAGATAATAATGTGTTCTTCCCTAAGTATGCACCGTTAAGAAAGTTCCTCGTTTAGAGACACCACGTGATGATCGGGTGTGACAGACTCAACGTTCGCATACAACGGGTGTTTTCAAGCCTAGCATGTACAGACATGGCCTTGAAACACACGCAATACTACGGTTCTACTTGGCGAGCCTAGCATGTACAAACATGGCCTCGGAACACATAACCGAAAGGTAAAGCATGAGTCATATGGATAATATGATGAACATGTCGATGTTCGCCTTTGAAGCTACATCATCTCACGTGATGATCGGTTTTGGTGTAGTGAATTTGGTTCGTGTAATCACTAAAGACGACTAAGAGGGATGTTGTTTTTGAGTGGGAGTTCATGGCATAATTTTGAATTAACTTGAACTTATTTATCATGAACAACCAATCAAAGTGAATTTGCACAAATTGTAGTATTCATTGGCATCCACATAACTACCTTACACTTAGATTTTTAATTGAGATATAACTGTTATGATATGGTAAAAATCATTTAAGATTGGTACCGTCTTAGTGAAATTTAAAATTGAATCCTATTGTAGATTTTCGGTATTTCCTACCTAGCTCCATATGATTAATGATTGATTGATCTAGAGAGCAACTAATTCCTACTTAGAATCCAGAGTCATGGTTGCTTCCATATTACTTTATCTTCAAAAGAATGTTTTGTTGATCAAGGTGATTTAGGAACTGAAAAGAGTTGTTTTCAGAAACAATCAAGTGAAAGATATATTGATACCTAGAAACTTATTTGTGGCAACATGACCGAGTATAATTTACCGTGAAAATGTTTGCTTATATTATCTGAATATATACAATGATTGAAGACGCTAGGCGTTTGAATATTCCAAGAAGTTGGGCGCTAAAAATTATCCTCTAAATTCCTTCCTTCGAGCTATAGTAGCTTAATCATAAAATTGTTATGATGGGATGGATTAAAAGTATAGGTAAAAGCGTTTACCTTACTTGGAGATTTCTAAGAGTGGAATCTAGAAGAATACTATTAATATGGTGATATTATTAGAACAATCAAACTCGAAGTATGACTCAATGGGTGATAGTATATGACTAACACGCCAAAGAAAATGAGCTAGTACGACTAAGCATTGTTTCATGTTGAATGATTCTTCTATAAAGGAAAGGGAATATTGAAAATAGAATTACAAAAAGATATATGGCAGAAAAAGAAGATAACTGGAAAAGTCCAGCTCAGGAGTATATGCTTGATATACAAGTTATAGATGTATTACTAGTTAACAAAGTATTTTTGGGTATTTTGATACCACATTGGTTGGTATGAGTTGTCATACAAAGAAACACAATGCAAGAAATACAAGGGCCTAAAAGAAACTAGTAATAGATGTGGAATCGATTATGACAAGAACATAAATAAAGTGTTATTGCGTTCATTGTCGTATCGAACCAAACATTCAAGATTTATTTAAGAACTTAATAAGTTGTTATTTTGTTCTGGTCTTTTGTGAGAACAAATGAGATTGTTCAAACTATGACCATATTCCATAATTGATGGATATGTTAATATAAATCATGTTGGTAAAGTAAACATCTATAAAACTAAATGCTAAATGTTGCAAGACGTAAAAGAGTTTCACTTAAATTGTGACACCACCATTTTAGTTCATATCAGAAAGGAAAACATGAAGGAACTCCATGTTGATGGACTTCCGGAGTCATTTCGTTTTGAATAAATTGACGCTTGTGGGACCTCTTCCAAAAGATGACTAGAATTCCGTTCAAAGGCCAAACTAGAATGGACGACTAATTTAATGGAGATTATACATATTGATGTATATAGTCCATTATGTGTAGTCATGTATGGTGGATTAATTTTTCCTTCATAAAATTATGTCGATGATTTGAGTAGATATGTGAGTATATCTATTTAAAGAGAACGGAGTTTGACATTTTGAATTGGTTCAAATGGTTGTTAATATGAAGTAAAAAATCATTGTAATAAGATAATCAAGTATTTATGATTGGATCATAAAGGATAAAGTTTGAGTTGCAAGTTTAGCAAAACATCTGAGAAGTTGCAGAACTGTTCTACAACTTATACTTCTCGAATACCCCATATTAGTTTGGAGTATTCAAGAAAAAAAATCAAACCTTGTTGGACATGGTAAGATTAATAAAAATGCCATTATAATTTTGTAGTTTATACATTAGGGACAACCGCTTTTACACTGAAAACAGCACCATCATGATTCGTTGAAATTGACAACACATAAGATATGGTTTGGGTAGTGACCCAAATTGTCATTTTCTTAAGTTTTGGTATGCATAGCATGTGTAAAATGTTTACAACCAAAATAGGATAAATATATGTTTATAAGGTTATCCCAAATAAAACATTGGGTATTTCTCCTATCACCAAACCATAAGACAAATGTTGTTTGTCAGAAAGGGTTGATTTCTCGAGAAATTAGTTCTTGCGAAACAAGTTAGTGGGAGCACAGTACAAACTCAACGAGATTAGAGAATCTTCATTATCATGTCAAGAATAGCGCAGCACTGGAAGTTGTTCCGGGGTTTGCTATTTTGACAAAGTAGAAGACACTACATGTGTTGTAGATACTTCGGATGAGTTTGCATACTGAACCACAAAAGTCCTAAAACTTTGTACTTAGACCAGCTTGTGGTTTAAGAGTGAAGTGTTGTTTTGACAACATAAGGGCCTGAACCTTATAAAGGAAGCAAATGATGGGCCCTGACTTCGTAAAATTGACTATGAGTCATTATATCCGCCATAGTATCCTTGTATGAATATCAAGTATGTGACTTGGTAGTCCTTTCGATAGGCATGATGCCTAACGATAGCAAAAGGGTCTATATAGGGACAAAGACATGGATTTTTACATCTTTTGAAAGTTGTACTTATCGAAAAGTTGTTTTCGACGAAGTTCAAAGAGTTGACTACTACAAGATTTTGATCTTCTGTAGTGATGCTTTAGTCTTTGCGGATAGTTCTAGCAAAAGTTACATATTATGATATGGCAGTTGAATAACAAAAACAAGTCTCCTCTCGAGCAAGTTTGATAGAGGATGTGTACTTGCACAGTCTGAGAGTTTTGTAAAATTCAAAAGGTTGCTAGAAAGGTATGCACACTTCAATGGTTTAAGTGAGCATAACGAAGTTGAAATCTTTACCTTAATGAAGATATCAAAATAGTTTGATTCCATCATGAACGATAAAGATGCTTGTAGAGTTACAAGAAATTAAGTGGGAGCCTATGACATATTTCCAATACTTTATGTAGATGACATATGGTTGATTGGAAAAAATGTATTTTAAATTAACACGGTTAAGATTTTCATATTGATAAAAGGCTTAGAAGATATTGGGTATCGATATCTATAAAAGATGGATTGAAGCGGCTGATATGATTGAAGCCAAATTACATAGATGAAATATTGAAGTAAGTCAATATCAAAATGACAAGAAGGAGTTCTTGTCACATGGAAAATAATTGAGCAAGATTCAAGTGTTTTGACACATGATGAGCATCATTGAAATTGAGATTTCTAAGTCATGTTTCCATGCTATGTACACAACCAGATGAGTCCTATGCTATAAAATGTTATAGCAGGATAATTCATATGATGATTAGACAACAGTGGGAGAGATCCTTGTTTCATTTTAGAAATGCTAAGGATATGTTTTCCTATGTAGTAATGACAAAATATTAGTTGTAATATGTTACACTAATAGTCTTGTCATTTATTCAAGCAATTTTATCTCAATTAAAATATGTGATAAAGGGTAGCACAATAAGCTAGAAGAAAGTTCCATGGTGGATTTGAAAGAGTTTCAAAATTAAAATATTGTGACAGATACTATAACAAAGGCTAAAGTATATCGTTGTGTTGACAACTGATAATAAGAGTATTTTGTGTCAAGGAGTTCTTTATTGAACTTGGTGAATTTCCAAGAATGCTGACACTATGAAGCTACATTTTCACAATGTTAGTAACATTGGTTTAAGCTGAGGAATTAAGGTCTCACCGGAACTTGGTGAATTTCCAAGAATGCTAACACTATGAAGCTACATTTTCACAATGTTAGTGACATTGGTTTAAGATGAGGAATTAAGGTTTCACCGATTGACCAAATATATGCAAAGTCATCTCATTAGAGAATGAGTGATGCTTGTAGATGCAAAGAACATGCAAATACAATAGGACCTAAACAGTTCAGATCTTTTTGATGATGTTTACCACATGCGAAGCATGGTAATAACACTGGAACGCCATATGTGTTAAGTGCTTATAGACTAGATTATTGACTCTAGTGCAAGTGGGAGACTGAAGGGAATATGCCCGAGAGGCAATAATAAAATGGTTATTATCTTATTCTTTGTTTATGATGAATATTTATTTCTCATGCTAGAATTGTATTAACCGGAAACGTTGATACATGTGTGTTTAATAAACAAACAATGGTTCCTAGTAAAGCCTCTCTTTTAACTAGCCCGTTGATTAATAGATGATCAAGGTTTCCTGATCATGAACATTGGATATTGTTAATAACGGTATCATGTCATTAGAAGAATGATGTGATGAACATATACCCAAAGTGAATATAGCAATGCGATCAAATCATTAAGTTTATATTGTTATATCAAACATACGAAGTAACTTATTCCTTAGACCATGAGATCATGTCAATCACTGATACCGGAAGGGTGCTTTGATGTCATCAAACGTCACACCATAACAGGGTGACTATAAAGGTGTCGTTAGGTATTCGGAAAGTATTAGTTGAGGATCATGGATCAAGAGTGGGATTTGTCCATCCAAAATGATGGAGAGATATACTCTGGGCCCTCTCGGTGATATCACATCAACATCGCTTGCAAGCACGTGATATGATCACACGGATGTTATATCATGGGAACGAGAAAAGAGTACTTGTCGGTAACGAGATTGAACAAGGTATGGTTGATGACAATGATCGAATCTCGGAAAAGTAAAATATCGCGAGAAAAAGGGAATAGTTCACGATGTTGATGGTTCACACGATCACGAGAGTCATCGTTGAATATATAGGAGTCATCACGGATCTCCAAATCCCGTTGTTGATTATTGATCGGAGAGGAGTCTCGATCATGTCTATCTTATTCGCGAACCGTAGGGTGACACACTTAAGGTTCGATGATGTGTTTGAGAGGATACGGAATATCGAAGAATATTTTGGGCAGCACCGAAATTGTTTCGGGGAAAATTGAAACAGTTCAAGGGGTTTTTCATCGAATGGTTGTTAATAGAATTAACAAATGATTTGAGGTGCTATATGCAAAAGTTTGTTAATAGAATTAACAAATGCTAAAATAAAGAAATAAAAATGTTTTATTTATTTATTAAAGAAAAACTCTTGGATTTTCTGAGTGGAGTTTTAAGGGAAAATGAGTGGGTGTGAGTGGAGTGCCCACTCACATGATGAGGGAAGAGGGGGGCCACACCCATGGGCTGGCCGCACCCCCCTTGGGCTGCCTCCCCCCTCTCCTATAAATAGAGGGCATGAGCTCCCTCTCTCTCACACACTTGCCCACCTCATTTCCTCTCCACCCGCTTCTCAATTCCATGGTCTCCGGCTTGGCGAAGCCCTGACCGTGGGATTCTTCACCACCATCACGTCGTCGTGCTGATGGAGTTCCGAGGGATCTTCTACTTCAGCCTCCCCGCTGGATCGAGGGAACGGAGGTCGTCAGCAATCGTATGTGTGACTGATCACGGAGGCACCGCCGGATTGCGGTGCGCATCTTCTCGCTCTCGGGATCGGTGTGAGTACGACTACACCAACAACGACATTTTATCTCGTAACGCTTTGTGTCTTCGAGGGTATGTGTTATCCTTAACCCTCTCTTTGCACGTTGCACTTCGACTCCGAGATTAGATCTTGGCCTTTCGAGTATCTCTTGCGTAGGAAAATTTTTGTTTTCTATTCCACGACCCCTTCAGGGGCCGGCAAGAAGCTGGACGAGGAGGATGTTGTCTCCTACCTCCTAGCAGGCCTCGACTCCGACAACAACGCCATCGTTTCCGCCATATTCTTGCGAGAGGATCATATTACATTCGATGAATTGTACTCATAGCTGCTCACATTTGAGATGAGGCTCGGCCTCCTCAACGGGCGACTCTTATTCATCTGTCAACGTGGCCATGTGTGGCGGTCGTGGTGGTGGCTAGGGACGCGGCAACTACGGCGGTAGCCGTGGTGACGGTGGCGCACCCCCACATGGTCGTGGCAACGGTGCTGGCCATGGCAACTATGGAGGCCACAACGGAGGTGGATTCCACATGAACGGCAACTTCAACAACAACTATGGCGGCCAGAACCGCAATGGCGGCGGCAACGGCCCGAAGCGCACTTTCAACCGTGTGACAAGACTGGCCACATGGTGATAAAGTGCCGGCAAAGGTTGAATCCTGACTTCCCTGTTTAGGAGAAGAGCGTTGGATCGACCTCCACCTACTATGGGGTTGACACCAACTGGCATCTCGACTTTGGCGCCACCGACCACATCACAAGCGACCTCAACAAATTAACAATCCACGACAAGTAAAATGACAACAAGCAGGTTCACACTACTAGTGGTTCAGGAATGGACATCACCCATATTGGTCATTCAGCTATTCGTATCCATGATCGCGGTCTTCATCTAAATAATATTCTTCATGTCCCTAAAGCAAACAAGAGTGTTTGTTATCCTCATATCGTCTTGCATACGATAATAATGCTTTGTAGAAATTCATCCGGTTTTTTTTATCAAGGATTGGGCAACGAATACCACTATTCTTCAAGGCAGATGTAGAAGAGGTCAAAGCATGTCCTCGGTGCCACCAAACCATTCTCGAAGAGGTGTCATTCTTGCTTAGGTCATCTGTCATCGACCATAGTCACTAAAGTGCTTAGCCAAAATAATCTTCCTTGTTCTAGTGTGTCAAGTGACGACTCTGTGTGATGCCTTTCAGAAAGGCAAGATTCATCAACTTCCGTATCCAAAGTCTTTTAGTGAATCTAGTGCTCCTTTAGAGCTTATTTTTTCGGATGTTTGTGGTCCTGCTATTTTAGTCTGTTGGACAAAAACAATTATATTAGTTTCATTGAAGATTTCAGCAAGTTTATTTGGATATATTTGCTTAAGAACAAATCTGATTTTTTCAAAGGTTTCATGATTTTCAGAACCTAGTTGAGCATCAATATAATCGGAAAATTCTTGCCAGGCAAACCGATTGGGGTGGTGAATATGAGCATCTTAATTCCCTTTTTACCAAAGTGGGTATTGATCATCATGTTTCATGTCCTTATGCACACCAACAAAATGGCTCGGCTGAAAAAAAAAACTCTGACATATTGTCAAAGTAGCGTTCTCAATTCTTGCTCATTCATCCATGCCACTAAAATTTTGGGATGAAACTTTTATTTATGCCACCTACCTCATCAATCAAACAACTATATGTGTCCTTAATTTTGTGACACCATTAGAACGTCTCTATATTGAAAAACCAAACTACGAGTCTCTTCGTATTTTTGTGCATGTTGGCCGAATCTCCGACCTTATAATTGTCGCAAATTAGCCTTCCGTTCTAAGCAATGTGCTTTTCTTGGTTGTAGCAATCTTCACAAGGGTTTTAAATGTCTTGACATTCCTAATGGCCGAATTTACATCTCTCGTGATGTTACTTTCGACGAAAATGTGTTTTCTTTTTCCACCCTAAATCCAAATGCGGGAGCTCGCCTAAGATCTGAAATTCTTCTTTTATCTGATCAAGGGGGAGAAAATGTCGTTGATCATGTTTTGGCTGATGCTCCTAATTATTCTGAACCTAACAGTGCAACAAGTGTGCAAAAAAACTATTTGTGTGCAGCCACAGACATGCACAAGACACATAGGTGATTCGCCCAATCGCTCCGACCCTGAGAGATCGTGGAACATAGGCCCAGGCCGATCAGCGCTGGCATCTGCGCGCCAGGACACGCGGCAGACCGCGATATGAGCAACCGCGGGGGAAAGCCCGTCCCTGCACACCCCTCCAGATGGCACGCACTCGACACGCGCCTCCTCGACTCTGAAGGCGACTCACAGCTCCAGCAGACTGCTGGGTTAGGTACGAACCCTGGCTCCGGGACAGACTCTGGGGCATTTTTCCACGTTCTGAGCATTGTCGAGCCAGAGGAGCTGTCCCCACTACTGTCAGCTGACAAGGAGGACCCTGGTGCAGATTCTTCTAGATCCTCTCTGTGGCTCCTTGCTTTGAAGACCCGGTTGCGCCAGTCAGAGCACACACGTCATCACAAAGTGTTATACTTCAACCCTTTATACATAAAGATGATACTATTCGGTATGCTTGTCTAACCTCGACAAATGAACCTGAGAATTTGCATGAAGCAATAGGAAATATTAATTGGAAAAATGCAATGGATATTGAATATAGTGCACTAATGGAAAATAAAACATGACATTTAGTGTCACCAACTCAAGGGAGGAATATCATAGATCGTAAATGGGTGTAAAAAATTAAAAGAAAACCTGACGGTACCATAGATAGGTATAAGGCTAGATTAGTGTCTTTAAGCAACAACATGACATCGATTATGAGGACACATTTAGTCCAGTTGTTAAAACAGCTATTATCAGATTGGTATTGTCTATTGTTGTCTCCAGGGGATGGAGACTTCGCCAATTGGATATGCAGAATATGTTTCTTCATGGCGTTCTCGAGGAAGAAGTGTACATGCAGCAGCCTCTAGGGTATGAGAACAAGAATAGGATGCATCATGTTTGTAAGTTGGATAAGCCTTATATGGCTTAAAATAGGCTCCTCCAGTATGGTACTACAGATTAAGTACAAAGCTACAACTTGGTTTCATGCCATCAAGAGGAGGTAGGTCACTCTTCTTTTACAAGAAAGTGGGAGTCACTATTTTTATGCCCACATATGTTGATGATATAATTGTTGCTAGTTCTTCTTAGTAGAAAACTACTACACTACTTAGTGACTTGAGAAATGACTTTTCCTTAAAGGATTTGGGTGACCTGATACATGTAGGCATTGGAGTTAAAAAACTTGGTGATGGTATTTTACTAACTCAATAAAAAAAGTATGCTACATATATCCTGATACATGTAGGAATGAAGGGGTGTAAACCGCCAAGTACTCCTATTTATACTACAGAAAAGTTTGCCTTGCATGAGAGAGAACTGTTGGGTCCAGAAGATTCAACTCGGTATAGGAGAATTGTTGGAGCCTTACAATATCTCACATTGACTCGGCCTGATATTTCTTTCTCAGTTAACAAAGTTTGTCAGTTCTTGCATGCTCCTACCACTTTGCATTGGACAGTTGTGAAAAGAATTTTGAGATATCTTAGAGGAACTACGACTACTGGTCTTAAAATCATCAAGTCGTCATCTTCACTTGTAAGTGCATTTTCTGATGTTGATTGGGAAGGTTGTCCTGATGATAAGCGCTTCATGGTGGTTTTGCTGCATTCTTTGACTCTAATCTCATATCTTGGACTGCCAGGAACCACGCCATGGTGTCACGATCAAGCACAAAAATAGAGTATAAGTCCTTGGCAAATGCAACAACTGAGGTAATATGGGTGGAGTCACTACTTGATGAACTTGGTGTTACTCATCCTCAAACTGCATGCTTATGGTGTGATAACTTGGGGTGCAACTTACCTTCCTGCAAATCCTGTGTTCCATGTGAGAAAAAAACATACTGAGATTGATTTTCATTTTGTGAGAGAAATTTTTGCACTTTTTTTTGGATATATGGTTCATCCCAATGGATGATCAAGTGGCAGATGGGTTTATTAAACCATTGCAACTTAGACAGCTACAAGCCTTCAAGAGCAATCTCAACCTGGAGACGATGAAATTGAGAGAGGATGTTAAGAGATAGACTTGTAGTGTACATATTCTAGAAGGTTTTCTGTTGTATTCTGTTGTAAGTAGGTTCTGTAGGATTATAAACCAAACGTATATTATTTAGGGGCTAATGCTTGGCCTTCACATATGTAACCTGCTTGGCCTTCACATATGTAACCTGCTTGGCCTTCACATATGTAACCCTCGATGTAAATCTCGCTGTGACCCTCTATATAACACGGAACCGAGCCGAGTCCAAGACATTGTTAACCTAAACACATCTACGTACATTCACAATTGCAAAATGGTATACCATGCATACTCGCCTCCATGCATTTATTGTGGAAATTTCAAACTAACCATTATAAAATTAAAATCAATCTGATGCAGGGAAGATAAGAACTTGAATCGAGTTTTATTCTTCTATCTTCAAGGAAATTGCTCGAATAAAGTTGAAATGCATGCGACGTGCCATCTGAAAAACACATGTGTGTTATAGTGGCTAAAAAAATCAACACGTGTACTCTTGAATAAACTAAAAAAAATATGAGTTGTGCCCCTGCATGAGATCAAAATATTCACTGCCGAATTTAGAGACATTGCCGAGCTGGCTAGTTTACCTAGTGCTTTTTATCGGGCACGCAGCAAACAAGCCTTTTTGCCGAGTGCCTCGACAGAACACTTCGAAAACATACACACAAATATAAATGGTTTGCCAAGTGTTTTTAGGCAATTTACTCGGCAAACAAAAAGCACTCTGGCAACGATCGCACATGTGTTTATCCTAACCATAGTTGACGACGGACGAACAGCGGAATCGAATTGGACGAACAGCGGGATCAAATTTTCCCAATGTTTTCCTAAAAAAATCGGGGTAAAATAAAATAGTATGCACATATACATTTGGATTTTGAAGAGCAAATCTTTTGATTTTTTCTATAAAATAATTACTTACACTTTTCTATAGCTCTCAAATAAGGAAAATAGAATAATACATAAAAAATGCTAGAAATTAATTTTCTTCATGGAGCCATATTTTGAGTATATGAACTTAGGACAAACATTTACCATATCGTATAATTTGTTTTCATGTTCCAAAATGATTGAAATCGTCAATAGCAATGTCAAGTCTACAAATTGGAGTTAAATAGTCTTGTTAGGCTTATCCGTCATCTAGATAGCTCATTTCTTTCTCACAAGGCTCCCGATTAACTTGTTCCACTATGCTTTTTCTGTTGCTTCTTTCAAATCAAACATCCATTTCAACGTGGGTACCAACATTCCACAACAATAGTTTTTGTGGAATCTTCTTCCTGTGAGGTTCTTTCAATTTTGACTGGCCACAAACGCAAAATTATCATGATTGGTATAGTGCTTTGTGAATATAGCACAATTATTCAAAAACAAATGTATCGATTCGTATACCAGACCCAATTCCTTTTGAACCTTTGGTTTTTCATCATATGATTTTGGGAGTCCATGTTGCATCATGCAATAGTCTCAGCATGTGAGCAATTGCAGAATTTTTGAGACAATGCCTTCATATGAAACAACTTTATAAAAAATGAGAGCTTTAAAAAATTGGTACCCCAAGGATGAAGCACACGCTTTACCTCTTTCTCATGTTTGCGAAAAATGACATCTCATCTCACTGGCTAGGGTTTGTATCACTGTTTACATCATCATTTTTACCTGCCTTTTGAGCTTCTTCTTGTGTTATGTCTATGTCTCCTAAAACACCTTCAAAACAACCAATACCAGTATTGCACATCAACATGATGTTCAATATCATATGCATAAGTAGTCTCCGTGATGTATCCACCAAATACATGTACTTTCCATGTCATTCATCAATATGTGCTTCTCCATAAGTGTATGCAGGCCCGGGCCTTGAGCAGGTGCGTCGGGTGCGGCCGCACAGGGCCCTCACCTGGCAGGGGCCCCAGCCTAGGTACGTATATACAAGGCCCAGGCGTAAATCTCCAGCAGCTTGACCCAGCCACCCAGCTAATCACGATTCACTTTCCCTCAAAAAAAAGCTAACCACGATTCAAGGCAAGGAAAAGGCCCTCAATTTCGCTAGAAGAGAGGAATCAGTGAACGAGCAATCGACCACGCCTGCTCGTTCTCCTCCAGGACTCGTTCTCCTCTGCTTCTCCTCCGCCTCAACCTCAATCAAGCCGATAATGGTGCCCTGCTCTCTCGCCTCTCTCGTAGCAGATTTTAGCCGTTTGGGCAGAATAATTGGAGGAGGAGATCCCTTTCCTGATTTCCAACAATCTGCAACGGTCAGTACTTCCTATCCCCCTTCTATAAATTGCTTAGATCTTCTGGTTATTTTTCATTCCATCTCCCAGGCCTTATTCGATTTGGTCCTGCCTGTCCACCGTAGAAGAAAGAGAGAAGGGGATTGGCTGGCGGCGGCAACAAGAGTTGACTGGACGCTACTGCTGCCGCAAGATTATTGGTGGATTCGTTTGTGGCAATCTGCAGGCTGCAGCAAGCAAGGGCAACCAGATCCAAGTGCTTTTTTTCCAACCTCCAATCTCATGTCATAATTTTTGTAGTCTTTTTTCTTGTGTTATGAGATGTCATCTAGAAAGTGTATGTCTGGTCATGAGAAGAGGCAAAAGAGAAAGAGAGACAATGAATTTATAGAATCCCAGAAGGGAGCCATGAACAAATTTGTTAGGCCAAATAGAAGTTCCGCTAGTAATAATCAGGAACTAGCTATAGTAATTTTTGAACAACGAATGAAAATTTAGATGAGAACGATAACAATGATAATTGTCAAGAAAATTTAGGTGAGGGTGCTTCTGCAAGTGGGCATGAAAATTTAGATGTTAATGATAATGACCAAGAACAACAGGCTTTTGCTGCAGATGTTTACGATCCAGCAAACTGGGATCATTTAGATGATAAAGCAAGAGATATTTTAGTGGAAAAGGGTCCTATAAGAGAAGAAAATCTTGTTTTTCCTTTGGATGATGAAACTATGCATTTTTCATATTGTCATTATTTCAAAACATTAAGGAATGGGGAAGTACATAATCGAGGATGGTTGGTATATTCTAAGTATGTTGACAGGATGTTTTGCTTTTATTTTAAGCTTTTCAAGTCTAATAATTATAAGAGTGCATTAGCAACCAATGGATTTAAAGATTGGAGACACCTTAGTGTGAGGATAAAAGAACACGAAAATAGTGTTGAGCATATTAGTAATATGGGAACTTGGAACGAGTTGAGAATAAGACTAGGGAAGGGTCAAACTATTGAGAAAGATTTGCAACAAGAAATCACAAAGGAGAAGGAACAATTGAAACAAGTTTTGCGAAGAATAATTGTTGTTGTAAAATATCTAGGAGGACGCAATTTAGCATTTCGAGGTTCTAGTGAGAAGCTTTATGATGCCAACAATGGTAATTTCTTAGCAACTGTTGAGATGATTGCAGAATTTGACTTGGTAATGCAAGATCATCTTAGGCATATTGAAAATAATGAAATTCACTATCACTATCTTAGTCATAAAATTCAAAACGAGTTGATCTCTCTTTTAGCATCTAGTGTAACAAGTTCTATCATAAAGATTTTAAAGAGGCCAAGTATTTCTCCGTTATCCTTGATTGCACTCCGGATGTGAGTCACGAGGAGCAAATGACTCTACTTGTTCGATGTGTCAATCTGTCAAGTAAAAACATGAAAATTGAAGAGTTCTTTCTAGCGTTTTTTAAGGTTGATGACACATCCGGTTTGGGTCTTTTTAATGAATTGCTTGATGCATTGAAGTCTTTTGGTCTTAATATTGATGACGTGAGAGGACAAGGTTATGATAATGGTTCAAACATGAAAGGGAAATATCAAGGTGTACAAAGTCGAGTACTTACTATAAATCCAAGAGCTTTATTAATGCCATGTGCTTGTCATAGTCTTAATCTCACACTTTGTGACATGGCTAATTCGTGTGGTAAAGCTATTACATTTTTTGGTATTTTCCAACGAATATATGTATTGTTCTCAAGTTAAACTAAAAGATGGAGATTTCTCCTTGACCATGTTCCAAGTTTTACTCTTAAATCTTTGTCTAATACCCGTTGGGAGAGTAGGATTAAAAGTATAAAGGCTATTAGATACCAAGCTCATGAACTAAGGGCAGATTTGTTTGAATTATCTAAATCTAGTGATGATGCCAAGGCAAGAAGCGATGCAAAAAAATTATATGATGTGATTGGTACTTTTGAGTTCTTAGTATGGTAATTTGGCATGATATTTTGTTTTCCGTAAACATGGTGAGCAAAACATTACAATCCCCTTCAATGTGTGTTGACTCAACTTTGCAACAGATTGAGGGCATAATGAAATATTTTGATAAGTATAGAGGTGAAGGGTTTTCAGCTAGTTTGGTTATTGCCAAAAACCTTGCAACTGATATGAACATACGAGCATCATTTCCTATAAAACGACGTATTACTAGGAAGAAACATTTTGATGAAAGTGACAATGATGATAATAATAATGAAGAAATTCTAGCGGCGGAAAGAGCTTTTGAAGTTAACTTTTTTTTGTTATGGTCTATATGGCAAATACTTCACTGAAAAATATATTTGAGGAACTAAGAGCTTTTAAAGAAATATTTGGATTTCTGCTTAGCTCATCAAATTTGAAATCACTGGATGACACTAAGCTACAAAAATGTTGCACAAAGTTTGTTAAAACCTTCACTCACAATCGATTATGTGATGTTGAGTTGGATGATTTCTTTTCTGAATTGAGAATGTTGCAAATGACCTTACCAGATGAGCCAATGTGTGCTATTAAGATGTTTGAATTTGTTAGAAATATAAATTGTTTTCCAATCATCTCAATTGCTTATAGAATTTTATTTACTGTACCTGTGACAGTAGCTTCAGCCGAAAGAAGTTTTTCAAAGTTGAAATTACTAAAAAATTACTTGAGGTCAGCAATGTCACAAGAGCGATTGAACAGTTTAGCTACTATATGCATCGAGAAGAATATGTTGGACAGGGTTAATATTGATACAATTATCAATGACTTTTCCTAAAAAAATTCTAGAAAAAATGCTTTACATAACTAGTGCACTTGTCTGTTTTGTAAGATTCATCGGGAGTGCGAGTTGGAAAGTGAGACATAGAGGCCTGGAGCGTAGGAAGAGCCGGATGGAGTGCAATCTGGAGTAGAGTGCGAGCTGATTATGCTATGATTGATCATGTAGTGCCTTTTTCAAGTGAACATTGTTAGTTTATCACCAATAAAATAATGGGGTAGTTTTTGTGGTTTGATGTGTCATTCATCAATATGTGCTTCTCCATAAGTGTATGGTGTAATATGTTTGCCCAAGGAATGTACTAGATGGGTAGAGTAGTCCATCATCCTAACCGAATCTCCGTCGAATGAAGTTCATAAAATGTTTGACACCAATGATGTATTCATAAGAAAATATTTCACACCATTGATATATTCACAATAAAAAAATGCACCAATCACTAATTTTATATTTAGAAGAAAACAATTTGTTTTCGAGTCTAACATTCAACCTCTAGCTACACCCAATTTTTACAAAATTAAACTCGCAGACACACGTGAACTAACAAGTTATGCCCACTTCTAATAGCGTGATCCATATTAATGGGAGTACAACTGGGCATGCAAGCTTCACAATCGAAGACCAACCTCCTGTTAGGTTGACATGTGGGCCCTGTATGTTGGTCCACCTCTAAGGTCGATGATGCGGCATAAGATCGACAAGTAGATGTACACGTAGGATGGAACAATCATATGAATTGCCTCCAAGAGGTTCTAGATCCTCCACCTCGCCGCCAACATGGCCAAATGGAAAGGGGAGAGGAGAGCCTTTCCAAATGAATCTAGACCCAAACTTTATTTTACTGTCCAAGTTAAATCAGTAAAAAATTGAGTAATTACACTAGGCATGTCGTATCCGCAAAGGAGATGAGATGGAAGAGCACCCTCTCTCTCCGCTTTCGGGTCTGAAGGAGGAAAGAGAAGACAAAAAAGTGAGCCTCCAAACATAGTAACCTCGTGTCGAAATATAAGAAGCACGCCAGCCCCTCATATGCTTAATGTAGCAAAAGAAAAATTGGAGCTAAGATTTGTTTCGTTAGACTTGATTCTAGTACTTTGTAAGGGTCGTGCTAACTAAGTATTCCTTGGAATCGGTCTTAGTAGTACCACATGAACCTTGTGGCTAAAAGAAAAAAAAATGCAGTTTGTGGGTGCTCTCTCATGTCATTCCTTTTTTTTATCCATATAAATTAGTAAATATACTAGTAATACTAGTAATTGATTTCTTAATATCTCATGGGCCCTACAAGTGGAGTAGATGCTTGCAGCACGTTACTTTTAGAACCGAGCCTAGATATTTTCAAGCACCAACTCACATTGATTATGCTGAGCACAAACAAAACTCACCGTAGTCTCCCCGAGTGACCGCCGCGTAGGCTCTAGGCTCTAGCTGCTGCCGGAGAAGAAAGAGAGCGAGGCGAGGATGTGACCGAGAGGTACCAACGCGCTGTCGTCAAGCCGTGAACTCACCACCACCACGCACTCGCCTCCCCGGAGGTCCCACCGGCCAGAAGGTACGGCCAAAGGAGCAAACACCTCTGAGACCCTGACCCACAGGCACCGTCGGATCAGCCATCGGACGGCCGCGATCCCCCTCCGCGGAAGCCCGCACAGCCACCAGCCCAACCACTGGATAGCATTTTCCCTCTCCTCCTTCCCGCCTCGCTTCTCCCTCCCCTCTCCACCTCGCCATTGCCGTCGCCCGTCGAGACAGCCCAAAAATAAAGGGGTGCGCTTGATGCCCCCGCGGTGCGCCCGGCCATGGCCTCCGTGTCCTACTCCCCGTGCTCGCCGCAGGTCGTCCTCCTCCTCCCGCTGCCTTTCCAGCTCCTGCCCCGCTGCCGCTTGCCGAGGCTGCCTCTCCCGCCGCTAGGGCTCTCCGCCGTCGCACGGAGAGGAGGAGGGGTCCTTCTTCCGCTCCCCCTTCCTGCACCGCGGGCAGCAGAGGGGAATGATGGGCGCACCGTTGCCAAGGAGGAGGAGGTGGAGGAGGATTCGGAAGACGACGGGGCTCGAGACGCAGAGGGCGCGGGGTCGTCCAGGGGGTCGGGGCGCTTCGCCGCGGACTACATCTCGCTCGGCATCAGGGAGCCCGTCTACGAGGTAGGTCCCGAGCCAACTCCGGCCAGGTCAGCTTTGTGTCGTTGCAACCACATAAACATCGGAAACAACTTTTACACGAAATTTACAACCAACGTTGCAAGATGCATGATTTGTCAGTTGTGACATCAAATTTGCGTTTTGATGCACAACCCTTGCGAGAGATTCCAGCGCCATTGCGAACAGATGTGCTCTATATGGACACCCATCCTCATAAATAGGCAGCTCGAGTAGCATGCAGCCAACTAAACATGTAGTCTTTGCTGCCATGACGAAGTATGTAGCCTTGTATTTCTCTTGTAAGGTGTTGGGGAAAACTGAATCTCAAGACACGAAAAGGGGTAAGGAGGAAGCAAGAAGCGGCCGCGATTTATAGCAAGCTGAAGCTTTAGCTCCAAAGATCCAAATCTGTCACCAACACGCGCTCTACACACAGACAAAGAAACCCAAGAAGCGCCCAAAGTTTTTTAGGTGGCAAGAAGTATCTGATAAGTGTTGTTGTCAACAAGTGTGCTCACAGAGTAATTTAGCCATGAACCGTGCTAATTTAGCAAAGATCTAATCGAGATGCGGAGGGCGCGGGGTCGGGGCGCTTCGCCGAGGACTATGTATCGCTCGGCATGGTACGAAATAGTTTGTACGCTGCCATGATAAAGTACGTAGTCTTGTTTTTATCTTGTAAGGTGTTGAGGAAAACTGAATTTAGAGACCTTTGCATGACTTCATGCTTCCATCGTCCAGTGCCTCTTGCCTTATAGCCTTGTTGCTTCCTGCTGCCTCTGCACGCCGTGATCAAAACCGAGGGTCTGTTATGCATTTACGCCTAACCTCACTTAGTTCCCAGTGGTACAAAGTACATAGTAAGCTGGGGAAAACGGTCACAAGAGGGGGTGGGGGCATTAGGAATGCTTAAATCTATACTCAGTCAGAAGACCATGTTCTTCGGTTTTAACGTCCTATTATCAACTTTTTTTTTATGAAATTATGTCAAATGGAGAGAAACAAAAGGAAATTGAGGGGATAACCATTATTTCTTCACATAGAGTTTGTGACTGCAACGGCATTGGAGTAATCCATTCAAAAAGCATATGCCTCTAGAAGGAAACACTACAAATATTATGAAGAAGCAATGCATACATTTATATTCCTATAATTCAAATCAAGAGTTGACATGCTAGTTTTAGGACATTTTTCCGCAAGGGTGTGTGGGCATTTTTAGGAATATGCCCCTTACAATTTTGGAGCCTACCACCTTGCAAGATATGAATTAACCTTCACCTCAATATGGAACTATACTCAGGTCATAGAAGTGAAATCTAATGGAAGGGTGTCAACCAAAAAGATAAGCCGGCGGCAGCTACTGAAATCAAGTGGTATGCAGAATCAATTTATTTCCCATGCACAGTCCTTATCATTTTAGATATTTCCAGTGAAACAAAAATCCCCAAAACAATTCTAAGCATTGTAGCACTGATCTATGTTGACCTGTAAAATTTCATGGTTATATGCTTTGTCTTTTGGTGGAAAAAAATAGGAAAAATCTATGAATTTTATATTCAAGTAAATTTTCTATCACTTGCTCTTTTGTGCATGCCAGGTATCATTGATCTGTTCTCCAGTTTTATGTGTGTAACATTGTGATGGTATATTAGAATCATGATTTTTTTTTTAGATTTTCTGTTACCAATATAACGCCACAATATTATGTCCAAAGTTAATCGGTGTACCTACACCTGAGTTCAGCCACGACTTTCTCAATGCAGAATATTCTCGATACAGATATTTACTTTCTTCTTTGTGGTTTTGAAGCCCTTGCATACTTGTGAATTTTAACTGTTGTGCTGCTAGGCCTCCGTCTACGAGATACCAGAAGTGTTGACCCATCACTATGGCTAATGAATTCAATGCCTTCGCTGCTGGTAACGGGAAACTTTTCACTGCTTAATTATATAGGTTTTTCCTCTGTTTGTCAAAGTCTTGTCCTCTACATCTTTTCATATGTTAAAACAATGGATTTTGTGCCACAATCCTACTCCTGCGACAGTATAATTGTTTCCTGTTTGTTAAAAGTGAAAAAGCATGTGGTGTTTTATAGTAAACCATGGAGCCCCAAATACTTGCACTTGAAAAGATTCGAAAATAAGACATAAAGTTAATTCACTACAGTATTTCTGTCATAAGCTCGTAATTTCAGCTCAAGTATTTCTTACATGTGTGTTTTAGGAACCTTCGTTACGATTGAGTTAAATCATCTTCAGAAACGTTACTATGGGTTGATGTCCAGCACATTTTGTACTTTCCCTGCAAATTTATTTTAGCTATTCTCTTCGCTGTTAACTTGCATGACCATTCATGCACTTTTCTCTTAACCATCTTGCTTCTGTAGAAGATGGTCATGATGGTTTGCATGTAGCATGAGCTCCTATTGCACCATTTGTTGTAGGTACGTGAACAAGCAATATTACTCAATCTTGGTTCGCTGAGAGCAATTGCTATGCATGAGCGTGTCCTTATATTCAATTATAACAGGTCAGTTTAGATGTTTGATTGGAACCTACTGGTACTGGTGACCTTATTGCAAAACGAACGTATTGATATTTTATCTAACTTGAGCAGCTCAGGAGGAAAGGCCTTTCTCGAGTTATTACTACCTCGATTAAATCCGAGGAACATCAATGGCGGGCCTGCAATGCCTTTTCAACTTGAGGTAATGGATATGCGGTTATTGCATCATTTGTTATCTCGCAAAAAAAGGAGTATTCATCTGTATTTGCAGTCTGTGGATGGTCTTAATATGATGACATGTTGCCCTCTCAATATGTTTTCTTCCTTATTTCTATCCATGGAAACTTGGAAAGTCTTATTTCTATCGAGGCTTAGTGCTTTTTTTGTGGACCAAGGTTTACTGATATTATAACTCACCTAGGATTCGAGAGCCTCAGAATTGCTCAGATAGCTTCTTATTTCTGTTCATATCTACATTGTAATTTCGACAATGAACCATGTTAAACAGTCACAATTCGTTTTAATTTTTTTAATAACATATATGCATTTTTACACCACTCGATTGCTCATCCTTAATTTTCGGGAGTTCTCTAGTCACCAAGTAGCCCACCCCACCTTGCTTGGGACAAAATGTTTTGATGTTGTAATTGTTGTCGTCTCTAGCCATCAATTCGAATCTTGAAGAACAGCAGTGCAGACATCCCCATGATTGTACTATACATGTTTAACCTTCATACATTCCATTTTATTAATGAATTGGTTGTAAAACATGTTGTTTGTGGCCCTTCCTTTTGTATTTGGTATTCACAGAGTTTGAAAGTACCAGTCTGTCCGATACTGGGGAAAAATGATCTAATCTTTCTTTGTGTTCGCGTTATATTTAGGTTGTTGAAGCTGCACTGCTTTCGAGAATACAAAGGTTGGAGCGAAGATTAATGCATGTTGAACCTCGAGTGAGTACCTCAAAATTCGTCCCTCCATAAGGCGTTTCTGGTTTCACATCGCAGTTCTGCTTATACAGAACTATCTATGATGAAGTAGTTGCTCGTATTTCTTCGCGTGTATTCATTTCAAGGGTAATCTCTGATTCGTTTTCAGTAGATGACTTCAGGCCCCTGTGGAGTGTATTTCCCCTTCCTATTTTCTCAGATCAGTTCACACAAATTCATGCCAAGTACATACATCAGCATGCAAACAACAGTCAACAATGCTGCCACCCTTTTCTTCGAAAAGGGGAAGCCTCAGCCTCTGCATCAAATCAATTCATATGACCCTTCTTTATTAGATTATTGCAGAATGCTCAACACCTTGCTCCTTCTGCTGGCCTCTTAGAAGTGCACACCTTTGCTGCAAATTGTCCTCTCTATAACACCTCTGCCAACTGAGCTAATGAGATAATTGCTACTTGGCTCTGGGCTGTCATCTCAGGTAGCTACGTTGCTTGAAGTTCTACCAAATCGCTTGACAGGTGATGTTTTGGAGCAGCTTCGTCTAAGCAAACAATCACTGGTATTAAATCTGCCTCCACAATCATTTCCTGGATTCATTTGTCATATTGATTTGGTTTTGATTCTATATTCATCTCTCAAGGTCGAGCTGGCTTCACGAGCAGGTGATCTCAAGCAAATGCTCATCGATCTCCTAGAAGATCCTCATGAAATTCGTCGGATATGCATTATGGGGAGAAACTGTACACTAGATAAATTGAGCGATGATGTGGAATGTTCTGTTCCTTTAGAGAAGCATATTGCTGAAGGTACAGCTGAACTTTATCATTGCAACCTTGCACCTTCTGGTCCTTCAATATGTCCTTCTACCATCTAATTGGTGTAATACCTTTTTAGCATACACAGTTAGCTTTAGGTGGCAAATTACAACAGTACAAATGCTTCTGTGAATTTTCTTATGAAGAAATGAAACAAACGAAAATTAATAAACACTCAAGAAAATTAGAGCAAAGTAAAAAAAGAAAAAAGGGACAGACCCAGTGCTAGAAGCTCCCACACCAGGTGGGGTCTGGGGAAGGATTATACGAGGCAAGCCTTACCCGTGCACAGTGCAATGCACAAGTGGGGAGTACTTCACCACTGCACCAGAAAATGAGAGCAAAATAATTGAAAATGTTTTCTTCATGTTTATATGAAGTGGCTTGGAGTTCTATGGAAGAAATAAAAATGAAATATTTTTGTTATGTGACTGGTGTATGTTATTTCTTATTAGCTAGATGATTGGTTGTTAACTTGATTTTGTCCGTAACTTTTGGTCTCAACAGAAGAAGAGGAAGAAATTGAAATGCTATTGGAAAATTATCTTCAAAGGTGAGCCGTGCAATAAATTGTTGTGTTTCTTGTTTCTTCCTTGTGGTCTTGCGTTTCCACTAAGTTTTCCATTCTTATTGTCAGATGTGAATCATGCCATGGTCAAGCAGAGAGACTTCTTGATTCTGCAAGAGAAATGGAAGATTCAATTTCAGTGAATTTAAGGTCTGTCCATTGTCACCACACGAGCTTAAGAATTATTTGACAATGTGCACATTTCTTACCTTTTTGTTCGCCAATATAATTAGACAATAGGAAAGGCTTATGATAGTTAGTAGGAGTAATATTACTTAATGTAAATAAAGAGGTCCTGTATCGTACTTTCAAATCAATATAGACCGGCCATCTGTTACGATCCAAGGGCTGAAGTATTTAGGATTTTAGATGTAATTCTGCATGACTATGAGGTAATAGATTCCCTCGGTTGTACCTGATGGATTTTTTCTTATGAAAAAACCTGATGGCTTCATGGAACGGTAAAACATCGTACCATACAGAAAACTGAATCAACATCAACACAGGACTCTTATCTTTTGTTAGCCAACAAAGGACAAAGTGTAAGACACCAACAGATTCCAAGGTAAAGCCACCAGAAAACATACAGATTCTGAACACTGAAACAATAATCTAAATCTGTCTTCTGCGGCACAATCAGACCAGCATCTCCAAAATCAGATCATCCTTCGTTGTATTAGTCTATCAGTGATGACTTGGTGACTTGGTTCAAGGTTTACATTTAAATCAAATGCAGCAGCACCCCAAATAAATTTTGCCACATGTCAAGAAAAAGGAGTTTAGTGATATTCAATCTGAACCATAAAATGACATGTCTCTTACCACATGGCATTCACAACCTGGCAGCTATCTTTGTTTATTAAAGCCTGTTCATCATTATCAACCTTAGATTGATATAAAGACTGCACAAGTAACTTAATCTACGACCATGTTATGTCGGGCCAGACTTGCAAGCCTAGGGCCCAACCTGCAGTAGCTACGGTTATACATCTATCTTAGGCAGTTGTGATTTGATTTGATCTCTTAAAAGATATTATTAGTCGTTTACTTGAACCTCAAGTTGATATGTAAGCCGGCTATATAATGCCTGGCCGTGGATTGAATAAGGCAAGCAAGATTTATTTCCCTATTTACCTTCTTTTACTTTCCTAGCATTAGATTAAACCTAGACTATACCAGACCAGCTCCGTGTATACTTGCCACAAGACAGTGACACTCCTTGGTTCTTGCTACCTTTCAAGGTTGAACCGTTTTTACTGGTCGCTGGCAGTAACCAGTCAGGTAGCATTTCTTATATAGAGCCAGGATGCCTGTATTGTGGAAATCATTTAGCTTGTCAGTAAAAATATTTGGAGAAAAGCAGCCTGGGGTGGTGCCGTTCGTTTGTACAAGGATATCTATTTGTATCCCATACTGAGTGAAAAGGTGGTATTTTTATTGTTTCCAGCCAGTAACAACAACATGCTGTGTGCATAAGCGAAGAAATAGAATTGCAGTATCAACAAAACTGGATTACCTTAAATCTAAGGATTTGCTTTAAGGTAGATAAGAATTGGCGAAAGTGTTGTAAGGTGGTAGTTTCAGCGTCTCTATCAACAGGCATGTGGCACTTGAAGGACACATTTGGGAATCGCAGGATCTTTTTGGTTTGTGACAATAAATTTCTGAAGCTAAATTGCTGTAAATCTCTAACATATCAGAAAATGGCGTTTCTCCTTACCATAAATTTGGACATTCTTACAGTTCCCGGAGGCTAGAGGTAAGCAGGGTGGAGCTGCTTCTTCAGGTTGGAACATTTTTCGTTGCGGTAGGAGCATTAATTGCAGGTACAGAGACAACCTTGTGAATTTTCTTATTAACGCAATTCTAGCCTTTCAGAGTTTAGTTTCTACTATATGACTAGCAGCCATCGCAAACCTGGCTAAACCATTTGTATTCTTTTCTGTCGTGCAGGAATATTCGGCATGAACCTGACATCGTACCTCGAGACGAACACGGTATAACACTGTACCTCCCCTCAGATTTTATTTGGCATCAGTGCCACCTGCGTGCACTGGCTGGCTGGCTGTTGATTTGTACTAGCATTGCCCTGCCCCACCCCCTTTGGTTTGATGGTGATTTTGTTTTGGAGCAGTGGGCATTTTGGGTGACGACCGGTGGAATCGCAGTCGGAGCAGTAGCTGGATTTTTCCTCATGTACCGGTACCTAAAGGCTAGGAAGATATTGTAAAACCGTGCACCCAATATGTACACCTAGAACTGTAAATATAGCGGTTTTGATCTATCTCTCTCCCGGAAGAGCGCGTGCCGATTCTTGAGATTGTTTTGGTGCGCCTGATGGATGCATGCATAGCGGCATGGGCTGCTGGTATTGGTGCCAACTTGGGAGCGAGCATCTGAAGCAGGCAGAAGCTGCTGTGCTACTTTTGGTGGGAATGTGATTTCTGATTTTGAGCAGTGACGCGCAAATCTGGAACTTATCAGTGTTACTGGTGACATTGGAATTTTTTGCCCCGCCTTGAAATTTATTTTATCCTTGTTATTATTGTGCTCACTGTTGCCATTCTCGCGGCCCATATTCCCGTAGTTCTCTTACCACTTTCGCTGCGTCATTCAAGGTGCACAATAATAACAAATCTGCAGGGTATGATGAACCCGAGCCCAGGGATGACGTTAATTGCTACTAGTACTAGTTGTGACTTGTGGAATTTTTGGCAGAAGAGACCACTACAAAAAACGAATTGGCAAAAAGGACCACATACGAGTGCAATTGGCAAAAATCCCGTGGCGGCAGGCTGGCCAGCCGACACGTGGCACATGCCGCCACGGTCGGAGGCGGCAGGCCCTGCCGCCACGGGCGGAGGCGGCACGCTGTGCTCCTCTGCGCGGGCCTGCCCAGTGGTGGGCCATGCCGCCTCTGTGGGTGGCGGCACCCTGTGCAGGCGACGGCGCCCGGCGCTGATTCCGTTGCTCTGCGGCGTGGGATTCCGACCTGCGCAGTGGTGGGCGCGGCACTGATTTCGGTGATTCGTTGGTGTGTTCCAGTTGCGAAGAAAGAGCATGGCACGCTGAATAATTTGCACTGATTGCTAGAAGGAAAGGTCCCGGCCGACATGCATATCGGATCACGCGTGATCTGATCGCCGTTTGTTATTTTATGCGCCGAAAGCAGCTCACTCGGTTCTATAAATACCCGCCGAACGCCCGTGTAATGCAAACTGTCCGCTTAGTGCTGCTCTCTCGCTCCCGCTGGTGCTCTGCCAAATACTCCCGCTGCTCTCATTGCTCCGTGCAGTTTGTGTGTTACCAAGCCAGCACGAAATAGAGAGTAGAGCCATTAGAGAGATGGCAGGTAGTGGTAGTGGTGGTCTCGATCCAGTTAGCTCATGGTGTATTCTATATCATGCGGCAATAGCTTCTTGCGCCAATAAGAGGGAGGGTAGAGCGACAGTTAGTTTTTGGGATATAATGAGTGAGCGGTACCACGCTGATGCTCTGGGGGAAAATTTAGCCAAATATCAGCTGCCGCCTAGATCCACCAATGAAATTAGGGACGAACTAAAGAGGTGGCGTCATAAATGGCAGAGAATATGTGAGCTAAAAGCGATTGAGTCGGGGCTTTGGGGTTTGCCTATGTCAACTACTAACGATCTGATACGATTTTCAGACGAGGCTTATGCACTTCACGTTGGGGTGATTGATTTACGAGTTTACATAATCTTCAAATTAATTTGCATCGTTATAATTTTTGTCTGTCTTTTATTCTAAATATGCAGCTCTGGCCATCGGACGGAGAGTTTGTGAACAAAAAGATTGAGCACTATGAGTGGTTGAGCATATTGTTTGGGCCACCTGCTAGGGGGTTTCCGGAGAGCAACTTGCACGCTGAGTGGATGTTGAGGACAATATCCGAGGGAAAGATTGATGCCGTATTAAAGGGGAGCGTTGAGCGTCCATCAATAGGGAAGAGTGGCAGCGCATCAAAGGGCAAGACTTCTTCTGCATCGAAGGGGAAGAGTGGTGGCGCATCAAAGCCAGTTGTCGATGAGAACAGTGACGATGACTTTACGCCGAGAAGTTTAGCCAGGTGCAAAAGTATGTGGAAGAGTGCAGGTTCATCAAAAAATGTCGCTGATGAAGATAGTGATGACGACTTCATGCCTCCATCACGAACACGTGGGAGAGCGAAGTGAAGTCGTGGAGTTTAATTAGTTATTTCTATTCGTGTTTTATTATTTCAAGTTGTACTTGTTTCTTGTTGTGAGTTGTATGTTCAATAAATTTCGTCTTAGCAAAATTATTAAAATGAGTGCGTCCAAAACTCATAATAGGAGCATGTCCCGTAGAAGAAAAATTAGGAATATTTCAGGTACATATGTAGTAATATGTCTGTCGCGAAAATAAAAAATTACATGTGTCACGGACGGCGTATTCGGCCTCGCCGGGGAGCTCGTGGAGGAGGCGTCGATCGGCCGTACCTGCGGGGTGCCTGAGCATTGCGGGGAGGAATGATGGACTCTTCATCATGTTGTTCTGATGGTTCGGGAGACGGGGTACGTATGACTAGCTCATACTCTGAATAGCCTGGAATTAAACTTGAAGTGGTGCCCGATGGGTCATAACCAAAGAATTCAGTAAGTATTCCAGGGACAGTGTTGGTGTGCGATGGTCCAGCGATTTCTGATTCATGCATGTGTTGACGACCCTGTAATGGGGGCATAGTGAAACCATAACCGGCCGCCATCTCGTCCCATGTAGACTGTACAGTTTCCTGATTATGAAAACAATTCGTAAATAACAGGCATGACATGTAGGATATTTAATAATGTCTCCTGTACGCAATGATTTGTTTGAGATTAGAAAAAAAAATTCTACATACTTGTGTCCTGTTGAACATTTAATTGAAAATTTAGGAAATTGTCTACTCAGTGCAACCGTGCTGCATGCGTGCTGTTTGCCTGCCGTAATAATTTTGATTTAATCTTCGCTTCATTATTTTGTACAAATATATTTCATAAATTTTATATTGCATGCAATTCTCTCATTATCATATTTTTAGTGTACCTGAACCGATTCATATTATTTTCCAGCTGCCTCGCGGCTACCGTGCAAATACGATGTCCATAAATATTAACGGTTATTTAATACGCGTATACACATTTGAAAATAATAACCGACTACAGTTATTATAATTTAAAAGTAGCGCGAACAACATCGTACCACAACTAGATAGAGCTAGCACTATAACATTTGTATCTAAGTCACCCATATTCCAACAACAATTACAACAACATGGCTACCTACGATCTATAAAACAAACTAATTTACACTAATTTCTACATTCCAAGTATTGTAATTATAACTGCATGACAAAACAAGTAAACACATTCTAAATCATGTACCTTGTTGTTGAACCTCTTAGTTTAAAGATCGCGGAAATATGTTTGAGAGGTTCTGCAGCTGTTGTGTCTCCAAGAGCGAGCGAGCAGCAGCTCCTGTCACAGAGTCCGTGTGACAGACCTGGTGTTGTGCAGCTGCTGTGCCTCCAAGAGAGAGTTCGTGTGAGCGAGAGAACTGGTGTGCTGTGAGAGATGGAATGAAGGCAGTACGCATGAGAGGAGAGCAGCTGCGTATATATAGGCAAGACTGCACACGGTGAGCAGCCTACCTAATCAGCCCGGGAAAAAATTATACACGCAGTTAACCCCTCGTAATCAGCCCTGAATAAATAATGCGGCTGAATCCCAAAAGAATCTCACTGTGCGTCTCAAAATCTGTGTAATCTGTCGTTTATCTTTCTCAAAATGAGCGCGCCGAACGCACAGGAACTAATGTCGGAGACAGAGGTGACAGGGTTCAGTCCTCGTAATCAGCACCCGTGACAGCGCGCGCTTCTTTTTCTCCTGCAATTCCCGTCGCGTGAAAGCAACGAATTTCGAAATCAGTGCCGCGCAGCCACGGAATCTGAGCCAAGATGATGTCCCCTGCGGAGGGTGCCGCCACCGGCCCAGGCGGCATGGCCCACCAGGGCGCAGGGCTTGCAGATGAAGACGACGTGCCGCCTCCGCCCGTGGCGGCAGGGCCTGCCGCCTCCGACCGTGGCGGCACGTGCCACGTGTCGGCTGGCCAGCCTGCCGCCACGGGATTTTTGCCAATTGCACTCGTATGTGGTCCTTTTTGCCAATTCGTTTTTTGTAGTGGTCTCTTCTGCCAAAAATTCGTGACTTGTGAGGTCCGTATCCATCTCGGAAATTCATTTCGTATGTTTCAAACTTTTGTATGCGCTCCAGCCTTGAAATTTGGTGAAAAGTGCAGACATTTTTGTCAAGTTGCCACACTGTCGCCATGGCACGTCTCTACAGGCTTACGGCGGACGTCAGATCGACAATCGACGTCTGAGGCTTTTTCTGGCAACCGCCGCCCGTGACGCGCTTGCCGGAGCAGAAGTTTGGCGCAGCTTTTCTCTGCGCGAAACGTCACAAAACCGAACTCGGGGAGAGAGAAGCGCACCTGGCGGTTTCCCATCTCTAACCGCCGATGTCGTCGTCCCCGCGGCCGGCGACGGCGGCGCAGCGCCGGCGCCCCCACCACCCGCCCTCCGCGGTCGCCTACCTCTGCGCCGCGATCACGCTGCTCGCCCTCGTCGCCGCGGCCTTCTCCCGCGCTCTCGCGCCCCCGCTTCCCTCACCCGCCCGCCACCCGCCGCTGCCGCCCCGATGCCGAGGGCTCCTGGTCCGCCGGCGTCTTCCTCGGCGACTCCCCCTTCACCCTCAAGCCCATCGAACACGTAACTAAGGGGCCCCAATTACGCCCATTCTCTCCCCCGGAAGGCGCGTCGGCATTCATGGCGATAACTTGGCTTTCCGTGGCTTGCAGTGGGGGATCTCGAGGGACGAGGGCGCGGCGTGGCCGGTGGCAAACCCGGCCGTGACGTGCGCGGACGTGGCGGAGGCCGGATTCCCAAGCAGCTTCGTCGCTAACCCCTTCCTCTTTCTCCAGGTTCCAAGCTTCCGATTTCAATGTTCCCTCGTCTGTATTTTGTACTTACATGACGCAAATAGTAACCGAAGTACACATAACACAACAATGAGACAGTTTGATTACTTCAGTGACACCGGAATTTGAAATATTTCAATATCAACTTGGAGTAGTATATCTGTATACGATATCTAATGCTTTGATGCGCCAAGTAATGTGCTTCTCTGAACCTCACTCTTATGTACATTTGATCTGCTGTCGTTATTTGTATACTGTTCGGTATCGTTCATGAGAACTGTTAAGATTTTCACCACTGGTTCTTGTTCAGTTGTAGCTTGTACCTTGTCCTGATGGATGTGAAACTGAACTTTCCCCAGGGTGATATCATTTACATGTTTTTCGAGACGAAGAATCCAATTACATCGACAAGGCGACATTGCTGCTGCTGTGAGCACGGACTCCGGTGCAACATGGCATCAGTTGGGCGTGGTGCTAGATGAGGAATGGCATCTTTCATACCCATATGTGTTCAGCTACGATAACAAGGTAAATATCCGATTCAAAGCTGCTTATCCGCTGATCAGGAAGTTCCAGCTCTATTTATTCTCACATTTGACTTTTACTTGACTCATGCCGCAGATATATATGATGCCTGAAAGTAGTAAGAACGGAGATCTTCGGTTGTACCGTGCATTAGATTTCCCCCTTTCATGGAAATTGGAGAAGGTCCTTATGGAGAAGCCGCTTGTAGATTCAGTCATCATAAATTTCCAGGGTTCCTACTGGCTCCTTGGATCATATTTAAGCTCTTATGGTGCAAAACAGAATGGGGAGCTCAGTATCTGGTATAGCAGCTCTCCTCTTGCTCCTTGGAATCCACACAGGCATAACCCAGTTCGTAGCATGGACAACCGGTCGAGTTTGAGAAATGGAGGGAGGCCATTCATTCATGACGGCAATCTCTATCGAATAGGCAAAGAGAATGGTGGTGTATCTGGCCATAGTGTCAAAGTCTTCAAAGTTGAAATCCTAACAGCAAATGATTACAAGGAAGTCGAAGTCCCATTTATCTTTGACAAGCCCCTCAAAGATCAAAATGCATGGAATGGTGCACGATCCCATCACCTTGATGTTCAATGGCTTCAATCAAGTCGGCTCTGGATTGGAGTAATGGATGGCGATAGATTGCCCTCAAGCGATTCAGTTCACCGTCTGACCATAGGGTACATGCTTTATGGAGTCACTCTTGTGCTAGTTCTGCTACTTGGTGGGCTTATTGGTGCGATTAAATGCACATTACCACTCAGATGGTGTGCTCCACAAACTGAGAAACGGGATGATCTCTTTCATGCAAAGCAGCAGTTCTTTCTACAGTATATGCTAAGCTTGCTGATTTCCAGTTTAAATAAGTTGGGTTCTCTTCTTGGTGGGAGAATTAACTACAGAACTTGGAAGGGCCAAGTTTATGTAGCACTAGTTATGCTAATTCTAACTGCACTAACTTGTATTGGAACTCACTACATATATGGTGGCAGTGGTGCTGAAGAGCCATATCGAATCAAGGGGAGGTACTCACAGTTCACAATGTTAACTATGACATATGATGCCCGGCTTTGGAACTTAAAGATGTTTGTGGAGCATTACTCCAACTGTGCGTCAGTGAGGGAGATTGTAGTTGTCTGGAACAAGGGCCAGCCCCCAGTGCAAAATGAATTGAAGTCGGCCGTTCCTGTCAGGGTCAGAGTTGAAGATAAGAACACTCTGAACAACAGATTTAACATAGACAAAGAAATTAAGACAAGAGCTGTTATGGAGCTCGATGATGATATCATGATGACATGTGATGATTTAGAGCGTGGGTTCAAGGTATGGAGGGAGCACCCTGACAGGATCGTTGGGTACTATCCACGCCTTGCCGAAGGTAATCCACTGGAATACCGCAATGAGAGGTATGCTCGGCAACAAGGAGGTTATAACATGATACTGACTGGAGCAGCATTCATGGATCATGACTTGGCCTTTAAGAGGTATTGGAGCGAAAAGGCTGAGGTGGGAAGGAAGACTGTAGACAGTTTCTTTAATTGTGAGGACGTCCTTCTAAATTTCTTGTTTGCAAACGCAAGCTCAATGAGCACAGTGGAGTATGTGAAGCCAGCTTGGGCAATTGATATGTCCAAGTTTTCAGGAGTAGCTATTAGTCGAAACACACAAGCACATTATCATGTTAGGAGCAAATGCCTTGCTAGATTTTCAGAGATCTACGGGAACTTAACCACTAAGAGGTTCTTTAGCAGTAGATATGATGATTGGGATGTATAGTAACAGATATAACTAGAAACTTCGTTTCATGAGGCTTAAATAGCCTGATTAACTAAGTTTATAAGTAGGTAAAGCAGGGGAGAAGTAGTTCAGGATGATTAGTAGAACACTGAAGTAATGTATCCTGGTACCTACTTTGTATATGTTTAGCATACTATCCTCATTTTGTAAGTTTTCCATAGTTTTTTTTTGTTGCATCCAGTGTTCCCCATCTATATACGAGAACTGGATCCATCTTTAACCTTTTCAATTGTTATTACTGTGCAAGTGTGAATGCAACTGCAATCATGTTCGAGTGGATGCATGTTCTCCTTTCAGACGAGCAGAGGTTATTGGAAATGTTCTATTTCTTATTTATGGTTGCAAAATTGTATTACACGAGAAATGCTATTGGGAAACATAAAGGCATGAATAGTGTGTATACAAATATCATACTCCATTCTGATACTGGTATATTATGTACAATACATTTGCATGGTCTTTACCATGATCAATAACAATTAGCAAGCAAAATAAGCTTTTATTTTCCTACTATCTTTCCTTAGCAAATGTACCAAGGAATCTAAATCTACATTTGTCAACTTCTTCCGAATGCTGGTCAATCAATTTATGGCACATGTTGGATAATAATCAAACCATGGTTCAAGGAGTCATGAAATGACACTGCTTGAATCAAAATTTCCAGTTCTTCTTCAGGTAAACCACCATTTCTTGCTGCAATAAGTGCATCCAGGGGTCAATTTTCAGTTCTCATTCTAATAATTCTTCTTTACTTTCGGGATGGTCAGATGGAAAGTTAACTTACGATCAAGCAAAGAATGACGCAACCTGCTGCTCCCGGGAAAAGTGCATACCAGAATTGCAAGTTGTGGAATTTCGGACCGTCAATAAACAAGAGAGGCAAGCTTGCAGCTGTAGTTATCATGAAAGAGGTGACGTTAAACTATTTCTTTGGTGCATTTCATAGCCGAAAAAATAAATCACAAATAAAATAAGAGGTCAGTGAAATACCACATATGCATATATATATTTGGGTGAACATAGCAGATGGAATGATAGAATATTTTTGTCGGGGGTTTTACCTGGAGGGTGTGAAGAACCTGTGATGGTCATGAACGCTATGGATGCAGAAAGAGCTGCACCCCTTGCTAACCAGCCAGGCCCAAACAACGAAAGTGCAAGTACACCAATTGCTGCACAACCAATCTGGGCGACGAACATATTATATTTCTGCAAGTTATTCCACCTGCTAGTGTTAGTATTCATAATCAAGATCTCTTGATTCTCTGTAAGGCGACTGAAAATGACAGGAAACATAGAAACTGATGGCTTGTTGATTGATGACTTAAGAAAGTAAGTGGAGTAGGGTGACTCTCAACCAAGTTCTGCGTGCCTACAGTATATTACTCGATACCAGATGATTGAAGTCTTCGCAACATTCAAAGTGTTCTAATAGTTTGCTAAGATGGAGCGTTTGAAAATATTATCTTGCGAAACTCATAGAAGAAGAGGTTAGATGCACTATGTACATATGGTTTTGTTTAGAAGCTAATCAATGCAATAGGTCATTCTGAATCTATCCTAGCTAGGCTCCTAGGTATGTTTTATATAAATATAAAAATTGCCAAACTAAGTTGTGCTGTTGACCGCGAACCTTGGCAGCCGGTGAGCCTGGAGCGGTGAAAAGAACAGCGGAGACGGCTCCCAGAGGCGCAATTGTCAATGTTACCCCCTTGAACGCCATCATCTGATCTATTTTGCCCAGCACCGCCATTGCCAGGAACGCGCCTGCATGAGATCAACATAGAGAAGAAAATACGTCAGAATTGGAAGCTTTATTTTCTGGAAGTTCTACTGGTAGAAGATCATGAAACTGGTGTTTTAAAATAGCTGCTGCCATCGTCCTCGAAGAACAGAGGAAATCCAACTGTACCTCTTTGACTGCCGGGAAAGAAAGAACATAAAGATGCAGAGAAAGCAGGAGAGGAGGGCGAAAGAATCTCAAAGCTAGCTTGAGACTCACCGGCGGAAGGCCAAAGAACATCGCTGGCGCTGACGCCGCTCGGCAACGCCGGCGTGACGCTGGCCGTGGACGACGCCGAGACGACGCATAGGTCCCGCCTCCTGCTCCTCGCGCCCAAGCTTACGGTCTTACGCGAGACGAGGTGCGCCTGGCTGCTGCCGCCGCCATTGACGTGCAGGAGGACAGGTAAAGAGGGCGCGTGGGACGCCGCTGCCAGACATTGCGATCTTGCTCGTGCCAAGACGTTGCCGGGCGGCAGCCTTTGGTGCTGCAGCAGCGCCATGTCTTTTGTCTCGCTCTGTTTCTTTCTTTCTCTGCCCTCTCACTGCTCTCTCTCTCTCTCTCCCCCCGAGAAGGTCACAGGGTATTTAAATGAGTAAGATAAGGTGCGAGAGGAGGAGGATGGGGTCAAGAGAAAGGTGGGTGGCCTCTTGGGTGCCTGAGGAGAGGGAAGGCAACAGAGCAGAGGGATAGAGAATGGGCAGGAGAGAGGGTCGGTTTTAGCTCTTCACTGGCGTGGGGAGTCGCCGCTGTGGAGAAGAAATGCCAAATACTGTTTGTTTTGTTTGAACTGAGTGCCAAATACTGTTAGGCGTGCGCTCGCGCGCGCCCGGTCACCTCACTTATCTTATTCCAAGCTGATCTCGTTTGCGTATTGGATCGCTGGCGGCCAGGTCTGGGATCCGCTGGTACTCGGCTGTTTCCTGCTCGTCGCTACCAGGCCAATGGAAGGTAGCACTCGGCAGCGGCATACTTCCACGTGCAACATGGGTTTTGCTTGCTTGCGTTTCTTGCGCTACTGACCGACTGTAATGCGAGCGTGACTTGCATCGCGAAATGGAGGGGATATAGTTTGTAAATCTGCAGTATTTTTGGTCGGTGCCAAGCTCTACTGTTCTGGCATTGCATGATTGCATCTGCAACAGAAACGTGGTCATCGCATCCATGGATGCTAAGCAGCAGTGACTGGAGCCAGACATGTGCAATTTACATTCTTTACCCTGCCAACATAGACAATTTCTCTCTTAAATTAATGGAGTTGTTAAGCGAGAATCAATCCATTCCAACACCGTGAGCTAGGAGAACCTTTGGATCAAAACTTCTGTTGAATAACTACCTTCTACGTTAGGATCTCATCTGTCATTGACGGCGGATGGTGGCGTTGTGAAATATAAAGACGGTTCCGCTATATTGATGTCTTGTGTCAACTATCGAAGCTCACAAGAGTAAATAGCACCGGCGGCCTCCCAAGTTATTCTGCGGGTGCACTTAAGTCAATTAACCGGGAAAACGAACATGCCACTGAAACTCGCCAAGCGTGTGCACTTTGGTCACGAACGCGTTTGTTGATCGGTTTTTGATTGAAAACGTTCATGTGTGAGCCCCGTGAGCTCGTTGTGGACCGTTATTTTCGCAATAGACCCCCTCGCTTTAATTTCAGGGGTGTATTGGTAAAAGAGCGTGTATTGTTAAATTCCATTTGTCATTGATGTCATGGCGGTGGTGTGTGCAATATAAAAGGTGGTTTGGGTCCATTGCGCTGCAGAGCCAATGGTGTTTTAACCATGGTTTTTAATAGCGCGCTATAATGATGTTACTCCCTCCGATCCATATTAATGGTCGCTAAATTGGATGTATCTAGACATATTTTAGTGCTAGATATATCCGATTTAGCGACCATTAATATGGATCGGAGGGAGTACAACATTTTGAGCAAGGTGCCGCTAAATGGAATTCATGTATTACAATTTTCTGCTATATCGTCAAATAGCAGAATTTGAGATTTGTCATAGCGTGCAATTTGTTCTCTGGATTTGATCTAGCTGATCGACTCGGTGATGGATTGGTGTTCAATTTTACGTTGTAATATGAGTTGTATAACACAAAAGTTATACCATTAGAAAATAGAACATCTGATTTTTATAATAAAATATTTTTTGTAATATACATTTCATATTATGTTTGTGGTGGTAGTTGTTGGGAGTGCAGCTCACCAAAAACCCAGGAGATCAATATTCTGGGAGAAAAATAAAGTCGAAGTCAATCGTCTAAATTAATCAGTAGAATTGGTATTATTGACAAGACACAAGAGTAATTTGCATGTGCAATTCCGGGTACCCAAAGCCTGATTGTTATGTGGTTTACACATACCTAACACTAAAGTCTTCGCCATTCAAAACTGCTGGAAAAGTACGAGAAAAGGAATCGAGCAACAGAACCCGCACAGTGTCAACCCCAAGAGAAGGCGTCTCTTGGTACCAATCAAAGATCCAGGCACATCGCCGCCGCGGCGCCACCCCCAAATTAAACAAGTCGACGACAATCGATGATATCCCAGATCATCGTACCCAGCCAACAACAGAACCAGTCAGGGCTCGGTTGGCTCGCCAGTAACGCTACCAGTTAAAAATACTAAGCGTATCACCTAAACTTGGCGCATCTTTCTGAGTTTTCAGACGGTACTCGATTTAGTAACCACGACCAGATCCTAAGTACTAATGGCCAATGGTGTTCACTTACGACGATCTCGCGCGCTAAAGGTTCTTATTCTGGAGACGCTGCCTGCGAGCGAATCAGATGCAGATCGAGTCAGAGACACGATTCTGCCGAGTCACCGCTGCTGTTCCAAAGTTCAATCACCGTAAACTGGCTCCGGTGATTCTGCTGTTACTAGAATACATCATGATTTCTTTTTTCTAGCTTCTCGTAGTGGACTGGATTGACACACACACGCGGTAACTGCTGCAGTGATGTGTGGCAGCTACGTACCCAACTGAAACCAGGATCATTTTCTTCAATTCTTCTTCACATGTAAGCTTTTAATGCGGCATGCTGTCGGTGCCTCTGCAAGATCTGCTCACCAGGCGCGTGTGTTGGTATGTTGATCCTTGAGGTCGGTGAGTGACCCTTCATACAAACTTCAGCAAAAGAAAAATGACCATCTAGGAAAGTTTAGGAAAATCTGAAAAAATGTGTCTCGGTGATATACGCAGGTGGAAAGTGAGACACAAGAGATGAAACCAGAGACGACGAAGTCAAAAGCTTGATGTAGCTTTCAGTCTTATGGTCGATCTATGGTGTTCGTTTTGTCTCAATTTTTTTCGGCCTCGTGTACTATGTTTAATTGATCAATAAAGTCATACATTTACTTAGAAAGTGATGCCTAGGGGATCTCGAAATAGGCTTTCGCCCCGCTTTATAAATAAAGCAACCACAACATCCATACATAGTTTCATACAGCAGAGCACGACAGAAAGAAAAGAAGAGAGAAAAATTAAGTCGCTACAGCTGGGGCCACAGCACAACAAAGCCCGAAAGGAAAGAGGCGAAGCAAGAAGTGGGCGGAGGGGGGGGGTGGTGTGGGTAGACAAGAAGAGAAAGAAAGAAGTAAATAAAGCCGCCAGGGGAAGAGAGAGACGCCTCACGGCGGCACTCGCGAAGCGATGCGGCGCGCGGCAGCTAGGAGCCTGTCGATGTAGTCCGCTAGCCGCGCCCTGTCCTGCTGTCTACAGAGCGGGTACCACTGCTGCAACAGAGCCAAACATTTGAACAAAGAGTCAGACGCCTGACGCAAAAAAATCTTTTCAATAACCATCCTATTGCGTGTCGTCCACAGCGACCACATCATAGCCGCGAACACGAACCAGAAGAGGCGTCTGCCCCCTCCGGTCCGGTGTGCCTGGGCTTCCAGGAACTCGCCGAGGTCCGAGGCCTGCCAGATTGGCCCCAGCGCCTCGTAGGTAAAGTTCCACAGAAACCGTGCAGCAGGACACACAAAGAAAATGTGTGTAGTGGACTCAGGGCATCTACATAACGGGCACAAACCGTCCCCCGGGCCATGGCGCTTCGCCACCTCAATCCCGGACGGCAGCCTGTCGCGTAGTAGTTGCCAAACAAAGATCTTAATCTTTAACGGTAGCGGGGCCTTCCAGAGTGGAATAGCCCAAGACCTAATCGGCCCAGCGAACTGGGCCCTATACGCTGATTTAACCGAGAAGGCTCCCGAAGGGGCCAGGGCCCAGGTAACCTGGTCAGGGCCCCCCGGAAGGAACTCAGGCAAATCGCCCCTGAGCGCCTCCCATTCTGCGATCTCAGCAGGACCAAAAGTTCGACGGAACAAGATGTTCCATCTCCCGTTCTGGACCGCCGAGGCCACTAACTGGGCCGGCTCAGAGCAGATAGCAAAAAGGCTCGGGAACTCTAACTGTAGAGCTCGTTCCCGAAGCCACGGGTCCAACCAAAACATGGTTCCCCGGCCATCGCCAATGGTAAACCTAGCCCCTTTCCTAATGTCCTGCTTAATCGACTGGATGGACCTCCAAAAAAGAGAGCCCTCCTGTCGATCACACGCGAGAAGCGGGCGGTCCTGCAGGTACTTGGCCTTAAGGAGCTGGAGCCAGAGGCCCCCCTCCTCCCGCAGGATGCGCCAAACCCATTTCAGCATTAGGGCGACATTCATCTTACGGGATGCCACAATCCCTATGCCCCCCATATCTTTGGGGGCGCACACATCCGCCCACTTAACCATGTGGTATTTCTGTTTCCCTTTTGCATCTTGCCAGAAAAACCGCGAAAGCTCCTTATCCAAGGAGGCGTGGACCCCTTCCGGTAAGGAGTAGATCCCCATCATATAAGAGGGGATACTAGATAGGCAGGACCCAATCAGCACGGACTTGCTCCCTTTGGAGGTAAACCGTCCACGCCATGGTTCCGCCTTATATCTCACCCTCCCCACCATAGGGTCCAGGTCCTTGATCAGGATCCTGGAGTCGCTCAAAGGCACCCCCAGATAATTAACAGGGAAAGAGGTCAACCTACAGTTAAGGTTATCCGCTATCTGTTGTTGATCCTCTGGGGAGTACCCGAGGACCACCACCTCGCTCTTATCGAAGTTAATTTTGAGTCCCGACATGGCCTCAAAACACAACAACAAATACTTGAGGTTGATGATATCCAAGCTCGAGCCTTCAACCAAAATCATCGTGTCATCGGCATACTGGAGATGGGTGATGCCTCCCCCGGGGATGAGGTGCCCAACCACCCCCGAGATGTGGCCGGCTATCCTGGCTTTATCCAAGATAACCGCCAAGGCATCCACCGCCAGATCAAACAAGATGGGGGAAATAGGATCCCCCTGCCTAACCCCGCATGATGACCTAAAATAGGGGCCAATGTCCCCATTAATGTTGATCGCGGTATTGCCACTCATCACCAGTTGCATAACCCAAGTGATGAAGCGTCCATCAAAGCCGCGGCGTTGGAGCACCTGGCGAAGGAAGGACCAATCTAGACGATCATACGCTTTCTGGAAATCAAGCTTCAGAAAGACCCCTTTGTGTTGGCGAACCTTGACCTCATGGACAATCTCATGAAGAGCCAGGATCCCATCATGGATAAAGCGCCCCTTGAGAAATGCAAACTGAAAGGGATGTGTAATCCGCTCAGCCACTGGAGCCAGACGCATTGCACACACCTTAGAGAAGATCCTCTGGATGACATTTATCACCGTGATGGGCCTAAATTGGCGGATATCCGTGGCCCCTGCTACTTTCGGGATCAAGGTAATCACACCATAATTCAGGCGCGACATTACAAGAGTCCCTGTGTAGAATTCCTGGAACATCGGCATAATCACCTCCTGGATAGTGTCCCAGAAGGATTGGAAGAAGGAGACTGGCAGGCCATCCGGCCCTGGGGCCGAGTTGGCTTTCATCTCCCAGATAGCTCGTCGTACCTCCTCTGGAAGAAACGGAAGTAGAAGCTTCACGTTCTCCTCCGTCGAGACTAAGGCCCTCGGGGGCCAAATCTCCTCCTCCAACACCACCCCCGAGCGGGGACTAGCGTTAAATAATTCCTTATAGAAGGAATAAATATGAGAAGACAGGGCGGCCTCTGTCTCCAGAAGGGCCCCGTCTGCCCAAAGGAGGGGGATAGAACATCTCCGGCGCCTTCCATTAGCAATAGCATGGAAATAGGCCGTGTTGGAGTCCCCCTTCAACAGCCAATTCTGACGACTACGTTGTCGCCAGAAGATTTCCTCACCCTTGTAAATCTCCAAAAGGGAGGCTTCAAGGGCAAACCGATGTGACCACTCATCCGCGGACAATCCCACTGTGTCCGCGGCTAAGTCCAACGACTGGATCTGGTCCAAGAGAGAAGCTTTATTCCTACGCGTCGCCGCACCTAAATTAGCCCCCCACCCCCGCATGAATTGGCGGGCGCTCTTGGCGCAGAAGTGCCAGACATCCACCGCATTGAACCTCCGCGGGGGGGACTCGGCTGCAGTTATCCACTTAGCACAAACCGCTTCCTTGAATCCTGGCTGAGACAGCCAGAATTCCTCGAAATGGAAGCGGTTCTGCCTAGGAGTAACTACCCCCCCAGTCGAGAGGATCAGGGGGGAGTGGTCAGAGCCCACCCGAGTCACTGCCCGCAGCGAGCACAGCGGGAAGGCCGCCTCCCACTCAGCCGAGACAAGGGCCCGGTCTAGCACGCTGCGGATGGGGACCGCCTGGTTATTGGACCAGGTGTAGCGCGCCCCCACCCGCTCTATCTCAATAAGGGCCATCTCTGCAATGAAGTCGTTAAACAACCTCATCCTAGGGAAGTCCACATTGTCCGAGCTCTTCTCCTCTGGAGATCGGATCAGATTAAAGTCTCCTGCCACCACTACCGGAATAGTGCAACGATCAATCTTCTCCCTAAGTTCCGCGAGGAACATCTGTGACCTACCATGATCCGCGGGCCCATAGACAATAATCACCTCCCACTGAAGGTGTGTCCGTCTGTGGGTCAGGGACATGCTCAAGAAAAACTCCCCGCGGTCCATATCATCAACCTCGAAGGTATCCTCCTTGGCACCGAGAAGGATCCCCCCCGAGCGACCCGTAGCCGGAAGCCATTGCCATGCAAACTTATGACGGCTCAGGCCTTCCAGTTCCGGGATCGAGAAGTCTTGACGAATCGTCTCCTGAATACCAACTATATCTGGGTCTAAATCCGCAATATGCTCCACCAGCTGACGCCGCCTCCCGTCCTGCCCGAACCCCCGCATGTTCCAAATAAAGTGGGAGATACTCATTTGGAACTAGCGGAGTTTGTCCCCTTACGGGGGACTGGACGGGCCCTACCAGAGGTCGAGGGCCGGGACGACGTGTTGGCGGGCCTCCCGCGTTTCCGCCCAGGCTGGGGGATCGCATCAGGAGCTCCCTGGATATCATGCGAAGGAGCGGATACACTACCAGTCCCATGCTCCTCCTGCACGGGTCCAGTGTGATCCAGGGGCCCTTGCCGCGCCCGCTCCGCTTGAGCGCGCGCAGCAGCCAGGGCCCCCTCGTAGATCTCCTTCGCTCTAATAGCCTCAATCTGTTCACATCTAGGACCTTTCTCGCCCCGAAAGACAATGCCACAGTCGGCCGCTACCTGAGCCAAGTGGTCCATAGGGACGGAGTCTAGTACCGAAAACCGAGAGCCAGAGGGAGGGGAAGGAGGGATGGGGGGAAGGGAAGGGGAAGGCCGAGACGTACCAGGCTCAAGGCAGCGCACCGCCTGGCGACGGGAGGCCAACTCGCCAATCGACGGCTCGAGGTGCTCCAACCCCGTCCTGGCCCGTGCAAGACGCGCACTGCGACGAGTCGAGACCCCAGGCACGGGAGTGGCGAGGGCGACCGTACCCGGTGCCCGAGCGTCCGGAGCAGGAGTGGCCGACACCCGTGCCGGGGACCCCTGAGGTGGAGTAGGAGGAGTCCCAGGCGAGCGCGTGTAGCACACCACTCCTGGAGAGCGTGGGGAGTCTGGTGCAGCCACCTCCATGCTCGCACCGCCAGAGTCCTCTGCCTCCCCCGACCCGTCCAGGGAGGAAGGCACGTCGTGAAGAGCATCAGAAACGAGGCTAGCCAGGTCCAGGGAACCAGGGCCCTCACATAGGTTAGAACCATACTGTGAGAGCGGTAGTCCCAGGGACAACGGAGCAACCAGCCGAGAGACATCCACCATCGCCAGCTTGGCCGGCGCACTCGAAGGGAGAGGGGCCAAGGCTGGGAGTGTGGAGAACGGCGACGATACCTGAAGGGCTGCAACAGCGGCACCCTCGGTCGTCCCCACTGTCGGCGCTGCTGGCGGAGGAGCAGTAAGCGTCGCGGGCACCTCCTCCAGGTGCCCAGAGTCGGAGTCGTCGCCCGAGGAGTCATCCTCATCCTCCGAGGAGCTGTGGAGGTGCGGGGACGGAGTCCTGCGGGGCGGCGGGGGCTGCACGCCCGGCTGAGCCCCCTCGTCCTCCACCTCCACCGACAGTATCTTCTCCACCCCGTCGAAGTAGAAGGACGGAAGAGGGCCCTCCAGCTTGGACACATCTGGGACCATCATCCGCAGACGAGCCGGACCACGCCCCGGGAGAGAGGACTCGTCCACCTCAATGAGGCGGCCCACCGCCTGGGAGATCTGCTCCACGATGGGAACAATCTTTGCCTCCGGTGGAATCCCATGGATCCGAATCCACACAGAGGCAAGAGTAGAGAGCGAGGCCGGATCGACGGAGGACTGCACGATGGAGACCTTGAGGCTGCACCCGGGAAGGGTAGTCTCCTCTCCCCAGGACAGAGCCTTGAGCAGCGCCAGAGAAGGAAACTCCACTGCGAACTCAGAGGCTGACAGCTCTGTCACCACCCACGGGGCCTCCGGCTCAAGGCGTAGGAACGCCGCGCGGATCGACTCAGGGGAAATCTCCACCGACGGTGACCTGGCCGGGTCCGGAAGGACCGTCACCACAGCCAAGAACTCCGGGGCAGAGAGCTTGATACCCCCAAGGTCGATGTAGTAGAAGCCTGCATCAATCCCATGGCCCAGGAGCGCCAGGGTCTCCCTCCGAGGCGGCGGCGCCGCCCCCACGAGACGCCCTGGCCGAGAGGAATCACCCGGAGCCAAGGCGCTACCCCCCGCAACTCCATCCACCTGCACAAGTTTCTTCCTCTTCTTCTTGTTTTTTCTCTTCCTCGGAATCACCGCCGGCGCCTCGTCCATCGACGGCCGGGCATCACGCCGAGGGGAACGGCCACGATCAGAACGCCAGGACCCCCCCCGAGACGCCTCACGCTGTCCACTCGGCGACACAACCCGCGGCACGTCCCGGGGAGCACGGATAGCGGCTGGACCACCTTGGGGACGCCCCTGGAGCTGACCAGCGCCACCCCTGTGCACCTCATCCCGCCGAACCAGACCGGCCGCATCCCTGGCAGCAGCGCCTCGCAGGAGCTCCTCGCGCATGGCCTGCTCGCGCGCGCGGGCGTCAGGAGACGCAGCCCGACCCCCGGGCCTACTCCCTCCTCTCCCCTGGCCAGGAGCCCGGCGTGGGGATGGCACCCGCCCTGTCGGCGCCCGGCGCCCAGGGGAACCGTGACCGCCCGGGGATCTGGCCGGAGACCGGCGAGGCGGCGGCCGATACGGTAGGGGCTGCGGGCGCGAGGGCGGTGGGGAGATGGGAGCCGGCGACCGACCTCGACGTGGAGGGGACCTAGCCTCGCGGGTGCGCTTCATGGCGTCCCGGACAACGGCGGCGAAGGAGCGATTCAGCGGGGCCGGCGGCGGCGTCGGACGCACCACCCGCGCCTGTCTGTGGAAACGACGAACCTGTTCTCGGGAAGCCTCTAACCCTAGGGATAAGGCCCGAGAGCCTTTTGGGATCCAAAGCCAGGAGGCTATGGGCTTGTGCGGCTGGGCCGAAAGCAGCCCGGGCGCCGCGCGGGTATCCTGGCTACGCCAGCCCATAACGGGCTGGGCCACCGGTACCTCCGACGTGGGCCTAGGGTTTAGTCCTGCAGGCGGCCCAGGCCCAAGAAGGGACACCCGTTCCCCAGCGATTCCTCCCTCAAGCTGCAGCACGAACGGTGCCCGCCTATGGCGGCGGCGCGCCGCCACCGCGTCTGCCGCCGGTGACCTCGGGGTATCGTCTCCAGGGCCACGCCCCAGAGAATCCTCCCTCTCCCTCCTCGGAGAGTCACCAGAAGCTGACGGGGTCGCCGCCACCACCGCCTGGGCCAGCTCACCGGAGACCCGCCGCCGCGACAACGGTGACCTGCGAGGACGTGGAGCTCGTCGGGGGGTCGAGGACGCCACCGCGAAGAAGTCCGCCAGAGTCGGCAGAGCCGGTGGCGAGCAGCGACGCTCAGCCTCCAGGCGCTCCGCCTCCTCCGCGTCCTCTTCGTCGGCAACGTCCGACCACCGAACGCCCCGCTCCAGCACCTGCGGCGACCGCGCGGTAGCGAGGGCCACCGGCCTACCGAGCCTCCCGGGCACCATCACACCAGAGCGGGCATACTCCTAAAATTAATCAAGGCTTTCTTGGGTGGAACTGGTCGGAGTCTCCTACCGGCCGGGAGACCTACTATTTCGCGAGCAAAAGTACATCTCACTTTGTTAAATTGAATTTTTCTCGAAAAAATAATGTGGAAGATGACTTCGCCGATTGGTGGAAGCTAACGCTAAAGTCCACCCCCGTCTGCTGCGTAAGGGCACCTCCTCGGTCATTATGCTCACGGTGTGTTGGATCTGGAAACACCGATGAAAGTGCATCTTGCCGCTAATAGATTTTGGCTATCGGTGACAATACAATTAGTGTATCTAATCATGCCTACTCATGTCTATTTCCACATGAAATCATCTTTGCGTATCCCCCGTTTGCCAAAGTGAATCGAAGAAGAGAGCAGGAAATATTTCCTGCTGTTTCGGGCGGTAGTACCGCATCCCCGGTAGTACTGGGCCCTGTACTGCTTGCGATTGCCAAGACACGACAGGCTCTGTTTGGCAAGCGGCAGCATGTTTGGTACCGTCCAGGTAGTACCGGTGGTGCCGTAGTTTCGGGGCCATGTCCGGTAGTACCGAGCCCTAGTGGTACTGGAAGTGGTACAGGGACCATTGCCGATTGCGAAGGGCCACGATACAAGAACTTCCCTTTTGTAAGCGGTAGCAGGTCCGGTACCGGCTCCGGTAGTACCGGGTCCCTGGTGGTACCGGGTCCAGTACCGCTGCGAAGGGCCACGATACAGCAGCCTTCCTTTTGTAAGCGGTAGCAGGTCCGATACCGGCTCCGGTAGTACCGGGCCGTGCGGTAGTACCTGGACCATGTCCGGTAGTACCGGGGCTTCAGAAGTTCCAGCCAGCCCATCTGCCCCCACTTCATAGTAAGAAGCGGTAGTACCGGCTTAGCCCGGTACTACCGACCCTGCGGCTAAGGAGGCTCCAACGGCCAGAACAGGAGGAGGGAGTTTAAACGGGTCTTCTCCCTCATTGAAGACTAAGCTTTCCATCTAATCTCTCCACCATTAAATACAAGCTTCAATCTCTTAGATCCTCATATCCAACCATCCAATCACGCCCAAAATTTGTGGAGAGCTAGAGGAGACCTACATCAGTAGTTCCACCAAAGGAATTGCAAATCCATCCACCAAATCCTAACGGATCTTGAGATCTCATGGGTACCTTGTAAGCCTATAGAAAACCCTAAGGTATTGTAGCTTCCACCTCGATTCAAGAAGTTTCAAATCGTTGAGAGACTCCAACCATCTTGTGGAGTAGCCTCAACCTTGTGTCAAGGTTTGGTCAACGCCTCTAAGTCGACCTTATAGTGGAAACGAGAATCTTACTCACTTGAGAAGCTCAAAGAGAATAAGGTGTGCACAATCATGCTATTTGAGTGCCTAGGCGGCTCCGCACCTCTCCAATGTAGACGTACTTCCCTTGGGAAGGAACTAAGGGAAATATATCCTTGTATCCTTGTTTACACCCATGGTTTATCTTGTGATGTACTTATTTCTTCCGTTGCGTACTTTGTATCGTATCACATAGGTTGTTCACCTAGTTTCACATCTAGATAACCTTGTGATTTACTTCTTTATCCCAACCTAAAAGGAAAAGAAGAAAAATTGTTAGTCACCTATTCACCCTCCACCCCCTCTGGTTGATCATACCGTACTTTCAATTGGTATCGGAGCCTCGTCTTTTACTAAAGGCTTAACCGCCTAAGAGTAATATGGTCAACGGAGATGACCCCGAGTCTTCTAAGGTGGAAATCGCCAAAATGACCGACACTATAGCTAACCTACAAGAAACCATTTGAACCATCCAAGACGAACTTTATAAGGTTAGCTCTAGTGTTGATTGGAGGTTTCCGACATAAAGAAGATGTTGGAGGTCATGATGGGTAGACCTAAGGGGCCCGAGGAACTTCCCTTTGTCTCCGATGTGGTGAGCTCGGAAGATGAATCTATTCCAAACATTGCTGAAATGGAGGCTAACATGCAAAGCCAAGGCGAAAATCGCTAAAAAGGCTAAGGGTGGAGAGAATCCAGAAAGCTCCATGTCTCACTTGGCTAATGGTTCGGGGAATAACTCAAGAGTTCCACCATCTTCCAACTATGACTCTATCCATCCCATTGTTTCTATGCCACACATTTTAATGTTGGACTTCCTCCCATGCTTAACACTAATGAATTTTCTTATTGGAAGTTTGAAATGGAGCCTCACATTTCCGGATCTTGCACCGCCTTGTGGAGAAGTGTTGTTCATCGATTTCGTCCTCGTGATACAAGAAATTTCACTCTAATAGAGAATATTGAATCTCAACTCAACAAGACCGCTCTCGACATCATTCAAAAGGCTCTCCCACAGGAGCATCTCACTCATATCCGAGGGTGCAATACCGCCAAGGAGGCTTGGGATAGACTTGACACCTTGTTCCAAGGAAATAAAAGCATCCAATCCTCCAAGTATGATGTTTCTCTAGACAAGGCCGAAAACTTTTCAAGCAAGAGGATGAGACTCCCGAAGAGCTATATAGAAGAACCGTCACCCTTGCCAATGAATTGAGGGACTTTGGAAAATAGGAGATCACCGATGAGTGGATCAAGAGGAAGTTTGTCAAAGCAATAACACTTTTTGAGAAGAACGTCTCCACTAGCATCCGAACAAGAGCGGACTACAATACCCTCAACTCCATTGGTGTTCGCAGTGATTTCATCACCATATCTCTATCTCACAAGAGTGTGGATGATGCCCTTGCCCACTCTAGAGGAATGGGAAAGTCTCCCAACCTTGCCTTGAAGTCAAAAGCGGTTGCTTGAGTAGAAGAAGTTGAAGAGTATGATGATTATGACAAGGACTATGAGGACACATAGAAGGCTTCTCATAAGTGCATTGCTCTTTCCAAGTATGGCTATTAGAAGAGATGGGAAGCTCATAAGGCCGATGCTCCAAGACCCCCAAGGAACCATAACTACAAGAAAAAGGGGAAACGGCCAAGGACATGCTATACTTGTGGTCGTGCAAATCACTTTGTTAAAGAGTGTCCTTTTGATCCAAGAGAAGATAATGAAGGCAAGATTGTTCAGAAAGACAAGACCAAAGCTCCTCAAAACAAGAACTGTTCCATGAGCTTAATATGTTCAAGAAGGTGTCGTTTTGGAAACATACACATATGGAGATGAAGGAGAAGATGAATTCGTAGGTGTGGCCCATGTTGCTATAGCACGTCTTGCTCTTCATCGGTCTCTCAATTTGAATCCCCCAATGAGAAAGCGCCTATATGACCTACATATCTTATGGAAAAAGCCACCTCAGTAAACTCTTCCGCCTCCAAGACTATTGCAAATAACCCTCCTTCATTATTGGATTGTGTTGAAAATGTTATTGAGGAGGATGATGAGTCTAAGGATTTAGGCTCATGGTTCGCTAGCCTTGAAGGTGAAACCAAAGAAAAGATGAATGCCATTTGAAGGCAACTTGATGATGCTAACACTCTTGTAGATGAGAATGAAGAGATCAGCATGACTTTGGAAAGTTATGGCGGTGGTCATGCTAGCAATGACAAAGATCTTGAAGAGGCTTTTGAGAAAGAGCGCTCCATTAGAGCTTCTCTTGAGGACAAACTATCTATTCTAAAACAGACTTATGCTATTTGTGTTTATAAGCTTAGAAAAGACAATGAACAATCTCTTGCTTTAGCTAAAAAATCATGAAAATGAAATGACTGAGCTAGGAATTTATCATGATAGACTTGTTTATAGTCATGAAAAACTAGAATAAAGAGTTCGCGTCTCTTAAAGAAATCCATGACAAGCATACCAAGTCTCGTGATAAACTCCTAGCTCAACAATCTAATAAGAAAGTGATGCCTTCCTCCTCCACTAGCATTATTATCTCGTCTAGCAATTGTTCTACATCTAACATTGTAGGAGGTTAGAAAATTCTCAATGATGCTATAAGCTCTGAAAGAGTCAAGAACGGGAAGGGGGACTTGGCTTTGTTGCTAAGCTAAAGAAGAAGAAGAACAACAACAAGAAGGTCACCTTTCCTTTGCAAAATGTTATCTTTGTGAAGGAAGTAGAGGTGATCAAGGATAAACATACCAACACCATTGTGGGTGGTGAGACGCCTAGGGGAGCACCACTCACAATGACTTTGCCGGAAAATATAACCCCTCTTATGTTCTTATGAGTTCTAGAGATGGTCATGTTTACGCTAAATATGTTGGTACTTCTTATGGTGATGATTATCATTGTACTATTTTGGTTCCTACGACCCTTGTTACTAACAAAATAGAACCGATTGAAGGATGGGCACCTAAATCAAGAAGTTGATCTCTTGTAGGGAAGTACTTCCGGGTCGGGAAGATGGACAATGGATAGTGGTGCATCCCAACATATGACCGGAAGCAAGGACACAAAAATGAGTAATCTTGATCCTCCATCACCATATCTCAACTACGTCATTCTTGGTGATAATTCCGAACTTAAGGTATTGGGGCGAGGCAAGTTGGCTATCTCAAACGTATAAATTGAGAATGTCCTCCTTGTTGAGTCCCTTGGCTATAACTTAATGTATGTTCTTGAACTTGAAAATTGTGGTTTTACCTCCTTCTTTAATAAAGAGAATGCGATTGTCACTCGGGAAATGACTCTTAAAGTATCTTGTGTTGGGTTTTGTCAAGAACGACATGTATGTAGTGGACTTATCTATAGGATACATGTGTGCCGCGACATGCCTAATGGCTAAAGTTGATGTGGGTTGGCTTTGACATCGCAGGCTGGCCAACACCAATATAAGGATGTTGCATAACCTTTAAAGTTGTAATCATGTTATAGGACTAACCAAATCTAAGTTTTCTAAATATCATGTGTGTAGATCTCGCGCCTTCGGAAAGCAACATGGAGAACCCCATCCTAGCAAGACCACCATCACCACCACAAGAATTATCGATCTCATTCACTTGGACATCTTTGGTCTACTATCCTATGATAGTATTTGTGGGGAGAAGTATTGCTTGGTGATTGTGGATGACTATTCAAGATATTGTTTGGTGTATTTCTTCATGAGGAAGAGTGAGACTCAAAAGAGAATCATTGAGTTTATCACTTTGGTTGAGCGCCAACACGATGCAAGTATCATGGCGATCGGAAGTGATAATGGCTCTGAGTTCAAGAACTACACCGTGGAGGGTTTTCTTAGTGATGAGGGCATTACTCATGAATATTCCAGTCCCTATACCCCTCAACAAAATGGTGCAGCAGAGAGAAAGAACCGTACTCTTATGGATGTGGCAAGGACAATGATTAAGGAGTTTTCTTCTCCATATAACTTTTGGGCTGAAGCCGTCTCCACCGCTTGTCATGCTAGCAACCGGTTATATCTCCGCAAGGACTTGAACAAGACTACCTATGAGATTCTCACGAGAAAGAAGTAAGACGTATCTTACTTCAAAGTCTTTGGTTGTAAATGCTTCATTCGTAAAAAAGGTAAACGCTTGTCAAAGTTTGAGACCAAATCATATGAGGGTATCTTTGTTGGATATGACACAAATTCTCACGCCTATAGAGTCTACAACAAGTCCACCATACAAGTTGAAGAAGCTATAGACGTGGTGTTTGATGAGGACAATGGCTCCCAAGGGGGCCGCATAGATCATGGTGTTGTAGGAGATGCAATTCCTCCCCTCGTTATAAGAAGAATGGGGATTTGTGAAATAATCCCCGCTGAGCGACACATTTTGACAAAGGGAGCAGAACTATGCTCTATTCAAGTGGATCCATTGACTACACCTATTGATACACGATCTATCCAAGAAGATGCTCCAAGCCCTCAAGCTAATGAACAAGTCCAAGCTCAAGATCCTTCCATAGTTGAGAGAGCTCAACCAAGTGGAGATCCTTCTCCCATTGTTGATCAAGGCCAAGTTCAAGATGGACATGAATACGATGAAGAAGGTGATGCTCAATCCATATCCAAGGAATTTTTGGAGAAGATGCTAGATCAAAGAGCAAAGAGAAGGCTAGAAAATCTTGAGTGTGCGGGTCACACAGAAGACAAGATCCATGGAAAAGTTTGAGGAAGGGTTGTCACTAAAAGGAAAATGGCAGATTTTAGCAAAGCTCATGCTTTTTCTCTTTCATTGCGCCTAAGAAGGTATAGGAATCTCTCGAAGATAAAGATTTTCTTGAAGCCATACATGAAGAATTCAATAACTTCGAGCACAACAAGGTTTGGAAGTTAGTACCAAGACCCAAGGATTGTAAGAATGTTATTGGCACTAAGTTGGTGTTCAAGAACAAGAAAGACAAATATGGCATTGTCATTCACAACAAGGCAAGATTGGTGGCTCAAAGGTTTTCTCAAGTCAAAGGTGTTCATTTTGGTGAAACCTTTGCTCTCGTATCTCGTCTTGAATCTATTCGCATCTTACTTGCCTATGTATCTCATCATAATTTCAAGTTACAACAAATGGATGTTAAAAGTTCTTTTCTAAATGGTTCCATTAATGACTTAGTATATGTCAATAAACCTTCGGGTTTTGAAGATCCCAACCACCCCGACCATGTCTACAAACTTGATAAGGCGCTCTATGTACTTAAACAAGCTCCACGTGCATGGTATGAGCACCTTAAAGAGTTTTTAGCAGATCATGTGTTTAATGTTGGTTTAATCAATCCCACCCTCTTTACCAAGATGGTTGGAGGTGACTTGTTCATATTCCAACTTTATGTGGATGACAATATTTCTGGGTCTACTATCACTTTGTTCAAGGAAGAGCTTTGCAAACTTACGACCGGTAGGTTTGAGATGTCTATAATGGGAGAGTTGGAGTACTTCCTTGGATTTGAAATAAAGCAATATAAAGAAGGAATCTTCATCAAGCAAGCCAATAGGAACTGGCATTGTGGCATCTTGCTAATAGGTTAGTCCCAGGAAATCCATAAAAATGATGTAAAGTGTATAGAAAACATGTAGCAATTGGCATGAAAACAACATGGAACATCAGAAATTATAGATACGTTTGAGACGTATCATTCACCAACCGGTTTTCCATTCCCCCTCACTTTATTGAGGGGAACTAGTCTAGGGTTTCCTTGTGTGGAAAACCTAGACCTCATTGCTACTTTTGATGATTATTTTTGATTGTTGGGAGCCCCCAATTTGGTTGTGGGTGTGTGCCCCAAGTTTGTTGTAAAGGACTCGATTCCCGCCTCAAAGTGGATCAATAGTGGAAGGTGGAATAGGCCTTTGTGGTGAGGTTCATCGGATAATAGGGTGAGGCCTTTGTGGAGTTGAGTAGGCCTTCGTGGCGAAACTCACACCCCTCCAACAAGACGTACTCCCTTTACAAGGAGGAACTCGGGAATGCATCGTGTCTCCGTGTGCTTCCATTATCGGTTACCTCGTTCCCTCTCCTTTACTTTGTGCTTGTATTGTATTCATTGTTCTTCTTGTCATATAGGTAAATTCACCTTAGTTGCATAATCTAGATAATTTACCTTTGTGTCAAGGCTTAATTTGAAGAAAATTTAGAATTGGTCCTAGCACCTATTCACCCCCTCTCTAGGTACCCATACTATCCGTTCAATTCGTATCAGAGCCTCGGCTCTTATTTTGGGCTTAACCGCCTAAGAGTTTTAGTATGGACGATGATTCGGTAGTCATCGATTCCGCGGCACAAGTCACTATGGATGATCTCAAGAAGTTGCAAAATTCCTTGACCTCATCCATGGATGTCAAAATGTCCAAGTTGCGAACTCTCTTGGTGCAAATCATGAAAGCCAAGGAACTAGAGACTTCCACTTCATCTCATCCGGACGAAATTCCAAGGGGTGCTAAAGATGGGGATAACGGTAGACAACCTAAAAGTGACCCCCCTAAGAACTCCACTTATAAGGGTCCGGAAGAGAAGGGATATTACCACTTTGTCGACGGATGGTACTCTCCCAATCCTACCGTCCCACATCCTCATATAATCCCTAGAGGAGATCCGCCTAAAATTGATGCACATATCTTTGATTGATATGGTCCAATATCAGGTTTCCCAGAAGGGGCTGCCATATCTCTAGGACTATACGTGGAGAAGGATAACATGGGGAGAAGACACGGATTTAACCAGGTCCAGGTTAGCCGGAGAGGCTTCCTACTTCCTGCAAATCAACTATGACGGCGATGCCGGTCACGGGTTACAATCACCTAGGGTAGATTGAGTCTATGGCTAAATCTGCCTTAGGGTTTCTCCCGTCCGTCTTTATACAGAGAGTCGGCTCGGGTCTTACAGGAAATCGGACCGTACAATAGCTAACCCTAATGATCTACAGTTATCTGGCCTTTAGGAGACGCAAATGGGCTTCGTGGCCGCCATTGCTGATGCAGTCATGCGCTTCATCCCTTCTAGGCCTTCGTCTTTGGGCCTGCCCTTTAGGTCCCGCTTATGGATGCCGGTAGATACCCCATTCCATATATCTCTGACATTGATAATTGGCAATATTATATGAAAACTCACTTAAACTCTTGTTGTATGAGCTTTGGAGGGCCGCTTAAGATGGACACAAGCCTCATGATGTTGGGAATATGCCCTAGAGGCAATCATGTACGATGTATTTCACAATGTATTCATAAAGTTATTAAGTTGTCCTTGTTATGAACATCTGATATATATCATTGAATATGTGATTCAATTGTGGAACTATGTATTCACGTTGTTCATAATAAATTATCCTTAGTCATTGAGGTTGTTCCAGGCACACAACCTAGACTAATGTGAATATTGGCCGATGACTCGGTTCCACTTGTCATGGGCATGACGATGCCATTCCAACTTACACAGACTCGGAGAAAGAGTTTAGCAAGTCAGACTGTCCCATATTGAGGTGCAATGAGTAAGTCGTCATTGGCATGTCTTAGTCAATGTAATCCTTAGACCTGAGGTTGTCGCACAATCCGAATTGTGGATCACCAACTTAGGTTCTGTCAAACGCTCTTCCGTGACAAGGCAGTTATAAAGGCAGAGTTCGGGTCGAATGAGAAACAAGCTGCATGATGTGGATAATCAAGACGGGATTTTCCCTTTCCAAATGGAGAGATATTCTCTAGGCCCTCTTGAGTGATATGATTTCGGAAGCATGGCCATGCGCGACTCGGTTAAGTGTTAACCGGGTCGATTGACTAAGAGTTAGTCAGATCAATCATATATCACAGAACAAGAAGAGAGTTGAGCCATTTAAGGGATGACGATAATTCCCCTATAGTTCGACAAGGCATATCATGAGGCAAAATGGACTCGGATGAAAGTCGCATTGGAAGGTATGTCGTCATGACTCTATGACACTTGGGAGTCGGCACCTTTTGCTAGGATCCGCTACCGGTTGATCGATTGGGAGTCGGACTCCAATCATTTCCAAGTCGCCATGAGCCCGCGTTGTCGCACACTTAAGACCGATAGCAAGTATATTGGTTGGGTTGGACCCGAACCAGGAATGGACTGAATTAGTGAGTTGGACTCATAGAGTGAGTGGGCCACAAGCGTTGTGCAGCCCACTCCCACTCGCTATATGAGGAGGGGCGCAGGTTTCCCAATGGGCACAAGTTTCCATTCCCATGTGTTGGGAACCATAGCCCCACTCAGTCCAGCCGCCGCATCGGACCTAGCAGTTCACCGTTGGAGCTCCTCCTCATACGTGTGGATACCAGCAGAGGTGTTGTACGTTCAGCACTTCGACGATTGCGGGATTGGATCGGCTGGATCGGATCGTGGGACTACACTGCATCGATGTGCTTTATCGATAATTTGCACCTGCACGTCTAGTGGTAATCCTCGTGGCCTTCTACCTCGGCTAGATCTTGGGAGTTCCGCGTAGAGAAGTTTTTGTTTATCTCTACGTGCTCCTACAATGGTATCAGAGCGGTAGCTTCTGGTTTTAGGCCAATGATCTGCGCATATGGGATATATAGTTGGCGTTAGATTGGATCTAATTGTTGTTTTGATTGTCGTTCTATGAGATAGATCGGTTTTATACAAGGTTGATTGGATCAATCATACTCGGGGTTAATGGATGATCTAGTTTCCGTGATCATACTGCCAAGGTCGTGGAACAACATACCCCTACCGGTCGGTTTCCTCCATCGGGGTATACCATGACACATAAATCCAGTTGCGGTGATCGAAGAGAAAAGAGTTTGGTCGAATCGGAATATGGATCAGATTTGGGTAAAACTGTTTTATCCGATGAAGAAACCCATGTCCGGGACCGGCTTTACCCTGTCCTAGCGCTTTAGATGTCGTTACGAGTTTCACAACGCAGGTAGATATCTTTTCTATGCATAACTTGTTTTTGGAGGATGTTGTGAATGGTATGACTTATGTGCATATGATGTGTGTAATCCATACATGATCTGTGTATCATGTTTTTTTTCAGTCGGTTGGAGCCTAGATGTTGTCATTTTATTGTATAACGACCCGTGTGTCGGATTCTCTATGCAATTTTTCATTTACTAGCTAGTGTAGCTTTTTGGAGAACCCGTACGTCATGCAAGTCGATGTACAAGTCGGCTACATGGAGTAAGATGGCACGTGACAAGAGTTAGCATGAGCCGACTTACAAGCTTTGTGGGGATGGAGATCACCATGAAGATATTCATACATTTCACATTATAATTGCTTTATTTGTGTTATTGTTATGTCTCCTTTTTACCTATATTGGATAGTTGGTAGATTTTAATACCTCAAAGAAGGTCTAGTCGGTCTCCCCGCCAGTGCTGCACCATCACAAGTCAGACATTCTTGGTAGTGGGCTCGTAAAATTGAGGTGCTACCAATTATTTCTGATTAGATGGGTTTGAGTCGGACTCTTATAGCGGAAGCACTTGGTAAATTGGACGAGTCCATCACAACGGTTGTGGGGCTCAGGGCGAGGTAGGTTGGAAGTCGGGGCATGTGATGCCACCCGACTAACATGAATTGTATTGGAGACGATTGGCAAGGTGTTGCCTACCTAGATCACTTGACAGCTAGAGTGATGTTAAAGCTCACTAGTCGGCTTGCTTATTTAGGATCTTGAATCACTTAGCAACCATCGGAGGGGTGTTGGTTCTAGTGGGAGCATAGGTATTAAAGCGTTTAATACGCCTGCTCTTTTATGAAGACATGTCTTAAGTGTTTTGCATATTTTCTGTTGTAAATCAATGGCACCTAGTAACCTTCCTCAGTTGTCTACTTTTGTGTTGAGGTCAATACTATAGAAAGATAAGCTTAATGGAACTAATTTTACCAACTCGTATCGTAATACGAGGATAGTACTCAAGCATGACAAGAAATACCATGTTCTAGACACTACACTTCCAGATGAGCCTGATGATGATGCGACAGTCGCAGCCATGAATGCCTACTGTAAAACTAGAGACGAGACTGCAGAAATTAGCTGTCTTATGCTTGCACACATGGAACCGGACTTGCAGCAGTTCGAGAATATTGAGGCCTACAATATGATCAAAAGCCTCAAAAGTCTGTTCCAGCCTCCGGCAAATACCGAGAGGTATCAAGTCTCTCAAGCTTTGCTGGGTTGTAAGCTCAAAGACGGCGATCCACTGAGTCTGCATGTAATCAAGATGACTGGTTACGTGCAGTCTCTGGATAGACTGGTCTTTCCAATTAACGAAGAGTTCTCTACTGATATAATTTTGAACTCTCCTTCTAGTGCGTATGGTCCGTTCATTTCGAACTACCACATGCATGCTATGGATAATAAATTCACTAAATTACATGGGATGCTCAAGACGGCAGAGGATGATCTTAAGAAAGGCGCCATTCAAGTAATGATGGTGCAGAATAAGTCTAAGTTCAAGAAGAATTCTTGGACCAAGAAGAAGAAGGATAAGTCAGGAGGCAACGCCCATGTCCCAGTCCAGAGCGCTTCCTCAAGGACTAAGCCATCTCCTACATCCATGTCCAATTGCTTATATTGCAAGCAGGACAGCCACTAGAAGATGAACTGCAGCAAGTATTTGGCCGACAAAGCCAAGAGTGGAGGTGTGACTTCCAAATCACGCCTGTATGCAATATTATAGACATTTATCTTGCTGATGCACCTAACAGTTCTTGGGTATATGATACTGGATCAATAATTCACATATGGACCACGTTGTAGGGACTGGTAAGAAGTAGGATCGTGGCGAGAGGAGAGGTTGATATTCGAGTCGGCAACAAGGCGAGAGTCATTGTGTTGGAAGTTGGCACGATGCAACTTCATTTACCTTCAAGATTCTAAATGGAGTTGAATAATTCTTATTATGTTCTAGTGCTTAGTCGAAACATTATTTTCACCACATGTTTGATGAGACAACGTTATGCGTCGAATATTAATAGTAACAATTGTTCTTTATATTTGAAAGATATGTTTCATGCCTTTACACCCATCCAAGACGGGTTATTTATTTTGAATCCTGATAGTGAATCGGTCTATAACATAAATGTGAAAAGGTTGAAACCAAATGATCTAAATTTGACTTACTTTTGGCATTATCGACTTGGTCATATAAGTTGGAAGCGCATGAATAAGCTCCGTGATGATGGACTTCTAACTTTTTTCGACTTAGAGTCCTTCGAGACATGCAAATCATGCATACTCGGCAAAATGACCAAGACACCTTTTTGCAAGGAGTTGTGAAAGGGAGTCCAACTTGTTGGAACTAGTACATAATGATGTATGTGGTCCAATGAGCACGACAGCCAGAGGTGGCTATGAGTACTTCATTACCTTCACTAATGATTTGAGTATGTATGGATATATCTATTTAATGAAACATAAGTCGGAAGCCTTTGAGAAATTCAAGGAATTCAAGAGTGAGGTACAAAATCAACTCGACAAGAAAATAAAGTTTCTACGGTCAGACCATGGAGGCAAATACATGAGCCATGAGTTTGATGACCATCTAAAGAGTTGTGGAATAGTTCCTCAACTCACTCTTCCAAGTACGCCGCGGAGGAACAGTGTATCAGAACAGAGAAATCGAACCTTGTTGGACATGGTACGATCAATGATGAGTCAGACAGATCTACCTTTACCATTTTGGGGTTATTGTCTAGAAACTGGAGCGTTCACACTAAACAGAGTACCATCAGAGTCAGTAGAGAAGACACCGCATGAGATGTGGACTGGCAAAAGGCCAAGTTTGTCTTTTCTTAAGATTTGGGGTTGTGAAGCATTTGTCAAGGGACTTCAGTGGGACAAGCTCACGCCCAAGTTGGATAAGTTTATTTTCATGGGGTATCCAAGGGAAACATGGGGTACTACTTCTACAACCGAGAAGAGGGTAAAGTGTTTGTTGCTCGAAAGGTGTCTTCCTTGAGAAAGAGTTTCTCAGTCAGGGAGTCAATGGGAGCATAGTGCAACTCGAAGAAATTCGAGAGGAACTGTTTAGGAGCGATTCGGCGAGGTCCTTGGAGGCTGAGCCCATCGTGGTACCTATGCTGGTAACAACACTAGAACCGCGTAGATCTGCCAGATTACAAAATGCTCGTGATGTATTACTAGTAGAAAGTAATGAGCCGACAACTTATTCGGAAGCGATCATGGGATCTGATTCCGAGTCATGGCTTGGAGCCATGAGATCCGATTTAAAGTCCATGGATGAAAACTAAGTTTGGAATTTGGTTGATCTGCCAGACGCTGCAAGACCCGTCGAGTGCACATTGGTCTTTAATAAGAAAACTGATATGGATGGAAATGTTTCCGTCTATAAAGCATGATTTGTCGCAAAGGGGTTCCGACATGTTCATGACTACAACGAGACCTTCTCGCTCGTAGCAATGCTTAAGTCAGTTCAGATCATGTTAGCCGTAGCCGCCTATTTCGATTATGAGATATTGCAGATGGATGTCAAGACAACTATCCTTAATGGAAATTTAACTGAGGACGTGTATATGATACAACCCAAAGGTTTTGTCGATCCAGCTAACGCTGACAAGGTATGCAAACTCCAGAAATCCATTTATGGGTTGAAGCAAGCATCTCAGAGTTGGAACATTCTCTTTGATGAGGTAGTTAAATCGTTTGGCTTCATCAAGAGCGATCATGATTCTTGTTTATACAAAAAGTTAGTGGGAGCAAAGTAAATTTTCTAATATTTTATGTGAAAGACATATTATTGATGGGAAATGATTTCCTGATGTTGCAAGAAACCAAAGAATCATTGGAAATGAGTTTATCAATGAAGGATTTGGATGAGGCGACTTACATACTGGGAATCAGGATCTATAGAGATAGATCAAGGAGGCTCATTGGATTGAGCCAAAGTACATATCTGGACAAAGTATTGAAGAAATTCAAAATGGAAGAGTCTAAGAAGGGGTTCTTACCGATGTCCCATGGTGTAGAACTTAGCAAGACTCGGTGTCCTTCGACGATTGATGAGCGAAGTCGGATGAGTATGATCCCGTATTCTTTGGCAGTCGGATCCATCATGTATGTCCATGATTTGTACTAGGTCGGATGTTTCCTATGCTCTAAGTGTAACGAGCAGATACCAGGCTGACCCTGGCGAAACCCACTGGGCAGCAGTTAAAACCATCCTTAAGTACTTGAGAAGGACTAAGGACATGTTCCTAGTTCATGGAGGTGATGATGAACTCAGTGTAAAGGGTTACACGGATGCGAGTTATCTCATCGACTCGGATGATTCTCGTTAGCAATGTGGCACTAGTGGAAACAACCCCTTTCGTCGAGGGGGGCAGGGGGCACCTGTCCCGGTTGCAACAAAATCCGGGACAAATGCTATGCATTGGTCCCGGTTTGTGCGCCCGAGGCAACAGAAATCGCCTGGGGGCATTGGTCCCGGTTCGTGGGGAGGCATTGGTCCCGATTTGTGGCATGAACCGGGACCAGTGCCTAGCCACATGCCATGTGGCACGCGCATGGTCATTGGTCCCGGTTCATTCCACAAACCGAGACCAATGCCCCCCTTCCCCTATATATACTTCCCCACAGCCCCCCTTCCATATTTTTTTTTGCCTTGGAGGTGTGAGAGAGGTGGGTGTTAGTATGTGTTATTTTACTATGCACACAAGGTGTTCGACGAAATTCCCGAGCCACACATAAGATCACTGAAAATGGTATCTTCGACCGAGGTTAACAAACTTATATTTTTCATCTGTAATTGATACATAAAAAAAAAATTTGTCGATGTACTGTGGTCATTTCTCTATTGAATATGTTATTGTAATGTATTTTGATAAACTTAATTATACGATGCAGATGGATGCACGGCAGCGATGGATGTACGGTGACCGACACACTTTCGAGTATATGGCAGGCCTGAATGCATTTCTCGCTGTAGCTCAGGCTAATGGCTTTATGTGTTGCCCATGTGTTGATTGTCGGAACGTCAGGGAGCACTCTTCCTCGAGAATCCTTCACGGCCACCTACTTCGCAGAGGTTTCATGCCCAGCTATAATTGCTGGACCAAGCATGGAGAAAGAGGGGTTGTGATGGAAGACAATGAAGAAGAAGATCCTTTGTTCCCTGAATACGGTGATACTGCAATGGAAGACAATGCAGAAGAAGGAGGTGATCAAGAACAGGCATCAGAAGAGCCCGATGATGATCTTGGCCGAGTTATTGTTGATGCAAGGGAAGACTATGAAAGTGAATTGGAGAGGTTGAAGCTAGAAAACATGTTACAGGATCACAAAAAGTTGTTGTACCCAAATTGCGAAGATGGTAGCACAAAGATCAGTACCACACTTGAGTTGCTGAAATGGAAGGCACCGAACGGTGTGACGGACAAGGTATTTGAGAGTTTACTTCAACTAATGAAGCCGAAGCTTCCAAAGGATAACGAATTACCTGAGAGTACGTACAAAGCAAAAAAAAACTCTCTGCCCTCTAGGATTAGATGTGCAGAAGATACATGCATGCATTAATGACTGCATTCTCTACTGCGGTGAGAAGTACGAGAATTTGGATGAATGTCCGGTATGCACTGCACTGCGCTATAAGATCAGAGCAGATGACCCTGGTGATGTTGACGGCGAGCCCCCCCCCCCCCCGTAAGAGGGTTCCTGCTAAGGTGATGTGGTATGCTCCTATAATACCACGGTTGAAACGTCTGTTTAGAAACAAAGAGCATGCTAGGTTGTTGCGATGGCACAAAGAAGACCGTAAGAAAGACGGAAAGTTGAGACACCCCGCCGATGGATCGCAGTGGAGAAAGATCGAGAGAGACTTCCCGGACTTTACAGGAGAGGTGAGAAACTTATGGTTTGGTCTAAGTACAGATGGCTTTAATCCTTTTGGGGAGCAGAGCTCCAGTCATAGCACCTGGCCCGTAACTCTATGTATGTACAACCTTCCTCCTTGGTTGTGCATGAAGCGCAAGTTCATTATGATGCCAGTTCTCATCCAAGGCCCGAGGCATCCTGGCAACGACATTGATGTGTATATAAGGCCATTAGTGGAAGAACTCTTTAAATTGTGGGGGCAAACCAGGTGTACGTGTGTGGGATGAGAACGAACATAAGCCATTTGACCTACGGGCGTTGCTTTTCGTAACCATCAATGATTGGCCTGCTCTTAGTAACATTTCCGGACATACAAACAAGGGATACAATGCATGCACACACTGTTTAGATAAGACTGACAGTGTTTATTTGGATAAATGTAAAAAGGTTGTATACCTGGGGCATCGTAGATTTCTTCCGATCAAGCATCCCGTAAGAAAGAAAGGAGGGAAGCATTTCAGAGGTGAGGCAGATAACCGGAAGAAGCCTGGCCTCCGTAGTGGTAATCATTTATTCGATATGGTCAAGGACCTAAAATTAATCTTTGGGAAGGGTGATGGCAGCCAACCAGTTCCGAACGGCCCTGATAAGCGCACACCCATGTGGAAGAAGAAATCTATATTTTGGGGGCTACCCTATTGGAAAGTTTTAGAGGTCCGGTCTTCAATCGACGTGATGCACGTGACAAAGAATCTCTGCGTCAACCTGCTATGCTTCCTGGGCGTGTATGGAAAGTCAAAAGATACGCCAGAAGCACGGGAGGACCAGCAACGTATGAAAGACCCAAGCAACAAGCACACAGATACAGGGCGCCATTACTTAAGCAGCTACGCTCTTACTAAAGCAGAGAAGGAAATATTTTTTGAAGTCCTTTACAGTATCAAGGTTCCGTCTGGCTTCTTGTCGAATATAAAGGGTATAATAAACATGGCAGAGAAAAAATTCCAAAACCTGAAGTCTCATGACTACCACGTGATTATGACGCAGTTGCTTCCGATTGCATTTAGGGGGCTTCTACCGTAAAATGTTCGAGTACCAATTGTGAAGCTATGTGCATTCCTCAACGCAATATCTCAGAAGGTAATCGATCCAGAAATTCTGGCAAGATTATAGAGGGATGTGGTCCAGTGTCTAGGTAGTTTTGAGTTGGTGTTCCCACCATCCTTCTTCAACATTATGACTCATCTCCTGGTTCACCTATGTGAAGAGATTCATATTCTCGGTCCGGTATTTCTACACAATATGTTCCCCTTTGAGAGGTTCATGGGAGTCTTGAAGAAATATGTTCATAACCGTGCTAGGACAGAAGGAAGCATCTCACAGGGCTATGGAACAGAGGAGGTCATTGAATTCTGTGTTGACTTTATTCCTGACCTTAAGACGATTGGTGTTCCTGAATCGCGGCATGAGGGGAAACTGAGGGGAAAAGGAACGCTGGGAAAGAAAACAACGATACCCAGGGACGGGCATTCTTTCACCAAAGCACACTACACAGTTCTACAAAATTCTATGTTCGTGGCTCCGTATCTCGAGGAACACAAGAATATTGTACGCTCCACAAACCCGGGGAAGGATGACTCATGGATTAAACGCAAACACATGGAGACTTTCGGAAGTTGGTTGCAAACACATCTTATAAATGACACCACTGTTCAAGATCAGCTGTACATGTTGGCCGGGTCACCATCTTCGACTATTGGGAGTTTTCAAAGGTACGAGATAAATGGGAATATATTTTACACGATCTCCCAAGATAAGAAGAGCACCAACCAAAACAGTGGTGTCCGCTTTTATACAAGAAACGAGAATGGAAAAAATGACACATACTATGGTTACATAGAGGAGATATGGGAACTTGACTATGGAGCTTCTTTTAATGTCCCTTTGTTCAAGTGCAAATGGGTCAACCTGAATGGAGAAGGGGTAAAGGTAGACCCGATTTACGGAATGACAATAGTGGATCTCAATAATATTGGTTACAATGACGAACCATTCGTCCTAGCCAATGATGTGGCTCAGGTCTTCTATGTGAAGGACATGTCCCCCAGACCGAAAAAAGAAAAAATAAGCAAACAAATACATCATACGATGAGCCGAAGCGTCACATAGTTCTTTCAGGGAAAAGAAACATTGTGGGAATCGAGGACATGACAGACATGTCAGAAGATTATAATAAGTTTGTTGAAATTCCACCCTTCACAGTGAAAGCTGACCCCACCATCCCGTTAAATAATGAAGATGCTCTATGGTTACGGCCGAAGCGATCATAAGCAAGGGACACGAAGAAAATTCAGAAGACAAGATAGGTATGTTGTTGGTGATGTGTAATAATAAACGTGGAATACGTGATCATAGTTTTGTTTGACCAATAATTTGTATTGACCGGTCAAAAGCTGGCAAGCATTGAGTGATTGACAATTATGACCAGCCTGACTTCATTATTATCCCAACCAGCGGCACACCCACCTGGTATCCCAACCAACTATGTCCTGCCGTGCATTTGGTATGCATATATGCACTTAGTAGCCACGGCAGGGCTTTAGGCTGGCGATACCGATTGTTGTGTTCTACATCCCCCTTTAAGGTTTGATACTAATTTTAAAACAATATAAGATATTTATATTCAAATAGTAAAATAGTTAATAGTTTGAATAGTTAGAATAATTATTTAGTTAAACAGAAAATGGATTTGAATTAGTTATGTAAATTCAAGCACTTTTCATGTTGAAATTTTTGTCAAATTCGAAAGTATGTAGAAGTTATTCATGTGCATATTCAAACAATTTTCAAATTTTGGCGCTAAAACATTTGGGCGCGCAGGGTAGCACCAAATTTCGAAATACGTCTGGTCCCGGCCCGTGCACCAACCGGGACCAAAGGGGGTACCTCTAGTCTCGGTTGGTTGCACGGGCCGGGACTAGAGGCCCATTAGTATAAATATCCAGGCCCTCTCTCTAGGCCGAGCAACCACCCGGGACCGACCGGACTAGCCTAGGCGAAGCCCTGCCGGCGGCGGGGATGGATAGAAAGATCTCGCCGGCGCCTGCTCCGGTCGTTTATTGCATTATGTTGGCCATAGATTGGCCGGGGACGAGTTGGGACGGGAACGAACGCATTCATAAAAGGCCCGAAGGCTGGTGCTTACATTGGGCGGCGGCGCGGCCACAGGCGGCCGGCCGTTTCTTGATGACGGCCCTATTGGCCGTCCTTACATGCATGGGGGCGGTGGGGCGGCCACAGGCGGCCGGCCGTTTCTTGCGGGGGGCAAACCTAGTTAACTACTTGGCCGGGGGCGCGCCAGCGTCGGCCTAGTCCTCCTCGTCGGAGGAGATGCAATGGTAGGGAGGCTGCTGCCACAGGTGGGCAGGCAACTGGGGAGCGCCCTCTAGTGGCGGCTGTGGAGGCATCGGGGGAGCGCCCTCCGGTGGCGGCGGCAGCTCCTCCGGCGACCACTCGCCGCCGGTCCAGGCCCAGCTCATGCTGTATTCGAGGCCAGGGGGCAGCGGCTGTGGAGGGGGCTGGTCCGTCGACGCCTCCATCTCGGCGTTCATCGCCTGCCACCACGGCACCGGCGGTGGAGGTGGCGGCATCACGGCCGTGTCGGCGTCGGCAGCCGCGGAGGCGGCCGCGCAGGCGAGGACCTGCTCCCAGCGCCTGATCTCGTCCTCGGCGAGGGAGCGGCGGGAGGCCTCGTAGGCGGCCTGCATCTCGGAGTCCTCCTCGTCGTCGACGATGTCCTCCTCGAACCACAGCTCCGGCTCGCTGCCGGGCGGCGGCGCTGGGTAAGTGACGGCGTTGGCCTCCGGATTCGGGGGCGTAGCAAAGTAGGAGCGGCGGCGCTGGTCGTGCTCCTGCTTGAACCACACGTCCCAGTTCGGCGAGTCCAGCGCGTAGGCGGGGTCCCTGAGGAGGTGGGCCGGCAGGAGCGCGCGCCGGCGAGCTACCTCCTCGGCTCGAGCGTCGTTGGTCGGGACCGCCGGTACCGGGATCCGCTGCGGGTTGAGGTGCCAGCCGTCCGGGAGGTGGACGTCAGGCCAGAAGACCGGCGTGGCGTGCTGCCAGTGCCACGTGGCCTCCTCCTTCCGGACGTACCGGCGGAGCCGCTTGCCTGGCGCGGCGGGTGGCGCGCGGCCGGTGGTGGTGCTGGGAAGCGCGGGGTGGCCCCGATCCGCATGCCGCCGGGACCGAAGCCGAATGCCTCCCGCGGTGGGGGAGAGCGCTGCCGCTGCGGCCTCTCTGTCCGGCGCCCCTGGAGGACCCGGCCTCGTGCTCGTTCTTGGCCTTCTTGAACCAGCGGCGGGGCGACATGGCTAGGGTTAGGGTTTGTGCTGAGGGAGTGGGGTGTGCCGGTGTACGGGCGGCAGGGTCCCTTTAAAAAGGACCGGGGCGGGGATGGCATGCCAACCAGCGGTGAGAACGTGGCGGCGGTTGCAGGTGGCGTTGAATGCGCGGTGAAGCCGAGGCGGCCACTAGGTCGCTGGCCGGTGGGCCCTTTCGACCGTTCGTGGCCACGAGTTGGGAAGTGGGGGACGTGGGGGAAGTCGAGGCGGCCACTGGGTCGCTGGCCAGTGGCCCCTTTGACCAGGCGTGGCCGCGGTTAGGGGTATTAATTAAAGACGTGGAGACTTGGCAGGCGGTTGGGGAAGGGGAGGCCGGTTGGGGATTACGAGGCAGGCGGCCGCTGTGTTACTGCCTGTCCCTGTCCCTTGTCTCTGTCATCAATTCACTTAGTTAATTAATGAACTTGACTAGGTTAGCTAATTTAGATGTTCATCACTTCACTTAGTTAATTAACTAATATAAATTTTCTATTTTTTACGTAGATATAAATTTGCACGTTTTAGAACAAGTTAGATACTAATAATATTGCACAGGCGATGCGCGTATTAACTAACAGAGCGATTAGTTGAGCAATAGTTAGAGAAAGATGGGATGGTAGGTGATTTTGGTACTTAACATTGAAGCGACATACACCATTCGATCGACGTGGTGGACGGATGTGATTCTTTCGATTTCTTTCTCTCGATATTTTTATGTTAACCATAGATATAGACATGTTTTTGCGTGAAAATATATCATCACAACATCTCCATCTAATTATCGTTATTTCTATTATATGAGTTGGCCACTTTTTTTTATATATTTTTTATGTTTTCTATAAAATTGGCCCCCGCACCCTCCGCCAATGGCTACAGGAATGGCGCTGGAACAAACACAGCAACTGGAACAAAGACAGGAACCACATTGTGTGGATACTACGTCTGCAAGTTCATTCGTCAGACGGGAACCACCTTCATGTACGTCATCGTCAATTTTTCTTATTACCATCTATTTAAGTTACTTAGTTTCATTAATATATATTGACCACTCTTCTTTATATTAGATCGAACGGCTCCGGGACGGTCTTCTACCAAGGGACCGCATACGAGCAATTCAGGAGGAAATTGCGGGCTAAATTTTATTTTGTAATTCCATCGGTCATGTAATATGCTCGATATACTTAGCTTCTGTAACATAAGTGTTCTCTATTTTTCTATATATATGTATTACTTATTCACTCGTGGGATCCCGGAGGTCCGGGGAAGGGCCACCGGGCTCCTCTCTTCTCCTGGGATCTGGGAGGTCTGGGGAGTGGCCAACAAGGTTCCTTATCAGTGTATGGTGACAGGGGCATCGTAAAATGGAATTGGTCGCAAAACAGAAAAAAAACAATAAAGCGGAAAAAAACTCTGCCGCGGCAGAGAAAATGGCAAAACTGCTGTCGCGGCATAGGAGGCATTCATCCCGGTTCGTGTTAAGAACCGAGACTAATTCCCCTGGCCAGGTTCGCCACGTGGTCAGCCCCATTTTTCCCGGGTCCTGGCACAATCGGGACCAATGGGGGAGGGGCATTTGTCCCGGCTGGCCCATCCCGGTTGCACAACCGGGACAAATGGGACTTACCAACCGGGACTAGTGCCCCTGTTTCCACTAGTGTGGATATGCGTTCGTCATGAACAGAGGGGCTGTGAGCTGGAAGAGTTCCAAGAAAGATAACGGTGTCTGCATCTACGACAAAGGCTAAGTATATTGATGCCTCGGAGGCCACAAAGTAAGCCGTTTGGATTGTGAACCTCCTGATGGATCTTGGTGTGGTTCAGGGCACGTCCAATCCGTTGGACGTATATTGTGACATCAATGGTGCTATCGCACAATCCAAGGAACCTAGACAACATCATAAGAACAAACATATACTCATGCGTTATCATCTCATTCTTCACTTTATCGAACAAGGTGATATCAAGTTATGCAAAGTATATACGGATGCAAGCATTGCAGATCCGTTGACAAAGGCGCTAGCGAAGCCAAAGCATGAGGCGCACATGAGAGGTATGGGCATTCTATGCCTAGGCATATGATGTCGAGATGATTGACTCTAGTGCAAGTGGGAGACTTTTGGGAATATGCCCTAGAGGCAATCATGTATGATGTATTTCCCAATGTATTCATAAAGTTATTAAGTTGTCCTTTTTTGAACATCTGATATATATCACTGAATATGTGATTCAGTTGTGGAACTATGTATTCATGTTATTCATGCAAAAGTTTCCTTGGTCATTGAGGTTGTTGTGGATACACAACCTAGACTAATGTGTACGTTGTCTGATGACTCGGTTCCATTTATCACGGGCATGGCGATGCCATTCCAACTTACACAGACTCGGATAAAGAGTTTAGCAAGTCGGATTGACCCATACTGAGAGGCAACGAGTAAGTCGTCATTTGCATGTCTCAATCAATGTAATCCTTATACCTGAGCGTGTCGCACAATCCGAGTTGTGGATCACCGACTTAGGTTTTGTCCAACGCCGTTGTGTGACAAGGTAGTTATAACGACAGAGTTCAGGTCGAATGAGAAGCAAACTGCGTGATGGGGATAATCAAGATGTAATTTTACCCCTCCGAATGGAGAGATATTCTTTGGTCCCTCTCGAGTGATATGATTCCAGAAGCATGGCCATGCGCGACTCGGTTAAGTGTTAACCGGGTCGATTGACTAAGAGTTAGTCAGATGAATCATATATCACAGACCGAGAAGAGAACTGAGCCATTAAAGGGATGAACATAATTCGCCTATAGTTCGACACGGTTTACCGTGGGCAAAAGGGACTCAGCTGAAAGTAACATTGGAAGGTATGTCGTCATGACTCTATGGCACTTGGGAGTCGGCATGTTCTGCTAGGAGCTGATACGTCCATTTTGCATCACTATTTTATATTGTTATTTTATGTTATTCATCGATAAATTTTATGTTATGATGCAATAGTTATGTTATTTTATCTTATTTTGCATGTTTGATAATTATTAGAGAATAAACACCGGGACCAGGAATCTGATGGAAAAAGCACCATCAGGACACCTTATTTCAAAAGATGAGAAGAATAGGGGGGATACCGGTGAGGTCTTAGAAGTTCAGAAGAGGAAGTCAGCCATAAGGGGAGCCAGAGGGGGGCCACCAGGGGCCCACACCATGGGGTGGCACGCCCCCTGGCCGCGCCGCCAGGTGGTGTCGCCACCCTGGCCCACTTCTGGTCGACCCCTTTCGCGTACTTGACCCCCGGGAACCCTAAGCCCTAGAACATCATCGAGGAAATTATCCGCTGCCGCCTCGTGGCGGAAAACAACATAGAGAGAAAAGCTCTCCGGCAGGGAGAAATCTGTCGGGGAAATTCCTCCCTGGAGAGGGGAAATCGTGGCCATCGTCACCGTCATCACTCCGGGCTTCATCAAGATCATCATCGTCATCGTCCTCACCACTAGCACCATCAATCACGCCGTCCACCTTCATCCTGCTATAACAATTAGGGGTCTTTACCATTTTTTTCCACTAGACCTCTCTCCCGGTGTGGATTACTTGTTAGTAGTTGATGCTTGTGAGACTTATCGGTGTTTGCACTTCATGAACAGATTGTTATTCATCATTATATCACCTCTGATTATGATCCATATGATGTCTCGTGAGTACTTCGTTTAGTTCTTGAGGACATGGGAGAAGTCGTGATGTTAGAAGTTGATTTATGTTGAAGTAATATCTATATGGTTTGATATTTAAGTTGTGGTGTTATTCTTCTAGTGGTGTCATGTGAACGTCGACTACATGACACTTCACCTTTATGGGCCTAGAGGGATGCATTGTGTATTTGTCTACTAATTGTGGGGTTGCCGGATTGACAGAAACCTAAACCCCCGTTAGGAAACCGATGCACGAGGGAGTGTAGGATCCCAAAGTTTAAGGCCGTGGTTAGATTTATCTTAATTACTTATTGTATTTGCGGATGCTTATGAGGGATATAATCACAAGTATGTATTAGTCCTAGTTGGGCGGTGCATTAGCATAGGTCCACCCACACAACACCTATCAAAACAATAAATATTAATGAACTGTATGAAGCAAAAGCACTTGACGAGATTCCCATGTGTCCTCGAGAATGTTTATTCACCATAAGTAAAACAACCGGCTTATCCTTTTCTCTCAAGAGGATTGGGCCACTCGCTGCAATTATTATTACTGTTATTTATTTACTCGTACTTTATTTATCTACAACATTCAAAACCACCAAAAACCTGTTTGCTAGTGTTTACAGTGAATCGTCTATTCAATCTTCTTGTCAACACCTTCTGCTCCTCGTTGGGTTCGACACTCTTATTTACCGAAAGTACTACGATACACCCCGTATACTTGTGGGTCATCAAGACTATTTTCTGGCGCCGTTGCCTGGGAGTGAAGCGCTATTGGTAAGTGGAATTGGCAATAGAGAATTTTACTGTGAGTGATGTGTTTATTTCTGTCTGATGCTTTATTTTACTATGGATAGTCCATATGGTTCTTTGTTTAAGGGCACTACTATTACTACTAGGGTAGTAGATGACCGGTTATCTGCTGAATTGGATCTTTCTAAAATACCTATGAAAATTGTTGGACGTGTTATGGATAACTGCTATTATGGAGATGGAACTGTCCATCCCGGTGATTAATTCCTCTTTATACATGAATTATGCGAGTTATTCAGGTGTGCGGTTATTATAATGGATCATGGTAAAAGTAAATTATTCTCTTTATCGCTGAAAGGCAAGGCTGCGGAATGTCGTAATGCTCCTGCTACATTTCAAAGATGCATGTCTTCTTGTTTTCATGGCTTTTGTGAAGAAATTGTGAAAGTATTCATGGACGCTTTCTCCGTATATGGAACTTCTTTTGATAACTGTTTGCACAATCTTGATAAAGTTTTGCAGAGATGTGAGGAAACTAATCTTGTTCTTAATTGGGAGAAATGCCACTTTATGGTTAATGAAGGAATTGTTTTTGGACATAAAATTTCTAAAGGAGGTATTGAAGTTGACAGAGCTAAAGCGGAAGCGATAGAGAAAATGCCCTATCCCAGGGATGTTAAAGGTATTCGTAGTGTTCTTGGTCATGCTGGTTTTTTTATAGGAGGTTTATTAAAGATTTCTCTAAAATATCAAAGCCTCTTACTAATCTTCTTCAAAAAGATGTACCTTTTGTTCTTGATGATGATTGCAAGGAAGCTTTTGAAACTTTAAAAAAGGCTTTAACTACTACTCCTATTGTTCAACCACCTGATTGGAATTTTCCTTTTGAAATTATATGTGATGCTAGTGATTTTGCTGTAGGTGTTGTTCTTGGAAAGCGAGTAGATAAGAAATTCAATGTTATGACTCTTGATGTTGCTCAAAAGGATTATGCTACAACTGAAAAAGAGTTCTTAGTTGTAGTTTTTGCATGTGATAAATTTAGACCTTATATTGTTGATTCAAAAGTCACTATTCATACTGATCATGCTGCTATTAGACACCTTATGGAAAATAAAGATGATAAGCCTAGGCTTATTAGATGGGTGTTTCTTTTACAAGAGTTTGATTTTCATATTGTGGATAGAAAGGGTGCTGAAAATCCTATTGCTGATAATTTATCTAGATTGGAAAACATTGCTTACGACCCTATTCCTGTTAATGATAGATTTACAAATGAACAGCTAGCTGCAATAAAAGTAAGCTCGTAGGATAGTCCATGGTATGCATATTATGCTAACTTTATCGTTTCCAAGTATTTATCTCCAACATTTGCAGCTCAACAGAGAAGGAAATTCTTTTATGATTTGAGGCATTATTTTTGGGATGACCCGCACTTATATAAAGAAGGAGTAGATGGTATTATGCGAAGATGTGTTCCAGAATACGAACAACGAGAAATAATGAGAAAATGTCAAGGTAGTGCTTATGGAGGGCATCACGCTGGAGATAGAACCGCAAAAAAGGTTCTACAATCAGGTTTCTATCGGCCTACTCTTTTTAAAGATGCACGTAAATTTGTTTTATTTTCTAATGAATGTCAACGAGTTGGTAATATTTCTAGACGTAATGAAATGCCTATGAATTATTCTCTTGTCATTGAACCATTTGATTGTTGGGGATTTGACTTTATGGGTCCGTTTCCTCCTTCAAATGGTTATACTCATATTCTTGTTGCTTGATTATGTTACTAAATGGGTAGAAGCTATACCTAGAAAGAGTGTTGATGGTGAAACCTCGTTAAAAATGCTTAAAGATGTTATTTTCCCTAGGTTTGGTGTGCCTAGATATCTTGTGATTGATGGAGCTTCTCATTTTATTCATGGTGGTTTTAGAAAACCCTTGCTAAATATGATGTTAATCATAGAATTGCTTCAACTTATCATCCCCAAACCAGTGGGAAAGTAGAATTATCAAATAGAGAAATTAAATCTATCTTGAAAAAGACTGTTAATAAATCTAGAAAAATTTGGGCTAGTACGTTTAATGATGCTTTATGGGCTTATAGAACTTCTTACAAAAATACTATGGGTATGTCTCCTTATAAAATGGTTTATGGAAAAGCTTGTCACTTGCCTTTAGAATTAGAACACAAATCTTATTGGGTAGTGAAAGAACTTAATAAATATTTTAAACTTGCTGGTAATAAAAGAATGCTTGATTTGAGTTCTTTAGATGAATGGAGATGTGAAGCCTATGAAAATTCTAGACTCTTTAAAGAGAAAGTTAAACAATGGCATGATAGGACAATTCTTAAAAGAGAGTTTCATGTTGGTGAAAAGTTCTATTGTATCAGTCTCGTCTCGGATTTTTTGCAAGAAAATTACTCTCGAGATGGGAAGGACCATATGTTATCGAAGAAGTATATCGTTCGGGTGCAATCAAAATTGCTTCCCTCAAAAATAACACTACACAAGTGGTAAATGGGCAAAGACTCAAACATTATATTTCCGGAGATTCTTATGATGAAGATGTTGATACTATTGAAGTGGTAACCCCGAAAGAGTTCATAAGGGAGGAAATTTTAGAATCTGTAGAGTCTGTTTTTGAATAGGTAACAGTTTTGTTAAGGTAAAGTTCGCGGATTACTTCCCAAGTTATAAATTATTCATATATGGAAAATATAAAAATATCGAGCCGAAGAAGGGTAGGAGATGGTGCCCGAGGGCACCACACCACCTGGCGGCGCGGGTCCCCTCCTGGCCATGCCAGCCTGTGGTGTGGGCGCCTCAGCCCCCGAGGTCCGTATATCGTTTTCTCGTCGTGTTTCTGTTTCGACCTGTTTCTGCCAGATTTCATCTTCATATTTAGAGCCATGATGTCTTGTTCTGGGCCTCCCAAAGAAAATTTCTTTGTGAACGTCGTCAACCCGTACATGAACGAGTTGAAGATGCATCCCAAGGAATTTCTGCTCAAGGATGGGGTGGTGGAGAAAGAATATGTCCGGGTCCTAAAGGGGAAGGTAGCCTAGAAGCTAGGACGGAAGAGCTGGAGAAGAAGTCTTTAGGTAAAGGAAGATGGCGGAGCGTGAAGTGGACATCATCCACATAATAAAGATGGAACTGTTCATTGAGCACAAGAAGGAGATTTCAAAGCTTTGGAAGGAGATTTTCTCACTCACCGAGACCACCAACAAATTACAAGCACAACTCTACGACATGCAGAATCAGAATTGTGAGTATGAGTACATGTTTAAACGTATAAGTTCTGCTACCAGTTTCAGTACATTGGAGACCAGGTCATCGTTTGTTGATGGAGAGCCTTTACCTTGGAACTCCGATAATGGGAAGGATTCAGCACCACCACCGAAGAATTAATTCGTCATTGGTATTGGCATCCCCTTGGCTTGTTCCAAGCTAGGGGGAGTGATGCGGTACCACACCTTTATCTTTCACCTTTTTACCTTTTAGTAGAGTCATATCATGAGTAGAGAACTTATCATATAGGATGGTTTGTAGTATGGAAGTATCACTCCTTAGTTGGTTATCGTTGTATCCCTTGGTTTGAGTTGCCGGTATGGAATTTTACTGAGAAGTTTCATCATCTTCTACACTTTATATTACCTTGCAATTTCTGTTATATGGTTGATCTTGTTATTAGTATTTGTATCAATATTGGAGCATCAAGTTAATCTAGTTGTTTTTGGCAAACTTAGTATTGGTCAGTAGCAACAATATTTTGAGGCTTAAGTAGAAAAGAGGGAGTTGCATGTAGATATATTATTCCATGATCTTTTTTTTGTTGGCTCATAAGCTTAGTATTCTCAGGTTAAGATTGTTTGTACTACAAAGGAAGAATGCATGATTGGTTTTATCATATATAGTTTGTTTGTTTTCCCTCAACTCTCATGCCTGCTACCCAAACTTGCTAGCCAAAAACCTGTACTGAGAGGGAATACTTCTCGTGCATCCAAACCTTGAGCGCAAAACCATGACATTTGTGTCCACCATACCTACCTATATGTGGTATTTAACCGCCACTCCAAGTAAATTGCTCGTGTGCTACCTTTTAAAAACTTCAAAATTACACCTGATTTGTGCCCCTGTTTTAGCTTATGAGGATGCAAATAGAGAATCTTTATCTCACTTGTTGATTGGACTTTACACACCTAGACTAGTGGCTTCATCCGCTTATCCAAATGCTAGAAAAGCTGGAAGCGGGGTGCCCAGCCCCAAACTTAATTACAACAAATTCTCTTCACTATTTTTTCCTCTGATTTATCAGTCAAAGAATGATTGTGTTAAACAAAAGAGAAGAGGGACGATCTGCCGGTTTCAGTTAGCGTCCTTCAATGGGAGCCGCTCTTGTAAGGTCTTGTTGGCTTGTGACGTACTGTATTTTCTGTTTTCCATTCGTTGACATAGACATACACACCTACCCCTAAAAATTAGACACTCCTCCATGGTTTGTGATTGTTGGTATGCACCCGAGGATTCGGTTAGCCATGGTTTGTGTAAGAAAGTTTGGGAGGAGTGTCGAACATTTCAATGACTCTGTTTATAAAATGAAAAGCTCTAGCACATGAGTTAATACCTGCTTACCTCTACGAAGGGCCTATCTTTTACTTTTATGTTGAGTCAGTAAACCTACTCCCTTCTGTCTTAAGCAAGCATTTGAGTTGTTCTGATCCATCCATCTATATGTTGATTTACTCAATCATGTACTTTATTCTTCCTTGTTTAGTACAATCGTTTTTATCTGAATGAATACCACTTTGAAAGTTATCAATTATTGCAAAGAAATTGTTATGATTGAGAATGTTAAACTTTGCAATATAAGCTCTAATATAAAGACTGTGATGGAAAGATAAGTACAATCTGTTAATTGTTCTCTGACCAAGAATGAAGTTTGCCTTCACCAATTTTGATTTCCTTTTTGCTCCTCTATTGTGAATCCATTTACATGTTTCAAGTTAAATTATATGAGAGGGAGTTTCTTTCTATAATGACTAGTGTCTTGATAGACGTGATGCTTCTTGTTCGTATTTTATTTCTCGACACCTCACTCCATAAACCTGTGGTCATGTTTACCGAGTTCGGTTTCGCTTGGGGACAAGTGAGGTCTAAGCTTGGGGGGAATTGATACGTCCATTTTGCATCTCTATTTCATATTGTTATTTTTTTTGTTATTCATCGATATATTTCATGTTATGATGCATTACTTGTGTTAATTTATCTTATTTTGCATGTTTGATAATTATTGGAAAATAAACACCGGGACCAGGAATCTGATAGAAAAAGCACCGCCAGGACACCCTATTTCAGAAGATCAGAAGAAGAGGGGGAATACCGGAGAGGTCTCAGAAGTTCAGAAGAGGAAGCCAGCCAGAAGGGGAGCCAGAGAAGGGCCACGAGGGGTGCACACCATGGGGTGGCGCGCTCCCTCGCCGCGCCACCAGGTGGTGTGGACACCTTTGCCCACCTCTGGTCGACCCCTTTCGCGTACTTGACCCCCTGGGAACCCTAAGCCGCATAACATCATCGAGGAAATATTCAGTCGCCACTTCAGAGCGGAAAACAACAGAGAGAGATAAGCTCTCCGGTAGGGAGAAATCTGTCGGGGAAATTTCTCCCCGGAGAGGGGAAATCGTCGCCATTGTCACCGTCATCGCTCTGGGATTCATCAAGATCATCATCGTCATCGTCCTCACCACCAACACCATCACCCTCACCGTCCACCTTCATCCCGCTGTAACAATTAGGGGACTTTATCATTGTTTTCCGGTAGATCTCTCTCCCGGTGTTGATTACTTGTTAGTAGTTGATGCTTGTGAGATTTATCGGTGTTTGCACTTTACGACCAGATTGTTATTCACCATTATATCACCTCTTATTACGATCCATATGATGTCTCGTGAGTACTTTGTTTAGTTCTTGAGGACATGGGAGAAGTCATGATGTTAGTAGTGGATTTATGTTGAAGTAATATCTATATGGTTTGATATTAAAGTTGTGGTGTTATTCTTCTAGTGGTGTCATGTGAACGTAGACTACATGACACTTCACCTTTATGGGCCTAGAGGGATGCATTGTGTATTTGGCTACTAATTATGTGGTTGTCGGAGTGACGAAAACCTAAACCCCCGTTAGGAAACCGATGCACGAGGGAGTGTAGAATCCCAGAGTTTAAGGTTGTGGTTAGATTTATCTTAATTACTTCTTGTATTTGCGGATGCTTATGAGGGGTATAATCACAAGTATGTATTAGTCCTAGTTGGGCGGTGCATTAGCATAGGTCCACCCACACAACACCTATCAAAACAATAAATATTAATGAATTGTATGAAGCAAAAGCACTTGACGAGATTCCCATGTGTCCTCGAGAACGTTTAGTCACCATAAGTAAAACAACCGGCTTGTCCTTTTCTCTCAAAAGGATTGGGCCACTCTCTGCAATTATTATTACTGTTATTTATTTACTCGTACTTTATTTATCTGCAATATCCAAAACCACCAAAAACATGTTTGCTAGTGTTTACAGTGAATCCTCTATTCAATCTTCTTGTCAACACCTTCTGCTCCTCATTGGGTTCGACGCTCTTATTTATCAAAAGTACTACGATACACAACCTATACTTGTGGGTCATCAGGAGCCCCTACCAGTTGATCGATTGGGAGTCGGACTCCAATCGTGTCCAAATCGCCATGAGCCTATGGGGTCGCACACTTAAGAGAGGGAGCAAGTATATTGGTCGGGTTGGACACTGAATCGAAAATGGACTGAATTAGTGAGTTGGACCCACAGAGTGAATGGGCCACAAGTGTTGTGCAACCCACTCCCACTCGCTATATAAGGAGAGGTGCAGGTTGCCCAACGGGTTACAAGTTTCCACTCCCATGTGTTGGGAACCCTAGCCCCACTAAGTCCATCTGTCGCACCGTACCAAACAGTCCGCCGTCGGAGCTCCTCCTTGTACGTGTGGATACCGGCAGAGGTGTTGTACGTTCAACACTTCAACGATCGCGGAACTGGATCGGCTGGATCAGATCGTGGGACTACACTACATCGACGTGCTTCATCGATAATCCGCACATGCGCATCTAGCGGTAATCCTCGTGGCCTTCTACCTTGTCTAGATCTTGGGAGTTCCGCGTAGAAAAGTTTTTGTTTATCTCTACGCGCTCCTACACATGATCCCAATAACTTGACAAGAAGAGAAGCCGTAGATTGTCAACTCAACTACACCGCCTTGTCCATGATTCAACCAGCCGTGGGTCCAAACCACATGCATCATCTTCAACAATATTCCACCGCCAAAGAAACATGGGATGCCCTTATTGTCATATTTGTGGGCAATGAAAGTATGAAGAGGAATATGTATCATACCTTGAGCAATGATCCCGAAGGGTTCTATATGCATGATGGTGAGAACCATGAAGACATGTACCGGAGACTCAAGACTCTTGCCACCGCCTTGAATGGTGTTGGTGCCACTCGTATTGATGATGCTTGGATCAAGAGATAGTACAGGAATGCTCTCATGCCTTTTGAGCCCGCGGAATTTAAGAGTCTTCAAGGAAGACATGACTATCCATCTTTGACCTCAACCTAAGTGATGCAAGAGATATGCTCCTTCCAAGTGCAAACAAAGAATGCTCTTTACAACCATGCCTGTGTTATGGGAATGCACAAAGGAGCCTCTGTTGCTTTGAAGGCCAAAGTTGTGTCAAAGGAGAATGATCATTATGAAGAGTGAATTGAGGACTTGGCCCATTTGAAAGATCATGAGTATGATCCCGTGCTTAAAGATGTTATTGCTCTTGACGTGCAAATATTTTTGAATAATCCTACCAAGGCAAAGGCATATGTTGAGGAGAAGACCAAGTCAAGATATGGAAAGGAAGGGACTCAAAAAGTGAGAGATTGTTTCAATTGTAAAGACAAGCGTCATTTCATTTCCGAGTGCCTATATGAGAATAGAGGACATCATGGAGGAAATATTATTCGCAAGGACAAATCAAAGGTCGCATACAAGAAACCTCTCTTCAAGAAGAAACCTTTGAACAAGAAGCCTCCTACAAAGTTTGTATGATTTTGGTGATGATGAAGAACAAGAAAAATTCACAAATGAAGTGGCCGCTCTTGCGATCGCATCAACGTTATCATCTTCATCTCTCTTTGAATTCCCCAATGAGAATCTTCCTCAACCTTCCGCCAAGTGCTTCATGGCTAGGGGCTCGGAGGTATCACCTTCTACCATCTCTAAGACTCCAAGTGAAATGAATAACATTGCTAATCTTAGTGTAGACGATGAAATTGCCTCTTTGGAATGTTTTATGTCTAACGTGCAAGGTGAGACCAAGAGGTACTTAGATCTCCTCCTGACCCAATTGGGAGAGGCCCATGAGGCTCTTGAGAAGAAAGGTGAGATTGAAAGGAGGGATGAGGATGAAAAGGCATCCCTCTCTATGACTCTTGAGGAAGAGCATGAGGTTCGAGTCTCTCTTGAGGAGGAACTTGAATATATTGAAGAGTCACATAATGAATTAATTTCTATTATCACTAAAGAACGTGACCATGAAATTTCTAAATATAAAAAGGCTACAAAAGGAGAAGATTGAGTTTGGGGTTGGTCATGGTAAACTAACCGAGGAGCTAGAGAGGCTCACCAAGGCTCACAAGGCTTTGGAGATAAGTGAACACTCTACCCTCAAAAAGTCACATGAACAATTTCAAACTCAACTCAATCAATTCAATGTGCTTAGTTCCTCTACTTCATCTCGTGATCATGCAAATATTATTGAGGAGAATGCAGGGATCAAGGGAAATGGCCCTAGTGTTGAGAAGGTTGTGGTTTCTAAGCCACAAGTTGCTCCCAAGCCACAAGTGGTTGCTCCTAAACCACAAGTAGGAAAGAAAGGTCTTGGCTATGTTGCCAAGACCATGAACAAGAAGAAGAAGAACAAGAACAAGGTGTGTGCGCACGAGCTAAGAAGAATGTTGTTGCAAGTGGTATTGTCATTAGGGACAACATTACTCGTAGAGACCCCACGGGAACTAACAATTTACACCATTTCTTATATGTTGATCATTATGGTGTTGTGCAAGCTAAATATTTTGGTCCTATTGAGGGTTTTATTGACTATACTATTTGGGTTCCAAAGACCCTTGTTGCTAAAACGAGGGGACCCTCCTCGGGTCCTAACTATAGTCAATGATTTCTTGTAGGACTATGCTTTCGGTGGATCTAAATGGATAATTGATAGTGGGTGCACTAGTCATATGAACGGGAGAAAAGAACTTATGATGGAGTTGCGCCGAAATACAAATGATGCAACCGTCACCAATGGAGATAAGTCCAAGTCTAAGGTAATGGAGTTCGCCAAGGCTGTGATTGCTCCGGATGTCACTATTATTGATGTCATGCTTGTCGAATCCCTTCGTTTCAATTTACTTTCAGTTTGTTCTTTAGGGAAGATGGTTTTTTTCATCTTCTTTGAACCTGATATTGTGGTCCTTTTGTGGAGCAAGACTCTAGACGTCGCATACGTGGGACATGTCGAAAATGAGTTGTATGTGGTGGAATTTTCGAAGTCTACCAAGTCTCAAGCGATGTGTCTTTTCAGAAAGGCGGATGTGAGATGGTTGTGGAATCCCCACCTATTGCTTGTCAACATGAGAACTTTGAAAAGTCTTTACAAAGGTGGCCTCATCTTCGGGCTAAAAGAAAATGTTTCCTTTTCCAAAGATCATGTTTGTAGGGCTTGTGTTGAAGTAAATATGCATGATGCCTCCCATAAGTGCAAGACCATTATCTCATCAAAGAGGATCTTGGAGCTTCTCCATGTTGATCTCTTTGGTGTCGTGCCCAAGGCAAGTCTTGGAGGCAAGAAGTATTGCTTGGTTATTGTCGATGACTATTCAAGATATACTTGGGTTTATTTCTTCATGTCGAAGGGTGGGACCAAAAAACCCATCATCGACTTCTCCAATCAAGTGCAACGCCAACACAAATGGCTATTAGGAGTGAAAATGGCACCAAGTTTAATAACTACACTCTAAATGAATTTGTTAGTGAACATGGTATTCGTCATCAATATTCCGCTGCATATACCCCTCAATAAAATGGTGTAGCCGAAAGGAATAATCGAACTCTATTGGATATGGCTAAGACTATGCTGGCGGAGTATTCTTATCCCCAATATCTAGGCCGAAGTCATCTCTACGGCATGCTACTCCTCTAACCCGCTCTACATCCGCAAGGGCTTAGTGAAGAATCCATATGAAATCCTCACCAGCAACAAACCCAACATCTCCTACTTCCCTGTCTTTGGTTGTGAGTGTTTGTATTTGATAAGGGGTGTTCAGTTGTCTAAATTCCAATCTAAATCTTGAGGGTATGTTTGTTGGTTATGGTTCCAAATCCCACGTTTATAGAGTCTTTGGCAAGACCTCACGAACTGTCATAGAATAGTGCAGTGTGGTTTTCGAGAAAAATGATGGCTCCCAAGTGGCGCAATTTCATGTTTCTAATGTAGATGTTGAAATGCCTCAAGAAGCCATAGGAAGGATGGGTATGGGATTTTTCCACCCCATCGAGGGATACCTTGTGGTGGATCGAGAAGAACTATGCTCTACTCAAGTGGAGCCCTCGTCTACAATAGAAGAACAAGCCAAGGACGAAAGTGATGCACCAAACCAAGAACAAGCTCAAGACCCTCCTCTTGTTTACCAAGTTGCTATGCAAAAACCAACCACTCCTATCACTGAAGCTAGTCAAGGTCAAGGCCAAGATCAACCTTCTAGGTCTTCTTCTCCTCAAGTTGAAGCAAGTTTTAAATATGATGATCAAGGCCAACAATCCGGTCAAGTCGGGGACCCAAATGATCAAGTGATTCATCCTTGCAATAATGAGGAGATCGAAGCTCGTCGTGCTAGAAGAATTAGAAGAGCATCAAAGTGTACTAATGCATCCGACGACAAGGTGTCGTATGATGTTCAAACAATAAAGTCCACAAGAAATCAATTGCCAAACTTTATTGAGCATCAAGCTCACATATCCATGGTGGAACCAAACAAAGTGTTTGAAGATCTTGAGGACTCGGATTGTTTGGAAGCTAGGCATGATGAGCTCAATAACTTTGAGAACAATAAAGTTTGGAAGCTAGTTGACAAGCCAAATAATTTCCACAATGTTATTGGCACTAAGTGGATATTCAAGAACAAGCAAGATGAGCATGGAATTTTCATAAAGAACAAAGCAAGATTTGTCGCTCAAGGCTACACTCAAGTGGAAGACATTGACTTTGATGAAACTTATGCTCCCGTGGCTCGCCTTTAGTCCATCTGTATCCTTCTTTCATATTCATCTTCGCATAATTTTAAATTGCAACAAATGGATGTCAAAAGTGCTTTTCTAAATGGTCCATTGAAAGAAGAGGTATATGTTAAGCAATATATGGGGTTCGAGAACCTCAACTTCCCTAACCATGTCTACAAGCTTGATAAGGCACTTTATGGACTTAAACAAGCACCACATGCGTGGTATGAGAACCTTAGAGAGTTGTTAGTAGACCGTGTGTTTGAGTGGGGAAGATCGACCCACCCTTTTCACAAAGAGGGTAAAAGGAGATCTTTTCATATGACAACTCTACATGGATGATATTATCTTAGGCTCAACTAACCAAGCTTTTAATAATGAATTCTCGAAGCTCATGACTAACAGGTTTAAGATGTCTATGATGGGAGAGTTGACATTCTTTCTTGGCTTTGAAATCAAGCAATTGGCTCGTGGGACTTTCATCTCTCAAGCCAAGTATACCCAAGACATGCTCAAGAGGTTTAACTTCCAAGGTGCTAAAGAGAAGGTCTCCCCAATGCAAGTCAAATGCCATCTAAATCGCAATCCAAACGGTAAATATGTGGACCAAAAGTTTTATCGTTCTATGATTGGTTCTTTACTTTACCTTTGTGCATCTAGGCCCTATATCATGTTTAGTATAGGTCTGTGGGCAAGGTATCAAGCAGCTCCTAAGGAAATCCACTTGGTGGCGGTCCATAGGATCTTTCGGTATTTGGTTCATACCTCAAGATTTGGTTTGTGGTACCCAAAGGGGGCACAATTTTCTCTCCAAGGTTATACAGACTCGGATTGGGCCAATGAACAAGATGATAGGAAATCGACTTCTGGGGCTTGCCAATTCCTTGGTAGGTCTTTGGTGAGTTGGTCTTCTAAGAAGCAAAATTGCATATCTCTCTCCACCATCTAAGCCGAGTATGTGGCGGCCACTAGTGCTTTCACCCAATTGCTATGGATGAGGCAAACCCTCAAAGAGTATGATGTTAATTTGGATGAGGTGTCGCTCTTGTGTGACAATGAGAGTGCCATCAAGATCGCCTACAACTCCGTGCCACACACAAGGACGAAGCATATTGAGATTCGTCATCATTTCATCCGGAATCATGTGGCAAGAGGTGATATTGAGCTAGCATATGTCCCAACCAAGGATAATCTCGCGGACATCTTCACGAAGCCTCTATATGATTCAAGATTCATGTATTTGAGGAATGATCTAAATATCATCGATTCAAGGAGTTTGACTTGAGTATGTTGCACACATCCCTATAGTTGACTATGTGTTTAGGTTTTGATGTAGGCATGGAAATAGGGGGAGTGTTACCTAACACATTGGTTTCTCCCTCCCCCCATTATGCCCAAAGAAAAAATTCATTGTTATCTCTCTATTTCTAATGTTGAAATGTGAGCTTCAAGGTCGAGAATTGGCAATGCACCTAAGATATATATTCGCGGTGACATACCATAATCTCTTACATGGTGGATTAGGCCACCAACCTCCTCTCTTGAAGAGTTGGTTCTTATTTCAATCTTATTTGGATTTTATTTGACTTTATTCTCTCTTTTTGAGTTAATTGGTTTTCGTGGGAAACACACTCAAGTTTTGGGTTTTAGTTGTTTGAATCTTGCAAACTTTGAGTGTAAAGTAACATCCCTATTTGTTTTTTCTTATCCCAAGCCAAAACTTTCATAAAAACCAAGTTTTATAGCCACATGCATGTCCCCACATAATCTGGGAATTTCTGGGGCTTTGGGGCCAGAGACTCCGGTGTGACACACCAGAGACTCCGGTCTCGCCAAAGTCTCCGGCCTAAGCATGGAATTCAAGTACACCGGAGATTCCGGTGCTTAGACCGGAGACTCCAGCCTGGCGGCTTACGCAATATCAAAAGGGGATCAGGACGGAGGGTTACTCATTTCCCTCTTTCGACCCTGACCCCCAAACCTCCAACTGCGACACCGCCATAGCCCCAGGCCCCATCTGGCTGCCCCCAACCGCCGGAACCCGCCCCCGTGCTCCCTCCACTCCACCTCGAGGGGGAACCATCTTGCCCTCCTGGATTTGCACCATGTCTGAAAAGGGTACCCATTTCCCCTCCTTTTCTCTCTTTTCCTCTAGGGTTTGACCTAGATGAGATTTTTTTGGAGATAGTGCCATTGTCACATGTGGTAGAACTTTCCTAGGCAATACATTCATCTAGAAACCAACATTAGATAATGGAGTATAAGTTTTTGAGTCTGCATCTTAAGGAAATGCCCAGGGCTGGAGACTCTGGTCCCCAGGAACAGAGACTCCGGTGTGGGACGAGTAGTCCGCATCCGTAGGCCGGAGGCTCTTGTGCAAAATCAGAAACTTGTGTCTAGAATCTCTTGCGGGTTTCTCCATTTGTCTCCCGGACATGTATGCTTATCTACTTGCTTTTCTATTTGCTGTTTGGTTGTTTTTCGGGGAAAATGACCAAAGCATCCTCCTCCAACCCTCATGTCAAACCAAGGAGGTCCTGTGCACATTCTCGCAACTACCTTGTCACCGATCCAAAGACTGGGAGAGTGGCTCAGAGCAGGACTATGGAAGATGACCGTATCCAACAAGAAGCCATTCTAGAGAACCAAAGGCAAGAATTGGCGAAGAATGCCCATTATGATCGTACTTCCACCTTGAAGGGAACGAGCAAGAGTGACTATAGGACGATGAGAGCGCAACCATCCTCCACTATGGCTCGCACGACTGATCACCCTAACTATTGGAGGAGAGATCAAGAGCTCATTCAGACAGAGATATATAATACTCCCACACATCCAGTTTGTCAGCAAAAGGTTCCTGACTTAGATGCTCTCGGAAGCAATGATTACTTTGAGGAAGCCATCTGGGTGACTAGGAAGCTTGGTCTCGAGAAGCTTGTGGGCACTCAGCAGGACTATAACATCAAGGTTGTTCAACAGTTTTTTTCCACTTTCAATTTTGGAGATGATGAGGACACTACATTGACATGGATGACTGGCCCCATCCAGTGCGAGTCTTCCATCTTGAGGCTCTCCGAGCTACTTGGGTATCCTCTCCATGGTGACAACTTGGGAAAGAGGATGCATGTTTCTGGCGTTGCTTATGACAAGAGAAGGATGGCTCCAATGTATGACAAGCTCACAAGTGTAGGCACCGCCAAGGACTTAAAGAGGGTCTACAACATACCCCTCCGCTTCTTTCGTTGCAACATTGCTCCAAAGGCCGGGAATGTGGATGCTATTCGTGGTGAGCTTGTGAACTTGCTTTACCATGCTTTGAAGTGCCACCGTGCTGGACCGGAATGTGAGGGATATGAGTTTGATGTCATAGAATTCATAAAGGAGGATATCTATCATGCTATGATCGAGCCAAAGAAAGTTCCAGTGTATGCTCCCTATGTGATGAAGCTGATTCATGAACAGTGCCCGAGTCTTGTGACAGAGAGAGAGCATCTTCCGGGAACTCTTCAGATCCTTTCTTCTCACTTTGCTGCGGATGAGGACACTCCTATGGGTGATGCTGAGGCTGAGGCCCCGGGGGATGGGACGAAGAATGCCGACCCTCCTACTCGCCGCCAGTGAAAGGAAGAGGTCCAGGAGGATGGTGGCGCTCTTTTGCGCCCAGACGACGACAGAGGAGAAGGAACTCCAACATTTGCGCCAGGCGCACACGGAGCTCCTCCAGGCGGGCCTCGCCGCGGACGCCGCCCACATGGAGCGCGCGGCGTACTGGAAGAAGGTGGCGTAGGACGACGCCAAGGAGTCCATCGACATCCTCCGGAGGTCGCCTTACTGCTAGGCGCTAGCCATACTCACTAGGTTCATTATAGTGCGTAGGCTCGTCGTAGTTCGACCGCATAAGCTCTTTTATATGTAAACTTTCACGCGCAGATGTTCAGCTATTAATAAAATGTCCAATTTCTCAGTTCCATTTACGGGTTCTGCTACGAGTTGGGAGTTCTTCAGCCTTCAAACCTTCAAACCGTCGAAAAGGCAAGCTGAAAACTTGTTTTTCAGGTTGGGGGTTGTCAGGCACCGCTAGAGTTGCTCTCATGTGGCATGCAACTAGCTAGATCAGAAGAACGTAGTGAGAGCTTCTAGTTCTTTTGTGATGTGTATATTCAGCCTGTTTATGCGGAGATGCAACATAAGCATGTTCTCGGCAAACCTGCCATGAAAAGTCTTTTTGTCCGTCCAGACCTTTGCTTCTTACGAGTTGTTGGTTAAAGTTAGATGCACCAGTGATGTCATCACAGAAACTAATGTAACATTTTAATGTTTTTATGCGTGCATAGTAATGTATAAATATACACGTACCATTTATACATGTACACAAGTTTGTACCGTTCAAACTTAATAAAACATCCACTTCTGTGGTTTGTACATCCAAACAGGAATTTGAATTGGATTATACCTTTTGATTCCAAGTGTAAATTTCATGTACAGCCAAACAGTAGAATTCGAATTGGAGCCCATTTCATTTTCATCTTGGATTTGGAATTTCCAGTACAATTCAATTATGGGCAGTTTTTTCCTACGTCCTTAGAGCATCTCCAGTGGATCCTCTAAATTTTGTCCTCTATATCTCCATATAGAGGATCATCTAAAAAGATTCCTTTTTAGATGTTCCTAGTTTTCCAGTGGATCCTCTATATTGAGGACGTCTATATTCTCTCTCATTTTTTTAATAATATCTAATAACTACCGTTTAACATTTTGACTCTATTTTATTCCACAACAAGTCTAGGAATGCAGTGTTGGTGTATGTTTCGGTGCAAGCAACATATAAGCAAAATTTAGAAGCAATTCATCTACAGATGGAGACCAAAAATAAAATACGGCAGATAGTACTGCCCTCCCCAATCCCCAATCTCCACGATCAAATGGAGGCACGCACGCACACAGCCAGCCTTCCCCGCACACACAGCCATGGAGGCTCCCCGAGCTCCACCGGCCGCCTCCCACCCCGAGCCCCCTACGCCGGTTCGATTCCCAGCCCGAGCCTCTCTCCCCGAGGTCCACCGGTGCCTCCCACGAGCCCCCTCCGCCGGTTCGATCCCAACGCCGAGATCCACCCCGCCCCGCCGGTCGCCTAAGAGCTCGTGCACGAGCTTCCCCACAAAGGGCCATAGGCCATGGCTGCTGCGGGAGCCACCTTGAGCAGGGGCCATGTCGGTTGTGGCTTCCCGCCCCGAGCTTGACCGCCGCCGGCCGATACCCACCCCGAGCTCGTCCCCCGCCGGCCGGCTCCCTGCCCTAGATCGACCGCCGTCGGCCACGGTGCCCCTCACGCTCTTGCTCGAGCTGTTGAGGAGGGCGCGGGAGAGAGCTCCGGAAGCGCGCGGGAGCGATTTCTCGGGCGAGCGATTGAGCGCTGGAGGGATGGAGGATCCTCTATTCGTCCTCCAGGAGTAGAGGATGCGAGCTGGTCCTCTAGGTCGTCCAAATTGTGGACGCCCGTTTGGAGGAGCTACTGGGACACGTTTTTCGGTCTACCGTCCTCTATATCGCTGTGGAGGACCGGATAGAGGATCCGCTGGAGATGCTATTAGGAATTTCATTTTTACGAGTTGAGCTTTGACTGCTTGAGCTAAAAGTCAGAGCTATGAAAGTGAACGTCCGGTCGCGGGCTGGACCGGCCGGAACATGGACCAGAGAAAACTGTCCCCTCACGGGCCAGGCCAACATCAGTGACGCGCGGCCCAGAGCACGCACGCGCCGACTCGTGCGGGCACACGCTGACACGGACCGCCGCGCCAGCTCTGGGTTAACGGCACGCAGCCTCCCTTCGGCCTCCCCTTATCCGCTCCAGGCCAATCAGAGAATTTCGCCGCTCCCGCTCGTCGCCGGTCGCGCCTCGTCTCGCCGGCTCGCCGCCTACAGACAGCCGAACGCCAGGATGGCGGCGTGCACCGCCGCGACCACGTACGCGCACGCACTCCACGCCTCCCTTTCCAGTTCCCACTCGCTCTGCTTGTAGCTGTGTAGCTCACTCACTCATCCAAGCAACACCTGCAGGGCTCGCGTGGGCGCGCACGGAGGGCCGTGTCGCCTGTGGAGGATAAGCGACGGAACCTTGAACTTCCTCGCAGGCTCCGCGACGCCACTGCTCCCGGGTCGTCGCCGGCCGGTCCGCGGCACGAGAGCGCGCGCCTCGGAGCTGCAGCAGGCGCCCGTCTCCGCCGCGGCTGCCACGGCGGCTGGTGTCGCGACCCACAAGGTCACCGTCCACGACCGGGAGCGTGGGGTCGTCCACGAGTTCGTCGTCCCCCAGGTAAGTGTGTGCGCGTGTCTGTTCCTCTTTCTTGAGGCGGTGATGCTCTGATTGGTGTTGACGGTGGAGACGGCCGCATGCATGCAGGACCAGTATATTCTGCACACCGCGGAGGCGCAGGACATCACACTACCGTTCGCGTGCCGCCATGGTAGCATGCTTCCTTTGTCATTCTTGTCGTCTCATATTTAGAAACAAAAAACAACTGAATTAAGCATGATGATGCGTGCTATTCCATTTTGTTTTGTTTTGTTGAATTGACTCGAGTAGCTGCTGCATTTTTTAAGATTTAGCTGGTAACGAACCTCGCAATTCCCCCTCCGATTAGTATAAGATCCTCATTTACTTCCTATGATCCACAAATTGAACTGAATTTACGGAGATTTGTGCTAATCAGGTTGCTGTACTAGCTGCGCGGTTCGGATAAAATCAGGGCAGATTAGACAGCCTGAAGCACTTGGAATATCTGCTGAATTAAGAGAGAAGGTAAAACCACTTTTTATGATTTGTTGTCACGGGATCCTCATGTTCATTACTGTCGAAAATCGACTATGTCTGCACTATTTTCCGGTTCCAGTTCAGCTATAATATGTCTATGCACTGCAGCATTATTGTACCATAATCCAATTCAGTCTTGTCCTTTGCATTACGCGGTACTCCCATGATCTTTATGAGTTGCAGTAACTTTATGTTCTGGAGTATTTGCATTTATCTTAATTGAGGGATTTGGAAAGGTCGTAGTTGGTACCCTAATTGCTAAGGGCTTTCAATTAGGATTAGCTGTGCTCCCATACATGCTGTATGTTATGTGTTCTACATCATTCGTTGCGATTCTACCGTTCTGAATACTGAACATTTAATTTTCCATGGATATCACATTTGTATGGCTTCCTTTTTAGGGCTATGCCTTGTTATGTGTTGGTTATCCATCCTCTGATGTTGTAGTTGAAACTCAAGATGAAGATGAGGTAAACACATCTGCTAAGCTATCTTCTGAAGATTTAAAGACTTTTATTTTGAATTCTGATGATTGTGCCACTAAGGATGATCTATCTCAATGTTAGGTATACTGGCTCCAATTTGGAAGATATTTTGCACGAGGGGCCATTGTGAGTATTACCAACTTATTTACAAACTGCGTTTTTTATGTCCAGGGAAGCCTTGAGCAGAGAAATCTCTGTGGCAAATAGCTATGGTTACCGACGGAATTGTCATTCATATCCCTCTTAAATTGTGCATCTTTCTAACTTTTCTGAGGCGAAATCGATGCATTTTTTCTTCCAGGATAGAGATGATTACGCGCTAGAGCTTGCAATGGGAGATGAGTGAAACGTGCATAACAGGTTTGCGCCACCGTAAATTTCATTCCCTGCAATACCAAGTCACCTTATTGTTTCTTTCACCAATCGTAACTCTCTCTTTCCACTTATTTTCAGAGATACACGGTTTTTAAGAGACGTTCCTTGCAGTTGGTAGGTTATAGAGTTGCAAAGACTTGATTAGCATGTGGTGAAAGAAAGAAAGACAAAATCATCTATACAAACTATTCTCCATGTTGTGTGTCATGTACTTTTGCAATTTTGCATGTGCAAATATGCTACTTGTAGAGACGCCATCTCACATTTTTCGCATTTGGTAGAAGAGGAACGCTATGGACTGTATGTAAAGCTGCAAACTACTCCCTCCGTACCAAAATGTAACATGTTTTAGCTTTTCTAGACAAAATGTATCTAAACATGTTTTAGTGTGTAGATTCATATACTAAAACATATCTAGATACACTGTCTAGGAATAGCTAAAACATCTTACATTTTGATACGAAGGGAGTACTTAGCATCTCAATTCAACCTTCGGTGTAATGATCAAATGACTCTAGCAGTGGTTGCCATCAGGCACCATTTGGTTCTGAGCTCCGCTCTCTTACTTATTGATACGTCAAAATCGAAGATATGGCGTGGTCTCACTATGGAGAACAGAAATAAAACAGGAGGTATGATTCACGGGAGTACTACTTGTGTCGACAAACTGAAATAACAGAGTACAATGACATCTATTCGAAGAGGAATGTATCCTAACCTTTGAATTTGATGTTGGAAGGGGAATCTTAACAGCTCTTCAAGACGTCAAGCTGTTGAAGTGATGTATGCTATGTACTATATCACCAACAGATCTCAACACCGCTGAATTATCGTCTCGATTTCATGTCTGCTCGGAACAATTCCCCAAACTTCAGTTATATAAAAAATCAACATGCACCACAGGAAAATGTGTGATATACCTGACTTATATTCACATTAACTTGCGCGAGGCTATTGAACCCTATCCATAATACATGTGGAGTATTTATTTTGCTTTCAAAGGCAATTGTACTCCCACCGTCACATATTAAGTGTCACAAAATAAAATAAAAATGGATATATCTATACTAAAACATGTCTAGATACATTCATTTTTACCCACTTTTGCAACACTTAATATGAGACGGAGGGAGTGCTATATATGAGAAGTTCGGAGCATTGATACAACATCACCCACCACACCTTGCACCATCACTAACAGTTAGAGCAAATCAACATGTACCCTCTTATTGATCCTTCAATATCTATATATACTAGAGCCAACCACATTGCATATTAGTTTATACACATCCACTCTATGTTGCGTTATGTTTGAGAAATCTTTGAAATAATAGACATCGATGGAACAAGTGTTAGAGGACGCATACCAAGATGGATGGATTAATTCAAGCGGTGCGCATAGAATTGTCAATTAATTTTATTAGGAATTGTAGACATTGGGAAAGAGCTATTTAGTTGGCGTGTACCTTAGTGTAGTTGCTTTGTCTGCATGCATTCAATTCTGCAAGTACTCATGTAGTCATGCTCGAATGCACTATAGTCTGGACCATCTTTAGTGAATGTTAGGGTGTGTTTGGTTCACTGGCTCTCCCTCGACTGGTTAGGGATAGCCACTTTTTTTGTGGTTGCCCTCCGTTTAGTTTGAAGTATAGAAGTGGCAGGGATAACCAGATTTGGGGAATATTCCTCTAAAACGGTGGTTGAGCTCGTCCGACGAAAATTGGCGGATGAAGGCAGCCACTTTCTCCTCGCTCACCTTCCGTTCGCTCACCCGTCCCTCCCGCAAAAAATACCCATCCTCGTAGCCGTGCCCTCCGGCACCGACAAGTCCGCCTTGTCAGCCGCTGCAGTAGGATGTTTTGAGCCCCTGCTGCTTCCCAACGCGGTGGGCGCATCTGCTGTGTACAGCAAGGAGGCTCGCGCGGAGCAACACTGTACCTCGTCGGGAGTGCGCCGCCGCCGTCGCTAACCTTGCAGGAGGCGAGGTCGGCCGGGAGGAGCGGCGGTAAGCTAGCAGACGGAGGAGGCGACTACTGCCTCGGGCTGCTCTGGGATCTCGAGATGGTGGTCTCTGCGACGGGCTGCATCTGGGATGCACTGGTCCACAGGAAGATTGTCGATTCCACGGCTCAAATCTGAATACTATCAATTTTTTTCTGTATGAAACTTGTGAAATACTTTTGTTGCTCAAATGTGATGTGTAGAGTGTAATCTCACCATCTCAGCCAAAGCGAGTCACCACAACTATCTAGCCACTCTTATCCTTCCAACCAAACAAAAAATTGGTTATCCCTAACCTCTTCTTGCCCTTCCAACCAAACAGAAAAATGGCTATCCCTAACCAGGTGGTTGGGGATGCCCTCATCCACCGAATCATATCCCCTTAACCAATCATACCCTTAGTCTCCGCGTTCGCTCAGAAGATGAAACGGCTATGTTCTTACTGGTTCATACCTCAAGTTGGTGCAGATTGTGCGATCTACATAGAGCTACACTTGATTAGGGCTCCCAAAATTTCTCCTAAGAGCATCTTCAGCATCTTTTTTTATATGTGCACTCACTCTAGTCATAGTAGGAATAACATATGTAGTAACGTAAATGCCATCTATGTAAAAAAGAGATGACGTGTCACTTATTTAATGTTGAGAGAGATGGGTAACATCGTATGTTACCATAACATCACATATTTCAACACTACCGGAATCCTCAAAGACGCCGACGGCCTAAGGCCCTCGGGGTAGGCCAGATCCCCCTCGGCGTAGGTATACGCCGACGGCCCCCCTCGGCGTACACCCCTGTCGGCGTAGGCACTTTGGCCGTCGGCGTAGAGTTCCCCGTCGGCGTATGCTTCGATGGGGCCCACTGCTGTCAGAACGGAATCCGTTCGACGGATTACGAACGCCGACGACCAGGATTCCCCCCTCGGCGTATTGAGGGCCACGTGGAGTCCCCTGCAGGCCTGGCCAGAGGCTACGCCGACGGCATCCCCTCGCCGTAGGGGTCCATATGCCGACGGCATCCCCTCGCCGTAGGCACACAATTATTTTAAAAAATAAAAAATCGATTTTTTTTTTGAATTTTTTTCTTAATTTTTTCTGCACTTTTTTTATTTCACTTATTTAACCACTTAATCACACTATAGTCACAATTATCTTTGTATTTAACCATTTTTTATCTTAATCTAAATTAGTCGTTTCTACTAACACTTCCCGATCGGTCACCCATCATGAGATTGCTCTAGCCTAGCACGCTTAAATTAGTAGTTCCTTCCCTGTGAGCTACCTAGAAACAACGGATGTGTTGTTGACAATATTATCCAATCTATCCTGTTAACCTTAACCCTTGGACCATCAATGTCACACTCTTTTATTTTGTGAATTCAAACAATTATTTAAGTAAAAAAACTAGTAATAAATTTGAATTTAAATAATAATTAACATTTTTGCCTTTTCTATTTAATATTGAAAAATTCATATCTATAAATCCGTAAATCGAAATTTGACAAATAATATGTCTATATCGATTAGAAAAATGAGAGTAATTCAAATATGACATCCATATAATATTTTCGATCATATATAAGACTTTTGTTTCTTTTCATTGAAGAAAAAAACCATTTTCCATTTTTCGAGTGTGAAAAATGGGTTTTTTTGTGAAGGACCTACCACAAATATGTTGCAAAACTTGAGAGCTATAATTTTTGAAAATACTAGACCATGTTATATGCACAAATAACCAATTTGTTTCATATGAAAAGGTTTCCATCCACCTCTTTTGAAAAACACAAATTTCTGCCGATTCCGTTGGAAACTGGTCTAATTTGAACTACAGGTACCTCATAGTTTGCTCATGATTTTTGGAAAAAATCATTTTTAGGTACACAAATACCTATTTTCATCATAGATACACCAAGATTTTCTCAATATTAAACCCCTAGATACGAACGGTCATGCCCCCCGCCTTGACTTTTTCCTTAAACCGGCTTAGAAAATTCCAAAAAATTCAAAACAACCCAAAATGATGCGAGGCCTTCGCGTGGTGTCATTATATAGGTACTAGTATACACCAAACATAATAAACTTGGAATACGACAGTTGGGTTGAAAATGTGTTCACAAAAATAAGCTATCTCCTCCGAACATTTCTGTGTTTCAGGCCAAATGACGGGTGTTATGGTCATATCCATGGCATAGTTTGTTCAAATGTTCCCATATTCCACACAAACATGCATATTGGAAGCACGGACAATGTTGACGAAGGAAGTTTTCCTTTTCATTGAAGAAAAAACCATTTTCCATTTCCCGAGTGTAAAATATGGGTTTTTTGTGAAGGACCTACCACAAATATGTTGCAAAACTTGAGAGGTATAATTTTTGAAAATACTAGACCATGTTATATGCACAAATAACCAATTTGTTTCATATTAAAATGTTTCCATCCACTTTTTTTGAAAAACACAAGTTTCTGCCGATTCCGCCGGAAAGTAGTCAAATTTGAACTACATGTACCTCATAGTTTGCTCATGATTTTTGCCAAAAATCATTTTTAGGTACACAAATACCTATTTCATCATAGATACACCAAGAGTTTCTCAATATTCAACCCCTAGCTACAAGCGGTCATGCCCTCCGCCTTGACTTTTTCCTTAAACCGGCTTAGAAAATTCCAAAAAATTCAAAACAACCCAAAACGATGCAAGGCCTTCGCGTGGTGTCATTATATAGGTACTAGTATACACCAAAAATAATAAACTTGGAATACGACAGTTGTGTTGAAAATGTCTTCACAAAAATAAGCTATCTCCTCCGAACATTTCTGTGTTTCAGGCCAAATGACGGGTGTTATGCTCATATCCATGGCATAGTTTGTTCAAATGTTCCCATATTCCACACAAACATGCATATTGGAAGCACGGACAATGTTGACGAAGGAAGTTTTCCTTTTCATTGAAGAAAAAACCATTTTCCATTTCCCGAGTGTAAAATATGAGTTTTTTGTGAAGGACCTACCACAAATATGTTGCAAAACTTGAGAGGTATAATTTTTGAAAATACTAGACCATGTTATATGCACAAATAACCAATTTGTTTCATATTAAAATGTTTCCATCCACTTTTTTTGAAAAACACAAGTTTCTGCCGATTCCGCCGGAAAGTAGTCAAATTTGAACTACATGTACCTCATAGTTTGCTCATGATTTTTGCCAAAAATCATTTTTAGCTACACAAATACCTATTTCATCATAGATACACCAAGAGTTTCTCAATATTCAACCCCTAGCTACAAGCGGTCATGCCCTCCGCCTTGACTTTTTCCTTAAACCGGCTTAGAAAATTCTAAAAAATTCAAAACAACCCAAAATGATGCAAGGCCTTCGCGTGGTGTCATTATATAGGTACTAGTATACACCAAAAATAATAAACTTGGAATACGACAGTTGTGTTGAAAATGTCTTCACAAAAATAAGCTATCTCCTCCGAACATTTCTGTGTTTCAGGCCAAATGACGGGTGTTATGGTCATATCCATGGCATAGTTTGTTCAAATGTTCCCATATTCCACACAAACATGCATATTGGAAGCACGGACAATGTTGACGAAGGAAGTTTTCCTTTTCATTGAAGAAAAAACCATTTTCCATTTCCCGAGTGTAAAATATGGGTTTTTTGTGAAGGACCTACCACAAATATGTTGCAAAACTTGAGATGTATAATTTTTGAAAATACTAGACCATGTTATATGCACAAATAACCAATTTGTTTCATATTAAAATGTTTCCATCCACTTCTTTTGAAAAACACAAGTTTCTGCCGATTCCGCCGGAAAGTAGTCAAATTTGAACTACATGTACCTCATAGTTTGCTCATGATTTTTGCCAAAAATCATTTTTGGCTACACAAATACCTATTTCATCATAGATACACCAAGAGTTTCTCAATATTCAACCCCTAGCTACAAGCGGTCATGCCCTCCGCCTTGACTTTTTCCTTAAACCGGCTTAGAAAATTCCAAAAAATTCAAAACAATCCAAAACGATGCAAGGCCTTCGCGTGGTGTCATTATATAGGTACTAGTATACACCAAAAATAATAAACTTGGAATACGACAGTTGTGTTGAAAATGTCTTCACAAAAATAAGCTATCTCCTCCGAACATTCCTGGGTTTCAGGCCAAATGACGGGTGTTATGATCATATCTATGGCATAGTTTGTTCAAATGTTCCCATATTCCACACAAACATGCATATTGGAAGCACGGACAATGTTGACAAAGGAAGTTTTCCTTTTCATTGAAGAAAAAAACCATTTTCCATTTCCCGAGTGTAAAAAATAGGGTTTTTTGTGAAGGACCTACCACAAATATGTTGCAAAACTTGAGAGTTATAATATTTAAAAATACTAGACCATGTTATATGCACAAATAACCAATTTGTTTCATATTAAAAGGTTTCCACCCACCTCTTTTGAAAAACACAAGTTTCTGCCGATTCCGTTGGAAACTGGTCAAATTTGAACTACAGGTACCTCATAGTTTGCTCATGATTTTTGGCAAAAATCATTTTTAGGTACACAAATACCTATTTAATCATAGATACACCAAGAGTTTCTCAATATTCAACCCCTAGCTACGAACGGTCATGCCCCCCGCCTTAACTTTTTCCTTAAACCGGCTTAGAAATTCCAAAAAATTCAAAACAACCCAAAATGATGCAAGGCCTTCGCGTGATGTCATTATATAGGTACTAGTATACACAAAAAATAATAAATTTGGAATACGATAGTTGTGTTGAAAATGTGTTCACAAAAATAAGCTATCTCCTCCGAACATTCCTGGGTTTCAGGCCAAATGACGGGTGTTATGGTCATATCCATGGCATAGTTCATTCAAATGTTTCCATATTCCACACAAACATGCATATTGGAAGCACGGACAATGTTGACGAAGGAAGTTTTCCTTTTCATTGAAGAAAAAAACCATTTTCCATTTCCCGAGTGTAAAAAATGGTTTTTTTTGTGAAGGACCTACCACAAATATGTTGCAAAACTTGAGAGCTATAATTTTTGAAAATACTAGACCATGTTATATGCAGAAATAACCAATTTGTTTCATATGAAAAGGTTTCCATCCACCTCTTTTGAAAAACACAAGTTTCTGCCGATTCCGATGGAAACTAGTCAAATTTGAACTACAGGTACCTCATAGTTTGCTCATGATTTTTGGAAAAAAATCATTTTTAGCTACACAAATACCTATTTCATCATAGATACACCAAGAGTTTCTAAATATTCAACCCCTAGCTACGAACGGTCATGCCCTCCACCTTGACTTTTTCCTTAAACCGGCTTAGAAAATTCCAAAAAATTCAAAACAACCCAAAATGATGCAAGGCCTTCGCGTGGTGTCATTATATAGGTACTAGTATACACCAAAAATAATAAACTTGGAATACGACAGTTGTGTTGAAAATGTGTTCACAAAAATAAGCTATCTCCTCCGAACATTCCTGGGTTTCAGGCGAAATAACGGGTGTTATGGTTATATCCATGGCATAGTTTGTTCAAATGTTCCCATGTTCCACACAAACATGCATATTGGAAGCAAGAACAATGTTGACGAAGGAAGTTTTCTTTTTCATTGAAGAAAAAAACCATTTTCCATTTTCCGAGTGTAAAAAATGGTTTTTTTTTGTGAAGGACCTACCACAAATATGTTGCAAAACTTGAGAGCTATAATTTTTGAAAATACTAGACCATGTTATATGCACAAATAACCAATTTGTTTCATATGAAAAGGTTTCCATCCACCTCTTTTGAAAAACACAACCTTCTACCGATTCCGCTGGAAACTAGTCAAATTTGAACTGCAGGTACCTCATAGTTTACTCATGATTTTTGGAAAAAAAAATTTAGGTACAAAAATACCTATTTCATCATAAATACACCAAGAGTTTCTCAATATTCAACCCCTAGCTACGAACAGTCATGCCCACCGCCTTGACTTTTTCCTTAAACTGACTTAGAAAATTCCAAAAAATTCAATACAACCTAAAACGATGCAAGGCCTTCGCGAGGTGTCATTATATAGGTACTAGTATAAACAAAAAATAATAAACTTGGAATACGACAGCTGTGTTGAAAATGTGTTCACAAAAATAAGCTATCTCCTCCGAACATTCCTGGGTTTCAGGCCAAATGACGGATGTTATGGTTATATCCATGGCATAGTTTGTTCAAATGTTCCCATATTCCACACAAACATGCATATTGGAAGCACAGACAATGTTGACGAAGGAAGTTTTCCTTTTCATTGAAGAAAAAAACCATTTTCCATTTCCCGAGTGTTAAAAATGGTTTTTTTTGTGAAGGACCAACCACAAATATGTTGCAAAACTTGAGATTTATAATTTTTGAAAATACTAGACCATGTTATATGCACAAATAACCAATTTGTTTCATATGAAAAGGTTTCCATTCACCTCTTTTGAAAAACACAAGTTTCTGCCGATTCCGTTGGAAACTCGTCAAATTTGAACTACAGGTACCTCATAGTTTGCTCATGATTTTTGCCAAAAATCATTTTTAGCTACACAAATACCTATTTCATCATAGATACACCAAGAGTTTCTCAATATTCAACCCCTAGCTACGAACAATCATGCCCCCCTCCGGTGAAACCCTAGACCCGCTGGAGAAATACCGGACTTATATACATACACGCGGTAACGGCGTCGAATGGGGGTAGCAATGTGGAACTAGTTGCCATCCAAAACCCTAGATTGTGGCAAGATCCCGACGCTACGGACCCCCTCTCCAGTGAAACATGTACCCGCTAGAGACTAAAAAAAACCTTATAAGACTACGACCGGCACCGATGTAAAAATGGGGTAGCAAAGTGGAACTAGTTGCTTGGTTGTGTTTTGGTGGTCCTTAGAAAGCATAAAAACAATAGCATGGACCAACTCTTCGGAAGATTCCCTCCCATTTGACCGCTACGGGAATTTCTAGGCGTGTTATGAGAACAAGAAAACGCGAAACTCACGCTACGGATCTACCCCAATGAATCTTCTTGAATTCTGGGGCCACACTTGTCTTACATGTTTCTATAACCTAACCATGCATAAACACTGAATGTTCTACTATTCTACCGCCCTTCGATGCCCGTCTATTTGGGTACACGACGCAGTTGCAAGTTCCACGGTTTCCCAAAAGAGGGGCGCCTGCGGGGCCTCGGGATCCGTACAAATTCATTTATGTTTTTAATATTAATGTTTAGCTATATCATATAATAAGTATGTTATTTATTTATTTTAGATTAATGTGTTGTACGTAGGGTCGGGTCCGGGAGATTTCACTGTGTTATTTCATGGGCGCGAGTGGCGGGATACTCACATTCTGAGGAATACAACCACTCCTATTAACTTAGAAATTATAAATATATTAAAATCATATAGTGAACAAAAAACTGTATTAAATTTATTATTAACGTGTTAAAAAAATTATTGTTAATATGTGAAAAAAATACCCTACGCCGACGGCTAGCCGTCGGCGTCTACCATGCCACATACGCCGACGGCTAGCCCTCGGCGTAGACCTGCGTTGTTTCGCCCCGTTCCGTCCCCGGGTAATATCCCTAACCGACGCCGAGGGGAAGACATACGCCGACGGTGGCCCTCGGGGATTGTTTGCATACGCCGACGGGAAAGGTACGCCGACATCCAGGTGCGCGGCTGATCCTACCGACCACCCTACGCCGAGGGGGGCGATAGTTGGCCGTCGGCGTCTATTGGCTCTCCCGTAGTGCAATGCACAATGAGTCATACAACACTACTCATATGTTACTACCCATTATGGAGGTAGTAACATATGCTAGTAGCAACCTACGTTACTCCCCATTGCGAGGAGTCTCAATTGCTATTTTTAATAATGTTGGCCGAAAAAACTCCAACAGTCTTTCTATATAAGTGGTTCCTACCAATAAAATTTAGAAAGCTGAGCAAAAATAGGCTCCAACTTTACATATATGTCGACACCAGTGTTAGCATTAACCACATTATACTAGTACGGATTGGTTTAGGAGTCCTAGTACGAGTTGGGTACGACTAAGAGTCCTATTCCTACTATATTGGCTACACTAATCTGCTATATATACATGTAAAGACCCCCTGTAATAATAATTGTGAGTTGTGAGAAAGATAAGCAATACAAAATCAAGCCTCTATAAGAGCCTCTGGCCAAACGATTGTTTTTTGTGTGCGTGTGTGTTGTTGCTACTAGCTAATCAAAGGATTGATCAGGCTAGCTAGCTTCTAATACGTATCTATACGTGCGCGTATCGCCGGAATATCGTAGTCGTCTACGTCGTAAAGCACTCGACGGCCTAGAAAATTTTCATCAATTGGTATCAGAGTCTCAGGTTCAAGATCTTCTAGTAACGGGAGGTCATGGACGACACCAAGGCGTTAGCGGAGATGACAGGCACAACTTTACAAGCTGCGGCGCCGGCGTAGTCATCATCGCAATTCTCACGGTTTGATCGCGAGAACTATGGAGTTTGGGCAGCAATGATGCAGTGTGCGATGGAGTCGCACGGGCTCTGGGATATCGTCGACCCCGGAGGCGACGAGTTCAAGAAGGATGCGGCGCAACGCCGGCAAAATCGCTAGGCGGCTACGACCATCTACTCGGTGAAAGGACATTTGTGCCTAATCTTGTTTTCGGTGTTTGATCACAACATATGAAAGTTCTAATATTTTCCCTAAGTATGTTCAGAGACAATCATGGAGAAATACAATCATACACCTCTATGGACATCCATGTGATTGAAAGCAAAAAGGAAGAAAGGGAAAGAGAAAAGGAAGAAAAGAAATGGGAAAGGGAGAAGAAAAAAAAGGGGAGCCGGCCTCCCTGGCCGGGCCCCTAGGCCGGGCTGCTCGGGCGGTGCCCCGGCCCTAGCTTGCCCCACGCCGGCCCCACGCCGGGCACTAGGTCGGGTGCTCCAGGCGCTGCCCCGGCCCCGCTTTGTATCCACGCCGGCCCCAGGCCGGGCTTCTCGGGCGGTTCCCCGGCCCCAGGCCGGGTGCTCCAGGCGCTGCCCCGGCCCCGCTTCGTCTCCACGCCGGCCCCAGGCCAGGCTATCTCCAGGCCGGGGTGGGAAGGGGGTGCCGGCCCCAGACCGGGTCCCAGCCGGCCCCACAGTGGCTCGAGGCCATGGGTGGGAACGTGGTGCTGCCCCGGCCGCCCTAGCCGGCCTGGCCGGTCCCCTAGGTCGGGGTGCGCTGCTGTGAAGGGGGTCCCCCCTCCAACGGCCGTTTTCTTCTTTGGTATTAAAGGAGATCATACCCTACCTTTAGAGGGAGTCAATTACACTCACTCTCTCCACCATTGATTGACCACACTCAAGCTCAAGCATCTCCCCAAATTCCCAACCAAAGCTCGTTATACTTTGGGATTTGGAGGAGACATCCCCGATATACAACTCCACCAAGCCGATTATAAATCACCCCACTCATCCCTTAGGGATCTTGTTGTTCTTAGTTCATTGGAGCCAAGAACCTTGCTGCTCCTAGCTCATCGGAGCTCGGAGCCTTGTTGATATCCCCGGAGCTCTTGTGCTCATGGATCTTGTTTCTCGAAGTCTTGGTGGCTCTCGGGATTTGGTGAGGACCCTCCAAAGTTGTGGAGTGTGCCTCATCCTTGTAAAGGTTCTAGTTGTCAACCTCAACGGCAACATAGTGATTCCAGCCTCTCCACATCGGTGGAAGGACTCGAAGGAGATACGGCGTGCCATTTGAGGGTTACTCGGTGTTCCACTTTGGTGGCACCGCACCGCTCTAACGGAGATTAGCTTCCATTGGGAAGTGAACTTCGGGATAAATCTCCGCGTCATTGTGTTCAGTTATTCCTCAACTTACATTTACTTGTTGCTACTAGCTTAGTCATATATTCACCTTGTGCTAGTTTTACTTGCTCAAAATATAGGATTTTTCACCTAGTTGCATAATCTAGACAATCTCTATTTGAGCACTATCTTGTTAAATCGAAAAAGTAGTTAAAATTTGTAGTTAACCTATTCACCCCCCCTCTAGTTAACCTCTCGATCTTTCAATTGGTATCATTGCCTCGTCTCTTTATTAAGGGCTTTACCGCCTAAAGAGGAGGAAAGGATGGATAATGATCCCGTCACCATGTAGGGGATTCAAAAGTTAATCCAAGCTATGATTGATAGCTCCGAAAAAAAGATGGAGGGACTAATAAAAGACTTGAAATCTACATCTAATCAATCTAGAGAGAATGTTGTCTTTGATGAACATGGAAATCCCATTCCATCTAAGGAAGGATCCGCAACATCGGCACCCGTAAATGGTAGTGGTGGAAACCCATTTAGCTTTACTTACAACAATGCTCCTAATGTTCAACATCCACATGTTAATCATCTTGGTCCACCTCCTATGGTGGATAGGCATCGTTTTACTAATTGGAAAGCTTCCATGAAGTCTTACATGTGCAGCTCTTCAATGCAAATATAGAGAATTGTTGAAAAAGGGTATGAGCCAAAGGATCCCTTGAACTTAAGCTCAAGTGACATCATAGATGAGAAACTCAACGCTCATGCTTTGCACATGTTGGAGAAGGCAATGGAAAAGGAAGGAGTTGAGCACATCCGGTCCTTCACAAGTGCGAAGAAAGCTTATGATTGCCTTGTTGATATGTTTGACGACAACATCAACCTTCAACGATCCAAGAAGTCAATCATCCAAACACAAGTTGAACACTTTCATTTGAGTGATGGAGAGAACATTGAAGACATGTTTAGAAGACTCAAGTCCCTCGTAAATGACATGAGAGATTGTGGATTCAAGGATTGTACAGAGAATTGGGTCAAGGAGAAATTCCTACTTACCTTGATTACATACAATGAAAACATGGTGATGAATGTGCAATCAAGGGACGATTACTTGGATCTATCCCCCAATGATGTTTTGGGTCTCTTCCTCACTCTAAAAGTCACGAAGGAAACCTCCGATGATGTCATGGCCCGTGTAAACGGAGTGAAGAGACCCTCTCTTGCCTTGAAGGCCAAGGCCATTCGCCATGAACAAAATGACTCAAGTGATGATGGTGGATCTACTCATGAGGTCTCTGAGAAAGATTTTAAGACATCACATGAAGAGTGCTTGGCCCTTACTCAACACAAGTGGTGGAAGAAGGGATACTTTAGATCAAATGCCACCAAGAATAAGGGGAAGGAAGTCTCAAGCATGAAGAAGGCAAGAACTTGCTTCAATTGTGGAGATTTCGAGAACTTTGTTGCGGAGTGCCCCTTCAAGAATAGAATTAAAAATGGTGGAAGACTTGTCAAGAAATCCACTTTCATTCCCAAGTACACGAACTTCATCAAGAGAGGCCCTCCTGGGGCATTGATTGCGAAAGAAGTTCAGTACACGTCCGGTGGTGAAGAGCGTGATGGTGAAGGTGAACAAGTAGATATGGCAGCTATGGCTAGGGGCGTCGTACCTCCTAACTTAAGCTCTATCTTCTCCAACCCTAATGACAACAAGGGTCCCTCGAGTCACAAGTGCTTCATGGCCAAGGGTATATCCCCAAAGGTGACTCCTACACTCAAACTTGCAAACTCTTCTACTCCTTCACTATTAAATTGTGTCGAGGAAGACCCCTTGATAAACTTTGTGGAGAAACTAAATATATCTTTGCCTCTACCATGGATATATTAAGTGAGGAACATGGCCTCATTGATAAACATGAGGAGAGAATAAATTTACTTGAAAAGTTTGCTCGTGATGATGCTAGTAAAATTGAGGAGCTTGAGAAAGCTCTAGATGAATCACATTGCTTTAGAGAAAGCATAGAGGAAACCTTTGCAATTGACATAGCTAAAGTAAAACTTGATTGTGAACATGTTTTTGCTAAGGTAACGAAATTCATGGCCTTAAATGATGCAACTAACCAAGGTTACAATCAACTCATTAAGGATTTTTATAAGCTTAAAATTGATTATCGAACAATTTCAAATGAGCTCAAGACCTTAAAAGGGTAGATGAACACTCTTGTATTACTAACCCTTTGTGTGTCAAGGCAACTCTCATTGAGGAGAACAATATATTGAAGCACAACTCAACAAAGGTCTGGACACATGCATCCAAGGTAAAAAGAACCTTAATTATCTTTTGAGTAATCATAAGAGAGTTGTTGGCAAGGAAGTCCTTGGTTTTGGTTCCACTTCCAAGGTGGCCTACAAGAAGAAGTCAACTCCCTCCACTAACTCTATTGTTTTTGTGAAGGATGGGGGAGTTGGCTAATGACGAAGATGAGTTTGATATGATTGCTAAGAGTATTGTTCCTAGGAACACTACTAGTCACAACAACTTTGCGGGAAAGTATAACCCATCTTATGTGCTTCTTAAATATATTGATGGTCATGTTTATGCAAAATATGTTGGCACCTCATATGGTGATGATTACAAGCATGCTATTTGGGTTCCTAAGACCCTTGTGACTAACAAGAAAGGACCCATCCAAAAATGGGTACCTAAGACAAGAAGTTTATTCATTGTAGGGTTGTATTTCCGGTGGAACATCATGGATGATTGATAGTGGTTGTTCCGCACACATGATCGGAAGCAAGGAAGTGTTAGATTATTTAAAAATCCAACTTCTCAAATTTGCTCATGTAACTATTGGTGATCGCTCACAACTTAAGGTATTGGGACATGGCAAGGCGGTCATTTCTTCGGATTCATCCATTGAGAAAGTCCTTCTTGTTGAGTCCCTTGGCTATAATCTTATTTCCGTCTTACAACTTTGTGAATGCAATTTTACATGTGTATTTGGGCGTCATCACATGATTGTTCTTCACACCATTTCTCTTAAAGTAGCCTTTGTTGTATTTGTGGAAAAATGGTATGTATATAGTGGATTTCACGAAAGAAACTACACATATCCCCACTTGTCTAATGTCTAAATCCGACATGAGGTGTCTTAGGCATCGCCGCTTGGGCCACGTCGGTATGAGAAATCTACAAACTCTTGTGAAGGGTGAGCACGTGGTAGGACTAACAAGTGTGAACTTTTCCAAAGACCTCCCTTGTATCTCTTGTATTGCCGGAAAGATGCATGAGAAGAATCATCCCAAGACATCAATCATCTCCACAACAAGGCCCTTTGAGCGTATTCACTTGGACTTATTAGGGCCTCCTACATATGATAGTATTGGGGGAAAAAGTATTGTTTGGTAATTTTTGATGACTATAAAAGATACACTTGGGTATTCTATATCAAGAAGAAGAGTGAGACTCAAGAAAGGTTCATATCTTGGGCCACGAAAGTGCAACGCCAATATGACATCAAGATCTTGTCTATTAGGAGTGACAATGGGTCCGAGTTCAAGAACTACACCATGGATGAGTTCTTGAGTGAAGAAGGGATACGATATCAATATTGCGCTGCGTACACCCCTCAACAAAATGGTGTGGCGGAGAGGAAGAATCACACACTCATTGATATGGCGAGAACTATGATGGCCTAGTTCAAATCCCCATATAACTTTTGGGCCGAAACCATCAACACTGCTTGTCATCTATCTAACCGACTCCATATGAACTCCTAACCGGTAGCAAACCCAACCTCAAGTATCTTCGAGTTTTTTGGTGCAAATGTCAAGTTTACATTAAAGGAACTGGATTGTCTAAATTTGATCCTAGAACTTTTGAAGGTATATTTGTTGGTTATGCCACGAAGTCTCACACTTATAGAGTCTACAACATATCCACCGGGTGTGTTGAAGAATCTATGAATGTGGAGTTTCATGAGGACAATGGCTCCCAAGTGGAGCAAATTGATTGTGATGATGTAGTTGATGGACCTTCCTTCATAGCCATAGGAAGAATGGGTATAGGTCCACTTATACCCATTGAGGGACACCTTGTGGCAAATGTGGATGGGACTACCTCTACTCAAGTGGAGACCTCTACATCAACCACCAATCAAATGGTAGACCAAGAACAAGAACAAGACCTTCAAGTGGATACCACTCATCAAGAAAGTGATCAAGATCCGCCCAATCATAATGGTGGAAATTATTTTGGTGACTCTTCACCAAGAACTCCACTCCAGATGGATCATGGTCTTGATGAAGGAAATGATGAGGATATCCCTCCAAATGAGAATGCCGATGATGCACTAGTTCGTATCATGACTCGTAAAGCATCAAGATTGTAACATCCCAAATTTGAGCTACCTTAAGGTGTGTGGTGTGTGTTCATCTCATACATGCATCAAATAAAAATTCAAATCATGTTTGAACCAATTTAAAACTTGAATTCAAATGGTTTGAGAAAATTCCAGAAAATAGTACTTAAAATGGGTTCCAAAATTTTGTTCTGAAAATTATTTCAATTCCACCAAAGTAATACATGGTGTTGTTGGAAATTTCATGAGCTTTCCAAAGATAATTTTTGCCAACTTTTATTCTTCCAAAAAGGCCCTCAAAAGTCTATTTTCTGTTCTGTTTTTAAAGAGAAAAGGGCTTCTTTGTAAAATTCAAAAACTCCAGGGGGTTTTTGCTTTTTCCTTTTTCTTTTACCCTTTCTTCCAGCTTCAGCCAGAAGGACGAGGACGGCTGCGAGGTGGCCGCTGCCACCTCCTGCTTCCAGTAAGGAGGGGATAAGGTTCTCCGGGAGACGTCTGGATCGTGCCCACGCCACAGAACCCCCCTCCTCGCGTGGCCTTCCCTCTCTGCTTCCCTCCTCGCAGACGAACCAAACCCTAGCTTTCCCCACGGCCGCCGCCAAATTCCGGCGATTGCCGCCGCTGTAGACTGCCTAGACTCCCGCCGTTGGTCCTCGGAGCTCCGCCATGTCTTCCTACGCCTCATGGACGAGCCTCGCTTGACGGGATGCCTCCACTCGCCGGAATTGGATCGTCCCTGTCAACTCCGGTCGCCGGCATCCTCCTCACGCCGCCGTCGATTTCGGCCACCTCTGCCGACTCCGACCACTCCATCCGTTTCAGGGCAGTGCGGTGAGCCTCCCGGTACCCTCCGCCCGTTTCCTCCCCCTCGGCAGCTCTCCGTACCCGTGCTCCCGCCGGCCGCCGCCGCGCTATGGTCGCCGGCATGAATTCCGGTGACCATTTGGTCACCTAGAACCACATACAAGTTCGCCTTGAGCTGCTGCACCATCCCTTTGCCTCCAATTCGAGTTCCCGTCGACGAATTCGTCGAATTTCAATTCAACAGAGAAGTTTGGCTCAGTGTGATGTCAGCATGATGTCATGATGACATCATAATCCAGTTTTTCTCTTTTCCAGAATATGTTTAATAATTAGAGAAAAGTAATTGTTTTTAATAATTTAATAACTGTTGATTTATAACTCAGAAAAATAAAAGTAAGATATAGAAATGATCAGAAAAATGTACTCTACCTGAATATACCATTTTCAACCATGTTTGACAAAGTTGAATTTTGGACATTATTTGAATTTGTTTAATTCATTTAAAATGGAGAAAATAAGTTGTTATTCTCAAAAATTAGAAAATTGAAAGTTATATACCATTTTGCTCAAAATGACAAATGCAACCTATTCATGATGTTTTCAAGACCATTTGAGATTTTAAAATGATACCCACTTCCATAATCGTCCGAAACCCCCTCCGGGGTCTATTTCGGGATAAATTCCAGTAAAATTGCATAACTGACATACGAACCCTAGCAACCCAACGATCGTGTTTAGGGCTTTATTTCAGTGCATTAACTTGCTCATGCATACATATTGCGCATTGCATCGATGCCATGTTTGATTGTTGTTTCTCTTCCGGTGTTTTGCTTTTGATCGGTAGAACGTGACCCCGAAGAGAAGATCGACAACGCCATGGCGAATACTTGATCCTAACCGACAAGTCAAGCACTTATTCCTGAAGACTTTCTCTGGTTTTCTTGAAGCAAGGCAAGCATAACCTCTTATCTGCCCATATATGATTTCGAAAGACTTTTCATTCTCGTACAAATGCATTCGATTCCAATGTATCTTGAGTCAATAGATAGAGTTATCCTATTTATTTGCATAACCCAGATATCATGATTCAATGCTCCTAGCAGACATAGGATTTGTTTGTGTGTATCGCCAGAGCCTCAAATATGCCATGCTTAGTCATACATGCCTGTTATCTCTGCTCCATCCGGTTGGTGAATCAGAGCCGAGAATGAATCTAGTATGAAAGTATGTTGTGGTAAGTTAAGAGATTCTTGTTCAATATGACTTAAAGGTGTGGATGACGAGATCACAGAGGGTCTGTGGTGGTTGTCTCGTTCATGCCCCTAGGAGCGAGTTCTCGTCTTCGAGCCAAGACTGAGCGTGCATCCACACGAGGGATTGGATTCCCCTCGGTCTCAACTTGCCTAGCTTGTTCCATGAGTTGCCTAGTTCGGGCTTTCCATTTGGATTTGCGGGGATATCAAAACGTTTTCAAAACTAGGACGTGGCGATGTATCGGCGCTCTGCGGGTAGGTAACCGTCGAGCATTGCGCACAACGATAGAGACCCGGCAGGAGATGGCCACTCCCTATTGGCGGACCATCTCTACTCGGAGCGACTCATGGAATAGGCGAAGTAAGGGAAAGGTCATGGTCAACCTCCATCTGCCGGCACTTCCCGGAATAGTGCTAATCTAGTGGCATTAAGAGTTGGTTGGTGCGTGTGGTTAAAGTTGTACACCCCTGCAGGGTTAAATCTTTTCGAAAAGCCGTGTCCGCGGTTAAGGACGACTTGGTGACGGATTCTGTGATCATAGACAACTTAAACGGAATGATTAAAACTTGCTGATAACGAATGAAGGATGCCTCCTCGGAGATGCCGAGAGGGGTTACCTTGTAGCATGAGTTACCGGAACAACTTGAGGTGGTGATCTTTGAAGCACAAGGTGCTGATATGTTTTGGTGGATTAAAAAGATGGTATCAGTAGTTGAGTAGGATTCTCATCTGTTTTCAAAATACTCCATGAGACGTGCTTCCTTCCTCAACTTGAAAAACAAAGATGGCTGTACGCAAAATAACCTTCATAACTCTTTCTGAAAGAAGCAGATATATAATAGGTTAACTAAGTCTTGTTGAGTACCTCCCGTACTCATGTTTGCTTCAATTTGGTTCAGGTGGAGTTCCCTAGTTCGGTGGTGTTTCGACGTGGACATCGACGAGTAGTTTGGGGTTCCCAGGTAGCAGCCTGGAATCTATGGGCTGGGACGTCGCCTTATGTTGCGGCCTCTTAGGCCTTTTTGATTCTTGTTGATTAGCAACATAATTTGCTTTCCGTTGTCTGATGTAATGTTGGGTCGTGTGACCTCTGCTTGTAAGCTATGCTCTAGTATCACCTGTTAATAAAGTTTCTTTGTCTAGAGTGTTGCTTTGATCGGTTGTTGGTTTCGAGCTCATTGTTATACAGTTTTGGCTATGCCTGCATAGTTATCGCAGTCGAGGGGTCGTGGAGCCGATGATCCATATCCGAGCCCGCCTGTCGATGTGATCGGCCTGGGGCGAGGTAACCCCAGTAACCCTCGATTGTTGTTGCACTTTCTGGACACATAGCATCTCTGTATAACTTTGGTCCCGTTCCTTCAGTTTCATCCGACTCGTGGATGCTTGGGTATGCATAATCGGTTATGACTAGCATGGATGCAAGGAGTAGTAGACCGGGGATCCGGACTACGTGCCGATGAATCCGGTCTGCCTGCCGTTGTTTGTTGCGGCCGGGGCTGGTAACCCTGAAGCCCTTGTGAGTCCATGGCTAGGAGCACATAACAGTATGTATATCTCTGGGTCCGGGGTCTGACAAAAGTTGGTATCAGAGCAGGACTGCCTGTAGGAAAACCTTACTGCTTGGTCGATGTCGAGTCTAGTGATTGTGAAGACTACTTTGAAACTCCAAAAAGGATTGTGAAAAACCTTCTTAGGATTCTTTTTACTCCTTATCTGGTATCGCTCTAAATTCTGGGTCTCCTTACCTGTTTTGATTCGAAAAGGTTTTGCTATCCTTCTAGTCATTCAAAACTCAGGTGCCTTCTTTGGCAATGACGTTTTCACCCAAGTTGACCTAGTGTTAAAGTTTCTAGAGTCGTGTGTGTTTCTTACTCCGTTGTTCCTCTTAAACTGGGAGATTTCCTTTCCATCTTAATCTCTCAGAGTTGTCCGGATTCCACATTCCTACATGTTTCAAAGTTCTAAATCCTGAACCTCGAGATTTCCTTCTCATCTCGAATGTATCCGTTATCCTCTGCTCAAGTACTTCCGAAGTTACGTTTTTCTTTTGAAAGATACCTCGTGATTGCTAATTGTAGTGTCCTTTGTGGCACTCCTATAGTAGTTACTCCTTTCGTCGTGTTTTTAACCCTTGGACTTGAACCGAAGGTCCCGGAATGTGCTGAATTGGGGTGAGTTGGATCGTGTGGTTTCTTAACCATGTGATGCTCACTCTATCAGTACAGGATGCTGACCTTTAACCCAAGTTCTGTTTCCTTGGATCCTGAAGAATCCGTTCTACGTCAGGATGGCTAGGTAATCTCATCTCCAATAGCCATAGGTTTTCTCTAGGAACCAAAAGGGATCACAACAAGAGTGTTCTTTATGGTTCCCATATCCTTGTTCTTGATTCAGCTATACCTTTCCTTTAGCATGGGTTCTACAACTGAGTACTACCCTGTGTAATCAACGTGATCTCTGGATTCTCCGGAGCATGTTCCTACCCTCCAGTTGCCTAAAATCTCCATTCGTTGGTTCGGACACCAAGTTGCCTATGAGTGTTGGGTTCTTCCAATACATTTGCTCTGGTATTCCGTCAGAACCTTCCACCTTGGAATGTCAGGAGAAACAAACTCCAGTACCTCGTTCATCTTACGAACCGGGTCAAAGTTTTGTAATTCTCAGATTAAAGAAGTTTCATTAGCTTCTAATCTGTTCTACCTTCGAGAATCACACTCTTTCATATCACGAGGCTGTGTTAAGTTTCATGGCCTTAATGATGAAGTGATGCTCTCACACATGTTCACCCCGCCTTCCTCCAAGCTTGAATGCTTGAGACGGATTGGTCTGTTCATCGACATGTGTATCTGCTATTCCTAGCAATTCTTATTGCTTTGGAAATCTAAGAAAACATCTGTATCCTTCTTAGCACTATCGGTCACCCGGTCTCTGTTTGAAGTTGACTGTGTTACCAAATCCGTTCCTTCCGGTGCACATCCTCGGTCAGAGAGTTAGGTTCATGCCAAGCTCTCATGTTTATATCAGCTGCTTTGGAAAGCAAGCCTCCTTTCAAATTCCTAGACCTAACGGTAGGTTGTGATATTCTGGTTGTCTTTCTAGAAGTATCACCAGGTTTTACCTGATCGTGATGTCTAAACCAGGAGTAGTTTGAACTACTCCTTTCTTCAAGAACTCCGCTGGACACCCTGGACTAGTAGGTTGAGCTTAAACAATAACTTGGAGAGTTGAAAGGCAAAAGCTCCGCCAACTTGTTCCTTTGATAAGGGATATCTAGTTCTCCTCGTGTTGAAGCATGATAGTATCTCTTTAATGGACATGCTGTCATTCTACCTTGATTTGATTTGGGCTATCGTCAGATCAAGTCCAGATCCAAGGACCACCTTGATGGTGTTTTCACTCATGGTGTTTTTCCTAGGTGCACCTTCATGTCCTTTAGCCTGACCGACATTTTGCCACGTTCATGTAACATATGAGTCCCTCTTCCTGGAGTATCTTGATAAGTGTGTTGTTGAGCCCATCAATAACATTCTTATATCTCCAAGTTACAAGAGGTTCATGCTGAACAAATGGCAACAATGTTGGAAACTTCCGAGAAAACATCTTTGTGTCATCACGAAGTTTGTGTTCTGGGTGTTCGAAGTAACCTACTCCGGTTCATGTGCTCATGGTGAAAGTTGTCGCCGTGGATCCGAGTAGAGTTTTCTTGTTCCTTCGGGAATAACCCCAAGTTGGTCATGCATGTGTGGACTGTTCTTGATATGGTAGGTTTTTACCTCCATTCACTTAAAGAAGTTTGAATCCACACTAAGCCCCTGACTGATTGTTTGCAAAAGATAAGAAGTTTAAGAACTTCGTTATCTTTGTAATCGTTCTCCCAACAAGGACTCCGATGTGTTCCTCCGTAAGGAATCCATGTAGGTACAACTGTCTTTCACAAGTTGCTAATACATGAGTTCCGTAATCTTGCTCATCTCCTCGAGTTTGACATCGTAGTCCATATCTTGAGAATCCCACAAGTGTATCTCATTGGTAACCAGTGTAACCTCTATGATCAGATGTGCTGATTCTGAATCATCCTTCCACTAACCAGAGCTGAATCTCAAGCAGCAACGATGGTTGGTGTTTCCTTAGGAGTATTGAGTTAGGTCCATTTGAGAATCCGGCATGGTTGATGTGGTGGTTGATACAACTAGCCGGAAGGCCTAATGTCATATCTCCTTGTATCCGTAAGAACAGCCACTCTTCGTAAGAATTCTGGTGTGGTTCATTCTAACAAGTTTTCTCTCACCTTCCTTCCGAACCAAAGTTTCCCTTTTCAATTGATGACCTACAGAAGGCTTGTCGTGAGCCTGTTGTCTGTATCTAGAACATCAAGGATAACTTGGAAGCCGATCTTCCCAATACCTCTCCGTTGAACCTCCAAGATCTTGGTTCCAGTGGAAACAAGTTCATCGTGAAAAACATCTCGTGGTGCTTGGTAATCTCCTTTGAACAGTTCCCTTCTCAAGTTGTTATACTTGAAGTTCTGTTTTTCTCACACATTGTGTGAATTTGTCAGTCACTTCAGCCATGGGATCTCAACCATGTGATAGATGTATTGTTACGTCTAATCCACCATAGGAAAGAGGTTCCCTATTTTTTTTTTTCTGGTGTTTCAATCCTCGTTGGTTAACCAGCCTTGTGGTGTGACCAAGAATTCCTTCTTTGTTACGGTGTTCCAACATCCTTTGGTTACTCATCTTCTGTTGTGAAGTAACCCTCCGATCTTTGACAAGGTTTCGACAAATTTGACGGAATGGAAGTTCTGTTATTTTCTGTGTCCACTCCGAAGAGTGAACATGATCCTGTATCAATTTTTCTCTGACGCACGGATTACAGTGTTTCCTCGTGTTTTTCCTCGTCGGTGGATATTACGTTTTGGTATCCAAGACCATCCTCTCCATCTTGGTTTTCTGTTTGAAGAAACCCCGATGCCCTAAGTTGTCCAACCTTTCTTTTTCCAAAAGAATTTAAAGTCTTATGCAAAGCTCATATTCTAAATCCTTTCAAGACCAATCGTCTGCAAACTTGAAACCATCTTCTATTCATTCCGTTACCTTGATGTGTTTCATGCACGATAACTCAACAGTTCTTTATGAACATCATGTCATGAGTTACCCATGGGATACTCGATCTTCGTGAAGATCATTTCCTAAGAGTTTCCCTCTTACCTAAGGTGTGTCCGTTCAATACTTCAAGATGCTACGGATCAACCACTTCGAGAAAGAACCGTAAGGTTCGAGAAGATCGTTCAAAACCGGTGTTCCTTCTTTCTTCTCCTTCGGGAATCTCGGGACGAGATTCTTGTAAGGGGGGGTAGATTTGTAACATCCCAAATTTGAGCTACCTTAAGGTGTGTGGTGTGTGTTCATCTCATACATGCATCAAATAAAAATTCAAATCATGTTTGAACCAATTTAAAACTTGAATTCAAATGGTTTGAGAAAATTCCAGAAAATAGTACTTAAAATGGGTTCCAAAATTTGTTCTGAAAATTATTTCAATTCCACCAAAGTAATACATGGTGTTGTTGGAAATTTCATGAGCTTTCCAAAGATAATTTTTGCCAACTTTTATTCTTCCAAAAAGGCCCTCAAAAGTCTATTTTCTGTTCTGTTTTTAAAGAGAAAAGGGCTTCTTTGTAAAATTCAAAAACTCCAGGGGTTTTTTTGCTTTTTCCTTTTTCTTTTACCCTTTCTTCCAGCCTTCAGCCAGAAGGACGAGGACGGCTGCGAGGTGGCCGCTGCCACCTCCTGCTTCCAGTAAGGAGGGGATAAGGTTCTCCGGGAGACGTCTGGATCGTGCCCACGCCACAGAACCCCCCCTCCTCGCGTGGCCTTCCCTCTCTGCTTCCCTCCTCGCAGACGAACCAAACCCTAGCTTTCCCCACGGCCGCCGCCAAATTCCGGCGATTGCCGCCGCTGTAGACTGCCTAGACTCCCGCCGTTGGTCCTCGGAGCTCCGCCATGTCTTCCTACGCCTCATGGACGAGCCTCGCTTGACGGGATGCCTCCACTCGCCGGAATTGGATCGTCCCTGTCAACTCCGGTCGCCGGCATCCTCCTCACGCCGCCGTCGATTTCGGCCACCTCTGCCGACTCCGACCACTCCATCCGTTTCAGGGCAGTGCGGTGAGCCTCCCGGTACCCTCCGCCCGTTTCCTCCCCCTCGGCAGCTCTCCGTACCCGTGCTCCCGCCGGCCGCCGCCGCGCTATGGTCGCCGGCATGAATTCCGGTGACCATTTGGTCACCTAGAACCACATACAAGTTCGCCTTGAGCTGCTGCACCATCCCTTTGCCTCCAATTCGAGTTCCCGTCGACGAATTCGTCGAATTTCAATTCAACAGAGAAGTTTGGCTCAGTGTGATGTCAGCATGATGTCATGATGACATCATAATCCAGTTTTTCTCTTTTCCAGAATATGTTTAATAATTAGAGAAAAGTAATTGTTTTTAATAATTTAATAACTGTTGATTTATAACTCAGAAAAATAAAAGTAAGATATAGAAATGATCAGAAAAATGTACTCTACCTGAATATACCATTTTCAACCATGTTTGACAAAGTTGAATTTTGGACATTATTTGAATTTGTTTAATTCATTTAAAATGGAGAAAATAAGTTGTTATTCTCAAAAATTAGAAAATTGAAAGTTATATACCATTTTGCTCAAAATGACAAATGCAACCTATTCATGATGTTTTCAAGACCATTTGAGATTTTAAAATGATACCCACTTCCATAATCGTCCGAAACCCCCTCCGGGGTCTATTTCGGGATAAATTCCAGTAAAATTGCATAACTGACATACGAACCCTAGCAACCCAACGATCGTGTTTAGGGCTTTATTTCAGTGCATTAACTTGCTCATGCATACATATTGCGCATTGCATCGATGCCATGTTTGATTGTTGTTTCTCTTCCGGTGTTTTGCTTTTGATCGGTAGAACGTGACCCCGAAGAGAAGATCGACAACGCCATGGCGAATACTTGATCCTAACCGACAAGTCAAGCACTTATTCCTGAAGACTTTCTCTGGTTTTCTTGAAGCAAGGCAAGCATAACCTCTTATCTGCCCATATATGATTTCGAAAGACTTTTCATTCTCGTACAAATGCATTCGATTCCAATGTATCTTGAGTCAATAGATAGAGTTATCCTATTTATTTGCATAACCCAGATATCATGATTCAATGCTCCTAGCAGACATAGGATTTGTTTGTGTGTATCGCCAGAGCCTCAAATATGCCATGCTTAGTCATACATGCCTGTTATCTCTGCTCCATCCGGTTGGTGAATCAGAGCCGAGAATGAATCTAGTATGAAAGTATGTTGTGGTAAGTTAAGAGATTCTTGTTCAATATGACTTAAAGGTGTGGATGACGAGATCACAGAGGGTCTGTGGTGGTTGTCTCGTTCATGCCCCTAGGAGCGAGTTCTCGTCTTCGAGCCAAGACTGAGCGTGCATCCACACGAGGGATTGGATTCCCCTCGGTCTCAACTTGCCTAGCTTGTTCCATGAGTTGCCTAGTTCGGGCTTTCCATTTGGATTTGCGGGGATATCAAAACGTTTTCAAAACTAGGACGTGGCGATGTATCGGCGCTCTGCGGGTAGGTAACCGTCGAGCATTGCGCACAACGATAGAGACCCGGCAGGAGATGGCCACTCCCTATTGGCGGACCATCTCTACTCGGAGCGACTCATGGAATAGGCGAAGTAAGGGAAAGGTCGTGGTCAACCTCCATCTGCCGGCACTTCCCGGAATAGTGCTAATCTAGTGGCATTAAGAGTTGGTTGGTGCGTGTGGTTAAAGTTGTACACCCCTGCAGGGTTAAATCTTTTCGAAAAGCCGTGTCCGCGGTTAAGGACGACTTGGTGACGGATTCTGTGATCATAGACAACTTAAACGGAATGATTAAAACTTGCTGATAACGAATGAAGGATGCCTCCTCGGAGATGCCGAGAGGGGTTACCTTGTAGCATGAGTTACCGGAACAACTTGAGGTGGTGATCTTTGAAGCACAAGGTGCTGATATGTTTTGGTGGATTAAAAAGATGGTATCAGTAGTTGAGTAGGATTCTCATCTGTTTTCAAAATACTCCATGAGACGTGCTTCCTTCCTCAACTTGAAAAAAAAAGATGGCTGTACGCAAAATAACCTTCATAACTCTTTCTGAAAGAAGCAGATATATAATAGGTTAACTAAGTCTTGTTGAGTACCTCCCGTACTCATGTTTGCTTCAATTTGGTTCAGGTGGAGTTCCCTAGTTCGGTGGTGTTTCGACGTGGACATCGACGAGTAGTTTGGGGTTCCCAGGTAGCAGCCTGGAATCTATGGGCTGGGACGTCGCCTTATGTTGCGGCCTCTTAGGCCTTTTTGATTCTTGTTGATTAGCAACATAATTTGCTTTCCGTTGTCTGATGTAATGTTGGGTCGTGTGACCTCTGCTTGTAAGCTATGCTCTAGTATCACCTGTTAATAAAGTTTCTTTGTCTAGAGTGTTGCTTTGATCGGTTGTTGGTTTCGAGCTCATTGTTATACAGTTTTGGCTATGCCTGCATAGTTGTCGCAGTCGAGGGGTCGTGGAGCCGATGATCCATATCCGAGCCCGCCTGTCGATGTGATCGGCCTGGGGCGAGGTAACCCCAGTAACCCTCGATTGTTGTTGCACTTTCTGGACACATAGCATCTCTGTATAACTTTGGTCCCGTTCCTTCAGTTTCATCCGACTCGTGGATGCTTGGGTATGCATAATCGGTTATGACTAGCATGGATGCAAGGAGTAGTAGACCGGGGATCCGGACTACGTGCCGATGAATCCGGTCTGCCTGCCGTTGTTTGTTGCGGCCGGGGCTGGTAACCCTGAAGCCCTTGTGAGTCCATGGCTAGGAGCACATAACAGTATGTATATCTCTGGGTCCGGGGTCTGACAAAGATTGCAAAAAAAGTCACATTATCAAAAGAATATTATTGGTGGCTTGGGAAGAAGTGTCTCCACTTGTGTACAAGTGCTCAAGTTTTGTGGTATTCATTCATATGTCTCTCATGTCGAACCTATCAAAGTGTATGATTCTCTTGAAGATGAAGATTGGTTTAAAGCCATGCATGAAGAGCTCCATAACTTTGAGAGAAACAAAGTATGGTCACTAGTGGAAAGACCCAAGGATCACAATGTCATTGGAACAAAATGGGTGTTCAAGAACAAGCAATATTGTCATGGGCAAGTGATTCGCAACAAGGCTCGATTGGTTGCTCAAGGCTACTCTCAAGTCGAAGGACTTGACTACGGTGAAACTTTCGCTCCCGTAGCTAGACTTGAATCCATTCGTATATTACTTGCATTTGCCACTAGCCATAAATTCATCTTGCATCAAATGGATCTTAAAAGTGCCTTTCTGAATGGTCCTCTAAATGAATTGGTATATTTTAAACAACCCCCGGGGTTCGAGGATCCCAAGTATCCTAACCATGTATACTTCCTCCATAAGGCTTTGTATGGCCTCAAACAAGCCCCACGTGCTTGGTATGATCATTTAAAGGAGTTCTTAGTTGATCGTGGTTTCGTACTTGGGGTAATTGATCCCACACTCTTTACCAAAAGTGTAGATGGACATTTCTTTGTATGTCAAGTATATGTTGATGATATTATATTTGGGTCTTCTAATGTGAGTTTTGTAGACCAATTTTAGAAATTAATGACAAGTGAGTTTGAGATGTCTATGATGGGAGAATTGAAGTTCTTTCTTGGTTTTGAGATCAAGCAATATTATGAAGGGACTTTTATTTGTCAAGCAAAATATATCCAAGACATGCTCAAGAAATTTGATATGAACAATGCCAAGCCACTAGCTTATCCAATGTCTAAAACTGTGAATCTTACTATGGACCATGAAGGTATACCGGTTGATACAAAACTTTCTCGTTCTATCATTGGATCTTTGCTTTATCTTTGTGCATCTAGACCGGATATTATGTTTAGTGTGGGGTTGTGTGCAAAATTTCAATCTAACCCCAAGGAAAGCCATATGATTGCGGTCAACATGATTCTTAGATATTCGGTTGACACTCCTACACATGGTCTTCGGTATCCATCAAACACAACTTTTGATCTTGTGGGATATTTGGATACGGATTGGGGAGGTGACAAGGTGGATAGAAAATCAACCTCAAGTGCTTGCCGATTCCTTTGTAGGTCGCTCGTGTGCTGGTCTTCCAAGAAGAAAAATTGCATTGCCACCTCCTCCACGGAAGCAGAGTATATTTCCGCCGCTAGTTGTTGCTCTCAGCTCTAATGGATGAGGCAATGTCTTAAGGATTCTGGAATTGAGATTAAGACAATGTCTCTTTTATGTGACAATGAGAGTGCTATAAATATTGGTCACAATACGGTTCTTCATGGCAAGACCAATCATATTGAGATTCGGTATCACTTCATTCGAGATCATGTGGCCAATGGAGATATCTCACTTTCCTATGTCAACACCAAAGATCAACTTTCGGACATCCTTACAAAATCTCTAGATGAGAAGAGATTCAAGCAATTAAGGAGTGAGCTCAATATCATATGTGCAAGAAATTTTAGTTGATTGAAAATCTTTCATACACACCCCTACTAGACTCTTATTTGGATCTTAGATGTACACATAGACATAGGGGAGTGTAGCTCAATCCATGAGCCAACACTACTCCTATAATGCATAAATAAACAAATCATGCATAATGGTCATTCCAAATAATACAATATGCTTCAATGATGAGTTTCGACAATGCGCCCAAGATATATCTTCGCGATGTCATATCGAACATACTCATACATGGTGGCTAAGGCCACGCTCAAATTCAAGATTCGAGTGTTGTTTGGTTTTTCATATTGACAAGACATTTTGTGTTCCACTCATATGCATGTTCGGTCTTCGTAGTTCATATTGCATCCAATGTTGTTTGATTCATTTTTTATTTTTTTCCCATTGGATGCATATGGAACCATCATGTTCATGTCATCACATTTGTGCACATGGTCGAGTAAAACTTGCTAACATAAAAATTACCTTTGCATCACTCGTTTTAAATAAACTATCATTTTTTTTACAAAGTCCGGGGAGGAAATATGCCTATCTTAAAAAATGGGGGGAAGAAAAAAAAACTGCCTAAGGCCTGGCCGGCTTCTTCTGCCATCCGGCCAGCCTAGCGCACACTCCACGCCGGCCTGGCCGGCTCCCCAGGCCGGGTCACCCGTCTGCGCGCCCGGCCTCGCTCCACCCCGCGTCGGCCTCAGGCCGGGGCCTAGGACGGGTCGTTCGGCCACCTGCCTGGCCCCGCTCGCCCCACGACCGGCCTGGCTGGAACCCCAGGCCGGGGCGCACCCACACGCACAACACACCAGGGGGAGGGGACATGACCCATCCCCAACCTCCCCTTCTTCCCCCACACACCACCACCATTAGAGCCCCTCCTTGGAGCTCTTTTCCCCCCCTCCCCCTCCACCTCCCCCACACCCTAGACCAGCCCTACCACCCAAACCCATAGATCTGCAAGCTCTCGGCCTCCTCCACACTCTCCTCCCCGTGGATTCCTCTTTGGTGCCCTCTTGGGGGAGATCCTCTCCTTTGAATTTGTGGAATTTTTTTTTCCAAGATGGCCGCCAACTCGGGTAACCTCTAGGGATCCTCTTATTTACCGTATTATATGTGCTCTATATCTCTCGGTGTGATAGTTTGGTTCATTGTTTGTGTGTCTCAAATCGCATCTAGTCTCTCACCTAGCGTTCCTCATCTAGTTCATATGTCACACTAGCCATAACCTAGGTGTCATCTAGTTCATATGTCACATCTAGCCCAAGTTATGATACTCACGATGTATTCCTAACTTGCCATGCTATGATGTAGTCCACACTTGTCACTCTCCTATTGTCATGCTAGAAAATATAACAATTTTTTCTCTCATGCTATGCTATGATGTAGTCCTAACTTGCCATGCTATGATGTACTCACGTTGTACTCACTAGATGATTTTTGTTTCCGTTCTTGTCACTATCACTCATCACCATGGAACATTTTTTTTATATATACAAAAACGACCATGTGCACTTACTATAATTGTCCATATCCATGCATCATTCCTCTCAGGTGATTCCGATGCACCACGTGGCAAGGGACCACATGCTTTTCGTCCCCGCAAGAAAAGTGATGCTTCTGTTGTTGGCTCTACTCCTTCTCGGAGACAGGGTGCTCCCCTTCCTGTCAATCCAGATGAGCCAGTGGTTACTAATTGGGGCGGTCTAAGTACCACTGATTTTGAGAATGCTCATTTGAAGTTCAATCCGTATGCTTTTGGACAGAGTACTTGTGCCGATACCCGGTTTTTCTGCAAGATGCATCATGTTATGTATGAGTTCATCCTTAGCAAATTTTAGAACAGTTGTGTTGATAAACATTTCTTTGATGTGGAAACATCCCGCACGCATTAGCCAGGGGTTATGGAGCTTATGGATTTTCATGGTCTCACTCCTCTCATGGGGTCTACTAACTCTCACCCATTTCCCCCCGAGATGATTAAGGAGTTATATGCCACTGTTTACTTCTCCACTGAGGGCCCTCGTACCTTGACTTGGATGAGTGGTGGTGTCCAGTGTACCGCTCCCATGACTGAGTTTGGCTCTCTTCTCGGTATTCCGCTGATTAAATTTGATGCCATGAACTTCATTCGCATCCATGGTGATTCGAAGTATCTTATGAAGGCTAAAGATGGTCTGCGTCATTGCTACCCGCAAGGTACCGGATCTTAGCACATTCCCAAGGTCAAGTACTTCAGTGAATTTTGGTAAATTGTGCACACCATTCTACGGAACACTATCAATATCAAGTTTGGTGAGAAGGGCGAGGTCCGCAAATGGTTGGTGAATCTCCTTTTTCACATTGTCACTGCTATGAGGAACAACTAGCCTTTGGATATTCTGGATTACATGTGGCATGAGATGAGGACCGTGGTTCGTGATAAGAGGGTACCCATCTATGGCTCCTACCTTAAGATACTCATTGAGTGTAAGATCCCAGCTGGTCTCATCAACAACTACTCCAAGGTGACTCCCAAACAGTCTGTTCTTATCTCGGCTGTTGAGGCTAAGTTAGCTGCTGCTCAACGCCCCAAGCGTACCCACACACTATCCACGGAGCCTAGTACATCTCATGGTATCCCCGGCTCTTCTTCTCCAGAACCTACTGTCCCCGCTTCTGGCACTTTCAGCATCAAGCGGGCTCTTCATAAGATGAACTGCTTCTTCATTGACAAGCAACAGCAAGACTATCACTCCTATCACAAGGGCAAGGCTTATCATCGCAACCAGTGGGAAATCATGACAGCTCTTCAGCTTCCACTCGGCTCTTCTAGCTCGGAGGATCTCACGGAGGACACATGGAAGTCAAAGCACACATTCTGGCTTGGTGATGATGCGAGTTCTCTCAGGCCTTTTAGGGCCTCCTTTGTAGCTGCAGCTAGTTCCAGTCAGGCACCGACCGAGGAAGTTCCCGCGTCGGATGATGAGATGGATGATGACGAGTGATTGGACGTGCATCATTTTCTCCGTTTTTGGTATCTTGATGCCAAGGGGGAGAAATATTAGGATCCCACACGCATTGCATTGCATATCATGCATCCATTTGCGTCTTATCATCACTATTTCTTTCCTCGATCTTAGTTGATCTTACTATTTGTGTGTTTCGTTGAACTTTGTTGCTATTGTAAGACTATGTCTCTACTATCTATCGTACTATCTATCTATCTATCTATCTACTATGTGATGTGATATTTGATGTGCTGAAGATCATAGTAAGGTTATCATACTATCTATCTACCCACTACTTAATGTGATGAACACCATAATGAGGTTATTCCTTATTTATCTACCTACTATGAGATGAAAGCTATGGTGAGATTTATTTTGTGTGCAATACATTCACTTATATAAGATGTCATCATGCCTATACATGTATGTTCACTGCTTGGTTCAAAGTTGATCCAACAAACTCATAGCGTATACATATCCATCTATAGTGCTAGATCATTCTCGAATCATCTTCACACTTCACATATGAATCTCATGCTAGCATCACATATCCTATTGACCTATAAAAACATAGAGGGAGACGAGAATCATAATCATTGCACTCCATTTGTTCATCAAATATATATCTTATGATTGGGCACACAAATAGGGGGAGTACCTCTATAAGTCTTATCTCCTTGCAAATAGCCATGATAAATTATTTGTAATGCAAATCTGTGTGTTGTCATCAAACATAAAAAAGGGGGAGATTGAAAGGACATTTGTCCCTAATCTTGTTTTCGGTGTTTGATCACAACATATGGAAGTTCTAATATTTTCCCTAAGCATGTTCGGAGACATTCATGGAGAAATACAATCATACACCTCGATGGACATCCATGTGATTGACAAAAAAAAATAAGAAAAGGAAGAAAAGAAATGGGAAAGGGAGAAGAGAAAACAGGGGAGCCGGCCTGGCCAGCTTGCCCCACGCGGGGCACTAGGCCGGGTGCTCTAGGCGCTGCTCCGGCCCCGCTCCGTCTCCACTCCGGCCCCAGGCCGGGCTGCTCGGGCGGTGCCCCTGCCCAAGCTTGCCCCAGGCCGGACACTAGGCCGGGTGCTCCAGGCACTGCCTCGGACCCGCTTCGTCTCCACACCGACCCCATGCCGGGGTGGGAAGGGGGCGCCGGCCCCAGACCGGGTCCTAGCCGGCCCCACAGTGGCTCGAGGCCTGGGTGGGAACGTGGTGCTGCCCAGGCCGCCCTAGCCAGCCCGGCCGCCCCCCTAGGCCGGGGTGCGCTGCTTTGAAGGGGTTTCCCCCCTCCCCAATGACCGTTTTCTTCTTTGGTATAAAAGGAGCCCATCCCCTACCTTTAGAATGAGTCAATTACACTCACTCTCTCCACCAGTGATTGACCACACTCAAAGTCAAGCATCTCACCAAATCCCCAACCAAAGCTCGTGATACTTTGAGATTTGGAGGAGACATCCCCGATCTAGAACTCCACCAAGACGATTAGAAATCACCCCACTCATCCCTTATGGATCTTGTTGTTCTTAGTTCATCGGAGCCAAGAACCTTGTTGCTCCTAGCTCATCGGAGCTCGGAGCCTTGTTGATATCCCCGGAGATCTTGTGCTCGTGGATCTTGTTTCTCAAAGTCTTGGTGTCTCTCGGGATTTGGTGAGGACCCTCCAAAGTTGTGGAGTGTGCCTCATCCTTTTAAAGGTTCTAGTTGTCAATCTCAACGGCAACATAGTGATTCGAGCCTCTCCACATCGGTGGAAGGACTCGAAGGAGATATGGTGTGCCATTTGACGGCTACTCGGTGTTCCACTTTGGTGGCACCGCACCGCTCCAACGGAGATTAGCTTCCATTGGGAAGTGAATTCCGGTATAAATCTTTGCGCCATTGTGTTCGGTTATTCCTCAACTTACCTTTACTTGTTGCTACTAGCTTAGTCATATATTCACCTTGTGCTAGTTGTACTTGCTCAACATATATGATTGTTCACCTAGTTGCATAATCTAGACAATCTATATTTGAGCACTATCTTGTTAAATCGAAAAAGAAGTTAAAATTTGTAGTTAACCTATTCACCCCCTCTAGTTAACCTCTTGATCTTTCATTCGGCTATGACGATAGATTTCATGCAGCGTCTAATCTCCAAGGAAACTGCGAAGGACGTGTGGGACACAATCAAGATGTTGCATCTTGGGCACGAGAGGGTGCGCGAAGCAACGTTGCAGAACATGAAGAGGAACTACGGGATTTTGCATATGGGAGACGATGAATCTGTGGAGCAGTTCGCGGCCAGGGTGGTGCCCCTAGTCAATGGAATTCGCACGCTCGGCGAGAGGCTCAATGAGATATCGGTCGCACGACATTTCCTCCAAGCAGGGACTGCACGGTACTTACCCATAGTATCCACGATCGAGTAATGCGTCGATTTGAAAACCCTCACGTTAGATGATCTAATAGGGAGGTACAAGGATCACGATGAAAGGATGAAGCTAACATCAAGCACGGGAAGCAAGCTAAGGTGCTTATGCTCACATGCAGCCAGCTACAAGCAATGGTCATGGCAGAGTACAAGAACCATGGTGCATCCAGCAGTGGTGGCGAGTAGAAGCAGAAGTCTAAAAGGAAATTCGACAATCGCTTGTTGCGTTTCCACAACTATAACATGCTCGGGCACTTCAAATATGAGTGTCGAACGCCTGTTAAGGAAACAACCCTTATAGTCGCAAAGGATGCGAAGGAAGGTGTTGACGATGCACGTCTTTTCATGATGGAGGTTTGTGAGTTGATGGAAGAGAAGCCAGAAAATTCTCAGGAAGAAGCCGCAGAGCATGAGGCGTTAGTCGAGGAGAAGGTGTTCCTCCACGAGAAGTTACGACCCAAAACCCTGAACGGATACCTGAAGGAGAGGGCACCAGTGGACGAGTATGATTCAGTTCCACAAGCGACGTCTAAAGAAACGGACAAGCATGTGGAAGAGAAAGTTTTACATCGTCAACAAGTATCGGAAACTCGTGTCGATGCTAAGGACATGGGGTGGGGGTGATCCGAAGAACCATACCGAAACTATTGATATGAAGGCATACATGGCGCCAGAAGTCCACGGAGTGCGGTGCACTGAAGTGTCGCAGGGTAAAGAAGAGGCGTACATGGCGCCAGAAGTCCATGGAAAGCAGCGCACTGTTGTGTTGAAGAGAGTAGTTACCGAAAGAAAAGGTGACACTCCAGGAGCAAGAATCGCAATGTCAGGCGCAGAAGACTACGTCGCACCACCTCTGACTGGACTGGAGCTAAGACAACTACGACCGATGCTATCGGGACAACAAAGCATGTTGTACTACTATCCGAAGAAGGTAAAACTTCCAATGATAGACAATCCGCTGAAGATGAAGCATGAAAAGCAATGTTTCCTTACCGAGGAATCGGCAAGATTTGAATACAATGGAGTGTTGGCATGATGCTATGGATGAGAAGTTGTGATGGATCCGCGACAACAACACATGGGAGCTTGTCGACCTTCCCAAAAATCATGAAACCATAGAACTCAAGTGGATGTACGGAATCAAGAAGGATGTCGAAGGGAAAGCGTTGATATGCAAAGCAAGGCTAGTGACCAAAGAGCAATGTGTGGATTTCGAAGATGTGTTAGCTCCTGTTGGAACGATGGTATCAGTGAGATTACTTAGCGCTCTCGCGGCTCAAGAATCGTGGAAGGTGCATCACATGGATGTGAACTCCGAATATTTGATCGGGGAGTTGGAAGATAAAGTATATGCGAAGCAACTACCTGGATACATCAAAGAGGGAGAAGAACATAAGGTACTGAAATTACACAAGGCGTTGTATGGGCTACGGTAGGACCCTCGGGCGTGGAACATCAAACTTGATCATACTTTGATCTCTCTCGGATCCGAGAAGAGCCCACTAGATCATGCTATGTATAAGCGAGGCCAAGGAAGGGATCGTGTACTAGTTGGCATCTATGTCGATGATCTATTGCTAACGGGAGCGGATGAGATGGAGATTGCAAATTTCAAGCTACAAATGAAGGAGTGTTCAAGATGATTGATTTAGGGCTACTGAGTTACTACCTCGGGATCGAGGAACATCAAAAGCCGGAAGGAATCACACTGTGCGAGGAGGCATATGCAAAGAAGTTGCTCGAAAATAGTGGCATGGAAGACTATAATCCAGCTCATGTTCCGATGGAACCTCGTCTTAGATTGAGCAAAAGGAGTGAAGCGCCAATGGTTGATGCAAAAGAGTATAGAAGTGTGGTCGGAAGTTTGAGATATCTCATTAACACAACACCAGACTTGGCCTATTCTGTTGGTATTGTGAGTCGGTTCATGGAAGCACCCACAAAGGAACATTGGACAACTATGGAATATATACTCAGGTATATCAAAGTGACGATGAACTTCGGTGTTGTCTATTTGAAAGGGAAGAAGGAGGTGAAACTACTAGGCTACAGTGATAGCAACATGGCTGGAGATATGGATGACCGTAAGAGTACCTCAGGCGTTGCGTATTTCTTCTTCGGAAAAAACATAGTAAGTTGACAATCACAAAAGCAACAGGTAGTTGCACTGGATTCCCGTGAAGCAAAGTATATCGCAGCTGCAACCGCGACGCATGATAGTGTGTGGCTAGGAAGGCTACTTGGTGATCTTATGAACAAGGAACCAGAACAATGGTGCTCAATGTTGACAACAAGTCTACGGTCTCTCTATGTAAGAATCGGGTACATTACGATAGGTGGAAGATATTGATACGAGGTATCACTACGTAAAGGAGTGCGTGGAAGAATGTCAGATTAGAGTCACTATGTTCGCACCGATGATCAGCTGGCGGACATACTAACGAAGGCTTTGGATCGAGAGAAATTCTTGATGAAGCGAAGGAGGATCGGCATCCGAGCTGTGAAGTAAGCACATCGTGCTTGGGGGGTGGGGGTTGATTGTTAGCATTAACCACGATGTACTAGTACGGGTTGGCTTAAGAGTTCTAGTTCGAGTTGAGTAAGACTATGATTCCTATTCCTAATAGGTTAGCTACACTAATCTGCTATATGTACATGTAAAGACCCCATGTAACAATAACCGTGAGTTGCGAGAAAGAGAAGCAATAGATAGCCAAGGCTTTATAAGATCCTTTGGACAAACAATTTTTTTTTCTGTGTGCATGCGTGTGTTGTTGCTACTAGTCAATCAAAGAATCAGTCAAGCTAGCTAGCTTTTGATACCTACGTATATGTGCGCGTCTCGTCGGAATATCGTAGTCATCTACGTCGAAAAGCACTCGCCGGCCTAGGCAATTTCCATCACTCTTAGGCGCGGAGGCCACGGAGAGCCCCCAAGGTACAAAACTAACCAGCTGGCCATGACTCCGTGAAAGGTGGCCTTTAAGAAGAATTAGCCAGAAAGAATCAACTGGGAAAGACGAGTACTTTAACCGCCAGCACTATATATCGCTTAATGCGAGTTGCAGCACCGTCTCGCCCACGGTACCAGCACTATATTTCGCTTAGTGCGAGTTGCAACACCGACTCTCCCACGTGTGAAGTTTTAAGTGGGTCAGAGGGAAAGGACGAGAAAAGAAGTGGAAGAAGGGATTCGACCCCGCGAACACAGCCGCTAGGCTACAACTCGTTCTTTATACATAGTTCTTTTTAACACTTTTATAGTCTTTTTTTTCTTCTATTTTTATTTTTTTCCATTTTCTTTTTTGTTTATTTTCTTTTCCTTTATTTTTATTTTTTTGTTCAAACTTTTAAAATGTTCAAATTTATATGTTTTCAAAATTTGTTCGGTTCAAATTTTTTATAAAATAAAATTTAAAATTTGTTAAAATTTGAGAACATGTTTGAAATCGTTTCTTTTTTAAAAAATTGTTCAAAATTATAATTTGTTCAAAATGAAAATAGTTCATATTTGAAAAAAACCGAACGCAAGTACAGGATGGAGCGAATCCTTCCTCGTCCTAATGGGGCGGCCCATCCATGCACGCGCAGACGAGGCATTATAACGCTTGCTACGGGCGCTGTATAGGGGAACCCTGCTTTTACCCGTCGCCAAACGAGGGACGACAGCACAAAGCCAACATCATGCTGCCACGACACCCGACAGGTGGATAGAGCGGGAAGCAATTGCGGGGAGCCCCTCAGCGGGAGTCGATGGGTCATCTCCCAAACCTCTCCAAGGAGCCCGTCCCACCAGCCTGGAAAATCCATGCCCATAAGGCCCCGTTTGTTTCTAGAGTCTTTCAGGGGATTGGTAGGGATAATCCCCGCCTAATCCGAAATCCCCATATGTTGTCAAAATGACATTTGTTTCTAAAGGATTTGACAGATATTATCCCCACATTTCCCCCCAAATCTCCTAGAATTCTCCAAACTCTAATATATTTTTCTCAATGCCCATTACACTATCCCTACCTAGTGGATTGGGGATAAATGGAGGTTTGATGGATTGGGTGGAGGTGAGAGTTTCACCAACTCCTGTGGGGATTATCCCTATTAATCCCCTAGAAAACACTAGAAACAAACCGGGGCCGAAGCCTAGTCTACCTACCTGTAGGGTATTTTTTTTTATCCCAAATAGATTGGGGATGGGAGGGTATTTGGTGAACAATCTTCAATTATATCCTCACTAATCCTCTTCCCGCACAATACAGTAATCATAAGGTAATTTTTTTAATCTAACCAAATATGAGCTGGTTGGTGGGATTATCGAGTACACTAACCCAGCTCCTCCGACAGAAGCTCCAGGGCAGACGGGACGGGACGCCCCCGTGATGGCCCTACCACGCGTGGCCAGCCTGTGGAGGAGAAGCGACGGAACCTCGAACGTCCTCGCAGGCTCCGCGACGCCACTGCTCCCGGGACGTCGCCGGCCGGTCCGCGGCACGAGAGCGCGCGCCTCCTGCAGCAGGCGCCCGTCTCCGCCGCGGCTGACACGGCGGCTGGTGCCGCGACCCACAAGGTCACCGTCCACGACCGGGAGCGCGGGGTCGTCGGTCGTCCACGAGTTCGTCGTCCCCCAGGTATGTGTTCGCGTGTCTGTTCCTCTTTCTTGAGGTGGTGCTGCTCTGATTGGTGTTGATGGTGGCGACGGCCGACTGCAGGACCAGTATATTCTGCACACCGCGGAGGCGCAGGACATCACACATTCACACTGCCGCTCGCGTGCCGCCATGGTACTAGCATACTAGCATATGCTTCCTTTGTCATTCTTGTCGTCAAATATTTAGGAACAAAAACAACTGAATTATTAAGCATGATGATGCATGCAATTCCATTTTTTTGTTGTTGAATTGTCTCGAGTAGTTGCTGCATTTTTGTAAAATTCAGTTGGCATCGAACCTTATATTTCCCCCTCCCGACTAGCATAAGATCTTCATTTTACATCCTAATTCCTATGCACTAGAACGTTCGCTGAATTAGGAAACTTTGTGCCATCAGGTTGCTGTACTAGCTGCGCTGTTCGGATAAAATCAGGGCAAATAAGACAGCCTGAAGCACTTGGAATATCGGCTGAATTAAGAGAGAAGGTAAACCCACTTTTTATGATTTGTCTGTCACAGGGATCTTCTGTTGAATATATGAGAAATTAGCAAATTCCAACATCCTCATGTTCCTTACTATCGAAATCGTCTATGTCTGCACTGTTTCCCCATTCCAGTTCAGCTCTATCATTTGTCTCTGCGCTGCATCATTATCGTACCATAATCCAGTTCAGTCTTGTCCTTCACATTGGGCGGTATTCCCCTGATTAGTACAACTGTGGTTTTTTAGCATTATGCGTCGTAGTAACTTTATGTTATGAAGTATTGCATTTATCTAGATTGGGGGATTTAGAAAGGTTGTCGTTGGTACCCTAATTGCTAAGGGCTTTCAAGTAGGATTAGTTGTGTCCCCATACAGACTGTTATATTTAAAAAAATACAGACTGTATGTATGTGTTTTATCTCATTCGTCGCGATTCTACCGTTCTGCAAACTGAAAATTTAAATCTCTATGGATACCACATTTGTATGGCTTCCTTTTCAGGGCTATGCCTTGCTATGTGTTGGTTACCCATCCTCCGATGTTGTAGTTGAAACTCAAGATGAAGATGAGGTAAGCGCAGCTGCTAAGCTATCTTTCTGAAGACACAAGACTTGTCTAGTTCAAATGTACAGTGGGAACTAGGAAGTATTCTTTCTAATTCGGATGATTGCGCCACTAAGGATGTTGTATCTCAATTCTTAGGTCTATTGGCTCCAGTTTGGAAGATATTTTGCACGAGGGGCTATTGTGAGTATTATTAAACTTACTTATCCCCAAACTGCAGTTTTTTTTTTTGTCCAGGGACGACTTGAGCAGAGAAATCTGTGTGGCAAATAGCTGTGGTTATCAACCGAATTGTTATTCATATCAATCTTAAATGTGCATCTTTCTAACTTTGCTAAGACGAAATCGATGCATTTTTTCCTTTCAGGATAGAGACGATTACGCGCTAGAGCTTGCAATGGGAGATGAGTGAAACGTGCATAACAGGTTTGCGCCACCATAAATTTTATTCACTGCAATTCCGAATCTCTTTATTCTTCCTTTCACCAACTATAACTCTCCCATTCCAGTTTTTTCCAGAGATACACGGTTTTTAAGAGACGTTCCTGCAGTTGGTAGGTTATAGAGGTGCAAAGACTTGATTAGCATATGGTGAAAGAAAGAAAGAAGAAATCATCTCCGCACACTATTCTCCATGTGTCGTGTCTTGTACTTTTGCAATTTTGCTTGTGCAAATATGCTTCATGTAGAGATGCCATCTCACATTTTTTGCATGTAGACGAGAAATGCTATGGACTGTATGTAAAGCTACGAACTAAGCACCTCAATTTAAACTGAAGTGCAATGACCTGATGATTTGAGGAGTGGTTGCCACCGTTTGACACTACAATCCGCTGCCTTACTCATGGATACACTGGTAGAAAATAGGCCTTCCATACGCCCCCATTAGTCCCCAAAAGTATCGACCCGCGACTATAGGGGTCTCTAGTCGCGGTTCGGAAGGAGACCCGCGACCAACAGTCTGGGCCCAGCGCGCTCGGTCCACAGCTGGCGGACGGGAGGGGCTTTAGTCCCGGTTGGCCAGGCCAACCGGGACTAATAGGTCGCCAAGGCCTTTAGCCGCGGTTGTCCAGGTGAACCGGGACTAAAGCCCCATCCCTATATAGGGACTCAGCTCGCTGCACTTAGCCATATTTGGTGTCACTTCTGCTCACAACATTCACAGGGGGTGGTGGGTATGCTTTTGGTTCCTACTATGCACACAAGGTGTTCGATGAAATGCCCGATAGCATGAAATACACATGATATGAAGTGTCCGAGCCGCACTTGAGCGCTTTCATTTATTTTACCTCCGCGATCGCGGTTAGCAACTTAAACCTTTCATGATTTGTATTATTTCCAGCTAGTTAGTTTAACAAATGCATGATGGTTAATGCAGATGAATCGGCAATGGATGTACGGTAACCGACTCTCCGGCGAGTTCACTACGGGTTTGAAAGATTTCCTCGTAGTGGCAAATGCGAACAAGCAGCGAGGTTTTATTATCTGTCCATGTGCTGAATGTAAGAATGAGAAGGGTCACTCCTCCTCAAGAGTCGTTCACATGCACCTGCTTCGGCACGGTTTCATGCCAAGCTATAATTGTTGGACCAAGCATGGAGAAAGAGGGGTTAGAATTGAAGAAGATGAAGAAGAGGATGATATCGATTTCAACTATCATGACGCTTTCGGTGATACTTTCATGGATGATGATGCCGAAGCTGGGGAAGGGTTTGGTGAAGGTGAAGAAGAGGCACATGATGAGCCCGCTGATGATCTTGGTCGGACCATTGCTGATGCACGGAGACGCTGCGAAACTGACAAGGAGAGGGAGAATTTGGATCGCATGTTAGAGGATCACAAAGTCGCTGTACCAGGATGCGACAATAGTCTGAAAAAGTTGGGCTGCACACTGGATTTGCTGAAATGGAAGGCACGGGAAGGTGTAGCTGACTCATCATTTGAAAATTTGCTGAAAATGTTGAAGAATATGTTTCCGAAGAATAACGAGTTGCCCGCCAGTACGTACGAAGCAAAGAAGGTTGTGTGCCCTCTAGGTTTAGAGATTCTGAAGATACATGCATGCATTAACGACTGCATCCTCTACCGCGGTGCATACGAGGATTTGAATGAATGCCCTGTATGCACTGCATTGCGTTATAAGATCAGAGGCGATGACCCTGGTGACGATGTTGAGGGCGAGAAATCCAGGAAGAGGGTTCCCGCCAAGGTGATGTGGTATGCTCCTATAATACCTCGGCTGAAACGCCTGTTCAGGAACAAAGAGCATGCCAAGTTGTTGCGATGGCACAAAGAGGACCGTAAGTCCGACGGGGAGTTGAGACACCCCGCTGATGGAACGCAATGGAGAAAGATCGACAGAGAGTTCAAAGATTTTGCAGCTGACGCAAGGAACATAAGATTTGGTCTAAGTACTGATGGCATGAATCCTTTTGGCGAGCAGAGCTCCAGCCATAGCACCTGGCCCGTGACTCTATGCATCTACAACCTTCCTCCTTGGTTGTGCATGAAGCGGAAGTTCATTATGATGCCAGTGCTCATCCAAGGTCCGAAGCAACCCGGCAACGACATCGATGTGTACCTAAGGCCATTAGTTGATGAACTTTTACAATTGTGGGGCAGACCTGGTATACCTGTGTGGGATGAGCACAAAGAAGAGGAATTTAACCTACGAGCGTTGCTTTTTGTAACCATCAACGACTGACCTGCTCTCAGTAACCTTTCGGGATAGTCAAATAAGGGATACAAAGCATTCACGCACTGCTTACATGAGACTGAAAGTGTATTTTTGGATAATTGTAGGAAGAACGTGTACCTGGGTCATCGTCGATTTCTTCCCCGAAATCATAACGTAAGAAAGAAAGGCAAGCATTTCAACGGCAAGGCAGATCACCGGCCGAAGCCTGCGGAACGTACTGGAGCTGAGATATTTGATATGGTCAAGGATTTGAAAGTCATCTTTGGAAAGGGTCCTGACGGACAATCAGTTCCGCAGGGAGTTGACGGGCACGTACCCATGTGGAAAAAGAAATAGATATTTTGGGAGCTACAGTATTGGAATGTCCTAGATGTCCGCTCTGCAATCGACGTGATGCATGTTACGAAGAATGTTTGCGTGAACCTGCAAAGCTTCTTGGGCGTGTATGGGAAGACAAATGATACAAAGGAAGCACGGCAGGACCAACAACTTTTGAAAGACCCAGATGACCGGCATCCGGAATGGTTTCAAGGTCGTGCCAGCTACGCTCTTACGAAAGAAGAGAAGGTCATTTTTTTTGAATGCCTGAGCAGTATGAAGGTCCCGTCTGGCTTCTCGTCGAATATAAAGGGAATAATAAACATGGCGGACAAAAAGTTCCAAAACCTGAAGTCTCACGACTGCCACGTGATTATGACGCAATTGCTTCCGATTGCTTTGAGGGGGCTCCTACAGGAAAATGTTCGAGTAGCCATTGTGAAGCTATGTGCATTCCTCAATGCAATCTCTCAGAAGATAATCAGTCCAGAAGATCTACCACGGTTACACAACGATGTGGTCCAATGTCTTGTCAGTTTCGAGTTGGTGTTTCCACCATCCTTCTTCAATATCATGACGCACCTCCTGGTCCACCTAGTCGAAGAGATTTCCATTCTCGGTCCTGTATTTCTACACAATATGTTCCCCTTCGAGAGGTTTATGGGAGTATTAAAGAAATATGTTCGTAACCGTGCTAGGCCAGAAGGAAGCATCGTAAAGGGCTATGGAAATGAGGAGGTAATTGAGTTCTGCATTGACTATGTTCCTGACCTTAAGCCGATTGGTATTCCTCAGTCACGGCACGAGGGGAGACTAAGTGGAAAAGTCACGATCGGAAGGAAATCAACGATATGTATGGACGGTCATTCTATGACTGAAGCACACCACACAGTTCTGCAAAATTCGAGCTTGGTGGCTCCGTACTTCGAGCAACACAAGAATATTTTATGCTCGGACAACCCGGGGAAGCCTGAATCATGGATTAGAAAGGCCCACATGGAGACTTTCGGCAGTTGGTTGCGAAAACATTTAATGAATGACAATGATGTTGGAGATCATCTGTACATGTTGGCCAAGACACCATCTTCGACTATAACGACTTACCAAGGGTACGAGATTAATGGGAATACATTTTACACGATCTCCCAAGATAAAAAGAGCACCAACCAAAACAGTGGTGTCCGCTTTGATGCAGCAACCGAGATTGGGCAAAAGGTCATATATTATGGTTACATAGAGGAGATATGGGAACTTGACTATGGACCCTCCTTTAAGGTCCCTTTGTTCCGGTGCAAATGGTTCAAGCTAACAGGAGGTGGGGTAAAGGTGGACGAGCAATACGGAATGACAATGGTGGATTTCGACAATCTTGGTTACCTTGACGAACCATTCGTCCTAGCCAAAGATGTCGCTCAGGTTTTCTATTTGAAGGACATGAGTAGCAAACCGAGGAAACGGAAAGATAAGAAAACGATCAGTACATCATGCGATGATCCAAAGCGCCACATTGTTCTTTCAGGGAAAAGAAACATCGTGGGAGTGGAGGACAAGACAGACATGTCAGAAGATTATAATATGTTTGGTGAAATTCCGCCCTTCAAAGTCAACACTGACCCAAGCATTAAGTTAAATGATGAGGATGCTCCATGGATACGGCCAAATCGTAAGAAAACAGGGACACAAGGGAAGAATTGATGTGTAATAATTTATTGTGTACCAAACTTTTTTGAATGGATCATGTGAATTATATTATCTCTGATGTGTTTAAGACTAACTCCTTTGCAAAATATTTGGGAAAACGAGTGGAAAGCATGGAAAACAGAAGGTTACTTAAATGTCTCAAAACCTTGTGAGATAAAATATCTGATTTCATAACTTTTATTAAAAACAGAAAACATACGAACACTACTCCTCGTCGTCGTCGTCGGGGAACTCGTCGGTGACCTCCTCCGGGTCATCGTCGTCGGCGAACTCGTCGGTGAACTCCTCGTCGTCGTCGGAGGTGCATGATGGTATGTCCGAGATAGGCCCCCACCTCGGATCGTCGGAGGCCCAGACTTCGCCGGCGCGGTCGGCCCGACGAAGCTCTTGCAGCGCCCTCGTCCTCGCCTCCCGAGCGGCATCTAACGCGAGGTGGCGTTCGAGGCGGCGCTCCGCCCGCTCAGCCGCGCGGGTCTGCCAGAGCTCCTCGTCGGCGCTCTCCTCCCCCGGGTTGTTCCGGTAATACTCGCGGACGACGCGTTCTTCCCTGGCGTCGACTAGGCCCTGAAACGCGCGGTGACGGAGGTGGAGGTGGTCGGCGGCAGTGACGATCTGCGGCTTCGGCGCCCTGGCCTCCGCTTCCCAGACGGTGTGGCAGTCGTTGAAGTTCATCAGCGACCGCGGACGGTTGAGGCGCCAGGCCGCCGCGTCCCAGGCGCGGGCGGCCTCCGCCGCCGTCGCAAAGGAGCCGAGGGGGATGCGGTCGTCCCCCCAGCGGATATCTGCGCTGAACATTCCGTTCTGCCGTGCTCGGACGCCGCGGAAGCCGGTGGTGCTGTTCCTCCTCGGAGGCATGGTGGAAGCGCGACGGTGCGTGGAGAGGAGAATACGCGCTCGAGGCGCGACAGTTTATACCGCGCCCTCCTGGCCACGCGTCACAACTCCCGCGCCACGCGTCGCAACTCCCGCGCCACGCGTCACAACTCCCGCGCCACGCGCCACCCTAACACAACCAAGCAAATAGTTGCACATTACTACCCGAGCTCAAAGTGAATACTGACCCAAGCATGGATGGATGTGTTAAAGGGAGGGGGGGTGTAGAACAAAACAATCGGTATCACCATCATACAGCCCTACCGTGGCTACTCGGTGCAATATGCATACCAAATGCACGGTAGGACGTATGATGGCGAATCCGGATGTTTTGTATTTGCTCGATAAACTGAATATATGATGTATCAAACCTTAAAGGGGGATGTAGAACAAAACAATCGGTATCGCCATCATACAGCCCCACCGTGGCTACTGGGTGCAATATGCATACCAAATGCACGGCAGGACGTATGATGGCGAATCCGGATGTTTTGTATTTGCTCGATGAACTGACCGGTGTATGAAGGTGGGCTATATATAGGGTCCTCTGGCTCACAAAGTGTTGTGCTAGGGTTTTGATCCAATGGTTAAGAAACCACCTCATCCAACGGCTCACAACAGCTCGAAAGAAACACACCGTAGCCCTGATCGAACGGCTCACAACAGCTCGAAAGAAACACACCCCGGATCCAACGACTCACAAGCGCTTTAAAGAAACACACGATCCGTGTGATTCTATCTGATTGTTCCAAACGAAACCCTAACCCATTTAGTCCCGGTTGGTGTCCCCAACCGGGACTAAAGGGATGTTTTCTTCTCGCTATATATATGTATGCATTGCCACACCATTGGCATAAACACATACAAACTCACCACTCTCTCATGGCTTCTACCGTACCCACTCTAACATTCATCCAGGCGGAGGCACTTTCCGCCTCGAACTACCCCTGTCCGTGCGGCTACAACGTTCCCGCCGGTTGGATGCTGAGCGCCGGAGGAGTGCCGGTCTCTCCTCTTCCTCAAGGTGTGGCGCGTCGGGCGGCCATCACGAACCACTACTATCACGAGCTCACGCCGGAGCAGCGGAGGAATCCCAGTTGGCATCCCGATAACCGGCATACTTGGGATGCCTTCTTCATCAATCGGCGTGAGAGGGCGCTCGCCAGGTATGAGGAGGACGGCCTGCGTCCTGGGAACTTTCACGAGGCCGGTCGTCGGCTATGGTGGTCCGGCCGGACTCTACAGAGCTTCATGGACTACATCAGGGCCGGCGATATCCCCCGCCTGCGCTACCCTCAGGCCCAGTCCTGGAGTCGTGATCCTCCGAGGGAGTGCAGAGCACCGTCAGACGATAGTGACGACGACGGCGGCGGCGACTACGACGACTACGAGTACATGTACTATAGGCCTAGGCAGGAGTATGACTAGCAGATATCAGATCATGCATCTATGCTCTCCGTTTAGGTTTAGATCCACTCTAGCCATTATGTACTGCCTTTTTTATCTATATATATATTCAAGATGTGTGTGAATCTTTCTGATTGGATGGAAGAAAACCATAACCATTTCGTCTCGGTTGGTAAAACATGCCGGGACTAAAGGGGTTTTTTTTTCTGAATTTTCTGATATATTATTTGTATTTTTAAGATTTTAAAAAGAATTAGTTTTATTTTTCTGAATTTTCTGATATATTATTTGTATTTTTAAGATTTTAAAAAGAATTAGTTTTATTTTTCTGAATTTTCTGATATATTATTTGTATTTTTAAGATTTTAAAAAGACTTAGTTTTATTTTTCTGAATTTTCTGATATATTATTTGTATTTTTAAGATTTTAAAAAGAAAAGTATTTGAAAAAGCACCCTTAGGTTCGTGACGCGAAAAAACCTTTAGTCCCGGTTTGTGACACCAACCGCGACTAAAGGCTCTTTCCGCGCGGGAACGGAACCGCCGCGAAAAAACCTTTAGTCCCGGGTGGTGACACCAACCGGGACTAAAGGTACCCCTTTAGTCCCGGTTTGTGTCACCGCCCGGGACTAAAGGCTTGCCCTATATAAAGTTTCGTGCGCCGTCCTCCTCTTCCTGACACCAAACGCATCGAGGAACAGATCGAGCTTGTCTTCTCCACGCGCGCCGCCGTCATCTTCTCCGCGCCGCCCTCGTCTTCTCCGCGCCGCCCTCGTCTCCGGTAGGTGCCCGCCGCCACGTGCGCCCGATTTCGCCCTCGATTCGGTTGGTCTCGCCGCCGCGTGCGCCCGATTTCGCCCTCGATTCGGTTTCACAGCTCTACGAAATGGGGTAGCCGACGTTTCTTCACGGGGTAGCCGACGACGGCGGTTACAGGCGATGGGAGATGAGAAGCGAAGAGGGGCACGACGGCTTGCCTCCCTTATCCTCTACGAGGAGGCACACAAGAGCGGTGGCCATGGAGGTGCTGCATGCGCGCCACGGTCTCTGGCAGAGGAAGAGGAAAGGAGAAAAGAAACAAAATTTTGATACCCCCTGATTGTTTTGAGAATTACAACTAAGTCCCTCTGCTATACAAAATAGAGAATAAAACGATGTTTTAAGAATTATAACTCCAAAAATCATTAAAAAAATGTGCAAAATGTTCAGAATAATATGAGCCAACTGTTTATACCATTTTAATCCATGTTTGACAAAGTTCAAAATGAGGCCATATTTGGAGTTTGAATTAAATTCATTAAAATAATGAAAATAAGTTTTAATTCAATAAATTCAGAATATTAAGTGTAATATACCAAAAAGACCAGGAAAGCAAATGCAACCTAGCTATGGGGTTCTCCAAGTCATTTGAGCAACTAATCTTGGACACACCTCTAAATTATGGTTTTCCCCCTCCGGTGGTCATCGTCCACCCAAAACCCTAGCAATCTGTTTTCCCTCCTTCTACAACAATATTTTCTAAGTCTCCTATATACTTAATTAATTTTTACTACATGCATCTCTGCAGGAGTGACATATGGCGGACAATAGAGACCTGACGGCGGAACAAGAGGCTGAAGGTTTTATATATGAAATTATAGCCGGAGACCATGATGTAATCTCTTCTTATCTGAAGCTTGAGGATCAAGAAGATGAAGGAACGGACATTGTCGATGATCAAGGAGGTGAAGAAGGAACAGACATTGTGGATGATCAAGGAGGTGAAGGAATGAACATTGATGACGGAGGTCAACCGTCGACAAACGACGATCTCCAATTGCAAAGAACAACCACCTCCGGCGAGGTATATATATATATACATTGAGCCTCTCGTGATACAAACTTACTGAAATGTGAATACATATGCACTAACGCGCGCGACTCTCTTTCTTATTTTAGCCCTCGGCCGGATCGAGTACGACAACGCGTGGCAAATCCAAGGCGATGAAAGATTCCGAAATATATACCATCGAATCAATCGGTGTAACCGGCAAGCCACTACAGCACACCACAAAGTTTATCAACCAATGCGGAGTCATTGTTAGAGACGCTGTCCCGATCACCGTCCAGGAATGGAAGGAGCCAAAGAAAGCACGTCTTGGTTTCAGTTATGTCCACAAGAGAACGAAAAAGGAGATGTTCAGAAAGCTTATGGTACATATCATTCTACCTCCGGAATACCACAAAAAAGATGAATTCGGTGAGGAGGTTCCGGGTGGACGTCAGAGGAGGAGGCTAGTCAAAGATTTCGCTCTTCAGAAGATGGCCGAAGCATTCCGGAACTTCAAGAAAAAATTGTTCCGTGAATATGTCAGCAAGGGCAAGACTCCGCTTTTCACTCGAAAACATGACAAACTGAGAGATGATTGGACAGAATTTGTGACGCAGAAGAAATCAGAGCATTTCAAGGAAATGTCGAAAAAAAATAAGGCTAATGCGGATAAGAAACAGTACCATCATGTTATGGGGCCAGGAGGATACCGCGTTTCGGCGCCTAAGTGGCAGGCGATGGAGGACGGCCTGAGGGCAAGAGGAATCCCTCTAGGTACAGAGGGATGGGACGAAAGAGCCAAAATGTGGTGGTACGGGCATGGGGGATCGCTAGACCCGGAGACAGGGGCGTGTGTTCATCGGCAGACAACGTTTGCTCCCACAAAAGACCTTGTTGACGCAATGACCAAAGCTCAAAAGGGCTTGATCAGGTTCAACAGAGAGAGAGACCAACTGACCCATGCCCTCGGGAATCCTGAACACGGAGGACATATACGAGGCAAAGGCAGATTGCCGTGGAAAGTAGGGTTTTCCCAGGAGGGTGACCCGTACTGTTACAGAAGCCGTAAGAGAAATATGGACCGGGCTGCTGTCGAAGCTGCAGATCTTCCGTCGAAGCTTGCAACGGAAGTTAGTGAGTTGAAGCAGACCGTGGCGGGAATAGTTGAGAAAGAAACAGCGGCGGCTGCAGGGCCGCATGAAGAACATGCAGCGGATCAGCGGAGAAGCAGCGTGGCTTCCACGGAGGCCCCGCCTGCAGGTGCTAATGCACCGATGACCGAGAGTCGTGCACCGGAGCCTCACTACCCCGTGGATGATGTAAAGGAGATGAAAGAATGTGATCTGCATTATCCCGTGGGGAACATTTCCATGAAGGTAGCTATAGGCAGTACTTTACCCTATACACCTGGAGCACTCCATCACAACAACCCCATTCCATATGGCTATGCTCGTGTCACGGTGGAAGACATAGTCCAAGGGTTTGAGGACCTGGAGATTGACATAGCTACACCCGAAGGGGAGAGAAGACTTGGAGATGTCAAGCGCCAGTTCATTCTATGGAAAAAAAAGTACATAGTGTTTCCAGGCGAGACGCCAAGGCTAACAAGTCCACCCCCCTCCGATGGTGCAGGTGGTGGTGGTGGTGGTGCTGCTGGTGCTGGTTCACCTACGCCTCCTTCACGCCATTCGACGCCATCCCCCCATCCACAATCTCCGGCGGGTAAGCAGCCGTCGCCCCCGATTCCTCCTCCGGCGGTTAAGCAGCCGTCGCCCCCCATTCCTCCTCCGGCGGTTAAGCAGCCGTCGTCCCCCATTCCTCCTCCGGAGGAAAAGCAGACGTCTCCCCCCATTCCTCCTCCGGAGGATAATCAGTCGTCGCCCCCCATTCCTCCTCCGGAGGATAAGCAGACGTCGCCCCCCATTCCTCCTCCAGCGAAGAAACAGAAGCAGGCGGACAGCAAGGGAACCTGCTCTTGGTCTATTAACCCGGAGCCTTATGTACCTAAGACCACACGGGTACCGGAGCCATCACTGAAGCCTCTCCCCCCAAGGCCTTGGGAACTTAGTGATGCTGAAACCAAATTGGCCGTGAAGGCTGACGTTGAGAAATGGAAGGCCCGTCAGAAGGCGCTAAAGGAGCCTGAGCCCAAGGAAGTATTCCCTCCGATTGTAGACAAGTGGGCTACGGGTTTTTTGTCGACAGTGTCCCAAGCCGAGAAGAATTTGCCTAAAGACTATGATATTGAACTTCGTAAGCAAGAAAAAATATTGGAGGAGGAGAAAGCAAAAATATTGGAGGAGGAGAAAGGAAAAGGAAAAAGAAAAAAAAAGCGGGAAACAAGTTGACCAGCTCGGGATGCAGAGTAAACAATCGACCCCCCCGCTCATAGTGAAAGCCGCTCCGGAACAGGACCCCGAGGTCATAAATGCTGTGGCAGCAATGGGATTGACTGTAGCTACTGCCATGGAAAATGCGTCCGAGGCCGGTATGTCTCTTCGTCTCTTTTTAGGCCTAGACGATGCGCCAATGGCTGAGGTAGCATTACAATATGAGAAGAAAGGGCCTCTCGTCGAGCCTACGAAGGAAAAGGATCTACCACCACTAATGCAAAGTCTGCTATGTTGGTACAAACAATTCATATCATGGACCGACAAAGAATTTGTGTATGTGGATTATACAGAGGAGCATCACACCAAAAAGTACTCTGTAATAGTTGAGATGAGTGAATTGTTCCAGCTGTTCAATCTGCGCGAGCTCGACAAATCTATCCTGAGTTGCTACGTTCTGTAAGTGATTTATTTCTACCTCATCTCGTTCTTGATTGCCTACACTATATATATATATATATATATATATATATATATAGGAAAAATGGTTTCTACTCCCGGGTGTAGCTACACCCACGTCTCATATACTGCCGTAGTGAGGTATGTGTCATACTTTTTCGGTCCGAGTATGTTCATATACTATATTTAAGATACTCCAAAACAAGTTTCGTGAAAATTATAAAATTGAGCATGTAGTTTGACTATATATTCAAAATACTGGTATATATGTACATATAAAAAGGAGTGTGTAGAAAAATTACATATACTACATAAAAAGTAGTATATATACTGCCGAAATAGTAATATATACTACATACTATCTTTACATACTCTCCGGTGTGATAGATACTACATACATCATACTAAACACATGTGGGTGTAGCTACACCCAGGAGTAGCCTGAATTTGTCCTATATATATATATATATATATATATATGAGGCCAAAATGGGGCACCTAGGAGCATGGGCACCGGTATCAAATACCGTACATTTTAGGTATATAGACATCATGAATACCTCGGGTATGTATACCTTGGCTACGTAGTACGTATATATTCCCCTAGGTATGCACATAGTTGGGTATACATACGTGAAAAGTATATATATACTTATACGTATATATACATACCTGACAGGTATGCGTATACTTGTGTATACGTATTCTAGGTATGTAAGGTATATAGATATCTTAGGTATGTATACCCAAGTGTATATATATATCATACAAAAGCAATGTATAGGTATTCAAGGTATACACAATGTACACCTGTACAAATTGAACAGTATTTCGTACAGAAGCATGGGCACCATGGAGCATCTGTTAATTTACCTATATATATATATTGTCCTAATTAACTATATTGTTGCGTACGCTATTATGCAGATTGAAGATTTGGGAATGCAGAATAAGACTCATCCATGATGTTGGGTTCATTGACCCGCAAATCATTAATGGAACTATGTTAGAACGTCACCCCAAAGACGTGGAGAAAGACTTGTACACTTTTCTTAAAAAGTATGAATCCAAAAGTTATATTCTATTTCCTTACCATTTTGGGTGAGTGTTTCTCTCATGTTCCCATTCTCTTTTGTTTACTCCATGCATGGTATGTCTAATCGACAAGTTATGCATGACTGTGCATGTAACGTGTCCGCAGGTTCCACTGGATTCTGCTAAAAATTGAACTTGACACCTCCACTGTTTTTATCATTGACTCTATGAATTCAGATACAAATCTTTGGGTCGACATGAGAAAAATGATGCAAAGGTAATTATTTTCAATCATTTCCGCTCTATATCGATCGGTCTCATCTTTTGTTCATTTCCTAATATGCAGTAGCTAATAACTCCCTTGTTCATTTAATTTTATTTGCAATGTAGAGTTTGGAGACGGTTCTCACATGGACATGTCGGTGGATTCAAACAACAGCTACAATTTAAAAATGTGGTCAAAGGTGTGGATAAGCAGCCACCGGGGACCGGTCTATGTGGATACTATGTCTGTGAGAACATACGGAAAGAAATCTCTGAGAGGAAGAAGGACGAGACCACGCGGAGGGGTCTCAGTAACTTGCGGAGGGCGCTTACTCCAGAAGCTCGCTTCCGACCAATTCAAGAGGAAATAGCAGGATTTTTCCTTAGGCATGTCATCGACAGGAAAGGAGAGTACCATGCGTCCACCGACGATGACTATTATACGCATCAGCCCTGAGTACTTTGAAACTTGTTCGAATTTGTGTATGGTCATCCATCTTAATTGTGTAATATGGAAACTTGTTCGAGGTTGTATATATGGTCACCCGATATTAAATATATATTATATATTCCTATTGAATTCTCCTTGTTTGCAATTTCATATATATATATGCATGTATATAGTATCGTAAAATATATATATATGTGTACTGAAACTTCATCAAAATTAAAATAAAACACAAAGTAAAATATAAAAGAAATAAAACAAAACAAATTAAAAAGGAACCAGGTTTAGGGGGCCTAAAACCCTAAACCTGCGCAGATTTTCAGTCCCGGTTAGCCACAAGAACCGGGACTAAAGGTCCTCCGCCGCGACGGACTCCTGGCGCCCACGTGGACGGGCCTTTAGTCCCGGTCCGTAAGCAGCGGGACTATGGGGGGGGGGGGGGTCTTTAGTCGCGCATAGCTAGTCCCGGTTGCGCGGCCGGGACTTTTGGCCCTGGCGAACCGGGACTATAGGCCTATTTTCTACCAGTGATAGATAAAAATAGAAGATGCGGGGTGTTCTTATCATGGAGACAGAACTAAAACAGGAGATATGATTCGTGGTAGTACTATCCGTGTCTATAAGCTGAAACAACCGAGTGACATCTATCGGAAAAGGAATGTATCCTAAGGCCGGTGCCAGTGGGGGCTATAAGCCGGGCGATACCGCCCCGGCTCGGGCGAGAGCCAGGCGACAGAGCGGCGAGACAGTAGGCGCGGGCGGTCCGCGTCGCCCGGCGGTAGCTCCGCTACCGCCCGCACTAGCGGGGCGAGAGGGGGCGAGAGGGCGGGCGAGAGTGGGGCGATGCGTTGGCAGCCGCGGGCGAGAGCTAGGGCGAGAGGACGTGGCGCCCGCTGATTGGTCTACATGCACTGGCATTTATTTGGAATGTCTAAAAAAAATCGAGTGAAATGGTGATGTGGCAGAGAGAGAAGTGAGAGTGGGGACTATAGCCCGTGCACTGGCACCGTGCCGTGAGAGAGACGTGAGAGTTGGGTGATAGTGAGGGGAAAATCTGATGTGGCGGGGCTATAGCCCGTGATAGCGGGTGATGCACTGGCACCAGCCTAACCTTCGAGGTTGGAGGGGGAATCTTAATAGTCATGAACCCGCCGCCGTCCTTAAATAAGTGTACATTTTCCTTTTAGGGATGTCAAATATTTTAAAGTTTCACCTTTTTTTAGGTAAACATAACAACATCTATGATATTAATTGACATCATTAGATCCGTTTTAAAATATAGTTTTATCATACACGGATTTCATATCATATATGTCGCTATTTTTTCATATAAAGTTGGACAAAATTGAAAAAGTTTGATCTAGGCAAGTTCTAGATGTACAGTTAGTAAAGGATTGAGGGAGTATGCTTTCATGTATCACCCACATATCTCAACACACTGAATTATGGTCTTGTTGCATGTTTGCTCGGAACGATTTCCCAAACCCTAGTTATATATAAGATCAACATGCACGGGTGGAAAATATGTGATATACCTGACTTATAATCACATTAACTTGCATGAGGCTATTGAACGGTATCCATACTATATATTTTGTTTTCATTGGCAATTGTACTATGAGAAGCTCACAACATTCATTCAACATCACCCACCACATCTTGCACCATCACTAACATTTAGAGCATAGCAACATGTACCCTCCTATTGATCCTTCAATATATATACTAGATCCATCCATACTGTACTACTATATACACGTCCACTCTATATTACGTTTTGTTTGAGAAATCTTTGAAATAATAGATACAAATGGTATAAGTGTTAGAGGGTGCATACCAAGATGGACGGATGGAGATGCATGCGATGAACATAGAATTTGTTGATTAATTTTATTAGGAATTGTAGACATTGGGAAAGAGCTAGTTAGCTGGTTTGTACCTGGATGTAGGTGCTTGTCTGCATGCATGCAATTCTACGAGTACTTTTGTAGCCATGTTCTAGTGCAACGTAGTGTTGATCATCTTTGGAGTATGTTGGTCTCCGCGTTCACTCGGACGATGCAACAGTTATGTTCCGACTCCAAGCTGCCTAGTAGGCCCCTACCGCAAGCTGCCTAGTAGGCCCCTACCGAATCGTTCCCTCCATACGTGTATTAGACGTTCTGACAAATACGGGGAGGTGACTCCCCGCACTGTCGTTTCCCACGCATAACGAGACACCCTGGTCCATGTGCAACTCAGACCACTCACACTGTGGTTAAAAAAAAGCGGTTCTAAATGTAGTATGAATCGGTTCAATACACTGCAGCTTGATTAAATAAGCGATTTCAAGTGCGTCAGCCGGAAAAGCGAACCAAACTATTGATGCGGTTCATGACAATAACCTTGTCAGGTGCATGCATGCAGCCCCACATGTAAGAGAGGAAATAAAGAGGATGTGTGTATAAAGAATGATTAGTAAACATTATTTTCATGGCAGTCTAACCTAGCAGAGCCCCACACTAAATGAGATTCCAAAATTTTCAACAACGAAGCAAGATTGGACCGATTGATACCACCGTGTGGCTGGCCTCAGTAGCTCCCTTTACTTGTAGTACGTCTGTGAGCTATCTCTCTCTATCCTAAAACTCATCTCTCCATTATGAAGCATGGCTAGGACCCAACATATCCAGTTTCTCGATCTCAGCCTTAAATATGTTCAGCTTCTGTCCCTAGTTCAAATATGAATCTTAGTCCGTCCCCTTCCTCTCTCTAAGCCCGTCCCATCCTCTTTTTAAAGGACACGGATGTCGCCTAGAGGGGGGGGGGGGTGAATAGGCGTTTAAAAATAATTACGGTTAAGTCTTCAATAAATGCGGAATAAAACTAGCGTTTAATTTATCAAGCCAAAATCTAAACAACTTACGCTAAACAATTCAAGCAACTAAGTGATAGCAAGATAACTTCAAGCTCGATGTATATCATAAAGTAAATTGCATAAGTAAATAGATCGGGTATAGAAATAACCAAGACAGGTGGAGACAATGATTTATCCTGAAGTTTACTTACCAATGGAAGCTAATCTCCATTGGAGAGGTGTGGAGTCACAATGACTACAAGCGTCCCATGGCTCACCTTATTCTCCTCGTGCCTCCACCAATGTGGAGTTACACGATCCACTAGGGGACCTTTGAGGGCGGTCACCGATCCCGTACAAGGTTGGGGTAATCTCCATAACTCAATTGGAGGCTCCCAACAATATCCCACGAGGTACCAACACTCCGAGATAGCAACAAGGTTGGGGTAATCTCCATAACTCAAGTGGATGCAGGCGGACGCGGCGTCCGCTCGTTTCGCGCCGCTGCACAGCCCAAAACAGCCCAGCGGACGGCCCGCAAAGATTTGGTGGCCCTGGCGGAAATTGTTCGCTAGTCTGTCTATCTCCGCGTCCGTCTCACGAGAATACATGGACACCAGATCGCTGCCACCCGCTCGGCCACCAGTCGGATTCTCGACCGCTTCTCGGATCCTCGGGGGCCTCGGCTCCTCGGCTCGTCGGGGTCTCTGCGCTACCTCGCGCTCGCAGATACCCCCAGCATCCTGCCTCGCTACCTCACGCTCGGCGCTCTCCCCGTCGCCAAGCTCCGGAGATAAGTCGGGTGTACTGGAGACAACGGCGGAACACACACCGGTGGAGGGCGAAGAGAAGCTGCCGGAGGAAGAGGAGAAGAAGCCGGAGAAGAAGGACGAGAAGGTAGGACAAACCCCTAACAAATTGTTGATTCTTTGTTCCCCTAAAATTCTTGTTCTTGGCATTCCTCATATCAGATGCGTTTGGTTGTTGATTCTGTCCAATTGTGTTTGGTTGTGATGAGTTAGAAGTACATGTATATAGTATCATGAACTCTGTTAAACGCATATTGATAGTTTTCATGGATTCTATCTTGAGGATAGTGACATTTGGGGGTCGGTCTTAACAAGGCTGCTTGCGCTCTGCTTTAACGAGGATGGCTCTGTTTTGTCTTTCTTGGAATGTCATCGTTTTACATCTTTTGTAGTGCGTACCAGGGGAATTGTTTAATTGAAGGGGTAGTAGAGGCTTTGGTCATGAACTGCAACTACGAATATGGGTCCTGCTCCGGGCAACAAGTTCAATGAGCACAGAACTTCAATGGAAGAAAGTTAGAATTTGCTTTAGTATCTACAGTTTTGACCATGTGAATGAAGTAATGAACACAATTTAAGGACCCAAGAAGCACAAACCAGTTATTGCTGTAACTTCATGTCATATTTTTTTTAACTAGAGAATGTGTATCTGTTTACTTTTGGTTGGTGCTATATGTTCCCTTAAGACAAGTAGTTCAACTCTGCTATCTGCATCTCTGTCCAGAAAAAAAACTCGGTTGGCATGATTACTTGCCCCATATTGGATTTGTAAAGTTCAGCTCCTACTGTCTTAAGCTTTCAATTTTTGATATCATAAATCGTGCCTTTTCTTCTATAGGCAATTACTAGTACAAGCAGAAAGAAACATGAAGCTATCCTCAGTGAGATCCAGAACCAGTTTAAGTACAACAAAGTCAAGTTGGATGTGAAATAAAATTCAGACTCTCAAGTAAGTTGGTGTATTTACCCTTTTTATTCTCGCAACAACAGAGCAGATCAGGAAATTTAATTAAGTGTTTCTGCATAGCTGACTAATTAATTTGATCAGAAAATATTTTCCCTCACCGCGCGCGCGAATATTCATTGGTATCCAAAGCTTGCCCTGCCTTTTATTAATCTTTTCTAAAGAGATGTGCTAGCAGGAAAATGTGTATGCAAAATGTTTGTGTTAAACACTTTCTTGTAAATGGATGCATGTGCCGATTCTAGTAGAGGAAGTGCACGCAGCTCCTCCGGATAAGAAGATGAAGGTGCCGATTGATGGAGATAAGCCAACAAGCGAGGGCGGTAGTGCAAAGGAAGATGATGAACTGAAAAAGGTGCAATTGAAGAAAAAGAAAGAGAGAAAAAAGAAGAGAAGTTAACTTGAACAAAACAATAAAGAGAAGCCAACAAGCAATACTTCTTGTCATTTGAGGTGGCGTGCCTCTTTCTGTACATTGCTACTATGCCGAGGTCAGAATGAGGTGCACAAGGGTTCGGTCCTTCTCGATCGCGAGGTGAACCGCATCACCCTCCTTGACGCCGATGGCACATACATTGATAATTGTTACATCAAGGACGTGGATATGATCTTTCCAGGATTGGTGCTTGACTTGAAGTGCCACAAGTCTAAGATTGGCAAGAGAATTCTTCAAGTTAAGGAGGATATCGCTTTGCCAACCGCCGTAGATGAAGGTGAGGGTGAATATCCAGGCAATGATGATGAGCGAGGAAAAAGAAATGAGATCAAGTTGAAGAGGAATAAGAAAGATAGAAGGGATGCGAAGAAGATGAATAAGTTGAAGAGAAAGAGAGATGATGAGGATTTGGAGAGGGAAAAAGAATTGAGGAGGAAGACCATGTCCTCGCCTCAAGCGAAGTTGGTCGGATCTTCGATAGCCATGTTTGCGAGAGTGGCATCATTTAGGAGAAAATCATAATCGTCTTTAACACCAAATGTTACTACATACTTCCCATCTCCAATTGTTCCACGTGTTGCAACTGACTTCACCCGGCGCCGACCAAGGAAATTAAAATCTCGGATCTGGAAAGACTTCATTCCTATATATGAACAGGGAAACGTTGTGGAAGGGCAATGCAAGCACTATAGTGAAGTCTTTCCTTCCTCAAAGAGTTCCGGAACAAACCACATTCACAGGCATCTAAGAAAACTAGAAGGATACCCCGCGCCTTGCGGCGGGATCCATTTAGGAACAATAATAAATTTTATATGCTTCATTTCGAAGTAGAGGGAGAGGGTCTCGACGTATTTTTCTGAAAACGGATGTATGATAAATTTTCTAAACACATATATGCATGAGAAGTTCCACCAAGTAGTTGAACAATAAAAAACACATGTGTGATACATTATGGATGATGGGTACCTTGCATGTGATGGTTAATAAATCTAAGTGGAGATGACATGGACTATTGATTGGCTAATAGAATGGATGATGTGGATAGCTTGCATGTTGAGATAGAAAAATAATTAATGCATGATAGTGGGGTTTTGCTTTATAAGAAGTATAGATGTGTGACGAGAAGTAAAATGCATGAGATTGTTGACAAAATGCGTGTCTCTATGTCGTCGCCCGAGATCTCATCTTTGGATAGTTGGAAGTTTAGTCAAGAAGAGTGTAGGAGGAACCTCGCAAATATGATAGTTCATCATGGGCTTCCATTCTCGATTGTTTGAGTATACTGGCTTACTAAGTTTGTCAAAAGCTTGAATCCCATGTTCAAAATGGTTTCAAGGACAACCATAAGAGATGATTGTATGGACTCGTACAAACAGAAAAGAGAAATGTTACGAGAAACATTGAAGAACTGTGATGTTCGAGGCTCATTGACTGCGGACATGTGGACATCGAATCAGAGGCTAGGTTACATGTGCATAACTTTCCATTTTATTGACAAGACGTGGAAGATGCAGAAAAGAATACTCAGATTTCCATGATGGAAACACCACATAATGGCTTTAAAATGTATAACACCATGTTAAGGAGTTTACAATATTGGAATATTGAAAATAAAATCTGCAGCATTACATTGGATAATGAAGCAGTGAATGGCACAATGATGGACTATCTGAAAGAGAACTTGACGAAGAAAAAGATGTTGACATGTGGAGGAAAACTTTTCCATATCCGTTGTGCTGCACATGTCCTTAACCTTGTTGTTCAAGACGGTATGTTTGTAATGAAAGGTTCTGTTGACAAGATCAGAGAGACCATCAAGTATATCAAGAGTTCGCAGTCTCGGAAGGAGCTATTTCAGGAAATAGTTCAACAGTTAGGCATCGTATCTTAGAAGGAACCCTGACTTGATGTTACAACACGGTGGAACTCGACATATCTTATGACCGAGTCGGCTTTGCCATACATGGAAGCATTTGATCAGTTAGCGAAGCAAGATCTACAATTTCCTTATGCTCCTTCATCAAGTGATTGCACAATGGCCGAAGATATCCACTCACTACTGAGGATCTTCTTTGAGGCTACGAATGTAGTTTCCGGTTCTAGTTATCCAACGGCGAACCGTTACTTCCATGAAATATGGAGTGTTAGGCAGTTGTTGGAAAAACATGCAAGTAATAAGAACCCAATAATTGCATCTATGGTGAGCCGTATGCAGAAGAAGTTTAACAAGTACTGGAAATAATCATATTTAGCGAACTGTATTCCCGTGATCTTCGATCCAAGATACAAGAGGGGATTATTGAATTTCGCCTCAAACAAGCCTTTGGACATGATGCAGGTGAACACCTTAAAAAGGTGGACATGATTATCAGAAGTCTCTTTGAATATTGCTCACATGAAATGGAGGATTCTCTTGCTACCAATATGTCAGAAGAAGTTCAAGATGATTCCGTTCCAGAATTTGATGATTTGTTGGCTGATTGGGAAGCCCATTTGAAGGTACAGGAAAAACAAGCAACAAATGAGCTTGAGAGATATATGTGTGAAGAACTCTCTACCCCCAAAAAATATTTTGACATGTTGGGATGGTGGAAAATGCACGATCCGAAGTATCCAATTCTATCGCGCATCGCTCGTGGTGTGCTAGCAATTCAAGCATCGACCGTGGCATCCGAGTCTTCTTTTAGCGCTGGTGGAAGGACTGTCAATGACCATAGGAGCAGGCCAACGAGTAAAATGGTCGAGGCGTTGATATGCCTTCAAGATTGGCTAAAGGCTGCGGGTAATTTTTTCCGAATATTGAAGTAGAGTACAGATTTCAAAATTGTTACTAACTTGATAATATTTCAATCTGTCTTGGTGGTATCACGGAAGATGCCATGGGATAGCTAAAGTTGGGGCCGATGTACGCTGGAGGTGATCGGGGAGGGATCACACGGCGAGTAGCCGCGTGTGGTAGATCACAAACAATGCAAACACCAAGATCTTACCCAGGTCCAGGGCTCTCGTGTGGAGGTAACACCCCTACTCCTGCCTCTCTCTTTATATGTGTGTTACCGAGTAGCCACAGTACAATCAAGCCTTCAGCCGAGTAGCCACTCTTCTCTCTAGTTCTTTCTACGCGAAGCCAATGCTCAATGTCTTAGCCAACGCAGCAACCCTCTCACAGGAGGAGGCAGGGCACCTTATATACTGGTGCCCAGCCGAATAGAAAACAAGCATAAAGTACAGCGGGATGTGACAGGAGCCCTGCAGAACCGCGCACGCCTCTGGGTTCCCGCTGACACTCGCCCTGTAAGTCGTTGCGCCGTTCGGAGATGGGGCTTGTCCACCCTTGTCAGTGAGATAGGGTAGGCCCCTAGCCCCGTCCTGTCCCCTCTGTCACTGACAGGACTAGATAGGCGCCTACAGCACTGTAGCCACGCCGTGGTGCGGATAATCACGCACCCCGTAAGTTGAACCGCACGCCGTACGGACACAGGATACGCGGGATCCTGTGTCAGAACGGCTCCATTGACTTCTGGTCCGAGTAGGAATCCACTCCCTCTACCCGGACAACTTCCTCTACTCGGAAGAATACAACTTCCTTGATTCTTCCTCCTGGCCACTGGTAGTTACGACCGAATAGCTGTCCACCGGGTAGCGGGTACCGGGTAGCCAGCCAACTTGGTAAAAACTGCTCTTCTGATCTTGCTTTTAGCACTCTCCTTACCCCTACTCGGGGGTAACCCCCCGACATTAGTCCCCGAAGCTGGTAGAGTCCTGCGAACTCGTTCACTGGGCCCTTCCAGCTTAAAAAACAAATTTTGTCTTCGAACTGTAAGATACCGAGTAGCACCTCCGAGTAGCCCTTATCCTTGGCTTGAATCTCTTCTTCTCCGAGTAGCACCATTTCTCTTCTCTGATGCCGAGTAAAAAGACTTAGTGAAATCTTCGAAACGCAATCCCGCTCACACAGTGCGAATCCACCTCTGTGTGTCGCGACGGGGCACGTGTCACACCCCTGTCACTCCGACGCCTCGGTGCCTGGGCGGCGGCAGGCCACGCGCCAGTAACTACGACCAGGGCCCACTAGCACGTTATGTCACTTCAACCGCAGTAAATCGCCCACGATCTCGACGTGGGATTAACTGCGCCCGTTACGCGCGCAATACGCGCTGTGTGCGTTTCTAACCGGTTCGCTTCCCACGTCGCACGATCTCTCTGCAGGATTGATCCCACTAACTCCGCTGATAACGGCAACTCGAGGGGAGAGATAAATACCCCATCAATTCCCTCTTCTTCTCTTTCCTGCTCATTTCAATCCCCCGCCTCTTCGTTTCTCCGCCGCCAACAAGCGCTCCGCCCACGCAACCGCTTGCTGCTCCGCCGCTCCACGCGCCGCCGGAAAGAAACCGAGAGAAACTCATCCAATCCAAACTCCAATCTCCCACCAATCTTCTCGCTTCCATGGCTCGCGGAGAGGATGACGCTGCCGCCCGCGCCGGATGGGAGGGCTCCGATGTCACGGCGGAGGACTGCCAATGGCTAGTCAATACCCGCCGTGTCCCTCCCGGCGTGCAGTGCAGGCAGCCGGACAACGAGATCGTCCCCACGCCGCAGAAGGACGAGTTCGTCGTCTTCCTCGCGCACTTCAAGCGTGGATTCGGCCTCCCCGTCTCCGACTTCTTCAAGGAGTTCCTTAACAACTTCGGGTTGCAGCCACACCATCTCCCCCCCAACGCCATGGTGATGCTCGCCTTCCACGCCGTGGTCTGCGAGGCGTTCCTCGGCGTGTACCCAACTATTCATAGTTGGGCGCGCTACTTCTTCTTCCGGAAGAAGAGCATCCCCAACCCGGGGAACATAGAGAGCGCTCGCGCAATGACGATGACGGGGAGCGCCATGATGCTCCAGCGCTCCACGGGTAGCCACCCGCACGTCAAGGGGTTGGAGACGGTGCGCAAGTGGAAGCGCTCCTTCCTCTACGTCAAGAACGTCCCCACCGAAGAAGGGAAGCCAATTCAGGACCAGATAAGGCTCCCAAGGTGGAAGAATCCGAGGCCGACCCAGCAGAACTGGGGCTACAACCCGAAGAACAAGATCGAAGACCTTGTTCAACTCGAGTCGCGCCTCGCCAAGTTGAACGAAAAGGGATTCCGCCGCGACAATCCCCTCGCGTGCTGGATCTCGCGCCGGGTGCTCCCGCTTCAGCGCCGCTCCCACAAAATGTGCTACATGGGAGGGCCCCGGGACTGCACGAGGACCACCACTTTCGAGTTGAGCACCGCAAGCGTTGCCATCTGGGCGAGATCCATCGCGCAGATGTCCCTTTCTGACACCTGGCAGTACGGCTTCGTGCCGTATAGCCGCGCCAAGCCAATCGAAAGGTTAGTCTTCTGTGCTTTATCTTTGCACTATGATACCGAGTAGAGAGTCCTAGATACTCTGGTAGGCTTCATATGCTTTGTGTTTGCACGCCCTGTCGAGTAGAAACTCTTAGCTGAACATGCTTTATGCTTGCATGCTGTTCCGAGTAGAATAACTGAAACGAATATGCTTTATGTTTGCATGTCTTTCCGGGTAGAGTTCCTTAGCCTTATATGCTTTGTGTTTGCATGCCTCACCGGGTAGAACTCCTTAGGCTTATATGCTTTGTGTTTGCACGCCTCACCGGGTAGAACTCCTTAGGCTTATATGCTTTGTGTTTGCATGCCTCACCGGGTAGAACTCCTTAGTTCAGAACTCAACTCATTCGTGCCATCTGCTTGTCTTTCCAGCATCTCGATCGCCAGGCTGAGGAAGATGAGGAGGTCCTCGAGGACAACTGGGATAGCGACCGAGAAGAGGACGACGAGATCGTCTACGACACCCAGGACACCCTCTGCATCCCGCATGCCATCCAGACTGGTAAGCACCAAGTTGATTCTTCTATCCGCGACTAGTCCGAGGATGACAAGGTGAGCCAGTTGGCCTCTCTGACCGCGAGTAACACAACCGTAATTCCTTTTCTGCTTCTTAATCTCCTTTCCCCTTTTACTCTGCAGAAGATGTCGAGCATGAGGATGACGATGAGACCGAGGATCCCATCGACGTCCAGCCTCTCTCTGTGGCCGCTCCCACTACACGGAAAAGGACGGGCAGCGGTGCCCAAGAGCCTGCCGCCAAGAAGCCCAAGAGGACTGAGAAGAAAAAGAAGATCACCACCGCCAGAAGGCAACTCCCCACCCGCAAGGGGTAAGTAAATTTCATCCTAGTTGCATTCTGCTTTTGCTTCTTGGTGTTCTCTTCCCCTTTTCTGTTCTGAACCTCCTTTTTCTTCCAGCGACCCTCTGGATGCTGACGCTGCCGCAGCCCCCACAAGCTCCAAGAGGAAATCAGTTATCGATCTCGATGAGCTTGTTGACCTCTCCGACGATGAGGTTGAGCCAGCACAACAGGATGGGGCGCGTGCGCCCTCTCCTGTGAAGATTGAAGAAGAAGACGCCAGCGCCGAGAACACGGGCGCTGGTGATCAAGACAAGAACATGGAGCAGCATGCCTACGCGGATCAGGGCGCGCAGGATGCTGCTCATGATGAAACACCACCTTCTCCCCCAGCTGCCTCAGCTGGGGAGAATATCGAGCAAGAAGCCGAGCACCAAGACCTTGCCGCCCTCGAGCGGCAAGATGAGAACCCCGAGCAGCAGGCAGATGAAGCTGCCGTTCAAGATGACCCCGCGGCCACGCCGCGGGTACAAGAAACAGAAGACGCAAGACTCGATCCCGCTGCCGAGCAGCGTGTTGAGAAGACTGCAGCGGAGCCAGTCCTGCAGGACCACGCGCAGCCAGATGTTGCGCCGGGTAGCCGGCCCGTTGTGCCGCCTACCCAGCAGGTTACTCCGCCAACTGCGCCGAGCCCTCCACCAACCAAAAGTACCACCAAGGCTGCGCCAAACCTTCCGCCTAAGCCAAGCGCCAAGAAGACTGCATCCCCGCAGCAGCAGCCTCCTACCTCACGCCAAGTGCTTCCGTCCGCTTCTAGGACGGACACTACCGGCAAGAAAGTCGTCAAATCTGAAGCCACAACTGTCCGCAGGAATCCACCGCGCCACGCTGCGCAGGACTCTGCTCTGATGCCTCCGCCCAAGCCAACCGGGAAGGCAACTATGAAGAGCACGCAACTCAACATTGGCGCTGCTGGTGGATCGGCTGGCGAAGCGTCAAGTGCTGCTCGGGCACCAGGCGTATGGCCATCATACATACCATCTTCGTCCAGGAAATACGGCATCACCTTGACCAAAGGCGATCAGCGGATCTCTGCCCTGAAGGCCGGCCCAGCCCAGGCAGTGGACTCCAAGCTGAAGGTCAAGAAGCCCATCGAGATCTACTCGCGCGAAGCGGGTGAGGATGATATCATATCTGAAGGGCTGATGCAGGTTGTGGACCGAGTGGGTTTCATCGACAAGGTCTGGGAGAGTGCTGCCCATGGCATCAAGCAGTGGGACGGTAGCGTGCTGGGCGACGATCTTGACCACTACCGCCTTGATTGGAACAAAGCCGATCTCGGCGCCAATCCAATGACCATCGCCTCCGACACCAGCACGCTGGCCGCCAAGCTGTTCGTCCTCCGCAAAGCCGTCGAGGACGTGGATCAGACATACGCTGTAAGTTTTCTTGCTTTGTCCGAGTTGCGCTTTCTTTCTTCTTCTGTTCTTCTTATCTCCTTAACCACCACCCAGTCCCCGAGATTCGGGCCGAGTAAACGGACACTCAACCGAGTTGCCGTCTTCTCGAGCCAAATCTTCCAAGTTTTTTCTAACTCTTTTTCTTATTGTTCACAGAATAGCCTCTTGAAGAGGACTAACCTGTTCCGGCGGCTGCTCTAGAACCACAGCATCGCCAAGAAGCGCATCGCGGCCCTTGAAGCCGAGCGCAAAGATGATTCTGCTCTGGAGCAGGCGGCACAGGACCGCGCTCTCCAAATCTCTGATCTTGAAGGTTAGCTTCTAGCTATTCGGTTTGTGCGTTTTGTGTTTACGCCCGTTTTTGCTTTTTGCTCTAATTCCGTTTACTCTGCAGGCAAATTCAAAGAACTGAAAGAACAGCATGAGCACTGCCACGTCTTCACCGCCTCCGCCGAGAGCAAGATCAAGGAGCTGGAGGGTGAGTTGCCAGCTACTCTGCTGTCTGTATCTTCTCCTTTACTTGGCTACTCTTCTAACAGTGATGTCCTTCTCGCAGAAGAATACAAGAAGTTCCGGGAAGAGCACCTCCATTGCCTGATGCCTGCCGAGGTGCAGCAGCAGCTGGCCGCCCGAGATGCTGCACTTCAAAAGGAACGCGACGCCGAGCGCGCCGAGTTCGAGGCGATGCAGGTGAAGCTGAGAACGGCTCTCGCGGGTGCCCTGGAGACTGAGACCTCAGCAAAAGCCACCAAGCTGGCGCTCGAGGCAGAGATCGAGGTGCTGAAGACGCACAATGTGCAGCTCGCATAGCAGGTTGCCAACGCGCGCAGCATCGAAGACCGGAATCTTGCAGACGAGGAAGCTTGGAAGATCAAGCTGGATGCGCTGCTTGTTGATCTCAGAAGTAAGTTCTCTCTTCCCGGCACTTTTCTGTTTCTCTTCTTCGCTACTTGGCTTGCTTTTCCTCCCACTCTTTCTTCTCGATTTTATCTCTTCTCTGCCTCCTTATCTAACTTTTATCGGTTTCTCTCTAGACATCTTCCCTGATCTTCGCGCCGCGAGCTCGCCTGCTCTGGCAAAGGCGCAGCAACTCCGAGCTGATTCCGGGCTGCCCATCAACCTCAAATCCAGCGTCAACGACAACCTTCTCAACATCAAGACCCAGCTGCGGCAACTCAAAGGCCTGGGCACCACCATGGTGTCCACAGCGTACAAAATCCACGATCTGTTCTGGCCGGACAAACCCGCGCCCACCAGCTTCACCGATCTTGCCGCGAAGCTGGTTGGTGTGAAGGCCGAGCTGAAAAAGTGGCGTGCTTCCTCCGCCCGGGCAGGAGCTGATCTCCTGCTTCGCTTCATCTGCAGTTGGTATGAAAATCTGAACCTTAACACGATCCTCGAGATGCACCAGGGCTCCAAATGGTCCGATGACCCCGAGTGCGTTGCTCGCCGCAAGGCAGCAGCGTACGAGGTAGCTTCCTATGCGGACACCGCCATCTTCATCGACGGCGTCACCGAGCCCGACACCGAGGCGGAGAGCGAGGGTGACGACGAAGATGAGGATACCGAGTCTGATGACTTGGGCTTCTTCGAAGATGGTGCCGCGGAAGGAGCTGCCGAGAAGGGAAAAGGCAAGGCCAAGGTTGATGACAAAGTCGAGCAGCCGGAAACCCGAGTCGAGGAGCCCACCCTAACCACCGAGATGGTGTATCAACAGGCGGCTCCCGAGTTGGGCGCGACCAGCAGCAGCTTCCAGGCTGCCGCATCGTCCTCGGCTGCGGATCTCATCTCCGTCGCCACGGCAACCTCCGAGCAAGCCGGCAATGCCAACACAGAAGCTGATGCCGAGAGCGCCGATGCTGAGAAGACTGACGCGGATAACACTGCCACTGCCGACACTGCTGCCGCCTGAAACACTTATCTTAACTTTTCATCAGATCCCCGGGATGCCGGGTGCACATGTATCAAACAATTAAGTCTCTTGTTGCTACTCCATTTTATTTCAGTTAAAGTTCTTAGCAACTCTGGCTCAATGCCGGGTTGCGTTAATATGCAAGTCCCCGAGTTGCATTTTTTATCCGCTCTTTCCCTTTTATCTCAGCTCTTACCTGCAACTTGTTGCTTTGTTGGTAGTCGAGTCACAAGAGTTCAAAGTAGGAGTTTCAAATACTTAGCCACTTAGAAAAATTCATAGTAACGCTTCCCACCACTTAGCCGGAAAGAAAAAACAGTAAAAAACACTCTACTCGGTTGCCACACGCTTCCTTTCCTTTGCAATTTTTCATGTGTTCATTGACTCTTTGGCTTGTTCTCTGGCTTGCCATGAAGCCGGGTTGCAGACAGCAGCAGAGTCGCAGAGTGTCCGGTGAGTTTAAACACACTACTTTGTATGCTTTTGAAATTCTAAGTGGTTCAACCGAATAGACAAAGTAAAGCAAAGTAAACACAAGGAACAGTTTGGACGAGGGCAGTCCCCGAGTTCAATTTCAGATTGCCGAATAGAAGATTTAACTCGGTTAAGAGAGTACATACAAAGTTTGCTCATGAATGAAAACGGCGGAGTAGAGCTACATTCCAAGGGCGCTTGGATTCTTCTCCTGCTCTATTCGGCCTGTTCTTCTGGGATGGCTGTGCGTCAACAAGGTAATAGGCATCATTGTGCAGAGCCTTGCTCATAAGGAACGACCCTTCCCACGGAGGAGATAGCTTGTGCATCCCGGCTGTGCGCTGCACGAGCCTAAGCACCATGTCTCCTTCTCGGAAAACCCTTGGGTTCACTTTCCGGCTGTGATAACGCCTCAAGTTTTGCTGGTAAACAGCTGAACGTGACAGAGTTAACTCTCTTGCTTCTTCTAGCAGGTCAACGTCATTTTCTCGAGCTTCTCTAGCCTCTGCCTCCGTGTAGAGCGTTAAACGGGGCGAGTCATGCTCTAGGTCAGTAGGCAATACGGCCTCAGCTCCATAAAACGGAAAGAATGATGTGTAACCAGTTGACCGGTTAGGGGTAGTCCTTAGACTCCACAACACCGCTGGCAACTCGTCTAGCCAACACCCAGGTGTTTTTAACAGCTTCTCAATCAGCCTTGGCTTTATGCCTGATAGCACCATGCCATTTGCTCTTTCCACTTTCCCATTGGAGGCGGGATGCGCAACAGATGCAACATCTAGCCGAATGCGCTTATCTCTGCAGAACCTCGCAAACCTTCCTTCAACAAAGTTTGTGCCATTATCTGTGATAATGCTGTGCGGGTAGCCATACCTCAGGATCACATCCTTTAGGAAACTCACAGCAGTGGTTCCATCACACTTCCGAATAGGCTTCACCTCGATCCACTTCGTGAACTTGTCCACCATGACCAGAATGTGAGTCATGTTGCCTCTAGCCGGCTTGAAAGGACCCACCATATCCAAGCACCAAACAGCAAATGGCCAAGTAATGGGAATGGTCTTCAACTCGAAGTTGGCATATGAATCTTACTTGCAAACCTCTGGCAGCCATTGCACTTTCTCACGATATCTTCAGCTTGCTTAGGGCAGTGAGCCAAAAGAAGCCATGCCGAAAAGCTTTGTTGACCAGAGCCCGAGAAGAGGCGTGATGCCCACATTCTCCTTGGTGTATCTCTATCAATATTTCTTCTCCCTCTTCTGGCTCTACACAGCGTTGCAGCACACCAGTAGGACTTCTTCTATGCAGCACATCTCTGAGGATTGTATAGCCCTTGGATCTTCTCTGAATTTGCCTCGAGGTAACCTCATCACTCGGCAAGGTGCCGTCTTTTAGAAAGGATAATATGGGCAGAGCCCAACTCGGTGTCTCCCGGATGGGAAACACTGGTTCGTCCAGTTCCATTGGATCAGCCACCACTTCTTCTTCTTCTGGGGCGGGGACGAGTCCCCGAGATCTCGTGCACGCAGCGAGAACTCCCTCAATGAATGCAACAGTCCCCGAGTTAGGAGGTGCAGTCCCCGAGTAAGAAGGGACAGTCCCTGGGTTGCAGGCGCCAGTCCCCGGGATGGAGACGGCAGTCCCCGGGTTCTCTTTTGCAGCCTCCCAGTCAATTTCCATGGGAACAGCTTCCTCACCAGGCAGAGAAGCAACAAATATGGATTCCGAGTTGGGGGATGGCTTGATAGATGGCTTCCTCAAATGCTTCAAGGCAACCCCAGCCGGGATGTATTGCCGAGAAGACCCCAACTTGGACAACTCATCAGCTGCCTCATTCTCTGCTCGGTGTATGTGTTGGAACTCGCATCCTTCAAAGAATCCAGTCATGGTTTGCACCAGGAACCGATATGAAGCCATGTTGGCATCCAGAGCATCCCAAGTGCCTGAAACTTGCTGCACCACGAGATCCGAGTCGCCATAGCATATGATGCGCTGCACGCCAACCTCCCTGGCCACCTTCAAGCCATGCACTACGGCCTCGTACTCTTCTACATTGTTGGATGCCTTGAAGTGGATTTGCAGCACGGACTTGAGTTGATCTCGCTTGGGTGACGTGAGCACCACGCCAGCACCCAAGCCTTCCTTCACCTTGGAACCATCAAAATGCATCTTCCAGTAATTGGATACCGGAGTAGGAGGCTCATACTGCACCTCAGCCCAATCCACCAGAAAATCCGCGAGAATTTGAGACTTGATGGCTTCTCTTCTCGCATACGCGGGAGCATACGCGGCCAGCTCAATCGCCCACTTGGCTACTCTGCCACTTGCTTCCTTGTTGCCCATGATGTCCGAGATAGGAGCAGAACTCACCACAATGATGGGATGCTCTTGGAAATAGTGCTTCAGCTTCTTGCGCCCAGGTACACGCCGTAAGTCATCTTCTGGTAATGCGGGTAGTTTTGCTTGGAACTGGACAGCACCTCACTCAGATAGTAAACAGGTCGCTGCACAGTCTTGCCTTCTTCTTCTCTTTCCACCACAATCACCACACTGACCACTCGGTTAGTCGCAGCAATGTACAGCAGCATTGGCTCTTTGGGTAGCGGGCTAGCCAAGATTGGAGCGCTACCCAGCATGTCCTTCAGCTCCTTGAATGCCACATCAGCTTGCGGTGACCAGACGAACTTGTCATTTTTCTTCATCAGTTGATACAGAGGCAAGGCCTTCTCGCCCATTCTTCCCAGGAAACGGCTCAAAGAAGCCAAGCAACCGGTGAACTTTTGCACATCCTTCTGGGATCTCGGCAAAGACATGCTCTTAATAGCTTTTATCTTTGAAGGATTGGCCTCAATGCCCCGACTGGATACCAAGAAGCCGAGTAGCTTGCCAGCCGGGACGCCAAAGGTGCATTTAGTCGGATTCAGCTTCATCTTGTACTTGCGCAAGTTGGCAAATGTTTCCTCAATGTCACTAAGCAGAGTATGTGTTTTATTCGTTTTGTTGACAATGTCATCTACGCACACCTGCACATTTTTGCCAATTTGATCATGCAAGCATTTCTGCATGCATCTCTGATAGGTAGCCCACGCATTCCGCAACCCAAAGCACATGACACGATAGCAATAAGCCCCGTACGGGGTAATGAAAGCAGTCTTTATTTGATCAGCAGGGTTGAGAGCTATCTGATGAAAACCAGAATAGGCATCTATGAAAGACAAAAGCTCACAACCAGCAGTGGAATCGATCACCTGATCTATGCGGGGTAGCGGAAAGGGATCTTTGGGGCAGGCCTTGTTCAGGTCGGTGTAGTCCACGCACATGCGCCATGCGGTATCCGCCTTGGGCTCCTCCTTCTTCTTCTCAACCATCACCGGGTTGGCTAGCCAGTCAGGATGCAAAACCTCCATGATGAAGTTGCTTATCAGCAACTTGGTGATCTGGTCACCAATGGCCTTCCTTTTCTCATCGCCAAAGCGGCGCATCTCCTGCTTCACTGGCTTGGCATCATGCCGCACGTGTAGCGAGTGCTCAACCAACTCCCTCGGGACACCTGGTAAATCCTCATTGGACCAGGCAAACACGTCCCGATTCTCACAGAGGAAGTGGATGAGCTCGCTTTCCTATTTCTCTCCCAACCCGGCGCCAATGATGGCAACGCGGTCTGGGAACTCAGGATCAACCTGGACTTTCTTTGTCTCCTGGGACGCCTGGAATGCAGTCCCGTACTGGGAACTCGGCATGCCGGGCGCACCACCCTGCGCTGCTTGCGCCATCGCCACCACCTCGTACATCTTCTTCTTCTCGGCAGCAATGACCATGGACTCCGCTGTCTGGGAACCAGCAGAAGCACACTCCAAAGACCTCTTGTAATCACCCAAGATGGTGATCACTCCATTAGGACCAGGGATCTTCATCTTCAGATAGGCAGCATGGGTAGAAGCCATGAACTTGGTGAGTGCAGGCCTACCGAGAAGGGCGTGGTGCGGAAATTTTCCCTGGTGCCGAATAGGACATCCATCCAGATGCGGCCGATCGGAGCACAATATACCCCGGCACAATTCCATGGAATGTGGTCTTGCTGGGCAGCAGCATGTTCTCGCCAAGGCCGAGCTTCTTCAATGAATCCAGATACATGACGTTGATGCTGCTGCCGTTGTCAATCAGCACCTTACTGAAACGGACATTCTTCTCGGGTCCCAGAAAAGTGGGATCCAGCACCAAAGCATAGCTACCCGGGTTGGGCATCACCTTGGGGTGATCAGCCTTGGACCAAGTCACCTCCTGGTCACACCAGCGCAGATAGTTAGGCACTGCCGGGATGACGGCGTTTACCTCCATCACACGCCTGTGCTGCGACTGCTTGTCGACTGGCTCGGTGACGAAGATCATGTAGCTCTCGTGGTGCTCTTGGTACTGGTTGCGGTCTCCACCACCGTTGTTGTTGTTGTTGTTGTTGTTACCTTGGTTGTTGTTGTTGTTGTTGTTGTTGTTGTTGTTGTTGTTGTTGTTTCTGTTGTTGTTGCGGGTGTAGAAGTTGCGGTTGCGGTCGTTGTTGTTGTAGCGGTAGCGATCGTTGTTGAAGTTGCGGTTGGCTCCTAAAGCCACCTGGTTGAGATTCTCTCTTCTCGGGAACGCGGCCGGCCTGGGAGCAGGTGCCCGAGCTGGCTGCACAATGGCATTCGCAGCTGGCAGAGGAGGAGGATGAGGCAGGCCCTCGTTCTTGATTTGTTCCCACCAGCTGCATTGCCGAGTAGTATGGTTGGCAGGCCTTGCCGGATGCCGAGTGTGGAAGCTGCACAGACCATCCTTCATCTCCGTGAAGATGAAGTTTGGGGCAGGACCCGAGTTGCCGCTACCCTGCTGGGAAGCACTGTATGGTTTCTTGATGCCTTGGACCTGATTCTGGTTTTGCCCGTACTGGGCTCCAGCAGTTTTTTGCCTCTGGCTACTCCCAGTAGCCGTGGTCACAGCATTCACCTCTTCGGGATCATACCGAGTATCAATCCGGTCGCCCCTGCGCTTGTTGCAGAAATCATTGCGCTTGCTGCTGTTGTTGTTGTAGTTCCTTCTCGGCTCGAGGGAGTCCATCAGAGGCTGAGTTGGGTCGCCGAGTGCATACATGTCAGCAATCTTGATGGTCTCCGCGAGTGTACTCGGCATCTCGCGCTGCAGCTTCTGCCACAACATGCTGCCATGCCTGCAGCCCTGCGCAAACCAAGTGATGGCCTGGGCCTCATTCACACCTTCACAGGTGTTCCTCAAGGTGCTCCACCGAGTAAGGTACTCGCGGTCGGTCTCGTCCTCCCGCTGCTTGCAAGCGGACAACTGTTGCGGCCTATTCGGCCTCTTGTATGTGCTGGTGAAGTTGCTGATGAAGGCCTCCGGGAAGTCTAGCCAGCAATTGATACTGTCCCTGGGCAGGTTCTTGAGCCACGTCTGAGCTGGACCCTCAAGCATTTGCGGAAGATACCGCACAGCCCATCTCTGGTTCCCGCCTGCAATGTGCAAGGCCGTGACGTAGTCACTCAACCAGTCTTCTGGCTTGGTGCTGCCATTGTAGCACTTGGTCCCCCTGGCCAGCTGGAAGTGGTTCACGGAAGGCTCGTTCATGATACAAGCACCAAAGCATTCTGGGCCAGGCGGCCCCTTGTTCTCGAGTTGCGCGGACAGATTGATCCTGTCCAACTTGAACCTTGCATCACTGGGCTCTAACATGCGTTCACCAAGGCGATCAGCAACATTCCTGGGGTCTGCATAACCGGCTAGCCCCATCGCCGAGTAGCCATCATCATATCTGTTCTCCTACACGGCTGCGGTTGCGCCACAGGGTTGGCTGCTGGCGCAGCCGCACGCGGCTGAGCTGAAGCAGGCTGCTGCGTCCTCTGCCGAGTAGGCTGAGCAGCAGGACGTCGAGAAGGCCCCGCGTTGTCTCCGCTATGTCCCTTACTCTGAGCTTTATGGGCTTGATAGCCTGCTCCTGCAGTAGTGTGTTTCTGACCGGATTCTCGCGGCACAACGCTGTTTCGCGGCGAGAACCGGGTCGTACACCTGCATTTCTCTACCCTTCCGAGAGTGCACACTCTGGTCCCTCTCGCGACTGGGATGCGGGGATGACGCTTGGTCATGGGACCTCGCACCACGCGAGTGCACAATCTGAGAAGCGTCAGGACCCGGATTGGCTTTCCGGAACTCCTCATTCTGCCTAGCAGCCTCTAACACCAGCTCGTTGAGCCGCTCCTGCTGTCTAGCGCGCGCGTCGCCAGCTAGGTTTGGCAACTCAGCAGCTACAACCTCAGCAGCTCTAAGTGTTTTGGCGGGGGTGATGTATCTAGGCCTGGTGGCAGTGTTTTGGCTAGCGGTTTGACTAGGAGCCACATCTACTACCGCCAAATCGGCGCCTAGCTTGAGACGAGTAGCGCCTGCCTTGCTATGCTTCCTAACAACAGGAGTAAAGCCGTGGGCCTTGTTGTACTCGTTCTGATCTAGGCTAAGCTCGAGCCTAACCTTTTCCAGCTCCAGCTGCTCGGAGAGCAACTCCTGATGCTGCCGGTCGAGCTGCGCCCTCATGGTCAAGAGCTCAAGCTCGGTGGGAGGCGGCATGCCCATCCGCACGGCGGATGCCGGTATCGTCGGTGTAGTGGAGAGGGGGATGTTGCAGTCCTTCTCGTAGGCTTGTGGGTCTTCCCGCCAGCACTCGAGCCAGCAAGATCCTCGATGACGCCCGCGGCAGCAGCCGCGCCCTTCCCGGCATCGGCAGCCAGGCCGGCCACCATCACCTCCACGTTGTCCGCAGAACAGCCAGTTGGCCTTCCGTGGGCAGCGATCACAGTAGGAGGATCCTCCGCGACCAGCACCTCCTCCAGGAACTCGCGGACGATGGCGGTGGCGATGTAGATGAGGTGCGAGCCGAAAGAGAGCACCGAGCCGCCTGCCGGCAGGGGCCTCCCGCCGAAATCTCCGGTGTTGTCGGTGACAAAGTCGAAGGAGCCGAATCTGTGGACAAGGCCACAGACCACGCGCTCCCCAGTAGCAGAAACGAGTCCCGTCCGAACATGGACTCCAGCCAGCGCCTCTGTCTGCCCCACGGTGGGCGCCAACTGTCGTGGTGGTATCACGGCAGATGCCATGGGATGGCTAAAGTTGGGGCCGATGGACGCTGGAGGTGCTCGGGGAGGGATCACACGGCGAGTAGCCGCGTGTGGTAGATCACAAACAATGCAAACACCGAGATCTTACCCAGGTTCAGGGCCCTCGTGTGGAGGTAACACCCCTACTCCTGCCTCTCTCTTTATATGTGTGTTACCGAGTAGCCACAGTACAATCAAGCCTTCAGCCGAGTAGCCACTCTTCTCTCTAGTTCTTTCTACGTGAAGCCAATGCTCAATGTCTTAGCCAACGCAGCGACCCTCTCACAGGAGGAGGCAGGGCACCTTATATACTGGTGCCCAGCCGAATAGAAAACAAGCATAAAGTACAGCGGGATATGACAGGAGCCCTGCAGATTCGCGCACGCCTTCGGGTTCCCACTGACACTCGCCCCGTAAGTCGTTGCGCCGTTCGGAGATGGGACCTGTCCACCCTTGTCAGTGAGATAGGGTAGGCCCCTAGCCCCGTCCTGTTCCCTCTGTCAGTGACAGGACTAGACAAGCGCCTACAGCACTGTAGCCACGCCGTGGTGCGGATAATCACGCACCCCGTAAGTTGAACCGCACGCCGTACGGACACAGGATACGCGGGATCCTGTGTCAGAACGGCTCCATTGGCTTCTGGTCCGAGTAGCAATCCACTCCCTCTACCCGGACAACTTCCTCTACTCGGAAGAATACAACTTCCTTGATTCTTCCTCCTGGCCACTGGTAGGTACGACCGAATAGCTGTCCACCGGGTAGCGGGTACCGGGTAGCCAGCCAACTTGGTAAAAACTGCTCTTCTGATCTTGCTTTTAGCACTCGCCTTACCCCTACTCGGGGGTAACCCCCCGACACAATCCTTCAGACCCAAAACCAACCAATAAAGATGTCGAGGAAGAAGAATGCTTGGTAAGTTGGCTAGTAGCTAATACAAGATAAGCGTTAAATCCTACCACTGTTTGTGTTTTTTGTCTCACATGTCTCAAACTACTTATACCAGACAAGTGAGTCCCTTGAAAGAAGATGTCACTGCCCCCCAAAGAGAAAGGTGTGTATTTGATGTTGCATTATATTTTATGAGTCATAAGTATTGTGCAAAATATTCGTAAGTATTGTTAGTATGGTTTAATGGTTACATGGTTGCATTTACACAAGGGAGTACATGGTTGCTGGGTTACACTAGTGCATGTTACGGTCGAAATGGTGTTTGTGTGTATACTGGTGCGCATGCTATGAAGTTGTGGCGAGAAAGTGGTTCTTGCGCAAATCATGGATCCAGGATACTGTTGGTAAATGAAGACATTGATATAATTTGGTCTGTTGCTGCAAGGGAGGATGAATGATATTGGAGACAGTGTGGTTGTTCTGGACGGGCGGCGATGCATTGCTGTTGCCACTGGGGTCCTCAGTGCATCGTGGCTACTGTTGATTCAGTGAGCGAGTTGTATTGATCGTTCCAATTCAGAAGTTGTAATAAGTTTAACTGGGCTCACTTATGCTCCAAGTCTTACTGTAAGACTTTCCTAATCTGAAATCTGTTACCGCCCCTTGTGTAAGAAAATTGGAAGTTATGTACCCACTGCTGTTGGAAGCTGTTGTGTAGATGCTGCTGGAAGCTATGAAGTTATGTGACTGAAATCTGTTGTTTGGGCGTTGGCAGCTGGAACTGCAAACTGCTGTCTTAAACATAAAATTTGAACAGGTGAAGTAGCAGAGGATTTGGCCTATGAAAAAAGTATCTGTTCATTCCTGTCAATTTTCTGAAGTTGCAACGTGTAGTAAATAATTCATCTGCTACTCCTGTTATTTGTTTTGAATGCTTTGAAAAGAATGCTTGATCTTCTGTGAAAAGCTAGCTGCTTAGCCTACTTTTTTTTAATCATAGCATACAGTATTCGAAACTAGTGTACGGTTTCAGTCTTTGTGCTTGAGCAGACCAGCTAACGTTTGGAGCTAGCAGCAGCAAGTAGCTTGTCCAGCGGCGTCCGCCGGCAGTAGCGGGCAGAAGAACCAGCGGACGCGGATTCCGCTAAGGTCATCTCCAGCGGGGCTGCTCAAATGCGGACCAGTTTGGTCCGCATTTTGTCTGTTTGAGCAGCCGTCCGCTGTCCTCGGACACGGCCCGGACCAGGTGCCCCCAGTGGGGCTGCTCATATCAAAAGAGGACATTCGATAGATTTAGTAGGGCCCACAGGGGCCCATAGATTTACAAACTAAAAAAAAAAAAAAACATAAAATAAACGTCTAGCTAGGGCTAGACGGCCACTGGCCAGTGGCATGGCGGCGCCGGAGTTGGCCCCGGAGCTCCTAGTCATCCAGGATGACGTAGTCGGGAGTCTCGGGGGCGAGGTGGGGTGGCAGCGGGGCGGCCCTGGCCGCCTGCGGCGTGGGCGGCTGGGTCCGCGGTGGCGGCGTGGCAGGCCGTGGCGGCGGCACGAGGTGCTCTGGTGGTGGCGCCTCCCACCCCCAGCGCATGCCCACAAGGGGCTCGAACCAGGCCGGCACCGGGGCGTTCTCATCGCGCCCGTCGTCGTCTACCTCCTCGTCGTAGGGGTAGTCGTCGACGCGTTGCGCGTGGATGGCCGCCACGGCCTCGTCCACAGCCCGCGCGCCGGCTGCGCGGGCCTCTGCCGCCTCCGCCGCCTGCTGCGCGGCCACCGCCGCGAGGGCGTCCTCCAGCGCGCGGGCCTCCGCCTCGGCCGCCGCTTCCGCCTCCCTCCTGGAGGCCTCGATGGCCATGGCCAGCTGGAGCTCCTCGTTGGGCTCGGGCTCGGCCATGTCGACGTCCTGGTCGTCCTCCTCCTCGAACCATTGAGGAGGTTCCTCCTCTGGTTCGTCCTTGACGACCGGGGCGCGGCCGCCAATGCGGAGGGGACGTTGGGGGGCGGCTCCACGCCTCGCCTGGCGTGGAGGTGACGGCGGCGGGAACTGGGGCTCCCCGCGGGCGCGGCGCGCACCGAAGTACGACCTGCGGCGCAGGTCGTGTTCGTCGGTGAACCAAGTGTCCCAGTGGGGACTGTTCACCGCGAACGCCGGGTGGGCGCGCAGGTCCGGTGGCAGCTCATCGCGCCGGCGGCGGATCTCCGCCTCCCGCGCCGCGCCGGACCGCGGCACCGGCGGCACAGGGATCCTGTCCCTGTTCAGATGCCACCCGTCGGAGAGGTGGACATCTGGCCATGGCACTGGGATCGCACGGTCCCAGTACCATTGGCACCGCCTCTTATTGAGGTAGGGCCGTTCGCGGACCCTGGCGGGCACCAGGCGGAACGGCGCCTGAGAAGAAGGAGGGGGAGAGGGCGGCGGCGAGCGCACCTGCTCGGATTGGGCGCGCTGGAGGCGGGTCATAGGCGGTGGAGGAGGGAGGGAAGGAGGGGGAGAGGGCTCGCGGCGGCGTCGTGAGCCGCCGGCCTCGTGGTCGTTCTTCCCACGGCCCCAGTTTAGCCAGTTGCGGCCCATGGCCGGCGGCGAGGAAGGCGAGGGGAGGAGGCGGTGGTGACTGCGAGGGCAGTGAAGTGGGCGGTGACTGCGAGGAGGCGGTGCGCGTGGGGAGGGACGCGTGGCCGCGGGTCCCATTTAAATAGGACCCCGTGGGTAGCCGAGCCGTCGCCGCGGTCACTGGCCGGCGGGCCACCCCTTTGACCGAAAAATGGACACGACCGAGCGCGCGCGTCCGTTTCGTGTCCGCGGGCTGCTCAAATCTGACCCAAATTTGGGTCGGATTTGAGCATCCGCGGACTGAAAAGGGACCAGGCCGTGGGTTGAGCAGCCCCGCTGGGGCCTGGTTTTGGGCCAGGCTGCTCAAAACGGACCAGTCCGGGGCAAATGAGCAGCCCCGCTGGAGATGACCTAATCATCTGATTACTATTACGGACGAGGCGGAAAGAGCGGACGGGTCGGCGGCCTGTCCGCCTGCATCCTGAATTTCGCTGCTCCCGCTCCTCGCCGGTCGCGCCTCGTCTCGCCGGCCCGCCGCCTACAGACAGCCGAACGCCAAAATGGCGGCGTGCACCACCGCGACCACGTACGCGCACGCACTCCACGCCTCCCTTCGCAGTTCTCACTCGCTCCTCTTCTACTAGCTGTGGAGCTCACTCGCCCATCCAAGCAAACACCTGCAGGGCTTGCGTGGGCGCGCACGGAGGGCTGTGCCGCCTGTGGAGGAGAAGTGACGGAACCTCGAACGTCCTCCCAGGATCCGCGACGCCACTGCTCCCGGGTCGTCGCCGGCCGGTCCGCGGCGCGAGAGCGCGCGCCTCGGAGCTGCAGCAGGCGCCCGTCTCCGCGGCGGCTGCCACGGCGGCTGGTGTCGCGACCCACAAGGTCACCGTCCACGACCGGGAGCGCGGGGTCGTCCACGAGTTCGTCGTCCCCCAGGTATGTGCTGCTCTGATTGGTGTTTGACGGTGGAGACGGCCGCATGCAGGACCAGTATATTCTGCACACCGCGGAGGCGCAGAACATCACACTACCGTTCGCGTGCCGCCATGGTAGCATGCTTCCTTTGTCATTCTTGTCGTCTCATATTTAGAAACAAAAAACAACTGAATTAAGCATGATGATGCGTGCTATTCCATTTTTGTTTTGTTTTGTTGAATTGACTCGAGTAGCTGCTGCATTTTTTAAGATTTAGCTGGTAACGAACCTTGTAATTCCCCCTCCGATTAGTATAAGATCCTCATTTACTTCCTATGATCTACAAATTTTACTGAATTTACGGAGCTTTGTGCTAATCAGGTTGCTGTACTAGCTGCGCGGTTCGGATAAAATCAGGGCAGATTAGACAGCCTGAAGCACTTGGAATATCTGCTGAATTAAGAGAGAAGGTAAAACCACTTTTTATGATTTGTTGTCACTGGGATCCTCATGTTCATTACTGTCGAAAATCGTCTATGTCTGCACTATTTTCCGGTTCCAGTTCAGCTATCATTTGTCTATGCACTGCAGCATTATTGTATCATAATCCAATTCAGTCTTGTCCTTTGCATTACGCGATACTGCCATGATTAGTACAACCGTGTCTTTTAGCTTTATGAGTTGTAGTAACTTTATGTTGTGGAGTATTTGCATTTATCTTAATTGAGGGATTTAGAAAGGCCGTAGTTGGTACCCTAATTGCTATGGGCTTTCAAGTAGGATTAGCTGTGCTCCCATACAGGCTGTATGTTATGTGTTCTACATCATTCGTTGCGATTCTACCGTTCTGAATACTGAACTTTTAATTTTCCATGGATATCACATTTGTATGGCTTCCTTTTTAGGGCTATGCCTTGTTATGTGTTGGTTATCCATCCTCTGATGTTGTAGTTGAAACTCAAGATGAAGATGAGGTAAACACATCTGCTAAGCTATCTTCTGAAGACTTAAAGACTTTTATTTTGAATTCTGATGCGCCACTAAGGATGATCTATCTCAATTTTAGGTATACTGGCTCCAATTTGGAAGATATTTTGCACGAGGGGCCATTGTGAGTATTACCAACTTACTTATTCACAAACTGCGGTTTTTATGTCCAGGGAAGCCTTGAGCAGAGAAATCTCTGTGGCAAATAGCTATGGTTACCGACGGAATTGTCATTCACACCCCTCTTAAATGTGTATCTTTCTAACTTTTCTGAGGCGAAATCGATGCATTTTTTTCTTCCAGGATAGAGATGATTACGCGCTAGAGCTTGCAATGGGAGATGAGTGAAACATGCATAACAGGTTTGCGCCGCCGTAAATTTCATTCCCTGCAATACCAAGTCACCTTATTGTTTCTTTCACCAATCGTAACTCTCTCTTTCCACTTATTTTTTCAGAGATACACGGTTTTTAAGAGACGTTCCCTGCAGTTGGTAGGTTATAGAGTTGCAAAGACTTGATTAGCATGTGGTGAAAGAAAGAAAGACGAAATCATCTGTACAAACTATTCTCCATGTTGTGTGTCATGTACTTTTGCAATTTTGCATGTGCAAATATGCTTCTTGTAGAGACGCCATTTCACAATTTTCGCATTTGGTAGAAGAGGAACGCTATGGACTGTATGTAAAGCTGCGAACTACTCCCTCCATACCAAAATGTAAGATGTTTTAGCTTTTCTAGACAAAATGTATCTAGACATGTTTTAGTGTGTAGATTCATATACTAAAACATATCTAGATACATTTTGTCTAGGAATAGCTAAAACATCTTACAGTTTGATACGAAGTGAGTACTTAGCATCTCAATTCAACCTTCGGTGCAATGATCAAATGATTCTAGCAGTGGTTGCCACCGTTCGGTTCTGAACTCCGCTCTCTTACTTATTGATACGTCAAAATCGAAGATATGGCTTGGCTCACTACGGAGAGCAGAAATAAAACAGGAGGTATGATTCACAGGAGTACTACTTGTGTCGACAAACTGGAATAACAGAGTTCAAGGACATCTATTCGAAGAGGAATGTATCCTAACCTTTGAATTTGATGTTGGAAGGGGAATCTTAACAGCTCTTCAAGACGTCAAGCTGTTGACGTGATCTATGCTCATGTAGTACTATATCACCCACAGATCTCAACACGCTGAATTATCGTCTTGATTTCATGTCTGCTCGGAACAATTTCCCAAACTCCAGTTATATAAAAAATCAACATGCACCCCAGGAAAATGTGTGATATACCTGACTTATATATTCACATTAACTTGCGCGAGGCTATTGAACCCTATCCATAATAGTACATGTGGAGTATTTATTTTAGTTTCATAGGCAATTGTACTCCCTTCGTCTCATATTAAGTGTCACAAAATTAGATAAAAATTGATGTATCTATACTAAAACATGTTTAGATACATCCATTTTTACCCACTTTTACAACACTTTATACGAGACGGAGGAAGTACTATATATGAGAAGCTCGGAGCATTGATACAACATCACCCACCACACGTTGCACCATCACTAACAGTTAGAGCAAATCAACATGTACCCTCTTATCGATCCTTCAATATCTATATATACTAGAGCCATCCATATTGCATATTAGTTTATAAACATCCACTCTACGTTGTGTTCTGTTTGAGAAATCTTTGGAATAATAGACATTGATGGAACAAGTGTTAGAGGACGCATACAAAGATGGATGGATTAATTCACGCGGTGCGCATAGAATTGTCAATTAATTTATTAGGAATTGTAGACATTGGGAAAGAGCTATTTAGTTGGCGTGTACCTTAGCGTAGTTGCTTGTCTGCATGCATGCAATTCTGGAAGTACTCAAGTAGTCATGCTCGAATGCACTATAGTATGGACCATCTTTAGTGAATGTTGGTCTCCGCGTTCGCTCAGAAGATGCAACGTCTATGTTCTTACTGGAAGCCGCCCAGTTGGTTCATACCTCAAGTTGGTGCAAAATGTGCGATTTGCGTAGAGCTACACTTGATTAGGGCTCCCAGAATTTCTCCTAAGAGCATCTTCAGCATCTTTTTTATCTGTGCACTCAGACTGGTCACAGTAGGAATAACATATGTAGTAACATAAATGCCACCTATGTAAAAAACATGACATGTCACGTATTTAATGTTGAGAGAGATGCGTAACATCTTATGTTAACATAACATCACACATTTCAATGCACAATGAGTCACACAACACTACTCATATGTTACTATCCATTATGGAGACAGTAACATATGCTAGTAACAACCTATGTTACTCCCCATTGTGAGCAGTCTCAATTGCTATTTTAATAATGTTGGCCGAAAAAACTCCAACAGTCTTTCTATATGAGTGGCTCCTACCAATAAAATTTAGAGAGCTGAGAAAAAATAGGCTCCAACTTTACATATTTGTCGACACCCTGCCACTGTTAGCATTAACCACGATGTACTAGTACGGGTTGGCTTAGGAGTCCTAGTCCGAGTTGGGTACGACTAGGAGTCCTATTCCTATTAGGTTAGCTACACTAATCTGCTATATATACATGTAAAGGCTCCTATAACAATAACTGTGAGTTGTGAGAAAGAGAAACAATTCAAAAGCAAGCCTCTATAAGAGCCTCTGGCCAAACAATTGTTTTTTCTGTGTGCATGTGTGTGTTGTTGCTACTAACTAATCAAAGGATTGGCCAGGCTAGCTACCTTCTGATACGTATGTATACGCGCGTGTATCGCCGGAACATCATAGTCGTCTACGTCGGAAATCAGTCGATGGCCTAGGCAATTTCCATCAATTGGTATCAGAGACTCAGGTTCAAGATCTCTAGTAACAGGAGGTCATGGACGACACGAAGGCGTTAGCGGAGATGACAAGTGCGACTTTACAAGCTGCGGCGTCGGTGCCGTCATCATTGCAATTCGCGCGGTTTGATTGCGAGAACTATGGAGTTTGGGAAGCAACGATGCAGTGAGCCATGGAGTTGCACGGGCTCCGGGATATCGTCGACCCCGGAGGCGACGATTTCAAGAAGGATGGGGTGCAACGCCGGCGAGATCGCCAGACGGCTACGGCCATCTACTTGGCTATGCCGATGGATTTGATGCAGCATCTAATCTCCAAGGAAACTGCGAAGGACGTGTGAGACACCATCGAGACGTTGCATCTTGGGCACGAGAGGGTGCACAAAGCAACACTGCAAACCACGAAGAGGAACTACGAGAATTTGCAGATGGGAGACGATGAATCCGTGGAGCAGTTCGCGGCCAGGGTGGTGCCCCTGGTCAATGGAATTCGCATGCTCGGCGAGAGGCTCGATGAGATCTCGGTCGTACGACGTTTCCTCCGAGCAGCGACTGCACGATACTTACCCATAGTATCCGCGATCGAGCAGTGCGTCGATCTGAAAACCCTCACGTTAGATGATATAATCGGGAGGTACAAGGCTCCCGATGAAAGGACGAAGCTAACATCAAGCAACGAGAAGCAAGCTGAGGTGCTTATGCTCACGCGCAGCCAGCTACAAGCAATAGTCACGGCAGAGTACAAGAACCATGGTGCGTCCAGCAGTGGTGGAGAGTAGAAGCAGAAGTCGAAAAAGAAATTCGACAATTGCTTGTTGCGTTGCCACAACTATAACATGCTTGGGCACTTTAAATCTGAGTGCCGAAAGCCTGTTAAGGAAACAACCCTTATAGCCGCAAAGGATGCGATGGAAGGTGATGATGATGCACTTCTTTTCATGATGGAGGTCTGTGAGCTGATGGAAGAGAATGCAAAAAATTCTCAGGAAGAAGCCGCAGAACATGTGGCGTTAGTCGAGGAGAAGGTGTTCCTCCACGACAAGTTACGACCCAAAACCCCGAACGAAGGCCTGAAGGAGAGGGCACTAGTGGACGAGTATTATTCAGTTCCTCAAGCGACGTCTAAAGAAACGGACACGCGTGTGGAAGATAAGGTTTGATATCGTCAACAAGTATCGGAAAATCGTGTCGATGCTAAGGACATGGGGGTGATCCGAAGAACCATACAAAAGCTATTGGGTATGAAGGCGTACGTGGCTCCAGAAGTCCACGGAGTGCGGCGCACTGAAGTGTCTCACGGTAAAGAAGAGGCGTACATGGCGCCAGAAGTGCATGGAGTGCAGCGCACTGTTGTGTTGCAGAGAGTAGTTACCGAAAGAAAAGGTGACACTCCAGGAGCAAGAAGCGCAATGTCGGGTGCAGAAGACTACGTCCCACTACCTCCGACTGGACTGGAGGTGAGATGACTAGGAACGATGCTAGCAGGACAGCGAAGCATGTTGTACTACTATCCGAAGAAGGTACAACTTCTGATGATAGACAATCCGCTAAAGATGAAGTATTAAAAGCAATGTTTGCTTACCGAGGAACCAGCGGGATTTGAAGACGTGAATACAATGGAGTGTTGGCATGATGCTATGGATGAGAAGTTGGGATGGATCCGCGACAACAACACATGGGAGCTTGTCGATCTTCCCAACAATCATGAAACCATAGAACTCAAGTGGATGTACGGAATCAAGAAGGATGCCGAAGGGAAAGTGTTGATATACAAAGCAAGGCTAGTGGCCAAAGAGCAATGTGTGGATTTCGAAGATGTGTTAGCTCCCGTTGCAACGATGGTATCAGTGAGATTACTTAGCGGTCTCGCGGCTCAAGAATCGTGGAAGGTGCCTCACATGGATGTGAACTCCGCATATTTGAACGGGGAGTTGGAAGATAAAGTATATGCGAAGCAACCACCAGGATACATCAAAGAGGGAGAAGAACACAAGGTACTGAAATTACACAAGGCGTTGTACGGGCTATGGCAGGAACCTCGGGCGTGGAACATCAAACTTGATCGTACTTTGATCTCTCTCGGATCCGAGAAGAGCCCACTAGAGCATGCAATGTATACGCGATGCTAAGGAAGGGATCGTCTACTAGTTGGCATCTATGTCGATGATCTATTGGTAACGGGAGCGTATGAGACGGGGATTGAAAAGTGCAAGCTACAAATGAAGGAGTTGTTCAAGATGAGTGATCTAGGGCTACTGTGCTACTACCTCGGGATCGAGGTACATCAAAAGACGGAAGGAATCACACTGTGCAAGGAGGCATATGCAAAGAAGTTGCTCGAAAATTGTGGAATGGAAGACTGCAATCCAGCTCATGTTCCGATGGAACCTCGTCTTAGATTGAGCAAAATGAGTGAAGCGCCAATGGTTGATGCAACATAGTATAGAAGTGTGGTCGGAAGTTTGAGGTATCTCATTAACACAAGACCAGATTTGTCCTATTATGTTGTGATTGTGAGTCGCTTCATGGAAGCACCCACAAAGGAACATTGGACAGTTGTGGGATATATACTCAGGTATATCAAACGGACAATGAACTTCGGTCTTGTCTATTTGAAAGGGAAGAAGGAGGTGAAACTACTAGGCTACAGTGATAGCGACATGGCAGGAGATATGGATGACCGTAAGAGTACCTCGGGCGTTGCATATTTCTTCGGAAAAAACATATTAAGTTGGAAATCACAAAAGCAATAGGTAGCTGCATTGGTTTCCTGTGAAGCAAAGTATATCGCAGCTGCAACCGCGACGCATGAAGGTGTGCGGCTAGGAAGGCTACTTGGTGACCTTATGAACAAGGAACCAGGACAAGTGGTGCTCAATGTTGACCAAGTCTGCGGTCTCTCTATGTAAGAATCGAGTCCATGACGGTAGGTGGAAGATATTGATACGAGGTATCACTACGTAAGGGAGTGCGTGGAAGAAAGCCATATTGGAGTCAACTATGTTCACACCGATGATCAGCTGACGGACATCCTAACGAAGGCTTTGGATCGAGAGAAATTCTTGAAGAAGCAAAGGAGGATCGGCATCCGAGCTATGAAGTAAGCACATCATGCTTGGGGGGGGGGGGGGAGGGGTGATTGTTAGCATTAACCACAAAGTACTAGTACGGGTTGGCTTAGAAGTCCTAGTTCGAGTTGAATACGACTATGAGTCCTATTCCTAATAGATTAGCTGCACTAATCTGCTATATGTACATGTAAACATCCTGTAACAAAATAACCGTGAGTTGTGAGAAAGAGAAGCAATACATAAGCAAGGCTTTATAAGAGCCTTTGGCAAAACACTTATTTTTTTCTGTGTGCATGCGTGTGTTTTTGCTACTAGCCAATCAAAGGATGAGTCAGGCTAGCTAGCTTCTGATACGTACGTATACGTGCGCGTCTTGCCGGAATATTGTAGTCGTCTACGTCGAAAAGCACTCGACAACCTAGGCAATTTCCATCGGTCACCACTCTCGGGCGCGGAGGCCACAGAGAGCCCACAAGGTACAAAACTAACCAGCTGACCATGACTCCATGACAGGTGACCTTCTAAGAAGAATTAGGCACGAACAATCAACTCGGAAAGAAGAGTACTTTAACCGCCAGCACTATATCTCTTAATGCAGTTGCAGCACCGACTCGTCCACGTATGAAGTTTTAAGCGGGTCGGCCGGCCGGCCCAATAATTTAACGAGAAAAGACGAGAAAAGGAGTGGAAGAAGGGATTCGACCCCGCGAACACAACCACTAGGCTACAACTAATTCTTTATACATAGTTCTTTTTTAACACTTTTATAGTCTTTTTTTCTTCTATTTTTATTTTTTTCCATTTTCTTTTTTTGTTTCTTTTCCTTTTCCCTTTTTTTTAATTTTTTTGTTCAAACTTTTAAAATGTTCAAATTTATATGTTTCCAAAATTCGAAATTTGTTCAGATAAAAAACCGTTCAAACTTCGAACTTACAGAAATGGGGCAAAAAAAAACGTATACTCTTCCATTGAAGGGTGGTTTTTCTTTTTAGGCTAGTTTAGTAGTTTTGATTAAGGTTTTATTAGTTTATTACTCTAAACTAAATCAATGATTTGCGGGATACTTCCTCCGTGGAAAAAAATATTGGATCCTCGAAGGCAGGCCGGGCAAAGCAAAGAAATCAAAGTAATTTCACCCCCATTAGTACGAGTGCACTTACCCCCTTAACAGCAGCTTCCGAGAAATATTTCTCTCTTTAACCACAGGATCGGAAACGGACGTGGCCAAAACATATAAAAAAAGATCGGCCTAGTCGCTCATAGGGACATATCTATCCGGATAGAGGATAGTCTAGGCTCGAGCAGAACTACTCCGAAAGTCATCTTAAGTAACTTAGGTCACCTAAAGTCACACTAGTGCCTCCATCTCAAGGAATCTATAAAAGATACCAGAAAGCCCCAAGAAGATATGGATGCGATAAACTCTCTGAGCCGAGAGGTGAAAGTTCCGGTGGTGATGGTGGGCGGGCCAGTCGATCCGTACCGATGCTTACGTTCGGCTTTGCTCCTATCTTAGCAATCCGGAATTACCCTTTTGGGGCCCCGGGTGAACATAGGCGACTGGAACAACTTCTTCTATTCCTTGTTGGCCTCCAGCTCCTTCTGTCCAGGCGTCTCCCTCACTCGCAGCCCATGCCTCATCTTAACTTTACTCTTTTCTTTTTCTCAACGGCTTCACTCACATGATGAGAGATAAGACTGATCATTATCTACGGCTGGTGCTGCTTCTATCTCTCAAATCGGGATCCCTATGCTCTAGGGTTTGAGCTCGGAATAAGGCCGCTCTGCTCTTTCTTAAAAAGGTTAAAAATTCAAATTTAAAATTTGTTCAAATTTGAGAATTGTTCATGTTTGAAATCGTTTCTTTTTTTAAATTGTTCAAACTTAAAATTTGTTCAAAATTAAAATAGTTCATATTTGAAAAAAAACCTAACGCAAGTACAGGATGGAGCGAATCCGTCCTCGTCCTAATGGGCCGGGCCATCCACGCGCGCGCGCTGGCTAGGCATTGTAGCGCTCGCTATGGGCGTTGTATAGGGGAACCCTACTTTTACCCGTCGCCAAACGAGGGACGACAACACAAAGTCAACATCATGCTGCCACGACACCCCGACAGGTGGATGGCGCGGGAAGCGATTGCGGGGAGCCCCTCACGGGAGTCAGCGGGTCGTCTCCCAAACCTCTCCAAGGAGCCCGCCCTGCCAGCCTTCCCGGAAAGGCCATGCCCATAAGGCCCCATTTGTTTCTAGAGTCTTTCCGGGGATTGGTGGGGATAATCCCTGCCTAATCCTAAATCCCCATATATTGTCAAAATGACATTTGTTTCTTAAGTATTTGATAGGTATTATCCCCATATTCCCCCCAAATCCCCTAGAATACTCTGAACTTTAGTATATTTTTCTCCATGCCCATTACACTACCCCTACATAGTGGATTGGGGATAATTGGAGATTTGATGGATTGGGTGAAGGTGGGTGTTTCATCCAATCCCTGTGGAGATTATCTCTACTAATCCCCTAGAAAACACTAGAAACAAACGGACCGAAGGCCTTGTTTACATGTAGGGTATTTTTATCCCCAAATGGATTGGGGATGAGAGGGTATTTGGTGAACACCTAATACCCAATTATCCCCACTAATACTCTCCCCCCACAATACACTAACATAGGGTAGAGTTTTTAATCTAACCAAATATGAGCTGGTTGGTAGGATATTATTGAGTATTTTTCGACTTTTTTTAAAATCAAATACTATAATAAGCAAGCAAGCCGCTTCATTAAAAACCTTCCAGTCCCCATAGGTACACTGGTAAGGAAAAGAGTGCGGAAAAAAACTTGCTGATGCGAGTTCATAACAAGGTTACATCATTAGGCAAAGCAGCTCTAATACAACTCGGAGGATCATCATGCCACATACCATGATTAACTTAGAAAAACTTTGCTAAATCGTGAGCAACCATGTTGGCTTCTCTAGGACAGTAGGAGAACCTAACACGAGCAAAACTCCGACACAAGAAGGTGCATTCTTCGTAAATTGCAGCTACTGTCCCTAAGGAATTTCCCCTGTCTTGCATAGTATCAATGACCTCTATGCAATCTGCTTCAACAATAATCTTGTTGCAACCCACATCCCCTGCTAGAAGAAGCCCATCACGGAGAGCCCATGCTTCTGCCGATGCTGCATCCTCCACGTGCAACAAGTTTCGGTGACTGCCCGCAATAAAGCCACCAAGATGATTGCGCCAGAGCCTCCTATAGCCGTGTCTGCATCAAACGCTGCATCAACATTAATTTTAACAAATTCCTCCGGAGGTTTTTTCCACCCAATACACGGTATTCGTGGTCCTTGGTTCTTTATACGTTTATAGTTCATAGCCAGAGTGAGAATTGCTTGTGCAGACCGAGCTGGGTTTTGGATTGCCTCGTCGTGGCCAGCTCTGCGCCTTGAGTATTTTTCGACTTAGAAGTAAACAAGGCCTAAAATATAATTAGGGCAAGTACAATCCTAGACGCTCGAATGAAGAAAAAAAAGCGCGTTCATAAGCACCGCATGCTCCAATGAAAAAACTAATTAAGGGCACTTAGTTAAGTCCTTGGCCCACCATGCATCCACTCACAAGTCAAAGAAATACTAGCGCTTAGCAATTAGCGACCGACGCAAGTTAAAGCGGCGACGCTAAGCTAGAACTGGGATTCCATCCTACGCGGGCGTAACTACCCCTAGCGCCTCTATAAGTAGGCGCTCGCGTTGTAAACGCCTTTAGGGCATCTCCAGCCGTCCCCCCAGCGCCCCCAGGCGGCCTTTTTAGCGCCGTTTTCGCACCAGCCGGCCCCCCAGAAGCCCAAATAGCGCCGAAATGGTGCTAATTCGCGCCGCGGCACCCAGGCGGAACCCAGCCCGCTGGGTTCGGCTTGGGTGGGGGGGCGAAAATGCGGTGCAGCCCACGCGGGCCAGCTCTGTCAGTGAGCGTCGAAAAACCGCGGGAACAGAAACCCACGCCCGTGATCTTCTTCTCGGCGCCCGCGCCGGCCAAAGGCTGCCGGAGTAATGGCGTGGCGGCCGGCCAGTGCATGCGTCCAGTCAAAAGGCTGCCGGAGTAATGGCGTGGCGGCAGCAGAGGCACGCGCGACGCAGATAAATGCCCCGCCATGCTACAAAAAGGCCCCCTCGCCGCTCGTCGCTCTCCCATTCTCGCCGTCCACCTCCCCTCGCCCTCACCGCGCTCTCTCTCGCCACCCTCACCGCACTTCACCTAGACACGATGCCTCGCCGGTTCCGTGCCTGGCGCCACTCACCGTTGTACTGCCTTCCCACAGTCGCGACGCGTGGCCACAGCGACGGCGAGTTCCACTACGAGGAGCAACCGGCGCAGGAGGCGGCGCCCGAGCAGCAGCCGACACTGGAAGAGGTGGCGCCGGAACAGCAGCCAGCGCAGGAAGCATGGCGCTGGAGGAGGGACCGGAGGAGGCAGCCAATCTGGCCCGAGCAGCACGCGGCGTGGTACTCCTTCGAAACCTGGCGGAACGAGGAGGCGTTCCACGGGTTCGCGGTGGCCTCGAGCAGGCAGCGGCGGCGGTCGAGGCTGCCGCCGTTTGGGCATACCTGGAGACCCACCGGAGGGAGGAGGCGGAGCGCGAGGCCTACCGGCAGCTCGCCGCAAACGCGGCGTCGGGCGAGCAACAGGCGCTCGTCGCGCGGTACGAGAGCGACCGACGCAAGGTGGTGCTGCAGAGTGAGCGGCGCAACCGCCAGCCCTCCGAGCAGGCGCAGCTGCACCGGCTGCGGATGCAAGGTAGGGCGGAGCGGCGCTGGCTCGCCACGGTGGCGAACCCGTCGACGAGCGCCCCGCCGCCCTTCGCCGAGAACGACCACGAAGCTGGCCCCTCCAACCGGTCGGCCTACGACGACTGCGAGGAGGACGACGAGGAAGAGGACGACGCCTAGAGTAGTCGCCGCCAGGCCGGGGCGGTCGTAGTTTTTAAGTTTTTCACAATGTTTAGTTTAAATTTCTGTCTAAACTGTATGAACTTTCGTCGAATCAATAAAAGTGCGTCGAATTTATCTTTCGAATTATTTTGGGCCGAGTGCTGGACTGGTGGGCGACTGGGAACTCTGCCCCCCAGGTTCCAGATTAGCGCCGTTTGGCGCCGCGACGGCCCCAAAACGTCGGCGTTTTGGGCCCTGGGGGCGACAGGACTGGAGATGCCCTTAGGTACACTAACCCAGCTCGAGCAGCCGGGACGTGTTTGTTCCTCTTTTGCAGCATAGCCGCTACCCAGGACTACCGATTCTTCCCGGAGTCATGACTACTAGACGGAGTAGCGCGCTTCGCCGCGCCGCCGATTTATCTTTCTTGCATGGCGTAGCCCGCGCGTTTGGTGCTTCGGCGTGTAACCGCTAGCGACCATAATTCACCAATATAACACGGACTTTAACATCGACACCACATTTCTGTCCATTGCTACTCAATTTAATACAATAATATTTACTTACACCGCTTACTTGTGAGCACCAAAATTATGGCTCTTTAATTGAACACGTTGACATTGAAGTAAATATCTTAACTAAGTCAAAACGTACCAATATTGTCTTAGAGATGCAGCTGAATTAGAGTACATAACCGGCATATTCGGGTGCAATGTAAAAAAAAAGTACGAAGAAGAAATCATTTCTTTGTCCACTATATAATACATCACACTACACTATAGACCTATAAGATATCATATTAGAAACACACTATAGACCTATAAGACATCACATTAGAAATATATAACATTTAGTAGGAACAGAGGGTATAGAGACGTCACATTGAACAGTCAATTACTTCTGTACTTTAATGTACCCCGTCATGTAAAACATTATGAAGAAGATTATCTCCGTGTTTTATGAGTCACGGACTAAACAATTATAATCTTTGAATTTATCAGACCAATATGACAAAAGAGGCTACAATCACAATAAGGGCTTATTAGAAGTGGATAGCAAGCCTAATAGAAGAAGGTCCATAAAACTGCAATTTTTGCCCCAAGTTCCATGGAGTCCAGTATAAAAATAAAAAATAAATGTTCAAAAGTAATAAAGAAAAAGGGACATCTATACATGTAATTTTGTTTTCAGAATGAAAATACCATTGCCATTTTAAAAATCTGCCTCTACGGAGCCTATGATCTGTTTTGATTTCTTGGACTACAACTCTTACATGCACCATGTTCAATGACATCAGCCTGCCACTCGGGAATGAAGCTAATGCACTAAAATGATGTCATATCCAAATTATAATGATCTATATAATGTGAGATAATCGAACAACCTCAAGTTATCGAATTTCATTAAGCAAATTATTAGGGTACAATCCTAGCTAGGAATTTACTAAGGAACTATGCCTTGAGATTATTCTACAACCTAGATGTTAAAGCAAACAAAATATATCTACTACTGAATTTTTCCATCAAAACACAATGCAGATTTGAGCTATCGATAGCAATAGTTCAAAATGATATTTTTCCCATCGTTATATTTATCTAAAGTTCAAGATGAGAAAAATAGTATAAAATGAGAACCCTGGTAATAACTAAGATTGAATGAGAACTAACCCCATTCTGAAAAAAAAATTATAGTATAGAGCACCATATCTATTTGTCAAAAATATGCAGAGAAACATATAGTGCTAGATTCATGGTTTTTAAGGCGTCCGTAAGGCGTCGCCTAGGCGTCAGAGCGCCTGGAGACGGCGAGTCGTCGTTCCTACCTTAGGCCGCCGTCGAAGGCGTCCAAAATCCGCCGTTGAGGCGTCCTGGGCGTCGCCTAGGCGGGGGAGGCGTCGCCCTGGTCCAATTTGGACGCTTTTGGCATCCATGGGCAGATCGAGCGGGAACTAGCTGGTGGGCGGGAAGGGAAACAGGAATTGAGCGGGAAGGGGAAGAAATTGGGGGGCAATCTAGGGTGGAATAGATGGGAGAGAGAGAGGGGAGCACACCCGTGACAGAGTTGGTCTGAGAGAGAGAGAGAGAAGAGCTCCTTCTTCTCAGCGGCGCATCCCTCCCCTCCGCCAGATCCCGTCGCCGTCCAGCTTCCTCCCTCTTCCACCTCGAAGGCCAAGCATCCAGGCCTCCCCTCCCCTGGCGCATCCCTCCCCCAGCATGGCAACAAGGTATGACTGCCCTCTCTCCCCCATAGTCCCTTTCCTCTCCGCCCTCAGGCTCCTCACTGCTGTGCGCTTGTGCTTGTGCTGCTTGGGCTTGTGTGTGCTGCGTGTGCTGTGCTGCTTGTGTTGTTGTGCTGATGTGCCTGTATGTGGCTATGTGCTTGCTGTGCTGCTGTATGTGCTTGCTGTGCTGCTTGCTGCCTGCTTGTGCTGCCTGTGCTTGTGTGTTGTGCCTGTAATATAGTAGTGATGATGTGCTTGGCTGCTTGCTGTGATGCTTGTGCTGGGTCATTAGTATATTGTTAGTGGCCTAGTGGGTCAATAGTATATTGTTAGTGGATCTTCTTTATACTAGCTAAGTAGAATAGTACCTTAGTGGATGTTTCTCTAATATATTGTTGCACTTTGCAGTCCCACAATGGCAGATGAGGGTGGTGATGCTCATGAGGGTGTTTATGATCCAATGAAAGATCCATTGCGCAGGCCACGGAGGTCAAATGACCCTGGATGGAACACTGGGTACTGGTGGAAACCTCCAGATGTCAATATTGTTGTATGCAATCTTTGTGGCAAGATAACTAAAGGAGGGATCAAGAGACATAAAGAGCATGTTGCTGGCGTTGGTGGGGATGCACGAGGCTGTCCAAAAGCTAGCACACAACTTAGGAGGGAGATATTAGAATATTTGGAGAAGAACAGGAGAAATGTAGGACAGCTTGATGATGATGATGATGTAGTGGAGGTAGATGCAACAACCATGGCACCACCAGTAGTTCAATGCTCCACTACAAGACCAAGTTCGGGGACAGCAGCCAAGAGGAACAAGAAAGCCTTTGCTGTGAAAATCAGCGGCAAAAAGTGTCAAGCTGTTGCAGCCAAGTCAATTATCTCTATGCTAAGGAAAAAACCTGAGGATGTTGTCGATGAAAGACGCTCCGGGTGTTCTCAAAGCACCATGGAGTCTAGCACAAAAACACCTGAAGATAGGCACTATGTGAGTATGTAGTGGGCATTGTTCTTCTATGAATGTGGGATACCTTTCAATGTTGCAAGCTCCAGGCAGTTTCAGATTGCAATAGAAGCCTCTTGTCAATATGGCCCAGGTTACAAGCCTCCTTCTCCTCATGAGCTGAGGGAGCCATTGCTTAAAGATTGTGTCAAGGAAACAAAATTGTTGAGGGCGAAGCACGAGGCAACATGGAAGCAATATGGTTGCACCCTAATGTCAGATGGCTGGTCCGATAGAAGGGGACGCCACCTGATCAACTTTCTTGTAAACAGCCCGGAGGGCACTTACTTCTTGGAGTCGGTGGATGCATCAAGTGAATGCCAAGATGCTCGGATGATAGCAGATTTGCTAGAGAAGAGAATTGAGGATGTAGGTAAAGAAAATGTTGTCCAAGTTGTCACCGACAATGGTGCTAACTACAAGGCAGCGGGCAGGCTTCTAATGGAGAGGATTCCTACACTATATTGGAGTCCATGTGCATGCCATTGCTTGGACCTAATGTTGGAAGATATAGGAAAGCTAAAAGCATTTAAGAAGCCTATTGCAAGGGGTAGACGAGTCACTACTTTCACCTATAGGCATGGAATAATTCTTAGTCTAATGAGGAAGGTCACGGGTGGGCTGGATCTTGTGAGACCCGCAGCCACTCGCTTTGCCACATCCTATCTTGCTCTCAAGAGTTTGGTCACCCACAAGCAAGCTTTGAGGTCTCTGTTTACATGTGCTGCATGGGTTGGAAACAAATTGGCCAAAACAGAGGCTGGTTTGAATGTGCAAGAGATTGTACTTTCCGCGGAGTGGTGGCATTCAGTTGAGGACTGCCTTAGAGCTTCAGCTCCACTTCTTCGAGCTCTTAGGATAGAAGATGGTGATGAGGTTCCCGCCATGCCAGAAATGACAGCAGTAATGCGCTATGCAAAAGAGAGGATCAAATTGGGTTTCCCGCACCAAAACAAGCAAGCTTTGCTCAAGAAGATCATTGACATTGTTGATAAGCGTTGGGAGACTCAAATGGATCATCCATTGTATGGGGCTGCTTTGTTTTTGAACCCTGGAAAGTTCTTCTCAATTCTCAGTAGTGGTGATGATGCCCTAGTTGGAGAGCTAAGAAGTTGCTTCAATGACGTCCTTGCAAAAATGGTAGTTGATGTTGAAACTCGCAAGAAGATTGATACACAATCTGTTCTCTACGAGGACCAGCGAGGGACCTTTGCCAATGCAATGGCAATCCAAAACATTTCAGAAAAAAACCCTCGTAAGTCAACTCAAGTTAATTTCAGCAAGTTATTTTTTGTGCAAACTTCTAATGCATATGGTTTTAACCATTTTAGTTGACTGGTGGCGTTCATATGGTGGTCGCGCAATTGAGCTACAAAGGTTTGCAAAGCGTATTGTTAGTCTTTGTGCTTCATCATCCGGTTGTGAGAGGAATTGGAGCACGTTTGAATTTGTGAGTAGCTAGCTTATTTCTCTGTATTTCAGCAAAAGGAAGTTAATTTCAGCAAGTTAACTTCCTTCTCTTTATTCACTCTATTTGCTATTTGTAGATCCACACAAAGAAAAGGAACCGTTTACAAGTTCAAAGATTGAATGACAATGTCTTTGTTTCATACAACCGGAAGAACATGGATAGGTTTAAAAAGAGGCGTGAGAAGATGGGTGACAAAAGCTATGATCCTCTTATCATTGAGGATTTTGATTGGGGCAATGAGTGGGTTGACCCAACAATACCTCCAGCCCAATGTGCTCGAGGGTGTCCTAATGATATCTCATGGGAGCTTGTTGATGAGGCTGTTGGTGCAAGTTCGTCGTTGCGAGGTCGCAATTTTCCTAGAGCTACAACCATGGATAGGGGGCACTCAAATGCCAATATCCAGTACCAAAGGCAGCGCAAAAGGTCTGCTCCATCACCAACATTTCTTGATGGTGAGGATGAAGACGATGACCAAGAACAACACTCAAATATCCCCAATGGAGAGGATGATGATTCATACTTTCCTCAAGATGATGTTGATGTGACCGATGATGAAGAAGATCCAACTAGTGCTGACCAAGATGTTGAAGACAACACAAATGCTACCATGGATGAGTTTGATGATGGCTATTGAGGATTGAGAGTGGACTGCCCTTCTTATGGGTTCATTGTGTTTTTCTGTTTGGAACCTATATTATGTTGTGATTTGTGAACCTATATGTTCTGGTTTGGTTTGTGGTTGTGGACAGCTAGACCTGGTTCTGTAATATGTCATGCACTTTGCACTCATGTTCTGTAATATGGCATGCACTCTAGTCTTGTACTCCGATTTATTCTCTGTTTTCTTTACCAATAGTGGTCTGTTCTGTTAGGTAGTTGAGAGTTGAGTCAAATTTTAACCATATATGTTCCATTGTCATGCAGATTTCTATTGTGGAAGGAAGAAATGGGAACAAAGATGGGGAAAATGGATGCTATATGGGCTCAACTACGAGAAAATTCAAGGTATGTCTGTCTAATCATGGCTGTCATTTTATTACCATTGATTGTTCAAAAATGAACTAAGGCGTCGCCTCGCCTTGCGCCTTGAGCGCCTAGGCGGCGAGGCGCCCCCCCAGCGCCTTAAAACGCCTGGACGCCTTAAAAACCATGGCTAGATTGTAGATGTATGAAGCGCTTATTTGCACATTCTCAACCCATGTTTATTTACAGTGGAAAACATCAAGAGTGAAAGAGGAAAAACTAATAATCGTAATAAAAAGTATACTTACTTTAAGGATATGTACATTTACAATGGATACTTCTAACAGAAAAGAGTACACAAAATGAAATTAGCATTTTCTTTTATAAAGGTCGATGTATTACTTAAGAATATTAAGCATTATACTCGGCTTTTGTATACTTAGGATGTACACAGCTGCAACCAAACCCTCACATGAATAAAAATACACAGGCAAGAGAAACAAATGAACATGGTGAAACATTAAATCACCTATGATATTGGAGGGCAAACTGGTTTAGGGACAGGAACAACACTTACCTTGGTGTATTCAACTGTCATTATCGTGTGTAAGCTTCAAAGACACATGTTCTTAAATACATATAAGAACATATAGATAGAAGTATGAGCTTGAAGTGTGAGATCTTTATGATAACTATGACTCATGTGCGTAGATGCACATTCAGTGTACAAAGAATTAGATTATGCACGACTTATACAAAATAATTTAGTTACAACTCAAGTACTCAAACCATGTGTGATAGGATAGGCATAAGAGTTAAGCTCCTGTTTTAGCACTGAAATTCCGCACCAACATACACTACCTGTTGAATCATTCCTTTCTAATGTCCAGGAAGTTCAAGAGCGGATGGACTGAAGTCCAAAACTAACACCACAAGACAGTCCTAGACACTAATATGAAATTTGCAATGCAAGGTATGAAATTCCACAGGAATTAGGCAATGAAAATGTGGCATATTTCATAAAACACGTATTAAAATTTACATGAATTTCAATGAAATTGCTAACTTCATGTCACTGCCGTGAAAAACAAGAACTACCAATTTACCGGAGTCACCTACAAAAAAAATTACATTGCATCAATAGCACATTGACCATGAAGAAAGTAAGAGCGCAACATCGATACTAAACTGAAGAAACATATGTAATCTAATCCCTTGGCTCATGCCTAGATGTTATCTGAAGCCGCAGATGAGGAAAATCGTTCATGGAACCATCTAACAGGTGAACGGAGAAGCTTGGCCGCCTTGCCGGCCTCAGAAGGGAATTAGGTATTCCATCTTTTGACCGGTATCCACTGTATTTCCAGCATAGTATCCAAGCATTGGAAAATCAAAGAATAATAGTATGAACATTCCACGGTAGGGTAATATGGATCCAAAGGAAGATGCACAATAAAAATAAAGTATTTATCACAAAGGCCATTTAAGACGTGCAAATAAAGATCAAGAAGAATATTGATTAATCCTAAGTAAGAAGAAAGAACAGTTCAACCTGAGCATCCATGTGTCGGTGAAGATGTTAAGGAGGCGGTTGCTCCTTTGTGCCAAGAACAACATGTGATATCAATATCTGGCCAATTACTAAGAAATCAAACTGTAAATCTCTAACGAAGCTTAATGGAGAAGACAATTGCGGGCTCTAATGAGACACAAGAGGGAGAAAAGATCCCGGCAGGCGCACCACCATCATGTCAGCTGCAATATCATCAACACTGACTATGGTGGTGGCCTCCTTCCTTGTTCTTCCTTTATTTTCTAGGACATTCCTTTTGTCCGACACTACAACACAAAAAAGTTAAAAATAACTAATAACTCAAAATAATGCAAGCAACACAGCAGCAACACAACAAACCGTAAAAGAGACGTTAGCGATGAATTGAAGAAAGAAAACCAATTCCAACAGCTCCACTTTGTGACCTGCACATAAACAACAGGGCAAAGTTAAACACATTTAAACAAAAACCCCGACAGAGTAAGGAAAGAAGACCACTAAAAAAGGAACGCATTGCAAAATCCAAAACAAAAGACCAAACCCTGCACTAGCCCACGCAATACAAGAAAAAAAAACGACACGACCCCAGCCCCAACAGCCTACAACCCCGAAAGTGACTCGACAGATTAAGAACGAAAATCCTACCTCCAAACTCAGCAGCACCGACCTCGAGCCTCAACAACGACATCAACTGACAGCAAAGTCGGGCGACAACATGGGCAGGAGACTCACCCATCGCACGTAAAACCAGCAACCGCCAGCGATGCAGCAATATGACGACACCTATGAGGGAAAATACACACATCACTGGAGAAGGCACGAGGTGGAGCAATAGAGTAAAAAAACGCTCGCACCTCACACACACAGGTAATATCGTACAAACGCCTAAAAGACCAACAAAACATCGACCATCAAGCAGTCAAAAGGAAAGGAAAGAACCGTCAATAGCGACGACAAAGAGACGCATGGCTGAAGCAAGCACACCCCAGACCCCACAGACAGCTGCACTGCATGCACAATCGGCAAAGAAATAAGGGCCCACAAGACAATGTCACGGGAGACCGCAGATGGACTGAAAAGAGGAACACCCAGCTGCGCTTTAAGATTTAGGTAACTTGTAGAGATAAACAATTAAAGTTCTTGTATGTCAGATGCGTCGCTTCTCCTATTTCATATCTTGAACTAAATGGGCAGAATATTATAGCATACATTACAGAAATAGGGAAAAGAGACTGACTAGTTGATATGGGAACAGTGCATAGAAGAACCCACTTGAGTGCAGACGTAAAAATTACTCCTGATTTTGCAAGGAACAAGCAACAGAATGATGAAAATCAATGCCATAGTACTACCAGCAACACGTACCGACAAAATAGTTTCAGTGAAATTTCTCACAAGCTAGCACATACAACAACAACTTTATAGGACCATAGGGAGTATGTGTGCTTAGCCATAAATAATGAAGAGAGCCGAGACACCGAGGGAGTGAACAACGATTAATTCCATACACGTGCCATTGGAATGGAATGAGTTGTAATTATACCTTTTCACGATTCTGAACGATACTTGATAGAGAAAGACCGAAAATTTCAACAACCTAGTGTGCTTCCATATGGGCAGTAGCTTTCATATTAAAACCTATCCAGAATTCTTGAAACCTGCTTATAAAATCATATCAGTGTGCTTATTATCTTCTCTATATCCCAAGCAAACCCGAATAAATTCACCACAATAATACATTTTGTAAACTGAAATTACATATGCTTTCTGAAGTATAACAACGATGATTAATAGTACTCCCTCCGATCCGTTTTAAGTGTCGGAGGGAATGAACATACCAGCACAAGATGATAACTGTGCTAGCGACACTCTCTCCGGGTCGGAGGAAGTATCTCACAGAAGAGTAAAATCAGTCTAGTAACATATATAGCCAGACCATGATAAATATGCAAAGATTCAGACCCAAAGAATGACAAATACACATCAATCTTAAGTTCATTTTATTATGTATAACAGCATATGAACAATATAATGGTGCCAACAAATAATGAGAAGGAGATACGGGTAGAATTAAATTGTCAACATTGCCAAGGCCAAGAGAAATCCTAATATCAAATCCTACTAAATAGTTCCAATTGTAGTGCCATTATTTAATACCATTATCTCCACTAAAATGTGATACATGTCAAATACATCAAACTAACTATTGGAGATCTTCAACATGTTGGTGAAAACTTCGGCAACTTACTGAATGGGAAGCACAGAAGCGGCATAATGTTCTCCAACATCAGGCCTATCACATGGCCATCATCGGCGTGGCGCACACCTAGCATATCTGATACTTAGACAGTATCAGTACTTGGAAAAGTAACTGTCCCTTGGAGAAGTAAACCTAAAATGTGACAAGAAATAGTAATGGTTATACAACATTACAATGGCAGTATATTGCTATGTACAGAGAATCACATATAGTCCAGCACATTAACAGCAGCACTACATGTACATTTGAATGATAATTTGGTCTTAGTATCAAATACCACTATAGTTAAAAAAACATACATGCATTCACGATTCAGATTCTAGCCAATAAACACAGTAAATTATTTCAGGTGCAAACCTTGGCGAGGTTGGTTACTACTTCGGGTAGTCGGCATGGAAAAAGTCAAGGTTAATGTTCTAATTTCTGAAAGGAACATGCAACACAGACTACAAAATTATCAATTTTGCATACACTACACCTTTTGTATTAGCTCTTCAAATCAAGACGAATCTGCCAACAAGAGCGGTCCTAGTGGCATCAAGCTGGGCAGAAAAATAAGGAATGAAGTCAAGCACTAACACTCTTCCACATGTGCATGATCACCTGCAGCAGCAAGCCCAATTTCAGACTCCTACATGCAATCTCGTGCACATACACCCTCGACAGCGTTGCCAATGCCAACCTCATCTTTGTTGCAGATCATGACGCATATGAAATGAAGCACCTTGCCGAGATATCAATAGCAACATTCTAAGGGGACACTGAAGGTGTGCTTGATGATGTCATACGCAGAAACGACGAGGTTTAGGACCTTGCTCTCGAGTCGAGAGGCATCCCCATCATGGCGGACAGGTACGGCAGAGCCGCGCCGCTGACCAGCGAAGAGGGCACCCACAGAGAGGTGCTTTTTTTTTTTGATAAAGGGAAGTATATTAATATCGCGAAGATACAAATTACACCCGGCCTCTGCAACAACGCAATGGATGCACACAGCCGAAAGACAATAAAAAGAAGAAATAAAAAAGAAGAAAAGTCCCGCTACAGGTTTACAATCCTCGTGGTATCCGCACAACCACCACCTAAACAACAGCTGACGTCCAACTCTTCGAAAGCAACGTCTCCAAGAAGAACGGTGCCAGGCACAACCAATTAAGGCCAGACCTTGGGTTTTCACCCTGAAGATAATCCTCGCTCTCAAAACAACGGCTCCAAGAAGACCAGTGCCAGGCACAACCAATTAAGGCCAGACCTTGGGTTTTCACCCTGAAAGGTAGGACTTTGGACTCCATGCATATTGTCTCCCCATCTGACATACAGATGCCACGAATCTTGTAACTCCAAGCCAGTTCCCCATCGATGCAAAGACTGCGAACACCGTTGCTAGTCCTCCAATCTCGCCTTCGATGACTGAGCATTGCGACCAAATTCCACCGATCCAGCAATCTCCAGGCGTTGCCTATGGGAGTCGCCGGCGGAGCCTTTCGGTCGACACCCCGGCTTGATCAAAGAGGACCTACATCATGATCTTCATCTTCGCGCGACAGGAAACCCTAGGACCACCGCCATTATTCTTTAGCCTCGCGGCCCGACACCGCGAAGCCACTCCCAGCAGGAAAGCATCATAGAAGGGGTAGACCATTGCCCAACACTAGGTCGCCGGCGAGACCAAGATCGTAGCCAGACTACCACGGCCGGTCAAGGCCGAATCCGATACCCAAGATCATCGGGCATCAAATCCCCCCGTCCCCAAGCGATTCCCGGATCTGATCCAGGCGCCCGCCGGCGACGCAGCACCCCCGCCGTACCACCTTCCCGCCGGCAGGCTCAAGCGCCGGCCCTAGGCCGCGCCGCCCCATGCCCACCGTCGGCTCTCCACCGCCTCCATGGAGCGCCGCCGCGGAGCATCTCTCCTGCCCACCGTCGGGGACGGGGGCGCCGCCACCACCGCCGGCGACAGGCGGCAGCGACGGCAGGGTCGAGGGGGTAGGAGGGGCTCTGGAGGGAGGGAGGTGGGGGCGCCCCCCAGAGTCGCCTGGAGGGGGCGGCTCGGGAGGGAGGTGGCGGCTAGGTTTCCGCATGTACCCCCCACAGAGAGGTGCTAACAGTAGTAATGAATAATTATTAATTTCTAGTACTCCCTCCGATCTATATTAATGGTCGCTAAATCGGATGTATCTAGACATGTTTTAGTGCTAGATACATCCGATTTAGCGACCATTAATATGGATCGGAGGGAGTAACAAATCTAGCCCAATACTGATAGACAATACCATCTCTAACTTTTTAGAAACTAACATAAATAGTAATGTCTTAGTAAAGTACCTTTATTATCTCGACAGTAGTGCAGGACCTGCTCATTGGGAAGTTCAGGAGCGGCGTGTCGGGCTGCCGGAAGTCAGGGGTGACGACATTCCAGAGGCCGGCCAACCCGCAGCATGCACGCCGAGCGCGGCGTCTTCATCCGTGGGGGTGGGGAGCACGATGGAGAGCACTATCGCGGCCGGCTCGGCGAGGAACTATAGGGCTGTAGCGCCTTCCCCGAAACGGCGAGCTCGCCCTCGGAGGACCACCGTCGGGTCCAAAGGAGGGAGCAGAGGGCACGCCGGCGGCATGCAGAAAGTTTGGGGAGGGCGGCGGCTGGCGCGCAGGAGGTTTGGAGGCGGAGCGGTTGTCCTCCGACGGTGCGCGGGAGATGCGGGAGGGCGGCGGGGCCTACGGCGCAGGGGATCGGGAGGCGGCTGCCAGGCAGAGGCGCATAGGAGTTTGGGAGAGAGCGGCGGCCGACGCGAGGCAGCGACGGATGCTGCGGATCGAGACTCAGAGATAAAGGTGTTTGTGTCTTCTTTTTTTTTTTTACCTAGACACTGTAGGTCTTTTCTAGAATCTTACAAGGACCCACTGCCAGTGGTACAAGGCGGCAGAGCGCACGAGAGAGCAGCCTGAACTCCCCGCGCACGAGAAAGCTTTAGATAATTGCCCACCACCCGGGAACCCGAAGAGAACACCTGGCGGACTCCTGGTGCGTCAGTGCGACATGACTGAAGCACGGGCAGGCGAGCCCGCTCCTCCGACAGAAGCTCCAGGGGAGACGGGACGGGACGCCCCGTGATGGCCCTACCAGGACTCCGGGCCACGCGTGGCCAGCCTGTGGAGGAGAAGCCACGGAACCTCGAACGTCCTCGCAGGCTCCGCGACGCCACTGCTCCCGGGACGTCGCCGGCCGGTCCGCGGCACGAGAGCGCGCGCCTCCTGCAGCAGGCGCCCGTCTCCACCGCGGCTAACACGGCGGCTGGTGCCGCGACCCACAAGGTCACCGTCCACGACCGGGAGCGCGGGGTCGTCCACGAGTTCGTCGTGCCCCAGGTATGTGCGCGCGTGTATGTTCCTCTTTTTTCAGGTATGTGTGCGCGTGTCTGTTCCTCTTTCTTCAGGTGGTGCTGCTCTGATTGGTGTTGATGGTGGCGAGTGGCGACGGCCGCCTGCAGGACCAGTATATTCCGCACACCGCGGAGGCGCAGGACATCACACTGCCGTTCGCGTGCCGCCATGGTACTAGCATACTAGCATGCTTCCTTTGTCATTCTTGTCGTCAAATATTTTAGGAACAAAAACAACTGAATTATTAAGCATGATGATGCATGGAATTCCATTTTTATTTATTGTTGAATTGTCTCGAGTAGTTGCTGCATTTTTGTAATATTCAGTTGGCATCGAACCTTCTATTCCCTCCTTCTAACTAGCATAAGATCTTCATTCTACATCCTAATTCCTATGCACTAGAACTAGCATCAGATTGCTGTACTAGCTGCGCTGTTCGGATAAAATCAGAGCAAATAAGACAGCCTGAAGCACTTGGAATTTCGGCTGAATTAAGAGAGAAGGTAAACCCACTTTTTAAGATTTGTTGTCACTGGGATCTTTATGAGAAATTTAGCAAATTCCAACATCCTCATGTTCCTTACTGTCGAAAATCGTCTATGTCTGCACTATTTCCCCATTCCAGTTCAGACCTATCATTTGTCTATGCGCTGCATCATTATTGTACCATAATCCAGTTCAGTCTTATCCTTCACATTACGCGGCATTCCCGTGATTAGTACAACTGTGGCTTTTAGCTTTATGCATCGTAGTAACTTTATGTTATGAAGTATTGCATTTATCTAGATTGGGGATTTAGAAAGGTTGTCGTTGGTACCCTAATTCCTAAGGGCTTTCAAGTAGGATTAGTTGTGCCCCCACACAGAGTGATATATATATATAATAAATACAAACTTTATGTATGTGTTTTATATCATTCGTTGCGATTCTACCGTTCTGCAAACTGAAAATTTAAATCTCTATGGATACCACATTTGTATGGCTTCCTTTTCAAGGCTATGCCTTGCTATGTGTTGGTTACCCATCCTCCAATGTTGTAGTTGAAACTCAAGATGAAGATGAGGTAAGCACAGCTGCTAAGCTATCTTTCTGAAGGCTCAAGACGTGTCTAGTTCAAATGTACAGTAGGAACTAGGAAGTATTTTTTTGAATTCCGAATTGTGCCACTAAGGATGTTGTATCTCAATTTATATGTCTACTGGCTCCAGTTTGGAAGATATTTTGCACGAGGGGCTATTGTGAGTATTATGGCTGTGCTTCTGGAGTAGCCATCTTATCAGAATGAGACGCCTTTTTGGGTTGAACCAAATCATCAATATTTCCGCCTCTCGCCCTGATGGCATCTTCGGCTGTTGCGTGCTCATTGGCGGTGGTAAGCATAGGTCTGATATCTTTGTGCTCTTTCGAACCAACCATGAACGGTACGAGGCCGGATTTTAGGTCGTTGATGAAAGCATGAATTGCATGTACATGACTTATTCCAGAACAACTATTCTTCATTGCAGTCCATCTCGAGATAAAGTCGACATATGACTCATCCTCGTATTGTACGCAGCGGTTCATTTGGTTAATGCTCTTAGGGCGTTCATACATACCCCAAAAGTGTTGAGAGAATACTCTACCCATATCTTCCCAGATGTCTACTGTTCTTGACGGTTTGCGCCACCATAAATTTCATTACCCGCAATATCGAATCTCCTTATTCTTCCTTTCACTAATTATAACGCTCTCATTCCATTTGTTTTCCAGAGATACACGGTTTTCAAGAGACTTCCCGCGGTTGGTAGGTTATAGAGGTGCAAAGACTTGATTATCATGTGGTGAAAGAAAGAAAGAAGAAATCATCTCTGCGCACTATTCTCCATGTTGCGTGTCTTATACTTTTGCAATTTTACACGTGCAAATATGCTACTTCTAGAGATGCCATCTGACTTTTTTTTGCATTTGGTAGACGAGGAACGCTATGGAATGTATGTAAAGCTACGAACTAAGCACCTCAATTTAACCTTAACTGCAATGACCTGATGATTTGAGCAGTGATTGCCACCGTTCGACGCTAAACTCCGCTCCCATACTCATGGATAGATAAAAATAGAAGATGCGGGGTGTTCTTATCATGGAGATAGAACTAGAATAGGAGATATGATTCGTGATAGTACTATTTGTGTCTATAAGCTGAAACAACCGAGTGACATCTATCGTAAAAGGAATGTATCCTAAGTTCCTAACCTTCGAGGTTGGAAGGGGAATCTTAATAGTCATGAACCCGTCGAGCAGCTGTTGAAGTGATGTACTCCCTCCGTCCTTAAATAAGTGTATGTTTTCCTTTTAGGAATGTCAAATAAAGTCTGAACAGTTTTTTAGGGAAACATAACAACATTTATGATACTAAATTGGCATCATTAGATCCATTTTAAAATGTAGTTTCATCGTACACGAATTCCATATCACATATGTTGCTATTTTTTCCTATAAAGTTGGTCAAAATTGAAAAAGTTTGACCTAGGCAAGTACTAGATGTACACTTATTCAAGGATTGAGGGAGTATGCTTCATTTATCACCCACATATCTCAACGCACTGAATTATGGTCTGGTTTCATGTTTGCTCGGAATAATTTCCCAAACCCTGGTTATATATAAGATTAACATGCACGAGTGGAAAATGTGTGATATACCTGACTATACACACATTAACTTGCATGAGGCTATTGAACTGTATCTGTAATATTTATTTGTTTTCATTGGCAATTGTACTATGAGAAGCTCACAACATTCAGTCAACATCACCCACCACATCTTGCACCATCACTAACATTTAGAGCATAGCGACATGTACCCTCCTATTGACCCTTCAATATATATGTACTAGATCCATCCATATTGTACTACTTTATACACATCCACTCTATATTGCGTTTTATTTGAGAAATCCTTGAAATAACAGAGATGGTATAAGTGTTAGAGGGCGCATACCAAGATGGATGGATGGATGGATACATGCGGTGAACATAGAATTTGTCGATTAATTATATTAGGAATTGTAGACATTGGGAAAGAGCTAGTTAGCTGGTGTGTATTTGGGTGTACCGGGTGTAAGTGTTTGTCGGCATGTGATACGCCTCTAACATATCTATAATTTCTGATGTTCCATGATGATATTATGCCAATTGCTACATGTTTTCTCCCTTCTTTATGTCATTTTTATCGATTTTCCGGACTAACCTATTGACAAGATGCCACAGATCCGGTTCCCCGTTTTCAGTTGTTTTTAGTTTTAGAAAAGTTATTCTGGAAATATTCTCGGAACTGGAAAATTCGAAGCCCGGAAGTCTTAGAATTCCCGAAGGTTCCACGGAGTCCCAAAGAGACCCGGAGGGGGGCCTCAGGGGGCCCACACCATAGGGCTGCACCCCCCTTGGCCGCGCCGGGGGGGTGGTGTGGGGCCCCTAGGGCTCCACCGCCTTTGCCCTTTTGCCTATTTATACTCCCCCGAGGGAAAACCTAAGAGAATCGGCGAAATTCCACGAAAACTTCCGCAGCCGCCGTCATCGTCAACCCAAGTTTCGGGGGACAGATCTCTGTTCTGGCACCCTGCCGGGACGGGGAAGTGCCCCCGGAAGCCATCTCCATCGACTCCACCGCCATATCCATTGCCGTTGCTGTCTCCTATGACGAGGAGGGAGTAGTTCTCCCCCGAGGCTGAGGGCTCTACCGGTAGCTATGTGTTTCATCTCTCTCTCCCATGGTGTGATCTATATGTGATCGTGAGCTTTGTAATCTAGTTGAGTTCGTAGATATTATTCTTCATCTATTATGCTACTCAAGTGGATTTTTGTTATGAGATCTCCGTAAACACTTTGATCACGGTGTAAAGGTGACAGTGTGTGCATCGTGTGGTTTATCATTATATTTATATTTTGTGTTGGATAACCCTATGAAATTGTGGTGTTTGTGGAACCATCTGGGTCCCATGGTCATAGTGTGGGGGTTACTTAGTTGGGAAAGTGCTTACTCTGAGGAGCGCTGTTAAAGCCCTACGCATGGATTGGTGTTGTTATTCGACCGGAGAGTGGTTTGGAGTAGCATAGTGAAGAGATGGTATTTATTAATTCCATTATGTTTTCATTGTTGATAGTGTCCACTAGTGAAAGTAGGATCCCTAGGCCTTATTTCCAAGCATCGAAACACCGTTTTCCGCCTGTTCTGCTACCTGTTTGCTTGCTGCCATATTTATTTCAGATTGCTATTATTACTTATAACCATCCATATTACTCGCATTTCACTATCTCTTCGCCGAACTAGTGCACCTATATACCTGACAAGTATATTTGGTGTGTTGGGGACACAAGAGACTTCTTGTATCTTGATTGAAGGGTTGCTTGAGAGGGATCTCTTTGACCTCTACCTCCCTGAGTTCGATAAACCTTGGGTGATCCACTTAAGGGAAACTTGCTGCTGTTTTACAAACCACTCCACTTGGAGGCCCAACACTGTCTACAAGAATAGAAGCGCATCAAGATCTTTTCTGGCGCTGTTGCTGGGTAGGTAAGGTAAAAGGTTCTCAATCCTCGGGTGTGAGTGCTCGAAGTTATTTCCTTTAGATTATGCAATTATATCTTTTTGTTTTTGTTTTCACTAGTTAGGCTTATTTTTACGTATTCCTTGTTTTTATAATTACTCGGTAGAATTAATGGAAAACAACAAAAATATGAGAGAGCTTTATAATATTTATCTTGAGTTAGAACATGAAGTGTTTGAAGAGAAAATTAAAAAACCTATGGAACTTTATTTGCATGCTAGTTGCAATGTTATTAGTATGAATTCTTTAAACACCATTATTGCTAATTCTATGGAGAAGTCTAAGCTTGGGAAGCTAGTTTTGATGAATATGATATTTTTAGTCCCCCAAGTTTTGAGGAGGAAATTTTCTTTTATGATAATTTGCCTCCAATATATGATTATTATAATGATTGTGGTATTCTAGTTCCACCTACTATTGATGATAAATTTTATTGTGATCATGATATGCCTTCTATATATGATGTTTACAATGATGAACATGCTATTTTCAGTCCACCTACTATTGAGGAGGAAATTAATTATGATTACAATATGCCTCCAATATTTGACGATTATGGTGATGAGAATAATAATGATAGTTATTTTGTTGAAATTGCTCCCACTACTATTAATGAGAATGACTATGCCTATGTGGAGAGTGATAATTCTTTTATGTATGTGGCTCATGATAAGAATGTTTTATGTGATACTTATATTGTTAATTTCATTTATGATGCTACTAAAGGTTATTATGAGAGAGGAAAACATGGTTTTATTCATCTCAACAATATTAAGTTTCCCCTATTTATGTTAAAAAAATTGAAGTTGCACTTATTTTGTCTTCCTATGTTAGTCACTTTGTGCTTCGTTGACTTATTTTTCTACAAGATTCTTTTTCATAGGAAGTGGGTTATACCTAAATGTGTTTTATATTTGCTTATTGATGCTCTCTTATTGTGCTTCAACTCTTATTCTTATGTGAGCATTTTTTAAAAATCATTGTGCCTAGCTGAAAGGCATTAAAAGAAAAGCGCTTCCGGGAGACAACCCGTTTTATTTCTCCGTTTTCAACCCATTTTCCGTTGTTTCTTTCTGTATGCTTTGCACCTAGGTGTTGTCTATTTCCTTAGCAACCCTGCTGTATCTTTTCTTGTGTATCTTTGTTGATCCAAGTAAAGACTCTAGTGGAAAGTTGAGACTATATTTCGGATTTCTGCGCAGGAAACATATTTTTGATGTCCACTGTTAAATTCGTATAAAAGCACAGAAAATTAAAAATGATCTGAGTTTTTTTGTGCGTAATACTGAGATAAATACGCAACTTTTCTTAGTTGTACACTATTTGATTTGACCAACAGAGAATTTTTGAAAAAATCATCTTTACCTGCTGTTCTATTTTGACAGATTTCTGCTAATAATTGCAGCCTCTTAATCTCTTTCTTTTGGTGTTCTTTTGAGAAAAAGAGTTTTCAAAGAAGTTGTGACAGTAGCTAATGTGTTTATTAGTGTTAGGTTTTTCTTGAAACTGAACAATGTGAATTTATTATTTCGATTGCACTAACATTGCTAATGAAGATAGTGAGAAGTTTGGTGTGAAGGAAGTTTTCAAGGGTCAAGAGAAGAGGATGATATGACGTGATCAAGAAGAGTGAAGATCCTAAGATTGGGGATGCCCCGGAGTTACATCCCAGCAAATTCCAAGAAGACTCAAGCGTCTATGCTTGGGGATTCCCAAGGCATCCCCTTCTTCATCGACAAATTATCAGGTCAGTTCTAGTGAAACTATATTTTTATTCAGTCACATCTTATGTTCTTTACTTGGAGCATCGATTATTTTTGCTTTCAGTTTTTTTGGTTTTCTTTGTTGTATTTTATGGTTGGATCTTATCATACTTGTGTGGGAGAGACATGCTCTCCATTTTCATTGCTTAAAACACTCTAGTTTTCATTCTTATTGTTCTGTGAGTGTTCACTTTTTGCTAGTACTACGTATAGCCTTTGTTTTCATGCATCTCTTATTCAGAGCTGTTAGTTTTAATAGTGTTATGTGAGTACTCTCATGTTTTATTTCTGTATACTGTAGATAATTTTTGTTAAAACATATTTTGTATGGTGCTTGTTGGGAAAAAAAACTGCTGCTTGAGGTAGAATTTTTATCGGTGCAAGTAGAAGCTTGTATAGACTGTGGCTAGACTTTTCATATCATGCTAGATGTTATTTTAGTTCTAAATCCTAGTGGTTATTGAGTAGAATGATTAGCCTCAAATAGCTGAGAGTGTTTAATGTGCCATTGAAAGAATCATGAGTTGTTCTTGTCATATTGAAGCATAAATTTGTGGTATTCTCCTTTGAATGTTTTATTTGGTTGACTTGGCGCATGCTCACACCATGTTTATGACTATGAACCAGTCACTAATAGCCTCTATGATCATTTAGTTTTTGAACTCGTGATACCAATTATGCTTTGATTAATGATGTTTATGTTGCTATGCATGATTATGGCTCTTATGCTCTCTTGATTTGTCGCTCCCAGTCTTTTGTTAGCATCCACCTGTACTAAGTATGGAATTCTACTTGTTGCATCCAAAATCCGTAAACCAAAGTTTTTCCCATTGTGTCCACCATACCTACCTACATGTGTTATTTCACTGCCACTCCAAGTAAATTGCTCATGTGCTACCTTTTAAACTTTCAAAATTGCTCCTGTTTTGTGTTCTTGTTTTTGCTCATGAGGACGTAAATTGAGAATCTTTATCTCACTTGTTGATTGGATTTCACACCCTGGACTAGTGTCTTCATCCGCTTATCCAATTAATAGAAGAGCTGGCAGCGGGGTGCCCAACCCCAAATTAATGCAAACAAATCCTCTTCACTATTTTTGCCCCTGATTTATCAGTCAAACCATAATTTTGTAAACAAAAGAGAACGAGGGATGACCTTCTACCCAGATGCTTCCTTCACATGGGAGCCGCTCTTGTGAAATCTAGTTGGCTTGTGACGTACTGTATTTTCTGTTTACCATTCGTTGACACTAGCATACACCTCTCTTAAAATATATACACTCCATGGTATGTGATTGTTGGCAGGAACCCGAGGATTCGGTTAGCCATGGTTTGTGTAAGATGGATGGGAGGAGTGTCAAACTTTTAATACCTCTGTTTAATAAAATAAAAGCTCTAGCACATGAGTGATTCCTGCTTCCCTCCGCGAAGGGCCTTTCTTTTACTTTTATGTTGATTCTCCATCTTCTAACTTTATGCACGGTTGAGAGAGCATATTTGCCATTCTGAGTTTTATGTGCATTTGTCCCAAAAACATTATTAATTGATTCATGATGTGTTATTGCTTGTTCTCTAACTATTTTTTCTAGTCCGCCTCATGAAACTTTGAAGGTGTCCTGGCATTTATGTTTTACCCCACTCTTAAGGACTTGCGAAATATCACTTTGTCATGCTTTCTTTATACTTGAAACAAACGTATATCTTTCTTTGCATTGTTATTCATGATCTTCTTACTTCTCATGCTGCAAAGTGATTGCTATGCTTTATTATTAAACTTCTATTTATCATGTTTGTGTTTAAGTTCTATGATCTCAGCTTACATATGCTTTTACATTACTTTGATGATCAAGTTAGTGTGGTAGCATGTCACCCCATAAATTATTTTGTTTTATCGTTTACCTACTCGAGGACGAGTAGGACTAATACGTCATAAACGTATCCCTAATTTCTGATGCTCCATGATGATATTATGCCAATTGATATATGTTTCCTCCCTTCTTAATGTCATTTTAATCGATTTTCCGGACTAACCTATGGACAAGATGCCACAGAGCCCGTTCCCTGTTTTCTGCCTTTGTTAGTTTCAGAAAAGTTGTTCTCGAAATATTCTCGGAATTGCAAAATTCGAAGCCCGGAAGTCCCCCTAGGCTGGCGCGGGTCCCCCTGGCCGCGCCAGCTATGGGTGTGGGGCCCCTGGAGCTCCACCGCCTTTTCCCTTTCGCCTATTTACCCCCCCCCGGATGGAAAACCCTTAGTACCTGATCCAATTCCCTGAAAAAGTTCCGCAGCCGCCATCACCGTCAAACCTAGATCAGGAGGGTTCTGGAGCTGTTTTCCGGCACCCTGCCGGAGAGGAAATCATCACCGGAGGCTTCTACATCACCATGCCTGCCTCCGGAGTGATGCGTGAGTAGTTCATCCCTGGACTACGGGTCCATAGCAGTAGCTAGATGGTTGTCTCCTCCTCATATGCCTCCATATTTAGATCTCATGAGCTGCCTATCATAATCGAGATTGATCTTATGTAATTCTTTATGCTGTGTTTGCTGAAATCCGATGAATATTGACCTTATGCCAAGTTGATTATAGTAATCATCATGTTATAATGTGCACTATGGTGCAACCTTTATTTGTCAATTGCCTAGCTGTAATTTGTTCACCCAACATGCTATCTTTTATGGAGAGACACCACTAGTGAACCTATGAACCCCGGTCCATTTTCCACACTGTTAAACAAGCCACAACAATTTCCTGCTCTCTCTACTTTCTGCAAGCATACAACTGTTTTCCAAACTATACGTCTAATCTTTATTTTCAGCAAGACCGGTGAGATTGACAACCTCACTGTACCGTTGGGGCAAAGTATTTTGGTTGTGTTGTGTGCATGTTCCACGTTGTTGCTGACACCGGTGAAGCGCCAGCACCACCATCGGTGCATCAACCTTCCGAAGGTCCTCTTTCTGCTACTGGATTGATAACCTTGTTTCTTAACTAAGGGGAAAATTCCTACCGCTGTGCTCATCACACCCTTCTCTTGGGGTATCTCGACGCAAGCATCAAGGAAATTTTCTAGCGCCGTTGCGGGGTAGAAGGAAGTCTTCTAGAAAGGGGAGTCTCTCGCTCTCAACCTCTTTATTTTGTTTATTGTCTTATTTTTATTTTTATCTTGTTTTTATTCTCTATATTGAAAACACAAAAAACTTAGTTATTTTATGTCTGTTATTTATTTGCTTGCTATTATTCTGCTAAAATGAGTTCCTCTGAGAATACTAACTTGTGTGACTTCACTAGCACAAACAACAATGATTTTATTTGCACACCTATTGCTCCACCAGCTCCTACTGCTGCTTTCTATGAGATTAAACCTGCTTTATTAAATCTTGTAATGAAAGAATATTTTTCTGGTATTAGTACTGATGATGCTGCTGCCCACCTTAATAATTTTGTTGAACTATGTGAGATGCAAAAATATAAAGATGTAGATGGAGATATTATTAAACTGAAATTATTTCCTTTCTCTTTGAGAGGAAGAGCTAAAGAATGATTGCTATCTTTGCCTAGAAATAGTATTGGTTCATGGACTAAGTGTAAAGATGCTTTCATTGGAAAATATTATCCTCCTGCTAAGATTATATCCCTAAGAAGTGACATAATGAATTTTAAAAAATTTGATAATGAACATGTTGCTAAAGCTTGGGAAAGAATGAAAACTGTGGTGAAGAATTGTCCCACTCATGGACTGACTACTTGGATGATTATACAAACTTTTTATGCAGGGATGAATTTTTCCTCAAGGAACCTATTGGATTCAGCTGCTGGAGGTACCTTTATGTCCATCACTTTGGGCAATGCAACAAAGCTTCTTGATGATATGATGATAAATTATTCAGAGTGGCACACTGAGAGAGATCTACAAGGTAAGAAGTTAAATTCTGTTGAGGAAACCTCCTCTTTGAGTGAAAGGCTTCATGCTATTATGTCTATTCTTGTTAATGCTAAAGATAAAGTTGATCCAAATAATGTTCATTTAGCCTCTTTGGTTTCTCAAGAAGAGCATGTTGATGTAAACTTTATTAGAAATAATAATTTTAACAACAATGCTTATAGAAATAATTTTGGTGGAAACAATTACAAGCCTTATACTCCTAATAATGGTTATGGCAATTCTTATTGCAACTCCTACAATAATAATAAAAGCTCTACCTATGATCTTGAAAACATGCTTAGAGAATTTATTAGCACACAAACTGCTTTCAATAAATCTTTTGAGGAAAAGCTTGGTAAAATAGATGTTCTTGCCTCTAAAGTAGATAGCCTTGCTATTGATGTTGATTTTATAAAACTTAAAGTTTTTCCACAAGATGTTAAATAAAATAAAACTTTGAATTCCATCCAAGTTCAAATAGACAATAATGTTAGATTGATGGCTGAATTACGTGCTAGGTGGGAAAAAGAAAATGAATTGGCTGAAAAGAATAATATTGCTAGAGTTCGTACTATCACAACCACTAGTAAAAATGAAGTTCCAAGTTCTAGTAAACCTCCTACTATCAATGGTAAAGTAGTTGGTGTTGATAAGGTCCATACTCCTTTGGTGAAACGTGCTAAATTGCCTCAAATTGCTGAAACTGCTTCTAATAAAAGTGCTGAAATTTTTAGAGACGTAGGAGATAATGGTTCTATTACTTTTTATGATAATAATTTTTATTTTGATGATTGAAATATCGCTGAAGTTATTATGTTTCTACAAAATCTTTCTAGAAGTCCCAATGCTAGTGCCATGAATATGGCCTTTACTAAACATATTACTAATGCTCTCATGAAAGTTAGAGAAGAAAAGTTGAAACTTGAGAATCTATCCCTAGAAAATTAGATGATGGTTGGGAACCTATCATTAAGATAAAAGTAAATGATTTTTATTGCAATTCTTTGTGTGATCTTGGTGCTAGTATCTCTTTTATGCCTCAAAAGCTCTATGATATTCTTGATTTACCACCGCTAGAACACTGTTATTTGGATGTTCATCTTGCTGATAATGCTAAGAAGAAACCCCTTGGTAGAATTGATGATGTTCTCATTATGGTTAATAATAACCTTGCCACTTTTTATTTTCTTTTTATGAATATTGAATGCAATGCTTCTTGTCCTACTGTTTTGGGAAGACCTTTTCTTAGAACTGTTGGTGTTGTTATTGATATGAAAGAGGGGAGTATTAAATATCAATTCCCCCTCAAGAAAAGTTTGGAGCACTTTCCTAGAAAGAAGAATAAGCTACCCTTTGACTCTATTATTAGATCAAAATATGATGTTGATGCTTCTTCACTTGAAAATACTTGAGTTGATCTTTTATGCCCAGCTGAAAGGCGTTAAAGAAAACCGCTACCGGGAGACAACCCGTTTTATTTCTCTGTTTTCATTCTGTTTTTCTTTGTTTTATTTGGTGTTCTTTGCACTTGGGTGTTGTCTATTTCCTTAGAAACCCCTCTGTATCTTTTCTTTTGTGTTTTTGTTGAGCCAAGTAAAGTCTCTAGTGGAAAGTTGACACTATATTTCGGATTTCTGCGCATAAAACAGATTTCTTCTGTCCACTGTTAATTCCGTTAAAAATCACAGAAAATTCAAAATGACCTGAGCTTTTTTTTGCTTAATCCTGAGATATATAATCAACTTTTCTTAGTTGACCACTTTTTTATTTGAGCAACAGAAGATTTTCTAAAAAATCGATCTCTGTCTTCTGTTCTGTTTTTACAGATTTCTGCCATTTATCGCATTTGCATCTGAATCTCTTTCTTTTGGTGTTATTTTGAGAAAAAGAGTTTTAAAATAAGTTGTGACAGTATCTAATTTTTTTTGATTGCTAGTCTTGTGTTGAAACTGAACCATGAGAGTTTATTATTTCGATTGCACTAACGTTGCTAATGAAGATTGTGAGAATTTTGATATGAAGGAAGTTTTCAAGGGTCAAGAGAAGAGGATGATATGATGTGATCAAGAAGAGTGAAAAGTCTAAGATTGGGGATTCCCCGGTGGTACATCCCAGAAAATTCCAAGAATACTCAAGCGTCTAAGCTTGGTGATGCCCAAGGCATCCCCTTCTTCATCAACAAATTATCATGTCACTTCTAGTGAAACTATATTTTTATTCGGTCGCATCTTATGTGCTTTACTTGGAGCGTCTTTTATTTTTGTTTTCAGTTTGCTTTTGCTTTTGCTTTCAGTTTGTTTTTACTTTCATAATAATATTGGTTGGACCCCAGCATTCTTTTATTGGAGAGTGACACGCTCCGCCTTTTCATGAGAATACGTTGTATTTTTAGTTTCTGTCTAGCTGCTGCATTTAATTAGATCCTTTTTTCATGCATCTCTTATCAGAGCCATTAGTTTTAGTAGTATTATTTGAGTACTCTCATGTTTTCTTGCTGTATCATAAAGATTATTTTTTGTTAAAGCATGTTTGCATGCATCTCTTATCAGAGCCATTAGTTTTAGTAGTATTATTTGAGTACTCTCATGTTTTCTTGCTGTATCATAAATAGTATTTTTGTTAAAGCATGTTTTGTACGGTGCTTGTTGGGAGAAAGAAAACTGCTGCTTGAAGTAGAATTTATAACAGTAATAATAGAAGCTTGTATAGACTGGGGCTAGAACTTTTTCATGCCATGCTAAATGTTATTTTAGTTTTCAATCCTTGTTGTTATTGAGTAGCATGATAAGCCTAAAATAGCTGAGAATGTTTAATATGTATTGAAAGATTCATGAGTTGTTCGTCATAGTAAAGCATCAATATATGGTATTCTCTTTCGAATGATTTATTTGGTTGACTTGGTGCATGCTCACACAATGTTTATCACTACAAGCCAGTCACGAATAGCCTCCATGACCACTTAGTTTTTGAGCTTGTGATGCTGCTTATGTTTTAACTAATGATGCTTATGTCGCTATGCATGATTATGGCGCTTATGCTCTCTTAATTTGTCGCTCCCAGTCTTTTGCTAGGCTCCACCAGTACTGAGTATGAGCTCTACTCGTGCATCCAAACTCCCTTAAACCAAAGTTTTCCCATTGTGTCCACCATACCTACCTACATGTGGTATTTAACTACCATTCCAAAGTAAATTGCTCATGTGTTACCTTTAAAACCTTCAAAATTATTCATGTTTTGTGTTCTTGTTTTTGCTCATGAGGACGTCAATAGAGAATCTTTATCTCACTTGTTGATTGGATTTCACACCTAGGACTAGTGGCTTCATCCGCTTATCCAAATGATAGAAGAGCTGGCAGCGGGGTGCCCAGCCCCAAATTAATACAAAAAAATTATCTTCACTATTTATGCCCCTAAACATATCAGTCAAAGCATAATTGTGTAAACAAAAGAGAAAGAGGGATGAACTTCTACACCAGTTGCGTCCTTCATCATGGGAGCCACTCTTGTGAATCCAGTTGGCTTGTGACGTACTGTATTGTCTGTTTACCATTCGTTGACACTAGCATAAACCTCTCCTAAAATATAGAGATTCCTCCACAACTGTCAAACTTTTAATACCTATGTTTAATACTCCCTCTGTATCAAAATATAAGATGTTTTAGCATTTTGTAGATATAATGTATCTAGACTTGTTTTAGTGTGTAGATTCATATGCATCTTACACTAAAACATGTCTAGGTACATATTGTATAGGAAATGCTAAAACATCTTATATTTCGATACGGAGGGAGTAAAATAAAAAGCTCTAGCACATGAGTGATCCCTGCTTCCCTCTGCGAAGGGCCTTTCTTTTTTTACTTCTATGTTGAGTCTTCATCTTCTAACTTTATGCACATTTGAGAGAGCATTTTTTCCATTCTGATTTTATGTGCATTTGTCCCATAAACATCAATAATTACTTCATGATGTGCTATCATTTGTTCTTAAATTATTTGTTCTAGTCTTCCTCTTGAACTTTGAAAGTGTCTTGGCATTTATGTTTTGTCCCACTCTTAAGGACTAGCGAAATACCACTTTGCCATGCTTTCTCTATACCTGAAACAAACGCTTACCTTTCTTTGCATTACTATTCATGATCCTTTATTTGAGTTACTCTTCATGATGCAAAGTAATTGCTATGCTTTATTATTAAAGTTTTATTTATCATGCCTGTGTTTAAAGTTTTCTGATCTCAGCGTGCATATGCTTTTACATTAGATTGATCAACTTTATGTTAGTAGCATGTCACCTCAGAAATTGTTGTTTTATCGTTTACCTACTCGAGGACGAGTAGGAACTAAGATTGGGTATGCTTGATACGTCATAAACGTATTCCTAATTTCTGATGCTCCATGATGATATTATGCCAATTGCTACATGTTTTCTCCCTTCTTTATGTCATTTTATCGATTTTCCGGACTAACCTATTGACAAGATGCCACAGAGCCCCTTCCCTGTTTTCTGCTGTTGTTAGTTTCAGAAAAGTTGTTCTGGAAATATTCTCGGTATTGGAAAATTCGAAGCCCGGAAGTCCTATTTTCATCGGAAGCATCCTAAAGACCGAAGAGGAGTCGAAGAGGGGAAACAACGGGGCCCCACCCTAGGCTGGCGCGGGTTCCCCTGGCCGTGCCAGCTATGGGTGTGGGGCCCCTGGATCTCCACCGCCTTTGCCCTTTCGCCTATTTAAGCCCCCCGGATGGAAAACCCTAATTACCTGATCAAAATCCCCGAAAAAGTTCCGCAGCCGCCGTCACCGTCAACCCTAGATCAGGAGGGTTCTGGAGTTGTTTTTCGTCACAATGCCGGAGAGGAAATCATCACCGGAGGCTTCTACATCACCATGCCTGCCTCCGGAGTGATGCGTAAGTAGTTCATCCCTAGACTACGGGTCCATAACAGTAGCTAGATGGTTGTATCCTCCTCATATGCCTCCATGTTTAGATCTCGTGAGCTGCCTATCATGATCGAGATTGATCTTATGTAATTCTTTATGTTGTGTTTGATGGGATCCGATGAATATTGACCTTATGCCAAGTTGATTATAGTAATCGTCATGTTATAATGTCCACTACGGTGCAACCTTTATTTGTCAATATCCCAGCTGTAATTTGTTCACCCAGCATGCTATCTTTTATGAAGAGACACCACTAGTGAACCTATGAACCCCGGTCCATTTTCCACACTGTTAAACAAACCACAACAATTTCCTGCTCTCTCTACTTTCTGCAAGCATACAATTGTTTTCCACACTATACGTCTAATCTTTGTTTTCAGCAAGACTGGTGAGATTGACAACCTCACTGTACCGTTGAGGCAAAGTATTTTGGTTGTGTTGTGTGCAGGTTCCACGTTGTTGCTGACACCGGTAAAGCGCCAGCACCACCGTCAGTGGCATCAACCTTCCGAAGGTCCTCTTTCTCTAACTGGATTGATAAACCAGGTTCTTAACTAAGGGGAAAATTCCTACCGCTGTTCTCATCACACCCTCCTCTTGGGGTATCCAAACGCAAGCATCAAGGACCTAAGCTTGGGGATGCTTGATACGTCTCCAACGTATCTATAATTTCTGATGTTCCATGATGATATTATGCCAATTGCTACATTTTCTCCCTTCTTTATGTCATTTTTATCGATTTTCCGGACTAACCTATTGACAATATGCCATAGAGCCAGTTCCTTGTTTTCTGTTGTTTTTAGTTTCAGAAAAGTTGTTCTGGAAATATTCCCGGAATTGGAAAATTCGAAGCCCGGAAGTCTTAGAATTCCCGAAGGTTCCACGGAGTCCCGAAGAGACCAGGAGGGGGGCCTCAGGGGCCCCACACCATAGGGAGGCACCCCCTTGTCCGCGCCGGGGGTGGTGTGGGGCCCCCAGGGCTCCACCTCCTTTGCCCTTTCGCCTATTTATACTCCCCCGAGGGAAAACCCTAAAAGAATCGGCGAAATTCCACGAAACCTTCCGAGCCGTCGTCATCGTCAACCCAAGTTTCGGGGGACAGATCTCTGTTCTGGCACCCTGCCGGGACGGGGAAGTGCCCCCAGAAGCCATCTCCATCGACTCCATCCATAGCCGTTGCTGTCTACTATGATGAGGAGGGAGTAGTTATCCCCCGAGGCTTAGGGCTCTACCGGTAGCTATGTGTTTCATCTCTCTCTCCCATGGTGTGATCTATATGTGATCGTGAGCTTTGTAATCTAGTTGAATTCGTAGATATTATTCTTCATCTATTATGCTACTCGAGTGGTTTTTGTTATGAGATCTCCATAAACACTTTGATCACGGTGTAAAAGTGACAGTGTGTGCACCATGTGGTTTAGCATTATATTTATATTTTGTGTTGGATAACCCTATGAAATTGTGGTGTTTGCATGGAACCATCTGGGTCCCATGGTGATAGCGTGGGGGTTACTTAGTTGGGAAAGTGCTTACTCTGAGGAGTGTTGTTAAATCCCTACGCATGGATTGGTGTTGTTATTCGACCGGAGAGTGGTTTGGAGTAGCATAATGAAGAGATGGTATTTATTAATTCAATTATGTTTTCATTGTTGAGAGTGTCCACTAGTGAAAGTAGGACCCCTAGGACTTATTTACAAGCATTGAAACATCATTTTCCGCCATATTTATTTCATATTGCTTCCATATTTATTTCAGATTGCTATTATTACTTATAACCATTCATATTACTCGCATTTCACTATCTCTTCGCCGATCTAGTGCACCTATATACCTGACAAGTATATTGGGTGTGTTGGGGACACAAGAGACTTCTTTTATGTTGATTGCAGAGTTGCTTGAGAGGGATATCTTTGACTTCTACCTCCCTGGGTTCGATAAACCTTGGGTGATCCACTTAAGGGAAACTTGCTGTTGTTCTACAAACCTCTGCACTTGGAGGCCCAACACTGTCTACAAGAATAGAAGCGTGCGTAGACATCAGCATGCATGCAATTCTACGAGTAATTATGTAGCCATGTTCTAATGCAATCTTTGCATGTATCACCTCAGTTTGGGAAATTGTTCCAAGAAAACATGCAAGTCGGTGCGTTGAGATCTGTGGGTGATACAACTCACTGAATCATCGTCCCTTTGCATGTTGAAATGTTTGCATGTATCACCTCAGTTTGAATATAAAGACGTTATGAGTAGTTTCCAAGTATATAATGGTCACAATGTGTCACCCTGCAACTAATCCTATTTCAGAGCATCAAACTATGCAAGTAATAGATCACCACACCATTTTGCATGTAAACTTCTATCAAAAAGTAATAATTGAAGTACCCATTTGCTTTAATTTGGTTTCTATATTTGGATAAATATATACACACATAAACCAACTTGAACGTATCATACCAAGAGATCAAGAACACATATGAAGCATTTTGTTCACACAGAGACACACAACGCATATAGTGGACATAATATTACACAAATGCTAGATGCTTCATATTAAATACTTTCATAGTTTATGTTTCTTAAACCCATGAGATAAATTAAACTTACTATAATAGCTATTCCTTCTCTCATGTCACTCGAAGGGGAGAACCCTAAGACTCGCCGCCAAACCTCCCTCCCGGCCAGTGTCGTTTGCATCTCCGTTGCTACTCCCGCGATGACAACAGTGAAAATGCTTGGAGCGCACATGTGTGTTTTTGGTAAATATTAACAATTAACATTTTTCATAGTTATGTTTAAAGCTTTTTTCTATAGACAATTCCTTGAATACCATGTGTTGGATTCAATGTTGGAAGAAGAACAAAATGAAGAAGATGTGGTTCTTGTATGATACTTTAAAAAAATCAATCTCTAACTTAAGGGTTAATCATGAAGGATCAATATCTCGAGAAGGTGATTATAAAATAAGAGTTCAATAAATGTATATCAAATTGATTTCATGATGGACTCATGCATGATTCAAGGTTAACCAGGCTTGAAGCACACAATCAAGTGAATGATTCATGTTGTGTCTCACAAGATTGTGATAGAGAATGAAGAGGTGAAGTGGTGACCAAAATGATGTTCAAGGTGAGATCTAAAGAATGATAATGAGAGAGTTTAGCCTATGAAGAATGTTTCTTGAAAAATAAATTTGAGTGCGCATTAATTTTTAACTTCAAGATATCATCATAGAGAAAGAATATAAAAAATACGAAATTGATCAAACAAAAGTGCAAATTCAAGATGAGCATCTCGAATGGATCATATACTTCAATATTTCCTCCTATTTGATGATAGTAGACCTGTGAATGTGTGTATAAGTGATGCTTTCACATAGTGTATTATGATGGTAGTATTCATAAAGCGAACACGTCCAAAGAGATGTTCCAACTTGAGGGTGTATTATCATTATCATTTAGCTCAAGTGAAATGCATGCAAGGAAATGTATGGCCTTGATATATTTTCCATTTTTTTGGTATCAAGGTGGTTGCTTGGATGCCGGATTATGAGTAGTTTGACCACATCATTTATTGTTTGTAATTTTTTTGTCTTTATATGGGGTTTTAGAGCGTTTTTTTTTATCTTCAAGTGAAGCTCAAATTCATCAAACATAATTTTTGTATGAAAAATTCTTCACTTGTGTATTTATTCTCCTTTGTTGGTTTTTGATGTCTGTGTTTTCGAAGAGGTAGAGTTTGTTGGTGTCCTAAAAATAAGTAAATCGAAGGTACTATGAAAAAGATATTGCATCTTTTATATTGGTGTTCCTGAAAGTTTTGGGGGTTAATATTCCGGAACATGGACTAGTTTACCGTAATGGTGCCCATAATTATCAGGTAACCCCGGAACCCCCGGGGTCACAGGAAAACAACACAATGATTATATTTTAGGGGTTTCTTCTCCAAAGGGTTTTTGAGAACAAAATTCTCCACCATTGTTAACCTTATAGAAATTGCTTTATGTCCACTCTCCAAATGATTTTTGCATCTTTTTTAGGGAAAGGGAAGCGAAGATCCAAATCTACTTTTCACCAATCAATCATATTTTACTTGAAGGGAAACATTTCTATGTAGATTTTGGAGTAATTTGTTGATCTATTCATTTCTTCTTTATTTCCTTTTTTAGGGAAGCAACATGATGTCTGCGGTACTTTATGAAACTCCAATCAAATATACATTATTTATAAGTTTTTCAATAAAATTCTAGGGGGTTCATCGACCCAATTACATGAATCTCTATTTAGAAATCTAACTCTTGCCAATTCATGAGCCACACCATTGCTTCCCTAGGAGTATGAATAAAAGATACATCACCAATTGTCGCCACCACATCGATGCAATCATATTATATAGCAGTTGATCCATTGCACCATGTTTCCACTGCAGTGCATGCCTCAGTAACACCTATTGTATCAGATTCATCCCAAATCCTATTACATCCCATCCGAATCGCCAACATAGCCCTTCCTTCATAGCAAGTGCCTCTTCCATGGATGCCAAGCTCACATGAGGAATGAACTTGGTCACCATGCTACAAAGTTTTCTTGGTAGTCCCCGAGAACAAATCTGACAACCGTTGCATGTACATCTTCATGGAATGAAGCCTACATTTAACTTTGTCTGTCTTAGCTCACATCTAGTCCACACTACCAACCTTTACCTTGATTGAATATTGGATATCCTAGTCACATCCACTACAATTTCTAGAATGGACATTTTGCACTTTTACAGAGGAGGGACATCTTCATTCCGAATCCGTATTCTTGTAATCCACCATAAATACTTTGGCTCCATATTATTAATATCTGGCATTAATACCTCCGAACTAGTTCTACCAACTTGTACAATTTCCTGTATTAAACCATCCAAGTTTAATTCCTGCTACATCTCTCTCGTTGCCGTACAAAGAAATAATAGATGAAGCATATCTTTTGCATGTATGTTACATATTTAACAAACTACATTGTCCCCAATATGAAGATTTTCCAAAATACATTTTAGAGGAACAATGCTATGTAAGGCTCACCAAATAAAAATCTTTACCTTGCTCGGCATATGTGATTTTCAAAGGATTTTCCACACTAGGTTAGACATAACTCCCCGGTAGAGCTAGCTGCCTGACAGTTGGCCCAAACTGATGTTTCCATTGTAAGTGATATCCCGATCTCACCGTATACTCACCATATATAACAATGCCAAGCGATAAATCATCGAAACCACTTTTGTTTTGAGGACACTTCCTCTCCAATTGCTTCATACCATTGTTATTTTGGGTAATTTGGGAGCTGATAACCTGAGCACTTTCTTGTCTTTCACTTGTTCATTATTTTGAGTTCTACACAAAGATTCATCCCGACGACACTTCGAGAGATTGTTACTCGTTCATTTTGCAAACCCAATTGGTTTTTGGAAACCCATTCAAGATCTTACGGACTGTTTGTGCAAAAAATTATCCCAAAATCTAAAGAGCAAGCACCCTCTTTCTATCATGTTCTAGCAAACACAATCACATGCCGTTGGATACGCGCGACATGCGCCAAACCGTTGATTGAACGCCCCGACAAATTAGTGGCGTGGACGGCGTATTAGCCTCATTACCGTGGTGGGCCCTACATGTCATTGTGATACAGGGTGGTTTCTGAACCTCAAATTTTGTGTCTGGTTTCATGTCCTCGTGTTCAGTTTTAGGATTCCCCATCCACGTATCCTAGATTTTTTTTCTTCTCTCGAGCTAATCATGTGGTCAGGTTGTGTTTATATTGCGAATTTGTAGCTGCAGCCGAACTAGACGATTTAAATGTTGTAGTTAGCATGAGGCACTGAATTTGCAAGTGTGTGGCAACATTGTTGCTTCTGATAGTACATGTAGTTAGTTGTAGTTTTAAGTTCATGTGTATTGTGTATTTTGTCACCCATAATTCGTAAAAGTTGCAATCACAAGTTATATTTGTTGCTTCCCACAATATGAATAGTTACATATATTTTTGCAAGGGGTACCCATTTGTTATTGTTGATAGCATACATAGTTACTTAGATATTTGGAAGTTCAGGTGTTTTTTTACACCCAAATTCGATTAAGATGCAAGTAAGGTGTCATTAGCTGCATGTAATAGCTTTAATAGTTATTTAGACTTTTTGTTGTGCAGACACCCTAAGGGGTTATAAACCAAAAACATAACAAATGATTTTGTATTGGAAATCCTACACCTACAGAATGATTCTTACGGTCATGCGTCACGGAGAGATGTGGTGCTTGTTGGTTGGATGGAATTATATTGCCTCCCATGAATTGAGCGCTGCAGAACAATCGTGTGGTCTCCACTTCAGTGTGTAAACTCACTTCAGTAGAATATATGTCGTAGATGTAACATTACTCATTTTATATTTAACTATGGCTGAGAATGTCTCAGATTTGTTTTCGGTTGCATTTTTTTGCAAGAATATTTTTCAACTGCCACTTTCTTTAAGTTTATTGGGGATTCTTTATTTGTTCATTCACTAAAAAAGTTTCCTTGTTTTTCTAGGATTTCTCAATAAAAAAATCCAATGGCCGATGAGGGAGGAGAACATGCCATGGGTGAAGAAGCTATGGGTGGAGGAAAAGATAATCATCAAGAGGTAACTTCTTTTTTCCTTTTTGATGTACATGTCTAATTATTTTTACTGTCATTACTAGGGTTAAGGTCTCACACTGCAGTTCTGTTTTAATATTTTCTTAGGGGCCTCAGCAAACTGGATTGAATAAAAAAGTTGATGAATCAATAAGAAAAGGCGTGCCCGCAATGAAGAACAGGAGGTGAAGAAATTTTCTACATAGTTTTTTGGTTTTCTCTTAGTTTAATTTGATGTCATCAGCTATTTTGTTAAAATCAGGAGCAATGACATGCAACTTTACGTGTACATTTATGAAAATTTCCTTTGGAAAGTTGCAACACAACTTCCGACGATAGAAAATCCGCTCAAGATGAAGCATGAAAAGCAATGTTTTCTTACCGAGGAACCGATGTGATTTGAAGACCTGAATACGATGGAGTGTTGGCATGATGCTATGGATGAGAAGTTGGGATGGATCCGCGACAACAACGCATGGGAGCTTGTTGATCTTCCCAACATTTATGAAACCATAGAACTCAAGTGGATGTATAGAATCAAGAAGGATGCCGAAGGGAAAGTGTTGATACACAAAACAAGGCTAGTGGCCAAAGAGCAATGTGTGGATTTCGAAGATGTGTTAGATCCCTTTGCAACGATGGTATCCGTGAGATTACTTAGCGCTCTCGCGGCTCAATAATCGTGGAAGGTGCATCACATGGATGTGAACTCCGCATATTTGAACGGGGAGTTGGAAGATAAAGTATATGCGAAGCAAACACCAGGATAAATCAAAGAGGAAGAAGAACACACGGTACTGAAATAACACAAGGCGTTGTACGGGCTACGGCAGGACCCTCGGGCATGGAACATCAAACTTGATCGTACTTTGATCTCTCTCGGATTCGAGAAGAGCCAAGTAGAGCATGAAATATATAAGTGAGGCCAAGGAAGGGATTGTCTACTAGTTGGCATCTATGTCGATGATCTATTGCTAACGAAAGCGTATGAGATGGAGATTGCAAAGTTCAAGCTACAAATGAAGGAGTTGTTCAAGACGAGTGACCTAGGGCTACTGAGTTACTACCTCGAGATCGAGGTACATCAAAAGCCGGAAGGGATCACACTATGCGAGGAGGCATATGCAAACAAGCTGCTCGAAAATTGTGGCATGGAAGACTGCAATCCAGCTCATATTCCGATGGAACCTCATCTTAGATTGAATAAAAGGAGTGAAGCGATAATGGTTGATGCAACAGAGTATAGAAGTGTGGTCGGAAGTTAGAGGTATCTCATTGATAAAAGACCAGACGTGGCCTATTATGTTGGTATTGTGAGTCGCTTCAAGGAAGCACCCACAAAGGAACATTGGACAACTGTGGAATATATACTCATGTATATTAAAGGGACAATAGGACAATGAACTTCGGTCTTGTCTTGAAAGGGAAGAAGAAGGTGCAACTACTAGGCTACAGTAATAGCGACATGGTAGGAGATATGGATGACCGTAAGAGTACCTCGGGCGTTGAATATTTGTTCGGAAAAAACATAGTAAGTTAGCAATCACAAAAGCAACAGTTAGTTGCATTGGATTCTTGTGAAGGAAATTATATCGCAGCTGCAACCGAGATGCATGAAGGTGTGTGGCTAGGAAGGCTACTTGCTGACCTTATGAACAAGGAATCAGAATAAGTGGTGCTCAATGTTGACAACAAGTCTACAGTCTCTCTATGTAAGAATCGAGTCCATCACGATAGGTGGAAGATATTCATATGCAATATCACTACATAAGGGAGTGCGTGAAAGAAAGAAAGATTGGAATCAACTATGTTCGCACCGATGATCAGCTGGCGGACAACCTAACGAAGGCTTTGGATCGAGAGAAAATCTTGAAGAAGCGAAGGAGGATCGGCATCCGAGCTGTGAAGTAAGCACATCGTGCTTAGGGGGACGATCGTTAGCATTAACCACGATGTACTTGTACGGGTTGGATTAGGAGCCCTAGTTCGAGTTGAGTACGACCAGGAGTCCTATTCCTACTAGGTTAGCTACGCAAATATTCTATATGTACATGTAAAGACCCGTGTAACAATAACTAACTGTGAGTTGTGAGAAAGAGAAGCAATACATAAGCAAGTATTTATAAGAGCCTTTGGCCAACCAATTTGTTTTTTTTCTGTGTGCATGCGTGTGTTGTTGCTACTAGCAAATCAAAGGATCGGTCAGGCTAGCTAGCTTATGATACGTATGTATACGTGCGCGTCGCGCCGGAATATCGTAGTCGTCTACGTCGGAAAGCACTCGACGGCCTAGGCAATTTTCATCGGTCACCACTCATGGGAGCGGAAGCCACAAAGAGCCCACAAGGTGCAAAACTAACCAGCTGACCATGACTCCGTGACAGGTGTCCTTCTAAGAAGAATTAGGCAGGAACAATCAACTCGGAAAGACGAGTATTTTAACCGCCAACACTATATATCGCTTAATGCGAGCTGCAGGACCGACTCGCCCACGTATGAAGTTTTAAGCGGGCCAGCCGGCCAACCCAATAATTTAACGGGAAGAGACGAGAAAAGAAGTGGAAGAAGGGATTCGACCTCGCGAACACAGCCGCTAGGGTACAACTCGTTCTTTGTACATAGTTCTCTTTAACACTTTTATAGTATTTTTTTTCTTCTGTTTTTATTTTTTTCCATTTTCCTTTTTGTTTCTTTTTCTTTTCATTTTTATTTTTTGTTCAACCTTTTAAAATGTTCAAATTTATATGTTTTCAAAATTTGTTCGGATAAAAAACTGTTTAAATTTAAAAAAAATCAAATTTAAAATTTGTTCAAATTTGAGAATAATTCATGTTTGAAATCCTTTCTTTTTAAATTGTTCAAAATTAAAATAGTTCATATTTGAAAAAAAAACCTAACGCAAGTACAGAATGGAGCGGATCCGTCCTCGCCCTAATGGGCCGGCCCATCCATGCACACGCAGGCGAGGCATTGTAGCGCTCGCTACGGGCGCTGTATAAGGAAACCCTACTTTTACCCGCCGCCAAACGAGGGACGACAACATAAAGCCAACATCATGCTGCCACGACACCCCGACAGGTGGATGGTGCGGGGAGCCCCTCGAGGGAGTCAGTGGGTCGTCTCCCAAACCTCTCCCAGGAGCCCGTCCTGCCAGCCTTCATGGAAAGGCCATGCCCATAAGGCCCCGTTTGTTTCTAGAGTCTTTCCGGGGATTGGTGGGGATAATCCCTGCCTAATCCCAAATCCCTATATATTGTCAAAATGATATCTGTTTCTAAAGTATTTGACATGTATTATCCCCACATTTTCCCCCAAATCTCCTAGAATTCTCCAAACTCTAGTGTATTTTTCTCAATGCCCATTACACTACCTAGTGGATTGGGGATAAATGGAGATTTCATGGGATTGGGTGAAGGTGGGGTTTCACCCAATCCCGTGGGGATTATCCCTACCAATTCCCTACAAAACACTAAAGGATTTATAAGGTACACTGACCCAGCTCGAGCAGCCGGGACGTGTTTGTTCGTCTTTTGCAGGATAGCCGTTATCTAGGACTCGCGATCCTCCCCGGAGTCATGACTATTTCCCACTAGGGAACCCTAAGGACTTTTTTATCTCTCTTGTATTTGCTGGGTTAGGAAGTCTGGGGTTGGGAGGGGATTTGGTGATCACCAAATCCCCTCAAATACTCTTCCACCATAATACACTAGCATGAGGTAGAGTTTTTAATCTAGACAAAAGTGAAGTGGTTGGTGGGGTATTTATGGAATTATCCCCTTGAAACCAGACTAGTAAACGGACCAGTGGGAATTTTTCGGGATTCGGTAAAATCGCCTAAGTTTCCCTATAATACACTAGAAGTAAACAACCGGAACACCTGGCGGACACATGGTGCGAGACGACTAAAGCATGGACAGGCGAGCCCGCTCCTACGACAGAAGCTCCAGGAGCGACGGGACGGGACGCCCCGTGATGGCCCTACCAGGACTCGGGGCCACGCGTGGCCAGCCAGTGGAGGAGAAGCGACGGAACCTCGAACGTCCTCGTAGGCTCCGCGACGCCACTTCTCCGGGGACGTCACCGGCCGGTCCGCGGCACAAGAGCGCGCGCCTCCTGCAGAAGGCGCCCGTCTCCGCCGCGGCTGACACGGCGGCTGGTGCCGCGACCCACAAGGTCATCGTCCACGACCGGGAGCGCGGGGTAGGGTGTAAGTGGGCAAACCCATTTAGCCCACTTATGTCCACTTAATTATAGCCCACTTACAGGCCTAGCGCGGAGTCGTCCACGAGTACGTCGTCCCCCAGGTATGTGTGCGCGTGTATGTTCCTCTTTCTTCAGGTGGTGCTGCTCTGATTGGTGTTGATGGTGGCGACGGCCGCATGCAGGACCAGTATATTCTACACACCGAGGAGGCGCAGGACATCACAGTGCCGTTCGCGTGCCGCCATGGTACTAGCATACTAGCATGCTTCCTTTGTCATTCTTGTCGTCAAATATTTAGGAACAAAAACAACTGAATTATTAAGCATGATGATGCATGCAATTCCATTTTTTGTTGTTGAATTGTCTCGAGTAGTTGCTGCATTTTTGTAAGATTCAGTTTGCATCGAACCTTATATTGCCCCCTTCCGACTAGCATAAGATCTTCATTTTACATCCTAATTCCTATGCACTAGAACGTTCACTGAATTAGGAAACTTCGTGCCATCAGGTTGCTGTACTAGCCGTGTTGTTCGGATAAAATCAGGTCAAATAAGACAGCCTGAAGCACTTGGAATATCGGCTGAATTAAGAGAGAAGGTAAGACCACTTTTCATGATTTGTTGTCACTGGGATCTTCTGTTCAATATATGAGAAATAAGCAAATTCCAACATCCTCATGTTCCTTACTATCGAAATCGTTTATGTCTGCACTGTTTCCCATTCCAGTTCAGCTCTATCATTTGTCTGTGCGCTGCATCATTATCGTACCATAATCCAGTTCAGTCTTGTCCTTCACATTGGGCGGTATTCCCGTGAATAGTACAACTGTGTCTTTCTAAGATTGTTGAAGAGTTCAGGCTTTGGAGATTAGCGGGACTCAAAGGAGCACTTGACCTGGGAGATTAGGCTTACCCCTCCCTCATTCCCTGATAGTCTGTATAGCTGTCTTGTCTTTTTGCTAAGTTCCTGCTTTATAACTTGTAAACAGACTCTATGGCCATTTTGGCCTTTTTCTCTTAATGAATAGAACGCAGCGCCCGCTGCCTTCGTCTAAACAACTGTGTCTTTTAGCGTTATGCGTCGTACACTACTAAAGATTTGCTTATAGCAGCATATTCTACCACAGGCTAACACGCAAGTCGATGCGCCTGGGCTAATTAGCGCAGGCGAACAGGAGCACTATGCGCCTGGGGTAAGTCTGTTACCCCAGGCGAACCAATTCCGGAAGCGCCTGGGGTAAAATGTGGCAGGGCCACCCATCACCACTCCTGGCACTCTTCCTTTACCCCAGGCGAATAACGTACATGTTCGCCTCCGGTATAACACATACCCCAGGCGAATTTTTGCGGAAGCGCCTAGGGTAAACCCTCGCTATTGCTGCAAAAAATGAGAAAACCTTTAGAGGGCCCCCCTCCCTGCAGCAAATGGCCGCAAGGCCTTTAGAACCGGTTTGGGGTCTGTCCCCTAGGCCCCCCAAACCGGTTCTAAAGGCCTTGCGGCCATTTGCTGCAGGGAGAGGGGCCCAGGGGACAGACCCTTTAGAACCGGTTTGTATCACAAACCGGTCCTAAAGACCTTGCTGCCATTTGCTGCAGGGAGGGGGGCCCAGGGGCAGACCCTTTAGAACCGGTTTGTATCACAAACCGGTTCCAATGTGCTTGGCTCAATGCCCTGTTTTTTACTAGTGGTCACCAGAACTTCATCACCCGCACCCACACGCCGCCGTCGTCTCCCATCCCCACGCCCACGGCCACGCCGGTGTCGAGGAGGAGCAGAGCAGGTCGTCGAGCAGAAGATCGCCCACTCCGTCGTCGCCCACTCCGTCGTTGTGGATCCAGGTCAGCCCCCCTCCCTCCCATCCACCCTCCCTACCATCCACGCCGTCGTCGCCCACTCCCCTATCTCCCCTTTCACCTTTGACCCGCGACCTCGCCGTCGGGGAGTGTGGCCTGGAAGAGGACGAGGTGATAGGGACGGGCGGCGGCGGCGAGGCCCTGAACGCCATGCGCCTGCTCCTGGTGGCCGCGGTGAAGAACACAAGGGTTCCACTAACCACCGAGCCACCATACAAATTGTTCTGGTTTCTGTTCTCTTTTATTTTATTCTACAACGAGTATGACCCTCACCATACTTCCATATTTTCCTATTGATTCAGCTAAAACTTGCATAATTTCAACCACAAATACTTAGCAAAAAAAGCTTTGGTGGAAATACAATGCAACAAATAAGCTAATATATTGAAGTGCCATTTTGAAGTTTTGCAAGATATACATATAGTTCAGCGTTACTGAGTTGTATCATACCATCTCTTACCATTAAAATTTTAGCAAAGTGACAACTCTGCTTTGTAAATCAGGGCCTTGATAAGTGAAGTTGTTGAGCTCTTGTTTACAACCTCAGATGAACACGCGGTAGACACTTCACTTAATGGTATTATTGGATATGAAATACACAATATATAACCAAAGATGTACTCTAGGTAGCCATTTATCTTTCCTCGAAAGTATGATATATGAAATGCACATTAGAAAAGAAAGTATTATCGTCTTTACACTCATATAGCTCAATGCTTAAAGAGTTTCCTTAGAATTATTAATTAGAAGTATATTTGGTTAAGAGGATACAAGTACAAAAAAATAAGCAAGATAAATAAATAGTTCTAATGACATGGCCGAGAAATCAGTGCTAACAGTCAAGACATTTTAATAGCACAAACGGAGATGTGACAAAAAAACGACACTGTCATAGACTGAAGCTGTAAAATGAAGTAATGAACCATTCTAGTTGTTCTTTATAACTCTTTAACAACGATCCATGTCTCAACAAGTTATAAAAATACAAGCAATTTACTCATGTGGTAGCAACATTTCCGACCTATACATGCAGGCAACAAAATAAAAAATTAGTAAATTAGTTGCCTCAAATTGCACTACACATGTATGCACTGGATAATAGCTATGCTCCTCTAACATCTATGTCTACTTTCTTAATTTAATAGAACATGGCTTGCAAAGTATGTCGGTCCCTATGTGCCCAAGGACGATTCACCGGGTCTTCTTTTATGCTTCAGCTCCACGACGGTCACGATTCTTTTTATGTTAACTTGCAACTTGTGTTCTTTCGTTTTACTATCCAGTTTAGATTGGTATGTTTCTTAACAAAAAATTCTTTTATATTTCTTTTTTAGATTGTACCATGCAATATTCGGGAAGAGTTCAATGAGTTAGTAGGCAATGACGTGGATTTCGATGCTCACGGGACCATTTACATTCTTCGAGTGAAGAAAGAAAGAAAGAAGACCTACTTCTACGGGGAACAATTGCGGTCTATCATCGCCACCTATAATTTAAGCGGAGGTTATTACATTCACTTCTCTATGGCAGGACCGCAACCTCGTATCGTACTTCTGTATATGGGCGGGATTGCGAGCGAGGATGACGGTAGTGAGGAGGAAATTGGGAACAATGAGGATGATATGGACGAGGAGGACCCATGGAAACATGTGGTGGTTGCTCAAAGAGCCAATCTTAGCGAGCTTGAGAAGGACCGTGTCCTTCAGAAACTAGCCCAGATAGATAGCTACATCGGGGTCCCTTTCGTGCATCGCATCACTAACACTAATATCTCCAATGGACATGTCATGATATGTTTCTTAACACTTTCTTATTTCTATAGTTGCTTATGTTATAATTTGGCCGGTATGTGACATTGTGCTTTTATTCTTTCTTGGAATTGTGTGTTCTAGAAAATACCTATGTCGGTAGCGGACAGTGCTGGCATGGAGCATAAAGGTACCATTGGAGTACGCCGTGGAGAATCAGAAAATGTCACCGCAGTTCCGATCACCAGGGATAATGCTGATGGTCGCGTCATCCTCAACTCTCAAGCATGGAGGCAGTTCCATTCCGCAAGAGTTGGTATGGAGGCTGGCCGAGCTATTCTGATCACCATGAGGAATAGTGACATCCCCAACTTGGACATGATGATGATCATCAACTACATCAGCCCGCTAGATAGATGACGAGTTTGTTCAAATTAGAACAAAAAATCATTTCCATCTGACTAACTCCTGGATTTATTAGTAGTATGGTTGTTTTCGAGACTATGTAATATTTGTTGAACTATGTGGTGATGATCGAGACTATGTGTTGATGATCGAGAATATTTCTGTTATGAAACTTTATTCTGTCATTTTGCTGTCATTTTCATACTTATTTCTGTCAATTTGTTGTGATTCATTTATTTTCGTTTCTTTTATTTTTTGACACAGCAAAACCATACCCCAGGCGAATAGGAAATGATACCCCAGGCGAATTTGTACCCCAGGCGCACAGTGCATGTTCGCCTCAGGTAAAAGGCTTACCCCAGGCGCACAAGGCCAGTTCGCCTGGGGTATGCAAGTTACCCCAGGCGCATTTTGATGTTCGCCTGCGGTAATTCATTACCGCTGGCGATGTGGTCCCAGGCGAACCAAAATTTGCCTGCGGTAGGATAATTTGGTGCGTCTGCGGTAGTCTTTTCCCTAGTAGTGGTAGTAACCTTATGTTATGAAGTATTGCATTTATCTAGATTGGGGGATTTAGAAAGGTTGTCGTTGGTACCCTAATTGCTAAGGGCTTTCAAGTAGGATTAGTTGTGCCCCCATACAGACTGTTATATTTTAAAAAATACAGACTGTATGTATGTGTTTTATCTCATTCGTCGCGATTCTACCGTTCTGCAAAATGAAAATTTAAATATCTATGGATACCACATTTGTATGGCTTCCTTTTCAGGGCTATGCCTTGCTATGTGTTGGTTACCCATCCTCCGATGTTGTAGTTGAAACTCAAGATGAAGATGAGGTAAGCGCAGCTGCTAAGCTATGTTTCTAAAGACTCAAGACTTGTCTAGTTCAAATGTAGAGTAGGAACTAGGAAGTATTCTTTCTAATTCTGACGATTGCGCCACTAAGGATGTTTTATCTCAATTTTTAGGTCTATTGGCTCCAGTTTGGAAGATATTTTGCACGAGGGCTATTGTGAGTATTATCAAACCTACTTATTCCCAAACTGCAGTTTTTTTTTGTCCAGGTACGACTTGAGCAGAGAAATCTGTGTGGCAAATAGTTGTGGTTATCAACCGAATTGTTATTCATATCAATCTTAAATGTGCATCTTTCTAACTTTGCTAAGACGAAAGCGATGCATTTTTTCCATTCAGGATAGAGACGATTACGCGCTAGATCTTGCAATGGGAGATGAGTGAAATGTACATAACAGGTTTGCGCCACCATAAATTTCATTCCCTGCAATTCCGAATCTCCTTATTCTTCCTTTCACCAACTATAACTCTCCCATTCCATTTTTTTTCCAGAGATACACGGTTTTTAAAAGACGTTCCTGCAGTTGGTAGGTTATAGAGGTACAAAGACTTGATTAGCATATGGTGAAAGAAAGAAAGAAGAAATCATCTCCGCACACTATTCTCCATGTGCCGTGTATTGTACTTTTGCAATTATGCTTGTGCAAACACTGGTGGAGAACAGGGCATTAGAACCGGTTTGTAATGACCTTTGGACCCGGATACAAATCCGGTGCTACGTATCCGGGACTAAAGCCCCCCCCCTTTAGAACCGGTCTGTCACCAACCGGTGCTAAAGGCCTCCACGTGGACGCCGAAGAGCGCGCGCAGGCGGAGGACCTTTAGAACCGGTTGGTAACACCAACCGGTCCTAAAGCTTTTTTCTTCTTCTTTTTTTTTTCCTTTTCTTTTCAGGGTTTCCGATTCCGTATTTAGGGTTTAGGGTTTAGCGCGTGTTCCGTATTTTCAGGGTTTCCGTTTACGTGTTTCCGTTTAGTCTTTCCGATCCGTGTGTCCGTGTTTCGTTTTTTATGAACACGGAATCGGAAACACGTAATCGGAAATACGTATCCGGAAACACCGATTCCGTGTTTGCGGTTAAGTGTTTCCGATTCCGTGTTTGCGGTTAAATGTTGATGCACCAAATAAAAGTACATATATATATACATGTAACACAAAGTACTCGACCGAGCATTACATAATCTGAAGTTCGTTTTCAATAGTTGTATACTTGCATAGAGAAGGGAGCTGGCTATTGGTTCATAGGATGGAAAAATTCTCCGCCTTCATCTATGACTTGCGTGAGGAGAAATCCTGCCAATTCCTCTGCAACTGCCTTGCAATGTTGGATTGGTTTGAGCATCGCCCGCTTTCGTTGCATCTTTAAAAGAAGTAGATGAAAACAATTAAGTTGTGAACAAAACTAAACATAATTGATGGCAACATAAATAAATTTGGGAAGATCCGGTTACGTACCTCTAGATTTCTGGAAGTACGGGATTTCTCATTGAAAATCCTGTGAATGAACTCGCAAACGTAGTATCCACAATAATCAGTTCCCTATGGTTGTCGCGGGACTTTCTATATACGAGAACATAATTCAGTCAAATTAATAATAATCACGAGAATGGTAATGGTATTGAAACCAGGGTATGTAATACTACTTACTTTGTTTATCTGAAAGTGGAGCTTGTCTGCCCATGTACCGGGTTCTTCCTTGATGAACATTTGCCAAACCCTGGCCGACAAAAGAAAAATGAATACAAGAGTTAATTATTACTTACTTGATATCAGGAAATGAACGAAAAAGAGGCCGATGAACGAAAGAGGCCGATATATATATATATATATATATATATATATATATATATATATATATATATATATATATATATATATATATATATATATATATATAGGAAGCCCAAATGGGGCACCTGTACAAATTGAACAGTTTTTCGTACAGAGCATGGGCACCATGGAGGATCTGTTAATTTACCTATATATATATATACATACCTTTGAACCATCTGACGCGCTCTTCCATGTGTCAGCGTACCAGGTTAACGAGTCCCAGACTTCAACTTGTCCTTGATCGATTCTAATGATGAACAATATGAAGTGGGACCTGCGCACGTGTACACACGCAATCATGCATACTCATCAATTACACTTAACATCAGGTAAGCAAAATGGAATATCTATAAGACAGTAACACTCAATTGAATCTGTAGGGCCAAAGTATTTCTTTTTTGGTACTTTGTCGCTTCAAAAACCTTAGCAAATCATCCGGTGTATCCTTGTTGAACTTTTCTATTGTGTCTTGATGATACGAATACGGGTCAATGAACCCAAAGTCCCAGATTCCTGCCAGCCTACATTCACGAATCTTCATTATGCATAGTACAAAAAGAATGTCGTGAATGATAATTATACGGGCAATGAACGCGAGCTTAACTAAATAATTAAATTACACAAATAAATCACTTACAAACAGTATCTGCTGAGGATAGACCTGTCGAGGGCACGTTGATTGTACATTTGGAAAAATTCATCGAACCCAAGCTCCACACCGTACTCTCCGAAGTAGTGTTGATCCTGAACTGCCGCCATGATACAGTCTCTCTTTTGCCTTGCGGCCTCCAAGTACCAATCATGTAAATTCCGTAGTTGGGTTGTTAGAGCAGTAGGATTTTCGACCAGAGGGTGCTCGGGCTTGTATTTATATACCACATCAGCAATAGCGTAACCGGAGTCGCCCATGCGTGGACCGGACACTGAAGCCTGGTCAGATAACACCTTGAGCGGGGCAATTGACCGTGCTTCTTGTTGTCCGAGCTGGGGAACTTGTTTCCCGCATTTCGTCTTCTCCGCCTGCTTCATCTGCTCCGCCTGCTTCATCTGTGCGGTGTGGATCTTTTCAATGTACCGTTCATAGTCTGAAAGGGGCGGCGGTGGCGGCGGTGCAGGATAATATAAGTTGTCGATGGTGCGCTCAATTTGCCACTTTGGGATGTTCTTCAGAGTTTCCTTCCAGACGTCTGGAGGGGGCTTCAGGGGAAACCGTGCGAACCATGCTTTGTTTTTGGCTTTCACGGCCTCGTCTAGTTCCTCCGGAGTCATCAGGCCTGGTAACTTCGGGGGAGTCTCGACTTTCTTGTGTTTCCTTGGTCTCTTCTTGGGAGGAGTACCGTTTCTTTTGAACTGCAGCTTCCGCTTTGCCGTACCCGTAGTGGGCGCATCCGTCGGCTCACGGGAGTGCACGGGCGATGGACCCTCGGCCTCGGGCTCCCAATCTTCGTTGTGGGGTGGACTTGGAGGTGCGTTGGGGGGTGGACTTGGAGGTCGTGCATTCTCTGTACGAAAGGGAAAAAACTATTAAAAATAGGCTTACATGTGGTGCAACATTCAGTAATTGATGGAGGTGGTGCATTTGTACCTGGAGGAGTCGGTGGCCTTGGCGCCGCGTTAGGAAACACGATGTGTTTCTTATTCCACAAGATGATACCAAGCTCCATTTCTCCTAGTGTCTTCTCGCCTTCACCTCCAGGAATATGGAGCTCAATTGAATGGCATCCCGGCGTAATTGTTGACAACCCGACACGAGCATGGGATGCTGGAATCTGACCACCATGGTAGGTTGCTCCAGGTTGATTCGGTAAAGCATAGCCTGACGCCACCCTGAAGGATATGTTCCCCATTGGCATATGTATCTCACAGTTTGTCTTCTCCGTGATATCATCCACGGGGTAGTGAGGCGCCGACGGTTCGACTGCACGACCGTCTTCTAGCTGCAGCTGTCTGGAACCCACGCTGCTTCTATGCTGAGATGGGACGGCATCTGCTACAGGATCGTCTTCTATTTGCAGCTGATCAGGTGCAGGACGATATTCTACCTCCTCTTCAGTGTCAGGTACAGGGTGTCCCCCTTTCTCCAAGAGAAACGCCACCTTCTCTTCTAATGTCGATATCCGTTCTAGCGCCTTCTTCTTACTTCTACCACGGCTTCTGTAAGTGCCAAGGTCCGCTGGAAACCCTTGGCTCCACGGGGTAGTGGCTCCAAAGCCTCGTGTTCGTCCCCACTTTTCGGGGTTCCCGAGTGCCCTCGTCAGCTCGTCGTTCTCTCTATCGGGAACAAAAGTTCCTTTTCGAACAGCTTCTATTGCCTTCTCTAGTTCTGCTACAACTTTTGTTATTTTTCCGACCATGGTCCCTGAGCAACAATCATCCCAGTCTCAGCGTCCAACGTTGCCCCATGCGCGAACAACCAGAACTTGGACCTATCGGGCCAGTCATGTGTCTGTGGAATGATACCTCTTTTCAGAAGCGCATCTTCATAGCGTCGCCACCTAGGCAGGGCAGTCATTAGCCACCTGACCCCAAAATATGGTGATATTTCTTCTTCTTCGCATTCTCCTTATTTGTGGCTGATCGGGATGCAAAGACACCCGATTTCTTGTACGCCTTAAAATCATCCCAAGCGTCTCTTATCTTTACTAGGTGCCCAGTGAAAACTGGATCTTCGTCCTTATATTTCTTCCACAGGTCTTTCTTCCACCTCTGGAATTGTGTGGCCATCTTCTTCAAAGCCCACTACTCGACTTTCTTCTTCTTATCTTTCGCTACGCTGAAATTTAACCATACCGTGTCGCAAAGAATTTTTTTCAATCTGTCATTGACATAAGTAGCTCCAACGTTGGCGCCGGTCTTCGGCTTATTCTATTCTATTAAGTTGATCGGCACCAGGTCTCTTACAACAACTCCGCACTGATTTGCGAATTTGCGATAAGTTTCTGGGGGCTCCAGTGGTTTTCCATCAGCAGCAACTGTATCGATCGGGAACCTTGCGGTATCTTTCAACCTTGCGGCTGGGCCTCGTTTCGACTTTGATTCAGTACTTGCGCTAGCTGTTCTGAAGGGCGCCTAAACGAGAAAATAATGATTCGTTAGTAAGTGCAATACAAATTAATTGTTGCGTCAACAGTGAATTGAGATATACATTGGCAGAGTTTTTTCTGGAGGGCACTTCTGCATCCTCGACGTTGTCGTCGTCATCATCTACTACATCTTCTATATTCTCAGCTCCATCACCGGAGTCGTTCAAAAATTGATTGCTAAACGCCTGTCCACCGTCGTGATCATGATATATGGCCGTTGCATCTTCAAAAATCATCTGGCACATGTATCTTTCCTTCTCCGCCTCACCCATTCCCGCGAGCTGATCGGCGTGCGGATCACGTGCAGGTTCTTGGGGATCCATAGCTCAACACCTGCTAGTAAAATTAATAAAATGAAGAACACTTAGCGAAATTATTTAATCGGACACTTAGCGAAATTATTTCGTCGGACACTTAGCGAAATTATTTCATCGGACACTTAGAGAAATTATTTCATCGGTTATTTATATAGAGAATGTGGTATATTTTAAATTTAAACAAAAAAATTCTCTAGGTCTAGCTAATTATAATTACTAAAAATTCTAATTCTAGCTAATATATTTCCAAATATTTTTCTAATTTTAAAAATTCTAATTCTAGCTAATTCTAATTCTAAATCTAATTCTAATTCTAATTCCAAATGTAATTATAATTCTAATTCTAACTAAAAAATAAAATTCTAATTCTAATTAGAACTTAACAGAAAAAACTCACTGTGGGGGGGTGACGTCACGCGTACGTCACGTGTACGTCACTTGGGGCGGCCGGAGACGGGGCGGCGCGCGGTGGGAGGCAGAGGGAGGCGAGCGGTGGGGAGGCAAAGGCCGCGGCGGCGTCGTGGCCGCGTCTGGGCGGCGACGGGGCGGAGGCGGGGCGGCGACACGGCGGCGGAGGCGTGGCCGCGGTGGGGAGGCAGAGGGAGGCGCGCGCGGCCTCGGGTCGGCGGTGGGAGGCACAGGGAGGCGGCGCGGCGTCGGGACGGCGACGAGCAGATGACGGCGAGGCGGACGGCGACGCGCGGCCGGAGCAGGGCTTCGCCGTAGAAAGAAGAGAGGACGCGCGCGAACGAAATGAGTGCAAAAATTTCGCTAAGTGTTGATAACTTCCCCTGTACAGACCTTTAGCGCCGGTTTGTGTTAATAACCGGTGCTAAAGCCCCTTTCGCACCGGTTGTTAACACAAACCGGTGCTAAAGAGTCTATACAGGGGCCACTTTCAGACTGCGCGTCCCCTGTACAGACCTTTAGCACCGGTTTGTGTTAACAACCGGTGCGAAAGGGGCTTTAGCACCGGTTGTTAACACAAACTGGTGCTAAAGGTCTGTATAGGGGTCACTTTTTCTTTTTTTTGTTTTCTTTTTCTGTTTCTTCTTTTATTTTTCTTCTTTTATTTCCCTTTTCTGTTTTCTTTTACACTTATTTCCTGTTTCTTCTTTTATTTTTCTTTTTTGTTTTCTTTTACATTATAAAATCAAAGTAGACTCAAAAAATTGTAAAATCAAATATTTATAAAAACATATTTATATTTTCTCAGATTTTGTGTAAAAATTGTCTAAATGTATTTTAAAATAATAAAAAAATAAAAAATAAGGTATTTATCAAATTAATTTGAAAATATAAAGAAATTTTTTTTGTTTCCTTTTTCTTTTTCCTGTTTCTTCTTTTATTTTTATTTTTTGTTTCCCTTTTCTGTTTTCTTTTTTGAGAAAACGAGTGGAAAACATGGAAAACAGAAGGTTACTTAAATGTCTCAAAACTTTGTGAGATAAAATATCTAATTTCATAACTTTTATTAAAAATAGAAAACAGACGCGCTAGCGCGCCGCAGTGTCGCCGGAATACAAATTCTTTTATTAAAAAAGAGAAAACAGACGAACACTACTCCTCGTCGTCGTCGTCGGGGAACTCGTCGGTGACCTCCTCCGGGTCATCGTCGTCGCCGAACTTGTCGGTGACCTCCTCGTCGTCGTCGGAGGTGCATAATGGTATGTCCGAGATAGGCCCCCACCTCGGATCGTCGGAGGCCCAGACTTCGCCGGCGTGGTCGGCCCGACGAAGCTCTTGCAGCGCATTCGTCCTCGCCTCCCGAGCGACATCTAACGCGAGGTGGCGTTCGAGGCGGCGCTCCGCCCGCTCAGCCGCGCGGGTCTGCCAGAGTTCCTCGTCGGCGCTCTCCTCCCCCGGGTTGTTCCGGTAATACTCGCGGACGACGCGGTCTTCCATGGCGTCGACTAGGCCCTGAAACGCGCAGTGGCGGAGGTGGAGGTGGTCGGCGGCAGTGATGATCTGCGGCTTTGACGCCCTGGCCTCCGCTTCCCAGACGGTGTGGCAGTCGTTGAAGTTCATCAGCGACCGCGGGCGGTTGAGGCGCCAGACCGCCGCGTCCCAGGCGCGGGCAGCCTTCGCCGTCGTCGCAAAGGAGCCGAGGGGGATGCGGTCGTCCCCCCAGCGGATATCTGCGCTGAACATTCCGTTCTGCCGTGCTCGGACGCCACGGAAGCCGGTGGTGCTGTTTCTCCTCGGAGGCATGGTGGAAACGCGACGGTGCGTGGAGAGGAGTGGGCGCGTGGAGAGGAGAAGACGCGCTCGAGGCGCGACAGTTTATACCGCGCCCTCCTGGCCACGCGTCACAACTCCCGCGCCACGCGTGAACTCCCGCGCCACGCATCAACTCCCGCGCCACGCGTCAACTCCCGCGCCACGCTCCACCCTAACACAACAATCGGTATCGCCATCATACAGCCCCACCGTGGCTACTGGGTGCAATATGCATACCAAATGCACGGCAGGACGTATGATGGCGAATCCAGATGTTTTGTATTTGCTCGATGAACTGGATATATGATGTATCAAACCTTAAAGGGGGTGTAGAACAAAATAATCGGTATCGCCATCGTACAGCCCTACCGTGGCTACTGGGTGCATATATGCATACCAAATGCACGGCAGGACGTACGATGGCGAATCCGGATGTTTTGTATTTGCTCGATGAACTGAATATATGATGTATCAAACCTTAAAGGGGGGTGTAGAACAAAACAAACGGTATCGCCATCATACAGCCCCACCGTGTCTACTGGTTGCATATATGCATACCAAATGCACGGCAGGACGTATGATGGCGAATCCGGATGTTTTGTATTTGCTCGATGAACGGACCGGTCTATGAAGGTGCGCTATATATAGGGTCCTATGGCTCACAAAGTGTTGAGCTAGGGTTTTGATCCAACGGTTAAGAAACACCCTCATCCACCGGCTCACAACAGCTCGAAAGAAACACACCATAGCCCTGATCGAACGGCTCACAACAGCTCGAAAGAAACACACCCCGGATCCAACGACTCACAAGCGCTTGAAAGAAACACACGATCCGTGTGATTCTATCTGATTGGTCCAAACGAAACCCTAACCCATTTTGTCCCGGTTGGTGTCCCCAACCGGGACTAAAGGGATGATCCGTTTCTATTTTTCTTCTTGCCTTTCTTCTGATTGCGCCGTAATAACCATGGAACATCTTCATCATTTAACCGAATGCTTGGATCATCTTTGACTTTGAAGGGAGGAATTTCATCAAATTTATTGTAATCTTATGACATGTCTGTCTTGTCCTCGACTCCCACGATGTTTCTTTTCCCTGAAAGAACTATGTGGCGCCTTGGCTCATCGTCTGACGTATTCGCTTCCTTATCTTTTTTTTTCTCGGTCTGCTAGACATGTCCTTCACATAGAAAACCTGAGCCACATCATTGGCTAGGACGAATTGATCATTGTCGTACCTAAGATTTTTCTGATCCACTGTTGTCATTCCGTACTTCGGGTCTACCTTCACGTCTGACAGATTGAACCATTTGCACCAGAACAAAGGGACCTTAAAGGAAGGTCCGTAGTCAAGTTCCTATATCTGCTCTATGTAACCATAGTATGTGACCCTTTGCCCGTTGTCGTCTTTTGCATCATAGTATGTAACCATAGTATGTAACTGTTTTGGTTCGTGCTCTTTTTATCTTGGTCTGCCGTGTAAAATATGTTACCATTTATCTCGTACCCTTTAAAGGTCAATACAGTCGAAGATGGTTTCTTGGCCAACAAATATAGCTCATCTTCAACAATGTTGTCATTAATGAGATGTTTTTGCAACCAACCGCCGAAAGTCTTCGCGTGTTCTTTAGCAATGAAATCTTCAGGTTGCTCTGGATATTCCGAGCGTAAAATATCCTTGTGTTCCTGGATATATGGAGCCGCCAAGCTGGAATTAACTAGAACTGTGTAGTGTGCTTGAGTGAAAGATTGCTCGTCCATACATGTTGTTGATTTCTTTCCTAGCGTGCCTTTTCCACGCAGTCTCCCCTCATGGCGCGACTGAGGAACACCGATCGGATTCAGGTCAGGAATAAAGTCAACACAAAACTCAATGACCTCCTCTGTTCCATAGCCCTTGACCATGCTTCCTTCTGGCCTAGCACGGTTTTTAACATAATTCTTCAAGACTCCCATGAACCTCTCAAAGGGGAACATATTGTGTAAGAATACAGGACCGAGAACGGAAATCTCTTGGACTAGGTGAACTATGAGGTGCGTCATAATATTGAAGAAGGTTGGTGGGAACACCAACTCGAAGCTGACAAGACATTGGACCACGTCCTTCTGTAAACTTGGTAGAGTTGCTGGATCGATTGCCTTCTGAGAAATTGCATTGAGGAATGCACATAGCTTCACAATGGGTACTCGCACGTTTTCTGGCAGAAGCCCCCTCAATGCAATCGGAAGTAACTGGGTCATGATCACGTGGCAGTCATGAGACTTTAGGTTTTGGAACTTTTTCTCTTCCAGGTTTAGTATTCCTTTTATGTTCGACGAGTAGCCAGACGGGACCTTGATACTGCTCAGGACTTGGAAAAAGATCTCCTTCTCTTCCTTGGTAAGAGCGTAGCTGGCAGGACCTTTAAAATTCTTTGGATTCATCAGGTCGTCTCGTTCGTGCATACGTTGGTGGTGCAGCCGTGCTTTTGGTGTATCTCTCGACTTCTTCCCATGCACGCCCAATAAGTTTAGCAGGTTCACGCAAATATTTTTCATCACGTGCATCACGTCGATCGCAGAGCGAACCTCTAGGAATTTCCAATAGGGTAGTTCCCAGAATATAGATTTCTTCTTCCACATGGCTACGTGGTTGTCGGCGTCATTCCGAACAGATTGTGCGCCAGGACCCTTACCAAAGATTACTTTTATATCTTTGACCATGTCATATATATCAGTACCTTTAGGGAGGGTTGGCTTCCTCCGTGTATCTGCCTGCTTTTGAAATGCTTTCCTTTCTTTCTTACGGGATGCCTGTCTGGAAGAAATCGACGATGCCCCGGGTACACATTTTGCCTATATGTATACTTTCAGTCTCGCCTAAACAGTGTGTGCATGCGCTGTATCCCTTGTTTGACTGTCCTGAGATGTTACTAAGAGCGGGCCAATCATTGATGGTTACAAACAGCAACCCTCGTAGGTCAAATTCCTCTTGTTTGTACTCGTCCCACACACGTACACCTTCGTCAGCCCACAACTCTAAAATTTCATCAACCAGTGGCCTCAGGTACACATCAATGTTGTTGCCAGGTTGCGACGGGCCTGGGATAAGCACTGGCATCATAATGAACTTACGCTTCATGCATAACCAAGGAAGAAGGTTATAGATACATAGAGTCACGGGCCAGGTGCTATGACTGCTACTCTGCTCCCCAAACGGATTCAGGCCATCTGTACTCAGACCAAACCTTAAGTTTCTTGCGTCACGTGCAAAGTCCTCGTACTTATCGTCGATGTTTCTCCACTGCGACCCATCAGCGGGGTGTCTCAGCATATCGTCTTCCTTACGGTCTTCTTTGTGCCATCGCAGCAACTTGGCATGCTCTTTGTTTCGGAACAAACGTTTCAACCGTGGTATTATAGGAGCATGCCACATCACCTTGGCAGGAACCCTCTTCCTAGGGCGATCGTCGCCCTCAACATCACCAGGCTCATCTCGCCTGATCTTATACCGAAATGCACCGCATACCGGGCAGGCAGTTAAATTCTCGTGCTGACCGCAGTAGAGGATGCAGTCATTGATGCATGCATGTATCTTATGCACTTCCAATCCTAGAGGGCAGACAACCTTCTTTGCTTCGTATGTACTGCAGGGCAGCATGTTATCTCTTGGAAGCATCTTCTTCATTATTTTCAGCAGATTTTCAAATCCCTTGTCAGATAATCCATTCTCTGCTTTCCATTGCAGCAATTCCAGGGTGGTGCCCAGCTTTTTCTGGCCATCTTCGCAATTTGGGTACAACAATTTTTTGTGGTCTTCTAACATGCGCTCCAACTTCAACCTCTCGTTTTCACTTGCGCAGTTTATCTGTTCTTCACGAATGACCTGACGAAGATCATCATCAGACTCATCAACAATGTCCTCAAGTTCAGGCTCGTCTTCCCCCATTTCAGTATCACCGTGTTCACCGAACATAGGATAATTATCATTATCCTCTTCTTCTTCATTGTCTTCCATTACAACCTCTCTTTCTCCGTGCTTGGTCCAACAAAAATAACTGGGCATGAAGCCTTCTTGCAACAGGTGGGTGTGTATGGTTCTTGAGCTAGGGAAATTCCTCTTATTCTGGCATTTTTTACATGGACAAAAAATAAATCCATTCTGCCTGTTTTTCTCAGCCACATTGAGAAAACTATGCATGCCATTAAGGAATTCGGGACGACGTCGATCACTGTACATCCATTGCCGGTTTATCTGCATTATATAAATTTATCAACAACCATTATGCTAAATCATCATGACTAAATTAATTAATTAATACAAAAAGTTCATCACACGTTAAAACCAAAGTAGCGTAGTGACCATACATAAAAACTCTCTCTAATTAATGCATTTAAAAACAACAACAAATGCGATCAAAATCGCAACAAAGGTAACAATTGACCCGACGGCATAATGATACCAAGCCTCTTTACTAATTGCATATTTTCTAATCTTTCTAATCTTCAGGGGCATTGCGTCCATCTCGCTCTTGTGACCATCGACGACACCGGCAAGAACCTTTTCCAAGGTCATCTTCTCTCTTTCAGTTTTTTCTAACCTTTCTTCAGTTTTTTTCAATCTTTCTTTCAAGCAACATTTTCTTGGTCAACTAAGTGTAACTTCTCAACAATAGGGTCGATTGGCATTTCCGGTCCCACTACCTCCTAGATAAAAATATCTATGTCAAGTTGGTCAGCGTAATTAATTGTCATATAATCAGGAAATAAAAATATGTAGTTATAAAAGATAATATACCACATCCGAATCATAGACTGGACGAGGGCCAACGGGGACGGATATCAAAACCATGGCGCTATATATATATAAAAAATTATATATAAGTAAATATGTAAATCGTATAAATCAAAATTTGTTTTGGTAAATAAAAACAATAGGCTCACCAAGGTTGTGTCGGTGACGGGGCGATCGACGGCCGTGAGGAAGGGGACAAGGCGCGCGACACTAAAAAAACCATAAATCATAATTAAATTTGAGCTCAAATTGCATATGTATACATAACAAATGATGAACTCTCTCTAGCTTAGGCATTTCATCAAACACCTAGCTAGCACAACAAAAATGAAATGAGCAAGAAAACGAGCAAAACTTGCAATGCCGGAAGAGGGAATGTTAATGCTAACCGTAGAACCGATGGGTACCAACAATCTTGACAAATGGTGGAGAAAAATGGGGATGGATTAGAGCTCACAAGAGGAAGAAGAGAGCAAAAATGGAGTTGAGCTCGAGCTGGAAAAAATGGAGCTGAGCTAGGGGTGGAATATAGGGTTTAGGGGAGGGCTTTAGGACCGGTTTGTGTTACAAACCGGTGCTAAAGGGTCTGACAGCGGGCCCCGCAGTTGCTGCAAAAAACGAGAAAACATTTAGAATCGGTTTGTGATACAAACCGGTTCTAAAGGGTCTGACCCCTAGGCCCCCCTCCCTGCAGCAAATGGTCGCAAGGCCTTTAGGACCGGTTTGTAACACAAACCGGTCCTAAAGGCCTTGCGGCCATTTGCTGCAGGGAGGAGGCCCAGCGGACAGACCCTTTAGAACCGGTTTATATCCAATCTGGTTCCAATGTGCTTGGCTCAATGTCCTGTTTTCTACTAGTGAAATAGGCTTCTTGTAGAGATGCCATCTCACATTTTTTGCATTTGGTAGACGAGAAATGTTATGGAGTGTATGTAAAGCTACGAACTAAGCACCTCAATTTAAACTGAAGTGCAATGACCTGATGATTTCAGCAGTGGTTGCCACCGTTTGACACTAAAATCTGCTTCCTTACTCATGGATAGATAAAAATAGAAGATGCGGGGTGTTCTTATCAAGGAGACATAACTAAAACAGGAGATATGATTCGTGGGAGTACTATTCGTGTCTATAAGCTGAAACAACCGAGTGACATCTATCGTAAAAGGAATGTATCCTAACCTTCGAGGTTGGAGGGGGAATCTTAATAGTCATGAACCCGTCGCCGTCCTTAAATAAGTGTACACTTTCCTTTTAGGGATGTCAAATATTTTAAAGTTTCACCCTTTTTAGGGAAACATAACAACATCTATGATATTAAATTGACATCATTAGATCCGTTTTAAAATGTTGTTTCATCATACACGAATTTTATATCATATATGTCACTATTTTTTCATATAAAGTTGGTCAAAATTGAAAAAGTTTGACCTAGGCAAGTTCTAGATGTACAGTTAGTAAAGGATTGAGGGAGTATGCTTCATGTATCACCCACATATCTCAACGCACTGAATTATGGTCTTGTTGCATGTTTGCTCGGAACAATTTCCCAAACCCTAGTTATATATAAGATCGACATGCACAGGTGGAAAATGTGTGATATACCTCACTTATAATCACATTAACTTGCACGAGGCTATTGAACCGTATCCATAATATTTATTTTGTTTTCATTGGCAATTGTACTATGAGAAGCTCACGACATTCATTCAACATCACCCACCACATCTTGCACCATCACTAACATTTAGATAATAGCAATATGTACCCTCTTATTGATCCTTCAATATACATACTAGATCCATCCATACTGTACTACTATATACACGTCCACTCTATATTATGTTTTGTTTGAGAAATCTTTGAAATAATAGATACAAATGGTATAAGTGTTAGAGGGTGCATACCAAGATGGATGGATGGATGCATGCGATGAACATAGAATTTGTCGATCAATTTTATTAGGAATTGCAGACATTGGGAAAGAGCTAGTTAGCTGGTGTGTACCTGGATGTAGGTGCTTGTCTGCATGCTTGCAATTCTACAAGTACTTATGTAGCCATGTTCTAGTGCAACGTAGTTCTGATCATCTTTGGAGTACGTTGTTCCCCGCGTTTACTCGGACGATGCAACAGTTATGTTCTGACTGCAAGCTGCCTAGTAGGCCCCTACCGCAAGCATGTGCAGAATGTGATCTGCACGGGCTCCCACTTGATTAGGGCCCCCAAAGCCGACTCCAACTGTTTGTGCGCGCAGCTTCTATATGCAGCGTCCGTCCGCCTTTGGGGGTTCACGCCGCGGCCCCACACGGATAGCAAGTTGACTATATTTCCGGGAAATACCCGAACCGTTCCCGCCATACGTGTAATAGACGATCTCACAAATACGGGGAGATGACTCCTGGCACTGTCCTTTCCCACACATGACGAGACACCCTGGTCCATGTGCAACTTAGACCACTCACACTATGGTAAAAAAAATCGGTTCCAAATGTAGTATGAATCGGTTCAATAGACTACAGCTTGATTAAAGAAGCGATTCCAAGTGCGTCAGCTAGAAAATCGAACCAAACTATTGATGCGGTTCATGAGAATAACCTTGTCATCTGCATGCATGCATCCCCACATGTAAGAGAGGAAATAAAGAGGATGTGTGAATAAAGAATGGTTAATAAACATTATTTTCATGGCATCCAACCTAGCAGTGCCCCACACCAAAAGAGATTCCAAAATTTTCAACACTGAAGGAAGATCGGACCGATTCCTATCTCTGCCATAATTTCATTTGAAGCGATACCACCATGTGGCTGGCCTCAGTAGCTCCCTTTACTTGTAGTACGTCTGTGAGCTATCTCTCTCTATTCTAGAACTCATCTCTCCATTATGAAGCATGGCTAGGACCCAACATATCTAGTTTCTAGATCTCATCCCTAAACATGTTCAGCTCATGTCCCTAGTTCAAATCTGAATCTTAGTCCGTCCCCTTCCTCTCTCTATAAGACCGCCCCATCCTCTTTTTAAAGGACATGGATGTCGCCTAGAGGGGGGGTTGAATAGGCGTTTAAAAATAATTACAGTTAAGTCTTGAATAAATGCGGAATAAAACTAGCGTTTAATTTATCAAGCCAAAATCTAAACAACTTATGCTAAACAATTCAAGCAACTAAGTGATAGCAAGATATGTTACTTCAACCTCGATGGCTATAACAAATTAAATTTCATAAGTAAAGAGATCGGATATAGAAATAACCGAGACAGGTGGAGACGATGATTTATCCGGAAGTTCACTTCCCAATGGAAGCTAATCTCCATTGGAGAGGTGTGGAGTCACAATGACTAATAGCTCCCAATGGATCACCTTATTCTGCTCGTGCCTCCACCAATGCGGAGTGCCATGATCCACTAGGGGACCTTTGAGGGCGTTCACCGATCCCGTACAAGGTTGGGGTAATCTCCATAACTCAATTGGAGGCTCCCAACAATATCCCGCGAGCTACCAAAACTTCGAGATTGCAACAAGGCCTCAAAAGCTTCCAAAGCTCTGAGGCAACAATCAACCGTCTAGGGCACTCCAAGTACCCAAGAGGAGAAGCTCAAGGGCACTCCAAGAACCCAAGAATAACAACCTTCTCAACATTTCACTCGAACGAATCCTCGTAAAGAACTCAAACCGATACAACATGTGCAATGGCAAGAACAGAAGTGCTCAAACCCTTCATTTCAAATCCCACCAAAGCAACAAATGCTATGGGTGGGGGGGAGAGAGGAAGGACAAGGAAGAACTAAACAAATGAATCCACAAGATCTAGATCCAAAGACTTCCTCTCACTAAGAGGAGAGATGGATTGGTGGAATAATAGATTTAGATCTCCTCTCTCTTTTCCCACTAATTAAAGGCAAGAACCATGGAGGAATAGAGAGAAAAAAAGCTCCAAGAGGTCAACAATGGTGGGGGAAAACTTGCTTAAGAAGTGGGGAACCAATGGGGAAGAATACCCCTTAAATAGGTCTCCCCAAATACTTCCCGATGGGGAGAAACTGGGCGTTCTCGGCCTGAAAATCCGGCCAGGCCGGTCTTCCTGCGTCCAAGCCGACCACCTAATAGACCCGCTCGGCCTGTCTGCCCTCACAGGCTGGTTTTTCTGCGCGACCCGAACTACACTAAAAACGCGATATCTTTTGCCTCTAGATTCCGTTTTCAATTATCTTGGGCTCGTTGAAATCGCAACAAAGAGAACTACAATATTATGCAAATAAACATCATAGTCCATCATTTAAGGATAAAATAAAATGATGAAAGGTTTGACCTCTCTATAAAAATCATAGTCCATCATGCGAAACCCGTTTTTGATGAATTTGAGCTTGTGTTGAAGCACATGAAAAGATCTAAAACCACACATAGAGGAAACAAAAATAAGAACCAAGAAGTATGAAGCCAAGTATTCAAAGGTTTGATCTCTCTCCTAATGATACGATAAAGTTGCTAATATGAGAACCCCTCTTGATAGTACGGTTATCTATCCTATAACCCAGTCTCCCAACTAATTCTATGAGACTGGTAAAATAGAAAACCTATCAAGATCATACCTTTGCCTTGATCATTCCACTTGAGCTAGATGATGAATATCTTGACCTCCTCAATATGGAACATCTTTCTTGATTTCGCTTTGCTCGGTGAAGACACATAGATTGCTCACCCATACACCACTATGGGAGAGGCTCTTTTAATTCCATCTTCACTTGGCCATTATCTCCAAAACGGTGGCAAGCTTCAAGCTTCGATGTGCTTCCCTTGAAATTGCACTTCTCAACTTTGATGACGATCACCTTTTGACATCATCCACCATGGGCCATATGAAATATTCCTCTTGATGCAAGCCCATGGAAAGATACCTAACCTCACATAGATATACCACAACACATATCATGGGTTAGCACAAGATAATTGCACACTTACTTCCATACAAGAAACCCGTATGGTACATCTTCTAGATTTGTGAGTTGATCTACTTTAATCATCTCTTAGCACCTTTCCTTGATAAACCTTGTATCTTTTCATATCTATAATGACGTCTTGAAGGTAAACATGAATGTTCACACAATATGCTTCTTCAAGACATACTTGCAATATGCTCAACTCTCTCATGACCAAATAACATATATTTACAGGAATAGCACCTTGGTCATCACTTGATCATCTACAATCCAACACATAGACATCAAGCATTACCTATGGACAAACTCTACATGTATAACTCTATTCAACCATTAGTCCATGGTGATTGTCATTAATTACCAAAACCACACATGGGAGCACCATGCTCTTTCAATCTCCCCCATTTTGATAATTGATGACAATCTATTTTAAGAGGGTTTATATAATGAATTTGAGCAACCATGCAAAGAAACAAAAGAGATGCATAAGAATTAAAGGCAAATGCTTAAGAACAAAAATCAAAGCATAAAACTAAATTCCCTTAAACCCTCTAAAATTTCTCCCCCATTGGCATCCATTGCCAAAATTAGATCATAGAAAATTTAGATGGCCAATATAGTAAGGGTCCCTCCGTCGGATGTGCATTTCTCATAATATCAGTGGAATCAACTTCACATATCCAATGATGAATAATGAGAGGAAATAAAGCTATATTGAGGATCCAAAGAATGTAAATAAGATATTATAAAATCTCTAATATTACCCGAAAGAGAAGCAAGTAATCAAAAAGATCAAACAAACCAAATGAACAAATGATATTATGGTTTGAGAAAATGAGTGTTCTTAAAGAAAATAGAGGAGCTCCCCAATATTTGTTCATGATTTAAAAATATTTCATTTTGAATGCGAAGTGCAAAGAAATGGAATCATAACCCCCCACTATTGTTCAAAAGTCAAATCAAGTGCAAGTGAGCATAAAATAAAACGAGGCACATCACTTGGGATAAAACGGTGGTTGAGAAACAAGTGAAGATACCAATAAAGGATGTGACTTAAGACAAGGCTCAACCCAACATATATGTGTGTGAAACAAGACAAGGCATGACAAAATACTAATAACATGATGAATATTTAATCATCATCATATTCTCAATATAATGACAGGCATAGAGCCAAGAGTGTCTTTTCCACACACAATAAAAGGTTTTCAAACCAAATGAAAATAGCTAGGATCACAAGCTTAATAAGTTGTAAATAAAGAAGCAAGGCTTATGAAACCATCATGGAAAGAAACTAAAATGCTCGCCAAAGAAAGCATGAAGGTAAAAATCTTCAATAAATATGAGTGAAAAATAGGTTTTTGAAAATATGGCAAGCACTCAAAAGCAAAAAAAAAATCGGAGCCACCAATAAGTAAATAACAATAAAAGGATGGACAACAAACCATTAGGATACGAATAACATATGTAATTCTTTAGTTAATTTTCGGAACAACATATTTGCCCGTGCGTTGCTACGGGTTAAATAGTTTTTATGCCTTAGAAAATTTCACCAATCCTACTCAAAATCAGTCTTTAGTTAATTTTCGGAACAACGTTTTCATCATTCCTGTTGTCCGGTGCCATTTGCATTCCATATAGCTATCATAACTGTAATTATCGACTCTGCATAATAAATAATAAATAACTAACTTTTAGGTAAGAGAAAGTACCCAATTACCATCTATATGTTGCTACAGGTTAAATAGTTTTTATGACTTAGAAACTTTCACTAATCCTACTGAAAATCAGTCTTTAGTTAATTTTCGGAACAACATTTTCATCATTCCCGTTGTCCGGTGCCATTTGCATTCCATATAGCTATCATAATTGTAATTATCGACACTGCATAATAAATAATAAATAACTGACTTTTAGGTAAGAGAAAGTACCCAATTACCATCTCTATGTTGCTACGGGTTAAATAGTTTGTATGCCTTAGAAAATTTCACTAATCCTACTGAAAATCAGTCTTTAGTTAATTTTCGGAACAACGTTTTCATCATTCCCGTTGTCTGGTGCCATTTGCATTCCATATAGCTATCATAACTGTAATTATCGACTCTGCATAATAAATAATAAATAACTGACTTTTAGGTAAGAGAAAGTACCCGATTACCATCTCTATGAGTGTAAACAATCCATAAAATTCTTAAGTTCGTAATGAAAAAGTATTACAAAGAGGACAAAGGAAGAAATCAGTTGTACATGTGAAATGTCTTGTCCCGAAATCAATCTCATCCAATTGATTACCTCGCCACTTACTCTGTTTGACAAAAGTAGGTAGCAACTTATGTATTACTGTGTAGTTCTCTGAGTTGTAGTGAACTGTATTTTTCCTCCCAGTGACTTGTATATTATTAGACAGAGTAAGGGATTTGCTCCCAATCGCATCTTGTTGACCATGATCTCATAAATGGGTAGGCCAAAATAATCGTCAGAGGAAGAACAAAAATAACAACATTAAGCTGATTTCGGGAATTACTATAAACACCTCCTAGGCATCAAGATGAATCAGGAACAAGCAAACACAATATTAAGAAAAGGGAAAGTGAGCTGCTTCCACGAATTAGCATGCCTCAACTTTCGCCAGTTATGAGCACATGTCAGCGCTAGCCTCGCACATGCCATTGTCCATACACGACCCACACCAAGGCCATGGCTTCCGGACCAACCAACGGGTGATAACGTGAATTTGCACTCTGAAGCAGCATTCACGAACATGAGCAGGGCGTCTTGCACGACGTGGACAATAGCTGAGGGTCGGACAGTGCGCAGGACGGCAGGACCACTGAGAAGATCGGTCGACGGGGCGCCCGGGCCGGCATTGAGCAGGAACACGTGGGGGCCGCCGGCGGTAGCTGGGCGGCAGCGCGGTGGCTTCTATGTTTGCTCTCCTCGCGCAGGCGTCTTTGCGTTCCATGCGGACGTAGACGCCAATGTCATGGATCTTGGCATACATGACGTTGCGAGATGCTACAGGTAGCCGCTCGTCCCCGAATCCCTGAGCAACGGCCTGGTCGTGCCTGCGCTCCGCCGGCCTGTGCAGTCTGCGGGGAAAAGGTTCTGAATCGCTGCTAGGTACTCCCTCCGTTCCATATTAGATGACTCCCATATATATGTATCTAGACATATTTTAGTACTAGATACATCTATTTGAGAGTCATCTAATATGGAACGGAGGGAGTAGCTTGAAAGGTGGATAGCAGGTTTATATCCCATGTGTTTCAGGGGGTAAAACGTAAAAATACCAGACGTACGACGACCACCGTATGCTCTATTATATAGTATAGATTGATGTGCGTAGACGTACGCTCGTTCGGACACCCCAAGAGGAAGGTATGAAGAGCACGGCGGCAAGTTTCCCTCAGAAAGAAACCAAGTTTGAATCGACCAATAGGGGAAAGAAATCACTTTTGAAGGTTGTTGAAAGCTGATGTTGGCAGGGCGCATGATAACCGACAAGTATAGGGGATCACAACAGTTTTCGAGGGAAGTAAAACCCAAATTTATTGATTCGACACAAGGGGAGAGAAAGAATATTTATAAGCCTTAACAGATGAGTTTTGAATCGAGCTGCAACAATTTATCAGTAGTAATAGTTTTATAGCAGTAGTAGTGGTAAAATAACAGTAGGAATAAAATAATAATAGCAGTAGCAATTGCGGGAAACAATAGGATGAAAGTACCTTAGGCACAGAGGGTGGATGAAGGGGCATTGCATGGATAAGATTGTTCATGTAATAATCTGAACACGGGCATTGCAGATAATAATAATAATAAAGCATCCAAGTTCTAGGAAAACCATAGGCATGTGTTCCAATATAGTCATACATGCTCGCAATGAGAAACTTGCACAACATCTTTTATCCTACCAGTCTATGTGCAGCGGGGCCTCAAGGGAAACTACTGGTAATTAAGGTGCTCCTTTTAATAAAGCGCAAGAGCAAAGCATTAACACTCCGTTAACACATGTGATCCTCACATCATAACCACCCCCTCCGGTTGTCCCAATTTCTGTCACTTTGGGGCCTTGGGTTCAGGACAACAATGTGTGTAAACAACTTGCAGATATGATCAATAAACATAATTATACTCATGAAACAATAACATGTTCAGATATGAGATCATGGCACTCGGGCCCTAAGTGACAAGCATTAAGTATAATAAGTTGCAACAATGGTAGAAAACATTAACAATGGATACTAGGCACTATGACCTACCAATTTGGCATTATTACATGACCGGCATCAACCAATCCCTTCCATCCCTCTTAGGCTACAGCGGTGTTTACTCACACATGGACGAGGGAATAATGGATGGTTGATTGAGAAGAGGTGGCGGTGACGATGGCGATGAGCTCCTTCGAATCCCCGTTCCTACGGGGCGCCAGAACATAAACTTCTGATCCTCGAATTGGGTTTCGAGGTGGCGGCAGCGCTCTGTGGTGTTATTTTGGAATATGACGAACCCCTTGATGTTTTAGGGTTAGTAGTCAAAAGGGGAGCCCGAGGGGGTGCTTGGGGGCCCCACACCACAAGGTGGCGCAGCCTAGGGGGAGCGCCCAGGCCGGGGTGGTGTGGCCCCCTCCTGGCCCCTCTCCGGGACTCCTTCTGGCTTCGGGGGTCTTCGGGATCTTTCCTGGGCATTTTCCGGAAAGTTGATTTTTCTACACAAAAATAAGACACCAAGGAAATTCTGCTGAAAACAACGTCCGTCCGAGTTAGTTGTATCCAAAACTAACAAGTTCAGAGGCAAACAATAAGAAAAGTGTTCGGAAAAGGGGATGCGGTTTGGACGTATCAACTGCCCCCAAGCTTAGCTTATTGCTTGTCCTCAAGCAATTTAGTGACAACTTAGTGCGATAAAAGAACTTTTACGAACACATTTATTTCATATGATGCAAATATACTCACTATATGATCAAGTGCATAGGAAAATCATAATAAGATGTATGCAAGATAAAAGTCACCTAAAAGTTATGCCAACCATGAAGAGATACGAACAAACTAATAATAAACAACATGAAGTATATCAATCTTCAGGATTGCAATGCTCGTAATAGGGTATGATAAAGTGTACTCGCTTTCCCTTAATAATGGAGCAAAACATAAATTCTAGGGCACCTCTGAAGTTCAAATGAAGACTAGAAATAAAGATATCAAAGATACAAGCATAAAAGTTATACCACAATCAACCGTGTTCTTGGACAAACACATTGCTCTCAAGAAGGTGCATAAAGTGAGAAGGTGAAGACTCGGCTTAAAAATAAAAGAAAGGCCCTTCGCAGAGGGAAGCAGGGATTAACTCAAGTGCTAGATCTTTTTATTGTATTAAACAGAGGTATTGAAACCATTTTTTAGAGAGGAGTATGCTTATGTCAACGAATGGTAAACAGACAATACAGTACGTCACAAGCCAACTAGACTTCACAAGAGAGGCTCCCATAGAAGGACGCATCTGGGTAGAAGGTCATCCCTCTTTCTCTTTTGTTTACACAATTATGCTTTGACTAATAAATCAGGGGCAAAAATAGTGAAGATAATTTGTTGTATTAAGTTTGGGGCTGGGCACCCCGCTGCCATCTCTTCTGTCAATTGGATAAGCGGATGAAGCCAATAGTCCAGGGTGTGAAATCCAATCAACAAGTGAGATAAAGATTCTCTATTTACGTCCTCATGAGCTAAAACAGGGCACAAAACGGGAATAATGTTTCAAGGTTTTAAAGATAGCACATGAGAAATTTACTTGGAGTGGCGGTTAAATACCACATATAGGTAGGTATGGTGGACACATCTGGAAAACTTTGATTTTTGGGAGTTGGATGCACGAGTAGGCTCATACTCAGTACAGGTGAATGCTAGCAATAGACAGAGAGCGACAATCAAGAGAGTAACAACTGTCATAATCATGCTTGCGACAAAACAAAATTAACAGGGGCATAAAAGTGATACAAATAATGTGAGGAAAAATAAACCATCGAGTCTTAATTGACCTTTTGTTTTCAGTCTTATGCATGCATGAGCCTGCGCCAAGTCGATTCAACCGAAACAATCAGAGGGATATACCACAATGGCATACCCTTCTATGAATAAAACAATGCAAGCAAACATTTATACGACATGCTATCTTATATTAATAAGTTGGAACTAAACATGCGAGGGCACGAACTACTAATATTCAATTAAATAACATACACCTTACACGAACAAACTAAGCATGTTCACATGGATGATTGTATGTACAAAAATAAAACAAATAGAGTTCATACCAGCTTCTCACCACAACTTGAATTGTCGTATATCGTCATTATTGCTCTTCACTCGTGTGGATTGAATAATATAGAATGATAACCAAGCTCCGATGGAGACACAGAAGATCATGAACTCTGCAACAAACTTTACAAAACCAAAAAAGAACAACAAATACTTTTGGGTTTTTGAATTAAAACAAGAACAGAAACAAACAAACAAACAAAGAAAAATATTTTTGGATTTTTGAATATTAAACCAAAACGAGAAAGTAAAGTAAACCAACAAAAGAAACTAAAGAAGCAAATACACAGAAATACAGAAATATTTTGGTCTTTTTATGTCTGGAAAGCACGAACAAAACAATAAAAACAAAAAGAATCAAAAGAAACAAAGACAGACGAAAGAAACGAAAATATGGATATACAAAGAACCGACAGAAACATGATATATAGATGAGCGTGTGATATCGATATACCTCCCCCCAAGCTTAGGCTTTTGGCCTAAGTGGAGATCAATCCCAAGCAGGCCATGAGGTGGCGCCCCTGTAGTTCGCTGAGGATGAGCCATCCTCCTGATTTGTGCTCGAGGACGCCCTTGTGTACTGCGCGGTGTAGTCCTCGGAAGGCACATTCCGCCTCATCTGCTGCCTATGGAACTCCATCAAGCGTAGCTGCTCATCCAACTCTCCTTTTGGGCGCAACCATGGCATCCTGTCAACTTTGAACAAAACAGGTTGCGGAAAAATAACTTCCCTCTGATCCTCGTCAATAAATAAAACTCTATATACTAAATGTTCAGCAGAGCTGGCAGTAATAAAATGATGAGACTTCATGGCAGCAAGATTAAGTCTATAAGGAGCTATCAATTCATCATGGGGAGCAATAGGAAATCCTAGAGCAGTTGCTATACGTGTAGCAATAATGCCCCATAAATGGGTCCCTTAGCAGCTCGAAAGAACCAAGGTTATACATGTCGCTACGGTTAAGTGCAGCAGCAAGAAAGCAAGATGATAATTTGAAATGTTGCTAGTGTTCTCCCTACCAAGGATACTAGTAGCAAGATAGTAAGTAAAATATGTGATAGCAGGAAGTTGAATATTTCTTATCTTCCCGCGCTGAGCTGAGCGGCAATCATCATTGGTAACTCCTCGATAGAGCTCTGTAAGATCAGCGGGTCTCTCCTGAATCTTGCACGTTGTACCGGAGGCGTTAATACCTATAATGCTAAAAAAACTCTCCAAGGACAGGGAAAAAGAATTACCATATATCTTAAAAGCAACAATTGCGTTATATGGTGAGTTATGAAATCTAAAATTATCAACAAAAGTTTTTGTGAGAATAGCATATTGGGGACTTTCATCATACATGTAGTTGGTTAAACCAACCCTTTCAATCAGCATCAAGAAGTCATCAAGTATACCTGCACCTCTAAAAAATGTATAGGAAGGGAAACTAGATGGATTAGCAATTCCATCGTCTCGTGCACCATCGATGCTTGGTGCAATAAGGTCCTCATTTTAGGATGGCCTTGATGCGGGTGTAACACACGTTCATTGGAGACCCCAAGTAGAAGGTATGAAGAGCACAACAGTAAGTTTCCCTGAGAAAGAAACCAAGGTTGAATCGAGAAGTAGGAGGAAAAATCAACTTCCGAAGGTTGATGCAGCTGAGATGGTAGGGCGCAATACCGGTTCAGTAGCAACGTGTAGCCTACACAACACAATCAAATCACTTTGCCCCAACGAAGCAGTGATGTTGTCAATCTCACCGGTTTTGCTGAACACAAAGAGGTTAAACGTATGGTGTGGAAAACAGTATGAAAACAGTAATTGCAGTTGTTGTATTATCAGTATGAGAAAATGGACCGGGGTCCACAGTTCACTAGTGGTGTCTCTCTATAAAAAATAAATAACATGTGTGGTGAACGAATTACAGCTGGGAAATTGATAGAAATGAAGGCTGCACCATAGTGCATAAGCAAGACATAAAGATTACTATCTGATTCATGCGGGCATTACAACAAGATACATAGACTGTCATCCAACTGCGTCTATGACTAATAATCCACCTTCCGAATATCATCCTAGAAAACGTTGGTATTAAGTTGCAAGCAACAGATAATCGCAGTAAACAAAGTGTGTAACGTAAACAATGTAAACGAAGTAAACACCGTTGCTTTCTCCCTAATGGAAACACCACATCCTCCACCCGTCATGTTTCTGTCACTTGAGCACAGATGCAAAGGTGGCATGAACGCACTATCGAGCATAAATACTTCCTCTTGGAGTCACTAGCATCTACTTGGCCAAAGCATCTGCTAATAACGAAGAGCATGGAAGATCATAAATAACATACGCATGAATATAACATGATAGATTGATAATCAAAATACATAGCATTCAACATTCATCGGATCCTAGCAAACACAACATGTAGCATTACGTAAATATGATCTCGGTCATGTAAGGCAGCTCACAAAATCTAAACATGAGGCATAAAGTGGAGAAGACAACCATATAAATATTGCTATGGACCCGTAATCCAGGGATGAACTACTCACACATCACTTCAGAGGAGGGCATAGTGGTGTAGACCCCTCCGGTGATGAATTCCCCCCCCCCCTCGGCAAGGTGCCGGGAAGAGCTCCAGAAACCTCCCGATCTCTGGTTGACGATGACGGCGGCCTTGGTTGTTTCTCGGAAAAAAGTAGTATATTTTTAGGGTTGATGTAACGGGGGGAATATATAGGTGACAGGGCGATGGCGGTGGATGCTCGAGCGGCCCACACCATCCCACGACGTGGCCAGGGGTCATGTTTAGATCTTGTGAGCTTCCTCACATGATCCAGATCATCTATTTGTAATGCTACATGTTGTGTTTGCTGGGATCCGATGATTATTGAATGATATGTCTGTTGATTATCAGTCTATCATGGTATCTTCATGTGTATGTTATTTATGATCTTGCATGCTCTCCGTTGTTAGTAGATGCTCTGGCCAAGTAGATGCTAGTGACTCCAAGAGGGTGTTTTTATGCTCGATGGTGGGTTCATGCCTCCTTTGCATCTGTGCTCGCGTGACAGAAACGTGACGGATGGAGAATGTGTTGTTGCCATTAGGGAGAAAACAATGATGTTTACTTATTTTAGATTGTTTACATTACACACTTTGCTTACTGTGATAATATTTTGCTTGCAACTTAATACCCAACGCTTGTTCGGATGATATTCGGAGGGTGGATTATTAGTCATAGATGCAGTTGGATGACATTCTATGTATTTTGTTGTAATGCCCGCATGAATCTCATAGTAATATTTATCACATACATTTTCTTTATCTGTTAATTGCCCAGCTGTAATTTGTTCAGCATGCATGTTAGGTATCTTTTATGGAGAGACACCTCTAGTGAACTGTGACCGCAGTCCATTTTCTCATTCTGATAATACACACATTGCTTCCATTGGTTTCACACTGCTTCCACTGCTACCACACTGCTGCTACTCTTTTCATACTGTTCTCATTCTATTTTCCACACCATACATTTAACCTCTTTGTTATCAGCAAAAGCGGTGAGATTGAAAACCTCACTGCTTCGGGGGGCAAAGTGAATTGTTTGTGTTGTGTAGGTTCCACATTGTTGCTGAACCGGTAGTGCGCCCTGCCATCTCAGCTGCATGAACCTTATGAAGTTACTCCTTCCTCCTACTGGTCGATTCGACCTTTGTTTCTTTCTGAGGGAAACTTGCTACTGTTCTCTTCATACCTTCCTCTTGGGGTCTCCCAACGAATGTGTGTTACACGCACATCAAGCTCATTTCTGGCGCCGTTGCCGGGGAGGAAGAGAATTTATGCAAGGGGAGTCTCTCACCTCCAATCATTTTTACTTTGTTATTGTTTTGCTTGTTACTTTCTTTATTATGCTTGCTATCAATGTTTGATGGCAAGGTGGGTTCACGGATGAACAACAGAAATATTATAAGAAACACCGCTTGTCACAAAAAGGGATACACTTATGGGAGCAGATTAATAAATTGCATGACTATTGCTACGCTTTGATGGTGCCTTGACAGGGAGGCTTCTTGATGATGATATTCTCTCCTGCAATAGCGCCAGAAATTCCTTGATGCCTGTGATAGTGTATTGGAAATCCCAAGAGGAGGGTTTGATGAGGAAACGGTAAGAATTTCCCTCAGTTAAGTACCAAGGTTATCAATCCAGTAGGAGGAAGAGGATCTCGGGAAGGTTGATGCCACTAACGATGGTGATGGCGCCTCACCGGTGTCAGCAACAATGTGGAACCTGCACACAACACAACCAAAATACTTTTTCCCAACGGTATAGTGAGGTTGTCAATCTCACCGGTCTTGCCGAAAACAAATATTAGACGTATAGTGTGGAAAATGGTGTATGCTTGCAGTAAGTAAAGAAAGCAGGAAATTGTTGTGGTTTCTTTAACAGTGTAACAAGATGGACCGGGGTTCATAGGTTCACTAGTGGTGTCTCTCCATAAAATATAGCATGTTGGGTGACCAAATTACAGTTGGGCAACTGACAAATAAAGGTTGCACCGTAGTGCACATGCATGATATGATGACTACTATGATATTTAGTGTGGGCATTACAAAAGTACACATAGACCGTAATCCAACTACATCTATGACTAATAATCCACCCTCAGGTTATCATCTGAACCCCCTTAGGTATTAAGTTGCAAGAAACATATAATTGCATTAAACAGTATGTGTAAAGTAAGCAATGATTGTACACGCGGGCACTCACACCGCTGTTTTCTCCCTAGTGGCAACATCACATCCTCCCCCGTCACGTTTCTGTCACTCGAGCACGGGCGAAAGGAGGCATGAACCCACTATCTAGCATAAATACTCCCTCTTGGAGTCACTAGCAACTATTTGGCCAAAGCAACCACTACAACGGAAAGCATGGAATATCACAAATAACATATGCAATAAATACTATAATCAACTTGGCATAAGTTCAATATTCATCGGATCCCAGCAAACATAGCATATAGAATTACATAAGATTAATCTCGATCATGATAGACAACTCACGAGATCTAAAAGTGGAGGCATATGAGGAGAAGACAACCATCTAGCGACTGCTATGGACCCGTAGTCCAAGGATGAACTACTCACGCATCACTCCAGAGGCATGCATGGTGATGGAGAGGCCTCCGGTGATGATTTCCTCTCCGGCAGGGTGCCGGGAGACAGCTTCAGAACCCCCTGATCTAGGGTTGACGACGATCGCGGCTGCGGAACTTTTCGGGGATATTTGATCAGGTGCCTAGGGTTTTCCATCCGGGGGGGGAATAAATAGCTGAAAGGGCAAAGGCGGTGGAGCCCTGGGGGCCCACACCACCAGCTGGCGCGGCCAGGGGGAGGCCGCGCCACCCCATGGTGTGGCCCCCTAGTGCCCGTCTTCGACTCTTCTTCGGTCTTCTGGATGCTTCCGGGGAAAATAGGCACTTCGGGCTTTGTGGGGTACAATTCCGAGAATATTTCCAGAACAACTTTTCTGAAATAAAAAACAGCAGAAAACAGGGAACTGGCACTTGGCATCTTGTTAATAGGTTAGTCCCGGAAAACGAGTAAAAATGCTATAAAGAAGCGAGAAAACATGTATGGCATAATATTATCATGAAGCATCAGAAATTATAGATACGTTGGAGACGTATCAAGCATCCCCAACCTTAGTTCCTACTCGTCCTCGAGTAGGTAAATGATAAAACACAATAATTTCCGAGGTGACATGCTACTATCATAAACTTGATCATTATAATGTAAAAGCATATGTACGCTGAGATCATAGAACTTCAAACACAAATATGATAATATAACTTTAATAATAAAGCATAGCAATCACTTAGCATCATGAAGAGTATCTTAAATAAAGGATCATGGATAATAATGCAAAGAAACATAAACGTTTGTTTCAGGTATAGAGAAAGCATGGCAAAGTGGTATTTCGCTAGTCCTTAAGAGTGGGATAAAACATAAATTCCAGGACACCTTCAGAGTTCATGAGGAATACTAGAGCAAATAATTTAAGAACAAACAATATCACATCATGAATAAATTATTGATGTTTATGGGACAAATGCACATAATACTCAGAATGGCAAAATTGCTCTCTCAACTGTACATAAAGTTAGAAGATGGTGACTCAACATAAAAGTAAAAGAAAGGCCCTTTGTGGAGGGAAGCAAGGGTCACTCATGTGCTAGAGCTTTTTATTTAATTAAATAGAGGTATTAAAAGTTTGATACTCCTCCCATCAATCTTTCACAAACCATGGCTAATCGAATCCTCGGGTGCCTGCCAACAATCACATACCGTGGAGGAGTGTCTATATTTTAGGAGAGGTGTATGTTAATTTCAACAAATGGTAAAAAGATAATACAGTACGTCACAAGCCAACTGGATTCACAAGAGCGGCTCCCATATGAAGGACGCATCTGGGTAGAAGGCGTTCTCTTTTGTTTACACGATTATGCTTTGACTGATAAATCAGGGGCAAAAATAGTGAAGAGAATTTGTTTGTATTAATTTGGGGCTGGGCACCCCGCGGCCAGCTCTTCTATCATTTGGATAAGCGTATGAAGCCACTAGTACAGGGTGTGAAATCCAATCAACAAGCGAGATAAAGATTCTCCATTGACGTCCTCATGAGCAAAAACAAGAACACAAAACATGAGTAATTTTGAAAGTTTTAAAGTTAACACATGAGCAATTTACTTTGAGTGGCAGTGAAATACCACATGTAGGTAGGTATGGTGGACACAATGGGAAAACTTTGGTTTTAGGGAGTTTGAATGCACGAGTAGAATTCCATACTCAGTACAGGTGGAGGCTAGCAAAAGACTAGGAGCGACAAATCAAGAGAGTATAAGAGCCATAATCATGCATATTGACATAAACATCATTAATTAAAGCATAAGCGGTATCACAAGTTCAAAAACTAAATGGTCATGGAGGCTATTCATGACTGGTTCATAGTCATAAACATGGTGTGAGCATGCGCCAAGTCAACTAAATAAAACATTCGAAAGAGAATACCATAAATTTATGCTTTACTATGACAAGAACAACTCGTGAATCTTTCAAGGCATGCTAAACACTATCATCTATTTGAGGCTATTCATGCTACTCAATAACCACAAGGATTTAAAAATAAAATAACATTTAGCATGCCATGAAGAAGTTCTAGCCACAGTCTATACAAGCTTCTACGTGCACTATTATAAATTCTACTTCAAGCATCAGTTTTTTCCCAGCAAGCACCATACAAGATATGTTTTAACAAAAATACTCTTTATGATACAGAAATCAAACATGAGAGTACTCATATAAAACTACTAAAACTAACAGCTCTGATAAGAGATGCATGCAAAACAGGAGCCAAACAAATGCAGCAGCCAGACAAAGATTAAGAATACAAGGTATTCTCATGAAAAAGCGGAGTGTGTCACTCTCCAATAAAAGAATTCTGGGGTCCAACCAATCTTATTTCAAAAATAAAAATAAACTGAAAGCAAAAATAAAATATGCTCCAAGTAAAGCACATAAGATGTGACCGAATATATATATAGTTTCACTAGAAGTGACCTGATAATTTATCGATGAAGAAGGGGATGCCTTGGGAATCCCCAAGCTTAGACGCTTGAGTCTTCTCGGAATTTTCTGGTATGTACCACCGGGGAATACCCAAGCTTAGGCTCTTCACTCTTATTGATCACATCATATCATCCTCTTCTCTTGACCCTTGAAAACTTCCTTCACACCAAATTTCTCACAATCTTCATTAGCAACGTTAGTGCAATCAAAATAATAAATTCACATGGTTCAGTTTAAACACAAGTATAACACTAAAAAACACATTAGACACTGTCACAACTTATTTTAAAACTCTTTTTCTCAAAAGAACACAAAAAGAAAGAGATTAAGATGCAAATGCAATTATTGGCAGAAATCTGTCAAAACAGGACCGCATGTAAATATTTTTTTTTTTAGGAAATCTTCTATTGCTCAAATAAAAAAGTGATAAACTAATAAAAGTTGCGTATACAGCCCACGATTACGCACAAAAAAGCTCAGGTCATTTTGAATTTTCTGTGATTTTATACGAATTTAACAGTGGACAGCAGAAATCTGTTTCCCGCGCAGAAATCCAAAATATAGTCTCAACTTTCCACTAGAGACTTTACTTGGTTCAACAAAAACACAAAAGAAAAGATACAGCGGTGTTGCTAAGAAAATAGAAAACACCCATGTGCAAAGAACACAAAAGAAAACAAAGGAAAACTGGTTGAAAACAGAGAAATAAAATGGGTTGTCTCCCGGTAGCGCTTTTCTTTAACGCCTTTCAGCTAGGCATAGAAAGCAACTCGAGTATTTTCAAGTGAAGAAGCATCAACATCATAACTTGCTCTAATAATATATTAAATAGGTAGCTTTGTCCTCTTTCTAGAAAAGTGTTCCATACCTTTCTTGAGGGGGAATTGATATTTAATACTCCCCTCTTTCATATCAATAACATCGCCAACAGTTCTAAGAAAAGGTCTTCCCAAAACAATAGGAAAAGAAGCATTGCATTCAATGTTCAAAACAACAAAATCAACAACGACAAGGTTATTGTTAACCATAATAAGAACATCATCAATTCTACAAGGAGGTTTCTTCTTAGCATTATCAGCAAGATGAACATCCAAATAACAGTGTTCCAATGGTGGTAGATCAAGCATATCATAAAGCTTTTGAGGCATAACCGAGATACTAGCACCAAGATCACAGAAAGCATTGCAATCAAAATCATTTACTTTTATCTTAATGATAGGCTCCCTGAAGGGAATATGCCCGAGAGGCAATAATAAAATGGTTATTATCTTATTCCTTGTTTATGATGAATGTTTATTTCTCATGCTAGAAATGTATTAACCGGAAACGTTGATACATGTGTGCTTAATAAACAAACTATGGTTCCTAGTAAAGCCTCTCTTTTAACTAGCTCGTTGATTAATAGATGATCAAGGTTTCCGGATCATGAACATTGGATGTTATTAATAACGGGGTCATGTCATTAGAAGAATGATGTGATGAACATATACCCAAAGAGAATATAGCAATGCGATCAAGTCATTAAGTTTACATTGTTATATCAAACATACGAAGTAACTTATTCCTTAGACCATGAGATCATGTCAATCGCTGATACCGGAAGGGTGCTTTGATGGCATCAAACATCACACCGTAATAGGGTGACTATAAAGGTGTCGTTAAGTATTCGGAAAGTATTAGTTGAGGATCATGAATCAAGAGTGGGATTTGTCCATCCAAATGACGCAGAGATATACTCTGGGCCCTCTCGGTGATATCACATCGAAACCGCTTGCAAGCACGTGATATGATCACAAGGATGTTATATCACGGGAACGAGAAAAGAGTACTTGTCGGTAACAACATTGAACAAGGTATGGTTGATACCAATGATCGAATCTCGGACAAGTAAAATATCACGAGACAAAGGGAATAGTTCACGGCGTTGTTGGTTCACACGATCACGAGAGTCATCGTTGAATATATAGGAGTCATCACGGATCTCCAGATCCCGCTGTTGATTATTGATCGGAGAGGATTCTCGATCATGTCTATCTTATTCGCCAACCGTAGGGTAACACACTTAAGGTTCGATGACGCGTTTGAGAGGATACGGAATATCGAAGAATATTTTGGGCAGCACCGAAATTGTTTCGGGGAAAACTGAAATAGTTCAAGGGGTTTTTCGTCGAATGGTTGTTAATAGAATTAACAAATGATTCGAGGTGCTATATGCAAATGTTTGTTAATGGAATTAACAAATATAAATAAAGAAATAAAAATGTTTTATTTATTTATTAAAGAAAAACCTTTGGATTTTCTAAGTGGAAAATTAAGGGAGCATGAGTGGGTGTGAGTGGAGCTTCCACTCACATGAAGAGGGAAGAGGTGATGGCACCCCATGGCTGGCCGCATCCCCTCTTGGGCTGCCTCCCCCTCTCCTATAAAAGGAGGGTGAGAGCTCCTCTTCTCAACATACTTGCCCACTTCATTTTCCCTCCACCCGCTGCTCCATTCCACGGTCTCCAGCTTGGCGAAGCCCTGACCGTGGGATTCTTCTTCACCACCACGCCGTCGTGCTGCTGGAGTTCCGAGGGATCCTCTACTTCCGCGCCCCGCTGGATCGAGGGAACGGAGGTCGTCATCAACCGTACGTGTCACCGATCACGGAGGCACCTCCGGATTGCGGTGCACATCTTCTCGCTATCGGGATCGGTGTGTGTACGACTACGCCAACAACGAGATTTGATCTCGTACCACTTTGAGTCTTCGAGGGTATGTGTTCTCCTTAACCCTCTCTTTGCCCGTTGCACTTCGTCTCCTAGATTAGATCTTGTCCTTTCGGGTGTCTCTCGCGTAGGAATTTTTTTGTTTTTTATGCAACGACCTCTTCAGTGGTATCAGAGCCGGATCTATGCGTAGATGTCTTGTACGTGTAGAACACATAGGTGTATGTGGGCGTTGATGATCATGTTATTACATCCTTGATTATTTTATGATCTTAGTGGCATAGTGGGATGAAGCGGCCCGGACTAACCTTACATGTCCACGTACATGAGACTTGTTCCACAACTGACATGCAACTTGTATTGCATAAGTGGCTTGCGGGTGTCTGTTTCTCCTACTATAGTTAAGTTGTAATCTACGAAGGGTTGTTAAAAATATGTTTATCGACGTTGTGGTTGATGTTCGTAGGTCTGAACGGTTTTATCCTCGAAAGCCCTAAGCCACGTAAAATATGCAAAAATAAATTAGAAGCGTCTAACTAGTTTTTGCTGGGCATGTGAATTGATATGGTCAATATTACAAATTTGATTATGAGATGATCTATTTTATAAATTATTGATATACCGGAAGGTATCCATATGATTGTCTTCTTATTGATGGACAATCAAGATTGGGGTGCCATGGTACTTGGTACCACGCCAGTGGAATGATGGAGATCATACCATAATGCACATAATGGAGATCAAGTGCAAGGAGGACCATATCATATCACGTTATCCTTACATGTGATATCTGTGATGTTAATCCTTTTATGCATCTTGTTTTGCTTAGATAGCGACGGTAGCATTATAAGATGATCCCTCTCACTTAATATCAAGATAATAATGTGTTCTTTCTTTAGTATGCACCGTTAAGAAAGTTCGTCGTTTTGAGACACCACGTGATGATCGGGTGTGACAGACTCAACGTTCGCATACAACGGGTGTTTTCAAGCCTAGCATGTACAGACATGGCCTTGAAACACACGCAATACTATGGTTCTACTTGGCGAGCCTAGCATGTACAGACATGGCCTCGGAACACGTAGCCGAAAGGTAAAGCATGAGTCATATGGATGATATGATGAACATGTCGATGTTCGCCTTTGAAGCTGCATCATCTCACGTGATGATCGGTTTTGGTGTAATGAATTTGGTTCATGTAATCACTAAAGACGACTAAGAGGGATGTTGTTTTTGAGTGGGAGTTCATGGCATAATTTTGAATTAACTTGAACTTATTTATCATAAACAACCAATCAAGGTGAATTTGCACAAATTGTAGTATTCATTGGCATCCACATAACTACCTTACTCTTAGATTGTTAATTGAGATATAACTATTATGATCTGGTAAAAATTATTTAAGATTGGTACCGTATTTGTGAAATTTAAAATTGAGTCCTATTGTAGATTTTTGGTATTTCCTACCTAGCTCCATATGATTAATGATTGATTGATCTAGAGAGCAAATAATTCCTACTTAGAATCCAGAGTCATGGTTGCTTCCATATTTCTTTATCTTCAAAAGAATGTTTTGTTGATCAAGGTGATTTAGGAACTGAAAAGAGTTGTTTTCAGAAACAATCAAGTGAAAGATATATTGATATCTAGAAACTTATTTGTGGCAACATGACTGCGTATAATTTAGCGTGACAATGTTTGTTTATATTATCTGAATATATGCAATGATTGAAGACGCTAGGCGTTTGAATATTCCATGAAGTTGGGCGCTAAAAATTATCCTCTAAATTCCTTCCTTCGAGCTATAGTAGCTTAATCATAAAGTTATTATGATGGGATGGATTAAAAGTATGGGTAAAGTCGTTTACCTTACTTGGAGATTGCTAAGAGTGGAATCTAGAAGAATACTATTAATATGGTGATATTAGTAGAACAATCAAACTCAAAGTATGACTCAATGGGTGATAGTATATGACTAACACGCCAAAGAAAATGATCTAGTACTACTAGCATTGTTTGATGTTGAATGATTCTTCTATAAAGGAAAGGGAATATTGAAAATAGAATTACAAAAAGATATATGGCAGGAAAAGAAGTTAACTGGAAAAGTCCAGCTCAGGACTATATGCTTGATATACAAGTTATATATGTATTACTAGTTAACAAAGTATTTTTGGGTATTTTGATACCACATTGGTTGCTATGAGTTGTCATACAAAGCAACGCAATGCAAGAAATACAAGGGACTAAAAGGAACTAGTAATAGATGTGGAATAGATTATGACAAGAACAGAAATAAAGTGTTATTGTGTTCATTGTCGTATCGAACCAAACATTCAAGATTTATTTTAAAAACTTAATAAGTTGTTATTTTGTTCTAGTCTTTTGTAAGAACAAATGAGATTGTTCAAACTATGACCATATTCCATAATTGATGGATATGTTAATATAAATCATGTTGGTAAAGTAAACATCTATAAGACTAAATGCTAAACATTGCAAGACGTAAAATAGTTTCACTTAAATTGTGACGCCACCATTTTAGTTCATATCGGAAAGGAAAACATGAAGGAACTCCATATTTATGGACTTCCGGAGTCATTTTGTTTTGAATAAATTGACGCTTGTGAGATCTCTTCCAAGAGATGACTAGAATTCCGTTCATAGGCCAAAGTAGAATGGACGACTAATTTAGTGGAGATTATACATATTGATGTATATAGTCCATTATGTGTAGTCATGTATGATGGATTAATTTTTCCTTCATAAAATTCTGTCAATGATTTAAGTAGATATGTGAGTATATCTATTTAAAGAGAACGGAGTTTGACATTTTGAACTGGTTCAAATGGTTGTTAGTATGAAGTAAAAATCATTGTACCAAGATAATCAAGTATTTATGATTGGATCAGTTTGAGTTACAAGTTTAGCAAAACATCCAAGGAGTTGCAGAATTGTTCTACAACTTATACTTCTCGAATACCCAACATTAGTTTGGAGTATTCAAAAGACAAAATCAAACCTTGTTTGACATGGTAAGATTACTAAAAATGCCATTATAATTTTGTAGTTTATACATTAAGGACAACCGCTTTTACACTGAAAAGAGCACCATCATAATCCGTTGAAATTGACAACATATAAGATATGGTTTGGGTAGTGACCCGAATTGTCATTTTCTTAAGTTTTGGTATGCATAGGATGTGTAAAATGTTTACAACAAAAATAGGATAAATATATGTTTATAAGGTTATGCCAAATAAAACATTGGGTATTTCTCCTATCACCGAACCAAAAGACAAATGTTGTTTGTCAGAAAGGGTTGATTTCTCGAGAAAGTAGTTCTTCCGAAACAAGTGAGTGGGAGCATGGTACAAACTCAACGAGATTAGAGAATCTTCGTTATCATGTCAAGAGTAGCGCAGCACTGGAAGTTGTTCCGGGGTTTGCTATTTTGACAAATTAGAAGACACTACATGTGTTGTAGATACTTCGGATGAGTTTGCGTACTGAACAACAAAAGTCCTAAAACTTCGTACTTAGACCAAGTTATGGTTTAAGAGTAAAGTGTTTTTTTGACAACAAAAGGACCTGGACCTTATAAAGGAAGCAAATGATGGGCCATGAGTTTGTAAAATTGACTATGAGTCATTATATCCACCATAGTATCCTTGTATGAATATCAAGTATGTGACTTGGTAGTCTTTTCGATAGGCATGATGCCGAACGATAGCAAAAGGGTCTATATAGCGACAAAGACATGGATTTTACATCCTTTGAAAGTTGCACTTATCGAAAAGTTGTTTTCGACGAAGTTCAGAGAGTTGACTACTACAAGATTTTGATCTTCCGTAGTGATGCTTAGTCTTTGCGGATAGTTCTAGCAAAGTTACATATTATGATATGGATGTTGAATAACAAAACCAACTCTCCTCTCGAGGAAGTTTGATCAAAGATGTGTACTTGACACAGTCTGAGAGTTTTGTAAAATTAAAAACGTTGCTAGAAAGGTATGCACACTTCAATGGTTGAATAGAGCATAACGAAGTTGAAATCTTTACCTTAATGAAGTTATCAAAAGAGTTTGATTCCATCATGAACGATAAAGATGCTTGTAGAGTTACAAGAAATTAAGTGGGAGCGCTCTGACATATTTCCAATACTTTATGTAGATGACATATGGTTGATTGGAAAATATGTATTTTAAATTAACACGGTTAAGATTTTCATATTGATAAAAGGCTTAGAAGATATTAGGCATCGATATCTATAAAAGATGGATTGAAGCGCCTGATATAATTGAAGCCAAATTACATGGATGAAATATTGAAGTAAGTCAATATCGAAATCACAAGAAGGTGTTCTTGTCACATGGAAAATAATTGAGCAAGATTCAAGTGTTTTGACACATGATGAGCATCATTGAAATTAAGATTTCTAAGTCATGTTTCCATGCTATGTACACAACCAGATAAGTCCTATGCTATAAAGTGTTATAGCAGGATAATTCATATGATGATTAGACAACAGTGGGAGAGATCCTTGTGTCATTTTTAGAAATGCTAAGGATATGTTTTCCTATGTAGTAATGACAAAATATTAATTGTAATATGTTACATTAATAGTCTTGTCATTTGTTCAAGTAATTTTATCTCAATTAAATTATGTGATGAAGGGTAGCACAATAGGCTGGAAGAAAGTTCACTGCTGGATTTGAAAGAGTTTCAAAATTAAAATATTGTGACAGATACTACAACAAAGGCGAAAGTATATCGTTGTGTTGACAACTGATACTAAGCGTATTTTGTGTCAAGGAGTTCTTTATTGAACTTGGTGAAATTCCAAGATGCTGACACTATGAAGCTACATTTTCATAATGTTAGTAACATCAGTTTAAGCTGAGGAATTAAGGTATCACCTGAACCTGGTGAATTTCTAAGATTGCTAACACTATGAAGCTACATTTTCACAATGTTAGTGACAATGGTTTAAGCCGAGGAATTAAGGTTTCACCGATTGACCATATATATGCAAAGCCATCTCATTAGAGAATGAGTGATGCGTGTAGACGCAAAGAACATGCAAATACAATAGGACCTGAAAAGTTCAGATCTTTTTTATAATGTTTACCACATGCGAAGCATGGTAATAACACTGGTACGCCATATGTGTTAAGTGCTTACAGACTAGATTACTGACTCTAGTGCAAGTGGGAGACTGAAGGGAATATGCCCGAGAGGCAATAATAAAATGGTTATTATCTTATTCCTTGTTTATGATGAATGTTTATTTCTCATGCTAGAATTTTATTAACCGGAAACGTTGATACATGTGTGCTTAATAAACAAACAATGGTTCCTAGTAAAACCTCTGTTTTAACTAGCTCGTTGATTAATAGATGATCAAGGTTTCCTGATCATGAACATTGGATGTTATTAATAACGGGGTCATGTCATTAGAAGAATGATGTGATGAACATATACCCAAAGATAATATAGCAATGCGATCAAGTCATTAAGTTTACATTGTTATATCAAACATCCGAAGTAACTTATTCCTTAGACCATGAGATTATGTCAATCGCTGATACCGGAAGGGTGCTTTGATGGCATCAAACGTCACACCGTAAGAAGGTGACTAACAAGGTGTCATTAAGTATTCGGAAAGTATTAGTTGAGGATCATGAATCAAGAGTGGGATTTGTCCATCCAAATGACGGAGAGATATACTCTGGGCCCTCTCGGTGATATCACATCGAAACCGCTTGCAAGCACGTGATATGATCACAAGGATGTTATATCACGGGAACGAGAAAACAGTACTTGTCGGTAACGAGATTGAACAAGGTATGGTTGATACCAATGATCGAATCTCGGACAAGTAAAATATCGCGAGACAAAGGGAATAGTTCACGGCGTTGTTGGTTCACACGATCACGAGAGTCATCGTTGAATATATAGGAGTCATCACGGATCTCCAAATCCCGATGTTGATTATTGATCGGAGAGGAGTCTCGATCATGTCTATCTTATTCGTGAACCGTAGGGGGGCACACTTAAGGTTCGATGACGCGTTTGAGAGGATACGGAATATCGAAGAATATTTTGGGCAGCACCGAAATTGTTTCGGGGAAAATTGAAATAGTTCAAGGGGTTTTTCGTCGAATGTTTGTTAATAGAATTAACAAATGATTCGAGGTGCTATATGAAAATGTTTGTTAATGGAATTAACAAATATAATGAATAAATAAAAATGTTTTATTTATTTATTAAAGAAAAACCTTTGGATTTTCTAAGTGGAAAATTAAGGGAGCATGAGTGGGTGTGAGTGGAGCTTCCACTCACATGAAGAGGGAAAAGGTGGGGGCACCCCATGGCTGGCCGCACCCCCCTCTTGGGCTGCCTCCCCCTCCCCTATAAAAGGAGGGTGAGAGCTTCTCTTCTCAACACACTTGCCCACTTCATTTTCCCTCCACCCGCTGCTCCATTCCACGGTCTCCGGCTTGGCGAAGCCCTTACCGTGGGTTTCCTCTTCACCACCACGCCGTCGTGCTGCTGGAGTTCCGAGGGATCCTCTACTTCCGCGCCCCGCTGGATCGAGGGAACAGAGGTCGTCATCAACCGTACGTGTGACCGATCACGGAGGCACCGCCGGATTGCGGTGCACATCTTCTCGCTATCGGGATCGGTGTGAGTACGACTACGCCAACAACGAGATTTGATCTCGTACCACTTTGAGTCTTCGAGGGTATGTGTTCTCCTTAACCCTCTCTTTTCCCTTGCACTTCGTCTCCTAGATTAGATCTTGGCCTTTTGGGTGTCTCTCGCGTAGGAATTTTTTTGTTTTTTATGCAACGACCCCTTCACTCCCAACCATCATCTAATTTCCTAGGGATAGATGTTTCAAGTTTCAGCTTTTCTTCCCTAACATTCATGAGAGCATTGGTAATATGTTTAGTAAATGTCATATTCATGGCACTGGCATTGGGAATTCTAGCAAGATTTTGTAGAAACATAATAACTTCAGAGATATTGCAGTCATAAAAATCAAAATTATTATCATCAAAAGTAATGGGACCATTATCACCTATATCTCTAAAAATTTCAGCACTTTTATTAGAAGCAGTAAGGCAATTTAGCACGTTTCACCAAAGGGGTAGGGACTTTGTTAACACTAACTACTTTACCATTGATAGTAGGAGGTTTACTAGAACTTGGAGCTTCAGTTTTACTAGTGGTGGTGATAGTGCAAACTCTAGCAATATTATTCTTTCTTGCCAAACCATCTTCTCTTTCCCACCTAGCACGTAATTCAGCCATCAACATAACATTATTATCTATTCGAACTTGGATGGCATTAAAGTTTTACTTTGATTAACATCTTGTGGAAAAACCTTCAGTTATAGAAAATCAACATCAATAGCTAGGTTGTCCACTTTAGAGGCAAGAACATCTATTTTACCAAGCTTTTCCTCAACAGATTTATTAAAAGCAGTTTGTGTGCTAATAAATTCTCTAATCATGTTTTCAAGATCAGAGGTAGAGATTTTATTGTTATTGTAGGAATATCCATAAGAATTACCATAACCATTATTAGGAGGATAGGGCTTATAATTGTTTCCACCAAAATTATTTCTATAAGCATTGTTGTTAAAATTATTATTTCTAATAAATTTCACATCAACATGCTCTTCTTGAGCAACCAAAGAGGCTAAAGGAACATTATTTGGATCAACTTGAGCTTTACCATTAACAAGCATAGACATAATATCATCAAGCCTTTCACTCAAAGAGGACGTTTCCTCAACAGAATTTACCTTCTTACCTTGTGGAGCTCTCTCATTGTGCCACTCTGAATAATTTATCATCTTATCATCAGGAAGCTTTGTTGCATTGCCCAAAGTGATGGACATAAAGGTACCTCCAGCAGTTGAATCCAATAGGTTCCTTGAGGAGAAATTCAGTCCTGCATAAAAAGTTTGTATAATCATCCAAGTAGTCAGTCTATGAGTGGGACAATTCTTCACCATAGTTTTCATTCTTTCCCAAGCTTTAGCAACATGTTCATCATCAAATTGTTTAAAATTCATTATGTCACTTCTTAGGGATATAATCTTAGGAGGAGGATAATATTTTCCAATGAAAGCATCTTTACACTTAGTCCATGAATCAATACAATTTCTAGGCAAACATAGCAACCATTCTTTATCTCTTCCTCTCAAAGAGAAAGGAAATAATTTCAGTTTAATAATATCTCCATCCACATCTTTATATTTTTGCATCTCACATAGTTCAACAAAATTATTAAGGTGAGCAACATCATCATCAGTACTAACACCAGAAAATTGCTCTTTCATAACAAGATTTAATAAAGGAGGTTTAATTTAATATAGGACAGCAGTAGGAGCAGGTGGAGCAATAGGTGTGCAAATAAAATCATTGTTGTTTGTGCTAGTGAAGTCACACAACTTAGTATTCTCAAAGGAACTCATTTTAGCAAAATAATATCAAGCAAATAAATAACAGCTATAAAGTAAACACAAATTTTATGTGTTTTCGATATAGAGGAACAAAACAAGACAAAAGTTAAAAACAAGACAATAAACAAAATAAAGAGGTTGAGAGTATTGATGATGCACCTTATAAATAATGATGATGTTACCATACCTTCTTATGTTAAGGGAAATTGCCTATTTGCTTGAAAGTATTGATGATGCACCTTATAAATATGAGATTTATGCTATACTTGAATATTGCTTTGATAATTACAAGGATTTTAATTACTACATACTTAAATATCTTAATAGATTCTCTCCCCCAAAGGGAGAGACTAATGCCTTGCAGAACCTGTGGAAGAAGAAACTGCTGAATCTGGAAGCTCATTGGATGAAAAAGAGGAGGAGAGTGATGATAAAGAGGGGGGAGAATGAAGTAGCTACCCATGTCTACCTTCCAATCAGAGTAACTCTTTAACTCATACATTATTTGATGAAAGTGATGATCCTATTGATTCTTTTGAAATATCCCTTTTTGATGAAATTGATACTTTATATACTTGTGACATTGATACTACTATGAATGAAACTTGTGAGAATGAAATTGCTACTATTATTTATGATAATTCAAGCTACTTTGATAAGTCCTATGATAATCATCTATTTATTCCAATTATTGATATGTATGATAATGAGGAAGCTTGTTTAGAAAACTTATATGATATTGCTCTAGATGATGGTCCTATGTTACTTGATGTTATAAATTATAATGATACTAAAAATAGGATTGCTATAATGTGTCCTATACCTTTCAAGAGTGACCAATCATCTTGTTTTTCTATTGCTAAAAGTGGGGAAAAAAGAGGACCTGATTTTAAATTTGGATCCCACTGTTATGGAGCTTGATATGAATTATGTTCTTTTAGAATATGACAAACGGACTTTATGTGATAATTATGTTGTTGAGTTTGTTCATGATTCTACTTAAAATTATTATGAGAGAGGAAAATATGGTTGTAGGAGTTTTCATGTTACTAAAACACCTCTCTTTTTGTTGAAAGTTTTGAATTTTCTCTTGTTCTACCTTCCCATGATTTCTAGTTTGAGATTCTTCAATTTATTTCTTACAAGATTCCTATGCATAGGAAGTGGGTTAGACTTAAAAAAATTATACTTGCTTCTTGGTGCTATCTTTTTCTTAATTCATATTTCTTCTGTGAGCATGCACTTGATTCCACTTTACTAGGCCTAGCTAAAAGGCGTTAAAGAAAATCACTTCTTGAGAGATAACCCATGGATTTTGTTTTGCTTTGTTTACTCTATTTTCTTTGAGTCAAGGGGTTGTATACTTCTGTATTTTCATGTTTTAGTTGTGCCAAGTAAAGTTTCTGACGAAAGTTCGAGTTGGTTTTGCATTTCTGCGCAGGAAACAGATGTCTGTTGTGCGCCGCAAAAAATAGTATAAAACCTAGAAAGATCAGAATGATCTAAAAAAAATTATGCTTATTCCTAAGCTAATTCTAAAACTTTTTTGTTCTTAAGTTTTTTTATCTGAGCAACGTAAGTGCCCCGAAAAAAATCGTCTTCATAGACTGTTCTTGTTTTGGCAGATTTTGTCATTTTTCTTGCATTTTCTCTTTTACGATGTTAAGTGGATTTCTTTGATTCAGGAAACAACAATGGTTGTTTAAAATTATGAATAGCAGTTGTGACCATGCAGAACCCATGAATTTTTTATTGTTGCACTAACCCTCTAATGCAAATTACTCTTTGAGTGTGGTGTGAAGGAAGTTTTCAAGGGTCAAGAGAAGAAGGTGATATAATGTGATCAAGAATAGTGTAAGGTCAAAGCTTGGGGATGCCCCCGTGGTTCATCCCAGAAAATTCTAAGAAGACTCAGGCATCTAAGCTTGGGGATGCCCAAGGCATCCCCTTCTACATCAATAATATATCAGGTCATTTCTAGTGAAACTATATTTTTATTCGGTCACATCATATGAAGTTTACTTGGAGCGTCTGTTTGTTTTTTGTTTATTTTCCTTGCTGAAATAATATAGTTTGACCCTAGAATTCTTTGTGTTGGAGAGAGACAAGCTCCACTTTTTCGTTTGAATACTTGCTATGCTCGTATTCTTAGTTTTTCTTCTAGCTGCTGCAAAATTCCCGTTTAGCTCTTGTTTTTCTTGCATCTCTTATTTAGATATGTTAGTTTTAGTAGATTTGTGTTAGAACTCTCTTGTTTAATTGCTTCATCTCTTGGATAGTTTTAATATTATTATGAAATACTTGGTGTTATAAAATAGTAGTATAGTTTTCGTGCTTGTAACAGTGCAATAGAAGCTTGTATAGACTGTGGCTAGACTTTTTCATGTCATGCTAGATATTATTTTAATACTAAATCCTAGTATTTATTTTTTAGCATGATTTGTCTCAAATAGCTGAGAGTGTTGAATGTTCCTTAGAAAAAATCATGAGTTGTTCTTGTCATTTTGAAGCATAAATTTGTGGTGTTCTCCTTTGAATGTTTTATTTGGTTGACTCGGCACATGCTCACACCATATTTATGACTACTAACCAGTCACTTATAGCCTCTATGATCATTTAGTTTTTTAACTTGTAGTACCAATTATGCTTTGATTAATGAAGTTTTTGTCGCTATGCATGATTATGGACATTATTACTCTCTTGATTTGTCGCTCCCAGTCTTTTGCTAGCCTCCACCTGTACTGAGTATGAGCTCTACTCATGCATCCAACTCCCAGAAACCAAATTTTTCCAAATGTGTCCACCATACCTGCCTACATGTGGTATTTAACTGCCACTCCAAAGTAAATTGCTCATGTTATCTTCAAAACCTTCAAAATTACTCATGTTTTGTGCTTCTGTTTTAGCTCATGAGGACGTAAATAGAGAATATTTATCTCACTTGTTGATTGTACTTTCACACCCTGGACTAGTGGCTTCATCCGCTTATCCAATTGATAGAAGAGCTGGCAACGGTGTTCCCAACCCCAAATTAATACAACAAATTATCTTCACTTTTTTTCCCCTGATTTATCAGTCAAAGCATAATTGTGTAAACAGAAGAGAAAGAAGGATGACCTTCAACCCAGATGTGTCCTTCTATGGGAGCCTCTCTTGTGAAGTCCAGTTGGCTTGTGACATACTGTATTTTCTGTTTACCATTCGTTGACATAAGCATACACCTCTCTAAAAAAATGTTTTCCTTACCTTTGTTTAATAAAATAAAAATCTCTAGCACATTAGTGATCCCTGCTTCCCTCTGTGAAGGGCCTTTCTTTTACTTTTATGTTGAGTCTCCATCTTCTAACTTTATGCACAGTGGAGAGAGCATGGTTGCCATTCTAAGTTTAATGTGCATTTGTCCCAGAAACATTAATAATCGATTCATGATGTGTTATTGTTTGTTCTCAAATTATTTGTTCTAGTCTTCCTCATGAACTTCGAAGGTGTCCTGGAATTTATGTTTTTCCCCACTCTTAAGGACAAGAGAAATATCACATTTGCCATTTTATCTCTATGCTTGAAACAAACGTATAGCTTTTGAGTGCATTATTATTCATTATCTTTTGTTTGTGTTACTTCTCATGATGCAAGGTGATTGCTTTGTTTTATTGTTAGAATTATATTTATCATGCTTGTGTTAAAGTTGTATGATCTCAGCTATGCTTATGCTTCTACAATTTAGATGATCAAGTTTATGTTGGTAGCATGTCACCTCACAAATTATGTGTTTTTATTGTTTACCTACTCGAGGACGAGTAGGAACTAAGCTTGGGGATGTTGATACATCATAAACTTATGTATAATTTTTTATGTTCCATGTTGTTTTCATTCCATATGCTACATGTTTTCCTTACACTTTATGTCATTTTTATCGATTTCCCTGTTTTCTGCTGTTTTTAGTTTCAGAAAAGTTGTTCTGGAAATATTCTTGGAATTGGAACATTCGAAGCCCGGAAGTCTTAAAATCTCCAAAGGTTCCACGAAGACATGAAGAGGCCAAGAGGGGGCCCACAAAATAGGGCGGCGCGTCCCTGGCCGCACCTAGGGGTGGTGTGGGCCTCTCGGGCATTCACCGCAATCACCCTTTCACCTATTTATTCCCCCGATACATCAACCCTAAAAATATACCACTTTTCCCGAGAAAAACCTGAGGCCGCTGATACGTCCATTTTTCATCACTATTTATATCATAATTTTCTGTTATTCATCGATATATTTCATGTTATGATGCATCCCTTATGTTATTTTATCTTATTTTGCATGTTTTATAATTTTTGGAGAATAAACACCGGGACCAGGAATCTGATGGAAAAAAGCACCGTCGGGATACCATATTTCAGAAGATCATAAGAAGAAGTGGGACACCAGGGGTGTCCTATAAGTTCAATGGAGGAACCCAGCCAGAAGGAGAGCCAGAGGGGGGCCACCAGGGGCCCACACCATGGTGTGGCACCACCCCTTGGTCGCGCCACCTAGGGGTGTGGCCACCCTGGCCCACCTCTGGAGAATATCTTTTGCGTGCCCGTCCCCCAGGAAACCCTAATCCTCATACAATCGTCGAATAATTATTCCGCCGCCGCCTCGGGGCGGAAAACACCCGAGAGAGAAAAGCGCTCTAGCAGGGAGAAATCTGCCGGGGAAATTCCTCTCCGGAGAGGGGAAATCACCACCATCGTTACCGTCATCACTCCGGGCATCATCAAGATCGTCATCATCATCATCATCATCATCATCACCACCACCAGCACCATCACCCTCATCATCCACCTTCATCCCGCTTTAACAATTAGGGGCATCTATCATTGTTTTGCATTAGATCTCTCTCCTGGTGTGGATTACTTGTTAGTAGTTGATGCTTGTGAGATTTATCGGTGTTTGCACTTTATGACCAGATTGTTATCATCCATTATATCACCTCTAATCATGATCTATATGATGTCTTGTGATTAGTTCGTGTTGTTCTTGAGGACATGGGAGAAGTCAAGTTGTTAGTAGTGAAGTAATGTTGAGTAATATTTAATGTTTGATATTTAAGTTCTGGTGTTATTCTTCTAGTGGCGTCATGTGAACGTAGACTACATGATACTTCACCATTTATGGGCCTAGGGTAATGCATCGTGTATTTGGCTACTAATTGTGGGGTTGCCGGAGTGACAGAAACCTAAACCCCCTTTAGGAAACCATTACACGAGGGAGCATAGGATCTCGGAGTTTAAAGTTGTGGTTAGATTTATTTCTTAATTACTTTCTTGTAGTTGTGGATGCTTTCAAGGGGTATAACCACAATTATGTATTAGTCTTGGATAGGACGGTACATTAGCATAGGTTCACCCACACAACACTTATCAAAACACCTAAAATTATTCAGCTGCATGGAATAAAAGCACTTCACAGAAACCTCACGTGTATCCTCGAGAACGTTTGTTAATCATAAGTAAACTCACCGGCTTGTCCTTTGCTGAATAAAGGATTGGGCCACTTGGTGCAATTATTACTACTGCATTTTATTTACTCGCACTTTATTTATCTGCAATATCAAAAACCCCTACAAATTTATCTTCGAGTATTTACAGTTATTCCTTCATCGAAACTGCTTGTCAACACCTTCTGCTCCTCGTTGGATTCGACACTTTTATTTATCTAAAGTACTATGATACACCCCCTATACTTCTGGGTCATCAAGACTATTTTCTGACGCCGTTGCCGGGGAGTGAAGCGCTATTGGGAAGTGAAATTGATAAAGGAAGCTTCTGCTGTAAGTAATGTTTTTATTACTGTCTACTACTTTAGTACACTATGTTTGGATTTCCTTTTGAGTCCGTATTTGCGGGCACTTCTACCACTATTAGGATAGTAAGTGACCCACCGCCTGATGATTTGGATTCTTATAAAATACCTATAAATATTGCAAAACATGTTAGGGATAACTGCTATTCAGGTGATGGAACTGTCCATCCTGGTGATCATTTGCTCTTTTTACATGAATTATGCGAGTTGTTCAAGTGTGCAGGTATTACAATGAGCCAAGTGAAGAGGAAATTATTCTCTATATCATTGACAGGCCGAGCCGCTGAATGGTTCAAACTGTTAAAAAATAGCCAGACTAATGGATGGGAGGAAATTGTACCTCTCTTTTATTCTAAATTCTATCCTCCAAGTGAAATTCATAGAGATCGGAATTATAGATATAATTTTTGGCCTCATGACGGAGAGAGTATTTCCCAAGCATGGGGGAGACAGAAGTTACTATTACTCAAATGCCCCAATCATGAGCTCCTTAGTAATATTGTTATTAATAATTTCTATGCAAGGCTTCCTCTTCATGATAAGGATTTATTGGATGCTTCTTGTTCTGGATCATTTACACGTATGAAGGATGAAGATAAATGGGATCTTCTTGACCGTATTCAAGAAAAAACCGAAGAATGGGAGAATGACAAAGGTAGAAACTCAGGTATAAATTATGATTATGAATGCATTAAAACTTTTATGTCATTCAAGGATTTTCATAATGTTAGTGTTGTTTATGGTCTTGATTCTCAAGTTCCTGCAAACTTATATAAGGCTTTTGCTTCTTACATTGAGATTCCTAAAATGGAATGGGATAAGTACCATGCACCTTATAAAGATACTATTAATTGTGTTCCTGCTAGAGATATAGAAGTTCATACTGTTGATTCTATTGTGCATGAAACTTATATTGAAAAAATGCGTTTCCCTGCTAAGGTAAAAGAACATTCTATGTTAGCTAGTGTGGTTAATAAAAGTGCAAGGAAACTTGTAAAAACCAAGGAACAAATAACTGTAGAACCTACAGTAGCAATAGTAAAGGACCTTGTTTCTGAAAATGTAGAAGAGGGACACATTATATTTTGTGAAGATGCTTCTAATATTGTATCTCATCCTAGTAAATCTAGGAAACCTAGTGTTTCTGTGCTATTTGTTAGGATAGGTGATCATTCTTATTATGGTTTATGTGATATTGGTGCTAGTTCTACTTATGAACTTTATAAACAAATCATGCATGAAATTGGTTCTTGTGAACTTCAAGACATTGGTGTGATTATTCAACTTGCTAATAGGGAAACTATTTCTCCAAGTGGTATTGTTAGAGATGTGGAGGTCTTATGTGGTAAAAATAAATATCCTGCTGATTTTCTAGTACTAGGCACTTCTGCTAGTGATACTTTTCCTATTATATATGGTAGACCTTTCTTAAAAGGAGAAAATCCTTACAAAGTTTTATGGAGAGTGTTATGAATTTAATTTCTCCAAATTTGCTAAAACACCTTATGAAGCTAAATTACCTAATGATAATTATAGAGTTGAACAATTGGTTGTTATTTCTCTTGCTCCTAACAATCCTTTGCAGTAATACATGGAAGACCACGAAAGTGATGTCTTTAAGGAAGAAAGGAATGAAATTGACGAGATTTTTATACATCAGCCAGCAATGCTGAAACATAATTTACCTGTGGAAGACTTGGGTACCACATTACCACCCAAGGAGGATCCTGTTTTTGATTTAAATCCTTTGCATGATAATCTTAAATATGCTCATATTGATGATAAGAAATTATATCATGTTATTATTAGTTCTCAACTTTCTGATAAAGAAGAGGAGATATTATTGGGAATATTGAAGAAACATAGAGGTGTTATTGGTTACACTCTTGATGATCTGAAGGGGATTTCTCCTACTATATGTCAGGATGCTATTAATATTGAACCTGATGCAAAGCCAGTTGTGGAACATCAACGCCATTTAAATCCTAAGATGAAGGATGTGGTAAGAAATGAGGTATTGAAACTCCTTGATGCTGGCATTATTTATCCTATTGCTTATAGTAGATGGGTTAGTCATGTGCATTGTGTCCCTAAGAAAGGAGGGATGACTGTTGTGCCAAATGAAAATAATGAACTTATTCCTCAAAGAGTAGTGGTTGGTTATAGGATGTGCATTGATTTTAGGAAGGTTAACAAAGTCACTAAGAAAGATCATTATCCTTTGCCTTTTATTGATAAAATGTTAGAAAGGTTGTTTAAGAAAACTCATTTCTGCTTTCTTGATGGTTATTCTGGGTTCTCTCAAATTGTTGTTAGAAAACTTGATCAAGAGAAAACAACTTTCACTTGTCCGTACGGAACCTATGCTTATAGACGTATGCCTTTTGGTTTATGTAATGCTCCTGCTACTTTTCAAAATTGCATGTTTGCTATCTTTCATGGTTTTTTTGAAGAAATTGTGGAAGTCTTCATGGATGATTTCTCCGTCTATGGGACTTCTTTTGATAATTGTTTGCAGAGTCTTGATAAAGTTTTACAGAGATGTGAGGAGACTAATCTTGTCCTTAACTGGGAGAAATGCCATTTCATGGTTAATGCAGGGATTGTTCTTGGACATAAAATCTCTGAAAGAGGTATTGAAGTTGATAGAGCTAAAGTTGAAGCTATTGAGAAAATGCCCTGTCCCAGGGATGTCAAAGGTAATCATAGTATTCTTGGTCGTGCTGGTTTCTATAGAAGGTTTATTAAAGATTTCTCTAAAATATCAAAGCCTCTTACTAATCTTCTTCAAAAGGATGTACCTTTTGTTTTTGATGAAGATTGTAGAGAAGCTTTTGAAATTTTAAAGAAAGCTTTAATATCTGCCACTATTGTTCAACCACCTGATTGGAATTTACCATTTGAAATTATGTGTGATGCTAGTGATTATGCTGTAGGTGATGTTCTTGGACATCGGATAGATAAGAAGTTAAATGTTATTCATTATGCTAGTAAAACTCTTGATGCTGCTCAAAGGAATTATGCTACCACTGAAAAAGAATTCCTAGTTGTAGTTTTTTCTTGTGATAAATTTAGGCAGTATATTGTTGATTCTAAAGTTACTATTCATACTGATCATGCTGCTATTAAGTACCTAACGGAAAATAAAGATGCGAAGCCTAGGATTATTAGATGGGTGCTTCTTTTACAAGAATTTGATTTACATATTGTGGGTAGGAAGGGTGCTGAAAATCCTGTTGCCGATAATTTGTCTAAATTAGAAAATATCCCTGATGACCTATTCCTGTTAATGATAGTTTTTCTAATGAACAGTTAGCTGGAATAAAAGTGAGCTCTGAAGAGAGTCCATGGTATGTTGATTATGCTAACTTTATTGTTTCCAAGTATTTGCCTCCTACCTTTACATCACAGCAAAAGAAAATAATTCTTCTATGCTTTGATACATTATTTTTGGGATGACCCACATTTATATAAAGAAGGTGTTGATGGTATTATGCGAAGATGTGTTCCTGAAAATGAACAACGAGAGATATTGAGAAAATGTCATAGTAGTGCTTATGGAGGACATCACGCTGGAGCTAGAACTTCACATAAGGTTCTACAATCAGGTTTTTATTGGCCTACTCTTTTTAAAGATGCTAGAAAGTTTATTTTATCTTGTGATCAATGTCAAAGGGTTAGAAATATTTCTAGACGTAATGAAATGCCTATGAATTATTCTCTTGTTATTGAACCATTTGATTGTTGGGGTTTTGACTTTATGGGTCCTTTCCCTCCTTCACAAGGCTACACTCATATTCTTGTTGCTGTTGATTATGTTACTAAATGGGTAGAAGCTATACCTACTAAAAGTGCTGATGGTGAAATCTCATTAAAGATGCTTAAAGACATTATTTTCCCTAGGTTTGGTGTGCCTAAATATCTTATGATTGATGGGGATTCTCATTTTATATATGGTGGTTTTAGAAAAACCCTTGCTAACTCACATGTTAACCATAGAATTGCCTCACCTTATCATACTCAAACTAGCGGGCAAGTAGAATTATCAAATAGAGAAATCAAATCTATCTTACAAAAGACTGTTAACAAATCTAGGAAAATTGGGCTAAGAAATTAAATGATGCTCTGTGGGCTTATAGAACTGCTTATAAAAATGCCATGGGCATGTCTCCTTATAAAATGGTTTATGGAAAAGCTTGTAACTTTCCTCTAGAATTAGAACACAAAGCTTATTGGGCAGTGAAAGACCTAAATAGAGATTTTAAACTTGCTGGTGAGAAAAGGTTGCTTGACATAAGTTCTTTAGATGAATGGAGGAGTGAAGCATATGAAAATGCTAAGCTTTTTAAAGTGAAAGTTAAAAGGTGGCACGATGAGAGAATTATTAAAAGAGAATTTCATGCTGGTGAGAAAGTGCTATTGTATAGGTCTCGTCTCAGATTTTTTGCAGGAAAATTACTCTCGAGATGGGAAGGACCTTTTGTTATCGAAGAGGTATAACGTTCGGGGGAAATTAAAATTGTTTCCCTTGAATACAACACTTCACAAGTGGTGAATGGCCAAAGACTCAAGCATTATATTTCTAGAGATCCTTATAATGAAAATGTTGATTGTATTCAAGCCATGATCCCGGAGGACTTTATTAAGAAGCATATTTCAGAAACTGCAGAGTCAGTTTCCGAATAGGTATCAGTTTTGGTAAGAAAACGTCCGCGAAACATCTTCCAACCTTTATTCTTACTGTTTTTGGAAAATATGAAAAATTATGAGCCGAAAAAGACGCGGAGACGGAGCCCAGAGGCTCCGCACCATGGGGTGGCTTGGGCCCACCCCTGGCCGCGCCAGCCTATGGTGTGGGCGCCCCGGAGCCCCCTCGCGCCACCCTATGGTGTGGGCGCCCCGGAGCCCCTCTCCGACTCGTTTTCAACCTGGACTTTCCTTTCGTTATGAAACTTTTTGCTATATAATCCCCCGGATCCCCCAAGGTCCGTATATCGTTTTCTCGTCGTGTTTCTGTTTCGAGCTGTTTCTGCCAGGATCTGTTTTCAGTTTTAGAAGCATCATGGCCTCCGCCAACAAAAACAAGGGGAAGGATCCAATGGAAGATGATGTCCAAAGTCCCAAGTGCAAGAACGTGGACCAGGGCATCAAGAAAGGAGAAAAAAAGGACGCCATCAAACAGTGTTTATTCTTATAGCGTGCAGGGACCAAGACCATCAGTCCCGGGCTTCAGCCCCGTCCCTAGAGTAGAGGAATCTCTTCGGATTGCAGATGAGTTTTGTGAACGTTATCGAGCTGTAAGGACGGATGTAGAGATTCTTCAACAGGAAAACAACAGGTTCGTGAGATGCTGCAAAGTTTCCACGCCTTGCTTGAGAAGAGTGTATCACCACCACCACCGAAGAATTGATTCGTCATTTGTTTTGGCATCCCCTCGGCTTGTTCCAAGCTTGGGGGGGAGTGCCACGGTATCACGTCACTATCTTTCATCTTTTCACTTTTTCAGTAGAGTCATATCATGAGTAGAGAGGTTATCATATAGGATGGTTTGCAGTATGAACATATCTCTCCTTAGTTGGTGTTCGTTGTATCCGTTGGTGTGAGTTGCCAGTTTGAAATATTAATGAGAAGTTTCATCATTTACTTTCTGCACTCATCATTTTAGTTTTCAATTTCTGTCATATGGTTGAGCTTGTTATCAGTATTTTTTATCACTCTAGAGATCATCAAGTTAATCTAATTGGTTTTGGCAAACTTAGCTTGGGTCAGTAGAAATAATAATTTGAGATGCTAGTATAAGAAAGAAGAATTTTCCTATTAGCTCATAAACTTAGTATTCACAAGTTAAGATCGCTTGGGCTTTCAATAAAGATTGCATGCTTGGTTTCATCATATGTATATTTATTTGTTTTCCCTCTACTCTTATGCTTGCTACCCAACCTTGCTAGACAAAAACCCTGTACTGAGAGGGAATGCTTCTCGTGCATCCAAAACCTTGAGCCCCAAAACCTTGTCATTTCTGTCCACCATACCTACCTACATGTGGTATTTAACTGCCACTCCAAGTAAATTGCGCATGTGCTACCTTTAAAACCTTCAAAGAAATTACTCTTGTTTTGTGTTCCTGTTTTTGCTCATGAGGACGTCAATAGATAATCTTGATCTCACTTGTTGATTGGACTTCAAACACCTGGACTAGTGGCTTCATCCGCTTATACAAATGCTAGAAGAGCTGGCAGCGGGGTGCCCAGCCCCAAAACTAATACACAAATTCTCTTCACTATTTTTGCCCCTGATTTATCAGTCAAAGCATAATCGTGTAAACAAAAGAGAATGAGGGATGACCTTCTACACCAGTTGTGTCCCTCATATAGGAGCCGCTCTTATGAAGTCTAGTTGTCTTGTGACGTACTGTATTGTCTGTTTACCATTCGTTGACATAAGCATACACCTCTCTTAAAAATATTTTCAATACCTCAGTTTAATAAAATAAAAGCTCTAGCACATGAGTAATCTCTGCTTCCCTCTACGAAGGGCCTATATTTTACATTTATGTTGAGTCGGTAAACCCATTTCTTTTTGTCTCCAGCAAGCATTTGAGTTGTTGTGATCTCACCATCTATATGTTGATTTATTCAATCATGTTTTCCATCCTTTTTTGTTTAGCACATGCTTTATTATCTCAATGAATATTACTTTGAAAAGCTATGAATCACTGTAAAATAATTGTTATAAATAAACATGTTAAGCTCTGCAAGATGAGCCTTATTATAAAGACTTCACCTAAGATAAACATGATATCATTAAATGTTCTCTCACCAAGAATGAAGTTTGCCATTACCAATTTTGATTCTCTCTTTTGCATCTTTGTTTGTGACTCCCATTACTCATTTCAAGTTAGGTTACATGAGAGGAAGTTGTTGTCTATAATGATTGGCGCATAGATAGATGTGATGCTTCTTGTCCGTATTTTATTTATCGACTCTTCACTCCATAAACCTGTGGTCGTATTTTTTGAGCTTAGTTTCGCTTGGGGACAAGCGAGGTCTAAGCTTGGGGGGAGTTGATACGTCCATTTCTCATCACTATATTATATCATAATTTTCTGTTATTCATCGATATATTTCATGTTATGATGCATCCCTTATGTTATTTTATCTTATTTTGCATGTTTTATAATTTTCTGAGAATAAACACCGGGACCAGGAATCTGATGGAAAAAGCACCGTCGGGATACCATATTTCAGAAGATCAGAAGAAGAAGTGGGACACCGGAGGTGTCATAAAAGTTCAATGGAGGAACCGAACCAGAAGGAGAGCTAGAGGGGGCCAGGAGGGGCCCACACCATGGGGTGACGTGCCCCCCTTGGCCGCACCACCTAGGGGTGTGGCCACCCTGGCCCACCTCTGGAGGATATATTTTGCATGCATGTCCCCCAGGAAACCCTAAGCCTCATACTATCTTTGAATAATTATTCCGCTGCCTCCTCGGGGCGGAAAACACCCGAGAGAGAAAAGCTCTCTGGCACGGAGAAACCTGCCGGGGAAATTCCTCCCCGGAGAGGGGAAATCACCGCCATCGTCACCGTCATCACTCCGGGCATCATCAAGATCGTCATCATCATAATCATCATCATCACCACCAGAACCATCACCCTCATCATCCGCCTTCATCCCGCTGTAACAATTAGGGGCCTCTATCATTGTTTTGCATTAGATCTCTCTCCCGGTGTGGATTACTTGTTAGTAGTTGATGCTTGTGAGATTTATCGGTGTTTGCACTTTATGACCAGATTGTTATCATCCATTATATCACCTCTGATCATGATCTATATGATGTCTTGTGAGTAGTTCGTGTTGTTCTTGAGGACATGGGAGAAGTCAAGTTGTTAGTAGTGAACTAATGTTGAGTAATATTTAATGTTTGATATTTAAGTTGTGGTATTATTCTTCTAGTGGTGTCATGTGAATGTTGAATACATGATACTTCACCATTTATGGGCCTAGGGAAATGCATCGTGTATTTTTCTACTAATTGTGGGGTTGCTGGAGTGACAGAAACCTAAACCCCCTTTAGGAAACCATTACACGAGGGAGCGTAGGATCCCGGAGTTTAAAGTTGTGGTTAGATTTATTTCTTAATTACTTTCTTGTAGTTGTGGATGCTTGCAAGGGGTATAATCACAAGTATGTATTAGTATTGGATGGGACGGTACATTAGCATAGGTTCACCCACACAACACTTATCAAAACACCTAAAATTATTCGACTGCATGGAACAAAAGCACTTGACAGAAACCTCCCGTGTGTCCTCCAGAACGTTTGTTAATCATAAGTGAACTCACCGGCTTGTCCTTTGCTGAAGAAAGGATTGGGCCACTTGCTGCAATTATTACTACTGCGTTTTATTTACTTGCACTTTATTTATCTGCAATATCAAAAACCCCTATAGATTTATCTTCTAGTATTTACAGTTATTCCTTCATCGAAACTGTTGTCAATACCTTCTGCTCCTCGCTGGGTTCGACACTCTTATTTACTGAAAGTACTACGATACACCCCTATACTTGTGGGTCATCAGCCGCCGTCATCTTCAATCCGAGATCGGGAGGGTTCTGAACCTCTCCCGGCACCCTGCCGGGAGGGGAATTCATCACCGGAGGGGTCTACACCACCATGCCCGCCTCCGGAGTGATGCGTGAGTAGTTTATCCCTGGACTACGGGTTCATAGCAGTAGCTAGATGGTTGTACTATCCACTTTATGCCTCATGTTTAGATCTTGTGAGCTCCCTCACATGATCCAGATCATCTATTTGTAATGCTACATGTTGTGTTTGCTGGGATCCAATGATTATTGAATGCTATGTCTTTTGATTATCAATCTATCATGGTATCTTCATGTGTATGTTATTTATGATCTTGCATGCTCTCCATTGTTAGTAGATGCTCTGGCCAAGTAGATACTAGTGACTCCAAGATGGAGTATTTATGCTCGATAGTGGGTTCATGCCTCCTTTGCATCTGTGCTCGCGTGACAGAAACGTGACAGATGGAGGATGTGTTGTTTCCATTAGGGAGAAAACAATTATGTTTACTTAGTTTACATTGTTTACATTACACACTTTGCTTACTGCGATAATCAGTTGCTTGCAACTTACTATCCAACGTTTGTTCGAATGATATTTGGAGGGTGGATTATTAGTCATAGATGCCGTTGGATGACGATCTATGTATTTTGTTGTAATGCCCGCATGAATCTCATAGTAATCTTTATGTCATGCATGTTCTTTATCTGTCAATTGCTCAGCTGTAATTTATTCAACACGCATGTTAGCTATATTTTATGGAGAGACACCTCTAGTGAACTGTGGACCCCGGTCCATTTTCTCATTCTGATAATACACACAATGCTTCCATTGTTTTCACACTGCTTCCACTGCTTTCACACTGCTGCTACTATTTTCATATTGTTCTCATACTTTTTTCCACACCATACATTTAACCTCTTTGTTATCAGCAAAACCGGTGAGATTGACAACCTCACTGCTTCATTGGGTCAAAGTGAATTGTTTATGTTGTGTAGGTTCCACGTTGCTGCTGAACCGGTAGTGCGCCCTGCCATCTCAGCTGCATCAACCTTCTGAAGTTATTCCTTCCTCCTACTGGTCGATTCAACATTGGTTTCTTTCTGAGGGAAACTTGCTACTATGCTCTTCATACCTTCCTCTTGGGGTCTTCCAACGAACGTGTGTTACACGCGCATAAGCATGCAAGTCAAGAGGTGAAGCCATCTAAAGTGAAGAAATAATGAAGCATTTAATACTTCCTCATGAGATAAAATAGGAACACAAAACAAGGTTTAATAATTTTGATGGTTTTAAATGTAGGACACGGGCAATTTCAATGTAGCACATGAGCAATTTACTTGGTTCAGGGGAGTTGGATTCACGAGTAGAGCTCATACTCAGTACATGTGAAGGCTACCAAGAGGCTCAGAGCGACCAACTAAGAGAGCAATAATCATGCATAGCGACAAAACATCATTGATCAAAGCATAAAGTGATATTACGAGTCTAAAAATAAGCGAACATCAAGGATAAAGGTGACTTTGTTTATAGTCCTAACATGGTGTGAGCATGCGCCAAGTCAATATAACTAAATCATCAATGGAGAATACCACGATAACATGCATCATTATGATCAAGAAAAATACATGATTTAATTTTAGTAACAAATTTAGCACTCTCAGTTATTTAAGACTAGTCATGATGCATCATAAACCACGAAGCACACAATTAAGATAACAACTAACATTACATGTCAAAGTCTAGCCACAGTCTAAACAAGCTACCTTTGCACCACGATAAGCATGAAATATTTTTCTCCCATCCAACACCAATCAAATTATTTGAAACAACTCTCTTAACAAGTAATCATGAAGAACATAGTGATAATAATATATAAATATATCAAAATAACAAGCATTGAACAAAATATGAAAGGAAAACAGGAGCTAAAAACAGTAGTAGCAAAACCTAAAAACTCACAAAGCAATTAGAGTGAAAATTAGAGTGTTATAAACAATATAATGGAGTGTGTTTCTCTCCAACAAAGAATGCTAGGATCCAACCATTTATGACCACCAAGAAAAAAAAAATGGAAGAAAAATAAAATGATGCTCCAAGAATAACACATAGTATGTGAAGCAATAAAGAAGGCGATGCCTTGGGCATCCCCAAGCTTTGACGCTTGTACATCTTGGATATTTCTAGGGGTTTACAATGGGCAACCCCAAGTTTGATCTTTTGTCCACCCTTCATCTTATCATATCATCCTCATGTCCTTACACTTGAAAACTTCCTCCACACAAAACTTTGCACAATCTTTATTAGCGGAGTTAGTGCATCAAATTAATAAATCCACCTGGTTCCATTTTAACACAAGAAAAACACTCAATATAAACATTAGCTAGTGTCACAAATAATTTTAAATCTCTCTCTATTAAGAGAACACAAAAATAAAAAGATTAGGAGGAAAATGCAAACAAAGGTAGAAATTTGTGAAAACAAAACTGACTGTAAAGATTAAAAAATTTGAGGTACTTCTATGGCTCATAATATTTCAACTAATAAAATTTAGATAACAACCTGGGGCATGTGCCTATTGTTTTTCATATTTTTCTCCCATTCTGTCTGAGAGATACGAATTGTATGGCGAAGCATAAAAATCTGGAGGAGCGGTTGCTACAGAGGTAAAACTTAAAATACTAAAAAAACAAAAGAAAATAAGAGAAAACAAGGTGGTTAACCTCCCACAAGTGTTTTTCTTTAACGCCTTTTAGCTAGGCATAAAGAAAGAATCAAGTATTATTAATAGAATCATAGATAGCCCTCACTATGTACTCAAAAGGTAACTTCATTCTCTTTCTAGGAAAATGTTCCATGCCCTTTTCGAGGGGAAACTTAAATCTTATAATTACTTCTTTCATATCAGTCACAACACAAACTGTGCGAAGAAAAGGTCTTCCCAAAAAAAAATAGGACATGAAGCATCGCATTCAATATCCAAAGCAAGAAAATCAACGGGAACATAATTATAATTAGCAACATAAGAATGTCATAAATCCTTCCCAAAGGTATCTTAAAGGTGGAATCAATAAGATGCACTCCCAAAATACTAGCATCCAAAGGCTTCAATTCAAGCATATAAAACTTTTGGCATAACAGAAGAACTAGCACCAAGATTACATAAAGAATTGCAATCAAAGTCATTTACTCTTATTCTAATAGTAGGTTACCAACCATCTTGTAATTTTATAGGAATAGAGGATTCAAGTTTGAGCCTTTCTTCTTTAGCTTCAATAAGAACATTAGTGATTTGTTTGGTGAAAACAATACTTAACTTACTAGCATTAGGATCTTTCGACATTTTTTGTAAGAACGTTATAACATCAGAGAGGGTAAAATTATCATAATCAAATTTATCATCCTCAAATATACTAGGAAGAGTTTCTCCTAAAATCATATTATCATCAAGCCCACTTTCAGCAATGTTCTCACTAGAAAAATTCACACTCTCAAAATTTTGCGGACTCCTTTTACCTAAAGTATTGACATCTCCAATCCCTTTTCTTTTACCATTATAATGTTTAGAAACATTTGTGTTCTCATGATTACTAAAAGTTTTAAGTTCTTCAAAAGGTTGTATGGTGCAAAATTTAACAGACTCCCTTTTAGCAAAATTTCCAGCAGCTTCTTCTCTTTCTCTTCTAGCACGGATTTGAGCTAACATTTTTACATTCTCATTAACTTGAACTTGTATAAAATTTATAGGTTTAATTGTCGTGACATCATGAGGTGTATTACTAATTTATGAAATTTCAACATCACGAGCAAGATTATCAACTTTCAAGACGAGGTTATCTAGTTTTTCAAGCTTTTCCTCAACAGTTTTATTGAGAAATTTTTGCAAAGAAATAAATTCTTTAGGAATATTTTATAGATAATAGGTGGAACTTTTAGGATTCTTAGAAGCATTTCCACGACGATTTCCATACGAATTTCCATTATTAGGAGGATATGGCCTATAATTGTTACCACCAAAATTATGTTTATAAGCAATGTTGTTGAAATTGTTTCTAGCAATAAAATTCACATCAACTTGATCATTTTCATTAGCAACCAGAGATTTCAAGTAAACATTATTAGGATCCATAGGCACTTGTTTAGTAATCAAAGAAGCAAGGATATCAATCGTATCCCTCAAAGAAGAGACCTCCTTAACAGAATTTACCTTTTTACCCGTTGGAGCTCTTTTTGTGTGCCATTGGGAATAGTTTGTCATCAAATGATCCAATAACTTATTTGCTGCACCTAATGTTGGATTCATAAATCTTCCTCCATAGCTGAATCCAATAAATTCCTCAAAGAAAAATTTAATATTGCATAAAAACTTTGGACAACCATCCACGTAGTTAATCTTTGTGTGGGACAATTCTTTACCATAGTTTTCATTCTTTCCCAAGCTTGAGAAACATGTTGATGATAATTATTTATAAATTAAATAATGTTACTCCTCAATTATATAATTTTTCAGGTGGATAATACTTCCCATTAAAAGCATCTTTGCATGTCCAAGAATCAATACTATTTCTAGGCAAAGACAATAACCATTCGTTAACTCTTCCTCTTAACGATAAAGGGAATAATTTTAATTTTAACAATGTCATCATCTACCAATTCATATTTTGCATATCACATAACTCAACAAAGTTATTTAAATAAGATCTAGCATCTTCTCCAATACCAGAAAATTGTTCTTCCATGACAAGATTCAACAAAGCAGGATTAATTTCATAGAATTCTGATGTAGTAGCAGGTGGAGCAATTTGTGTGCATATGAAATCATTATTACCGGTACTAGTTTTTTTCACAAATATTAGTGATATCATTGGTACCCATGCTTTCAAAATAAAAAACGATAAACTAACAAAGCAAGCAAAGACTAGAAACTAGAAATCTATTTTTTTTGGATTTTTAATATAAAGAAAAAAGATAAATAAAAGTAAACTAATCGAGAACAAAAAAAATAGAAAGTGGAAGTGTGTAACTCCCCTAACTGAAATCTTGAAGTCCCCGGCAACGGCGCTAGAAAATAACCACCGGCGGGATCCTTCTTGCTTATGCTGACTTTGAAATCCCGGCAATGGCGCAAGAAAATAGCTTGATGGAGTCATTGATGGGAGTCAGTTTCGTTGTCCCCAGCAACATCACCAAAAATAGCTTGCTTTTTCACATGCACCACACGTTCATTGGGAGAACCCAAGAGGAAGGTATGATGCGGCATAGCAGCATTTCTTCCCAGTTATGGAACCAGAGTTATCGATCCAGTAGGAATTCAAAGTCTCCCAGTAGGTTGCTTGTTGTTTGGTGCTTCAACAAGCGTGGGTCTGCACACAAACACAACTCTCTCTTGCTCGCAACTTTCTGTGAAAGGTTTTCAATCTTCCCGTCTTGCTGAAAACTAGAGAATTAATTGTATCGAATGGTTGGAGAATATTAAATGAAAACAGAACAACACGCAAGTGATGATGAAAAGCAAGTAAAATTTTTGTAATCAATAAGTAAAATAGGACCAGGGGCCATAGTTTCACTAGTGGCGTCTCTCCCAAGAACAATAAACATGCCGGGTAAAAAATTACAGCGGGGGAAAATGACAAAACATGAATGTATAACGATACTATTACGAAGAGATAAAGTTCACGGGTTATAAGATTGTAGGAATTTACGTCAAGATAAATAGACTGCCATCCAAAATCATCTATTACTTAAAATCCACTTTGAGACAATAATCCAGCAAATCTTGCTCGTATTAAGTTGCATCAACGAAATGATTGCTAGTGTGCAACAGACATATGCATTAAGAACAATACATAATCTAAGCAATAATTCGCATACATAGAAAAGAACAATGATGTTTTCTCCCAAGTGAAAGCATCACATCCCCTCCCACACGTTTCTGTCACCCGGGCGCAAGTCAAAGGAGTCATGAAATTACTATCTAGCATATAAACCCTCTCTTGGAGGTGGATGCAATAACTTGGCCAAGGAAATTATACACACCAGAGAGCATTGAAATCCAAGATTAAAACACTCTAAAGATATAAGTGAATCATCTCAATATGACATGAACAAAATGATCATAATCTCTTGGTTCATTGGATCCCATCAAACACAACATTTAGCAATTAGATAACGCGATCTTGATCATGTAGGGAAGCTCACAAGATCTAAACATGGTGGCACATAGTGGAGAGAACACCATCTAGCCACTGCTATGGACCCGTAGTTACAAGATGACCTACTCACACATCTGTCCTAAGGTGATCATGGCGATGTAGAGGCCTATGGTGAGGATCCCCCTTTCTGTCAAGGTGCCGAAGCAGGACTCCAGAAGCCCTAGATTGGACTTTCAAGGTGATGTCTCCTTTGTATCTGTTTCGTGGAATTTTTTTCCATCCTCGATGTTTTTATACAGTGAATTTATAGGCGAAGAGGTAACGGGAGGCGGTGCCCAGGGCCACGAGGTGACCCCACACGCCGAAGCACCATTCCGATGATACTCCTCATTGATTCAAACCTACCGATATAAACAGAAACCAGCCCTAAATTAAGTGTGTTTCCCCTACAGGTTCGATAGTGTGTGGATATGTAAGTAGAAACTAGCGGAGCCATGAACGCTCATATTGACTCCCGCATACTTAACGATTAAACTAATGAACCTGTTTGGTCATCATACAATTGTCCCATTACTTACGATATCGAACTTACCCGAGACTATGGATTCCGGTATTGCCGTGGAACAATCTCTGCTTCCACTATACCTTTGTATTATCTCATCAACCGGTAAGTTTCCTCTTTCTCGTTACTCTATTACGATATCCCACATGATGTATCAGCATCATGCATCGTTTGCAGAACTTATGGATATCAAGAATACCGGGTGGGCTTGCGTTTGTATCTCTCCTTTTACAGAGGAGTAATTCCCATATCAGAACATCGAGGTAACATAGTACTTTATAATTAACTAGTGACTACCTTTCTGTTCACCCAGTTTACGGTGTGACTCTCGATAGCATACACCTCCAAGAGAATATATTACCCCGATAACCTCACGGTTAAAGGATCATTATAATATAACCGTCATGTAATATGAATCTATGACAAAGATGTATCAGTGGAATCTCTTAGCATATCAACTATAAGGGTATACCCAGCCATATTGTTCCCTTCCAACAATATGCTATTCGTTGATACTGACATAAAAAATATCCATGACTAGGAAAACATAGTCATCAAGCATCCAATAAATTAGTCGTAAAAGGCAAGACTAGGGTTTGCTTTGTTCATGTTACTACATGTGAGCATGAGTTTTCCTTTGAATCTCATATTCAGGAACCATGTCAGTTATAACATAGTAATATGTCATAATTATGAAGCATATGTAAAAAATGCTATTGCCTTTTGGCCATACATCCAACACTGTTGACCAATAAACTAGTTTGTATAGAGGCTCACTAGGGATCCTGGTTTGTTTACATACCACACGTGTATTAGCAATTCCTGATTAATACAATTATAACATGGTATAAAACTTATTACAAACTTAATAAGATATGACAATAAATACTCATCATTTATTTGCCTCTAGGGCATATCTCCAACATTTTAATTAGTTTGAGACTTCTGTCTTGGAATGCCTTGATGGATAGGTTAGCTTTAGCCCAACTGTCACAAGGCTCCGATGAGTTATGCTGGAATTTAACCGGGAATGTTAAATTCACGATTGATTCCATGTATAAAGCACTGGCCCACTTAGAAACGCCGCTCGATAATAATATTTTCTTTTTGCAAATGAAGTACCATTGAATATTAAAATATTCGCTTGGTACCTTCGTAAATGTGTCATTTTAAGTAAGGATAATCTTGTCAAGCGTAACTAGCATGAGAATACAAAGTGTGTCTCTTGTCCTACGGAGGAGACAATAAAATACTTATTACTCGAGCACAAGTTTGCACGTTCTATTTAGTCGGCTATCCAAATGGCTTCGAACTTATACCAACCCACATCCATTGCGAATATTTTTGGCAATTGGTTGCATGTGATTGCTAAAAAGTTTAGAAATAAATTTAGGATATGAGCGCTTGCCTTCATATGGCCGCTCTGACTATGTGGAAATGTCAAGATTTTTAATGATAAAAGTTTCTCTCGTTTGCAGGTTATATTCCTCTGTACAGATATTCTCCGTTCGTGGTCCATATTACAACATGCGAAGTATCGAGCTCTTTTTACGGAGGCTTGTGTGTGACTTAAAAAGGTGACAGGGGATAATTTTATCCCACATGGATGTACGGTTAATCTCTGGATTGGGCCACCTTAGGGGACAATAGTTTACATTTGATTGGTTGTAATTCATATGTTGCCATATTTTATTATTTTTTCAGTACTTTTGGTTCACGGCCGTGTTCATCTTTTCTATGCAGAGGTCGGTGTAATGCTTAAACTCTTGTCAATTAAGTAATAAAAGCCCTTTAACAAAAAAAAAGTGAAGATGTGTATAAGTGGGGCGTTTACGTAGTGGATTACGGGGAAGCAATTTGCGAGCCTTCACAAAGAAAAGCAAGCGTGTTCACATATCTGTTTCAACTTGAGGAGGGTATTATCTTCATCATTTAGCTCAAGTGGAATATATGCAAGAAAATGCATGGCCCGGAAAGATTTTCCATTTTAGGTTCGACAATTGTATTATGAGGGGGCTCTCGAGTTAGTAGCTTGGTCATATTGTTTGTAGGGAGATCAAATCTTTGTGTTATGGGCATACTATTTTTTTTTTAATTTAAATTATCTATATGAGATTCTAGAGCTTGTTTTTTATCTTGAAAAGAAGCTCAAGTTCATTGAAAACAACTTTTGGATGAAAACTTGTCGTATTTTGTATGTTGCTGATTTTGTCTGTTCTTCATTGAATGAGGTCAAACCCCTCACTTGTGTCTTTATTCTTGTTTATTTGTTTTTGATGTCTATCTTTTCGAAGAGGTAGAGTTGTTGTTATCTTTAAAACAAACACGAGTTCATGAAAATAGGTCTTCCCGGAAGATTTGGGGTTTTACCCTGAAACAATTGGGCTAGTTTCTCTTTCTGTCATCCAGTAGAGCCTAGAATCTTCGGGGCCACCCGGAACCTAAATCTTGCAATAATTTTTTGATCTACTCATTTGTCCCCCCTCTCCAATCTCTTCATATTATCTGTGGTTGTTGGTGTGATTTTGGAGTGAATGACTTGAGCTATCATTGTAATTTTTATTAGTTTCAGTTGCCCACAAGGATTCATTCGGGTAGACCTTCGGGAACTTGTTACTCTTTCGTTTTTTTAAACCCATTTGGTTTTTAGAACCCAATTCATGATTTAAGTAGCATCACTATGAAACAGACAACAACTACATATGTACTTACCCACCAGTGGTAGTTCAAAGTAGTCCTTTGCGCAAATGCTTGTTTTCACAAAGAGAGTGGATGGTAACCAGTATCGCTCTTTCACGAGTGACCCCGGGAAAGGTGAAATCCCACCCATGCATGTCTCCTTGCCTTTTTAACCGTCAAATCTGCTTCCCATCAGCGGGGCCCACCACATGCATACCAATTTCTTCCTTTTTGTTCGCCTCTGTTTCCTTTCTTTGCAGCTCGAATTACTTCTGTTTATTCTTTCTGCTAATACTACATGCTAGTTTTTTCACCCATAAATATTTTCTGAAGTATGCAAATAGAATTTTTTTAGGCGGAAGGCTCCTAGCTTTAAATTAATAAAGCCCACCAGCTAAGGTTCCCAAGGTTCATAAGTTTTACAAACTACACCCCCGAGGGGAGCAAACATAATAGAATCCAGGTAGCATGCAAGTTACATCACAAAGAGGGTACAATGAAAGGTAGCAACAGAGATCTAGAGAGGACTATCGCGGATGCCATCGTGAAGCGAGCAGATTCTGCTAATCACCTGCTCGAGAAGACACCGGTCCTGCCTCCTAGCCACTGGTTTCCACACCTGCATATACATCGCCATTTTAAACAACCCGTCAGCATGTTGAGATGAGAGAACACCTTCAATAGTCAACTTGTTTGCATGTTCCATATGGACCAACATAGAGCTGCACAACAAATCCAAAGGACGCGTCTAGACTGTCCCTTGAGAGGTTTATGAGTCTATAGATGTCTATGAAACACAAGGGGTTCTGGTACACTAGAGGAGTTCTCTAACTGCACTCCACATGAATCTGGCTAAGGTGCATCCAAAGAAGATGTGGTTAGTGTCCTAAGGTTCCCCGCAGAGGGTATAGGAGCCGTTAGATGGGTCTCGTCTAAATGCAATATTATCGTTAGACGGGAGTCTCTTATGGGTCAGCTGCAAGAGGAAGATTCTAATTTTAGCGGGACTTTGATCCCCCGACACACTATAGTGTTTCCTCGGCGAACCCTCGTAAATAGAAACTAAAAAAAAACGTACTACCTCCGTTTGCTAAAACGGCTTATAATTTGGAACGACGGAAGCAACTTAGTACTGTAAATTAGAAAATTTGTGTCCAAATTTTAACATTGGCCACGGTCACCCGTCAGTGAGGCTGGTGCCAGTGCACCATCCGTTATAGCCTCGCCACGTCAGATTTTACCCTCACTCTCAGCCCAATCTCACCACATTCTCACCCCACGGTGCCAGTGCACGGGCTATAGTGCCAGCTCTCACTTCTCTCTTCTCCCTACCGGCTCCCTACCGCCCCCACTAGCACCGCTCTCGCCTCCCTCTCGCCTCTAACACGGGCGGCAGCGGGACGGTAGCGGGCGCTACTGCCGGGCGGTGGAACCGTCGCCCCGCGCTGCCGTCTCGCCCCTCTCTCTCTCGCCCGCCTATCGCCTCCACGCGGGGCGGTATGACCGGGCCAAACGCCCGCGTTGGCACCAGCCTCAGGTGGTAACACGTTTGATTGCGACGAGTGGATAAGACGGCCTCGAAAAAACCCGACGCGAATTTGCGCAAAGGGGGGACGGAGCGAGCCATACCACCGCCGCAATGCTACTGGCGCGCGCGCCGCCGCCGCCATTGCTCCCGGAGTCCAGCTCTTCGGTGCAATTCGTACGCCCCTTCCGCCCTCGCCGCGTGCCCGCCCCCCGCGCCGCCGCGACGGCCGCGTCGAATGCATCTTCTCTCCCGGGCGGGCAAAAGCACAAGCAGGTGGCGAGCGTGGCAAACCCCCTGGTGAAGCACTGCGTGAAGCTCCGGGACTCCGCCGCCTACCGCCGATCCTGCCGTCGCCTCCTACTCGTCGGCCTCGCCCCCATCCGGTACCCGCTTCTCTCCCGCCGCTCTGAACCCTTTGTCACCGTACCCATACGTCCCCTGAATCCTCTTGTTTTATCCTCTCATTTCTAATTCTACGCTCCTCCTACGTGTTGTTTTGCTGCAGAGAGATTTGTATACTTGGTTTCGCCGCCATTGATTGCTTGCTTCTCTTGGACGGTGTAAAGGTCCCGGAGGAATTGAATGAGCACTCGGGCGATGTTGTGTATGTGAGCGCCACTGTGATGAAGAAGATCTCCGGGATGCGGTCAGTTGATTCTACTGAGGCGATTGCAGTCATGCACATGCCCAAGCATTTCTACGACCTCAGCGGCGACGAGGGAGGGGCTGGACTTGATGGGTTGTTTCAGTCTCCAAAGAGGATTCTAGTCCTTGACGGGATTCAGGTGAGGATTACCTGTATACTTCCATTGTTCAGAGTCAATCGCAATCATTTTGTTTAGGATGCACGGATTCGAATTTTGTACAATGCCTCTGATGCTAGTCATGATTCCCCTACTTGGCAGGATCCTGGTAACCTTGGAACGCTGATAAGATCAGCCTGTGCTTTCAAATGGGTATGCAATTTTCTGCTTCAACTGTCATACGCTTACTAACTTACACAATTAACATATCACAAGATTCTGTTAAGTCGTTATGAAATTTATTATGAGAGCATTATTTAGTAATCTATTTTAGATTTATGTGATCATTAAGGTAATATGAAGTGTGAGAGAATGGAAAGTATGCAATTGCTATGTTTACGGATCGTATAACCCACAGTGCCATGAGGAATATTTTTGAAATTCATGCTTCATCAGGCAAAAAGACTGTACTGTGATGGGTTAAAATGCTAGAAATGCCAATGTCATTGTACACAAAGTATTTGCACAGGTGCCTTAAGTATCGCTGATTGAGGAATTTACAACTCTGCCAAATGCCATCTATTTCTTTTTGCAAACATCAATTCTTCTAGTAACATGCAAATCCAACAATCAACAGGATGCGGTATTTCTTCTTCCAGCTTGCTGTGACCCTTTCAATGAAAAGGCTCTTCGTGCAGCTCGTGGAGCCTCTTTGCAGCTTCCAGTCATCTCCGGTAACTGGTGTGTTCTGCAGGCTTTAGCGACTAATTATGGTATGAAGATGTTGGCTGGCCATCCAGAAAGCAGCAGTGCTGGATCTGAAAAAACCCACGCGCTGTCCAAAGAGCTAGCAGATTCTCTGATGAGTGAGTCTCTATGCTTAGTATTAGGAAGCGAGGGCAATGGCCTATCAGAAATGACTGTTCAAGCTTGTGAACTTGTAAGCATTCCTATGGAAGGTATTTTTGAATCTCTGAATGTTTCAGTTGCTGGTGGTATATTTTTATTTATGTTACAACTCAAACAGCATACATATGGCAGAACTTTATCTCCTTAAGTTACCTTGTCCGATTCTTATATATTCCATGGATGTTTCTTTCTGACATCTGACTGAAAGCGAAGAAAATACCGTTTTGTTTCTGACACTCAGTCCTTGAACCCTTACCACCCTTCAGTTCGGTACTGAAGAAACCTCATGGCAATGATTTCGTTTAAATTTTTACAACTTGATAAGAAAATCTCAGCCATAAGTATTAAGTTAGTAGCTTAAATCAAGAATTTTGATCCTTTAACAATGGGTACAGAAAGAGCCCTCTATGAAGGCAAACTGGCTATGAGCCTTCAAGTTACCAGACCAGCTGGCCTTCCCCAGAAAGGCCAGAAAACAGCATAAATGATGTCTTCACTTGCAACAAGAATCTTACCACCCGGTGCAAGTATTTGTTCCTTACGAAGCAGAAGGCCTGGCCCAGCAACCAACATAAATGAGGTCTTGCACTTTCTGTAGCAATCCTCCCATCCAGTTTGAGTGTTTATTCCGTGGAACTAAAGTACTAGAAACTGTTATCTGCTAAAAGTTCAATCCATTTTTGCAAATTATAGTATCAGATGCTTAGACTTTGTACGTATTGTATCATCGACCTGAACTTGATTTCCCTTTATTATTGATGTATGGCACCTATATCCCATGGAGAGAAAACTTCAGAAAATTGTTTTAGAAACTAGCACTGAATGTTCAAGCTAAGCCATTGACCTATGCATAAATAGATATGTGAGTTAGGCTGGTGCCAACGCAGGCGTTTGGGGGGGGGGGGGGGGGGGGGGGGGGGGCGATAGTGCGCCTTATCGCCCCCCAGCGGGCGAGAGTGGGGCGGTAAGGGGGCGAGAGGGAATAGGCGGGCGGTGGCTGGCTCGCCCGGCGGTAGCGCCGCTACCGCCCGCACTGGCCGGGCGAGAGGGGGCGAGAGGGGGAGGCGATAGGCGAGAGCGGGGCGATAGCGGTGCTAGTGGGGGCGAGAGGGAGGCGAGAGTGGAGGCGAGAGTGGAGGAGAGAGAAGTGAGAGTAGCCCTACAGCCCGTGCATTGGCACCGTGGGACGAGAGTTAGGTGAGAGTGGGGGTGAGAGTGAGACTAAAGCTGATGTGGCGAGGCGAGAGGGAGGCGGTGCACTGGCACCAGCCTTATGATGCTTGTATTGTGTCAGTCAGGGCAGGGGCAATGCATATATGTTCTTTTTCGGGCTGGTTATTCACTTTTAGCCTCAGTGCTTGCTTTTGTGGAGTACATTGAAAGGGAATCCAACTATTGATAAATGAGCTCAACAAAACTCCTGGTAATATGTCTGCACCACGATGACATCTCCACAGTTTTTATTAATGAGATCTTACATGTCATCCACCATTACTGAATTGACATCGTGTTACCCTCGAGAAACACACGTTATGGAGTTGCTTTGGCGGCACTTCAACCTGTTTTAACCTTAAAGTTGGTGTTTCAAAGGTAGGAACGTCTTTTCAGGTGAAGGCTTGCTTTGTTAACTTGTAAGAGCATCCTGACTCATATGTAGACTTTGTTATCCGATTACTGTAATAGACACATGCAAGTCTGTGACTCACTAGGATGCTATTGTACCTTTTTATTCATGTGGTTGTAGTATTTGACACAAGATCACTATTTTTCAAGGGCTCTCGTCTTGCCACTTCATAGAGGATTTTATTAGCGCATACAACATTTCCGCCTGTATCATAATTAATGACCGCGCCTATATTTTCCGCCCTTTATAATATTTTGTAATCCGTTGCGTTTTCTTGTAGACTACTAATAGAGTTGCAAAAATTGTTCTGCCCAATAACATATTTTCCTGTTTTTGTTGGAGTAACACCTTTGGTTTTGTCCGTTTTAGGAATCATAATCTTATTATCCACTGTCCTGCACTCTTGCAATGCTTCCGGTCTTTTGCTGACAAGTGGATTCCTCTTATGAAATTTGTTTATAGTGGTGTAAAACTGCTCAGCTTACAGCGAGTTTGTATTTTCTGGGACATGTAATCGGTTTGTAAGACGAACTAACGAGAAGAAAGGTTTCTTACTTCTATTAAATAGTTTATTCTGCTGTAAGGCAGTGCTCATAAACCACTTCACTTAAGCAAACTCAAAATGAACGCAGTGCTACTGCAAGTAAAGAGAGATGACACGATTAATCATTGTATGCTGACTTGCTAAGCAATCATCCACTTGGTGTAAATAAACATAGTATCAGTATATGTACATGAGAGATGAGTCAGTACTTTGAGGATATAGAGTCAGCTACATCAGTCTATGAGATAAATCGGTTTTGTACAAGGTTGATTGGATCAATCGTACTCGGGGGTTAATGGATGATCTGGTTTCCATGATCATACTGCTAAGGTCGTGGAACAATTTACCCCTACCGGTCGGTTTTCGCCATCGGGGTATACCGTGACACATAAATCCAGTTGCGGTGATCGAAGATCAAAGAGTTTGATCGAATCGGAATACGGATCAGATTTGGGTAAAATCGTTTTATCCGATGAAGAAATCCATGTTTGGAATGCAGATGAGACCCGTGAGGGGCGCTGCCCCTTCGATCCCCGCCCGCTATCCGGCTAGCGGGACTGCCGGCTTCACCCTGTCGTAGCGCCTTAGATGTCGTTGCGGGTTTCACAACGCCGGTAGATATCGTATCTAAGCATAACTTGTTTTTGCAGGAAGTTGTGAATGGTATGCCTTCTGTGCATGTGATGTGTGTAATCCATACATGATCTGTGTATCATGTTTTTGTCAGCCGACTGGAGCCTAGGTGCTGTCATTTTGTTGTATACCGGCCTGCGTGTCGGATTCTCTATGTAAATTTTCTTTTACTAGCTAGTGTAACTTGTTGGAGAACCCGGAAGGCATGCAAGTCGATGTACAAGTCGGCTACATGGAGTAAGATGGCACGTGACAAGAGTTGGCACGAGTCGACTTACAAGCTTTGTGGAGATGGAGATCACCATGAAGAGAGTCATACCATTTCACATTATAATTGCTTTATTTGTGTTATTGTTATGTCTCTATTTACCTCTATTTAGATAGTTGGTAGTTTTTAATCCCTCAAAGAAGGTCTAGTCGGTCGCCTCGCCAGTGCTGCACCATCACAAGTCGGACATTCTTAGTAGTGGGCTCATAAAATTGAGGTGCTACCAATTCTTTCCGATTAGATGGGTTTGAGTCGGGCTCTTACTGCGGAAGCACTTGGTAATCTAGACGAGTTCATCACAATGGTTGTGGGGCTCGGGGCGAGGTAGGTTGGGAGCCAGGACATGTGATATCACCCAACTAACAGGAGTCGTATTTGATACGATTGGCAAGGTGTTGCCTACCTAGATCACTTGACGGCTAGCGGTGATGCTAAAGCTCACTAGTCGGCTTGCTTATTTAGGATATTGAATCACTTAGCAACCATCGGAAGGGTGTTGGTTCTAGGGGGAGCATAAGTGTTAAAGCTTTTAATATGCCTGCTCTTTTATGAATACATATCTTAAGTGTTTTGCATATTTTCTGTTGTAGATCAATGGCACCTAGCAAGCTTCCTCAGTTATCCGCGTTTGCGTTGAGGTCAATTCTAGAGAAAGATAAGCTTAATGGAACTAATTTCACCAACTGGTATCGTAATCTGAGGATAGTCCTCAAGCATGACAAGAAAGCATATCTTCTAGAAACTCCACTTCCAGAAGAGCCAGATGACGATGCGATTGTCGCTGTCATGAATGCCTACCGTAAGACTAGAGATGAGTCTACGGAAATTAGCTGTCTTATGCTTGCACACATGGAACCGGACTTGCAGCAGCATTTCGAAAATGTTGAGGCCTACGATATGATCGAAAGCCTCAAAAGTATGTTCCAGCCTCAGGCAAAGACCGAGAGGTATCAAGTCTCTCAAGCTTTGCTGGGCTGTAAGCTGAAAGACGGCGATCCACTGAGTCCGCATGTAATCAAGATGATTGGTTACATACAGTCTCTGGATCGGCTGGACTTCCCAATTAACGAAGAGTTCGCTACTGATATAATTCTGAACTCTCTTCCTAGTGCGTATGGTCCGTTCATCTCGAACTACCATATGTATGGTATGGATAAGAGTATCACTGAATTACATGGGATGCTCAAAACGGCAGAGCCTGATATCAAGAAAAATGTCAACCAAGTGTTGATTGTGCAGAATAAGGCTAAATTCAAGAAGAGTTCTTGGACTAAGAAGAAGAAGGATAAGTCAGGAGGTAGCGCCCATGGCCCTGTCCAGAGTGCTCCCTCAAAGATTAAGCCTTCTCCTACAGCCGGAGCCAATTGCTTCTATTGCAAGCAAGATGGCCACTGGAAGAGGAACTGCACCAAGTATTTGGCTGACCGAGCCAAGAGTGGAGGTGTGACTTCCAACTCAGGTACGCTTGAGTGCAATGTTATAGACATTTATCTTGCTGATGCGCATAATAGTTCATGGGTATATGATACCGGATCATTTATTCACATATGCAACTCGTTGCAGGGACTGGTAAGAACTAGGAGCGTGGCAAGAGGAGAGGTTGATATTCGGGTCGGCAACAAGGCGAGAGTCGCTGCGTTGGAAGTCGACACGATGCAACTTCATTTACCTTCAGGATTTTTAATGGAACTAAATAATTGTTATTATGTTCCGGTTCTTAGTCGAAACATTATTTCCGCCTCATGTTTGATGAGACAAGGTTATGAGTCGAATATTAAGAATAATGGTTGTTTTTTATATTTGAAAGATATGTTTCATGGCTTTGCACCCGTTCAGAACGGGTTATTTATTTTGAATCTTGATAGTGAATCGGTCTATAACATAAATGTTAAAAGGTTGAAACCAAATGATCTGAATATGACTTACTTTTGGCACTGTCGGTTTGGTCATATAAGTTGGAAGCGCATGAAGAAGCTCCATGATGATGGACTTATAACTTCGTTCGACTTAGAGTCATTCGAGACATGCGAATCATGCCTACTAGGCAAAATGACCAAGACACCTTTTGCAAGGAGTTGTGAAAGGGCGTCCGACTTGTTGGAACTAATACATAGTGATGTATGTGGTCCAATTAGCACGACAGTCAGAGGTGGTTATGAGTACTTCATTACATTCACTGATGATTTGAGTAGGTATGGATATATCTATTTAATGAAACACAAGTCGGAGGCCTTTGAAAAGTTCAAGGAATTCCAGACTGAGGTACAAAATCAACTCGGCAAGAAAATAAAGTTTCTACGGTCGGATCATGGAGGCGAGTACATGAGCCATGTGTTTGATGACCATATAAAGAGTTGTGGAATAGTTCCTCAACTCACTCCGCCGGGTACACCACAGAGAAACGGTGTATCGGAACGGAGAAATCGGACCTTGTTGGACATGGTACGATCAACGATGAGTCGGACGGATCTACCTTTATCATTTTGGGGTTATTGTCCAGAAACTGCAGCGTTCACACTAAACGGAGTACCATCAAAGTCAGTAGAGAAGACGCCGCATGAGATGTGGACGGGCAAAAGGCCAAGTTTGTCTTTTCTTAAGATTTGGGGCTGTGAAGCATTTGTCAAGCGACTTCAATCGGACAAACTCACGCCCAAGTCGGATAAGTGTATTTTCGTGGGGTATTCGAGGGAAACCTTGGGGTACTACTTCTACAACCGGGAAGAGGGCAAAGTGTTTGTCGCTCGGAATGGTGTCTTCCTTGAGAAAGAGTTTCTCGGCCGGGAAGTCTGTGGGAGCACAGTGCAACTCAAAGAAATTCGGGAGGAACCGGCTAGGGGCGAGTCGGCGAACGCCTTGGAGGCTGAGCCGGTCGTGGTACCTACACCGGTAACAGCACCTGAACCACGGAGATCTGCCAGATTATAAAATGCTCGTGATGTTTTACTGTTAGACAGTAATGAGCCGGCAACTTATTCGGAAGCGATGGTGGGATCTGATTCCGAGTCATGGCTTGGAGCCATGAGATCCGAGTTAAAGTCCATGGATGAAAACCAAGTTTGGAATTTGGTTGATCTGCCTGACGGTGCAAGACCCGTCGAGTACAAATGGGTCTTTAAGAAGAAAACTGATATGGATGGAAATGTTTCCATCTACAAAAGCACGACTTGTCGCGAAGGGATTCCGACAGGTTCAAGGAGTTGACTACGACGAGACCTTCTCGCCCGTAGCGATGCTTAAGTCAGTTCGGATCATGTTAGCCATAATATCCTATTTCGATTATGAGATATGGCAGATGGATGTCAAGACGGCTTTCCTTAATGGAAATTTAACTGAGGACGTGTATATGATACATCCCGAAGGTTTTGTTGATCCAGCTAACGCTGACAAGGTATGCAAACTTCAGAAATCCATTTATGGGTTGAAGCAAGCATTTCGGAGTTGGAACATTCGTTTTGATGAGGTAGTCAAATCGTTTGGCTTCATCAAGAGCGATCATGATTCTTGTTTATACAAGAAGTTTAGTGGAAGCAAAGTAAATTTTCTAATCTTATATGTGGACGACATATTACTGATTGGAAATGATGTCATGATGTTGCAAGAAACCAAAGAATCATTGGAAAGGAGTTTCTCAATGAAGGATTTGGGTGAGGCGACCTACATATTAGGAATCAGGATCTATAGAGATAGATCAAGGCGGCTCATTGGATTGAGCCAGAGTACATATCTGGACAAAGTTTTGAAGAAGTTCAAAATGGAAGAGTCTAAGAAGAGATTCTTACCGATGTCCCATGGCATAAAACTTAGCAAGAATCAGCGTCCTTTGACGACTGATGAGCGAAGTCGGATGAGTGTGATCCCGTATGCTTCGGCAATCGGATCCATCATGTATGCCATGATTTGAACTAGGCCAGATGTTTCCTATGCTCTAAGTGTTACGAGAAGATACCAGGCTGACCCTGGCGAAGCCCACTGGGCAGCGGTTAAAAACATCCTTAAGTACTTGAGAAGGACTAAGGAAATGTTCCTAGTTTATGGAGGTGATGAGGAATTCAGTGTAAAGGGTTACAGAGATGCGAGTTATCTCACCGACTCAGATGATTCTTATTCGCAATCTGGGTACGTGTTCGTAATGAACGGAGGAGCTGTGAGCTGGAAGAGTTCCAAGCAAGATACGGTGTCTGCATCTACAACAGAGGCTGAGTATATTGCTGTCTCGGAGGCATCAAAGGAAGCTGTTTGGATCAGGAACCTCCTGATAGATCTTGGTGTGGTTCAGGGCGCGTCCAATCAATTGGACGTATATTGTGACAACAATGGTGCTATCGCACAAGACAAGGAACCTAGACAACACCAGAAGAACAAACATATACTCATACGGTACCACCTCATTCGCCAGTTTGTCGAACAAGGTGATATCAAGTTATGCAAAGTACACGCGGATGCAAACATTGCAGATTCGTTGACAAAGGCGCTACCACAGCCTAAGCATGAGGCGCACATGAGAGGTATGGGCATTCGATGCCTAGGCATATGATGCCAAGATGATTGACTCTAGTGCAAGTGGGAGACTGTTGGGAATATGTCCTAGAGGCAATCATGTATGATGTTTTTCCCAATGTATTCATAAAGTTATTAAGTTGTCCTTTGGTTTGAACATCTGATATATGTCATTGAATATGTGATTTGATTGTGGAACTATGTATTCATATTGTTCATACTAATTGTCCTTGGTCGTTAAGGTTGTGTTGGACACACACCCTAGACTAATGTGAGTGTTGGCTGATGACACGGTTTCACTTGTCATGGGCATGGTGATGCCATTCCAACGTTCACGGACTTGGCTAAAGAGATTAGCAAGTTGGACTGACCCATATTGACATGCAACGAGCAAGTCGTCATTTGCATGTCTCAATCAATGCAATCCTTAGACCTGAGGTTATCGCACAATCCGAGTTGTGGATCACCGAATTAGGTTCTGTCAAACGATGTTCTGTGACAAGGCAGCTATAAAGGCAGAGTTCGGGTCGAATGAGAAGCAACCTGCGTGATGTGGATAATCAAGATGGGATTTTGCCCCTCCGAATGGAGAGATATTCTCTGGGCTCTCTCGAGTGATATGATTCAGGAAGCATGGCCATGCGCGACTCAGTTAAGTGTTAAATGTGTCTGTTGACTAAGAGTTAGTCAGATGAATCACATATCACGGACCGAGAAGAGAGTTGAGCTATTTAAGGGATGACGATAATTCGCCTATAGCTCGACAAGGTATATCGTGAGGCAAAAGGGACTAAGACTAAAAGTCACATTGGAAGGTATGTCATCATGACTCAATGGGACTTGGGAGTCGGCACGTTCTGCTAGGAACCGCTACCGATTGGTCGATTGGGAGTCGGACTCCAATCGTGTCCAAGTCGCCATGAGCCTGCAGGGTCGCACACTTAAGAGCGGGAGCAAATGTGTTGGTCGGGTTTGACCCGAACCGGAATTGGACTGAGCTTGTGAGTCGGACTCACAGAGGGAATGGGCCACAAGTATTGTGAAGCCCACTACCATTCTCTATATAAAGAGGGGTGCAGGTTGCCCAACGGGCACGTTAGACCACTCCCATGCGTTGGGAACCCTAGCCCCACTCAGTCCAGCCGTCGCACCAGACCTAGCAGTCTGCCGTCGGAGCTCCTCCTCGTACGTGTGGATACCGGCAGAGGTGTTGTACGTTCAGCACTTCGACGTTCGTGGGATTGGATCGGCTGGATCGGATCGTGGGACTGCACTGCCCCGACGCGCTTCATCGATAATCCGCAACCGCGCGTCTAGTGGTAATCATCGTGGTCTTCTACCTCGGCTAGATCTTGGAAGCACCGCGTAGGAAATTTTTTGTTTATCTCTACGCGTTTCAACAAATTATATATAGGATCACCGTGCACCCATGAAAATGTACGATCTACGGACTTATATCCAGATTAACTTGTACAGGCTGTTGAACCGTATCCATAATACTTATTTTGTTTTTATAATAGGTAATTGTACTATGAGAACCTTTGAGAATTGATTCGACGTCACACCTACCACACCTTACAACATCAATAACATTTAGAGCATAACATGACCCGTCATATCGATTCGTCGATATACATACCATGCACGTCCGCATTATATCTCTTAGTTTATACACATCCACTCTATGTTGTGCGTAGTTCGAAAAATCATCGGAATAATAGAACGATATGGAACAAGTGCTAGACGAGGCATACTAAGATGGATGGATGAAGCATGATGCACACGAAATGTCAATTAGGTTAGGAATTGTAGAAATCGGGAAAGAGCTAGTTAGTGTACCCCTATTTATCAGTCAAAGCATAATTGTGTAAACAAAAGAGAAGAGGGATGACCTTCTATACCAGATGCGTCCTTCAATGGGAGCCGCTCTTGCAAGGTCTAGTTGGCTTGTGACGTACTGTATTGTCTGATTACCCTTCGTTGACATAAACATACACCTCTCTAAAAAATGTTTTCAATACCTCTGTTTATAAAATAAAAATCTCTAGCATATGAGTTAAATCCTGCATCCCTCTGCGAAGGGCTTTTCTTTTACTTTTATGTTGAGTCTTCGCCTTCTCACTTTATGCATTTTCTTGATAGCATGGTTGTCATTCTTAGTTTCATGTGCTTGTCCCAGAACACTGTTGATTGGGGGTATAACTTTGATGCTTGTATCTTTGATATCTTTACTTCTAGTCTTCACTTTAACTTCAGAGGTGCCCTGACATTTATGTTTTGCTCCATTATTAAGGGCAAGCGAGTACACTTTATCATACCCTATTATGAACATTGCAATCCTGTAGATTGATATATTTCATGTTGTTTGTTATTAGTGTGTTGGTATCTCTTCTTGGTTTGCATAACTACTAGGTGATATTATCTTGCATACTTCTTATTATGAATTGCCTAAGCACTTGATCATATAGTGAGTATATTTACATCATATGAAACAAATTTGTTCGTAATTTTTTTATCCCACTCAGTTGTCACTGAATTGCTTGAGGACAAGCAATAAGCTAAGGTTGGGGGAGTTGATGCATCAAAAACGTATCTTCTTTTCCGAACACTTTTGCTATTGTTTGCCTCTAAACTTATAAGTTTTGGATACAACTAACACAGACTAACGCTATTTTCAGCACAATTACCTTGGTGTCTTATTTTGTGCAGAAATATCAACTTTCGGGAAATTACCCGGAAAAGATCCCAAAGACCTTATTTCACCCGAAGACCCCCGGAGCCAGAAGGAGACCCGGAGGGGCCCACACCACCCCTGGGCGCCCCCGTAGGCCGCACCTACAGGTGGTGTGGTGGCCCTAGGCACCCCCTCGGGCTCCCCTTTCGACTACTTATGCCCTATAATCTAAAAACCGAGGGGGTTTGTCATATCTGTCGTGGGATAATCACGGCAGACGTTACCGGGGGTAACTTACATTGGGGCAAATCGACTCTGGTGTTTGGGAGAGGGTTTAGCTCAAGGGAAACCATGGTGATATGCGATCTGGTAGCCGGCAATCAAGTCGCCGAGTCTACGATCTAAATATATTAACTCGATACTGGTGTTACAATGGATATTCGAAATCTCTCGATCTAGCGATCGTGTTCTTGCTCACGTAAAAACTTGTCCAACCCTAACCTAGGGACCGGCTTATATAACATCCGGACCCCCTGGCTTACTCTCCAAGGCGCACTCTGAATCCTACCCGGATACTGCTTGCAAACCCTAAGCTTCCTTACCGGAACCCACAATCCGGGTTACGTTCCTGGGCCTTCTAGAAGCTCCTTTATCCTAAGCCGGGTCTTGCGCAGCGCCCTTTGGACCGAGTTACTCCTTGGCGTTAGCCTACCGGGTTATCATCCCTCCATCAGTAGTCCCCAGAATAGCTTGGGCTTCACGGGATCCTCTTTGAAGCGCACGCTATTCCCTGCAAAATTAATAAACATACAAGTTCATAGAGGCCGGGTTAGGTTGCTTTAATAAACAGCTAGGCCTAACTCCAATGGTGGTCCATATAATAACCCGGCTTTCTCTAAGTCCATCTTTAACTTTCCGGGTCAATGCCCTGGCGAAGATGCCAAAGATCCGGCTTACTTCACTCGTTAATTGATCCGAATATCACGGAAGAGATTCCCTTCTTATCTTGTCCGGATATTGCTCTCGGGCACTTAACGCATATCCCCAAAATTCCGGACGGGTATCCCTTATCCCGAAAATTTTGGTTCCCGCCCGTTGGCCTAGGTTTCCCCACCCGTACCTATATATAGGCACCTAGGGGGGTGACCTAACCCCAACGGTCCATTGCTTCCATTTTCTTCCTCCTCACCAGCGCATCCCCGTTCGAGCACACAGAGCACCACCACGGAGATCTCGCGAGCGTCGCCGGAGCAAAGCCGCCGCCGTCCGCGTTCATCCACACCTCACCCCGCGCCGCCGCCAAACTCCGCCGCCGCACCTCCAAGCTGCCCGCCGGGAATCGCACGGGGGCACCACGACTGCGCCATCTGCCGCCGTCGCGTCCTTCTCCAATCCATGCCGGTAAGATCCATGTTCCCTTTGATTCAACCTTGTAATTTCTCTATTTGGACCTAGATTGGATCTTGGTCCTCCGCGGGCCATTTCTTGCTCCCCGCCGGTTTAGGTTGTATGTACCCATGCTAGCCGGTCCAAATGCGCATTAGACAACCACACATCAATCCCCTATTGCTCATAGTCATCAATTTCTCCGCGAAATCGATAGTGAAATTTCCAATCTAGATTCAGTCCGCCCAAATTTTCCGCGGCTGCCATTGACACCCGGAAAATCCACTTCTTCCGGTTCTTTTACTTGCGCTAGATACATAGGCAATCAACCTTCTTCCACAAATGCTTGCTGATACGTAGATATCCCATAGTTTTTGCACTGATACTCGATACCCGGATAGTTAATAATTCTCATACTGTTTATTGATACTCGGAGAATCCATGATTTCCGAGTCTCATGCTTTGTGCCTCTTTGTCTTGTACCTTTGCAGACTGAATCAATGGCTCCCAAGACCAAAGGGAAACAGTCGGCTAAACCAAGGATGACCCAATCAATATCCGCCAACTGGGCGCGATCCACGGTAACCAAGGCCAAGCTGGAGGAGCTGGCCGAGTTGGGCGTTCCCCCCCCCCCCCCACAGGAGGAGATCCACTGGAGGGTGCCGGGTGATGAGACCCGGCCTTCCCCTAACCCGGACGAGGTAATATGCTTCGTCGAACATGTGATTCGGGGGTTTCACCCCCCGGGTCACTCTTTCTTTCGTGAAGTCCTCCGCCATTATGGCCTCCGGGTGTTCGACATAGGGCCTAACTCTATGTTGAACATTGCCCACTTCATAGTCCTGTGCGAGTCTTATTTGTGCATTCCGCCAAATTTGGCTCTTTTCATAGAACTTTTCCAGTGCAAACCTTGCCGCGAAAGCGGTGACGGGGCGCTCCTGGCTTGCGGCGGGGTTTCTATCCAGCGCCGCAAGAACTCTCCCATGCCGACTCTCACTCTCAATTCTCATGTCAAGCATTGGAAACTTTCTTTTTTCTATTGCCGAGACACCTCCCCACCCGGCGAGAGGAAACTGCCGGGTTACTCGGAGGGTCTCTTAGATCTCTCCGACACCTTCAACGCTTTCCCCCCTGAGTCGGATAGGGAAGCAATCCAGCCCCTCCTCTCAAAGATAGCCATCCTCTCTGCCCAAGGTCTCCTTGGGCTCAATCTGGTTAAGACATGGGTGGACTTCCGGATCCAGCCCAACTCCATTCGCACCAAGCTGATGTGCAACTACTCGGGGCACGTCACGGACGCGCTCCGATATTCCTCTAAGAATTATCCAGCTGGCGACACCAACAAGACCATCAAGAGTTTCTTGACGGAAAAGTTGGAGGTGATCAAGAACATCGCCGGGTTAGCGCCGTTTACCCGGGATAACCCGGCTCCAGCGGTAAAATCCGATACTTATACACTTATCCTCGTACTTTGACTTGATACAACCACTAACTCTCATTTTCATGCTTTTATCTCAGGCCGACAACGTCTTTTGGAATATTGAGACCTCCCCTTCCTCCGGAGACCCGGAAGAAGATGAAGAACCGGGCTATAATGACGAAGGTACTGTCCGGGTCTTTGATCAGCTTCACTTGCACCATTTTGCTTTCACATATCTCACTTTTTCCGACTATGCATTCTCGGCTTTCAGGGTTGGAAGACAAGGACGACAAGGAGGACCCGGAGGCCACCGAGTCCGATAAAAGCGATGCTGAACAAGATGTGACGGTTGGGGCCAAGAGGAAAGCCAGAGGGGTAGTATCCAAGGTTCCCTACTCCTTCATGTCCTCCGAACCCTACTCTTTTGCTAACATGTGTAAACTTAACCAACAACTATCCAACTCGTCACACTTGAAGGACTCTCTTCCGGCCAAGCGCAGGGTGACCCGGAGTTCCCCGGGTGACGATCCCCTCAACCCGGGCATCTCCACATCACCAGTTCGCCGTGCCGGTTCTCCTCCACCTCAGCCTTCCAACTCACCTCAATGTCACCCCTCCCCCAACCATCCGTTAGCCGGACAGTTCCGGGTCCCTCTATCGGGTCCTGTGACAGCTTCATCCACGTCCAGCAGCTCGCTTCCGGCAGATTTCGTGGTGAATGCCGGGTAAGTCATATTCTTGGCTAAGCAATACTCTAGTCCTTTTGATAATCTTTAATTTTCGTTGCTGATCTCTTTTCTTTCCTTTCCTTAGGGCCCAGGTCACGCTCAGTGACCCGGATATCATGGAAACTAACAACCGGGAGGAACCGACTGACGATATGGACGCCGCGCCTGGCGGTGGTGCTGAAAACAACCAGGAGCAAGACCCCTTGGCCGACCCGGCTCGGCAGGAAGCCGGGTCTCCCAAGCCCTCTGAAAAGGCTGAGGATGACGAGGTCGAGGTCCTGGACACGAAGATGGGCTCTCCCAATCCGGGCACCCAGACGGTCCGGGTCTCGACCCCAAAGTCGGAGAAGGTTCGCCCGCCGAGTGATCAAGCTGCCGGCTCTTCCGGAGTCAGGCCCGAAGACATGACTTTCTCCCAGATGCTTGAGGCCCTGCACACCTTGAGGGCCGATTAAGAAAATATCCTGGAGGCTTTGATAGCCAAACATGAGGTAAATCCGAGTAACATTATCTGTATCCTTGTCCAGTCCCCAAGTTCCAAGTGAACTTATTGATAATTTGCTTGGAACTTCGTAGTATATCCGACTAATCCTTCCTTTTGTCTCCACGCAGGCCTTCGTGACCCAGTCTGAGAAAGCGTTGGCGAAGGCCACCAAGCTAGCTGAGAAGGAGGCGGCTCTGCGTGAGTCAGCTGAAGCTGAAGCTAGGAGGAGCGGGAAGATCACAAGGAAATATAGGAGGGCTCATGCAGCAGAAGATGAATGACCAAGCTGTCCGTCCAAATCGCCGACACCATATCGTGCTTCTGAGGGTACGATTCCTAACTTTCTAAATTATAACCGGATTCTCATTCTGATAAATAGTCGGATTTTCTTACCGCTACTTTTTCCTATTCTCTGCAGGTCCGGATGAGGTAATCCGGACGAAGATGATATCACCAAGCTAAAAACCATCAAAGAGCCATATCGGCAGCTGTGCGCGGAACCAAATGTACTCCTTCAGAGCTGAAGTGGCCGGGTTCCGGGCATGGCAACCTGAAGATGCTGCTGGACGCTCTGCTCCCACTGTCCCCGAGTGATTGGGCACTGGAAACGTCGTCCCTGCCGGGTAGGGGTAACCGGGGTCTTGTGCTGGCTAAGGCGTATTTTCCCAAACTCGAGCCGGCCAAGCTTATAGGGGGGTTTCCTGAGTATAACCCACGACGGTGACCAAGTTCTCCGTGAAGAATTTCAAGGCATCCCAGACGGAAATCCGTCACCCCGGCCAGCATAATTGCCGATGGTTTGGACCTTAGTGTCATTATTCCAGCATATGATTCTGATGACAAGGCTATCAGTCGGATCTTCCCAAGCCATACGATATGCTGGCCCGATGGAAGGCGGAGGCTGCCCAGTTGAGAGAGGAGGCCGCGAAGAAGAAGGTGAGGCCGATTCTGCGCCTGCTACCTCCACGCAGTGTTCCTTCTCCCGCACGGGCCGGCACACTACTGCTGATCCGGGTGCTGCCGCCCCACGACTGCTGAGGCCCACGCGCGAGGAGCACAGACCGGCTTCCAAAAGGGCAAGGGCAAGATGGACGACTCGGCTGAGATGCTGAGTGAAGATTTTTATCGTGCAACCGTCTGAGACACGTTATCCGGCGATGGGCCTCTGTTTAAACAATTATTCTTTGACGGCGCGCCTCGTGGCTTTAAGAAACTACCATCGTAGCCTGTAATACGGCTTTTGAAACTTTCATAGCTATTCGTTGGGCCTTCTGGCCCCTGGATGAATTTGATATCTAACAGCTTTTGAATTTATATATTCTTGATATCCGACCTTAACTTTATGGTTCCTTTTTGTGAGACTCGGTTTTCGGGTTCGCGGTTTTTGACCAGGCGGGCCCTTTCTCTAAGTCCCCAAATCCCCAAGACTCGGATTTTTGAGTTTTTGAGCTTAATAGCTAGATGATTTGTTTCTTGTTTCAATATCCCTGAGAAACACATCAGAGCACCGCCGCCACCTAAAACCTATTTCGGGGATCAGAAGTTCCCGTTCTAGTGCCCTTCCGGGACGGAGATTCGAATGAGAACATCGCCCTCGTCACCGCCACCACTTCTCCATCAACCATCCATGATTCCTCGTCCATGTATGAGTAATCCCCGCTCTAGGCTGAGAGGGATGGAAGGGATTGTATGATATCGTTCATGTAATAATGTCAGATTGGTAGGGCATAGTGCCTAGTATCCGTTGCTCGTGTTTTCTACCGTTGTTGCAACTTGTTATTCTTAATGCTTGTCACTAGGGACCGAGTGCCATGATCTCATATCTGAATATGTTATTGTTCCATGAGTATAATTATGTTTTTTTGATCATATCTGCAAGTTGTTTATACACATTATTGCCCGGAACCCGAGGCCCCAAAGTGAATGAAATTGGGATAACCAGAGGGGATGGCTGTGATGTGAGGATAACTTGTGTTCACGGAGTTTTAATGCTTTGCTCCGATGCTTTATTAAAAGGAGCACATTAATTACCAGTCGTTTCCCTTGAGGCCCCGCTGAAAACGGGCTTGTAGGACAAAAGATGTTGTGCAAGTTTCTCATTGCGAGCATGGATGACTATATTAGAACACATGCCTATTGTTGTCTAGAACTTGGATGCTTTATTATTATGTATCTGCAATTCCCATGTGTTGAATATTATATGAACTATCTTATCCATGCAACGCCCGTTCATCCATACCTATGCCTACAGTATTTTAATCCTGCTGTTTTCCCTAATTGCTACCGTTGTTACTATTTTACTCCTGCTTTTATTTTTATTACTGATACTGCTATAAAACTGTTACCACTGATAAACTGTTGCGAGCAAGTTCACTTTCAGGTGCAGCTGAATTGACAACTCAGTTGTTAAGGCTTATAAATATTCTATGGATCCCCTTGTGTCGAATCAATAAATTTGGGTTTTACTTCCCTCGAAGACCGTTGCGGTCCCCTATACTTGTGGGTCATCACCACCGTAGTCCGTGGCACGCGTATCGAGGTCCACCAGGCGGTTGGCGCGGCTGGCTTTAGCGAGATCGCGGATGGTGCGCCGCTCGCGCTCATGGGAGCGTTCGATCTGTACGCGCGCATCCGGTGGAGTGCGCAAGATCTGGCAGCTGTTGCTGCTCTTCTAAGGCACCTTAGTGGTGGGTGCCTTGTCATTGAACTTGGTGCGGGGATCAGCTTGCATCGGCGAAGTTACACATTGAGGAGGGACGGCGCGTCATAGGCTGCCGCTCTCCTGCGTTGGCCATCATCGCCTCCCCGCGGCTCCCCGCGGGGGGACATTTGCGACGGTGGAGAGCTCCTGGAGGTGGGCGAGCCATGCGGCGTGTCCTTCCAGTGCGGGTGCGTAAGCAGCTCGCGGACCAGCAGCAGAGCTGCTGCGGGAATATGTTGCTCGAGGCGACCATGCGTTCTTGACGGAGGTGGGGTGGATGTTGCGACGCAGCTGCGTCTTACTGTGGCGTGTGGGAGGAAGCTTCCTCCTCGGTGTCGTGTTCACCCTCCACGCCAGTGGTGTTGCGCCGCTCCGCGTCGTTGTCGTTGCCAGTCGGCTTGACCTGCCTCTGGCGGCGAGCGCACTCGGAGCGGGTGAGGCGTGGGCTGGTCCGGACGGCAGGGGCCATGACGACGAGGAAGCGAAGGAGTGCCTCAGCCCCCTACCGGGTGCGCTAAATGTTAGAGAAGCTCGTTTGTCTTAGACATGATAGTTTCCAGAGGTTCGAACACTGGGGACCAAACAAACTTCCTTCGCCTCTTGAGAATGCTTTGAGAGGGAAGCTTGAACACGACAGCAATGGCGACACAGAGAGTTTACCCAGGTTCAGGCCACCAGTGTGTGTAAAACCCTACTCCTGCTTGTCTGATGGATTGCACTGCGGTGACTACGGTACAAATGCGAGCTTGTGCTCGGAATAGACTACTTGGGCTCTACCATGATTCGATCTCTCTTTCTACAAGGGCCGGACGGCCCTTCTTATACTGGCGTTCGGATCTCCTTCCCGCTCACTTGGATGGAAAGGGTTCCCACAAGGTACAAAAGGGAGGAGCGCCCCATACTTCTGCGCCTCCTGCACGTTCTTGGTCGTTGAGGACAAATCCACCGTCCATGGCGTCATGGTGGGGGCGCCCGGTGACACTGCCTTTGTCTTGTAGCGCGGTCTTGGTCTCCTTGCACCAAAGGGGTAATCTTGGGGGTCGCTTTGGCACCCACAGTGTCTGCCCTCACTTTATACACGATGACAAAGACTATGGCCAAAGGGGCTCTGCGGCTCCACGGCGCCCTCGTCACCGCTCAGAGGAGTGGTCGTCAGCGGCACATGGGATGTCCCCTCTTAAAGGGAGGTTCCCAGCAAAAGGAGCATGGGCGGAGTAGAGCTCCTCTCTAAGGCGTGATCCTCCGGCGCGGAGAAATCTCATTTGATTAGGCCCACCTGGTGGGTAGGCCCAAAGGTGTCTCCATCACCACAGATGGAGCCCCTGGCCTTGAAATTGCATGTCGGGCTGGGCCACAGCTGTCGCCTCAGGGTATCCTGGTATCCAGAGGACCGACACCCTTTCCCCTCCAACCTTCACACCCCTGCCATCCTCTTCCCCTTAAGCCTTTTCCCCATGCGCAAGTGCACCGGGGAATGCGCAAGAGCCCGCCGGAGCAAAACCGAGGCCGCCGCCTTGGATTTCCATGGCGCCACCATCTCGGACCATCCCAAGGGCAACAGAGGACACCATCGACCATGCCTCGTCGAGGGGAACCTGCCTCGTTGCTGCGGCGAACGCAAGGACTCCAAAGGTCAAGGGAACTATGAAAATGGCTTGCACACATGTCCAACTTCCTCCTGAGGCACATGTGCATTCTAGTTAAGTTTGGGATCAGGACTGGCAAAGGGTTCAAGGAGGTGCATCTGACTGGTTGCGTGAAGGCGCTCTTTGAGCATTGTGGGGGCAGAGGTGACCTCCACCCAGGTGTAAAATTACCCGAGGAAGTGGAGGCTCCGCTAGATCCAGGTGGCAAAGCTTCGTGACCTCGGTGGGGCGCAATGGTGTGAGGAAACTCACACCATCATGCTGGAACAAGTCCAGTACGTTGGCCACATCTCGGTTAGCACACTGCCCCTTCAACCTTTTCCTTCAGCTAACCATGATCATGTAGACACATCTAACTAACAATCCAACCAATTTTAGGCGCACCCTAAAGATGCCGAGTTCCTGAACAAGCCCATCGAGAACTTCGTGGAGATGCAGGTCATCTTCTCTTTCGGCTTGGCCACCGGCAAGTTCCCCATGGGCTCAGGTGATCCTCTCGGCGTGCCTCTCCCAGAAGATGCCGACACACAGGATTCGGAGCCGGTGATCCTTGATGGCCCTCCAGAGAAGCAGGGTGAGGGACAAGGACATGGCCACGACCACAGAGTCAAGCATAAGAGGGGAGCACTTGTGGACGACGAGATCCAGGCTTTCGCCAACATGACCGAGGCTGTGAAAGATGTCACCTCAGCCATCCACAAGGCCAAGCAAGTGGACATGCACCCTGACCTCTACTCGGCTGTGATGGATAGAATTGGGTTCACCGACGAGAACCTCATGGTGGTTCTCGGCCACCTCGTCGACCACAGGGCTCAGGGGTGAACTTCGTCGGCATGTCGGGGGCGCACAGAACCCTTTGGCTCAGGACCTTCCTTGCGGTGTACCACATGGACTGAGCCACTGCCATGGTCCTAGAGGTGACAGTAGCAGCAACATGTCGACGGCGATGAACTGATCATGATGTGATGATGTATATTTTGGGTTAGCTAGGGTTTAAAAACTTCTCTTTATGGTCTGTATATTTTGATGAGGTGGTATATACTAAGCCCCCAGATGATGGTGAACTTAGTGGAGGTGGTGGTAGGATGACACCCACTTTTGATGTGGTGGTAGGTTAACACCATACTCGGAGGATGAACTTCTGATCCCCTTTTTCTTTTGAACATGCAAGCTGCTGTAGTTCTATGCGTACTGAAAATGTGATGTTTCATCTCATGTTGGTTCATTGTTGGTGTGTGCATCATCTTGCTATCCTTTTTTTCTGATGTTTGTGGTGTTGCAGATGAACTGGTATGTCGTGTACAGAGGGAGGCGTCCTGGAGTGTACAGTTCGTAGAGGAGTTGCCAGGAACAAGTGACCGACTTCTCCAACAACAGCTATCAAGGATTCAAGACATGGGAGGAGGCACGACTGAACTACTGCAACTTCCTGAACACCATTGATGAGCGAGCTCACGAGATGAGAGCTCATGACGCGGTAGCCGTAGCCGATGAGGTGATCAATCATGAGCTGGTAGCTCCAGCGCCAACTAGGATGCAAGGTAGTAGGATGAAAGACTTCATCAGCGTCGTGCTGGTGGTGGTGATTGTGAAGCCATGTTCTTCTTGATCGTCTAAGATCATGGAGACGGGTAACCTCACCATAATCGAATCTAGGTTATCTTAGCACGAATGTTGCATTGTACCAAACACGGTGCATCCGTGTGAACTAAGCCCCAAAACATGGTCTGCAGTGCACCAAACAAAATCCACTTCAAATCTCAACGCATACCACTAACTCCCGGACAGCCTACCTAACAACAAGCACAATACGTCTTAGATGCGTATGAGTGTGACCATGCCCCAAAAGGCCAAAACTAATGCAGACTACCAAATGCGCCCTTACCTACCGGAAGTTTAAATGCAGCAAGTTGCCGTAGTTTTATCACAAGGGAGTAGATGGTTTCTAGAGCTCATCTGACATGTTGAGAATGGTTCTGATTACGCCGGACCGGGAAAAAACCATACAACTTGTGGTGCTCCCCAGGGCGCCGCCGGGGGATCCCCATCTCGCGCCGCCCTCCCCCGCCTACTATAGTGTCACATCCCAATTTTGGAATACCTGTTAACACAGTTGTTTTGCTAATTGCTTTACTAATAAACCTTGGTTGTGTTTGTTTGTGGTTGTTTAAGTGCAACTAAACAAACTAATTATATAAACTTGCAAACTTAAGAAGATAGCAAAGCAGTAAACTAAAAATATTCAACATATTGTTTCAATGACCTTGACAATATTTTCTAAAGTAAATATTGATCAAAGAGTTTTCCAAAAAACTATCTTATGAGTCTCATACTTGTTGAATATTATTCCAAGGCCTAAATTAAGAAAGAGGAAACACTTAATAAATTTCCCTAAAAAGATTATCAGAAAAAGAGGCATTCTTAAATGCTTCACCAAAATATTATCAAATGTTTTTCCAAACTTGCAAGATTAAAAACAAAGGTATTGGAGAGCTTTTACTTGTTATCTATAGTCACATATATATTTTGGCAAAGCATTGTTAAAGAAAAGCCAAGTGCCTTATTAAATAGAAATTCCAATATTCCTAGAAACAGAAAACTAAAACGAGTTACTATTGGAAACTATCTTAAAATGATTTGAAATTCATACCATTGCTTCCTTATATCAAATAAGGAACACACACAAGAGGAGACCAAAATTTGAATCCATTAAAGTCCTGAAAACATGAATTTTCTCCACAGCAACATTTGGGATTTTGAACAAGTTTGTTCTACAAACTTTTTCCAAATGCCATGAAATAAATACCACATGCTCTATATCATAAATAAGGATGAAAACCAAAAGGGCACAAGTTTTTGAATAATTTAAGTTGCCAAAAAACCCTGTTTTCTTGACAGCACCTTTTAGAAATTTGAACAAGTTTGTTCTATTAAGTAACTCTAAATGACTTGAATTTTCTACCACATAAGGAAAACATCAAATAAGGAATGTGTGCCAAAAATTATCATTTTTGGAAGCTCCTAAGTAGGTTAATAAATTCAATGTCCATTTGTGTAAGAATTCAAATTTGAACAACTTTGAATTATAAAGTTTATCTAATTGAGCCAATTTTCACATATGTTGTACATCTCAACTAATAAGAATTTTGGGCAAAAGGAAATTAAATTTTTACTTTGTTTGCTTAGGGAAAACATCCATTTTCAGAGAGTACAGGGACCTACTTGTAATTTTCCAGGGACCTAGATGAAAGCTGAGTCACTCATCTTCAACCTCTAGCTCTCTGTAGCAAACAGCACCCCTAGCCATGGCTTCGAAGGGAAGGAACCCTTGAGGGATAAGAGGCCCCCCCATGTGCCTTGTCTCCCCCAGGCCCCCCTCTCTCCCCCCCCCTCGAGCTCTCTCCCACTGTACAAAAAGATCCCAACCCGAAACCCTAGGTGGAGGTCGCCGTCGATTCGGTTAATCCCGAGCTCGCCGCCGCACGCCGTTGTGCTCATCGCCTCCACCTCTTCGAGTAGATCCTCTCCGCCAAAAGAATCGAGCCGGAAGGGTTCGAGGTGGCCGCGCCGTCCGTTTCCTCGCTGCGGGTCCGGCGGACTCCGGCGAAGGATTGCCGCCGCCTCGAGCTTTCTCTTCCGTCTTCGAGCATTCCCGCGCGCTCGTGGTAAGCAGGCGAAGCTCGCCGCATATTTTCCCCTCTCCCTCTCCCTCCGAATCGACGCCGAGCCGTGGCTGCTCTCCGGCCGCCGCGCGTTGCTCGTCGCCGGTTGCTTTCCGGCCGCTCCCGGGAAGCGAGGCTGAGCCCGTATGGTTCCCCTCGTCGTGGGCATCTCGTAGGTACTTTTATTTTGCAAAACGGTGGCCGGAATAGCGAGATTCGAGCTCGCCGGAGTTTGTCCGCCGGCGAGTGACGTCGTCCCGACGTCGCGCTCGCGTCACGCGTACGTGACCGCGCGTGGGAAGCAGTTGAACCTGCTGGTGGCCCTCGCTGTGCCCGCGTGGCTGCCGCGTGGCCTACGGGCCCGCAGGTCAGTGACTTGAGGGTAGATTCCGCTGCGGTAGGATTTGTTCTGCCCGGCCCATCTCTGGATCTGGCCCAATAGTGTTTGATTTTCCATTTTATTTTTACAGAAAAGATACATTGTTACTTTTGAGCCTAAAAGGCAACCTAAAAGAGGAATTTGACCAAACTAAAATTCACAGTGGTACCACAACTAAATCTAAACCACCTCCAACTTGTAGATCTACATTTGGATGAATATATTAGAAATTAAAAATGATTTGGCAACAGGTACCAGAAACACCAAAATGTGCACCAATTTTTATTTCACAACTCAGAATTAAGTGAGGCCAATTGCATTGGAAAGCCCTTGAAATTTCCTAACAGGAGCATTTAACCTAGTTTCCAAATTCATTGTATTTTTGAAATGGCATGCAATTTGGTAAAACACCAGAGAGCACTTTGGTGATTTTTATAAATTAATTAAAGATGAATTTTGATGCAAAATCAACTGGATGGTCTTGTATATGTTTAGGACTATCCAAACCTAGAAGGGTTTAATTTTTAGAGCATCATATAAAATTTGGTGGACATATCTTTGTTTTGCATGTTTCTGCCATTTTGGCATTTTAAGTAATTAAATTGTGTTATTATATTTTTGTGTTTCCATATTGTTTTCTAGCATGTATAAGTTGTGTGAACTTGTTTTATAAGTGTTACTTAACTATTTTAGCATGTTAGAATGTGTGGACTTGAGTTGATAAGAAATAGGATTTATATCAATATCATATGTTCATCTCTAGTTTATTTCTTGCATATAATTTTTTGAATGATTAATTTGTGTGCAAGTGATTGAATTGTTGTGTTGAGATATTAGATTCAGTACCATGTTGGTACTTATATTTTGTTAGTATAACCTCTGATGGCTTGCATTTGAGTTGGTATAAAAGCATGAGTAGCTTAATCATTACTATGAGAATGTTATGGAAAAATTCCCTCATGTGTGGAATTTTTGACATAAGAATTTGTGGTTGTAAAACCACATATTTTTGTGTTGTATTCATAGGACCAGTAGCATTTTGATAAGGTTTTTATGATTACTTGACCCCTAAAGTTTTCACTTGTGTGAAAATAATAGCATGAGTAGCATTGCCTTGCTTATTTAAGCACCCTATTATTTTCTGCTAGTATTGTTATTGCACTAGATGCTAGTTTAGGTTTTTGCTAATTTTTGTCAAGTATGACCAGAGGCTTTGTGACCTCTTAATGCTTTGTTATGATAGTGGAACACCCACTGGTTTCATTGCATTTTTGGTGGAAACATTATTTCCCCCACACTAGATGCATTTCTTTTATATAGTTTCATAACTAGTGAGTGCCTAGTATTTTTGCTTTGGGAATTTTTGTGCTAAACAAAAATGGGTATGCTTCTGTTTGTAAGTGGTTGTAATCATGTGTGGCTTGCTAGGAAAAATCCATCTTTGGAGTGTTGTTTGATTCCTCTAAGTAATGCCCTTTTTATTACCACTAGTATGTAGGAGTTGCCCTGTAAATTAATGCCTTGCTTTATCAAATGGGATATTTTTGTTATAGCAAGTATAGATGTTTTTCACTCCTGTTTTTATGACATGGACCCTCTGGTTGTATTTTCAATTACTTGATTGAAATTCATCCATTGATTCTTCATGTGTGAGTAGTACTAGTTTTCCCTAGTATTTTTGTATTGAATTATTTTTCCTGCCAACTTGTGTTTGGTAGATATTTGTGTATCCTTGCTTGAGGACATGTTTTCATTCCCATTATGATAACATGGTTCCTTGTTTTCATTTTAGTACTTTACTTATTATGCTTGCTTGCATAGCAAACTTTTAGTAGAAACATGTCTATAGGATTCCTCCTTTTTAGTCATTGTTTCTATTGTTCTCACTATGAGAAATTGTGTGTTTTGTGATGAGTCTATTACATTGTTACACTTGTGTAGGCCCACTGATTTGTACAAGTAACCTTTGCAAATAATGTGCCTAAATTGTTCTTGATGTGAATTTAGACTTAGTAGGATAGCTACCTTTTTCTTTTTGTTGTTTGGTTGATAGACCCATTGCCATGATTAATGTGGTGCATGTTTTATATACTTTTAGTAGTCTCACCCTTGTGAAACTAAGTATATTTTGGGTTTATTAATGTATTGGTATGAGAGTGGCACACCCACTGAATCCATGATATTGAGGTTGTGAGATATGTTCCTCCAACCTTAAGCTGTCTTATTAAATGGCATTTCTGCCAAGTAGTTTTGTTTGATTGTTTGCCTCCATTAAGAATTGTGTGATTGGTTATTATTAGATTTCCTTGCTGTATGTATTTTTATGTATGGTTGCTTGCCTCGATTGGTTCTGAATGTGTGTCCTTTATTCCTTTTACGGCGTTAGAAAACGAAGAGGAAGGAAGTGTCGGGAAGCTCTGTTTCAAGTTCCAGTCACTCCAAAACCAGGGACACAAGGAGATACCAGGCAAGCCATCCTGATGCTTGCTGATACAATACTTATCATTATCTATCATGCATGTTTTACCTCTGAAGTTTTACAAAAACTTGAGTATCAAAACTATTTTTGATGTGGAATTTACTACTATACTATATTATAGGTTACTATCATGCCAGTAGTTAAACTTGGTAATACCAAGCCCATAAGCCACCCTATGGTATTTATTACCATCAAAAATACTAGTCCCTAAGTGGACACCCTAAAATTGTGATTCTACAAAACAAAGGCTTTACGGAAAAACCCGGAGAAAAGGCGGATCCTTGTTCTCCGGAGGAATGTGGAAGTGGTCATTTTTGAGAAAGTGGTGTTTTCAAAAATGACACATAACCTAGTCTTCGCCGGACAACCTTTACCGTACTGCCACCCTACCCCAATATGGGCATGGGGCTTAACTTGAAGTTTGTTCTTATTAGTGTGTGCTATCTCAATGTGCTATAGGGGATGCGATCCTCTGAACCGAATGTCGTGGAGACATATAAAGTGTGGGATTAATTTTCCCTCCGGATGCATCAGTTGAGGCATCCTGGCTTGGCGGGGATTAGCTCGGTGCAGGGGATGTGGCAAAACTCAACTGAGAGATAGGCATATTCTAGCTTGAACATAGTGGATGGTTATGATCAGATACCTGATGTTTACATACTGTTGTTACAGTCCGTGATTGTTCACGGGAGGTGTACTGGATCTGGTGGATGTGTACACCTCTGCAGAGTACAACTTTTTCGAAGAAGCCGCGTCCTCGGATATGGACAGTTGAATGGCCATGTAGCTAGCATTGTGTCAATGTTTTCAAAAAGGAAGTTTTTGAAAGGGAAATTTTGGAAAGGAAGTGTTGAACTTGTGAAGTTCGGAAAGGAATGGAAACTTATACCGTGGAGGTATCGTCGATGATGAAAAGCCAGATGATGCTATACAAAACAAAATGTTTTGCAAAGAAAACCTTTTCTACTCTAAGCAAGAACTCTGGAAATTGATTCCAAGAAGTTTTGCAAATAGAAAATATTCTTTAACAAAGTTTTACAAAACCTCTTGTACATGTGATATCGACAAGAGAAATAAAGCTATATATTATTTTCCTCTGAAGTATCTTCTTCAACGAAGATACAGATAAACTTGACTGCAACTTGGTGTCATCATACATGAACACCATTGATAGTGAACCCTATTTATAGCCTACCTATTCCACCATATAAGCATATTTGCATGTTTGGTAAGTGATATGATGGATGTCTTGCTGAGTACATTCAAATGTACTCATTATGGTTTCGCCCCTGGTATCTACTTATCAGATTTTGGAGAAGGAGCCTCCAAAGGATATCTATGAAGAGAAGTACGGAGTTGACGGCTTTGCGAACTAGGATCGTCTCCGGGTCAGCAGCCTGTAGGTTAAGGCGTGACTTGGGCTCAACTACGTTGTGTTTTTAATTGTCTTCCGCTGTGTTTGATAAGTTGCCTGCCCTTTGTGGCAGTTGCGTTAAACTTGATCATGTGATCTTTTATGTAATACCCTTATGTATTCGTGTAATGGATGATGTATTTCTATGTGCCAACTGTGTATATTGTTCACGACTGATCTTTCTGGGATCGTGAATGTATGCATACGGAGGGTTTTAGACTGCCGGTCTGGGGTCCTTACAGAGTTGGTATCAGAGCCATCCTGACCTTAGGAGACCTTAGTTAGCATGGACGTCAGATAGGAAAGAAAAGTATTTTTGAGTAAAAACCTATTTACTATCTGCATTATTTTTATCTAAGGGAATTTTAGTATATTTTCCCCTCCTTATTATCTTTTCAAAAGATTCTAAATGCATATCAAGGGCGTCCTTGAACAGTGGTTCGAAGGGCGGGCCTTACAGAGTTAGTATCTCTCTCGGTTAAGAGTTATTTCTTACTTGTTTGCAACTGCTCCGCTCTGTTTTGAAACATCTCTCGTCTTTGAAGTTTTCTGCCCAGAAAATAATTGGAGTTTCAAAAACAATTTGTTGCATAAAGTTTTCTCGAAACTTTACTTCTATTATCTTGTTTCCATCCAAAAACTTTTATACTTGCCGATGTCCCGAGAAGACCAAAATAATTGCCTAGCTCTACAGTGAGGATGGTCAGAAGTAGAAATAGTTCTTCAGCCACTTCTAGGATTTTGGATCATCCCCCGACGTAGCTCCAATGGAGCCTTGCTTGTGTGTTATGGATTGCTTATGTGTGTCCGTAGGACTTTGTGCTATTGTGTGGTGTAAAATTTGGTTCATCTAGGCTTCTATATGTTTGTGGGGTGCTCAAATTTTGCAAATTTGTGATTGCCCCGCTCTTGTTTTTGAATCGCCTCCTGTTAAATTTTTGCAAGCAAAAATGTTTGTATAGCATTCAAAAACAAGAATTTTTTGCTTAGACTTATACTTGTTTTCGCTTCATAATGCGACCCGTCGTGAACCACCACCATCTCCCCCACAATTAATGAAAGCACCGTTGGACCTATATAGAGGACCATCAAGCCACACGAGCTGATAGAGTTGCTACCAGTGATGCACTCCAACAGATAAATCTCAAACAACGACAACCCTCAAAATAAGGAAAGGCGTGAAGAAACCCAACCAATACTAAGCAAAACCTCTATGTTTGTCTGTTTGCAAAAGACTCGTTTTGCCCTGTTGGCTAAATGTCGCACCTTTTTATGTTTCCTTTTAAAAGACCAAAACAAGAGAAATCCCCTTTTAAAAGTTATATACCTCCCTCCTCTGGAGAAAGGTGCAAAAGAAGTTTTCACATGCCATGATGCGCAACCCCCTCAAAAGCCAATCAAAGAGCACAATTCAATATTCGACGTACGATGACGCTAGTCGTATCTTGTCGGACAAACATTATTAAATAAAAAGCTAACAAGATTAACATGCTTTGTTCTAATCTTAGGTTGACACCTAACCAAATCATGCAAACTACTGACAACTCTTTCTAAACCAAAGAATTAAGTGACTTACGACACTTTTTAATCTAGTTGGTAAAAAGGAGAAGTCACGAGAAAATAAGATGATGACCTATTCGTTTACTAGTCAATAGGATATCATGTGTATCTACTTTGGAAACCAAATCTTATTGTACATTGTAGGTACTATGAGATTCGAGGTTTAGAAATTAAGTGAACGATGGAACGGTTATGATAGATCAAGAAAGCAGCAGTTTTCCTGTTCTTGTTTCTTTGTGTGCTCTGGATTGAAATGAATTTGAGTATTATTCAATCTTGCTTCCTAACTTATATGGAGTTGTTAGGACTTGTTATTATATTGTTTTATTACAATAAACCTACCCTAGAAAGTGTGTGCATGATTGAAAACTCGAATAAAAATGAAATAGCATTTGTTACCATCTAGTTTATTATTTGGAATTATTGTGAGAACTAGATCTTTGTGTGAATGCTTTGATAAATTTTGTGCTATAGTTTCTTTGAGTCCAGTACCATTTAGGTACTGTTATTTTGATGCTTGTACCTCTGTTAGCTTGCATGTCTCTTAATAATAAAGCATGTGTAAGAATTGCTATCAATATGCACTAGTATTGTTTCACTAGATGAAATAGCCTTATATTTTTATCTTGTATGCAAAGTTTTTCATGAGTAACCAGAGGCTTAATACCTATTTTTACTTGGTATTAGTAGGCCATAGCCCACTGGTCCCATTGTGTTTTGGCTTGAGGATGAAAATCCCCAACCATACACATGTGTGAAAATAGCATGTTTCACTATGTGATTGATTTCTATTTTCCACCATGGAAAATATAATTGCTTCTTTTCACTTATGCAAGTGAGAAGTTTATTTCTTACTAGTAAATACTAATATGTTTAGGTGTGATCCTTTTGTTAGCATAATATTCCTTAGGGGTATCATGTTAAGAAATGTTTCACTATCGTGTGCAAAGAGTAAATTGTTCGCAAATAAAATAAATTCCTCTTGATTGGTAGATTGTTTGTGAATGATTTTAAATTGAGTGTATGGATTTTTGAAAAGGTTTAGATAACTTTTCATTACTTGCATATCTACTGGTTGTGTGAGTTACAACTTGCTTGTTTGCTAGTAATTGTTTAAGAAAAACATAAATTGCTAGCAGAAATTTCTGCATGCTTAATGGTTGATTCATAAAATTATTCTGATGCTGGTGCTTACTAACATGTGTAAGTTTTGTGTACTGTTATTAGGTACACTTATATTCATGACTTGCTTGTTTAAGTTTAAACATCATGATAGCATTGTTTGCTTCTCTAGAGTGAAACTAGTGTCACCACTAGAAAATGGTGATTTTTGCTCTAGTATTAACCTCTTTTTATTTTATGAGTATATGTGTTGATATAGCATGTTTAGGAAGTTATTACTTCTGTTATCATGCCATGAATTATTTAGTTGCATGTTCTATGGTTATAGGATATGAATATCTCTTATAGCATGCTGCTGTAGATTTTTCATACTAGTGTGTTATTGGTGCAGACCTTTTTATGCCTATGTAATAGGAGTTTTTATCTTGTGTGAAGATGGTATTTTAGAGTACCTTTATGATTGAATCCATTAGCTTTTAGCTACTGGTTGTTTGCTAATTGTTCATGATTGATGGATTCCAAAACCTCTAATAAAAAATAACCTGGTGAATAAATAGTCTATTCATCTGTGGTGTTGTTTGCTTGCTTATTGGATGTTGTGAATGTTTTACCTTAGCATGAGTTTATACTTGTGTTATTATTGTGCTTAAGAGTATCTTGAAACTAAAACATCCAACTAAAATCATGAACACATTAAGAGATAGTCGCTTGTGGTGAGTAATACCCACTGCCATGGGTATTTGTTCTGTCTGTTTGTTTTACCTTAGCAACCTAACCTCTTGCACCCACAAGCTATATTTTTTAGCTTCTTATATACCTTGTTATGAGAGTGGTACACCACTCCATATGTGGTATGTAATATGTGGGATATAGCTAGGAACTCATGTAATAATTGACGGTACTTTTCCAGGTAGTTCTGCACTAAAAGGAACTAGTTGGCAGTAGTGACGTTATCAGAAATTTTTAAAATTTGGTGGTTGAGTAAATGGATAGCTAGAGAAATTTTTAAACTAAATTTGCTAATTTAGGGATGTACCCCACCTCCCAAGAAAAGTCAAAGGGGGGAAGCACCTGCACTCCAACACTAACATTGTGTTTGTTAGCCCTCCCTTAGTCCTCGCTTGCGAATCTCGGGGACGAGATTATTTTTAAGGGGGGAAGACCTGTCACATCCCAATTTTGGAATACCTGTTAACACAGTTGTTTTGCTAATTGCTTTACTAATAAACCTTGGTTGTGTTTGTTTGTGGTTGTTTAAGTGCAACTAAACAAACTAATTATATAAACTCGCAAACTTAAGAAGATAGCAAAGCAGTAAACTAAAAATATTCAACATATTGTTTCAATGACCTTGACAATATTTTCTAAAGTAAGTATTGATCAAAGAGTTTTCCAAAAAACTATCTTATGAGTCTCATACTTGTTGAATATTATTCCAAGGCCTAAATTAAGAAAGAGGAAACACTTAATAAATTTCCCTAAAAAGATTATCAGAAAAAGAGGCATTCTTAAATGCTTCACCAAAATATTATCAAATGTTTTTCCAACCTTGCAAGATTAAAAACAAAGGTATTGGAGAGCTTTGACTTGTTATCTCTAGTCACATATATATTTTGGCAAAGCATTGTTAAAGAAAAGCCAAGTGCCTTATTAAATAGAAATTCCAATATTCCTAGAAACAGAAAACTAAAACGAGTTACTATTGGAAACTATCTTAAAATGATTTGAAATTCATACCATTGCTTCCTTATATCAAATAAGGAACACACACAAGAGGAGACCAAAATTTGAATCCATTAAAGTCCTGAAAACATGAATTTTCTCCACAGCAACATTTGGGATTTTGAACAAGTTTGTTCTACAAACTTTTTCCAAATGCCATGAAATAAATAGCACATGCTCTATATCATAAATAAGGATGAAAACCAAAAGGGAACAAGTTTTTGAATAATTTAAGTTGCCAAAAAACCCTGTTTTCTTGACAGCACCTTTTAGAAATTTGAACAAGTTTGTTCTATTAAGTAACTCTAAATGACTTGAATTTTCTACCACATAAGGAAAACATCAAATAAGGAATGTGTGCCAAAAATTATCATTTTTGGAAGCTCCTAAGTAGGTTAATAAATTCAATGTCCATTTGTGTAAGAATTCAAATTTGAACAACTTTGAATTATAAAGTTTATCTAATTGAGCCAATTTTCACATATGTTGTACATCTCAACTAATAAGAATTTTGGGCAAAAGGAAATTAAATTTTGACTTTGTTTGCTTAGGGAAAACATCCATTTTCAGAGAGTACAGGGACCTACTTGTAATTTTCCAGGGACCTAGATGAAAGCTGAGTCACTCATCTTCAACCTCTAGCTCTCTGTAGCAAACAGCACCCCCTAGCCATGGCTTCGAAGGGAAGGAAACCTTGAGGGATAAGAGGCCCCCCCATGTGCCTTGTCTCCCCCAGGCCCCCCTCTCTCCCCCCCTCGAGCTCTCTCCCACTGTACAAAAAAGATCCCAACCCGAAACCCTAGGTGGAGGTCGCCGTCGATTCGGTTAATCCCGAGCTCGCCGCCGCACGCCGTTGTGCTCATCGCCTCCACCTCTTCGAGTAGATCCTCTCCGCCAAAAGAATCGAGCCGGAAGGGTTCGAGGTGGCCGCGCCGTCCGTTTCCCTCGCTGCGGGTCCGGCGGACTCGGCGAAGGATTGCCGCCGCCTCGAGCTTTCTCTTCCGTCTCCGAGCATTCCCGCGCGCTCGTGGTAAGCAGGCGAAGCTCGCCGCATCTTTTCCCCTCTCCCTCTCCCTCCGAATCGACGCCGAGCCGTGGCTGCTCTCCGGCCGCCGCGCGTTGCTCGTCGCCGGTTGCTTTCCGGCCGCTCCCGGGAAGCGAGGCTGAGCCCGTATGGTTCCCCTCGTCGTGGGCATCTCGTAGGTACTTTTATTTTGCAAAACGGTGGCCGGAATAGCGAGATTCGAGCTCGCCGGAGTTTGTCCGCCGGCGAGTGACGTCGTCCCGACGTCGCGCTCGCGTCACGCGTACGTGACCGCGCGTGGGAAGCAGTTGAACCTGCTGGTGGCCCTCGCTGTGCCCGCGTGGCTGCCGCGTGGCCTACGGGCCCGCAGGTCAGTGACTTGAGGGTAGATTCCGCTGCGGTAGGATTTGTTCTGCCCGGCCCATCTCTGGATCTGGCCCAATAGTGTTTGATTTTCCATTTTATTTTTACAGAAAAGATACATTGTTACTTTTGAGCCTAAAAGGCAACCTAAAAGAGGAATTTGACCAAACTAAAATTCACAGTGGTACCTCAACTAAATCTAAACCACCTCCAACTTGTAGATCTACATTTGGATGAATATATTAGAAACTAAAAATGATTTGGCAACAGGTACCAGAAACACCAAAATGTGCACCATTTTTATTTCACAACTCAGAATTAAGTGAGGCCAATTGCATTGGAAAGACCTTGAAATTTCCTAACAGGAGCATTTAACCTCGTTTCCAAATTCATTGTATTTTTGAAATGGAATGCAATTTGGTAAAACACCAGAGAGCACTTTGGTGATTTTTATAAATTAAGTAAAGATGAATTTTGATGCAAACTCAACTGGATGGTCTTGTATATGTTTAGGACTATCCAAACCTAGAAGGGTTTAATTTTTAGAGCATCATATAAAATTTGGTGGACATATCTTTGTTTTGCATGTTTCTGCCATTTTGGCATTTTAAGTAATTAAATTGTGTTATTATATTTTTGTGTTTCCATATTGTTTTCTAGCATGTATAAGTTGTGTGAACTTGTTTTATAAGTGTTACTTAACTATTTTAGCATGTTAGAATGTGTGTACTTGAGTTGAGAAGAAATAGGATTTATATCAATATCATATGTTCATCTCTAGTTTATTTCTTGCATATAATTTTTTGAATGATTAATTTGTGTGCAAGTGATTGAATTGTTGTGTTGAGATATTAGATTCAGTACTATGTTGGTACTTATATTTTGTTAGTATCACCTCTGATGGCTTGCATTTGAGTTGGTATAAAAGCATGAGTAGCTTAATCATTACTATGAGAATGTTATGGAAAAATTCCCTCATGTGTGGAATTTTTGACATAAGAATTTGTGGTTGTAAAACCACATATTTTTGTGTTGTATTCATAGGACCAGTAGCATTTTGATAAGGTTGTTATGATTACTTGACCCCTAAAGTTTTCACTTGTGTGAAAATAATAGCATGAGTAGCATTGCCTTGCTTATTTAAGCACCCTATTATTTTCTGCTAGTATTGTTATTGCACTAGATGCTAGTTTAGGTTTTTGCTAATTTTTGTCAAGTATGACCAGAGGCTTTGTGACCTCTTAATGCTTTGTTATGCTAGTGGAACACCCACTGGTTTCATTGCATTTTTGGTGGAAACATTATTTCCCCCACACTAGATGCATTTCTTTTATATAGTTTCATAACTAGTGAGTGCCTAGTATTTTTGCTTTGGGAATTTTTGTGCTAAACAAAAATGGGTATGCTTCTGTTTGTAAGTGGTTGTAATCATGTGTGGCTTGCTAGGAAAAATCCATCTTTGGAGTGTTGTTTGATTCCTCTAAGTAATGCCCTTTTTATTACCACTAGTATGTAGGAGTTGCCCTGTAAATTAATGCCTTGCTTTATCAAATGGGATATTTTTGTTATAGCAAGTATAGATGTTTTTCACTCCTGTTTTTATGACATGGACCCTCTGGTTGTATTTTCAATTACTTGATTGAAATTCATCCATTGATTCTTCATGTGTGAGTAGTACTAGTTTTCCCTAGTATTTTTGTATTGAATTATTTTTCCTGCCAACTTGTGTTTGGTAGATATTTGTGTATCCTTGCTTGAGGACATGTTTTCATTACCATTATGATAACATGGTTCCTTGTTTGCATTTTAGTACTTTACTTATTATGCTTGCTTGCATAGCAAACTTTTAGTAGAAACATGTCTATAGGATTCCTCCTTTTTAGTCATTGTTTCTATTGTTCTCACTATGAGAAATTGTGTGTTTTGTGATGAGTCTATTACATTGTTACACTTGTGTAGGCCCACTGATTTGTACAAGTAACCTTTGCAAATAATGTGCCTAAATTGTTCTTGATGTGAATTTAGACTTAGTAGGATAGCTACCTTTTTCTTTTTGTTGTTTGGTTGATAGACCCATTGCCATGATTAATGTGGTGCATGTTTTATATACTTTTAGTAGTCTCACCCTTGTGAAACTAAGTATATTTTGGGTTTATTAATGTCTTGGTATGAGAGTGGCACACCCACTGAATCCATGATATTGAGGTTGTGAGATATGTTCCTCCAACCTTAAGCTGTCTTATTAAATGGCATTTCTGCCAAGTAGTTTTGTTTGATTGTTTGCCTCCATTAAGAATTGTGTGATTGGTTATTATTAGATTTCCTTGCTGTATGTATTTTTATGTATGGTTGCTTGCCTCGATTGGTTCTGAATGTGTGTCCTTTATTCCTTTTACGGCGTTAGAAAACGAAGAGGAAGGAAGTGTCGGGAAGCTCTGTTTCAAGTTCCAGTCACTCCAAAACCAGGGACACAAGGAGATACCAGGCAAGCCATCCTGATGCTTGCTGATACAATACTTATCATTATCTATCATGCATGTTTTACCTCTGAAGTTTTACAAAAACTTGAGTATCAAAACTATTTTTGATGTGGAATTTACTACTATACTATATTATAGGTTACTATCATGCCAGTAGTTAAACTTGGTAATACCAAGCCCATAAGCCACCCTATGGTATCTATTACCATCAAAAATACTAGTCCCTAAGTGGACACCCTAAAATTGTGATTCTACAAAACAAAGGCTTTACGGAAAAACCCGGAGAAAAGGCGGATCCTTGTTCTCCGGAGGAATGTGGAAGTGGTCATTTTTGAGAAAGTGGTGTTTTCAAAAATGACACATAACCTAGTCTTCGCCGGACAACCTTTACCGTACTGCCACCCTACCCCAATATGGGCATGGGGCTTAACTTGAAGTTTGTTCTTATTAGTGTGTGCTATCTCAATGTGCTATAGGGGATGCGATCCTCTGAACCGAATGTCGTGGAGACATATAAAGTGTGGGATTAATTTTCCCTCCGGATGCATCAGTTGAGGCATCCTGGCTTGGCGGGGATTAGCTCGGTGCCGGGGATGTGGCAAAACTCAACTGAGAGATAGGCATATTCTAGCTTGAACATAGTGGATGGTTATGATCAGATACCTGATGTTTACATACTGTTGTTACAGTCCGTGATTGTTCACGGGAGGTGTACTGGATCTGGTGGATGTGTACACCTCTGCAGAGTACAACTTTTTCGAAGAAGCCGCGTCCTCGGATATGGACAGTTGAATGGCCATGTAGCTAGCATTGTGTCAATGTTTTCAAAAAGGAAGTTTTTGAAAGGGAAATTTTGGAAAGGAAGTGTTGAACTTGTGAAGTTCGGAAAGGAATGGAAACTTATACCGTGGAGGTATCGTCGATGATGAAAAGCCAGATGATGCTATACAAAACAAAATGTTTTGCAAAGAAAACCTTTTCTACTCTAAGCAAGAACTCTGGAAATTGATTCCAAGAAGTTTTGCAAATAGAAAATATTCTTTAACAAAGTTTTACAAAACCTCTTGTACATGTGATATCGACAAGAGAAATAAAGCTATATATTATTTTCCTCTGAAGTATCTTCTTCAACGAAGATACAGATAAACTTGACTGCAACTTGGTGTCATCATACATGAACACCATTGATAGTGAACCCTATTTATAGCCTACCTATTCCACCATATAAGCATATTTGCATGTTTGGTAAGTGATATGATGGATGTCTTGCTGAGTACATTCAAATGTACTCATTATGGTTTCGCCCCTGGTATCTACTTATCAGATTTTGGAGAAGGAGCCTCCAAAGGATATCTATGAAGAGAAGTACGGAGTTGACGGCTTTGCGAACTAGGATCGTCTCCGGGTCAGCAGCCTGTAGGTTAAGGCGTGACTTGGGCTCAACTACGTTGTGTTTTTAATTGTCTTCCGCTGTGTTTGATAAGTTGCCTGCCCTTTGTGGCAGTTGCGTTAAACTTGATCATGTGATCTTTTATGTAATACCCTTATGTATTCGTGTAATGGATGATGTATTTCTGTGTGCCAACTGTGTATATTGTTCACGACTGATCTTTCTGGGATCGTGAATGTATGCATACGGAGGGTTTCAGACTGCCGGTCTGGGGTCCTTACATATAGCCCTCCTGCCGTCGTTGCCGCCGGCCCTCGCCGCAGTGGCGGCGGGCCCAACCGCCTGATGGTGGTCTGGGGGCGGAGGTTGGCCACCGGCGCCAGACCTGCTGGGGCAGGCACGTCGTCTCGACACCGATCACCTGCCAGGGCGGCGTCCCTGGGTGGGGTGGAGGCGGAGGTTTCACCTCGGTGGTGTTTGGACTGATGGAGGTGGGGATCTGCGGTTGGGAGGTGATCGGAGCCCTCGATCTTTGATCTTCGTGGTCCTGAACTCCTTCCCATCCACTCCTCGCTCCGTGGTTCTTCGGCCGGTTCCGAGGAGAGGTCGTCCTTGTGCCTGCCGTCTTCTTCCTCGTTGCCGGCCTATGCCGGTGGTGTTTGGGGCAGCAACTCAGACAGGGTGCCGGCGGGTGGCGAGGGGGCTGCTTGCTTGGCATGAATAAAGGTGGTGGTCCGAGGGTTTCCCATCGCGCGAGGACGGAGATCTGCCTGATGTAGGTCCTCTTTGATCAAGCCGGGGTGTCGACCCGGAAGGCTCCGCCGGCGAACTCCCATGGGCGATGCTTGGAGATTGCTGGATCGGTGGAATTCGGTCGCAATGCACGGTCATCGAAGGTGAGATTGGAGGACTAGCAATTGTGTTCGGAGTCTTTGCATCGATGGGGATCTGGCTTGGAGTTACAACATTCGTGGCAGGGGCATGTAAGAGGGGGCGACAATATGCGTGAAGTCAAAAGTCCTACCTTTCAGGGTGAAAACCCAAGGTCTGGCCTTAATTGGTTGTGTCTGGCACATGTCTTGTTGGAGACATTGTTTTGAGAGCGAGGTTTATCTTGAGGGTGAAAACCCAATGACTGGGCTTAATTGGTTGTGTCTGCCACCGTTCTTCTTGAAGACGTTGTTTTTAAGAGCTGGACATCAGGTGTTGTTTAGGTGGTGGTTGTGCGGCTGCTGTCAGGACTGTAATTGTGTAGTGGGACTTTTCTTTTTATTCATTTTATTGTCTTTCGGCTGTGTGCATCCGTAATGGCTATGACTATTGCGTTGTTGCAGAGGCCGGATGTAATTTGTACGATATTAATATACATTCCTATTTATCAAAAAAATAATCTGACACGTTGATTGCAACGAATAGAGAGATAATAGCATAAAACCACCACATTTCTGCCAAAATTCCGAAAAATCACCACTTTACGTTTATTTCTGCAAAAACCACCACTATCGTGCCAATTTTTTACAATTCGGGCTAAACGTCGATTTGAAGCGAATTGACGCTGGAACTGACACCGGGGACCCACCAGGGGTGCTGACGTGGAAACGCTGGGAGACGACCGTGAAGCTGCTGTTAAGAGATAATAGCATAAAACCACCGCATTTCTGCCAAAATTCCGAAAAACCACCACTTTACGTTTATTTCTGCAAAAGCCACCACTATCGTGAGATAATAGCATAAAACCACCACATTTCTGCCAAAATTCCAAAAAACCACCACTTTACGTTTATTTCCGCAAAAACCACCACTATCGTGCCAATTTTTTTGCAATTCGCGCTAAACTACGATTTAAGCGAAATATTGTTCTTTTCTTTGGGCAATTTGGAATTATCGAAATATTGTGGTTTTTAACAATGATAAATCTGCTTTCTTTTTTCACCTTGTTGACCAAGCCAATTACAGGATTCACATGTGGTATCCCCTTCTTCCGGACGACCAGCAAGGACGTTTTGACTCTGAAAGCACTCGATTGATGGAAGCCGTTTTGTGTATGTTCAACAAGGGTTAGTAAGGAGAAGATGGGACTGAATGTGAAGGGAAACAAAACTAGTTAGTAGGAGACGCAAAAATACACAGGTAGCCATGGTTTTAGGCCAGGCTGAAATGTATCCATTCATGACTTGGATTATTTCTTGTTGTAGTATAGTGAACCCTATATGTATCTCATTCATATTTATTGGCTCAATATATCACACACGCATCTCAAAATGTTGAATCATGGCCTTGATTTCATGTCTGCCTGGAACCATGTCCCAAACGTCCGTGTCGGTAGGTTACACTTGTATTATTATATAGAGGATCACCATGCACCCATGGAAATGTGTGATATACGTGACTTATGTCCAGATTAACTTGTACCAGGGTACGGTGTTGAACCGTATGTTTTGCTTTTTAATAGGTAAGTTTACTATGAGAACCTTTAAGTATTGATTCGAGTTCACCCACCACGCCTTACAGCATCAATAACATTTAGAGCAGAACAACATGTCCCCTCTTATCGATCCTTCGCTATATATACAATGCCCGTCTGCATTGTCTTTTAGTTTACACGCATCCACTCTATGTTGTGCATTGTATGAAAAATCATTGAAATTATAGAAGAGATGGAACAGGTGCTAGACGACCCGTACCAAGATGGATGGATGAACCACAAAATGTCAATCTATGAGGAATTATAGACATTTCCTTTATTAGGAATTGTAGACATTGGGAAACAGCTAGTTCGCGCAGACACATACATGAGAGTAGTTGCTTGCCTATATGCATGCAAGTCCGAGAGTACTTGCGTAATCGTGCTCTGGTTGACCGTAGTCTAGACTTTATTCAGAGAACGTAGATTCTTACAATCTCTGGCTTGGCAAATGGGCTTACCATTGTAAATCTATGAGAAATAATAAAAAATAAGCATTACAAAGACACTGATTGGTGCATCATTTCCTCAATTAAGAACTGCCAGATTGTTAGCATATTTTGAAAAGAGATAATTCTTTATTGCTTGCATCTTATGTCAAAGTATCTCTTTATTGTTTGCAGCTTATGTCGAAGTCTGATACGTGCATGTATTTGAGTTGTGCCTTGCTTTGCTGCACCACCTTTTTTTTACACATGATTGGCAGCACTGAATTGTGATATTGAGGTTGAATCCTACACGTATCTCGTTCGTATCTATTGGTTCATTATTACACACGCATACCAAAGCATTGAATTGTGGCCTTAATTATGCTTGGAATCATGTTTCAAATCGACAAATATAATTGTGTAGTTCTATATAGGATCACCGTGCACCCATGAAAATGTACGATCTACGTGACTTATATCCAGATTAACTTGTACAGGCTGTTAAACCGTATCCATAATACTTATTTTGTTTTTATAATAGGTAATTGTACTATGAGAACCTTTGAGAATTGATTCGACGTCACACCCACCACACCTTACAACATCAATAACATTTAGAGCATAACATGACCCCTCGTATCGATTCGTCGATATACATACCATGCACGTCCGCATTATATCTCTTAGTTTATACACATCCACTCTATGTTGTGCGTAGTTCGAAAAATCATCAGAATAATAGAACGATATGGAACAAGTGCTAGACGAGGCATACTAAGATGGATGGATGAAGCGTGGTGCACACGAATGTCAATTAGGTTAGGAATTGTAGACATTGGGAAAGAGCTAGTTAGTGTACCCCAATTTATCAGTCAAAGCATAATTGTGTAAACAAAAGAGAATAGGGATGACCTTCTATATCATATGCGTCCTTCAATGGAAGCCGCTCTTGCAAGGTCTAGTTGGCTTGTGACGTACTGTATTGTCTGATTACCATTCGTTGACATAAGCATACACCTCTCTAAAAAATGTTTTCAATACCACTGTTTATAAAATAAAAATCTCTAGCATATGAGTTAATCCCTGCATCCCTCTGCGAAGGGCATTTCTTTTACTTTTACGTTGAGTCTTCACCTTCTCACTTTATGCACTTTCTTGAGAGCATGGTTGTCATTCTTAGTTTGATGTGCTTGTCCCAGAACACTGTTGATTGGGGTATAACTTTGATGCTTGTATCTTTGATATCTTTACTTCTAGTCTTCACTTTAACTTCAGAGGTGCCCTGACATTTATGTTTTGCTCCATTATTAAGGGAAAGTGAGTACACTTTATCATACCCTATTATGAACATTGCAATCCTGCAGATTGATATATTTCATGTTGTTTATTATTAGTGTGTTGGTATCTCTTCATGGTTTCCATAACTACTAGGTGACATTATCTTGCATACTTCTTCTTATGAATTGCCTAAACACTTGATCATATAGTGAGTATATTTACATCATATGAAACAAATGTGTTCGTAATTTTTTTATCCCACTCAGTTGTCACTGAATTGCTTGAGGACAAGCAATAAGTTAAGGTTGGGGGAGTTGATACGTCCAAAACGTATCTCCTTTTCCGAACACTTTTGCTATTGTTTGCCTCTAAACTTGTAAGTTTTGGATACAACTAACACAGACTAACGCTATTTTCAGCACAATTACCTTGGTATCTCGTTTTGTGCAGAAATATCAACTTTCGGGAAATTGGCCGGAAAAGATCCCAAAGACCTTATTTCACCCGAAGACCCCCGGAGCTAGAAGGAGACCCGGAGGGGGGCAGGGAGGGGCCCACACCACCCCTGGGCGCCCCCCGTAGGCCGCACCTACAGGTGGTGTGGTGGCCCCAGGCACCCCCTCGGGCTCCCCTTTCGACTACTTATGCCCTATAACCTAAAAACCAAGGGGGTTCGTCATATCCCTGAGAAACACATCAGAGCGCCGCCGCCACCTTGAAACCTATTTCGGGGATCAGAAGTTCCCGTTCTAGCGCCCTTCCGGGACGGGGATTCGAATGAGAACATCGCCATCGTCACCGCCACCACTTCTCCATCAACCATCCATGATTCCTCCTCCATGTGTGAGTAATCCCCGCTCTAGGCTGACAGGGATGGAAGGGATTGTATGATATCGTTCATGTTATAATGACAGATTGTTAGGGCATAATGCCTAGTATCTGTTGTTCGTGTTTGCTACCGTTGTTGCAACTTGTTATTCTTAATGCTTGTCACTAGTACCGAGTGCCATGATCTCAGATCTGAACATGTTATTGTTTCATGAGTATAATTATGTTTTTTGATCATATCTGCAAGTTGTTTATAGACATTATTGTCCGGAACCCGAGGCCCCAAAGTGAATGAAATTGGGATAACCGGAGGAGATGGCTGTGATGTGAGTATAACTTGTGTTCACGGAGTTTTAATGCTTTGCTCCGATGCTTTATTAAAAGGAGCATATTAATTACCAGTCGTTTCCCTTGAGGCCCCGCTGAAAACGGGCTTGTAGGACAAACGATGTTGTGCAAGTTTCTCATTGTGAGCACGAATGACTATATTAGAACACATGCCTATGGTTGTCTAGAACTTGGATGCTTTATTATTATGTATCTGCAATTCGCATGAGTTGAATATTATATGAACTATCTTATCCATGCAACACCCGTTCATCCATACCTATGCCTACAGTATTTTAATCCTGCTGTTTTTCCCAATTGCTACCGTTGTTACTATTTTACTCATGTTGTTATTTTTATTACTGCTACTGCTATAAAACTGTTACCACTGATAAACTGTTGCGAGCAAGTCTACCTTCAGGTGCAGCTGAATTGACAACTCAGTTGTTAAGCCTTATAAATATTCTATGGCTCCCCTTGTGTCGAATCAATAAATTTGAGTTTTACTTCTCTCGAAGACCGTTGCGGTCCCCTATACTTGTGGGTCATCACCACCGTAGGCCGTGGCACGCGTATCGAGGTCCGCCGGGCGGTTGGCGCGGCCGGCTTTAGCGAGATTGCGGATGGTGCGCCGCTCGCGCTCATGGGAGCGTTCGATCTGTACGCGCACATCCGGTGTAGTGCGCAAGATCTGGCAGCTGTTGCTGCTCTTCTCAGGCACCTTAGTGGTGGGTGCCTTGTCATTGAACTTGGTGCGGGGATCGCCTTGCATCGGCAAAGTTACACCGTGAGGAGGTGCGGCGCGTCATAGGTTGCCGCGCTCCTACGCTGGCCATCGTCGCCTCCCCGCGGCTCCCGTAGGGGGACGTTTGCGACGGTGGAGATCTCCTGGAGGCGGGCGAGTCATGCGGCATGTTCTTCCGGTGCGGGTGTGTAAGCAGCTCCCAGACCAGCAGCAGAGCTGCTACGGGAATATGTTGCTCCAGGCGACCATACGTTCTTGACGGCGGTGGGGCGGATGTTGCGACGTAGGCGCGTCTTGCTATGGCGTGTGGGAGGAAGGTCCCTCCTCGGTGTCGTGTTCACCCGCCACGCCAGTGGCGTTGCGCCACACCACGTCGTTGTTGTTGCCAGTCAGCTTGACCTGCCTCCGGCGGCGAGCGTGCTCGGAGCAGGTGCGGCGTGGGCTGGTCCGGACGGCAGGGGCCATGGCGACGAGGAAGCGAAGGAGTGCCTCAGCCCCCTACCGAGCGCGCCAAATGTTAGACAAGCTCGTTTGTCTTAGACGTGGTAGTTTCCAAAGGTTCGAACACTGGGGACCAAACAAACTTCCTTCGCCTCTTGAGGAGGCTTTGAGAGGGAAGCTTGAACACGACAGCAATAGCGACACAGAGAGTTTACCCAGGTTCAGGCCACTAGTGTGTGTAAAACCCTACTCCTGCTCGTTTGATTGATTGCACTGCGGTGACTACAATACAAATGCGAGCTTGTGCTCAGAATAGACTACTTGGGCTCTACCATGATTCGAGCTCTCTTTCTACAAGGGCCGGACGGACCTTCTTATACTGGCGTTCGGATCTCCTTCCCGCTCACTTGGGGGGAAAGGGTTCCCACAAGGTTCCAAAGGGAGGAGCGCCCCATACTTCTGCGCCTCCTGCACTTTCCTGCTCGTTGAGGACAGCTCCACCGTCCATGGTATCACGGTGGGGGCGCCCGGTGACGCTGCCTTTGTCTTGTAGCGCGGTCTTGGTCTCCTTGCACCAAAGGGGTAATCTTGGGGGTCGCTTTGGCGCCCACAGTGTCTTCCCTCACTTTATACACGATGACAAAGACTATGGCCAAAGGGGCTCTGCGGCTCCACGGCGCCTTCGTCACCGCTCAGAGGAGTGGTCGTCAACGGCACATGGGATGTCCCCTCTTAAAAGGAGGTGCCCAGCGTAAGGAGCAAGGGCGGAGTAGAGATCCTCCCTAAGGTGCGATCCCCCGGCGCGGAGAAATCCCATTTGATTAGGCCCACTTGGTGGGTAGGCCCAAAGGTTTCTCCATCACCACAGATGGAGCCCTTGGCCTTGAAATTGCATGTCAGGCTGGGCCGCAGCTGTCGCCTTAGGGTATCCTGGTATCTAGAGGACCGACACCCTTTCCCCGTCCAACCTTCACACCCCTTCCCTCACCTTCCCCTTAAGCCTTTTCCCCATGCGCAAGTGCACCAGGGAATGTGCAAGAGCCCGCTGGAGAAAAACCGAGGCCGCCGCCTTGGATCTCCATGGCGCCACCGTCTCGGACCATCCCAAGGGCAACAGAGGACAGCATCGACCCTGCCTCGTCGAGGGGAACCTGCCTCGTTGCTGCGGCAAACGCAACGACTCGAAAGGTCAAGGGAACTATGAAAATGGCTTGCACACATGTCCAATTCGTCCTGAGGCAAATGTGCACTCTAGTTAAGTCTGGGATCAGGACTGACAAAGGGTTCAAGGAGGTGCATCTGACTGGTTGCGTGAAGGCACTCTTTGAGCGTTGTGGGGCAGAGGTGACCTCCACCCAGGTGTACAATCACCCGAGGAAGTGGAGGCTCCGCTGGATCCATGTTGCGAAGCTTCGTGACCTCAGTGGGGCGCAATGGTGTGAGGAAAATCACATCATCATGCTGGAACAAGTCCACTACGTTGGCCACATCTCGGTTAGCACACTGCCCCTTCAACCTTTTCCTTCAGCTAACCATGATCATGTAGACACGTTTAACTAACAATCCAAAAAAATTTAGGTGCACCCTAAAGATGCCGAGTTCCTGAACAAGCCCATCGAGAACTTCGTGCAGATGCAGGTCATCTTCTCTTTCGGCTTGGCCACCGGCAAGTTCCCCATGGGCTCAGGTAATCCTCTCGGCGTGCCTCTCCCGGAAGATGCCGACACACAGGATTCGGAGTCGGTGATCCTTGATGGCCCTCCAGGGAAGCAGGGTGAGGGACAAGGACATGTCCATGGCCACAATGTCAAGCATAAGAGGGGAGCACTTGCAGATGACGAGATCCAGGCATTCGCCAGCATGACCGAGGCTGTGAAAGATGTCGCCTCGGCCATCCACAAGGCCAAGCAAGTGGACATGCACCCTGACCTCTACTCTACTGTGATGGACCGAATAGGGTTCACCGACGAGAACCTCATGGTGGTTCTCGGCCACCTCGTCGACCACAGGGCTCAGGGGTGAACTTCGTCGGCATGTCGGGGGCGCACAGAACCCTTTGGCTCAGAACCTTCCTTGCGGTGTACCACATGGACTGAGCCAGTGCCATGGTCCTAGAGGTGGCAGCAGCAGCAACATGTCAACGACGATGAACTGATCACGATGTGATGATGTATATTTTGGGTTAGCTAGGGTTTAAAACTTCTCTTTATGGTTTGTATATTTTGATGAGGTGGTATATACTAAGCCCTCAGATAATGGTGAACTTAATGGTGGTGGTGGTAGGATTACACCCACTTTTGATGTGGTGGTAGGTTAACACCATACTCGGAGGATGAACTTATGATCCTCTTTTACTTATTAACATGCAAGCTGCTGTAGTTCTATGCGTACTGAAAATGTGACGTTTCATCTCATGTTGGTTCATTGTTGGTGTGTGCATCATCTTGATATCCTTTCTTTTCTGATGTTTGTGGTGTTGCAGATGAACTGGTATGTCGTGTACAGAGGGAGGCGTCCTGGAGTGTACAGTTCATGGAGGAGTTGGCAGGAACAAGTGACCGGCTTCTCCAACAAAACCTATCAAGGATTCGATACATTGGAGGAGGCACTACTGAACTACTACAACTTCCTTAACACCATTGATGAGCGAGCTCACGAGATGAGAGCTCATGACGCGGTAGCCGTAGCCGATGAGGTGATCGATCATGAGCTGGTAGCTCCAGCGCCAACTAGGATGCAAGGTAGTAGGATGAAAGACTTCATCATCGTCGTGCTGGTGGTGGTGATTGTGAACCTCATGTTCTTCTTGATCGTCTAAGATCACGGAGACGGGTAACCTCACCATATTCGAATCTAGGTTGTCTTAGCGCGACTGTTGCATTGTACCAAACATGGCGCATCCGTGTGAACTAAGCCCCAAAACATGGTCTGCAGTGCACCAAACAAAATCCACTTCAAATCTCAACGCATACCACTAACTCCCGGACAACCTACCTAACAACACGCACAATACGTCTTAGATGCGTATGAGTGTGACCATGCCCCAAAAGGCCAAAACTAATGCAGACTACCAAACACGCCCTTACCTACCGGCAGTTTACATGCAGCAAGTTGCCGTAGTTTTATCACAAGGGAGTAGATGGTTTCTAGAGATCATCTGACACGTTGAGAATGGTTCTGATTACGCCGGACCGGCAAAAAATCCTACCCCTTGCGGTGCTCCCCAGGGCGCCGCCGGGGGATCCCCATCTCGCGCCGCCCGCCCCCCGCCTACTCTAGCCCTCCTGCCGCCGGCCCTCGCCGCAGTGGCGACGGGCCCAACCGCCTGATGGTGGTCTGGGGACGGAGGTTGGCCACCGGCGCCGGACCTGCTGGGGCAGGCACGTCGTCTCGACGCCGATCAACTGCCAGGGCGGTGTCCCTGGCTGGGGTGGAGGCGAAGGTTTCACCTCGGTGGTGTTTGGACTGATGGAGGTGGGGATCCGCGGTTGGGAGGGGATCGGAGCCCTCGATCTTTGATCTTCGTGGTCCTGAACTCCTTCCCATCCACTCCTCGCTCCGTGGTTCTTCGGCCGGTTCCGAGGGAAGTTCGTCCCTATGCCTGCCGTCTTCTTCCTAGTTGCCGGCCTATGCCGGTGGTGTTTGGGGCAGCAGCTCAGACAGGGTGCCGGCGGGTGACAAGGGGGCTGCTTGCTTGGCATGAATAAATGTGGTGGTCCGAGGGTTTCCCATCGCGCGAGGACGGAGATCTGCCTGATGTAGGTCTTCTTTCATCAAGCCGGGGTGTCGACCCGGAAGGCTCCGTAGGCGAACTCCCATGGGCGATGCTTGGAGATTGCTGGATCGGTGGAATTCGGTTGCAATGCACGGTCATCGAAGGTGAGATTGGAGGACTAGCAATGGTGTTCGGAGTCTTTGCATCGATGGGGAACTGGCTTGGAGTTACAACATTCGTGGCACGGGCATGTAAGAGGGGGCGACAACATGCGTGAAGTCCAAAGTCCTACCTTTCAGGGTGAAAACCCAAGGGCTTGCCTTAATTGGTTGTGTCTGGCACTGGTCTTGTTGGAGACATTGTTTTGAGAGCGAGAATTATCTTGAGGGTGAAAACCAAATGTCTGGGCTTAATTGGTTGTGTCTGCCACCGTTCTTCTTGAAGACGTTGTTTTTTAAGAGCTGGACATCAGGTGTTGTTTAGGTGGTGGTTGTGCGGTAGCTGTCAGGACTGTAACTGTGTAGCGGGACTTTTCTTTTTATTCTTTTTATTGTCTTTCGACTGTGTGCATCCGTAATGGCTATGGCTATTGCGTTGTTGCAGAGGCCGGATGTAAATTGTACGATATTAATATACATTCCTCTTTATCAAAAAAATAATCTGACACGTTGATTGCAACGAATAGAGAGATAATAGCATAAAACCACCACATTTCTACCAAAATTTCGAAAAACCACCACTTTACGTTTATTTCTGCAAAAACCACCACTACCGTGCCAATTTTTTGCAATTCACGCTAAACGTCGATTTAAAGCGAATTGACGCCGGAACTGACACCGGGGACCCACCAGGGTGCTAACGTGGAAACGCTGGGAGACGACCGTGAAGCTGCCGTTAAGAGATAATAGCATAAAACTACCGCATTTCTGCCAAAATTCTGAAAAACCACCACTTTACGTTTGTTTCCGCAAAAACCACCACTATCGTGAGATAATAGCATAAAACCACCACATTTCTGCCAAAATTCCGAAAAACCACCACTTTACGTTTATTTCCGCAAAAACCACCACTGTCGTGCCAATTTTTTGCAATTCGCGCTAAACTACGATTTAAGCGAAATATTGTTCTTTTCTTCGGGCAATTTGGAATTGTCGAAATATTGTGGTTTTTAACAATGATAAATCTGTTTTCTTTTTTCACGTTGTTGACCAAGCCAATTACAGGATTCACATGTGGTATCCCCTTCTTCCGGACGACCAGCAAGGACTTTTTGACTCTGAAAGCACTCGATTGATGGCAGACGTTTGGTGTATGTTGAACAAGGGTGACTGCTTACACATTAGGCATTTGAATTATGTGCCACTAGTAGAAAAAGTGGCTTTCATGCACAATCTTTAGTCCTGGTCATATTTTGGGCCGGGACTAAAGGGCACCGTCGAGTTGTAATGCAGGTGTGCGCCACCAACGGGACTAAAGGGGTGGGCCAGGCTGCAACCTGACGCAACCCCATTAGTCGCAGTTGGTGTCTCAAACAGCAAATAAAGATGGACCTTTGGTCCCGGTTTGAGACACTAACCGAGACTAAAGGTTTTGTAGATATATCTATTTCTGACCAAGCCGCATTTTCCATTTGTCTCACTTCTAATTCACTCGAAACTCGAGTTTCATGGTTTGTTATATATAGTGTCATGGTTTTGATATCCACCCCATCGGGTCTCGTCCGGTCGATGATTCGGATGTGGTATATGTCCGACAATAATTATTGGATGAAACACGAAGAAAAGGGGGTTATAATAGAAGACGGTGAAGAAGAGGATGATGACAACTATCCCTAGTTCTATGAATATAGTGATACTACTACAATGGAGGAAGAAGCTGAAAAAGAGGCACCAGAGCCCGCTGATGATCTTGGCCGGGCCATTGTTGATGGACAGAGAGACTTCGAAACTGAAAAGGAGAGGTTGAATTTCGAGTGCATGTTAGAGGATCACAAGAAATTATTGTACCAAACTGCGAAGATGGCATGAAAAAACTAGGCAGCACACTATAAATGCTACCATGGAAGGAAAAGAATGGTGTATTTGACAATGGATTTGGGAAGTTGGTGAAAATATTCAAAAATATTCTTCTAAAGAACAACGAATTGTCCGCTGATACATGCATGCACAAATAATTGCATCCTCTACCGTGGTGAGAAATACGGAAATTCGAATGCATGGCCGGTATATGGTGCATTGTAACAGACAAGATGACCATCGTGATGTTGATGGCGAGTGCGCAAGGAAGAGTGTTTCTGCCAAAATGATGTAGTATGCTCCTATAATACCACGTTTGAAATGTTTCTTCAGACACATAGAACATTCCAAGATGTTGTGATGCACAAGGAAGACAGAAAGAGCAACGCAATGTTGAGACACCCTCTGCTCCTGATGGGTCGAAGTGCGCCCCCCGTGTCAGTTTCGGCGTCAATTCGTTGCCCCGACGCAAGTTGCCGAACGAAGGAGTCCGAGCGAGCCATTCCACCGCCATTGATCCCGGCCTCCAGCTCTTCTGCCCAATCATGTTAGGCTCTCGTTGGGGATCTCACTCTTAGGTACAGGAATTGTGGTTTGGAGTACACGAATGGCAAATTGAGATACAGAGGTGAATAGGGTAGCTAGTTCATCGGGGATCAGCCCCGCCGCCGTCTTCGTTCTTGATCCACTGGATACCTTCCTCGTCGCTTGTTGCTGGATATATGTACCCGACAAACTGCAGTTGGCTTTGGGCTGGGCTTAGTCCCTCCTTCCGAGCCCATGGAATTGGCCCAATGGCATGTGCGCGGGATGGGGATCCTAACATCCCTCCCTCCTTGAAACTCGGCTTGTCCCCAAGCCGAAGCTTCCTCGTGTGCTTTAACCTCGACTTGCCGGGATCCCATGACATGTAAACCTTATTGGTCTTGGTGGAGTCGTTGTGGCATTCTTCGCTGTAGGAGACATAGTAGTCCTGGTTGGTGCCGGTGATGTAGTAATCGTGGTTCACTTGGACATGGTCGATGAAGTCACCTCGGAGAAGATTCCTCCCTCCTTGAGAAAGTGTTTGTCTGTGACGTGTGGAGAACTCCAAACCATCCATAGTCCATGTGACTAACCAGATTTGAAATGCACATGAAAACCGCAGTGATGACCCCTGGAATTGCTCATGACAATGCAGAGTAGTAGTCACACTTTTAGAGCTGCATAGTCCAAACGTGCATCCTCCAGGATTCCATGACCACTGTGTGTAAGCATGTTGCCACACTGAGAGTAGGGAAAGAGAGAACTCGCGGAAATTACTGCCGTTTTCAGCGCCACTGAGTAATGCCATGGACTGACTGGACCAAATACACGCAACAGATGTTACGGAGGCTTGCCTTGTTTTCTTTTTTATGTGTGGTGTTCTGGAAGCTTGCCTCAATTTTGTAGAAAACACAGACCAAGCAGTAGGTACAACAAGCCGATAACAGGCAACCATGAAGTTAGCTTGAATGGTCTCCTTACCAACATTAGGGTGCAAACTAGCCTCGAACTTGGTACTCGCATTTTCAAAGCACTCCCACTGACGTGACCATGCAGTCTTCCATTGGGTAAGGCCAAAGCCACACCTTTGTGACAACAAACTGTCCAGGCTTAAAATAGAATCAGGCTGAAAGCTTATGTCCTTAGGAGCTAGTTCGGTGATCTGAACCATTGAGAAGTGTGGCCATGTTGTTGGAACACCAAGAAAAACAAATCCCAGCCTGCTGTGATGATCTGGAAAAAGGCGACGACAGGACTCACGCAGCCTGGCTTCAATATTTTGGCAAATGGGAGCCTCTACTAGATGTTCTCCAGTCAAATCTTGTGCTCTGTTGGTACACTTCAATGGATCTGCATCATCTAGTAAATCTGCCACACTGAAACTGTTTGGAGAGCCACTGGAAAACAAGGCCAGAACTGAACCACTGACAAATACTTGCTGCAGAACACCAATAGTATATCGTTCCTGCCCATACTGAACATAAGAATTCAGACAAGCATGTTGCACACATTGGATATCTGGCGCCCATTCATGAACTCGCAATAACAGAGCATTAAAACTCCACTTTTCCTTAGCACTGCACTCATCTTCGGCCAGACCACAACTGACACAATCTGAGAAATTATTAAGCAGGTGCAGCACTTGTGACTCCGGAGTGGCAAGAGTGGTTCCTCTCGGACAGTTAAAACTGCAATCAAGCAAACCAACGCTAGAAGCATTACCAAAGACTTCCTGTTGTTCATCACGGAGTGAATTCTCACAAAATACCAGAGGTGGTGGCCAGGGTTGCTGATGGACTCCGTCCTGCTGGGTAACTTCGTCAGAGAGTATGTGCACAGAGACCTCTTCGGCTTTGTTGCGCAACAGAACAGTGTTTACTGTCGATTCCACTGTCATCCTAGCCCCAAGACGAGATCCTGACCATGCTCCTGCAGACAAACTCCACGGATCCGGTGGACGTGGGGGGACGGGCTCCAGCCATGGCCTGGTGAATGCCCATGGAATGCAGACCGGGGCATCAGCCGGGATGATGCCAACTTCATGCTTGTCATCGATGTCGAACGTGAGCTCCGAGGAGACCACGGGAGTGACCGCCAGTGTCCTCTCAAGGGAGGAGGTCAGGGTCGCGGCTGCAGCGTCTTTCATGGGCTCGCCGTCGAGTGTCGCGTCAGATGTTGCGGGTGCAGCAAGCACGGGGATGACATCGACTCTTGCTGCGGGCGATGTCGGTGCCACAATAGGAGCGGTAACAGGCGCGTCTGGACATCTGTCTTCGTTGTCGGTGGCGAGCTTGGTGGAGACCACGCCGTTGGTCAAGGACGTGGCCGGTGACGACGATGACACAGAGACGCACTGCAGGAGTGTCTTGGTGAAGGCTTGGGCCGCGCATTCCGTCGAACAGGACGCGGGCACCCTGGCGAAGGTGCCGAAGGGATCCGTCGTGGTGACGGCTTCGGTCACGCATTCTGTCGAACAGCACGCGGGCACCATGGCGATGGTGTCGATGGGAGCCACGTGAACGACCGCCGGTGGCTCCCTGACAGCGGGGACCGTATCTGGTCGCACGGCCGCCCTTGCCAACGCAGTGTCGAGGTCGGTCTCGCCGGAGAGCTCAGTCTCGCCGGAGCTCGACTTCACGGGCACAGTGAAGCAACAGGCGGTGGCATCCATGGATCGGTCGAGTGCGTCGATGTGATTCCTGCACATGTCGAGGATGCTCCGTTGTATGGTTCGTATCTCATCGAGGTAGGCCTTGAGCTCGGGATCCATGGTGATGTAGAGGTGGTTGAAAAAATTTGGAGGAAATTTTGGGAAGGGTGGTGAGGAGGCTCTGATACCACGATGTTAGACTCTCGTTGGAATCTCACTCTTAGGTACAGGAATTATGGTATGAGGTACACGAATGGCAAATTGAGATACAGAGATGAATAGGGTAGCTAGTTCATCGGGGATCAGCCCCGCCGCCGTCTTCGTTCGTGATCCACTGGATACCTTCCTCGTCGCTTGTTGCTGGATATATGTACCCGACAAACTGCAGTTGGCTTTGGGCTGGGCTTAGTCCCTCCTTCCGAGCCCATGGAATTGGCCCAATGGCATGTGCGCGGGATGGGGATCCTAACAAATCAGTACGCGCCTTCCGCCCTCGCCGCGTGCCCGCGCCCCGCGCCGCCGCAACGGCCGCGTCGAAGGCGTCTTCTCTCCCGGGCAGGCAAAAGCACAAGCAGGTGGCGAGCGTGGCCAACCCCCTGGTGAAGCACTGCGTGAAGCTCCGGGACTCCGCCGCCTACCGCCGATCCTGCCGCCTCCTCCTACTCATCGGCCTCGCCCCCATCCGGTACCCGCCTCTCTCCCGCCGCTCTGAACCCTTTGTCACCGTACCCGTACGTCCCCTGAAGCCTCTTGTTTTATCCTCTCATTTCTAATTCTACACTCCTCCTACGTGTTGTTTTGCTGCAGAGAGATTTGTATGCTTGGTTTCGCCGCCATTGATTGCTTGCTCCTCTTGGACGGTGTAGAGGTCCCGGAGGAATTGCATGAGCTCTCCGGCGATGTTGTGTATGTGAGCGCCACTGTGATGAAGAAGATCTCCGGGATGCGGTCAGTTGATTCAACTGAGGCGATTGCTATCATGCACATGCCTAAGCATTTCTGTGACCTCAACGGGGTCGAGGGAGGGGTTGGACTTGATGGGTTGTTTCAGTCCCCAAAGAGGATTCTAGTCCTTGATGGGATTCAGGTGAGGATTACCTGTATACCTCCATTGTTCAGAGTCATTCGCAATCATTTTGTTTAGGATGCACGGATTCGAATTTTGTACAATGCCTCTGATGCTCCCCTACTTGGCAGGATCCTGGCAACCTTGGAACGCTGATAAGATCAGCCTGTGCTTTCAAATGGGTATGCAATTTTCTGCTTCAACTGTCATACGCTTGCTAACTTACACAATTCACATATCACAAGATTCTGTTAAGTCGTTATGAAATTTAGTAATCTATTTTAGATTTATGTGATCATTAAGGTAATATGAAGTGTGAGAGAATGGAAAGCATGCAATTGCTATGTTCACGGATCGTATAACCCACAGTGCCATGAGGAATATTTTTGAAATTGATGCTTCATCAGGCAAAAAGACTGTACTGTGATGGGTTAAAATGCTAGAAATGCCAATGTGTCATTGTACACAAAGTATTTGCACAGGTGCATTAAGTATCACTGATTGAGGAATTTACAACTCTGCAAAATGCCATCTATTTCTTTTATGTCTTCTTTTTTCAAACATCAATTCTTCTAGTAACATGTAAATCCAACAATCAACAGGATGGGGTATTTCTTCTTCCAGCTTGCTGTGACCCTTTCAATGAAAAGGCTCTTCGTGCAGCTCGTGGAGCCTCTTTGCAGCTTCCAGTCGTCTCCGGTAACTGGTGCGATCTGCAGGCTTTGGTGACTAATTATGATATGAAGATGTTGGCAGGCCATCCAGAAAGCAGCAGTGCTGGATCTGAAAAAACCCACGCGCTGTCCAAAGAGCTAGCAGATTCTCTGATGACTGAGTCTCTATGCTTAGTATTAGGAAGTGAGGGCAATGGCCTATCAGAAATGACTGTTCAAGCTTGTGATCTTGTAAGCATTCCTATGGAAGGTATTTTTGAATCTTTGAATGTTTCAGTTGCTGGTGGTATATTTTTATTTATGTTACAACTCAAACAGCATACATATAGCAGAACTTTATCTCCTTAAGTTACCTTGTCCTATTCTCATATATTACATGGATGTTTCTTTCTGACAGCTGACTGAAAGCGAAGAAAATACCGTTTTGTTTCTGACACCCAGTCCTTGAACCCTTACCATTGTTGAGTTCGGTAATAAAGAAATCTCATGACAATGACTTCGTTTAAATATTTACTACTTGATGAGAAAATCTCAACCATAAGTATTAAGTTAGTAGCTTTAATCAAGAATTTTGATCCTTTAACACTGGGGACAGAAAGAACCCTCTACGAAGGCAAACTGGCTATGAGCCTTCAAGTTACCAGACCAGCTGGGCTTCCCCAGAAAGGCCAGAAAACATCATAAATGATGTCTTCACTTGCCACAAGAATCTTACGACCCGGTCCATTTGTTCCTTACAGCCGAAGCAGAAGGCCTGGCCCAGCAGCCAACACAAACGAGGTCTTACACTTGCCGTAGCAATCCTCCCATCCAGTTTGAGTGGTTATTCCGTGGAACTAAGTTCTATAAATTGTTATCAGCTAAAAGTTTAATCCATTTTTGCAAATTAAGGTGTCAGATGGTTATTCCGTGGAACTAAGTACTAGAAATTGTTTAAGTACATATTGCATTATCGACCTGAACTTGATTTCCCTTTATTATTGATGTATGGCACCTATATCCCATGGAGAAAAAACTTCAGAAAATTGTTTTAGAAACTAGCACTGAATGTTCAAGCTAAGCCATTGACCTATACATAAATAGATATGTGAGTTATGATGCTTGTATTGTGCCAGTCAGGGCAGGGGCAACGCATTTATGTTCTTTCTCGGGCTGGTTATTCACTTTTAGCCTCAGTGCTTGCTTGTGTGGAGTACTTTGAAAGGGAATCCAAGTATTGATAAATGAGTTCAACAAAACTCCTGGTAATATGTCTGCACCACAATGACATCTTCCACAGTTTTTATAATGAGATCTTACATGGCATCCACCATTACTGAATTGACATCGTGTTACCGTCGAGAAACACACGTTATGGAGTTGCTTTGGCGGCACTTCAGCCTGTTTTAACCTTAAAGTTGGTGTTTCAAAGGTAGGAACGTCTTTTCAGGTGAAGGCTTGCTTTGTTAACTTGTAAGAGCATCCTGACTCATATGCAGACTTTGTCATCCGATTACTGTAATAGACACATGCACGTCTGTCGCTCTATTGTACCTTTTTATTCACGTGGTTGTAGTATTTGACACAAGATCACACTATTGTCAAGGGCTCTCGTTTTGCCACTTCATAGAGGATTTTATTAGCGCATACCTACATTTCCGCCTGTGTCATAATTAATGACCGCGCCTATATTTTCTGCCCTTTATAATCTTTTGTAAACTACTAATAGAGTTGCAATAATTGTTCTGCCCAATAATATATTTTCCTGTTTTTGTTGGAGTAACACCCTTGGTTTTGTCCGTTTTAGGGAATCCTAATCTTATTTATCCACTGTCCTGCAATCTTGCAATGCTTCCAGGCTTCTGCTGACAAGTGGATTCCTCTTATGACATATTTGTTTATAGTGGTGTAAAACTGCTCAGCTTACAGCGAGTTTGTATTTTCTGGGACGTGTAATCGGTTTGCAAGACGAACCAACGAGAAGAAAAATTTCTTAATACTTCTTTTATTCTGCTGTAAGGCAGTGCTCATAAACCGCTGAACCACCCCTTCGCTTAAGCAAACTCAAAATAAATGCAGTGCTACTGCAGGTAAAGAGAGATGACGCGCTTAATGATTGTATGCTGACTTGCTAAGCAATCATCCACTTGGTGCAAATAAACATAGTATCTGTATATGTACATCAGCGATGAGCCAGTACTTTGAGGATATAGAGTCAGCTACATCATTCTATCACAACATTTTTCCACATAAGTACTAGTGAGTGCTGACAAACCTAAGATAGAATCTGGAATGAGAAGCCACTATGGCAACTCACTTGGTAGCGAAGTATGCTTTAATTGAGAGGCCAGGAGGGATTTGGCTGAATGATGTACATGACTTCTTGAATGTCTGTATTCAGCATGACTGTAACCCTGTGAATTAATGAAACTAAAAACTCTTGGTCTCAGAAAAAAAAACTTAAAATAGAACAAAGTGATATGGAAGCTGTGCTGATCCATGAAAAAAGACGAAGCAAAGGAAATGAAGTTGAAGTTAGTTCACCGTGCACTGCTTGGTACTGGGATATTAAGATGTTGCAGAGAATTAGGGCATTTACTTAGTATTTAAACAAACAGTGTTGGAAATGCTGTTCCCTACTATCATATGACCCTGTTCGTCGGCGTTGTTAATTAACTTCCTCAGGTACTATCTTAGCCTCTAAGGTGCTTCATGCACTGGTTAGCTAAAACTTCTGGAACCAATTAAGAGCTTGGGCCAAGGTGCAAACCAAACTTCCAGACCAAGGTTTATTCATGATGATTTAAACAATTCTACTCATCTTTCAATACTTTTTCCGAGTAACACGTATGTGGTCTGTATATTTTGCCTTCTTTTTTTAAGAACTGTATCTTTTGCCATCCACCATACACTAGTGATACGCTTTTCCAAATTTTTTTGTACACATACGCTGTTGCTAGCTTTACAGATCGATTTTTGGAAGAAACAGAGTTGATATGAATCGTAATTTCAAGTTATTGCTTAATCTTCATGCTGCCAAGAAGCGTTTGAAATGACTAAATCATTTAATTAAGTAATAGGTTAGAAGATGGTAAATCATTTTAAAATGTATCTCTCGGAAGAGAAATTCTGATGATTTGGAGCCATCATGTTATCAATTAATCACGTCGAGAGTTTGTCTGACTTAGAATAGCAGGCACTAGATCCTTTTCTTTTCTTTTCTTATGTAAGGTGATGAAGCAACATTTTGCCAACTAGCTGGTCAACTCCCTACCACTGTTAGTATTATAACCTAGGCTGTGCTACTCTGCCTGCACATAAGCAAAACTGGTCAACTCCTTACCACTGCTATGTAACTATAGCATGTTTCCTGTTGTTTTCTTGCTCTAACTTGCCCCTTTATTTACAATATGTGCATGTTTGTGTAAAGTTATTTGTCCAGCTAACATTATTGATGTGACCATGTGTTCTAACGTGGATTCACATGCTGAGAAATGCAAACACAAACAAGTTCTGGACCAATCATGCCCAGACTCAAAATATGAAATACTCCAGAACTTGTTTCAGAGACACATGGTGTCTCGGTGCATACTTTATCAAAGGGTTACACGGAACCTAGAAGCTTCCTATTGTAGTTCCATTGTTCATGTCTTTTAGTTCTCAGGAGATAAATTAGCATTATCAATATGGCTACATTAAGCAAACTGTCGATCTAGTGGCCATCACATCACCCCGCATATTTCTCAAATCCTGGCCTCTCTTTGTCAATGATGAAATTCAGAGGCCAATAGATATGCCTTTGCCAGTATTAGACATGTAGAGTTGGTGTGTTGTTGTTCCGGAACTGTGTGCCAATTGTGGGCTTGATGTGCATTACAATATTTGGCTTTGTTGTCTGTTTTCTCATGATAGATCTACGAGAAGCAATAAAAAAAAATAGCATTAGCAGGTCACTGATTGGTGCATCATTTCTCTCAATTCAGTGCATCAATTAGCACTTCCAGGTTGGTCTTAGCCTCTTTGGGAAAGAGATAATGCAAGTTAACCTTTATGATCTGTAGGTAATGTCGGAGTTTGATATGGGCACGTATCATTTTTTTAGGGAGGATACGTGCATGTATCCTTGCTGTAGGCTTCCCTCTCTTTCTTTCTTTCTTTCTTTCTTTCTTTCTTTCTATGATGGGTAGCATTTCCTCATGTTTTGTTGGGATGAGAAGCCCCCAAATTACTTTTCCTTTAGGATGGAATAGACTTTACAGATATTCTGGGGATATCCAAGCCATCCAGCCCATAGGCTCCTAGACTATGCTGCATTCTTGTCTTTGGACTGATTGAGTGTGATGTCGGTGGCAGATTCCTACCAAACAGACAGAGTTGAGTCTGCTGGAGCCTACAATTCTCAATTATGTTGGTTGGAACCTTAAACTTTGCACTGGTAACTTGTAATGATAGATCTCTCTCCATGAGGAAGCTCTTGACTACGCTGAACTAGTGATTGCTTTACACACATGAGAGATCTTTATTCATGAAAGACCGACAGAACATGCAATGCAGCAAAATCATCCATAGATCAATCATCCAGTCATGAACTTGAACTGACTGCAACAGTGCATCGAATATAGTCGAATCACATGGCCAAGAGTTAGTAAGGAAGATGGGACTGAATTTGAAGGGAAACAAAAATAGTTAGTAGGAGACACAAAAATACACCGGTGGCCATGGTTTAAGGCCAGGCTGAAATGGACTTGGAGTATTTCTTGTTGCAGTGATGGTGAACCCTACATGTAACTCGTTCATATTTATTGGCTCAAATATCACACACGCATCTCAAATCGTTGAATTATGGCCTTGATTTCATGTCTGCTTGGAACCATGTCCCCAAGTCCGTGTCGGTAGGATACAGTCCTATAGTTATGTAGAAGATCGCCATGCACCCATGGAAATGTGTGATATACATGACTTATATCCAGATTAACTTATACCAGGCTGTTGAACCGTATGCACAATATTTATTTTGTTTTTATAATACCTAAGTGTACTATAAGAACCTATGAGAATTGATTCGACGTCACCCACTTCACCTTACACCATCAATCAATACCATTTAGAGCAGAACATGAGAACAACATGTCCCCTCATATCGATCCTTCGATATATATACCATGCCCGTCCGCATGGTCTCTTAGTTTACTCATCCACTCTATGTTGTGCGTTGTTTGAAAAATCATTGAAATGATAGAAGAGATGGAACAAGTGCTAGGCGACCCGTAAGATGGGTGGATGAACGCAGTGCACACATATCTATTTTTGTTAGGAATTGTAGACATTGGTCTCTTACTAACTATTTTTGTTAGGACTTGTTAGTGTTAGGCAACCGATCTCAACCATATCTTGAGCCTTCTGTTTATACCAGATTGAGGCCATTATGGTTATGATTTGTAAATCAATTGTTACCTTGTATTCCACTATATATATGAGATAACAGGGAGGCACAACTTGTGACCTATCCCATCCAATTCTATAGTTCAACATGGTATCAGCCAAAAGAACCTCCGCTTCCGCCACCATAGTCTACCGCCGCCGCCCTAGGTTTCCTACCCTGCGCCGCCGCGACCTCTCTCCCATGGCCTCCGACGACCATCCTCTCGCCCCTCTTTGGGCGCAGGCCACCAACATCCAAAGCGTCAAGGCGCTGATTCCCGTCACCCTCGACCTGAAGGCGTCCAACTATACTCGCTGGCGCAACATGGTCCAGATTGCCGTCACCACCTACGCCCTCGCCGATCACCTCGACACGGCCCTGCCGCCCGATGACGAGGAGTGGCTGCGCCTCGACGCCACCGTCCTGCGCTGGCTGTACGGCTCCATCACGCCGGAGATCACCGATATGGTGATGGAGGAGACCACCACCGCCTACTCCGTCTGGACGCGCATCAGCGCTCTCTTCCGCGACAACCAGCAGGCGCGGGCTGGCTACCTCGGCCAGAAATTTCGCAATCTCGAGCAGGAGGGCAAGTCCATCACGGCCTACTGCCTCGAGCAGAAAACCGTGGCCGACGCTCTTGCTGATGTCGGCGCCCCCGTCACCGACGACGCCCTCGTCTGGAACGTCCTCAAAGGCCTCGACGAGCAGTTCGACCATGTCGCCGCGCTGGTTCCTCTGCTCACCCCGTTCCCCTCCTTCCTCCAGTTGCGGAACATGCTCCTGCTCCAAGAGCTCAAGCCACACCATGGCGGTCGTGCCTCGAACGCCGCTGCTCTCTACTCCAACACGAGCGGCGGCCCTGCTCCCGGGAGTCATGGCCCACCACCTCCTCGCCCGCCACCAGGTTACGGCCCTCCCACCACAGTCGGGTATGGCAACCCAGCGCCGTTCAACCCCTCCACCGGCAAACCCAAGGGCAAGAAGAGGAAGGTCACCGGCTCTGCACCTGCCGGGGCTATCGGTGCTCCCCTCTTACCCACGCCGTACAACCCATGGACGGGGTCCATCCACATGTACCCCATGGGCTCGGGTGCCTCGGGCATCCTCGGGCGTGGACCAGCACCTCGCCCTGCAGCGCACGGCTTCATGGCGTCTACGCCGACGGCGCCGCCTCCTCTTGGCTACTACAACTACGCCGCACCTGCACCTGCCTCGCCCTACGGCTTCGCCCCGACACTGCCCGCGCCGTACGCCGTCCCTCCTTCTTGGGACACATCAGCTCTCATCAACCAGCTCAACGCCATGAGTCTTCAGCCCCCTTCCAGGGAGTGGGTCATGGACAGCGGTGCCTCTGCCCACATGTCATCCGATGCTGGTATCCTCAACTCTCTCAACTCTCGAACTCCTTTTTCTAACGTAGTTGTTGGTGATGGCTCTTCTCTCCCCGTCACCGCCTCTGGCTACGCCTCCCTCCGCTCTTTTTCCTCTACTCGACCACTTCATCTACAAAATGTTCTAGTTACTCCTAGTATCATTAAAAATCTAATATCTGTTCGACAGTTTACATGTGATAACTGTGTATCCGTTGAGTTTGACCCTACTGGTTTTTCTGTGAAGGATCTCCATACCAAGGCGGTAATCCTCCGTTGCAATAGTACGGGTGATCTTTACCCATACTCTGCTCCCGGTGTCGCTCTCCACGCTTTGGTCGCCTCCACTGACGCCCCCACTCTTTGGCATCGCCGCCTCGGCCATCCAGGACACGCCTCGCTTCGTCGCCTTGCGTCACAGTCATCAGTTCCACTTCACAAAGAAATAAATGGGTCTAGTTTGTGTCATGCGTGTCAACTTGGTCGACACGTTCGTTTACCTTTTTCAGATTCCTCTAGTCGTACTTTGCGTCCTTTTGAACTTGTACACTGTGATCTCTGGACCTCTCCGGTTGAAAGCATGTCTGGTTACAAATACTTTTTGGTCATATTAGATGATTTTACTCATTTTTTGTGGTCTTTTCCTCTACGACGTAAATCTGAAACATATGGTGTTCTCTCTAATTTTCGTGTTTTTGTTCAGACTCAGTTCGCACTCCCTCTCCAAAAAATACAGTGCGACAATGGCAAGGAATTTGACAATCGTTCTCTACACGACCTTGCGTCTACCCATGGCATACACGTGCGCTTTTCCTGCCCCTACACCTCCCAACAAAACGGCAAAGCTGAACGCGTCATTCGCACGGTTAATGACATCGCTCGCACCCTCTTATTTCAAGCTTCTATGCCACCTAGGTTTTGGGTTGAGTCTTTACATACTGCCACCTATCTTCTTAATCGCCTCCCCACCACGGCCATCTCGGCCTCTTGCCCTTATTCCGCCCTATACTCTACCGCTCCCACATACTCCCACCTACGTGTCTTTGGATGTCTTTGTTATCCCAACCTCGCATCCACCATGCCGCATAAGTTGTCTCCTCGCTCCACTCCGTGTATTTTCCTCGGATACGCCCCTAATCATAAAGGCTATCGATGCATGGACATAGCGACGCGTCGCATAATCATTTCTCGGCACGTCGTTTTTGATGAGACTAACTTTCCGTTCGCTAAAACGAACGTTTCGCATTCATATGATTTCCTACAGGAACACAACGCGACACCCTCCTCGGATGCAGACATCGACACGATCATCCCCAACCTCCCGGCTCAGCGCGCTGGGCCGCGGCAGAGTTTTCGGCATTCTTCTGCCGCGGCAGCCACGCCTGCTGCTACACCGGACGCTTCGCCGACTACGCCTGCCGCGGCAGCTCGGCAGCCCCCGGCGCTCGACTCTACTGTCGCGGCATCCTCGACGCCATCGACTTCTTCCGCCGCTGGCTCGATGCCCACCTCACCATGCATCTCGGCTACGCCTACATCGGCATTCTCTCCGCCGAGCTCTCCATCGCCTTCGCCGCCGCGCTCTCCTTCACCTGCTCATCGTATGGTGACCCGACGTCAAGCTGGCAAGGTCATAGGACCACGGGAGCGCCTAAATCTCCATGCCGCGGCCACGGGTGTCCTCTCTCCGATTCCTAAAACGGTTCGGACTGCTCTCAAGGACCCCAACTGGTTTGACGCTATGAAGGCCGAGTACGCTGCACTCATGTCCAACAACACGTGGGACCTCGTGCACCCTCCCTCCAAGGCCAACATCGTCACCGGCAAATGGGTCTTCCGCCACAAGTTCACCCCCGACGGCTCACTTGATCGCTACAAGGCACGTTGGGTACTTCGTGGCTTCTCACAAGCCCCTGGCATCGACTTCGGTGAGACGTTCAGCCCGGTTGTCAAGCCGGCCACGATCCGTGTCATCCTCTCCATCGCGCTCTCTCTCAACTGGCGTGTTCGCCAGCTTGACGTCAAGAACGCATTTCTCCATGGGACGCTGTCCGAGGTCGTCTACTGTCGCCAACCCACGGGTTTCGTCGACACCACACGGCCAGATCATGTATGTCGTCTCAACCGTTCTCTCTACGGTTTGAAGCAGGCCCCGCGAGCATGGTACCAACGATTTGCCTCCTTCGTCGCAACCATTGGTTTCACATGTTCCAAGTCCGACACCTCCCTCTTCGTGCTGCACAGCAACATGGGCACGGCCTACCTGCTCCTCTACGTCGACGACATCATTCTCACGGCTTCCTCGACTGTTCTTCTCGAGCGCGTCATCACGGCACTCAACTCTGAGTTCGCCATGACAGACATGGGCGATCTTCACCATTTTCTCGGCATCACCGTCTCTCGTACTGCTTCTGGGTTGTTTCTCTCCCAGGAGAAATACGCTGCTGAGATTTTGGATCGCGCCGGCATGACAGGATGTACGCCCTCTTCGACACCCATCGACACCGCGCCGAAGCTCGCTTCCTCTGCTGGTTCTCCTGTGGCAGATCCCACGGAGTACCGCAGCATTGCCGGAGCACTCCAGTACCTGACGTTTACACGTCCGGATATTGCGTACGCCGTCCAGCAAATCTGCCTCCACATGCACGATCCACGAGACCAGCATCTCGCATTGATCAAGCGTGTTCTTCGCTACGTCAAGGGCACCCTTGGCCACGGTCTTCAGCTGCTGCCGTCCGCTGCCGACACCTTGATCACGTACACGGATGCAGATTGGGCAGGTTGCCCCGACACACGCCGTTCCACCTCTGGATATTGCGTCTTCCTCGGCGATAATCTGGTGTCTTGGTCCTCCAAACGCCAACACACCGTGTCCCGCTCCAGCGCGGAAGCAGAGTACCGCGCCGTCGCCAACGCTGTTGCCGAGTCCACTTGGCTTCGTCAACTCTTGGAGGAGCTTCATCGACCTCTCCCTCGGGCCACCGTTGTGTTCTGTGACAATGTTAGCGCCGTCTACATGTCTACGAACCCGGTTCAGCATCAGCGCACCAAGCACATCGAGATTGATCTACACTTTGTTCGAGATCGCGTGGCTCTTGGTCAAGTGCGTGTTCTTCACGTACCATCATCGCGCCAGTTTGCTGATATCTTCACCAAGGGATTAGCGTCGCCATTGTTTCTGGATTTTCGGTCCAGTCTCAACGTCCGTCAGTCTCCCGCTGTGACTGCGGGGGAGTGTTAGGCAACCGATCTCAACCATATCTTGAGCCTTCTGTTTATACCAGATTGAGGCCATTATGGTTATGATTTGTAAATCAATTGTTACCTTGTATTCCACTATATATATGAGATAACAGGGAGGCACAACTTGTGACCTATCCCATCCAATTCTATAGTTCAACAGTTAGGAATTGTAGACATTGGGAAATAACTAGTTAGTGCACACATATCTGAAAGTAGGTCCTTTCCATCACCGAGTACTTGTGTAATCTCGCTCTGATTGACCGTAGTCTAGACCTTATTCAGAGAACGTAGATTCTCTAATTGACCATAGTCTGGACCTTATTCAGAGAACGTAGATTCTTACAATCGTTCTACCTTACAATCTTTGGCTTTGCAAATGGATTCATCATTGTAAATCTGTGAAAACTAATAGAAAAATAACATAACGAAGTCCCTGATTGGTCCATCTTTTCCTCAATTAAGCACTGCCGGGTTGGTCTTAGCATATTTTGAAAAGAGATCATGTAAGTTAACCTTTGTTGCTTGCAGCTTATGTCGACGTCTGTTAAGTGCATGTATCTGAGCTGTACCTTGCTTTACTACACCACCTTTTTGTAAACATGGTTGGCAATACTTCCCCCTTCATTTGTTGGGAAGAGCTGCCCATGCCCAATGTTTTTTTTGAAAAGGGTAATCCCGTCCTCTGCATCGCTTTGATGCATACGGCTTTTATTTAGATAATAATCCACAAGTATCATGTACACAAAAACAAACTCTCACACATCAACCTGAAGGACACGCAGGCCCCAGAAAAATCTCAATATAGAAAGATAAAATACTAAGCGTAATCAAGGCGCCTAGTGAGCAACCAGCCACCCGTGCTGAAGATAGCCCGAACGACCCCCATCAAACGAGTGCATCCGGAATCCAAAAGTCCTCTTTGATCCTCGGGTAGCAGCCAAGCCCAAGTCTGAATCCAATGTGTAGCAAGATGAACAACCTGCAAGAAATTTCCAGCTTTCTCATTGTTAAATATTATTCCATTCCGACAATTCCAAATTGCCCATAACAAAGCACATACACCTATGCGTATGAAAGACTTAGTTCTCTTATCCACCCCAAATAGCCAATTACCAAACATATCTGTAACGTCTAACGGAGGTGATATGCCGTAAGTAAAATGAATCAACCGCCAAATCTTTTTCGCAAAGTCACATGATAAGAAAAGATGTTCTACGGACTCTTCCGCACCACAAAAAACACACTTTGTACACCCAACCCAATTTCTCTTGGACAAGTTATCTTTAGTCAGCAATTCCTTCCTAGATAAAAACCACATAAAATTTTTAATCTTGAGGGGCACTTTTAACTACGTAAACTTTTGTTGTAACCCATGCCCAATGTGGCTTTTGTTGTTCAGATCTGTCATCTGCAGAAGCTTCATACCAATGCAATGGCGATTTTTGCGATGGCGATTTTTGCGAGATGAGAACATTCCTAGCTGCAACTACGTAAACTTTTCAAACACGTTTGATCAGGGATCCGATTTGGATGACTTGAGGCATGCCATGGTGAAAAGACCCACAATTACCCCTTGGTACGGTACCTCTTGTGCCTTGTCTTTTCGGACTGACCGAGTGTGATGTCGGTGGCAGGCTCCAACCAACACTGGTAGAAAATAGGCTTATAGTCCCGGTTCGCCAGGGCCAGTAGTCCCAACCGAGCAACCGGGACTAGCTATGCGCGACTAAAGACCCCCCTATAGTCGCGCCGATTACGAACCGGGACTAAAGGTTCGGCCACGTGGGCGGGTGGCGGAGCCGGGGGGCGGAGGACCTTTAGTCGACTTTATTTCGTTATTTCCTTAATTCATTTGGGTTTCTAATTATTTTTCACACCAATTTTTCCCTCTCTTTTTTTCACTCCCTTTTTTCACTCCCTTTTTTTCTTCAGAATTTGTATTATTTGCTTAGCGTCTAACTACAATTATCTCTAATCAAATTACTTACTCATGGTCAAACTTCCCGCTCGGTCACCCATCCTCCCACTACTCTAGCACTAGCACGCTTAACTTCCGAGTTCCATACCGTCCCGCATCCAAGTGTTTTGCACGCATGTATGTGATAGTAGTATCATATCAATCTTATTAACATGTTGGTCGATGCCACATTTCTTTATTGTTTGAATTTCAAATAAATCTTTTAATAAACAAAAGTAATGATGTAATTAATAATTTTGAATAAATAAATAAACATTAACTTTTTAATTTGTATTATTTCTAAATATACTATTAATATATCAAAATATTCAGAAAATAAAACTAATTCATTTTTAAATCTTAAAAAATACAAATAATATATCAAAAAATTAAGAAAAATAATACTAATTCATTTTAAAATCTTAAAATACAAATAATATATCAAAAAATTAAGAACAATAAAACTAATTCATTTTAAAATCTTAAAAATACAAATAATATATAAAAAAATTAAGAAAAATAATACTAATTCATTTTAAAATCTTATAAATAAAAATAATATATCAAAAAATTAAGAAAAATAATACTAATTCATTTTAATACTGGATGAGTTTGGTATTGACTAGATATATGTTTTCCTGACTTAGATTAATTTTTGGTGAACAAATATATAGAAACTATAGTTTTTCTGTTTTGTTTTCTTGATGTGTTTTTGTTTGTTTTCTTGATGTGTTTTTGTTTTTGCTTGTTTTGAAACGTGTGTTTAACATAATATAGAAATAGTATAGCTAGGAATTAATATAGAAATAATATCCATTACACTTTGCAACACTTTGCAAATTTTTCCAAGTCATTTAAAACTAGGAAACAAAAATAGTTTTATGAACAACAAAAGACAAGTGATAATTAAATCACAAGTAAAATACGAGTAGAGACATCACAATCATGAATAGAACACAATCATATCACATTCATAACATAGAGTCTTACGATCACACATAACACAAACATAAGTCTCACAATACTAAGATATCCATTACATACTAAGATACCCATTACATGCATATATATCGAACGCATACATCTATGGCTCCGTCGAGTAGATGCGGAACAACTCGTAGGAGACGTATGCATCTATGGCTGCATACTTGACGTTCGTCAAGTCCAGTGGGGTCTTCTCCCAATACAAGTGATTCCTCGAGGGGAAACCAGACTTCATGGTTTCGTAGCCCTCGTGGATTAAGGCAGTTGCCATGCGAGCCATCCCGGTTTTTGGCCCGTTCAAATGGATAAGATCCTGAAGATCAATGTAGTGATCTTCAGGTATCACAATACCCAAGCGCATCAACTTCGGACGGTCTTGCGTGATGTCGACGCTGCAAAAGTCATACCCCTTGTTGACAAGAAAATCAACAAGTGCCGGAGAATTCTTTGAACTACTGCAACAACAAAAATTTGATACGTGTTAGATATGTTGCAACACATGTATTCTTCAAATGCAACAAACAAATCGAAGATGCAAGATTGTACGTGTGCGTTACCTTGACCATTGGAAGACCAAAACGGCCTCCTTGAACGCAATCTGGATGACGGCAACATCCCGTTGATCCGCCGTATACTCCAGATCAAGCCCGAAGAACCGGTGTTCATCGGGAGAGGAGAAATAGAGATTGGTCAAATGCTCAAGAGCACCGGGGAGACTCTCGCAAATGTTGGTGTAGCACACGTCGAGACGCTTGCCGCATGGTGTGGGACCCGTGTATCTCTCCCAAACTTCAGTCATGGTGTGCTTGGTGGAGGAAGATCGAAGAGAGGGAAGAGAAGAGAAGAGAGGAAGAAACAGAGAATCGGACGCGCACTGTAGCAATGGCGTCTTTCTGCCTCGCTCGCGAAATAAAAACCGCCGCGCGGGAGGCGAGCAGTTTGATCTTTAGTCCCGGGTGGCCACGCCAACCGGGACTAAAGGACCATTAGTCCCGGGAGGCCAGACCAACCGGAATTAATGCCCTCCACGCGCCTCAACGCGCTTCCCAACCCGCGACGCATGACCTTCTGTCGCGGGTCTCCTCCCGACCCGGGACTAAAGACTCATTAGTCACGGTGCGCAACGTTTGGGGACTGGTGGGGGCGTATGGAAGGCCTTTTTTCTACCAGTGCAAATAAACATAGTGGGGTCTGATGGAGCCTACAGTTCTGAATTATGTTAGTTTGAACCTTATTAAGCTTTGTAGTAGCTTTAAATCATAGATCTCTGCAAAGTGAGCTCTTGGCAGAACATGCAGTGTAGCAAAATCATCCAAAAGATCCATCATGAACTTGAACTACCTACATGAAAACGTCAAATTTATTCAAATCACACGAACAAGAACACGGGCCAGATAAATACACTCTAGAATTTGTAAGATCCTTGATGCGCTGCCAAGATTGCCAACTACAACTACGCCTTTACCAATGGATACGGGAACCAAAGCTGAGAAGACACAAATCCTTCTCTGAGTACAAGACAATTTTCCGACTTATCCCTCACTAAAGCAAAAGCCAAAGGGCGTGGCTGTTGTTGCTCCTACGTGCACAGTCGCAGAAGCCATCCAAAGTGTGCTCATCTTGGACCTTTCTCATCTCTCGTCCACATCGCATTGTGGTAGTGCACGAAAATCTTTTTCCTCAATGTAAGGGCATCTCCAGTCGCCCCCCCCCCCCAGCCTCTCCAGGCGGCCTTTTTAGCGCTGGAAGCGGCGAATACCGCCGTTTCCTCACTAGTCGGCCCCCGCAGAAGTCCAAATAGCGCCGTTTCGGCGCTATTTCGCGCCGCGGCACCCAGGCCAAACCCAGCCCGCTGGGTTCGGTCTGGGGGGCGAAACTGCGTGGCAGCACGCGCGGGCCAGCTCTGTCAGTGACGCGCCGTAAAAACGCGGGAACAGAAACCCCCGCCCGTGACCTTCTTCTCGGCGCCTGCGCCGTCAAATGCTGCCGGAGTAATGGCGTGGCGGTCGGCCAGTGCATGCGCCCCAGTCAAAGGCTGCCGGATTAATGGCGTGGCGGCCGGCCAGTGCCTGGCGGGGGCGGCAGCGGTGACACGCGCGGCGCAGGGACTGGCCCGCCAGGCTATAAAAAGGGCGCTCGCCCCTCGCCGTTCTCCCATTCTCGCTTCCTCCTCCTCGCCGTTCTCCCATTCTCGCCTCCTCCTCCTCGCCACTCTCGCCGCACCTAGCAACGATGCCTCGCCTCTGGGATGCGTGGCCCGACAGCGACAGAGAGGAACAGCAGCCGGCGCAGGAGGTGGCGCCCGAGCAGCCGCCGGCGCAGGGAGCGGTGGCGCCCGAGCAGCAGCCCGCCCAGGAAGAGCTGGCGCCCGAGCAGCCGGCGCAGGCTGCCCGGCGCTGGAGGAGGGAGAGGAGGAGGCAGCCGGTGTGGCCGGAACAGCACGCTGCCTACCACTCCTTCGAGACCGCGCGGAACGAGCTCGCGTTTCACCAGGTCCTCGGCGGCCTCGAGCAGGTGGCGGCGGCGGCCGAGGCTGCCGCCGTCCGGGCATCTCTGGAAACCCACCGGAGGGAAGAGGCGGAGCGCGAGGCGTACCGGCAGCTGACCGAAAACGCGACGTCGGCCGAGCAGCAGGCGCTCATCGCGCAGTACGAGGCCGACCGGCGGCAGGTGGTGCTACAGAGCGAGCGGCGCAACCGCCAGCCCTCCGAGCAGACGCAGCTGCACCGGCTGCGGGTGCAAGGCCGGGCGTAGCGGCGCTAACTCGCCATGGCGGCGAAGGATGACGGCGAAGCTGGCCCCTCCAACCGGCGTGACCGCGAGGAGGACGACGATGAAGACGACGACGCCTAGATTTATTTTCGCACTGTTTAGTTTTTATTTCTCGATGTTTTAGTTCAAATTTGCGTTGAATCAAATAAAATGTGTCGAATTTTCATTCCTCTGTTTTTTGGGCCGAAACTTGGGCTCGGGGGGCGACTGGGAAGTCTGCCCCCCCAGGATCCAGATTAGCGCCGTTTGGCGCCGCGGCGGCCCCAAAACAGCGACGTTTTGGGCCCTGGGGAGGCGCAACGGCTGAAGATGCCCTAAGGAAAGGAATCTGTCCAAATTTTCGTACAAGCAGGAATGATCAAGATAGCCAAAGTTGAACATAGGAATGACTTTTGTAACCTTGAAGCAATGACTTGCTAAGAAGTCTGTCCTTCTATAATTAGTTAAGCAGTGTACCTGCCCCGGTGCTTGAACTTAGTCCAAAAATACCCATGCATGCTGCATTGCTGCGACAAGAAGTCCAGTGAACGGACACGTATTCCAATAAGACTTGAAATTTTCTAAGGAGGTTAGGCTCTGTTTGTATGAGCATATAAATCATGATTTTAGGCTCTGTTTCTCAAATCTCTGACGGACAACCTAGACGGCGCGCGGCCACTCGACGTAGACCGGCGTTGGTCAATACTCATGTTCTCAGTGGAGTAACCGCGCGATGTTTACAGGGGATAAACGATGTGAGTAAACAAAGCTAGAAAGCTGAAACCCATACACATGTTCTGGACCTACTCACCGGTAGCGTCAGACATGCACATTCCGAGCGCCACATAGTCATTGCGCCACGTCTGATCTAATTGTAAGGGGCGAATTCTCATCTAGAAGCACAGGCAAAATGTTTAAATAGCGATAAATTTCACTAGATGTGATGAATTTTCACCAAATTGGGCAACTTGTGTCAATAGTTACAGAATTCGGTAGAGGGGTTAAAAAGTAGAATTACATGGCCACTCGCTCAGCCTAACTGGAGTAACCTACTATCGTCCAACATTAGACCAATCTACTCCATGTCTCCATGGTCCTGGTGCTGCCTGAACCACACAATTCGGTAACTGCAAAAGCCGACAGATACACGTACGACCGCTTGAAGTCGGTTTGCCTATTGTGGTCTTTCGAAGAACGCACTCGTGCATGAGTGGATTCGTCAAGACCCGGCGACCACGACTTGACGAGATTAAAGTGGTCTACTCTAGGCCGTAGATTGCCGTACGTTGTTTTCTTTTCCTTCTGAAACTATGCATCGATTGTACTTATGCGGTCCTAATAGGCAGCTCGATCTCTTATTTTGTTGAGAACTATGTTCACGAAAACGTAGGTACCTCTAATTTAGTGTCTGCCGGGATATATAATCTGTATGGAGACCCTAGCTAGCTAAGTAGGAGTACAGTCCAAAACCACGCAAGGTACTCCAACACAAGACTAGCTAGCTTTTGTTCCTACAAGGAAAAGGTCCCAACTCTTTTTCGTGAAGAGAAGAGTCGTAACACAGGACCAGCCAATCCATAGAATCCAAGACCCAATCTCATAAAATCTGGTGCCAGATCGATCCCTGCATTACAGTATGAGAGCCGAAACTGGCATCGCATCACTCTACAGACTACAAGGCACCAGCTACCAGTAAGCACTGCCCCGCTATTTGCGTGTCTAACAGACTCGACGCATCATCCCTCACCACCTTTCGCCTACCATAGCATACTATACTCCGTCTCATGGACATGGTTTTATGAGCATGCACTCGAAGACAAAAGAAAGAGAGCCGAGAACGGGACACAGTTCGTCTCCCGAACAGAACGATCCATCTGGCACGGCACGGGGTTTGTGCTAAATCAGTAAGTTGCCTGCTGCGTGGAGCGCACCGGCTTAGAGACAGGTCAGGACAGGCAAGCAGCCGGTCCGTGACGGGTTACCTTGCCTTGTTCCGTCTGTGACAGTGAAGCGTGTGCTGAGTTCCTGCCCAACGCGCGCATCTTTTTTTTCAGTTACGACAACGTTTTGATCCCTTATTCGTGTGCTAAGCATAGCCAGACAGTATGCCTAGCTGTATATGCGTTTTGTACGGGCATGCAAACTGGAATTTTTCTTTTGAAACAAGTGGACTTTTTTTTTTCTTTTTACCGGGAGGCATAAGCACTCACATGTATATTTCTCATTCATCCATCGAAGGGGAAGGGCGAAAAGGACCCCAAAAACCGAGCTACATCAGAGGATGTGAGAGGGGGAGCGGTACAGGGGAAGGGAGAGCACTATGGGGAGAGCACAACATGGCGACACACTACGTGAGTTTGGGCCTCGAGCTGTTTGGGGAGAGCAAACTGGATAGATAGTAGTGTTAGAGCATGGACAATCCTAGCCTCTTAAAAGGACGCTTAATTAGGCAGTTACGAGGAGTCTGCCGCTTGGAGTCATTATTTCCACCTATTAATTAAGTGACAGACACTTATGTACGCGTCGACTCTTAAAAAATGGCTGGTAATAAGGCAAAACGGCATGTATGTATTTCCCTAGCGCCTGGCTTAGCGCCCGCGTTGTACCTGCCCTTAATGAAGACCAAATATCACAGACCACAACTACCGTGGCTATACGGTTTTAGTACCAAATACCAATCAAAATTAGTTTTATCATAAAACAATAACTTTGGGGTAAGTTGTTTCACAAGACCCAAACCTCGTAGTTTAGGTCGTTTGACAATGTTTCTGACATGCCCATCTCACTGATCTGGAAATACGTGGCATAGTAGTAAGGTTCGACAAAAAAACTAAATTTCTCAACAAGAAAAAACACCGATGAGGCAGTTGTCCTGCTCCTTTTTGCGGGCCACATCACTAACATTGTGAGACCATAAAAGGCACACAAACCACCAAGGACTAGCAGCGTAGGTAGGACTTCTCCCGTAACCCTCATGTGCCGCGCCCCAATGTGGCGACGTGAGGGCGCCTCAATCTCCGCCGCTAGCGGTCTCCACCTCACCCTCCTTTCTCGTTGTTTCCAAGGGGTGCAAGCTGGAGCCGACGCGGGTGGCGTCCTCGGCCCGGGGAGTGGCAGCGGCGGCTTCTAGAGCATGGACAATGGCATCCACTTTGAGTCTTCTGGACCGGTTATTGCTCTCACCCGCCATTGGACGGCTCGGTTTGATGCCTTCGGTCTTAGATAATGTACGTTGGTGCGAGGTCCCGACAGACAGCTCTTAGAAGGTGCACCCCCTTCATCGAGTTGGTAGGTGTAGTGATATTTGTTTATAGGACAGTGGCTTCAGAATTTTTAATGTATTACTTTGTAAGGTTACATGAAATAATTAATAAAAAACGCCTTGTGCATTGATCGATGCAGAAGCGCGGGGGAGAGGGGTGGGGGGCGGTCAAACCTCCATTTCCAAAAAAAAACATTGTACTGCCACACAGTCTATCTGGTCCTAAACATCTGCTATTTCAAGGGCAAAAGAATAACGTGGACCTATTTTATTTAACCAAAACCCCTAGCTAGATAATCATGTGTTGCTATGGTGAATAAAATATAAATTGGATCAGCACCTTACTAACGTCTAGTCAGTATCGGTTTGTTCATCGACGTCACTAAGGATAGAACTACATACCGTCGAACTCCTCATGTCATCAGCGTGTCTCTAATAAAATTTCTCATGCATAGCTACAAGACTTAATCGTAAATTGAAATATTAAGATCGTGTGAAGTTTTTTTTTCATTGTTCCGTCCTCTACTTCGTCTTAAGATCTTTCTCGGGATATCGGCACATCTTGAATTCATGGGACAAATGTCCTTAAGAAGATACTTCATCCACAATAAAATTATATGTTTTCTTTCTTGTCCATTTTTCCTTCCACATGCAACCATCGCTCAGTGGCCATTGCTCCATCAGCCCGCTAGGATCACCGTCTTCTCCAACTTTTTCAATCACGTGTTCTTCATCACCTTCGATGATTACACATTAATAGGTGACAATAAAAGGAAAAATTCCACACCCACATTGGACAATAATGGTATTTTTGCAGGCTTTTGTCCTAACTTTTAGTTGTAATAAGCATAAACAATGTAGCATAAAATTTACAAGTACACTATCACCCTTTGCAAATAAAATATAATCATGAAATTTTCATGATACTGGCCAATTAGTGTTTGTGAATTGTAGGATACGGTTTAGCAAACATGCATGCCTTAGTAAAGAGATTATGCGGCTAAATGCGAATTCACACAAAAAATAGTTATCAGGGGACAAGTGTATAGTTGCATATATGATTGGCACATAGATTATGTGATACACTATGTGACTAATATTGAATTAACCTGTACAAGGCTGTCAAACCATTTCCACAATATTTACTCTATTTTGATGTAGAAAAAGTACTATGGAAAATTTAAATAATCGACACCACCCACCCCCCCTTACACCATCACTACTACCTCCGTTCCTATCAATAAGGCGCACACGCATTTCAAGACAAACTTTGACCGAAAGAATTGAGTAACAATATCTTGACTATATAGTGCAAATTTGACATTGTTAGATTCGTACTGAAAAACCCTTTCTAATGATATTGATTTTATACCAAATACTATTATACATAGGGATTAATCTTTGGTCAAAGATAAATCTCAAAAAGTGTGCGCGCCTTATTCATTGGAACGGGGGGAGTAACATTTAGAGCATATCAAACCCTGCTCCATCTTAGATTATTATTGTTGCTACCATTACTACGGCTGTTGTTACTTTATTGTTATTGTTGCTATCAAACTACTGTTGCTTTCATATCACTCTGGCTAAGGCAACTTACAACGTGGCTTAATGTGGAGGCAAGAAGAATAATTGTTGAAAGATGAGTTTGAATGATGTGGACGATCTAGTAAAGAGAAGACACAACTGAACATGAAGGAAAACAAAGATATATATAGGATTATCATGCATCCATGTATTGCATGACCTGAATTGTATATGCATTAACTAGTAAAACAATTGAACGTATCCATATTGTTTATCCCACTATGTTAGAAGATGAATTGATTCGATATGACCCGCCAAAATTACCCAACCACTGACATTTATTAAATAGCTAAGATGTACGCTGAGTATGGATCCTTCACTATAAATGTATCATGCACAACCATACTATCTATTAGTTACACACATCCACTCTATGATGTATGTTGTATAATGGGATAGATACGCATAGAACAACAAGTGGCAAGTGTTACATGGGGTGTATAGAGATGGGTGGATGGATGCGATGCACATAGCATGCCAATTGATTCTATTAGGAATTGTATACACCAGGAAAGAGCTAGATAGTGTTTGCTGGTCCAAAGGTAATTGCTTGCTTGTATGGATGTAATTCATGGCACACTCATGTAATCATGCTATAGTGGATCTGGACTTTCTTAAGGGAGTTTAGGTCTTCCTCGAAGCTAAGTTTGTACCCTCAAGGGAACCGGCCACGATGGCAGCGGTTCGGACAAGGCGTTGGTTTTCCTCCTTGCCGTGAATTGTGATGTGGATGCATGACGTATAGACAAACGGTTGGTCAAAAGGTTACATGAAACCTAGATGCTTCCTATCATGGACTTTCATGGTTCATTTCTCTTGATTAACATTATAAATATGGATATACTAGGAAAATTATTGATTAGTGGCCAGTGCATCGCTCTGATGCAGAGGCCGGGTTTACCATTTAAAAAAAAAGTGGCTAGTGCATCACCACGTATGGAAGATTGTTTGCAAAACTTGAAAAGAACGACTCATTTGGTCGCTAGATCTGATCCGACAATTTGAAAAGGTTGTGATCTCACACGATTGGGGTACACAGGCGACGGGCTTTCCGACAACCTCCTTCTCCGAACTGTGACCATTTCCACTGCATTGAGCTCCTTAAGCACGAATGTCGTCGGTGAAATAACCGGGTCACAAAGGACCTTGGATGTTAGTTTCGTACCTTCAGAAAAATACACCGGTGAAGGACTTACCGGTAACAAAACCTCCATTTGATCTGGCTAATCAAGGATCTACATCGCCACCCTTCTCTTCATTTCTCTCTTCTTCATATGCTTTGTCATCACCATAGACGTTGCCTCCGCGAGATCACGAGACTCATCTGACTACAACCTCCAATAGTAGGACAACACCAAGGTCGTTGAGCCGATGCTAGAGGAGATCTCAGATGAGCTGGTGTCCTCTTCATCGTCGCTTTCCGGCGAGATTGCGAAGAAGCACTCCCGTGGTCGTGTCTCGGGTGCATCCCAAGGCTCCATCTCCAGCCTCGCAAAAAAAGGTCATATCTCCCCAAACAAAATCGAATCACATGGACAAGAATATGAATATGACGGGTTTAAATCGGGCAAAAGCGCCCACAAATTTGGCAGATCCTTGACGTGATGCCAAGATTGCCAGCTAAGCCCATGATATTGGAAAAGGGAACCAATGATGATAAGACAAAAATCCTTCTTTCAACACATATGACAACTTCCGTCTCATCCGTCACCAAAGCCAAAGCCAGAGAGCGTGGCTAGCTGTTCTTGGCCCCGTGTGCTCGGTGGAAGCCATCCAAAGTGCTCATGTGGTACCCCTCTTATCTCTGTCCTGACCACATCGTGCTGTGGTGGTGCAAGCCCATTTTATTTCAGAGACAGAAAGTTTAACCTGACGAAAAAAGCGTCGTGAGTAGGTTCGGTCAGTCTGAATAATCCGTCTATAACTCACGATCGAATGGCTAATTAGCTTCAACGATCCAGCGCCAGCGGACGTACGAAACTTATAATCCAAAGTGAAGACATGGACGTGAAATAGAAGGAAAATTCACGGGTTCTAACCGGTGACGTGCTAACAAGAGAACGTTCGGTTAAGGCTCCTTGAACCTAGACTTTCGGACCGTATATATTGTATCTAATGTCAGATTGTCGGACATGATAATAATGGATATAGCAGTATGAAACTTGAATTGGTGACGTTCCACACACACAAAAAACCTGTCAGTTTTCTTTGCGGGAACCAAGAAGTCTGTCCTTTGAGCAACCAGTATACATAGCCCGGTACTTAAACTTTATCCAGAAGTAACCAAATTGCGACAAGAAGTCCGATGAATGGAGATGTGTTTCACGTAATTCCATTCTTGACAGAAGACTTAAAAAAAATCGAAGGAGATAAAGAAGTCTTGAGCTCCATGCATATATTTGGCTATGTTTCTCAAATTCCTGACGGACCGGCTAGACGGTGGCCACTTGACGTAAACCGGCAGTCAAAAATCCAAATGTTTAATTTCTTGCCATGGTCTCCCGTGGCAATCGCTCCAGAAATTTTAATTTCAGGAAACCTCCATTTGGTTTCCTCGCGAATCTTTGGACGTCGAGGTCAAGGGCTGTTGATGGTCGCTCTCGCGATTCGAGGGTGTTTCCACCGCCACTGGTTTCCCCGCGCCGCCCCTCGCCGTGCCATGCCCTGCTCGGCTCCTCCCCAGGCCGTGCTCCCGCTCTTCGTCGGGCCGCTCCACACCTCCTCAGCCCCGTTTCTCTGGGGTGCGCCACCCTTCCCCACTCCACCCCTTCCTTGCGAGTGTGGGGTGGGAAGACGATGCCGACGACTTCGAGCGGCTTTCGTGTGCGTCGACTACCTCGGGTGGCTGCTCCCCGCCTCACCGTCGGGCGGATTCCGTGGCTGGGTTCCCGGCATCGCTCAGGACCGGTTTCGCCCTCGGGCGTGATACCCCACCTGCGGATCTACTTCACCTTCGAGATTCGGTGGCGATTGGGGATATCTCGGTGAGCATCCGGCACCCTTCATGCGGCTTCCCCTATTCCGCCATGGCCGGGAGAACGCACAACTTTTCCCCCTCTGGTCAATGGCGGGCGTGTGGACAAGCAAAGCACAACGAGCCCAGGGTTGGTCTCCTTCCTGACCCCAGTTGCCAGTGACCGTGTGGTGGAGGAAGACGAGGTAGAGGAAATTTTTGGGCTGCTATGGGCATTTCCTTCATATCGTCGTGGTCGCGATAACCCCCGAAGCGTCCTGTGCTGGGTCCAAAAGCTCGATCTCCGATTGCTACCCCGCCACCAAATCATCCCTCCTCCACCACCGCCCTCGCCCCTTCCGTCCCTCGTCGTCGTCGACCACCCCTTCCTTTGCTGAGGCTCTTGGGCGCAAGATGCAGGCCAATTGGCCTGTCCGGGGACGTGGTCATGGCCGGGGTGGGCCTCATCCATCGGCGGCGATGCCTCCCTCGACTCAGATGACTCCGACGGCTATTGCACCCCCTCTCAACATGCCAAACCTCCTCCAGCGCAAGGGCCTGAGGCAAATCGAAGGTACCAGCGTTATCCTCAGCGGTACCAGAATTACTCTCGCAAACCTGCCACTCCCGCTGCTCAGCAGAATAGTTCTGGTAGTCAGCAAGGTGGTTCTATCCTTGCTGGTTGTGGATCTCAACCCCAGCCTGCTCTCTTAGACAGATCAGTCTCTTCTCAGTCCGCCAGCTCAAAGATACAGGCTCTGCATGAACAAGTGCTTGATCCTAGATACATCAAGCTTATCTGTTTCAACTATGGAGACCCAGGTCATTTTGTGGGAAATTGTGTTAAGCCCAAGGCATGTTTCATATGCAACCTGCATGGTCACCACGTTAGCATCTGCCCCGAGTGGTACAAGGAACACCCCATCGCGGACTACTTTGGTAGTGGCAACCCCGGATTAGGGTTCTTTCATATTGATACTCCTGATGCTGAGTCGACAAGGTGGATGAATTTTGCTTATTGTGGTGTTATTGTGTGAAGAAAGGATCTCTGTCCCTGACTGAGCTCGAAACTAACTTCAATTCCATCTTCTGCAAGGATAGAGCCTGGCCATGGCAGATTAGGGAGCTTGATAACAACTCTTTTCTGGTTAGGTTTCCCCCTTGGAAGAAAGTCACAGACCTGAGTGAATTCCCAGCCTTTGATCTTGAGAAAGAAGGGGTTACTATTAAAATCACTTCACGAGATGGTGAGGTAAATGAGTATGGTTATCTCGATGAAGTGTGGGTCAAGGTGAAAGGCATCCCTCTAAGTGGTGTGCTTGGAAAGCCTTTGCCCAGGTTGCCTCAATATTTGGTGTCCTGATAGGTATTGATTGGTCTCTGTTGTTCAAGTCCCTCTACTCTGAAGTAAGGAAGTTGTGTCAGTAAAGGACAGAACTAAAATCCCCTCTCAAAGGGTGGTGGAGATGAACCAAACCTTGTACTTACTTCATCTTGAGGTGGGGCCTGGGATTTTTTGGTCTACCTCTCCTAGAGATGGTCCTGGTGGGGATGCCACTGTTGTCTCTGAAGATGTTATGGATGCTGACAGTACTCCTGTACCTGGTAATGGTCCTCCTGCCCCCTCTCTACAAGTCACAAACACTACCTCTGCTCCTGCATGTGCTGGCAAGAAAGTTATGGAAGAAGAGTATATGATCTGCCCTGAGTTTTCTTCTGTCTCAATCTGCAAAAGCCATCGGGGGTCTCTCCCTGATAGACTTTATTATACCAATTAGATGATGATGTGTGGGACTGGGAAGGTCCATTCTTCAAACCAACTGTAGTGGTCCCTGAGTCTGTTCCCTGCATCCTTCAACTAGAAGATTCTACTATTGACTTGAACCTATACACAAAACTGTTTGAAGCTGGCATGGACTCAGAGGAGGAGGATCTTGTTGAAGAACACCCCTACACTGGGTGTCTTGATTCTAGAGTTGCCACCCTCCTTAGTGGTGCCAAGAGGACCCTTCTGCCTTCTTTGGATGAAGCTTCTACTGTTTCCCCTCCTCAACAAGCTAACAAAACAAAATGGTGACCTACCATTGCTATTAGGAGAAGTGCCAGGAATCATGGGAGTCTGAATATTGTGGAGAAAGCTGAAAAGTATAAAATGAAGCAGAATTTGGAAATCCCTTCTGTCTTCAAAGGTAACTCTTTTGTTGTTCTTGATCCAAATGTCCTTTGTGATATTCTTGACGTCTTAGATGTCTCATGTGGATCTAATGGTGAGCAGGAAATAGAAATTGTTCATAAAATTGTTCATAATGAGATTGTTCTTAACCATAATTTTTCCCTGGACAATCCCATTGCCTCCCTTCCTGATTCTCTTGATCTTGATTGTGTGGAACAGTTTCCTGTTCTTCCACCTTCAAATAATGGTGATGTTACCTGCCAATCTTTGGATCAGTTATCTGATCCAGAGTATGGACTTAGAGGTAGCCCATGGACTTTAGTCACTAAAAAATCCAAAACCAAAATATGATAGGGGGTCTTTGGAATAGTAGAGGCACACGGAGACTTGGCCGCAAACAAGCTTTAGCTGATTTTATTTTCAAGAATAAATTAGACTTTGTTGGTATTCAGGAACCAAGAGGATGTCTTCCCTGATCATTTCTTAAAATTTATTTCTGGGTCCTGGGATTTTTCTTGGGTTTCTCTACTTTCCAAAGGTACTGCTGGTGTTGTCCTGGTGGGTTTCAGGAAGGATAAATTTGAAGTAATTAGTCACACTTGCATTGAGTATTGTGTCTCTGTTACTGTTAAGAACTTGCGGGCGATTTTACCTGGCAGTTGGTTGTTGTTTATGCTACTCCCTACATTGAATTCAAGCTTGAATTCATTTCTGAATTGCATGCTGTAATGGATAGTAGTTCTTTGCCTACTCTCTTTGGGGAGATTTTAACCTAGTTAGGGATGCTTCTGAGAAAAACAATGGGGTGGTTAATCCTAATTGGACTTTTATGTTCAATGATTGGATCAATGAATGGGCTTTGATTAATTTTAAAATGGCTAATAGAAGTTTTGCTTGGTCCAATAACCAAAATGATCCCATTATGGCTACTCTAGACAGGGTCCTAGCTAGTACTGACTGGGATAGTAAATGCCCACTCACTACTGTCAGAGCTCTTCCCAAACCTGTTAGTGACCACACTCCTATTCTTTTAGACACTTTCTCTGATGCAGCTCCTCCCCCAGATTCTTTAGGTTTGAAAAATGGTGGTTGGAGTTTCCTGAGTTTCATGCCATGGTGCATAGAGTTTGGTCCCTCCCTTCCTCTCTAACCTCCCCTATTGCTAGGTGGCAGTTTAAGATGAGATCCTTGAGGACGAATTGTAAAGGTTGGAGCATCAATGTTGATGCTGCAAAAAATAAAGAGAAGAATGACCTTATTCAAGAATTTTATATTTTGGATACTTTCTCTGAGTCCTGCCTTTTCTCTATAGAGGAGGCTAGTAGACTAAGTAAAATCGGGATTGATCTTGATAGAATTCTTAAGTTGGATGAAACTAAAGCTTGGCAACGGTCTAGGGATAGATTTGTTAAAGAAGGTCATAGGAATACTTCCTATTTTCATGCCATTGCTAACCAGATAAGAAGGAAAAAACCAAATAGATGTCTTGGATGGCCCTAATGGCCAGGTTGATAAGAGTGCTGATATGTTAAAAGTGGCCCTTGATTTTTATAAATCTTTGTTTGCTGCTGAAGAGAGGTTTAACCTATCTTTAGGCCCTAATTTTTGGGATCCTTATGATAAAGTTACTGATGATGAGAATGACTTTCTTCAAAAACATTTTTCGAGAGATGAAATTAAGGATGTTGTTTTCAGTTCCTATGCTAGTGGTACACCTGTCCTGATGGGTTCTCTTTCTTATTTTTTCAAAATCATTGGGATCTTATTTAGTAGGACTTTATGGCCCTAGTGAAAGCCTTTGAGAATGGAATTTTGAATGTTGCTTAATTAAACTTTTCCATTATTACTCTTATACCAAAAGAACCTGATGCTAGGGTTTTGAAAAAAAAACAGACCTACCAGTCTTGGTAACTGTAGTCTGAAGATCATCTCTAAGGCAATTACTAACAAACTCTCCCTTGTGGGTGATAGACTGATATCCAGTAACCAACCGCCTTTATTAAAGGTAGGTTTATTCTTGAAAGTGTGGTTTCAGCTCAGGAGATTATCCATGATGCCCACTCTAAAGGTGACCCAGCCCTTGTCCTGAAACTAGATTATGAAAAAGCATATGACAGGGTAGACTGGGCCTTCCTAGTTGAGATGCTCCTTTCTAGAGGTCTTGGACCTATATTTAGGGGGTGGATTAGGGGTATGCTGGTTGGGGGTTGCTTGTGTGTCAGGATCAATGATGAGAATAGCCCCTACTTTAAAGTAGGAAAGGGCCGGCCTTAAACAAGGTGGCCCAAGTGGTTGGGGATGTTTTCTCCAAGATTCTAACTAAAGCTGCTACTGCTGGTTTGATTTAGGGCCTACTTCCTGTAACAGCCCAAGTATGAAAACCATCCCCTTAGAATGTTTGTTGCATGTTTATTTAAGTATTGCATCATGTCATCATATTGTTTCCATGTTGTTTGCTTTTGTTTCTAAATTGTTGCATTGTTTTCCACTGTTTTCACAACTCAAATTCAAACCTTACTCAAACAATGTTTTCATACTTGTTCTGTTACAACTTTTGGAATAAAAATAACAAGTGAAAACAACCAAATTGTTTCATTTTATTTCATGTTGATCACTCCTTATTTTGTTGGGTTTAATCAAACAATTAATTCAAATCATTTCAAATTCAAATCAAATCTTTAAAACATCAAGCAACTTGAGTTTATAACAAATCTCCAAAACAATCAAACTCATTTTAATCACTTTAATCAATAGGTTTCACCCTATTAAAATCCTTGTTTTCAATATTAATCTATTAATTTCTAAATTGCTCAAATTCAAACCAAATGTGTTTCAAACAGAACCATTTTTGAATTTATAAACATGAACAAGCCAGTCAACTAATTTTAATCAAATTAAATCATGTTGGGTCACCTTTTTAAAGTGTGGGTTTTAATAATCCTTTTAATACTCAAAAACACTCAAATTTGGCTTATTTCCAAACAGCACCACAAATTCAAATATGTTGGAAATTCAAACTTGTTAATTTTTTGTAATCAACACCAGGAGCACACCCTATTTTTCTATGAATTTTTCCTAACCCTAAAGGCCTTCTTTTCTTCCAATTTTGTTTGCTACAAAAAAAAATAAAAGAAACAGAAATAACAAAAAGAAAAGGAGCAGCAGCTAACCTAAGCCAGCCCATCATCAACCTGCCCAGCCCATCTCCCCTTACAGCCCACCTCACCTCTTCTTCTCTGTGTCCGTACGAGCACGAGAAGGAGGTGACCCTCCCCCCTGTCGTTTTCCTCCGAGGAGAGCACCCTCCTCCCTATTTTAATCCCCACCGAGACCACCTCTGAACCCTAGCTCTCTCTTTTCTCCCTCAACGCCGCCACCCTGCCTCTCCCCTCGATCTCCCTCTCTTCCACCCTCTGCTTTCCCCTCTCTGTTGTTTCTGCACCGGACCATGGCCGGCGTTCGTGGTGGATGGGGCGGCGGGAGTGGTCGACGACAGAGCCCCGCGAGCGCGGGAATGGATTCTCCAACTCGCCATCTTCCTCCTGCTGTCCGTGGAGGGACCTGAGCCGCCCCCGACCGTCGTCTAGCTTCCCCGATGTCGCCGCCGGCGAGCTCTGCCATGCACCGTGAGCATCCACCCCCTCTGCCTCTCTGTCCCCTCTATGCACCTGTCCGCCTCCGCACACAAGCACGCTCCGCACCGCAACCTCCTGCACGAACAGCCCCATCCCAGCCATCCTAGCTACGCCTCGATGTCGCGCCGATCGCGATTGATCCCAGCAGCTGCCGCATGTTCTCTGAACCTGTATGTCCGTTCTGTGTTGTTAAAATTCAGTTCAGATTCGACGTATGCCTTTTCTTCGGTCTGTGGCCTGTATCAACAAGCGAACAGCGATAGCCGCACTGGTAGCGAGCCCTCGCGCGCACGCCCGCGAGCTGGGTTCGAATCCCCGCGGCCGCAAAGGCCAAATCTTTTTCGCAAATTCGCCCGCGCCCTTGGCCCCACACGTCATACACCCCCACGGCCCCGTCACCTTCCACCCGCATGCGTGGCCGCCAGTGTGGCACCTGGCCCACGCGTCAGTGGCCCTGGGCGGCTGCTGCGCGGTACAAACCCCCTTTCTTGCCCAGTTTTCGCACACAGGCCCTTTAAAAATTGCAGTCTAGTCCTCCTAAATTACAGTTTGGCCCTCAATCTTAAATTGTTAATAACTTCTAATCTAAAACTCCAAATAATACAAGTTAAATATGTTTATTGCTCTAAATTTAATTGTCTATCCAATTATTCCAAAAGTGTACTGTTTTGAACTTTCCAAATACATTTAAAATTCAAATTTGAGTAATTCAAATGTAATTTGCAATAATTCATAAATAATTCATACTAATTCCAATAAATGCAAATAAAATATGTTTTCCATACCATTTGAACTCATCTTTCCAAATATAATTTTTGTTCCCTGGTTTGAATAATTTAATTTGCCTAAATAATTTAATACTTGTTTAATTCAATTAAATTTGATAAAATTATAATTTGCTCAAAATAAAATATTTTTGGACATGCAAAATGTGTCTCCAAACCATCAAAGTGTGAACTTTTCAAATGTGAATTTGAATTTATGATTTGAACAAATAAAATCCAATAATATTCAAACTTGCTTAAAATCCAATTAAAACTTGTTTAATATTGTTTAAGTCATAATAAATTCATCCTAATTCCAATTTCAATATTTGAAACATGTAATCCAACTAAAATTTGATGTTCTTTTCAAATATAAGTTTTGTTTGCTGTTTTGAATAATTTAAATTGCTGAAAACAACTGTTTCTTAATTATTGCATTTAAAATTGCCAAAATAATAACTTGCTCATTTTAAATCCAATTTCCCCAAATGAAATATGTTTTCCATGCAAAATTAAACCACCTTTCCAAATATAAAATTTGTTTCATGTTTTGAATAATTAAAATTGGTTAAATGATTTAAACCTTGTTTAAATCATTTAACATTGCTAAATTCATAACTTGATCAAGTCAAATTCTTTTGGGACATATAAAATATGTTTTCAAACCATAAAAGCATAACCTTTTCAAATATAAACTTTGTTATTTGTTTTGAACACTTTAACTTGTTGAAAACAACCATTACTTGTGTGACATGTTTTAAGTAACCAAACTTTCCAAACTTAATCAATGATTTCCAAAACTTGTTCCAATCCTTTTCACTTGCATCTATCATTGTTATTTGTTGTTATTTTGTTGTTACCATCATGCATGCATCATGCTAACAACTCTCACATAATAATTAATTGTAAATCATTTGTTTCCACTTATTTCAATGGATCTTTTCCATATTCAATCCAATTGCATATGGGTCCAATTAAATTGTGTTATCTTGTCAAGTAGTTTATTCTGATGCATCTATTAACATGACATGCATCATCCCATGATTGTGCACTATGCCATGATATTGATTGTCTACCTTTTCTGCATTGTCTGTTTGCTTCTTCTCGGATAAACGACGACGTTGAGACCGACGATACTTACGACATCCCTTCTAAGGAGTTAGCTCAGTACCAGGCTACTGGGTTTGCAGGCAAGTTATCACTCACATGAACCACTGTGTTCCTTTCAACATTGGTTACCGATACTTTCCGTTGTTCTTTCTGCTAGCCTTAGTAGTAGTTGTTTCCGTTACGAACCCATCACATGAATCCTTTAACCCTGATACTGCCTCACCTCCATACCTATAACCATTGCTTGTTGCCCGTGTCTTACTAGCATGCTTAGGTTGTTTTGCTCGAGTCTGTTACCCGTTACCTTCAGTTACTATATTTCATTATGTTCTGGGGGGCTCGATGTTTAATCAATCAATCATGCTAATGTTACTATTAATAATAATTTGATGATAAGGCACCGGCAGGAGGCCCTGTGTGGTTTTGAGGCCTGCTAGTGTCGACCCTAATAGGAAAAGGGTCTTGTCTACTGATCCATGATGAGCGCACTACCCGCATGTGGGAAGCGAGTATGGGCGCCCCCCCTCAACTTGACCTGATTCGCATCTCGTCCAAATCGCCTCATTTAGTTCGTGTTTTCCATTTGCCGCATGCATGTTTTTGCGAGCCCAGGCCAGGGTGGAACTTTCGTAGTCGGCATATAGGGGGACACGTTCTTAGAGTGCTATGAGGGTCCATTTTCTTCTGGGCTCGATTAGCCGTGCGCCCAAGGTGCTTTGGGCTTGATGCGAAGAATGGTTGGTTGTGTTGAGTGCCCCGCTTGGTGGGGTGATCTCCCATCTGGCGGGTTATTCATACGTGTACGGCCAAATTGGTGCAACCCTGCAGGGATAATCTTCTCGAGAAGCCGTGTTTTCCGCGGTTATGGATTACTTGGTGAAAGTACTGGCTAACAAGTACTCAGGACAACTTAAACATAATGACCAAACATGTTATACCCAATGATTAATAACTTGACTAGTAATAGGTTGATGACACAATAACTTGATTCACCTTTAATACAACTGTGTGAGTTATCCTCGGATTGCTTCTTTGGATAAGGGGCGAGATCCAGGATGGGTTTGTTTGAAGTTATCTTTCAGTTGGTTACAATCCTCGATATTATCTCCTTTCTGTTAGCCGGAAGTGGTAGAATCTCTGTAGTTGGTTAGTGCAGCCAGTTGCCGCATCTTTTATATCCCCTCTCTTCCGTTGAACCCAAAGCATCTGTGCTTGGTGTTGACGGGGTACACTTTGGTGAATTGTGAGTCTTGCTTGCCAGTACGTTTATGTACTGACCCCTTTGGGGCTGTGGTTTCCGCAGACCTACGTTTCCGAGGATCTACATGGTGGCTACTACGTGGAGTATGACGAGACTGCTGACGAGTAGCTAGCGGACCCGGGCAGGATCCGAGACTTCGTGGATGGGCTCCGTCTGTTTGTTTCCGGCCTCTTAGTCCTATTTGGTTCTTGTCTGTACTCAGACATGTTGAATGCTTCCGCTGTATTGTACTGATGTATTGTTGGGACATGTGTCCTCTGAATGATTGTATTTGCTATCTCTGCTCTAATGAGAGCTATTTGCAATCTTATTTCAATCTTTTGTGTCTTAGAGATATGTTGTGATTATCATTCGTTTAACGCTGTTGACGTACCATGTGTGATTGGTATGAAGTACGTCGACAGTAGTGCCTTTGATCTCTAGTGGATAGTTTACATCGACGATGGAATAGCAGGGCTTGTGTTGTCGCGCATAAGCGCAGGCCTACCAGGAAGCTGGGACGTGGGAGCAGTTATGCCCCATAATCCAAGCATCTGCTATCCAGTTCGTACGGTGAGTATCCCCTAGAAATCAGGGTACGACAAATGGTATCAGAGCCTGTCTGCCTGTAGGATCCCTTTTTACTGGTCGCGGTTGAGTCTAGAAACTATTTTGTAGCTATATAGGAAAAATGAAACGTGAGAGTAGGAATTATGTTCTTTTTCTCCTTTTCCCCACCCTCCCTCCCTTTTCTGGTAAGGAAGTGCAACGTTGATTTCTCCCTTCTCATCTAAACTTTCAAGTTAGGATTTCACGAATCTTGGTTTCTCTAGGATAGTTATATCTACTAGAACATAGGAATGGAGGTGGTTGTGACGTGATTTATCATGTTGCCTACTCACGATTGAGAACGGAGGCGTGTAAGCCCCGGAAGCAGATCCTCTATTCCTTAAGCAGTAGATATTGATCCTTTAGAAGCCCGGATGGGTTTTCCATAGTACCTCAGGAATCTTGTTCTCGTTTTCCCGATGTTGCTTCAATATCCTGTTCTTCTAAATAACATTTCGTCCGTTGAAATCTTGTTGTTGTTTTCCACTTCAAATCTTCTACCAGCGTCTAATCAAAATTTCCTCGTAAACTCTTGTCCAACTAAAGTGTTATTTCATACCGGAGAATCATATTCCTTTGTGTCAACAATCTTTTCCACAACACACAACCCAATTGTGGTTCCACTAAGCAATCAAATCACTGTTCACTCATGTTAACTTCCAAGTTCAGTCACAGAAATCAAATCCTAATGGGAGGCCACATATTCCTCGTTTCTCTCATGTTGCTGATTCTGACATTGATGTTATTCTTGGTGTTGCATTGATGTTAATAACTCTGTTCCACCATTTTAGCCACATAATCTATTCTCCAAATGAATCAAATTCTATCCAGCTATACACCCTTGATACAAAAACCTCTCCCTTTACTTGAAAATGTTCCGGTGGTTTGCAAATTCCCTGACGTCTATCCAAGGTGCACGATGTGTTTCACGTGTCACAACTCAAGTGGATCTTCCCAAGAAGTATCCGGACCTTTTCTTTTCTCAGTAGGAATCTCGGGGCGCGATTCCTTCAAGGGGGGGCGTTTTGTAACAGCCCAAGTATGAAAACCATCCCCTTAGAATGTTTGTTGCATGTTTATTTAAGTATTGCATCATGTCATCATATTGTTTCCATGTTGTTTGCTTTTGTTTCTAAATTGTTGCATTGTTTTCCACTGTTTTCACAACTCAAATTCAAACCTTACTCAAACAATGTTTTCATACTTGTTCTGTTACAACTTTTGGAATAAAAATGACAAGTGAAAACAACCAAATTGTTTCATTTTATTTCATGTTGATCACTCCTTATTTTGTTGGGTTTAATCAAACAATTAATTCAATCAATTAATTCAAATCATTTCAAATTCAAATCAAATCTTTAAAACATCAAGCAACTTGAGTTTATAACAAATCTCCAAAACAATCAAACTCATTTTAATCACTTTAATCAATAGGGTTCACCCTATTAAAATCCTTGTTTTCAATATTAATCTATTAATTTCTAAATTGCTCAAATTCAAACCAAATGTGTTTCAAACAGAACCATTTTTGAATTTATAAACATGAACAAGCCACTCAACTAATTTTAATCAAATTAAATCATGTTGGGTCACCTTTTTAAAGTGTGGGTTTTAATAATCCTTTTAATACTCAAAAACACTCAAATTTGGCTTATTTCCAAACAGCACCACAAATTCAAATATGTTGGAAATTCAAACTTGTTAATTGTTTGTAATCAACACCAGGAGCACACCCTATTTTTCTATGAATTTTTCCTAACCCTAAAGGCCTTCTTTTCTTCCAATTTTGTTTGCTACAAAAAAAAAAGAAACAGAAATAACAAAAAGAAAAGGAGCAGCAGCTAACCTAAGCCAGCCCATCATCAACCTGCCCACCCCATCTCCCCTTACAGCCCACCTCACCTCTTCTTCTCTGTGTCCGTACGAGCACGAGAAGGAGGTGACCCTCCCCCCTGTCGTTTTCCTCCGAGGAGAGCACCCTCCTCCCTATTTTAATCCCCACCGAGACCACCTCTGAACCCTAGCTCTCTCTTTTCTCCCTCAACGCCGCCACCCTGCCTCTCCCCTCGATCTTCCTCTCTTCCACCCTCTGCTTTCCCCTCTCTGTTGTTTCTGCACCGGACCATGGCCGGCGTTCGTGGTGGATGGGGCGGCGGGAGTGGTCGACGACAGAGCCCCGCGAGCGCGGGAATGGATTCTCCAACTCGCCATCTTCCTCCTGCTGTCCGTGGAGGGACCTGAGCCGCCCCCGACCGTCGTCTAGCTTCCCCGATGTCGCCGCCGGCGAGCTCTGCCATGCACCGTGAGCATCCACCCCCTCTGCCTCTCTGTCCCCTCTATGCACCTGTCCGCCTCCGCACACAAGCACGCTCCGCACCGCAACCTCCTGCACGAACAGCCCCATCCCAGCCATCCTAGCTACGCCTCGATGTCGCGCCGATCGCGATTGATCCCAGCAGCTGCCGCATGTTCTCTGAACCTGTATGTCCGTTCTGTGTTGTTAAAATTCAGTTCAGATTCGACGTATGCCTTTTCTTCGGTCTGTGGCCTGTATCAACAAGCGAACAGCGATAGCCGCACTGGTAGCGAGCCCTCGCGCGCACGCCCGCGAGCTGGGTTCGAATCCCCGCGGCCGCAAAGGCCAAATCTTTTTCGCAAATTCGCCCGCGCCCTTGGCCCCACACGTCATACACCCCCACGGCCCCGTCACCTTCCACCCGCATGCGTGGCCGCCAGTGTGGCACCTGGCCCACGCGTCAGTGGCCCTGGGCGGCTGCTGCATGGTACAAACCCCCTTTCTTGCCCAGTTTTCGCACACAGGCCCTTTAAAAATTGCAGTCTAGTCCTCCTAAATTACAGTTTGGCCCTCAATCTTAAATTGTTAATAACTTCTAATCTAAAACTCCAAATAATACAAGTTAAATATGTTTATTGCTCTAAATTTAATTGTCTACCCAATTATTCCAAAAGTGTACTGTTTTGAACTTTCCAAATACATTTAAAATTCAAATTTGAGTAATTCAAATGTAATTTGCAATAATTCATAAATAATTCATACTAATTCCAATAAATGCAAATAAAATATGTTTTCCATACCATTTCAACTCATCTTTCCAAATATAATTTTTGTTCCCTGGTTTGAATAATTTAATTTGCCTAAATAATTTAATACTTGTTTAATTCAATTAAATTTGATAAAATTATAATTTGCTCAAAATAAAATATTTTTGGACATGCAAAATGTGTCTCCAAACCATCAAAGTGTGAACTTTTCAAATGTGAATTTGAATTTATGATTTGAACAAATAAAATCCAATAATATTCAAACTTGCTTAAAATCCAATTAAAACTTGTTTAATATTGTTTAAGTCATAATAAATTCATCCTAATTCCAATTTCAATATTTGAAACATGTAATCCAACTAAAATTTGATGTTATTTTCAAATATAAGTTTTGTTTGCTGTTTTGAATAATTTAAATTGCTGAAAACAACTGTTTCTTAATTATTGCATTTAAAATTGCCAAAATAATAACTTGCTCATTTAAATCCAATTTCCCCAAATGAAATATGTTTTCCATGCAAAATTAAACCACCTTTCCAAATATAAAATTTGTTTCATGTTTTGAATAATTAAAATTGGTTAAATGATTTAAACCTTGTTTAAATCATTTAACATTGCTAAATTCATAACTTGATCAAGTCAAATTCTTTTGGGACATATAAAATATGTTTTCAAACCATAAAAGCATAACCTTTTCAAATATAAACTTTGTTATTTGTTTTGAACACTTTAACTTGTTGAAAACAACCATTACTTGTGTGACATGTTTTAAGTAACCAAACTTTCCAAACTTAATCAATGATTTCCAAAACTTGTTCCAATCCTTTTCACTTGCATCTATCATTGTTATTTGTTGTTATTTTGTTGTTACCATCATGCATGCATCATGCTAACAACTCTCACATAATAATTAATTGTAAATCATTTGTTTCCACTTATTTCAATGGATCTTTTCCATATTCAATCCAATTGCATATGGGTCCAATTAAATTGTGTTATCTTGTCAAGTAGTTTATTCTGATGCATCTATTAACATGACATGCATCATCCCATGATTGTGCACTATGCCATGATATTGATTGTCTACCTTTTCTGCATTGTCTGTTTGCTTCTTCTCGGATAAACGACGACGTTGAGACCGACGATACTTACGACATCCCTTCTAAGGAGTTAGCTCAGTACCAGGCTACTGGGTTTGCAGGCAAGTTATCACTCACATGAACCACTGTGTTCCTTTCAACATTGGTTACCGATACTTTCCGTTGTTCTTTCTGCTAGCCTTAGTAGTAGTTGTTTCCGTTACGAACCCATCACATGAATCCTTTAACCCTGATACTGCCTCACCTCCATACCTATAACCATTGCTTGTTGCCCGTGTCTTACTAGCATGCTTAGGTTGTTTTGCTCGAGTCTGTTACCCGTTACCTTCAGTTACTATATTTCATTATGTTCTGGGGGGCTCGATGTTTAATCAATCAATCATGCTAATGTTACTATTAATAATAATTTGATGATAAGGCACCGGCAGGAGGCCCTGTGTGGTTTTGAGGCCTGCTAGTGTCGACCCTAATAGGAAAAGGGTCTTGTCTACTGATCCATGATGAGCGCACTACCCGCATGTGGGAAGCGAGTATGGGCGCCCCCCTCAACTTGACCTGATTCGCATCTCGTCCAAATCGCCTCATTTAGTTCGTGTTTTCCATTTGCCGCATGCATGTTTTTGCGAGCCCAGGCCAGGGTGGAACTTTCGTAGTCGGCATATAGGGGGACACGTTCTTAGAGTGCTATGAGGGTCCATTTTCTTCTGGGCTCGATTAGCCGTGCGCCCAAGGTGCTTTGGGCTTGATGCGAAGAATGGTTGGTTGTGTTGAGTGCCCCGCTTGGTGGGGTGATCTCCCATCTGGCGGGTTATTCATACGTGTACGGCCAAATTGGTGCAACCCTGCAGGGATAATCTTCTCGAGAAGCCGTGTTTTCCGCGGTTATGGATTACTTGGTGAAAGTACTGGCTAACAAGTACTCAGGACAACTTAAACATAATGACCAAACATGTTATACCCAATGATTAATAACTTGACTAGTAATAGGTTGATGACACAATAACTTGATTCACCTTTAATACAACTGTGTGAGTTATCCTCGGATTGCTTCTTTGGATAAGGGGCGAGATCCAGGATGGGTTTGTTTGAAGTTATCTTTCAGTTGGTTACAATCCTCGATATTATCTCCTTTCTGTTAGCCGGAAGTGGTAGAATCTCTGTAGTTGGTTAGTGCAGCCAGTTGCCGCATCTTTTATATCCCCTCTCTTCCGTTGAACCCAAAGCATCTGTGCTTGGTGTTGACGGGGTACACTTTGGTGAATTGTGAGTCTTGCTTGCCAGTACGTTTATGTACTGACCCCTTTGGGGCTGTGGTTTCCGCAGACCTACGTTTCCGAGGATCTACATGGTGGCTACTACGTGGAGTATGACGAGACTGCTGACGAGTAGCTAGCGGACCCGGGCAGGATCCGAGACTTCGTGGATGGGCTCCGTCTGTTTGTTTCCGGCCTCTTAGTCCTATTTGGTTCTTGTCTGTACTCAGACATGTTGAATGCTTCCGCTGTATTGTACTGATGTATTGTTGGGACATGTGTCCTCTGAATGATTGTATTTGCTATCTCTGCTCTAATGAGAGCTATTTGCAATCTTATTTCAATCTTTTGTGTCTTAGAGATATGTTGTGATTATCATTCGTTTAACGTTGTTGACGTACCATGTGTGATTGGTATGAAGTACGTCGACAGTAGTGCCTTTGATCTCTAGTGGATAGTTTACATCGACGATGGAATAGCAGGGCTTGTGTTGTCGCGCATAAGCACAGGCCTACCAGGAAGCTGGGACGTGGGAGCAGTTATGCCCCATAATCCAAGCATCTGCTATCCAGTTCGTACGGTGAGTATCCCCTAGAAATCAGGGTACGACAAATGGTATCAGAGCCTGTCTGCCTGTAGGATCCCTTTTTACTGGTCGCGGTTGAGTCTAGAAACTATTTTGTAGCTATATAGGAAAAATGAAACGTGAGAGTAGGAATTATGTTCTTTTTCTCCTTTTCCCCACCCTCCCTCCCTTTTCTGGTAAGGAAGTGCAACGTTGATTTCTCCCTTCTCATCTAAACTTTCAAGTTAGGATTTCACGAATCTTGGTTTCTCTAGGATAGTTATATCTACTAGAACATAGGAATGGAGGTGGTTGTGACGTGATTTATCATGTTGCCTACTCACGATTGAGAACGGAGGCGTGTAAGCCCCGGAAGCAGATCCTCTATTCCTTAAGCAGTAGATATTGATCCTTTAGAAGCCCGGATGGGTTTTCCATAGTACCTCAGGAATCTTGTTCTCGTTTTCCCGATGTTGCTTCAATATCCTGTTCTTCTAAATAACATTTCGTCCGTTGAAATCTTGTTGTTGTTTTCCACTTCAAATCTTCTACCGGCGTCTAATCAAAATTTCCTCGTAAACTCTTGTCCAACTAAAGTGTTATTTCATACCGGAGAATCATATTCCTTTGTGTCAACAATCTTTTCCACAACACACAACCCAATTGTGGTTCCACTAAGCAATCAAATCACTGTTCACTCATGTTAACTTCCAAGTTCAGTCACAGAAATCAAATCCTAATGGGAGGCCACATATTCCTCGTTTCTCTCATGTTGCTGATTCTGACATTGATGTTATTCTTGGTGTTGCATTGATGTTAATAACTCTGTTCCACCATTTTAGCCACATAATCTATTCTCCAAATGAATCAAATTCTATCCAGCTATACACCCTTGATACAAAAACCTCTCCCTTTACTTGAAAATGTTCCGGTGGTTTGCAAATTCCCTGACAGCTATCCAAGGTGCACGATGTGTTTCACGTGTCACAACTCAAGTGGATCTTCCCAAGAAGTATCCGGACCTTTTCTTTTCTCAGTAGGAATCTCGGGGCGCGATTCCTTCAAGGGGGGGCGTTTTGTAACAGCCCAAGTATGAAAACCATCCCCTTAGAATGTTTGTTGCATGTTTATTTAAGTATTGCATCATGTCATCATATTGTTTCCATGTTGTTTGCTTTTGTTTCTAAATTGTTGCATTGTTTTCCACTGTTTTCACAACTCAAATTTAAACCTTACTCAAACAATGTTTTCATACTTGTTCTGTTACAACTTTTGGAATAAAAATGACAAGTGAAAACAACCAAATTGTTTCATTTTATTTCATGTTGATCACTCCTTATTTTGTTGGGTTTAATCAAACAATTAATTCAATCAATTAATTCAAATCATTTCAAATTCAAATCAAATCTTTAAAACATCAAGCAACTTGAGTTTATAACAAATCTCCAAAACAATCAAACTCATTTTAATCACTTTAATCAATAGGGTTCACCCTATTAAAATCCTTGTTTTCAATATTAATCTATTAATTTCTAAATTGCTCAAATTCAAACCAAATGTGTTTCAAACAGAACCATTTTTGAATTTATAAACATGAACAAGCCACTCAACTAATTTTAATCAAATTAAATCATGTTGGGTCACCTTTTTAAAGTGTGGGTTTTAATAATCCTTTTAATACTCAAAAACACTCAAATTTGGCTTATTTCCAAACAGCACCACAAATTCAAATATGTTGGAAATTCAAACTTGTTAATTGTTTGTAATCAACACCAGGAGCACACCCTATTTTTCTATGAATTTTTCCTAACCCTAAAGGCCTTCTTTTCTTCCAATTTTGTTTGCTACAAAAAAAAATAAAAGAAACAGAAATAACAAAAAGAAAAGGAGCAGCAGCTAACCTAAGCCAGCCCATCATCAACCTGCCCACCCCATCTCCCCTTACAGCCCACCTCACCTCTTCTTCTCTGTGTCCGTACGAGCACGAGAAGGAGGTGACCCTCCCCCCTGTCGTTTTCCTCCGAGGAGAGCACCCTCCTCCCTCTTTTAATCCCCACCGAGACCACCTCTGAACCCTAGCTCTCTCTTTTCTCCCTCAACGCCGCCACCCTGCCTCTCCCCTCGATCTCCCTCTCTTCCACCCTCTGCTTTCCCCTCTCTGTTGTTTCTGCACCGGACCATGGCCGGCGTTCGTGGTGGATGGGGCGGCGGGAGTGGTCGACGACAGAGCCCCGCGAGCGCGGGAATGGATTCTCCAACTCGCCATCTTCCTCCTGCTGTCCGTGGAGGGACCTGAGCCGCCCCCGACCGTCGTCTAGCTTCCCCGATGTCGCCGCCGGCGAGCTCTGCCATGCACCGTGAGCATCCACCCCCTCTGCCTCTCTGTCCCCTCTATGCACCTGTCCGCCTCCGCACACAAGCACGCTCCGCACCGCAACCTCCTGCACGAACAGCCCCATCCCAGCCATCCTAGCTACGCCTCGATGTCGCGCCGATCGCGATTGATCCCAGCAGCTGCCGCATGTTCTCTGAACCTGTATGTCCGTTCTGTGTTGTTAAAATTCAGTTCAGATTCGACGTATGCCTTTTCTTCGGTCTGTGGCCTGTATCAACAAGCGAACAGCGATAGCCGCACTGGTAGCGAGCCCTCGCGCGCACGCCCGCGAGCTGGGTTCGAATCCCCGCGGCCGCAAAGGCCAAATCTTTTTCGCGAATTCGCCCGCGCCCTTGGCCCCACACGTCATACACCCCCACGGCCCCGTCACCTTCCACCCGCACGCGTGGCCGCCAGTGTGGCACCTGGCCCACGCGTCAGTGGCCCTGGGCGGCTGCTGCGCGGTACAAACCCCCTTTCTTGCCCAGTTTTCGCACACAGGCCCTTTAAAAATTGCAGTCTAGTCCTCCTAAATTACAGTTTGGCCCTCAATCTTAAATTGTTAATAACTTCTAATCTAAAACTCCAAATAATACAAGTTAAATATGTTTATTGCTCTAAATTTAATTGTCTACCCAATTATTCCAAAAGTGTACTGTTTTGAACTTTCCAAATACATTTAAAATTCAAATTTGAGTAATTCAAATGTAATTTGCAATAATTCATAAATAATTCATACTAATTCCAATAAATGCAAATAAAATATGTTTTCCATACCATTTCAACTCATCTTTCCAAATATAATTTTTGTTCCCTGGTTTGAATAATTGAATTTTCCTAAATAATTTAATACTTGTTTAATTCAATTAAATTTGATAAAATTATAATTTGCTCAAAATAAAATATTTTTGGACATGCAAAATGTGTCTCCAAACCATCAAAGTGTGAACTTTTCAAATGTGAATTTGAATTTATGATTTGAACAAATAAAATCCAATAATATTCAAACTTGCTTAAAATCCAATTAAAACTTGTTTAATATTGTTTAAGTCATAATAAATTCATCCTAATTCCAATTTCAATATTTGAAACATGTAATCCAACTAAAATTTGATGTTCTTTTCAAATATAAGTTTTGTTTGCTGTTTTGAATAATTTAAATTGCTGAAAACAACTGTTTCTTAATTATTGCATTTAAAATTGCCAAAATAATAACTTGCTCATTTTAAATCCAATTTCCCCAAATGAAATATGTTTTCCATGCAAAATTAAACCACCTTTCCAAATATAAAATTTGTTTCATGTTTTGAATAATTAAAATTGGTTAAATGATTTAAACCTTGTTTAAATCATTTAACATTGCTAAATTCATAACTTGATCAAGTCAAATTCTTTTGGGACATATAAAATATGTTTTCAAACCATAAAAGCATAACCTTTTCAAATATAAACTTTGTTATTTGTTTTGAACACTTTAACTTGTTGAAAACAACCATTACTTGTGTGACATGTTTTAAGTAACCAAACTTTCCAAACTTAATCAATGATTTCCAAAACTTGTTCCAATCCTTTTCACTTGCATCTATCATTGTTATTTGTTGTTATTTTGTTGTTACCATCATGCATGCATCATGCTAACAACTCTCACATAATAATTAATTGTAAATCATTTGTTTCCACTTATTTCAATGGATCTTTTCCATATTCAATCCAATTGCATATGGGTCCAATTAAATTGTGTTATCTTGTCAAGTAGTTTATTCTGATGCATCTATTAACATGACATGCATCATCCCATGATTGTGCACTATGCCATGATATTGATTGTCTACCTTTTCTGCATTGTCTGTTTGCTTCTTCTCGGATAAACGACGACGTTGAGACCGACGATACTTACGACATCCCTTCTAAGGAGTTAGCTCAGTACCAGGCTACTGGGTTTGCAGGCAAGTTATCACTCACATGAACCACTGTGTTCCTTTCAACGTTGGTTACCGATACTTTCCGTTGTTCTTTCTGCTAGCCTTAGTAGTAGTTGTTTCCGTTACGAACCCATCACATGAATCCTTTAACCCTGATACTGCCTCACCTCCATACCTATAACCATTGCTTGTTGCCCGTGTCTTACTAGCATGCTTAGGTTGTTTTGCTCGAGTCTGTTACCCGTTACCTTCAGTTACTATATTTCATTATGTTCTGGGGGGCTCGATGTTTAATCAATCAATCATGCTAATGTTACTATTAATAATAATTTGATGATAAGGCACCGGCAGGAGGCCCTGTGTGGTTTTGAGGCCTGCTAGTGTCGACCCTAATAGGAAAAGGGTCTTGTCTACTGATCCATGATGAGCGCACTACCCGCATGTGGGAAGCGAGTATGGGCGCCCCCCTCAACTTGACCTGATTCGCATCTCGTCCAAATCGCCTCATTTAGTTCGTGTTTTCCATTTGCCGCATGCATGTTTTTGCGAGCCCAGGCCAGGGTGGAACTTTCGTAGTCGGCATATAGGGGGACACGTTCTTAGAGTGCTATGAGGGTCCATTTTCTTCTGGGCTCGATTAGCCGTGCGCCCAAGGTGCTTTGGGCTTGATGCGAAGAATGGTTGGTTGTGTTGAGTGCCCCGCTTGGTGGGGTGATCTCCCATCTGGCGGGTTATTCATACGTGTACGGCCAAATTGGTGCAACCCTGCAGGGATAATCTTCTCGAGAAGCCATGTTTTCCGCGGTTATGGATTACTTGGTGAAAGTACTGGCTAACAAGTACTCAGGACAACTTAAACATAATGACCAAACATGTTATACCCAATGATTAATAACTTGACTAGTAATAGGTTGATGACACAATAACTTGATTCACCTTTAATACAACTGTGTGAGTTATCCTCGGATTGCTTCTTTGGATAAGGGGGCGAGATCCAGGATGGGTTTGTTTGAAGTTATCTTTCAGTTGGTTACAATCCTCGATCTTATCTCCTTTCTGTTAGCCGGAAGTGGTAGAATCTCTGTAGTTGGTTAGTGCAGCCAGTTGCCGCATCTTTTATATCCCCTCTCTTCCGTTGAACCCAAAGCATCTGTGCTTGGTGTTGACGGGGTACACTTTGGTGAATTGTGAGTCTTGCTTGCCAGTACGTTTATGTACTGACCCCTTTGGGGCTGTGGTTTCCGCAGACCTACGTTTCCGAGGATCTACATGGTGGCTACTACGTGGAGTATGACGAGACTGCAGACGAGTAGCTAGCGGACCCGGGCAGGATCCGAGACTTCGTGGATGGGCTCCGTCTGTTTGTTTCCGGCCTCTTAGGCCTATTTGGTTCTTGTCTGTACTCAGACATGTTGAATGCTTCCGCTGTATTGTACTGATGTATTGTTGGGACATGTGTCCTCTGAATGATTGTATTTGCTATCTCTGCTCTAATGCGAGCTATTTGCAATCTTATTTCAATCTTTTGTGTCTTAGAGATATGTTGTGATTATCATTCGTTTAACGCTGTTGACGTACCATGTGTGATTGGTATGAAGTACGTCGACAGTAGTGCCTTTGATCTCTAGTGGATAGTTTACATCGACGATGGAATAGCAGGGCTTGTGTTGTCGCGCATAAGCGCAGGCCTACCAGGAAGCTGGGACGTGGGAGCAGTTATGCCCCATAATCCAAGCATCTGCTATCCAGTTCGTACGGTGAGTATCCCCTAGAAATCAGGGTACGACAAATGGTATCAGAGCCTGTCTGCCTGTAGGATCCCTTTTTACTGGTCGCGGTTGAGTCTAGAAACTATTTTGTAGCTATATAGGAAAAATGAAACGTGAGAGTAGGAATTATGTTCTTTTTCTCCTTTTCCCCACCCTCCCTCCCTTTTCTGGTAAGGAAGTGCAACGTTGATTTCTCCCTTCTCATCTAAACTTTCAAGTTAGGATTTCACGAATCTTGGTTTCTCTAGGATAGTTATATCTACTAGAACATAGGAATGGAGGTGGTTGTGACGTGATTTATCATGTTGCCTACTCACGATTGAGAACGGAGGCGTGTAAGCCCCGGAAGCAGATCCTCTATTCCTTAAGCAGTAGATATTGATCCTTTAGAAGCCCGGATGGGTTTTCCATAGTACCTCAGGAATCTTGTTCTCGTTTTCCCGATGTTGCTTCAATATCCTGTTCTTCTAAATAACATTTCGTCCGTTGAAATCTTGTTGTTGTTTTCCACTTCAAATCTTCTACCGGCGTCTAATCAAAATTTCCTCGTAAACTCTTGTCCAACTAAAGTGTTATTTCATACCGGAGAATCATATTCCTTTGTGTCAACAATCTTTTCCACAACACACAACCCAATTGTGGTTCCACTAAGCAATCAAATCACTGTTCACTCATGTTAACTTCCAAGTTCAGTCACAGAAATCAAATCCTAATGGGAGGCCACATATTCCTCGTTTCTCTCATGTTGCTGATTCTGACATTGATGTTATTCTTGGTGTTGCATTGATGTTAATAACTCTGTTCCACCATTTTAGCCACATAATCTATTCTCCAAATGAATCAAATTCTATCCAGCTATACACCCTTGATACAAAAACCTCTCCCTTTACTTGAAAATGTTCCGGTGGTTTGCAAATTCCCTGACGTCTATCCAAGGTGCACGATGTGTTTCACGTGTCACAACTCAAGTGGATCTTCCCAAGAAGTATCCGGACCTTTTCTTTTCTCAGTAGGAATCTCGGGGCGCGATTCCTTCAAGGGGGGGCGTTTTGTAACAGCCCAAGTATGAAAACCATCCCCTTAGAATGTTTGTTGCATGTTTATTTAAGTATTGCATCATGTCATCATATTGTTTCCATGTTGTTTGCTTTTGTTTCTAAATTGTTGCATTGTTTTCCACTGTTTTCACAACTCAAATTCAAACCTTACTCAAACAATGTTTTCATACTTGTTCTGTTACAACTTTTGGAATAAAAATAACAAGTGAAAACAACCAAATTGTTTCATTTTATTTCATGTTGATCACTCCTTATTTTGTTGGGTTTAATCAAACAATTAATTCAATCAATTAATTCAAATCATTTCAAATTCAAATCAAATCTTTAAAACATCAAGCAACTTTTTAGAAGAAATCTTTAAAACATCAAGCAACCTTGTAGTCTATTCTTGGGATCTTTTTGAAATTTGTAATGTGCGGGAGATCTCTGTTGCTAATGCTTACCAACCATGAGCTTATGCTCACTTTTAGAAGAAATGTTTCCCCTGAGGGCTTTGCTAGAGAGTTAGATCTTTCTCAACTGGTGGGATCTTTTGATCTCACAAATGAGGAAGATACCCCAACCTGGCTTTTCCATTCTTCTGGAGTTTATAGTGTGAGATCCTTCTATAGCTTTGTGAATAACAGGGGGATAATCCCGGTCTATACTCCAGTTGTTTGGAAATTAAGGGTCCAACCGAGACTTCATGTCTTCCCTGTGGTTGTTATCTAACAATAGGCTCCTTACGCGAGATAACTTAGCTAAACGCAGGACGGTTGATGATGGTTCTTGTTTTTTCTGCTCCGAGCCAGAAACCTGCCACCATGTATTCTTTGATTGTTTTGTTGCCAAGTTGATTTGGCCTATCATTTATGAAATTTTGAGTTTTGATATTAGCAAGGATTTTGAGTCCGTTGCTAGATGGTGGATTAGTGAAGACAAGAACTCCCATGTGAATTCTCTGTGTGTGTGCTGCTGTCATATGGGCAATGTGGAAGCTAAGAAATGCAATGCGCTTTCAGGGTTTGGTCTGGCTAGGTGTTCAGGACATTTGGCGGCGAGCTGCGTCCGATATGGAGCAATGGAAGACATTGCGCCCCCTCCCCCCCCCCCCCCCGCAACATCTCACCTTCTCGCCAGGAACGTCCAGAAGCTGAACAAGATGTGTGCAGAGCTTTTCGCATCGCCTGGCACTTATGGCTCGATCGGGGGGATTTCCAGATCCCGAGGCATCCCAGGAGGCCACCTGCCAGCGGCTCTTGGCCAAGTTCCTCTCCAAGTCTTAAGTCATTTTTTAGGTGGTTGTCTCCATTGTTGGTTGCTCTCGATGTTTGAACTAAGTTTCTGTTTGTAGCTTGGACTACTCCCTTTACACCCTCGGGGTGCAGCTTTTGCTCATATCCTGTAATCGTTAAACTTGTTACCTGGACCGTTTTGGTTTCAATGAAACCGGGGGGGGGTCACCCTTTTAGTCTAAAAAAAATCTTTGTACTTCGTCCTATATATTATTAGTTTTTCTATATTTTTTCAGTTTCTGTTGTACGCATATACATAGCCGTAATTGACTTAGTTTAGACCTAAAGTTTGAAATGGCCATTTTCTGTTTACACGCAATAGGTCAACTCTATATGATTTGTTGAGTAGACTTTAGCTAGAGTAGGTTTTACGTTGAAATAAACATTTAAATCAAAGCTATATACAAGCAAAAAAAAGACGACGTTGATTGTTTTTAATCTACAAGCATTAGGGATAGCTTACACACAACATAGGGAAAAACCGCACTCTCATGAGGCTCGTAAGGGCGATAGTCAATCCAACCCTAGAACTTAGCTACCGCATCACTCTAAAAAAATCACAACTATACCTGGCCATGGACAGTCCGGCCGGCCCGATCAGACCCGACACGAAAATCCCAATCTTGGCCGAGCCCGAAATGACCATTTGTTCGGTTCAAGGCTGATTGTTAAGTCCGACAGCCAAGCCGGGCCAGACTCGGTCTTGACATAAACACATTTTTGGCCGTGGTCAGGCGGGGCCGATCGGGCTTTCTTGGGCTCAATCCGAGCTTGGGTTTGATTTCTGTGTCCCAATATTTGGGCCAAGCCGGGCTCGGTCCTGAGACTTTGAGCAGCGGGCCTTTTTAGTCCCAGCTCAACCCAAAGTTTTGTCGGGTATAGTCGTAGCCTCCTGGCGGCACAACTCCAATTTATGCATAGATTAACCATATAATATATGAAAACTATGCATCTCGAGCACGGAACAATCAATGCATTATTGCACAAGTAGAATTTTTAATGTTGCTTGTTAGGAAAAGAAACTGCTGGTTGAAGTAGAATTTTTAAATGTGCAAGTAGAAGCTTGTATAGACTGTGGCTAGAACTTTTTCATTTCATGCTAGATGTTATTTTAGTTTTAAAGCCTTGTGTTTATTGAGTAGCATGATTAGCCCCAAATAGCTGAGAGTGTTTAATATGTAATTGAAAGAATCATGAGTTGCTCTTGTCATATTGAATCATAAATTTGTGGTGTTCTCCTTTGAATGTTTTATTTGGTTGACTTGGCGCATGCTCACACCATGTTTATGACTATGAACCAGTCACGAATAGCCTCCAAGATCATTTAGTTTTTGAACTTTTGGTACCACTTATTCTTTAATTAATGATGTTTATGTCGCTATGCATGATCATGCCTCTTATGCTCTCTTGATTTTTTGCTCCCAGTCTTTTGCTAGCCTCCACCTGTACTGAGTATGATCTCTACTCGTGCATCCAACTCCCAAAAATCAAAGTTTTCCCATTGTGTCCACCATACGTACCTACATGTGGTATTTCATTGCCACTCCAAGTAAATTGCTCATGTGCTACCTTTAAAACTTTCAAAATTACTCCTGTTTTGTGTTCCTGTTTTTGCTCATGAGGGCGTCAATAAAGAACCTTTATCTCACTTGTTGATTGGATTTCACACCCTAGACTAGTGGCTTCATCCTCTTATCCAAATGATAGAAGAGCTGGCAGCGGGGTGCCCAGCCCCAATTTAATGCAAAAAATTCTCTTCACTATCTTTGCCCCTGATTTATCAGTAAAAGCATAATTGTGTAAATAAAATAGAAAGAGGGATGACCTTCTACCCAGATGCGTCCTTCATATGGGAGCCTCTCTTGTGAAATCTAGTTGGCTTGTGACTTACTGTATTTTTTGTTTACCATTCGTTGACACTAGCATACACCTCTCTTAAAATATAGACACTCCTTCATGGTATGTGATTGTTGGTAGGCACACGAGGATTCAGTTAGCCATGGTTTGTGTAAGATGGATGGGAAGAGTTTCAAACTTTTAATACCTTTGTTTAATAAAAAAAAATCTCTAGCACATGAGTGATCCCTGCTTCCCTCCGCGAAGGGCCTTTCTTTTACTTTTATGGAGTCTCCATCTTCTAACTTTATGCATAGTTGAGAGAGTATTTTTTGCCATTCTAAGTTTTATGTCCATTTGTCCCAAAAACATTATTAATTGATTCAATATGTGTTATTGCTTGTTATCAAACTATTTGTTCTAGCCTTCCTCATGAACTTTTAAGGTGTCCTGGCATTTATGTTTTGTCCCACTCTTAAGGACTAGCGAAATACCACTTTGACATGCTTTATCTATACTTGAAACAAACATATATCTTTCTTTGCATTGTTATTCATGATCTTTTAGTTGAGATACTTCTCATGATGCAAAGTGATTGCTATGCTTTATTATTAAAGTTCTATTTATCATGTTTGTGTTAAAGTTCTATGATCTCAGCTTACATATGATTTTACATATTATGATCAAGTTTGTGTGGTAGCATGTCACCCTAGAAATTACTTTGTTTTATCGTTTACCTACTTGAGGACGAGTAGGAACTAAGCTTGGGGATGCTTGATACGTCTCCAACGTATCTATAATTTCTGATGTTGCATGATGATATTATGCCAATTGATACATTTTTCTCCCATCTTTATGTCATTTTTATCGATTTTCCGGACTAACCTAATTATAAGATGCTATAGAGCCAGTTCCATGTTTTCTGTTGTTTTTAGTTTCAGAAAAGTTGTTCTAAAAATATTCTCGGAATTGAAAAATTCGAAACCCGTAAGTCTTAGAATTCCCGAAGGTTCCACGGTGTCACAAAGAGACCCGGAGGGGGGCCTCAGGGGGCCCACACCATAGGGCGGCGCCCCCTCCCCCTTGGCCGCGCCGGGGGTGGTGTGGGGCCCCCATGGCTCCACCGCCTTTGCCCTTTCGCCTATTTATTGCCCTCCGAAGGAAAACCCTAGGCACCTGATAAAAAATCAACGAAAAGTTCCGCAGCCGCCGTCGTCGTCAACCCTAGATCATGGGGGTTCTGAAGCTGTCTACTGGCACCCTGTCGAAGAGGAGATCATCACTGGAGGCCTCTTCACCACCATGCCTGCCTCCGGAGTGATGCGTGAGTAGTTCATCCTTGGACTACGGGTCCATAGCAGTAGCTAGATGGTTGTATTCTCCTCCTATGCCTCAATGTTTAGATCTCGTGAGCTGCCTAACATGATCGAGATTGTTCTTATGTAATTCTATGTGCTGTGTTTACCGGGGTCCGATTATTATTGAACTTATGCCAATTTGATTATAGTCTTTATTGCATATGTTATTTGTGATCTTGCATGCTTTCCGTTGCTAGTGGTTGCTCTGGCCAAGTAGTTGCTAGTGACTCCAAGAGGGAGTATTTATGCTCGATAGTTGGGTTCATGCCTCCTTTTCACATGTGCTCGAGTGATAGAAACGTGACGGGGGAGGATGTGATGTTGCCACTAGGGAGAAAACAGCGGTGTGAGTGCCCGCGTGTACAACCATTGCTTACATTACACACATTTCTTAATGTGATTATCTATTGCTTACAACTTAATACCTAAGGGGGTTCAGATGATAACCAGAGGGTAGATTATTAGTCATAGATGTAGTTGGATTACGGTCTATGCATATTGTTGTAATGCCCGCACTAAATATTATAGTAGTCATCATGTCATGAATATGCACTACGGTGCAACCTCTATTTGTCAATTTCCCAGCTGTAATTTGTTCACCCAGCATGCTATGTTTTATGGAGAGACACCACTAGTGAACCTATGAACCCCGGTCCATTTTCTTAGACTGTTAAACAAACCACTACTACTTTCTGCTTTGTTTACTTACTGCAAGCATACACCATTTTCCACACTATACGTCTAATCTTCGTTTTCAGCAAGACCGGTGAGATTGACAACCTCACTGTATCGTTGGGACAAAGTATTTTGGTTGTTTTGTGTGCAGGTTCCGCGTTGTTGCTGACACCGGTGAGGCGCCATCACCACCGTCAGTGGCATCAACCTTCCGAAGATCCTCTTTCTCCTACTGGATTGATAACCTTGGTTCTTAACTGATAGAAATTCTTACCGCTACACTCATCACACCCTCCTCTTTGGGTTCCCAGCACGCCATACATAGCCACATGAATTCCTGGCACCATCGAGGCGTAGCATACACCAGTAGAGACCTCAGCCCCAGGGGAGAAATACTCCCTCCTCATCATTGGAGACAGCAAGGGCGATGAAGATGGCGGTGGAGTCGATGGAGATGGCTCCGGGGCACTTCCCCATCCCGGCAAGGGACCAGAACAGAGATTTCTATCCCCTGAAACTTGTCGGTTGCAGCGGCGGAGCTACAGAACTATTCGTGGAAGGGGGAGATATCTTTAGGGTTTATGCCTCGGGGGGACTTTATAGACGAATGGACGATGGCGGTGGGTGCCCGAGGGGCCCATACCACCTGCAGGCGCGGCCGGGGGGACTTGCGCCTACCCATGGTGCGGCTCCTCCTTTGACCCCCTCCGGGTCTCCTTTGGACTTCGTTGACGTGTCAGGAATTCTAAGACTTTTGGCTTTTGTTTAGTCCTATTCCGAGAGTATTTCCAGAACAACTTTTCTGAAATACAAAATAGCAGAAAATAGGAACTAGCTCTATGGCATCTTGTCAATAGGTTAGTCCATGAAAACGTACGGAAAACGAAGGAAAACATTTTGAAAACATAAATGTATTGGATAGAAAACAAGCATGGAGCATCAAAAAATATAGATACGTTTAAGACATGTCACTCCCCTCTTTCTTCTCGATGGAATCTGCTACCAGCTGGGCAGGTGTGTGTCAATGTGGATGATGCGATCTTCACGGCCGAAGAAAGGATGGGCGTTGGGGCTGTAGTTTGAGACCACCTCGAATCTTCATTATGTACTTCGCTGAAGGAATTGGAGGTTTTACTGAACCCGAGCTCGCAGAGGTTGTGGTAGTTCGGCAAGCCTTGGACATCACCAAGGCCAAGGGCTTCAGGAACATCCTCCTGGCATCTGATTGCCTATCACTGCTCAAGAAAATTGGCTCTCCCTCGGTCGATCGGTCCACTGTCGGTTCTGCGGTTGGAGATATCAAGGACCTAGCCTTAGAACTCGACGTATGTTCGTTCCAACATGTTGGACGAAGGTCTAATGGCGTGGCACACATTTTAGCTCGTAGTAGTAAGCTGGCTTCCTGTAATTTTTACTTCCATGCTGTTCCGAAGACTATCCGGAAGGAACTATGTACGTATGTTATTTAATCAAGAAAGTTCCATGTTTATGTCAAAAAAAATCCAATTTATGCTAGGCACATCTGGCTCATGTGACTGGTAAAGTGCGATGGTGGGGTCTCCAAGCTCTTGCTCTCGAAGTCGCAATGTATTCGACCAGCGAAGTGTCCCTTTATGTATTAAACATGACTCTAAACCTGAAAGTTAATGAATACCAAATAAATTTTTCATGGGGGCGGCAAATACTCGTAGACTTTATTTTTGGTGATGCTTATCGAGTATCGAGTCTTGATTTTTAGGATAAAAATCCAAGATCTGATCTTTACCGGTTGTACCTAGCAAAGGTCTTGGTGAAAACGTCGTATTGAGAATTTGGACTTTCTCTAGGGTGAAAACCTAACATCTTTGATTGGGTGAGGACAACGCTTCTGCATTGTTCCCTTTTTGGAGGCGTGACTTTTGGATAAACCACTTTTGTAGTACAGATGATGTCTTCTGTAGTGGTTAGAATGCTGATGGGGGTGCTTGGTCACAGTGGTGGGGTCTTTTTTCTTTCTTTTTTAGCGGTGTGCATCTTTGATGTCTTCGGGCAACTTGTTGTTTCAGAGGCTGGTGTAATTGGTTCTTCGCGATATTAATATATTCCCTTTATTCTTTATCCAAAAATGATAAATTTGTCATGTTAGTCCCTATGTATTGACCAAATAGTGTGTACCGCTTGGTATCATGTGGAATATTGTACAAGGACCTCAATTAGTGAGATTCACATATTAAGTCATTCTCGCTAAGTATTTTCTTCTAAAGAATATGAGATAATAGCATAAAACTACCACTTTAGGCGCTTTTGTGCGGAAAAGTATCACGTTACGTTTCAATCACAAAAATCTACCACATTTTTTGAAACCTTTCGCAATAAACACTAATCTGTATCTGATGACGAATTGATACGATTTCTGACAGTGGGGCCCACTTGCCAGGCCAGTAGAGAAAATAAAAGAATATCTAAAAAAAGAAAAGTTAAGTACATCTCTATCGTCGCACCGCCCGCCTGCTGCCGCGCCTGTGCCGCCGCCCTGCAGCCGGCAACCCGCGTCGCCCCCGCTACTACCGCACGCCTGTGCCGGAGACATGGACGGCGTGCTCCAGGCTGTGGTAGCACGTGGAACCGAACAGTGCGGTGCCACCCGGCCATGGATCTCCTCGCCGCAGCGGTTCTCCGGGAGTTGCAGCAATACGGCGGCCATGGCGTCTTCGAGGCCGGTGAGGCTATCGCCGAGGCGGAGACAGCGGCTGTGGAGCCAGATTCCCTACCAACCACCGTTGACCAAACGTCCTTCTCCCTGGCAAGCACCTCCTAGGTGGCGGCGCTCCCGCGGGGAGGCTGATGGATACCGGGAGAGCTCCACGAACCTCCACAAGTAGCAGCCCTGGGGCACCGCAGCAGTGGCCGGCGAATGCGGGGTCGTTAGCGAGCGTGGGCGCCACCGTGCCGTCGTTCGCCCATCTCCGTCGCCTTGGCAACGTCTGTGGTAGGTCCACCATTGCGCGCCGTGAGCCGCCGTTGTTAGCGGTTGTGCCAAGACGCACGCCGGCCATGTCGCCGGCACCGGCGGCTTGCCCGTGGGGAAGAAGTTGCCCGCGGTGGCCGATGAAGGCGAGGAGCGGTAGCGGCCAAGGGCGCGGCCGGCCCGGAGCGAGCTCCAGCCTGAGGCATGGTGGCGGCGGCCGGACCGATGAGCTCCGGCCTGGGGCATGGCGACCGCGATCGGCCCGGCGAGCTCCGATCTGGGGCATGGTGGTGGCGGCCGGCCCCCCGATCTCCAGCATGGGACGCGGCAGCAACGGCCGGCCGGCGAGCTCCGGCCTGGGCGCCGACAGCTGGTGTGCCTGCCCGTGGGCACAGCTTCAGGCTGATGTCGTAGTGACATCATGCTGGCATTTTTTTTCTTTTTCTGGATTTATTTTATAATGGTAATTATTTGTGCCAATGACATGTGGGTCCCACCTGTCAGATTGGGTGTCAATTTGTTGTCACACATGGCTTAGTGTTCTGTGCGAACGATTACGAAAAATGTGGTAGATTTTTGCGATTAGAACGTCTTGTGGTAGTTTTCCGCACAAAAGCGTCTAAAGTGGTAGTTTTATGCTATTATCTCAAAGAATATCACTGCCCTCCCACATTTGCGATGTATGAGCTTGTTCGCGTGGGTCTATGAGGCAGTGCATGTCCTAATGATGTTGTAAGTGTGTCTGTGTGTACCTCAAATGTATTCAAGACACATATATTGATGTAAGGTAGCATCGCGCATAATGACATGACCATACAAACTGCACAACTGTTCTATTTAGCTAAATACAAGGGCGTTAGACACCGTGCTTACTCAAACAATGGTCGCAGTTGGAGTAATCAAAATAGTGTCGATGATAAGTAGACTAATTGATCTGCTTCATGGTGCTGATCTTGTGTACCTGACTTGAAACATAATAAATCGATAATTGCAAAAGCCAACGGGTACACGAGTACCACTGAAGTTCTATCGTGTGTTTGTTCTCTAGTCTTACAAAGAACGCACGGTCCAATACTTAAAATGGCCTTTAATTAGCGGTTTCGGAGAAAAATATTTTATCCCGCGCAGATCCTTTGAAACTGACCGGCGTGTAAACAGTTTTAAGGGTGCCCATAAACCAACCCCAAGAAATTTGGGTTTGGAATTTTTTAGGCAAATTTCAGACAACCCTATAAATCAGAAAAACTGTTGGCGGGAGAAGTTTTCTACTATATTGTAAACGCTACCTTGCCCAACACCGTGACTGGCGCTAGCGTTGTTGGCCCGCTAGTGGAAAACACACCAACTTCCCATGCCGCCTGAACCTCCACAACAACGGTAGAAGCATTCGTACACTGGGCCAGGTCGCCATATAGACGCGGCTCGCATTACTCATGATAGCTAGCTCAACTTCGAACGATCGATCAGATCTGGCAGTACGTAGATAGCTTAACTCGCATACATAAGTACATAACTAAACTAGTATCCCTTCTGTCCCAAATTAGTTGGTACGGATTTATCAAAATATAGATGTATCTACGTACTATAATTAGTCTGGGTACATCCATATTTGGATTTTATATTTTGATAAAATCCACGTCAACTAATTCGGGACGAAGGGAGTACTAAATAAATCGAACGATTCGATTGGCAGTCAGCTCAACTCTTACCTACATTAGTATACTACATATTGGATAGTAGATCAATTGTACGGACACGGCTAGATCATGTGTTAGGCGGTTTCACGATCGGGCCGGCTTGCAGCGGCGCGGCACACGACGAGCAGTGAAATTGTCTGGGTGGAGCAGGGAGACGCGAGATGTGGCAGAGGAGATTGGTGAATGCACGGTGATGTTGGGAGAAAGAGGACGACCAAGAGAATACTTAGAGAATATTTGGTTTTGCGATATATTTATAAAGGATCAGTTCTGCCTAGCCCACTTAGCCCCTTAAAACAGGTTTGCGTTATCTTTTATAACATATTTAAGGGTTCCTTTCTACAGTAGTAGATAGCTTTAATCTCACGCATGTAAGCCTAGGAAGCTCTAATAATAGTGTCAAGCATATATGAAGAAATTATAAAAGGAGGCCAATGCTAAGTATAGGAGCAGAGTCCAAAACAAAGGTACTGTACACGAAAGAGCCCAGGAACACAAAGATAGTTAGTAGGACATAATCGTACAGTTACACATAGGATTAACATACATCCCTGTAACGTGTGTGGCCTGACTTATATATTTTCGTTAACTTGTAAAGGTAGCTGAAACGTAACCATACTATATTTATCTTGCTTTTTTTATAGAAATAAATTGATTCAATGTGAACCACCACAACTTACCCAACCAATAACATCTAGAGCATAGCTAAGACGTAGGCTGAGCAAGGATCTTTCACTATAAATATATCATGCACAACCACTCTATCTATTATCATACACACATCCACTCTGATTATGTTGTTTCAAAAATTAGCGGGATAGGTACGGATAGAACAAGTGTTAGAGCCATTGTAGTGAGATGGATGCATGTGGTGCACGTAGAATGTCAACTGGTTCTGTTAGGAATTGTAGACATCGGGAAGGAGCTAGATAGCGTCGATGTACATAGTAATTATCGAACGGGCTATCTTCAAAGGAAGTGGCTTACAGGATGCTAAAAAATTGCAACGTGTGTGGTCTTAATTTTTTTTGCGGAGTTTTGCCAGTTGATACATCTAGCCCTTTCGGTTGATTCTTGAGTTATAAAATGATGACTATGCTACTATGTTATCCTTAAAAAAATTAGTTGTAAAAAGGATTTTACATCATTGCGATGCAGAGGTAAGGAATATGCTCTCATTTAGAGTTCTTTTTAGAAAATTTCCGACCAATGGCCAGCCCATCACCATGTATGACAACATGTTTGCAAGGTCCGGAAAGAATGACTCGTTTGGTCTCTAGATCTGATCAGAGAATTTCAAAAGGTCGGTTGTGATCACACCGGGTCAGAGTACATCAACGACAAGCTTTCTCTAAACCGTGATCCACTTTACCGCATTGAACTCCTCAAACATGAATGTCGGCGGTGAAAGAACTAGGTTATGAACGACCTTGTATGCCGGCGGTAGAAAACAACAGTGAGGGACTTATCAGCGACGAAACCTCCATCTAATCCAGCAAATCAAGGATCTTCATCGTCACCCTTCTCTTTATTTATATATTCTTCATCTGATTTGTCATCACTGTAGACGTCGTCTCGCAAGATCACGAGATGCATCTAACTATAGTGTGCGATAGTGATGGTGTAATTGTGTCTATGTGTACTTTCAATGGATTCAAGACAATATTTTCGTAAGATAGCATCGTGCATAATGACATGGGTGTCCAAAATGACATATTTCTTTTCAGTATGGAAGCGGCACAAGTGTCGTTGTCTAGTTCAAAAACAACAACAACGACCAAAAAAATGGGACCCTAAGCACCATGCTTATTCAAACAATGATCGCAATTGGCGTAATCAATATAATGTCATCGAATAATAGACTAATTGATCAGCTTCATGGTCTTGAACCATAACGAAATGATAATTGCAAAAACTAAATGATGCATGACCGTTTGGAGTTCTTTCGTGTCTTAGTTCTCTAGTGTTTTGATGAACGCACTAATGCACGATTGGATCCATCAAAACCTGGCGTCAAACTTGACGATATTAAAGTACGTACTCCCTCCGTCTTAAAATACTTTATTTGTCTAAATATATATTTTAGTGAACATATACATTTATATTTGGAAAAATAGAAGTATTTAGTGACGGAGGGAGGACTAAAGATCAGCAGGGCTTATATTTGTATGTTTTTTTTTCCTTTTGCAGCTATGCATGGATTGCATCATTATGCGGTCCTAATGGGTAGCTTCGATTTCTACTTTGCTTAGGATGCTTTAGTATAGCGTCGGGCATTTATGTAGATTATAAATAGGGATCCTGGCCAAATATACAGGAGTAGAGTCCCAAACAAGGGTATTGTACCCTGACTTTGATTCTTGCAGAGAAAAATGTTCCACCTCAATTTTGTGTAAAGAAAAGCGAAACATGGGACTGGCCGATCTATAGAATGTGATATACAATCACGTACTCTCTCTGTTCCATATTAGATGATATTGAGATGAACGTATCTCTATTAAATTTTGTGTAACATTTGTTTCACTACGCGGCAGGGTTGGACTAGGCTTCCGGACAGGAATTGGGGGCGCGTCCGTACGGGAAGCCCAGAGGGACGCGCGCGAGTGGGCGAATTGGGTCTCGTCCGGACGGGGAGGAGGTTAAGTGGCCTTTGGGGGGCGCGACCGAACATGCTCTCAGGTCTCAACTGAACCAACCAACTCCAGGTCTCCACGTATCATCAGCATCCACTTGCGCCTACCTTCTACACACAAAAACAGATAGGAGTCCTCTTTCTCGGGGCCATAGTGTACCGCTTGACATGGTTTCGTCTCCCGCATATTTGGCACGGCATCGGGTTTATGCTAATGCTAATTAGTTAGGTTGCCCAGCAGGCTGGATCGCACTGGTTAGCCGCACGACGACGTTAGTATAATACGGGCCAGACAGGCAGCCACTCGATGACGAGTCATGCATCTTACCTTGTTCCGCGCGTGACGGCCAAGCGTGTGTTGGGTTCCTGCCTGGCCGCGCGCCTTTTGTTCTCCCGCTAGGACAAGGTTTTGATCCCTTATTCGCCCTGTAAAGCATGGGCGGACAGTATATGTATATGTAATTGTATACTCAAACTATAGTACTCCCTCCGTGTCAAAAAGTAAGACGTTGGAGCGATTTCAGTGCAATTTTCCGCAGTTCATTTTTGTCTAAAAAATCTGCTTACTTTCCGTTTTTACCCCCGGTCGGAAGAGCTCACTTTCCCCACCCGCTCTCCCTCTTCCACTCCCAGGCGCTCGCGACGCCGACGCTCTCTCTCCCCCATTCTCGTCGCCGACGCTCTCTCTCCACCTCTGGAGTCACCAACGCGCTCTCTCTCTCTCCACCCGCGTCGCCGGCGCTCTGACATGCTCCCACTTCCTGTCTCCCAAGCTTCATGGTCTCACTCTCTCCAATCTAGGTCAAAAGTTAGATTTTTATGCGCCGGCGATACTCTGACCACGGATCCGTGCGCGGTGGCTATGGCTCTGTGGGGTGTGGGTGAATTTGCTCTTAGACCACGGATCTGTTGGCGTCATGGTCCTGCGATGGAAGAAGCAGTGCATCTGGAGGGTGGAGTGTGCGCGTGGAGGGATGGAGCAGAGGCATCGGCAGGAGGACTGGAGCAGCAACGATGGGAGGCGTCACCGGAGCAGGCGTGAAGCGCTTGAGCGGCGCCGGAGCAACCACCACCATGGGGCGCCTCCGCCACCTGCTGTCGCTCCTCCTGCTCGCTGGGGCGGCGGCGGCGGTCGTCTCCGCTCGAGCCTCGGGCGGTCCAGCGACCTCGTCGCCATTCTGCCGGCATCGCTGCCGCTACGGGCGCGTGCGGGGGACCTGGTGGCCCGGCTGACACGGGCGGAGAAGGTGCGCCTCCTGGTGAACAACGCGGCCGGCGTGCCGCGCCAGGGCATCTTTGTTATAGGTCTTGAATTAGAGGAGAAAACAACAGACAGTGAAGCTAGCTCGGAGAGGAGTAATGTCATATTACACCCCCGTCAGTTTGTTCATCATACATGATCTCTAATTAGACCTTGACTAATCGGCTAGTTAAATCCCTCCAAGACAATCTAAGCCAACTGAATATGAGCCTTCAGTGTAAACCTTGGAACTTCTTTTAACTTGGACAAAAATTACAGGAGTACTCTGTTCTTTGCCTGAACCACTCAAGAATTGGTGTAGCTTGTCTTGCTAGGAGAGATTTCTCCGTAGCTTGTCTTGCTAGGAGTACTATTTTTCTTGAGGAAAACATATGTCCATTCAAGAATGCATGGCGCTTTGATCCTATTTAAAGAATGCATGGAGCAGTCTGTTACCTGAAATTGCACAAAAATTATATTGTGTCTATTAGCAGTCAAAGTTTGAATTTTTTTGTCCCAACCATTTCTAGCTTGGTGGCAGTAGCTACAGCAAGAGAGAGCATCAGAACATTGGATTTCAGTTTGGCCTGAACTTGCTCGCTCTTTTTTCCCCCTCAAACTTTCTGAACATGCAGGAATACATCCCTTTGGTGCACCCATATCAGTAGCCTTCCTTTTGTATCGAACCACTAGTTCAGGTATCCTCCACGAACAAGTGTCGATCTACACCGGATAACAACATGAGCACCTTCCAGTATGAATGAATGGAGTATATTTATGAGCAAGTGAATCTTATGTTTCTATCTGTTCACAGTAGCAGCTAGCTACTCATCTTGCTTGATCTTCTCACTGCTGCTTGGAATATGAGTAAACACTTGCAAACTTGGTTGCTATACACTGTAATTAACTACTCCATTCATTCTAACTTACCTAAAAAATGGCTGCACTGGAAATGGTTGCATCCATTCATTCTAATTTACATAAGAAATAACAGGAGTACTTCCTGTAGCAACTTGATGCTGTTAGTGGCAGGAGTGCTTGCTCTTATTTTCATTGTTATTGTTAGCCTGCTTGTTATTTTCATTGCTGCTGTTTGTAGGAAGTGCACTGCTTGCTATATCTTTAGGAAGTGCACTGCTTTCTATATCTTCAGGTTTAGCAATATTTCACTTGCAGTTTTGTGTACTCTCCAGTGCTTGCTTGTGCCTGGAGTAACCTCAGTTTACTGGAGTAAATAAGAGAAGCTTCCGGTGGAGGCGTCCAATGAAATTATTTTAGTTTATTTAGGAGTAGTAAAATAAACTACAATCATAATAGTTTTTCTACAATCATAAAATGAACTACAATCATAGCAGGAGTACTTTCATTATTGATGTTAGTAGTACGAGTACTTGCTGTTATTTTCAGTACTTGGAGTACTTGAGGAAGTGCACTGCTTGCTATATCTTGAACAAATACTGGAGTAACTATAATTAGTTGCATCTGCCTTTTAGGAGTGTTTAGGCAGTTCCAATACTTGTAACTATAATTTCTGTCAAGGAGGTGGCAGCAGCAGTACCACTTTCACTGCTTGCTAGAAGCAGCAGCAAGTGCTTGCTTCCTACTCCAAATAAATACACAATTAAGCCAATTACTCGAAATAGCAAAACACAAATATCGATATATTACACCCAACCATTTCTTAGAGTCTCAATAAATTACACACAAGTATTCCATTTCAACATAATTACACACAACAACCATTTCAACATAATTTACACACAACAACCATTTCAACATAATGAGCCTAGCACCCTTCTATCTCCTGATGAACATCTAAGCCTAACACCTGGAGAGCATTGGCATAAACTTCTGGAGGGCAAGGAATCCTTAGAGGTAGGTACCCTAGCTCTCTTTCCACCACGTCCTTATGGAGATGGGGACGCTTATAATCATTTCTGCCACTGTGGTTCATGATTTCCACCATACAAGCTTGGAGGGTTAGGAAAATTTTGTTGAGCTTATGGGCGTCATAACAGTCAAATTCTTCCATAACTCCTTTAATTAATTCTTGCAAAGTTGTTGGGCTTCTGCGATCTGTTATCGATTGTAGCGAGTTGAAAAGACCAAGATCAAGGACATTTAAATCTGGGCTTCTTGCCGGTTGTTGAATCAGTTTGATGTCGAGTCCAGTCTTAGCAACAGCCGCAAGGAATTCTGGGTCATTGGGCAAAATATGGGGCTTGGCATTATCTTGCTGGATGAAAATGGTTTCTCCGGCGTCTTTATCAGGCCAAGCATCCACTATAGCAGGCAAGACCTTGTTGATTATGAACTCTCGCATCACTTGTCTGTCGACTTTAACCGCCTTAGTCTCCATTGTACCCTTAGGTCTATTATCACTTGCTCGTTGTGCTGGAACTTCTCTTACGAAAGGCCACATACCAATTCTACCTGAAAATATCTCATTTCCAGCTTTATCAAACCTAGGTCTTGCCACCGCGGTGAGGAACATAACTTTGCCAATGCTATTTTTGTTTGCAACTGATCTTATAGGGTCTTCTTCGGTACGAAATAGGTAGTAATTCATGTCCTCTTTAGTCATGTTGAAAAATTTCTCATGTAGATGTACAATATTCAGCATTTTAGCCATTTTTGGCCTTGCATGTGCTCTAGTTTTCTCGTCTACGAATGAGAAACAAAATTCCACCCTGGTCTTCATGTGTTTTTCGGTTAGTGATGGCTTCACTGAGTTTGAGTGCCTTCTTATTTCCTTCATTTGGAAGCGTCTAAATAGTGTTGCAGGGCTGCACCTTAGCTGCCAAGCTAGTGATCGGAAGGTGGATCTTTGATTCAATGGTATTGTCGGGATTAGTTCCATATGAATATCGACTGCTTTTCTTCCGCATCTTCCTTTTCTTTTATTTGCGACGTCGACCTCTAAACCAGCTTCAATTTGTTGCATGGCTTTTTGCCAAATCCTTTGGATAACTTGAATGCCCACTCCAAAAAATTCTGCAATATTTTTCTTGTCATCTCTTTTAAGTTTTCCTCCTCTGCTCATGGAAAGAGTATGCATTGCCACATAGGCAGCATATTTTTGAGTGTCATTTAGTAGAACTCTTGTCCTTTTTGTTTGCTGCAAACCTGCTATACTTCCTTCATCTTCAAGCAAATTTTCTTCATCTTCAAGCATAATTTCATCTTCTTGTACTCCTGCATGCATGGAAATTAATGAGTAAAAGTAAGAACACTTCTTGGAATATTAGAGCAGCATGGAATATTAGAAAATGAATTGTTTATTACTGCTTCAATAAATACAAGTAAAGGTTGACTGTTCAAATAAAAGCAAATCAAGATGGAACTGAATAATTTTGCTTGCTACTCCTTGCCAAGTAAGCCTTGGTGTAAATAATTTTGGTTGCTACTAACAGCTAGTGGTGTGATAATTTTTCAGCTACTAGTGTTATAATTTTTCAGTCCATAAATTAATCAATTGCTTTTACTATATTTCTTTAGCATGAACTGGAAAAAAAGAAACAGATCCAGACCAACATGAATGCAAGAAATATGTCGGTGTCTTCTTGATTTTCAGTTCATGCTACAAATGGAGTAGCAGTAGCAAGAAATTTTGGACATAACTGAAATTTTGCACTAAATTTAAACTGAATTCAGGAATGTACTGTGGCACACCTAGATCATCATGTTCTTCGATTCCTTGTTCAATATTGACTGCTTGTTCATCATGGAAAACTTGTTCTTCCATTACTTCGTCGTCGTCTACCGGTGGCGTACAGTTGAGGTCCAGGACTGCCATATTGTTGTTCAGACTGTTGTTTCTGATACTGCTGTTTTTGATACTGCTGTTGCTGATACTGCTGCAAGGTACTACAGGGATCAAGATACTGCTGCAGGTACTACAGGGATCAAGCTGATGTTGTTGATACTCCAGGGAGTACTGAACTGAATTCAGGAATGCAATCAGAAGGAGTACTGATACTGCTGCTGCAAACAGGAGATACACAAGATACTACTGTTGTTGTTGATGCTCCAGGGAGCAGTTGTTCTTGCTGCTTTGATTACAACTGCACTGGATGCTGTTGTTGATGCTCTGCCAGAAGATACACCAGGAAGGGATGAACCTAGGGTGTAGTGATGATCTTATTGCTGCTATTTCTTCTTCACTGTGTGCACTCGCTGCTATTGTTGATGATCTGATATTGCTGCTGTTTTTGATGAACCAGGGAGGGCGGAGGGCATCAGGCTGGCGCGGAGCTCATGCTGCTGGGGCGGGCAGGGCATCAGGGCGGGCGCAGGACACCAGGCTCGCGGAGGGATGTCGTGGACGCTCGACGCTACGGGATGCGCTCGCCGGATCTGCGACTCGCGGGATCTGCGGCTGGAGTTGCGGCCAAATCAGGGGAGGAGTTAATCCCGGCGTCTTGCGGGATCTGCGGCTGGACTCGCGGGACCTCGAGCACTGATTCGACGGAGATAATCCCGGCGATGCGCGGGATCTGCGACCAAATCGGGGCGGAGGGATCTGCGACCAAATCGGGGCGGAGGGATCTGCGGCCAAATCGGAGCGGAGGATCTGCTCGCGGAGGGAGCGCTGATGCGACGGAGTTGATCCCGGCGCTGATCGTGGAGGGATAGCTGATGCGATGGACCTGGAGCTGATTTCAAATTTTGTACCTGTATCGCTGTGTTCCGACAAGGACAAAATTGTCAACTTCCCCAATTTTCGGGGTTGTCTGAAAACGGTTAAACGTCTTACTTTTTGACACGGAGGGAGTATGAGTTAAGAACTGTCTAGCTAAAATAGTATTTCCTCCATTCTAAAATATAAGTCTTTTTAGTGAAGTAAAACAGTTTGCTAAAAAGGGTTACATTTTGGAACGAGTAGTGTTTAACCAAATAGAGAATATCACAAAATCATTATCGAAAAAAACATTATTTATATAATCACAACTTTGTGGTAAATTATTTCACTGCACCTAATTCTCATGGTTTAGGTTGTTTGACAGAATTTTCAACATGCCTGCAGGCCCACTAGTCAGACAATGGGTGGCATAGCAGCTTGTTCAGTTAAAGATGGTAATTTTTGGTTTCTTACTCGTACTCGCATCGCAAAGATACATAATTCCACTGATTCAAACTACATTGCATGAGTAAACAAGAAGAGTGAGTTCTTGACCTTCCGTTTAAAAAAATTTGCAGTTTGCATTTTTTCGGCACAATTTTGCTCAAAATTTAAGACATGGGTAATGGGCGGGCCAGCCCTGCCAACAACGATTTTTTTTTCAGCTCGGGAGATAAGGGCGGCGGACCGAAGCAAGGGCGCACAATTGGAGTAATCAAAATAGTGTCATTGAAAAATAGACTTATCGATCTGCTTCGTGGTCAGGCCAAATAGCTATCAGGTACACGATCGACCGCATGAAGTTTCTTTCATTTCTTTGTTCTCTGGTGTTTCGGAGAGCGTACTCACTGATGAGTGGATCTGTAAAGAACTGGCGTCCACAACATGACGAGATTAAAGCACGTACGCTGTAGTACCCTAATAGATCAGCGCGGCCTATATGGGTATGTCTTTCTTTTTTCAGCTGTGCATGGACTGCATCATTATGCGGTCCTAATAGGCAACTTGGATCTCCACTTTGCTAAGAAGTACTCCCTCCGTTCCAAAATAGATGACTTTCATTTGTCCATATATGCATGTATGTAGACATGTTTTAGTATCTAGATACATTCATATATAGAAAAAGGGAAGTCATCTATTTTAGAACGGAGGGAGTACATACAAGAAAGCGTAGGAAGCTTAAATATAGTGTCTGGGAATATATGCAGAAATTATAAATGGGGGACCCTAGCTAAGTACAGGACTCGAGTAAAAAACGAAGGTACCGCACCCTGACTTCAATTCTTACGGAGAAAAATGCTCCGGCTCATTTTCGTGTAAAGAAGACTGAAACACCAGACCGGCCACTCCATAGAATCCGAGTTGCAATCACATAGTAGTAAATCTGATTCCAAACACATAATTTCGAGACGAGACTGACGGTGATCACATCACCCAACTGTGCTACACGCTGACTTGCTACCTAGTGGCGCTAGCTACCCCGTAACAATGTCCCCGCAATTTGCGTGTGGTTGTGTACGTGGCTCTCTTGAGTCGAGCCTCAACGGAAACAACCAACTCCACGCATCATCGTCATGGTTCACTTATATATAGGATTAACATGCCTCCATGTAATTTGTGACCTGAGACTCATATCTGCGTTAACTTATACAAGTACAAGGTAGCTGAAACGTATCTGTATTATTTATCTCGCTTTTTATAGAAATGAACTGATTAGCTGTGACCCACCACAACTTACCCAACCACTAACATTTAGAGCATAGTTAAGATATAGGCTAGCTGAGTATGAACTCATTCTTTATAAATATATCATGCATAACCACACCGTCTAGTAGTACACACACATCCGCTCTATGATGTACATTGTCTAAAAAATACGGAGAGAACAAGTGTTAGAGCGGATGTGGCGAGATGTATGCATATGCTGCATGTAGAGTGTTAATTGATTTCATTAGGAATTGTAGACATTGGGAAAGAGCTAGATAGCTGTTACCAGCGTCAACGTATCGATGTAACACTACAACAAAATAGTCACGTAGAGACGCTACAGATTAGACGCCTTTTATTTTCGTCTCTACCTAATAATCGACCATCATGTAGGGATGTTTCATGTGACGCCATCCAAGTCGTCTCAAAATGCACGTTTAGGTTTAGATTTACATTACTTCCACCACGATGGCATTCCCCATCTTCCCCTTGACATTAAAAGAAAGTAAAAAACCTAAAGCCGCCGCCGCCACCACATCTTCTATGCATCGTCTCCCCTGGTATCTAGAAGTTCAGAACCCGCGGCTCGCCGGCCGCCGAAGTGGGGCGCACACATGGCAGGCGTGACCTTCTCAGACTCTCACTACATCCATTCTCCCCTTTCCCCGCACAGTCTCCGGCTCCTTTGATTCCCCCATGGCGTTATTCCGCTCCCTTGCCACTCGTGGGCGGATCTCCACGGTGGGAAACCGGCAGGGCAGCATGCAGATGCCATGAAGGCGTGTTCGTCGGAGAAGCGGAGGTTATCTCAGATCAAGCTCAGCCCCGAGGGGAGCTGTCGTTGCCCAGCAATGAGATCTGAATCACGTAACTTTCCAGCGAGCGGAGCCCTCCCCTCCCGTCCTCCACACAATTGTGCCCTTCTCTGTGCGGTGCAAACTCCAGGCTAAGCCCTCCGTCCCCACTCAGGTACTGTTTTCCCATTGTCCGTTACATAAAAATAATATTTATGTGAATGATTACAAGGATATTTAATTTACGTTCCACTCTTCTTTCACAATTTTGGACAGCAGAAGCTCTTTTTCTGCTGGAATCAGGGTATGATTCAGGGGTGCGGTTGGCATCATCATTTTGTAAGTTCCGTCAGGATATTTTACACTGATGCACAGAGAACCTAGTAACTCATGTCTCAGCTTTATGTATCATTAGTGAAATCAATATTTGACAGGAGTTGCAGAATTTACTGGACCAAGGACACCTCTGTTAGTTGCAGATTCCTTCTATGCTGCGTTTATGTGATTCTAGCATTTTGCAGCTTTGACATGAATTGCAACGAGATGAACAACTCATACTGTCCATGTCCATTTATGTAACTCTACCTGATATCTGTAGTTGAATCATAAGGATTTGTGGTTTGTATATATTTACAAACAGGTTCACATGGTAATGGCTGAGACAAATGCCACGGATGGATCAATTTTCGGCTATGCAAAATATTTGAAGAGCCATCCTCGTTATGGAATTATGTGAATATTCTATGCAACATGAAACTAGTTCGGCATTTGGTTACAGTTTTCTTCTAAATTTTCAACTGATGTTCATATGGCAACTATTTTTTCTTGCAGAGTTCTTGGAGCAGAATCAAGCGTACTGGGCTACTGGCTGTACGTCATCATATATTAAGTGATATGTAGAATTTTCTTTTTCCTGGTTAGTTGGCTTCCTCTCTTTCCTTGGTCTAAATTTTGGTGTGATGGTGGGCACTTCCCTTCACGTTAAATTTGTGTGATGCAGTATTTAAAGGAGCTTATGTCCAGTTAACTTACGTGAGTTTTATTGCTCTGCAGGAATCGGGTGACTGCAAAGACATACAGATGTATGAACGCACATGAAGATATTTGGATGCTCATAAATAGACAGTTCGTAGATAGTTAATATTATTTGTAGAAAAAATGTATGTGAAAATGTATGATTTTTCAAATTGTATTTGCCGCATGTGGATAATTTAAATTAACATTGTTGTCGATTTGATTACCTCCACCTCTTACTATTTTTCTGGATCTTGTATACTACAAGTGAATTTATATGTAATGTGGTCATCATGAAGACGTCAAACATTCATTAGCTGTTTATGTGCTATCAAGGTATCCATCAATATTGTTTCAATTTGACAATCCTTAAATTAATAATATTTTAATGTATATAGAAAATTGGCCTCGACCTTAGCAAACCATGTCGGCGAATCTATTCGAGATGAAATCTAGCGTCACTACGGATGATAGAGACGACATGAAACTCCATATATGAAAACGTCTTTAGACTTGTAGAGACGCGATATGGACGTCTCATCTCATTGTAGACACGCTCACCAAAGCGTCCATATGATCTTTGAGACGGTGCATGAGAAGACGCTTGTGCGACGCTTTAACATGGCGACTCTACAATGCCATAGAGATGCTGTTAGATGTCTCAAACCCTTCTATTAGGCGTCTCTACATGACCATTTTGTTGTAGTGTAATTCAGCGCACACTCGTTTAATCATGCTTAGTCATGCTTTGGTGACCAGTTGTGACCACACCTGATCAGAGCATTGAACTCCTCAAGCACAAGTGTCGCTGGTGAAAGTCCGTGTGTGCTATCTACTAGCCCTTGGTGGTGTAAATGCTACAGCATGCCAGTGGTGGTGCAAATGCGTCTATGTGTTATGTGCATTTCCAATGTAGCCAAGACAATAAATATTGAACATGGCGCATAATGTCACGGCCATAAAAAAAATGCGGCATTTCTTTTCTACATGGAAGCGGCACAAGCGTTGTCCAATTCAGCAAGAACACAGCAAAAAAAAAAAAAAAAAAGGGGCCCTAAACACCATGCTCGTGGACTGCATCATTATGCGATCCTAATAGGGTCACTTCGATCTCTACTTTGCTCAAGAAAGTACATACACGAAAGCGGAGGATGCTCTAGGTAAGGACAGGAGTAGAGTCGAAAACGAGGGTGTCGTACGCTGGCCTTAATTCTTACAGAGAGAACTGCTCTACCTCATCTTCGTGTAAAGAAGAGTGAAACACCAGATCGGCCAATCTACAGAATCCGAGATCCAACCACATACGAAATCTAATTCCAAATCCATGCATTTCGGGACGAGGCTAAACAGTGGGCATCGCGTCACCCAACTCTGCTACGCGCTAGCTTGCTAGTGGCGCTAACCATGTCCCCGCTATTCGCGTGTCCTTGTGTACGTAAGTCTCAACGGAAACAACCAACTCCACCTCTCCAAGTACGCATCATCAGCATGCACTTGCGCCTGCCTTCTACGCACAAAAACGGAGAGGAGTCCTGTTTCTTGGGGCCATGGCGTACCGCTTGCTTGACACGGTTTCTTCTCCCGCACATTTGCCACACCATCGGGTTTGTAATTAGCTAAGTTGCCCTGCTGGCTGGAGCGCACGACGACGATAGTATAAGACGGGCCAGACAGGCAGGCACTCGATGACGAGTCATGCATCCTACCTTGTTCCGTGCGTGCGTGACGGCCAGCGCGTTTCAGGGTTTTGTGATTAAAAAAATCGGTTTTTGGCTTTGACTTTTTTGTGCAACTCTAACCCTAACGTTCATGATACCTGCTCGTTAATCAACCCAGGTGGGTTATGCATTGTTTGCGGAAGAAGGCACGTACGTGGCCATGAAGTTCACGGTCAGCTAAAGTCACCGGTTTGGAAACTGGTATACTCCATAGCATTAATTAAACCTGCTGATTATGCAGTTGAACTCCCACGCTCTAAAGACTCAAAGGCGTGTTCTCTTTCAACCAAAAGACTTGCGTTCGTGTTAACCGTGTGGTTGAGTTTTCTACGCCTCCCTTGAAAATGGTTGACACGCACGCACATCTACCAGAAAACCGATGTCACCAAACTAATCCAAAATAAGACATATTGCGAGCTGCTTTCTCCTTCAGCTTACGCACACAAAGGAGGAAAATGCAACTTTGTTTTCGACTGTGGAGTACGTATAGGAGTACAAGTTCGCCGCGCGACGGTATTAAGTAATTCTCCTTTAGTTCTCTACGCGGCGAACAGCGCGTAGCCTAGGTGCTTTGAAAAAAAAAATGAGTTTGGCCCCAAGTAGTAATTAATTTCGTGCAGACAAAGGGGAAGTCAATAGCCGCTGTGAGAGTCGCCTCTTTCCGTCCAACGCCGCCCTTTCTCCACCGTAGCTCCGGCAGCGATGCTGACCGGCGTGCGGATGGCGTAGGTGGTCGAGCTCCCCCGTGCATAGTAGTAGTAGCTATAGGTTTAGTTTCCTTGTTGTCTTCCCGTATGTGGAGTTTGGCGTGATGCCTTGCTGCTTGCTCTGCGCGTCAACGAGCGGTGCCGGAGATGCTCCTCTCCCCTCGGCTAGCTGTGGTCCATGCAGGATGGCGGCGGTGGTTGGTGGAGATGCGGGCAGTAGCTTAAATAAGCTCGGTAATAGCAGATCTGTAAGCTCCTTTCGGTGGTTGGTTTCCCTCTCTGTTTCTTGCCATGGAGGTGAGGAAGAAGATGGAATGCTGGCCCTTGTTGCGTGTTCACGGTCTCTGCACCAGGGGAATGGCAAAGCTTCGCCAGAGAGTGCTTCCACGGCGACGAGCTTGTCGTCGTCTCTTATGGTCGTTGGGCGACCACTCCCGCTCCATATGCTGGATTCTTCGATGCTCCAGCGATGGCGGATTTTCTCAACCTCCAGGCTTGTATGCCGAAGTGGAGGCCCTACAGCCACGACGCAGTGTTGCTCCCGCCTCGCCGTCCCAAGTGGTTTCGTCCCCGGTGGCGTCGAGGTTGCCTGCGCGCGGCCATGGTTCAGATACGGTGGAAGAGGAGCGGGACCGGATTGCTTTTTGTTTTTCTTCTCTAGGTCCTCAGTGCAAAGTTTTAAGGGCTTGATTGGTTTTTTATTTCTCTTGGAGGCCCTTCCTCTAAGTTGTACTTCCACCAATCAATGAAGCTCTAGGTCCTTCGGGACCAACCCCTGTTCAAAAAAAAAGGGGAAAGACGATAAAGAAAATATACACTGGAGGAGCTGAGTCAAACAAGGAGAGGAACTATCCATATCCGCCCTCAATCACATGTCACCACATGCGGTCCTCGTCTCGCCTCGGTATCCTCCCTCCTCGTGCGTGCGTGCATGTGCACGCTGTAGCTACAGGACGGCACTACGCGTAGATTTAACTAGTAGTACATGATTGGAACAGCCCATCAAAGAAAAAAACATACGATAAAACAGAACATTTGTGAGAAACTGGCTGAACGTTGAGAAAATAGGCCTCCCCCGCGTCGACCCCCCTCCCCCCCCCCCCGTGTTGCCTCCCCTAGCGAGGCGGCCGGGGAAGTTCCCCTCCGTCCCCCCGCGCAGGCCCCTCTCCGCCGCCTCCCTCTCGCCGCTGCCGTCGGCGGCCGTGGCCGACTGCAGCGGGACCTCCCTTCCTCGTCGATGGGTTCCGGCTGGGGCGGAGCTTCATGGAGACGGTGCGCTCGGGCCGGCGCCGGTCCGGCACGAGGTTGGGTGGCAGCGGAGGCGGTGCCGTTGTCCTTTGGCGTCGGGGACGACGAGTGATGGAGCTGCGGACGGCAGTGCCCGACGGGCCCAGCTGGGTCAGGGTGGGCTGGTGCAGGCTCCGACGAGACATCTCCGGTGGGGCTGAGAAGCAACTCGCGACGAGGATGGCGATCGCGGCGTCGTGTCTGCTGCATCGTGGTGGTGGGGCTTCACAGGCCCGATCTGGACATGGCCGGGCCCCATTGGCCTGGTATGCCCCTACTAGTGCATCTGGTCTGCTACTGCTTAGGGCGGTGGAGGTTGTTCCCTCCCACGTGGTTGCGGTACCGTCGTCCCCTTTCTATGATTGTTCCTTTTCGGCCCGGCTGACATTGCAGCTTCTGCCATGGTGAGACGACGACGATGGCTTCAAGACCGCGATGGCGCGGATGGGCGGCGAGCATGGTGGAGATGACATGATGTCTGGGGTAGTGGGATGTTAGGGTTCGGGAGAAATCCCTATCGGCTCTTGCCGGTACCGGCGCGGTGACGCCTGTGGGTGTCGCCTCCCTTCTAGAAGGGCGCCGGGTGTAGCGCTACCCCACTCCCCTCCATGTACCGAGAGATATCCTTGGAGTAGTCCGGACAGCAGCGGTGTGATACGTCCATTTTGCATCACTATTTTATATTGTTATTTTCTGTTATTCATCGATATATTTCATGTTATGATGCATTACTTATGTTATTTCATCTTAATTTTGCATGTTTCATATTTTTTTGGTAATAAACACCGGGACCAGAAATCTGATGGAAAAAGCACCGTCAGGATACCCTACTTTAGAGGATCAGAAGAACAAGGGGTCATCGGGGATGTCTTAGAAGTCCAGAACAGGTGGCTAGCCACGAGGAGACTCGAAGGGGGGGCACAGGGGTCCACACCATGGGGTGGTGTGGCCACCCTGGCCCACCTGTGGTTGCCCCCTTTCTCGTACTTGACCCCCAGGAAACCCTAAGCCCCAGATCATCATCGAAGAAATATTCCATCGCCGCCTCGGGGCGGAAAACAACAGAGAGAGAAAATCTCTCCGGCAGGGAGAAATCTGCCGGGGAAATTCCTCCCAGGAGAGGGGAAATCATCGCCATCGGCACCGTCATCGCTCCGGGCATCATCAGGATCAGCATCTTCATCATCATCACCACCAGCACCATCACCCTCACCATCCATCTCCATCCCGATGTAACAATTAGAGTTCTATATCATTGTTTTTCACTAGATCTCTCACCCGATGTGGATTACTTGTTAGTAGTTGATGCTTGTGGGATTTATCGGTGTTTACACTTTATTACCAGATTCTTATTCATCATTATATCACCTCTGATTATGATTCATATGATGTCTTGTGAGTAGTTCGTTTAGTTCTTGAGGACATGGGGCAAGTCAAAATGTTAGTAGTGGAACTATGTTGAAGTAATATCTAGTGGTTTGATATTTAAGTTGTGGTGTTATTCTTCTAGTGGTGTCATGTGAAAGTCGACTACATGATATTTCACCTTTATGGGCCTAGGAGGAAGCATTGTGTATTTGGCTACTAATTGTGGGGTTGCCGGAGTGACAGAAACCTAAACCCCGCTAGGAAACCGATGCACGAGGGAATGTAGGATCCCATAGTTTTAAGGTTGTGGTTAGATTTATCTCAATTACTTTCTTGTATTTTCGGATGCTTGCAAGGGTTTTAATCACAAGTCTGAATTAGTCCTAGTTGGGCGGTGCATTAGCATAGAATTACCCACACAGTACCTATCAAAACCATAAATATTAATCAACTGTATGAAACGAAAACGTTTGACAAAATCCCCATGTGTCCTCGAGAACGTTTGGTAATCATAAGTAATACAACCGGCTTGTCCTTTGCTCTCAAAAGAATTGGGCCACTCGCTGCAATATTATTTACTGCACTTTATTTACTCGCATGTTATTTATCTTCTATATCCAAAACAACCAAAAAACCGTTTGCTAGTGTTTACAGTGAATCCTCTATCCAACCTACACTAGTAGAAAACAGGGCATCGAGCCAAGCACATTGGAACCGGATTGGATACAAACCGGTACTAAAGGTCTGTCCGCTGGGCCCCCTCCCTGCAGAAAATGGCCGCAAGGCCTTTAGGACCGGTTTGTGTTACAAACCGGTCCTAAAGGCCTTGCGGCCATTTGCTGCAGGGAGGGGGGCCCAGGGGACAGACCCTTTAGAACCGATTTGTATCACAAACCGGTAATAAATGTTTTCTCATTTTTTGCAGCAACTGCGGGGCCCGCTGTCAGACCCTTTAGCATCGGTTTGTAACACAAACCGGTCCTAAAGCCCTCCCCTAAACCCTATATTCCACCCCGAGCTCAGCTCCATTTTTTCCAGCTCGAGCTCAACTCCATTTTTGCTCTCTCCTTCCTCTTATGAGCTCTAATCCATCCCCATTTTTCTCCACCATTTGTCAATATTGTTGGTACCCATCGGTTCTACGGTTAGCATCAACATTCTTTCTTCCGGCATTGCAAGTTTTGCTCGTTTTCTTGCTCATTTCATTTTTGTTGTGCTAGCTAGGTGTTTGATGAAATGCCTAAGCTAGAGAGAGTTCATCATTTGTTATGTATACATATGCAATTTGAGCTCAAATTTAATTATGATTTGTGGTTTTTTTTAGTGTCGCGCGCCTTGTCCCCTTCCTCACCGCCGTCGATCGCCCCGTCACCGAAACAACCTTGGTGAGCCTATTGTTTTTATTTACCAAAACAAATTTTGATTTGTATGATTTACATATTTACTTGTATATAATTTTTTTATTGTGTAAGATTTTTTTTATATATATAGCGCCATGGTTTTGATATCCGTCCCCGTTGGCCCTCGTCCAGTCTATGATTCGAATGTGGTCTATTATCTTTTATAACTACATATTTTCATTTCCTGATTATATGACAATTAATTACGTCGACCAACTTGACATAGATATTTTTATCTAGGAGGTAGTGGAACCGGAAATGCCAATCGACCCTATTCTTGAGAAGTTACACTTAGTTGAACAAGAAAATGTTGGCTTGAAAGAAAGATTGAAAAAAACTGAAGAAAGGTTGGAAAAAACTGAAAGAGAGAAGATGACCTTGGAAAAGGTTCTTGCCGGTGGCGTCGATGGTCACAAGAGATAGATGGACGCAATGCGCCTGAAGATTAGAAAGATTAGAAAATATGCAATTAGTAAAGAGGCTTGGTATCATTATGCCGTCGGGTCAATTGTTACCTTTGTTGCGATTTTGATCGCATTTGTTGTTGTTTTTAAATGCATTAATTAGAGAGTGTTTTTATGTATGGTCACTATGCTACTTTGGTTTGAACGTGTGATGAACTTTTTGTATTAATTAATTAATTTAGTCATGATGATTTAGCATAATGGTTGTTGATAAATTTATATAATGCAGATGAACCGACAATGGATGTACAGTGATCGACGTCGTCCCGAATTCCTTAATGGCATGCATAGTTTTCTCAATGTGGCTGAGAAAAACAGGCAGAATGGATTTATTTTTTGTCCATGTAAAAAATTCCAGAATAAGAGGATTTTCCCTAACTCAAGAACCATACACACCCATCTGTTGCAAGAAGGCTTCATGCCCAGTTATTTTTGTTGGACAAAGCACGGAGAAAGAGGGGTTGTAATGGAAGACAATGAAGAAGAAGAGGATAATGATAATTATCCTATGTTCGGTGAACACGGTGATACTGAAATGGGGGAAGACGAGCCTGAACTTGGGGACATTGTTGATGAGTCTGATGATGATCTTCGTCAGGTCATTCGTGAAGAACAGATAAACTGCGCAAGTGAAAACGAGAGGTTGAAGTTGGAGCGCATGTTAGAAGACCACAAAAAATTGTTGTACCCAAATTGCGAAGATGGCCAGAAAAAGCTGGGCACCACCCTGGAATTGCTGCAATGGAAGGCAGAGAATGGATTATCTGACAAGGGATTCGAAAAGCTGCTGAAAATAATGAAGAAGATGCTTCCAAGAGATAACGTGCTGCCCTGCAGTACATATGAATAAGGATGGCAATTTTAACCGTGGGTACGGGTATTCGCGGGTATTCGACCCGTATGGGCAGGGTATGGGTACACTTTTATACCCATGGGTAGTACCCGTACCCTACCCATCAAGTCATGGGTAGGTCATGGGTATCAAGTTATACCCGTGGGTATACCCATACCCTACCCATTTACACTGACATGTGGGCTACTTTGGCCATATGTAGCCCAGCAGGAAGCAACCCACAAGGCCATGACTCCAAGATTAAGGCGATGAGGAGTAGGGTCGGTCAAAGCGTCCTCGTAATCCCCTCGTCTCCCAAATATCCCCAAATTTCAATCACTCCTTAATCCTCTCATCTTCTAAATACTCAAACTAAGAAGATAAATTCCCAGCGACGAGGCATACAATTGATCAAACTGATATTTTTGTCAAATGTTCTATCAATGAATATAATAACTTGTGTACCCGCTCGGTATCCAATGGGTACGGGTATCCTTCGGGTATGGGTATGGGTAGACTTTCATACCCATGGGTACGGGTATGGGTAGAGTTTTATACCCGTTGACTATACGGGTATGGGTATGGTATTGCTCTACCCGCCCCATACCCTACCCATTGCCATCCTTACATATGAAGCAAAGAAGGTTGTCTGCCCTCTAGAATTGGAAGTGCATAAGATACATGCATGCATCAATGACTGCACCCTCTACCGCGGTCAGCACGAGAATTTAAATGCCTGCCCGGTATGCGGTGCATTTCGGTATAAGATCAGGCGAGATGACCCTGGTGATGTTGAGGGCGACGATCGCCCCAGGAGACACGGTGGGGCTGTATGATGGCGATACCGTTTGTTTTGTTCTACACCCCCCTTTAAGGTTTGATACATCATATATTCAGTTCATCGAGCAAATACAAAACATCCGGATTCGCCATCGTACGTCCTGCCGTGCATTTGGTATGCATATTTGCACCCAATAGCCACGGTAGGGCTGTACGATGGCGATACCGATTGTTTTGTTCTACACCCCCCTTTAAGGTTTGATACATCATATATTCAGTTCATCGAGCAAATACAAAACATCCAGATTCGCCATCATACGTCCTGTCGTGCATTTGGTATGCATATTGCACCCAGTAGCCACGGTGGGGCTGTATGATGGCGATACCGATTGTTGTGTTAGGGTGGCGCGTGGCGCGGGAGTTGTGACGCGTGGCCAGGAGGGCGCGGTATAAACTGTCGCGCCTCGAGCGCGTCTTCTCCTCTCCACGCGCCCACTCCTCTCCACGCACCGTCGCGCTTCCACCATGCCTTCGAGGAGGAACAGCACCACCGGCTTCCGTGGCGTCCGAGCACGGCAGAACGGAATGTTCAGCGCAGATATCCGCTGGGGGGACGACCGCATCCCCCCCCCCCCGGCTCCTTTGCGACGGCGGCGGAGGCCGCCCGCGCGTGGGACGCGGCGGCCTGGCGTCTCAACCGCCCGCGGTCGCTGATGAACTTCAACGACTGCCACACCGTCTGGGAAGCGGAGGCCAGGGCGCCGAAGCCGCAGATCGTCACTGCCGTCGACCACCTCCACCTCCGCCACCGCGCGTTTCAGGGCCTAGTCGACGCCAGGAAAGACCGCGTCGTCCGCAAGTATTACCGGAACAACCCGGGGGAGGAGAGCGCCAACGAGGAGCTCTGGCAGACCCGCGCGGCTGAGCGGGCGGAGCGCCGCCTCGAACGCCACCTCGCGTTAGATGCCGCTCGGGAGGCGAGGACGAATGCGCTGCAAGAGCTTCGTCGGGCCGACCACGCCGGCGAAGTCTGGGCCTCCGACGATCCGAGGTGGGGGCCTATCTCGGACATACCATCATGCACCTCCGACGACGACGAGGAGGTCACCGACGAGTTCGACGACGACGATGACCCGGAGGAGGTCACCGACGAGTTCCCTGACGACGACGACAAGGAGTAGTGTTCGTCTGTTTTCTCTTTTTAATAAAAGAATTTGTATTCCGGCGACACTGCGGCGCGCTAGCGCGTCTGTTTTCTGTTTTTTATAAAAGTTATGAAATTAGATATTTTATCTCACAAGGTTTTGAGACATTTACGTAACCTTCTGTTTTCCATGTTTTCCACTCGTTTTCTCAAATATTTTGCAAAGAAGTTAGTCTTAAACACATCAGAGATAATATAATTCACATGATCCATTCAACAAAGTTTTGTACAATAAATTATTACACATCAATTCTTCCCTTGTGTCCCCGCTTTTCTTACGATTTGGCCGTATCCATGGAGCATACTCATCATTTAACTTAATGTTTTATTGTTTTAAATGACATTTAGACAATTTTTACACAAAACATGAGAAAATATAAATATGTTGTTATAATATTTGATTTTACAATTTTTTGAGTCTACTTTGATTTTATAAATAAATGTAAAAGAAAACAGAAAAGCGAAACAAAAAAGAAAAATAAAAGAAGAAATAGGAAAAAGAAAAAGGAACAAAAAAATATCTTTATATTTTCAAATTAGTTTGATAAATATCTTATTTTTTATTTTTTTATTGTTTTAAATGACATTTAGACAATTTTTACATAAAATATGAGAAAATATAAATATGTTGTTATAATATTTGATTTTACAATTTTTTGTGTCTACTTTGATTTTATAAATAAATGTAAAAGAAAATAGAAAAGGGAAACAAAAAAAATAAAAAATAAAAGAAGAAACAGGAAAAAGAAAAAGGAAACAAAAAAAATTCTGAATGTGGCCCCTGGTACTGGCCTTTAGTACCGGTTGTTGTTAACAACCGGTGCTAAAGGGTCTTTAGCACCGGTTGTTAACAACAACCGGTACTAAAGGCCTGCACAGGGGGCGCAGTCTGAATGTGGCCCCTGGTACAGGCCTTTAGTACCGGTTGGTGTTAACAACCGGTGCTAAAGAGACCCTTTAGCACCGGTTGTTAACACCAACCGGTACTAAAGGCCTGTACCAGGGGGTCTTCTCTGTCAGTCCTTAGCCGAATTTTTCAGTTGCCTATTCTTCGCGCGTCTTCTTCCTCCTGGGCGAAACCCTGCCTCGCCGTACGCGCGCCTCCTCGTCGTCGTCGCCTCCTCGCTGCCGTGGCCCCGCCGCGCGCCCTAGACGCCGCTTCGTCGCCGCCACCCTCTGCCCCCGACGACGTCCGCCTCGCCCGCGCCCCCGACGCCACGCGCGCCTGCGCCCCCGATGTGACGCCGCCGCCCCGACGCCACGCCGCCGCCCGACGCCACGCCCACGCCGCCGCCCGACGCAACGCGCCTCCCTCTGCCCCGACGCCACGCCCATGCCGCCGCCCGACGCCGCCGCCTGACGCCGCCTCCCTCTGTCCGACGCCCCAGGTCCCTCTGCCCCGACGTCGCGCCAGCTCCCTCTGTGACGTAGGCGTGACGTCACAGAGGCAGAGGCAGAGGCAGAGGTGAGTTTTTTTTTGTTTTTTTTCTATTTGTATTATAATTAGAGTAATTATAATTAGCAAATAAATAATAATTAGCTAGAATTAAGTAATTATTATAATTAAAGTAATTATAATTAGCTAGTAATTATAATTAGCTAGAATTAGAGTAATTATTATAATTAGAGTAATTTTAATTAGCTAGTAATTATAATTAGCTAGAATTAGCTAGAATTTTGTAGTAATTATAATTAGAGTAATTATAATTAGCTAGTAATTTTAATTAGCTAGAAAAATATACTAACTGGAATTAGAATTAGAAAAATATTTGGACATATAAATTTAAAATATATTAGCTAGAATTAGAATTTTTAGTAATTATAATTAGCTAGACTTAGAGAATTTTTTCTGTTTAAATTTAAAATATACTAGCTAGAAAAATATTTGGACATATAAATTTAAAATATATTAGCTAGAATTAGAATTATAGTAATTTTAATTAGCTAGACTTAGAGAATTTTTTCTGTTGAAATTTAAAATATACTAGCTAGAAAAATATTTGGACATATAAATTTAAAATATATTAGCTAGAATTAGAATTTTTAGTAATTATAATTAGCTAGACTCAAAGAATTTTTTCTGTTTAAATTTAAAATATACTAGCTAGGAAAATATTTGGACATATAAATTTAAAATATATTAGCTAGAATTACAATTTATAGTAATTTTAATTAGCTAGATTTAAGTGTCCGATGAAATAATTTCGCAGAGTGTCCGATGAAATAATTTCGCTAAGTGTCCGATGAAATAATTTCGCTAAGTGTCCGATGAAATCATTTCGCTAAGTGTCCGATGAAATAATTTCGCTAAGTGTTTCTTCATTTTATAAATTTTACTAGCAGGTGTTGAGCTATGGATCCCCAAGAACCTGCACATGATCCTCACGCCGATCAGCTCGAGGGAATGGGTGAGGCGGAGAAGGAAAGATACATGTGCCAGATGATTTTTGAAGATGCAGCGGCCATATATCATGATCACGACGGTGGACATGCGTTTAGCAATCAATTTTTGAACGACTCCGGTGACGGAGCTGAGAATATAGAAGATGTAGTAGATGATGACGACGACAACGTCGAGGATGCAGAAGTGCCCTCCAGAACAAACTCTGCCAATGTATATCTCAAGTCACTGTTGACGCAACAATTAATTTGTATTGCACTTACTAACGAATCATTATTTTCCCGTTTAGGCGCCCTCCGGAACAGCTAGCGCAAGTACTGAGACAAAGTCGAAACGAGGCCCGGCCGCAAGGTTGAAAGATACCGCAAGGTTCTCGATCGATACAGTTGATGTTGATGGCAAACCACTGGAGCCCCCAGAAACTTATCGCAAATTCGTAAATCAGTGCGGAGTTGTTGTAAGAGACCTGGTCCCGATCAACCTAATAGAATGGAATAAGCCGAAGACCGGCGCCAACGTTGGAGCTACTTATGTCGATGACAGATTGAAAAAAGTGCTTTCCGACACGGTCTGGCTAAATTTCAGCGTAGCGGAAGATAAGAAGAAGAAAGTCGAGGAGTGGGCTTTGAAGAAGATGGCCACACAATTCCAGAGGTGGAAGAAAGACCTGTGGAAGAAATATAAGGACGAAGATCCAGTTTTCACTGGGCACCTAGTGAAGATAAGAGACGCTTGGCCTGATTTTAAGGCGTACAAGAAATCGGGTGTCTTTACATCCCGATCAGCCACAAATAAGGAGAATGCGAAGAAGAAGAAATATCACCATATTTTGGGGTCAGGTGGCTACATGACTGCACTGTCTAGGTGGCGACGCTATGAAGATGCGCTTCTGAAAAGAGGTATCATTCCACAGACACATGACTGGCCCGATAGGTCCAAGTTCTGGTTGTTCGCGCATGGGGAAACGTTGGATGCTGAGACTAGGATGATTGTTGCGGAGGGACCATGGTCGGAAAAAATAACAAAAGTCGTATCAGAAATAGAGAAGGCAATAGAAGCTGTTCGAAAAGGAACTTTTGTTCCCGATAGAGAGAACGACGAGCTGACGAAGGCACTCGGGAACCCCGAAAAGTGGGGACGAACACGAGGCTTTGGAGCCACTACCCCGTGGAGCCAAGGGTTTCCAGCGGACCTTGGCACTTACAGAAGCCGTGGTAGAAGCAAGAAGAATGCGCTGGAACGGATATCGACATTAGAAGAAAAGGTGGCAGGAATCTGGGACTTTGGGTTCATTGACCCGTATTCGTATCATCAAGACACAATAGAAAAGTTCAACAAGGATACACCGGATGATTTGCTAAGGTTTTTGAAGCGACAAAGTACCAAAAAATAAATACTTTGGCCCTACGGATTCAAGTGAGTGTTACTGTCTTGTAGACATTCCATTTTGCTTACCTGATGTTAAGTGTAATTGATGAGTATGCATGACTGCGTGTGTACATATGCGCAGGTCCCACTTCATACTGTCCATCATTAGAATCGATCAAGGACAAGTTGAAGTTTGGGACTCGTTAACCTGGGACGCTGACACATGGAAGAGCGCGCGTCAGATGCTTCAAAGGTATATATATATATCGGCCTCTTTCGTTCATCGGCCTCTTTTTCGTTCATTTCCTGATATCAAGTAAGTAATAATTAACTCTTGTATTCATTTTTCTTTTGTCGGCCAGGGTTTGGCAAATGTTCATCAAGGAAGAACCCGGTACATGGGCAGACAAGCTCCACTTTCAGATTAACAAAGTAAGTAGTACTACGTACCCTGGTTTCAATACCATTACCATTCTCTTGATTATTATTAATTTGACTGAATTATGTTCTCGTATATAGAGCGTCCCGCAACAACCACAGGGAACTGATTATTGTGGATACTACGTTTGCGAGTTCATTCACAGGATTATCAATGAGAAATCCCGTACTTCCAGAAATCTAGAGGTACGTAACCGGATCTTCACAACTTTATTTATGTTGCCATCAATTATGTTTAGTTTTGTTCATAGCTTAATTGTTTTCATCTACTTCTTTTAAAGATGCAACGAAAGCGGGCGAAGCTCAAACCAATCCAACGTTGCAAGGCAGTTGCGGAGGAATTGGCAGGATTTCTCCTCACGCAAGTCATAGATGAAGGCGGAGAATTTTTCCATCCTATGAACCAATGTTGATGCTCCCTTCTCTATGCAAGTATACAACTATTGGAAACGAACTTCAGATTATGTAATGCTCGGTCGAGTACTTCGTGTTACATGTATATATATATGTACTTTTATTTGGTGCATCAACATTTAACCGCAAACACGGAATCGGTGTTTCCGGATACGTATTTCCGATTACGTGTTTCCGATTCCGTGTTCGTAAAAAACGAAACACGGACACACGGAATCAGAAATACGTAAACGGAAACCCTGAAAATACGGAACACGCCCTAAACCCTAAACCCTAAATACGGAATCAGAACTCCTGAAAAGAAAAGGAAAAAAAAGAAAAAAAAAGCTTTAGGACCGGTTGGTGTTACCAACCGGTTCTAAAGGTCCTCCGCCTGCGCGCGCTCTTCGGCGCCCACGTGGAGGCCTTTAGCACCGGTTTGTGACAGACCGGTTCTAAAGGGGGGGGGGGCCTTTAGTCCCGGATACGTAGCACCGGATTTGTATCCGGGTCTAAAGGCCCTTACAAACCGGTGCGAATGCCCTGTTCTCCACCAGTGCTACTTGTCAACACCTTCTGCTCCTCGTTGGTTTCGACAGTCTTATTTATAAAAAATACTACGATACACCCCCTATACTTGTGTGTCATCAGGACTATTTTCCGGCTCCGTTTCCGGGAGTTGAAGCTCTATTGGTAAGTGGAATTGGTAAGAGAAACTTTTACCGTGAGTGCTGTTTTTATTTATGTCTGTTGTTTTATTTCATTATGGATAGTCCATATGGTTCTTTATTTAGGGGTACTACTACTCTTACTGCTAGAGTATTAGGTGACCCCCTGCTGAATTGGATCATTATAAAAAAATCTATGCAAATTGTCGGACGCGTTATGGATAACTGCTATTATGGAGATGGAACTGTCCATCCCGGTGATCATTTTCTCTTTATACGTGAATTATGCGAGTTATTCGTGTGTGCAAATATTACAATGGATCAAGTTAAAAGTAAATTATTCTCTTTATCGCTGAAAGGTAGAGCTATTGAATGGTTTAAATTGCGGATGAATGTTCAATCTATTGGATGGGAGGAAATTGTCCCTCTCTTTTATTCTAAATTATATCCTCCTAGTGAGATTAAAATACACCGAAATCAAATATATAATTTATTGCCTCATGATGGAGATAGTATTGCCCAGGCTTGGCGGAGAATGAATTTATTAATGCTCAAATGTCCCGTTCATGAGCTCCCAAGTAATATTGTTATCAATAATTTTTATGTAAGGGTTTCTCTTCATGATAAGGATTTATTGGATGTTTCTTCTTCTGGATCATTCACACGTATGAAGAAGAAGCTAAGTGGGTTCTTCTTGACCGTATTCAAAACAAACCCAAGGGCCCGCTTTGAATATCTGTGCGAAATCCTTTCCCGAAATATTTCACGCGCCGTTTTGTTGTACCCGCAAAAACCGGCCGGATTTCGAGCGGGACCTCCGGAGGTCCGTGAAATTTTCTGGCTACACATACAGTAAATGCGCTAGGCAAAATAACGGAGGGACGGAAAAAACGATGAACTAAGCGCCTCATTCTGGGAGCATTTACGGCTCCGGAATTTACGGCCGTTTTGGATAATATACGGTCAACCAAGCGGGGCCTGAAGGATGGGAGAATGACAAAGGAATAAAAAGTCCGGTATAAATTATGATTATGAATGCATTAAAGATTTTATGGGAACTGATGATTTCTATAATTATAGTGTTGTCTGTGGTCTTGATTCTCAAATCTTTGCAAACTGTCTTAAAGCTTTTGCCTTCTATCTTGATATTCCTAAAAAGTAGTATCACAAGTACCATGCACCTTATAAAGATATTATTCCTGCTAGAAATATAGAAGTGCATGATGTTAATCCTGCTGTTCCTGAGCCTTATATTGAGAAAATGCCTTTCCCTGCTAAGGTGAAAGAACATTTTATTGCAGCTAGTGTGGTTAAGAGGAGCATAAAGAAATCTATTGAACCTGATGAACAAATAACTGTTGAACCTGCTGTAGCAATAGTGAAAGAACTTATCTGTGGAAACATAGAGGATGAACATATTGTCTTTTGTGAGGATGTTTCTAATATATTCTCACATCCAAATAGACCTAAGCAAACTAGTGTTCATGTGCTTTCTGTTAAGATTGGTGATCATTTCTATTATGGTTTGTGTGACATTAATTGGCGCAAGTTCTAGTGCTATTCCTTATGATCTTTATAAAGATATTATGCATGAAATTGGTTCTTGTGATATTGAGGATATTGATGTGGTTATTCAGCTTGCTAATAGAGAAACTGTCTTTCTGATTGGTACTGTTAGAGATGTGGAAGTTTTATGTGGTAAAACTAAATATCCCACTGATTTTCTAGTACTTGGTAAGGCTGCTAGTAAAAACTTGTCCTATTAGTTTTGGTAGATCTTTATTGAACACTTGTGGTGCTATTATAGATTGTAAGAGGGAGAAGGTTTTGACTAAATTTGATGGAAAATCTTATGAGTTCAATTTCTCCAAATTTTCTAGATCACCTTATGAATCTGAATTGCCTAATGGGAATTTTAGAGTTGAACAGCTTGCCTCTATTTCTCTTGCTCCTAACAATGATTTGCAGCAATATATTGAGGACCATGAAAGTGAGGTATTTATGGAAGAGGGAAATGAGATTGACGATATTCTTCTTCATCAACCGGTGATACTGAAACACAATTTACCTGTGGAAGACTTGGGTACCATGTCACACCCCAGTTTTTTTAACAACAAGATTGTTTGAACTAACATGTGTTTATGATTTCAATCATATTGTCAATACAAGTTTTGTTTCTTTCTAAAACCAATACCAAATTTTTCTGAAAAACAATTCTATTATTTATCCTAATATTTTTCCCTGATGTTTTTCCTAATATTACTTGAGTGTATTTTTATTTCAAGACTTGGATTATTCTTGGTTGCATATTAAATCAAACTTTTAACTTTTTTGGACCCAAGAAAACAAGTTTTCAAAATTATTTATAAAAGTTTTCTTTTTAAGATTTCCATAGAAAACACTCTCTGAAAATATAGCCAAGTATATGTTTTCTACCTTTGTTTTCACTAGGCTATAAATTGTTATTTTATGTTTTCTTGACTTTTATTTGTTCCTTGATAAATGTACTACAAATCCATAATCTTAGATTCATTTTTGGATTAATAAAAGTTATCTTTTGCTTGTTGTTTTTGTGGTATAAAATTAAGGCAGAAAAAGGCATTTTTGAAAAACAGGGAAAAACAGAAAGTACACCTTTTTACATATTGTTTTCATGGCCTTAAACTATTTCAAAAGATGTTTCTGAAAGTTTATAACATGGTTAACACGTTCCTACTTTGAAATCAAATTTTGGAAACCATTTGAACCTTGAAAATGAACTCAACCTTTTGATGGTTTAATCTATTTTCAGCACTTAGAAATTTTTCTAAGTCTAAACTGAATTTTTTGAATTTTGTGAACAGTAGGAGATACATTTTTGATCAGTTGGTTTCTTTGTGTTCCTTTGCAAATTTGGAAGTGTGACCATGTCCAATGTGTTTACCCTAGTACCCACTCGAACCAGGATGCATTTTTTAGCTTCTAGAAGCCTTGGAGATGAAGGAAAACATGAGAGAGAAAGAGGTGATGTGGAATGGTATGGAGGCCCATACCTTTGACTCCTTGACCTAGCCCTTGCCTCACAGCATTGACATGGCCCCGTTGTGGTCTATGCCTAGGACAGCCAGTGCACGAAAGAGAGTGACCAAAAACCCCCCAGAGCGCCCTCATGCCGCTCACTGACATGCCCCCGAGCCCACCCGTGGCCATTTTACCCTTGCCACCGAGTACAAGGCTCCTATGGCCTGCCCCTTACGCCACACCACTCCTCACACTCACACCACACTCCACAGCTCGAGATCCAGCCCTGCCTAGCCCTGGGAGCGTGCACGGGCCGAGAGCTCGCCACCGGTGACAACCACGGCCTCGAGTTGGTACAGCTTTACCCGAGCCTTCTCCTCCCTCCCCACTGCCCTAGATCACTTCCCCTCATCTCCCTGTTCATCCCTGACACTCCCCCGTGGCCGATCGCTTGCAGGGACACCGCCGCCGTGGACGCTCTGCGTCGCGCCGCTGCCTGGAGCCGCCCCCGCGTCCAAGCTCTGCTCCCCTCGACACCCTCGACCCCATCCATCTCCCACGAGACCACGCCACTCCTCCGCGAGCCCACGGTGAGCCACCACGAGCACTCCCGTCGTCGGTCGTTTCGAGGCAGTGAGAAACGAGAGGGTGAGGAGGACGACGACCGTGTGCCGTTGGATCCTTGATCCACGACCATGCTTGAACGCCCTAGTTCCCGCGCCCGCACGTGCGCGCTGAGCGCCGTTGGGCCGCGCCCACACGAACCAGCCCGTGTTGCTCTGTTTGTTTATCTTTTAAGTTTTTAACAGAAACTTGAATGATTACTTTTGACTTTGGAAAAATACCAAACGTGCAAAATAAAATCTACCAAAAATCACGATCCTAACAATATGAGTTCCTAACCACATAAAAATTGCAGATCTGAGTTTTGGACCATTTCTCTCTCATAATGACTGTTTTTCCACAGAGAGTCTATGAACATGTTTTGAACATAACTTTTTGAATCGATAACCAAAATGGAAAAACTAAAATGTTTTGTATAGCCCTTGAACAGATCTATCCATAGCACTTTTCCTCACCTCAAGGTGAGCTACCAAATGGAAATGCCATCCGTTTTGGTAAAAGGCCAGTAGGCTTTTCTAAGATGTTTGGAGTGAGCTTAAAAATGATTTTTTAAGTAAATACAACTGGATGAGTTTGATATTGACTAGATATATCAAATCCTATCTTGGATTAATTTTTGTAGCTCTGGATAAATTTTGGTGAGCAGATCTAGAAAACAACACTTCTCTGTTTTTGTTTTTAAGTGTGTTTTTGTTTAAAATGAAATGTTTGATTGTTTAAATCCTGTTTCCTAGCATGTGTATAGTTTCTATCACTTGTTATTAGGTTTTTTTCTTGCATTTTATCTACCTTAGCAAGTGTGTTCATGTTTGGAATGTTGAATGAAAATAGGAATAGCCTTTGTTATTTTCTAGTTTTATTATTTGGAATATTTGTGTGAGCAAGATCTTTGTGTGCTTGATTTACTAAGTTTATGCTAAGATAGAAATGGATCCAGTACCATTTTGGTACTGTTATTTTGATGTTAGTACCTCTGTTAGCTTGCATGTTATTTTTATAGCAAAGCATGTGTAAGTTTGGTTATTTATTTGCACTAGTATTGTTTTCACTTGAATAAATAGCCTTGTATTTTTATTTGGTCATACACATTTTTATCATGAGTAACTAGAGGCTTTGTACCTATTTTTGCCTTGTTATTAGTGGTCCATAACCCACTGGTTCCATTCCATCTTGGTTGAGGATGAAAATCCCCAACCATACATGTGTGTGAAAGTAACATGTTTTATTATATGATTGATTATTATTTTCCACCATGGAAAATAGGTGTAACATCCCTGATTTTTGGAAAGTGCAAAAATCACTAAAAATTAAAACTTTTTGTTTTCATGTTATGCAAGTCACCAAAAACCGATGAGATCCAAGACATAAATGGAAACAATACATAAATCAATAAAATTGAATTTACCAATCCATTATACCTCTATTCCATAAACCCTAAAACCCTCTAAAATGAATTTTCTTTGATAAAGAAAACCATTTTGTCTTAGAAAACTTTGTTACATAAAATGTTGTCAATTCAAATATTACTTGAAATTATTTTATGGCAACAACAATCAAAGATTTATAACCCTCAATAAAATCCTAAGCCTCAAAAATATTTGACGAGAATAAAATATTTTAATAATAACTTTAGTTTTTATTCCAAGTTATAAACATAAAGGTGTGAAAATAAAATGCATTACTTGAAAATAACATAAAATAGGAATTTGAAAACTTATGACTTGTGGTTTTATTCTAAATTTTATTGATCAACAATAATAATTAATTGATATGAACTAATTAAATAGCATTAAGTTACTATTAGTAGATCCTTCAACTCCTAAAATTATAAAATGTGAAAGTGGTTTAAAAATGGCTTTCCAAAAATAATATATGACTTGTAAAATGTCTCTGGGATTTTATTTAGACAATAACATCAATTTATTATTTTCTAAATTTTAAAATGGAATAAAGTTACTATTAGTAAATCACTGAAATCTTAAATTTATAAAATATAAAAGTGATGTGAAATGACTTTCAAAAATAGTATTTGACATGTTTAATGTCTCTGAAATTTTATTTAATCAAAAACTCATATTATTATTTTTATAATTTAAAATGTACATTTATCACGTTTAATGATTTATTTATATTTTAAAAAAATAAAAAAGTGAAATGTGTTGAAATGTTTATAAAAATGTTCTAAACAAAAAGAATATAATTTTAGAAATTTTTAGAAGTTAATTTGAGGTTAAATGGATTTACCAATTAAAAGATATTAAAAACAGGAAAAAGAAAAAAAAATGATGGCGTCATGCTGACGTCATCATCGTCTTCATCACAGAGAAGAAACAGTCTACCGTTTTCTACCCGATTTAAGTGTCTTTGATTTCGCGGGATTTAATCCTTGATTCATTGCCTCGTTTCCTCCTCCTTAAAGCCCTGCATTTCCTCTTAAGTTCCCCCTCCTTTTCCCCTCGAATCTGTGCCCGAGGCCCCCAAACATTTCTCACCGGAGTAGTCCCGGGCCGCCGCCGTTTTTCTCCATTTCGGCCGCAGCAGGAGGTCCCCGGCCCCCGTCTTTCCCACCCTCTCCTTACCCTTGGCCCTGCACACCTTCTGAGCTGTTTGCTCGATTTTTTTTCCAGGGAATTCGTCCGTGCCGTGCTCGCCCGAAGGCCGCCGGAGTCGCGTCGTCTTCTTCCACTGTTCATCGTCGCCTGAGTGTCGTAAAGAGCTCGACGAGGTGGCCATGATTCTTGTAGTGCTCCTCTGAAGCTCTTCGTGGTCTTCCTCGAGGCCGGGAGCCTCTGTATCGTCCCGCCATGAAGATCTGCGCGTCTCCGGCCGCCGCACGACATTTCCGGCGAGATCCCGCCGCCCAGTGAGCTCTCTGTCCCCTCCCTTTTGTTTCTGGCCGTTAGATCTAGATCTAGAGGCCCAGATTAGATTGTTTTAACGAAGAGGTACGGTGGATCCAGAGCGTTGATCTTCACTTAGATCTGACGGTTTTGAGCCACGATCCACGCGAATAGATTTTGACCAATCAGGAGCCACCATTCGATACCCCTCGGATTGCCAGTATTTTTCCGGAAAATAATTTAAATGGCAGTTTTGCAGAATAGTCCCTAGAACTTAGAAACATCATATCTTTTCAACCACTTAGCCCAATTTAGCAATCTTGGACTTTTTGAAAAGCCCTTGACATCTAGAAACTTTTGGCACTGGCCAAATTAAAATTTGACAAACTCAAAATTGTTCAATTTCAAATATGCTTGTTTGATGAAATTTGGCATAATTCAAATTCTACAAATCCAAAAATTGTAAATAAAATATATTTGGAAACCTTAGGATGTGTACTTTCATATCCCCTGTCCCAAAATAATTGTTGATCAAATTAAAATTGAATTTAGAATTAATTGGAATATTTGAGTAATTTTGACATAGATTTAATTCTGTAAATAATTTCAATATAGTTCCTTTTGCAAAATTGCTCCATTTGATAACCTTGGACCATAAGCAACCTTGCCCAACCATTTTGGACACCCTTGGACCATGACCATGTAATTTTAGCCAAACTTCCATCATAGTAGTCCACCTAGTTGGTTAAGTATTAGAGTTTTTTCTATCATTGTTTACCTTTGTTTGTTGTGGCCATTTTTGGATCCAAGACCAAGTCCCTAAAATTACCAAGTAGTGAACCTCAAACACTAGAACCTTAGTATTCTATCTACTTCTCCATTCTCCCATTCTTGCTTCAAGAATTCACCAAGTCAGCAAAATGGAGATCAAGACTCAAGCACAAGAATGAAACTTCAATATCAACTTGGTGGCAACATGAAGAGCTACAAGGAAGATCAATGAAGAAGTTTTGAAGAAAATACTTGGACTCCACACCTAGAAGAAACTCAAGGAAGTACAAGTGGGAAGAAATTCAGAAGAAAGCATCTCCCTCTCTCTTTCTATCCTTCTTCTTAAATTTTTCTTTCAAATTAACTTAGTGGTATTTGTGCCCATCCCATACCTAAACCAAGTAGTGAAGATCATGAAGATTTACCAAGTACAAGAGAAGCTTCACAACAAGGAGAAAACTACAATAGAAGCATGAAGGTGATTTTCAAGAAGACAAGCATGTGGAGACTTGGAGCAATTCACACAAGTTGAAGAATAACAAGTAGTTTTTGTCCAACCATTGACCCAAATGGAAAACCCAAGACTTAGTAATATTTTCCCTTTGATGATGAAGTTAGTAGACCTACCCTAACCACAATGGAAAATACTAACATGGTCACTCCAATATTTTTGAAGGTGAATATGACCAAGTGTTTGCATGTATTACTTTAGTTGAAGAAGTAATATGTTTATTCTTAGTGAACTCTTGGAACTTCCTCGACAAGTATGGTTAAAATAAAGTTAGTTTTCTACAAAACTCAACCTAGTCCATCCCAAGTAAACCATTGGAATTTCCTTAACAAGTATGAGACCATTAGAGAATGAATCCTTCAACTCAAACCTTGACCTTGTCCTAGCCAACTTGGTTAAACCCCTTTTGATATGTTAATTGCTTTGTTTTCTTAACTTATGTGTTTGATTATTAGAATGCTTGTTTATTTTGTTATTGTGTTTCCAATGGATAGATTGTACGGAGAGCAACGATCTTTTGTGAAGAGAGTGTGATTTCTTCACCAACTTCAACAAGGCAAGTAACACACCATCAACTACCCATTATTTTCTATATGCATTAGTTGATTTTGAGTAGTATGCATGATAGGAAATTTTTAATAAGTTATATTATGCTATGCTATTATCCTAGTAGTGTGTAGCCATCCTTATACCTTGTTATTTTGATGCCTTGGTACTTATTTAGATGCTTAGCCATGCTACAAAATTTGTTTTACTAGATGTTGAGGAAAAATTCTAAGTATAACTAATGAATGAACCACCTGGGTGGAAGTGGTAAGACTGGTTTATGTTGAGTGTTGCCTCAGGGCCCTTATCTAAGGGTTATTCCACTTGAGGTTGTCACTTGAGGATGGCCACCCAGGAACAAAGAGATTACTATGTCCCTCTAAATCTAGTAGCTTCCCGTGCAGCCTTTAGTCATATGGGCTCTGTCTTGATCAACTAAGTTGAATTAACTCACTAGGCTTACCAGCAGATGTAGCATAATTATAGGTGGCACGGGGAAGCCAAACGGTGGTGGAATTTCTTCTGAAAGATCTCGTCTCAATCTTCTCCTTTCCTTAATGCACTCAGGGTGTATAGGATGTTTGGGCTGATTTGAGTCTGAAGGTGAAAGTGCACAAACTCTGCAGAGTCAACAAACTAAGATCTTAGCCGTGTCCCCGGTTATGGACAACTATGAGGAGCTGGACAAGGATTGACGGAATAATCTCATCATCAATTTCAATAAGTAAAATTTTTACCAAGTGAACAGTATTGTGGTGCTTGGATTTTAATCCAATGTTGCCACCCTTTTGAAAAGAAAAGTTGGTTTTACAAAAGTGATAGGAGAAAAACTGGCTTTATGCAAACTTAGCCAAAACTCCACTCAGCCAAGTAAGCATGTAGTATTAGTCTTGCCATTTATATCCACCATAGTGTTACTTGCCAATACATTAAATTGTATTGACTCCCTTGTGGCTGCATATTCCATATTGCAGATATTTCTGAAGACGAGTGAGGATTTTGTTTAGGATCTCGAGACTATCGCCAACATGTTTTGCATGTGGCACATGAAGAAGATGGGCTCAATGTTGTACTATGTTTTCCGCTGTATTTCTTTGTTTTCTGCTAGTCTTCTAAAACTATGCAAGTTGTAATCTTATTTTGTAAAGACTGGATCATGCGATGTAATAGAATTTGATGCATTTGCATGATATTTCATTTTGTACTGTGGTGCTAGCAATTGATCCAGGGACTAGCACAATAACACAGGTATTCCATCTTTATTAAAATTTGGGATGCTACAAAATGGTATCAGAGCATTGTGTTGCCTGTAGGATTCGAGACCCTTAGGTTTGGAAGCCATTTTTGATCATGTTATTATCTCCTTAGAGTATTTTGGATCCTAGCGGCATAGTGAGATGAAGCGGCCCGGACAACTTTACGTGTCCACGGACACGAGACCGTTCCCTGATTGGCTTGCGGGTGCCAGTATCTCTCACTATAGTGAATATCCAAATTGCAACAAGTTGTTAATAACCCATTGATCACCCTAGATTGAAAAATCTCTATGTTTAAACTTTCTAAAAACAAAACAATCATCTTAGTTCATCTCATATCATCTCATCTATTATTCACCTTAAAAAAAACTTTCCCTAGATGACCTCCTCCTCAATACCATCAAGACAGGAATGTTGATGATCATACCAAGAAGTACAAGAAGTATTTTCACCACATGAAGACCTACACTCAATATTATAGAAGAACTTGAAGAAAATCATAGACTTCACAACAATCAAGAATAGCTAAGACATGGAGAGAAGATATAGATGAGACCACCAATCTAGTTCCTTTGTTAGAACAACGTCAACGTGTTAGTATATTGATCATACTAATGAGTGTGGTATGACAATATTAGTGTTTAAAAAAAAACTTATTGTTTGGTGTGATGAATGTGTTGCTTTGTGTTTGTTATGTGTTGTTTGTAAGATGAGTTTCCTTGATCTGCTGTGTTTGGATAGGAACCTTCTTAGATCCTTTCTAACCTCTACTCATCTTCCCTAAAACCTCAAAACAGATGTCTAGCCAGAATGCCAACAACCCTGAGAACTAAATAGCAATGCAGATGCTACTGGAAGCTCAAACTCAGCTGATACAACTGATGACCCAGAACCAAGCAAGCAACCCCAATATGGAGTTAACACCAGGAATGCAACAAGTGTTAGGTACCCAATCCCAGATAGTGCACATGATGTCCCAAAACATGACCAATAGTGGAAACCATCAACCCTTGGTAACTAGAGATAACCAGGAGACAGAAGAAGAAATGTTTTCAACACTCAAAGCCTGCAAATCTTGTGGAGAGATAGGACACTATTCCAAAGATTGTCCTGATGAGTGGCCCCATGGTGATGCAAACAACTCAACTGAAGGATACTTCACTCAAGTTACTTGTTTTCTGTGTGAAGGAACAACACATGTTCCAACACAATGTCCACTTTACCCCATGGTACAACAAGTTGGACAACTAGCCAAAATGGAAATGCTTAGTGCAATCCAATAGAACTTAGGAAAACCAGAAGTGAAGGGAAAACGCAAGCTGGATACTTTTCAGATGGACCATGTCAAGATGGATACTGGAGCCAAAACTACACCACATCCATATTCATCCAAACACTCCACCAAGAATTGCTATTCTTGTGAAGAAGATGGACATTTATCTAGAAATTGTCCCAACAAGAAACCCAGACCTTCAACCAACATAGTTGAGTATACTGGGCAGCAGTATGAAGATATGATGGCCAATTTAACTCCACCAAGGAAGAAGAAGAAACTTCAGAAGAACCCCAATCCTGTCTATAGAGACATCAGCCAAGTGACTTGCTTCAAATGCAGAGATAAAGGACACTATGCAAATGGATGCCCTCAAAGGGAGAAGGAAGGAAACATGACTTTCTGAAAGAAGGAATCTTAGGCAAAGTTTTATGTTGAAAATAAATTTATTTTCCCTAGAAGTTCTTCCAGTGTAATAAACCACAATGAATGTCTGAGAAATGTGTTCCCATTATAATGAGATGATGTTGTGAAATCCTCTCAACTTGATATTTTAATTGACCCAAAGAGTGACCCCTCAGTGTCAAAGGTAGTTCAACATACCTATGTTGGTCTACACCTCTACCACAAGGTAGTTCAACATGAACCACCTGGGTGGAAGTGGTAAGACTGGTTTATGTTGAGTGTTGCCTCAGGGCCCTTATCTAAGGGTTATTCCACTTGAGGTTGTCACTTGAGGATGGCCACCCAGGAATAAAGGGATTACTATGTCCCTCTAAATCTAGTAGCTTCCCGTGCAGCCTTTAGTCATATGGGCTCTGTCTTGATCAACTAAGTTGAATGAACTCACTAGGCTTACCAGCAGATGTAGCATAATTATAGGTGGCACGGGTAAGCCAAACGGTGGTGGAATTTCTTCTGAAAGATCTCGTCTCAATCTTCTCCTTTCCTTAATGCACTCAGGGTGTATAGGATGTTTGGGCTGATTTGAGTCTGAAGGTGAAAGTGCACAAACTCTGCAGAGTCAACAAACTAAGATCTTAGCCGTGTCCCCGGTTATGGACAACTATGAGCAGCTGGACAAGGATTGACGGAATAATCTCATCATCAATTTCAATAAGTAAAATTTTGACCAAGTGAACAGTATTGTGGTGCTTGGATTTTAATCCAGTGTTGCCACCCTTTTGAAAAGAAAAGTTGGTTTTACAAAAGTGATAGGAGAAAAACTGGCTTTATGCAAACTTAGCCAAAACTCCACTTGGCCAAGTAAGCATGTAGTATTAGTCTTGCCATTTATATCCACCATAGTGTTACTTGCCAATACATTAAATTTTATTGACTCCCTTGTGGCTGCATATTCCATATTGCAGATATTTCTGAAGACGAGTGAGGATTTCGTTTAGGATCTCGAGACTATCGCCAACATGTTTTGCCTGTGGCACATGAAGAAGATGGGCTCAATGTTGTACTATGTTTTCCGCTGTATTTCTTTGTTTTCTGCTAGTCTTCTAAGACTATGCAAGTTGTAATCTTATTTTGTAAAGACTGGATCATGCGATGTAATAGAATTTGATGCATTTGCATGATATTTCATTTTGTATTGTGGTGCTAGCAATTGATCCAGGGACTAGCACAATAACACAGGTATTCCATCTTTATTAAAATTTGGGATGCTACAATAGGTTGTTTGTTTCACTTATGCAAGTGAAAGGTTTAGGTCTTCTTTGTAAATAACAATGTGTTTTAGTGTGATTCATTTCTTAGCATAATATTCCTTATGGGTATCATGTTAAGAAATGTTTTCCCTATTGATTGCTTAAAATTGAATTGTTTGCTAATAAAATAAATTCCTTGTGATTGATAGATTGTTTGTGAATGATTTTTAATTGAGTGTTTGGATTTTTGAATAGTTTTAGTTAACCTTCCATTGAGTGCATAGCTACTGGTTGTGTAGTTTATACTTTGTTTACTTGCTATCTACTTGAGAAGAAAAGCATGGGTCACTAGAGTAAATTTATGCTTGCTTAGTGGATGTATTCATAGAATTATTTTATGGTATTTCTTACTAGCATGTGTATGGTTTGGGTACTGTTAGTAGGTATATTTATGTTCATGACTTGATTGTTTAGAGTTAAGCATCATCGTAGCATTGTTTGCTTCTCTAGTGTTGAACTAGTGTCACCACTAGAAATTGTGGTTTTGCTCAAGTATTGTTATCTTTTATTATATGAGTGTATGATTTATTCTAGCATATTTAGGAAGTTATTACTTCTGTTATGATGCCATGAAACCTTGAATTTCATGTACTATAGTTGTAGAATATAAGTATTTCTTATAGCATGCTTGTGTAGAATTTTCCATACTAGTATGCTAAATGTAGTCATGTTTTTATAATTATTTGATAGGAGTATTATCTTGAGTGATGAGTGTGTTTTTGATTATTTTTATGACTTGTTATCACTGGTTTTAGCTACTGGTTGTTTGTTAAATTTTCATGATTAATGGATTCCATAACCTTGAATAATCATTAGCATAGTCAATAAATAGTCTATTCATCTGTGGTGTGTTTGTCTGCTGTTTGGAAATTGTCTGAGTGATTGCCTTAGCATGAGTATTATACTTATGCTATTATTGTGCTTCGTGTTTCTGTTGTTCTTAGTAGTATCTTGTTATCAATGCAAATAGTTAATCATGAACTTGTTTGGTGATGATTGCTTGTGTGTTGTTAATACCCACTACCATGGGTATTGCTCTGATTGAGAGTTTTTATTTTAGTAGCTTCACCTTTTGCACCCACAAGCTATAATTTTTAGCTTCTTGAATATCTTATTATGAGAATGGTATACCCACTCCATATATGGTATGTAAGATGTGGGATATGGTTTCTCAGCCATATTTTTGTCTAACGATAGTTTTGTACCCTGAGAGTTATGTGAGATAGATTTCTCGATAACGTTTGGAGTGTTTGCGCAAGTATAAGTTTGCTTGCTGTATGTGTTGTTTAGTTTAGTTGTTGGGTCGTTAGTTCTGAGTGCGTGTCTTTTATTCTTTTACGACGCTAGAAAACAAAGAAGAAGAAGAAGAAGAAGAAGAAGAAGAAGAAGAAGCAGTTGTGGAGCTGTGCGTCAAGTTCAAACTACTTCAAGGCCAGGGACACTAAGAGTTTTAAGGCAAGCCATCCTGATGCTTGCTGTTATAATACACTTATCATTATCTATCATGCATGTTTTACTTCTGAAAAGTTTTACAAAATTTTGATTTCCAAAAACTATTTTTGAGTGAATACTACTACTACCATTATATATATTATTACTACGCCAGTAGTTGATACTTGGTGTTAACAAGCCCATAGCCACCATATGGCATTTATTACCATCACAAAAGTATAAGTACCTAAGTGGACACCCTAAAACTGTGTTTTTACAAAAACAAAGGCGTTATGGAAAACCCGGAGAAAAGGCTGAGCCTTATTCACTGGAGGAATGTGGAAGTGGTCATTTTTGGGAAAATGGTGTTTTTAGAAAAATGACACATAACCTAGTCTTCGCCGGCCAACCTTTACCCTACTGCCACCCTACCTCAACATGGGCACTGGGCCTAGCTTGAAGTTTGTTCTTGTTAGTGTGTGTTCTATCTCAGTTTGCTATAAGGGGACGGACTCCCTCGAACCGAATGGCGCCAAAATCTTTAATCATGCGACATATAAAGTGTGGGATTAAGTTTCCCTCCGGACGGAGCAGTTGGGGCTCCTGTCTTGGCGGGGATTAGCCTGGTGCCAGGGATGCGGACACTCGACTGAAGAGATAGTCATATTCTAACTTGATCATAGTGGATGGTTAGGATCAGTTATCTGATGTTTACATACTGTTGTTACAGTCCGTGGTTGTTCACGGCGGATGTACTGGATCTGGTGGAATGTGTACACCTCTGCAGAGTAGAACTATTTCGGAATAGCCGCGTCCTCGGATATGGATAGTTGAATGGCCATGTAGCTAGAATTGTGTCAATGTTTTCAAAACAGAGTTTTCAAAAAGGAGTTTTGAAAAGGTGTTGGACTCATGAAGTACAGAAAGGAGGAAATCTTGTACCGTGGAGGTACCGTTGATGAAAAGCCAGAAGTTGTTTTACAAAAAGTTTTGCAAAGAAAATCTTTCTTTTCTAAACAAAAACTGGAAGTTGATTCCAAGAAGTTTTGCAAAGAGAAAACCTTCTTTTAACAAAGTTTTACAAAACCTCTTGTACATGTGATATCTACAAGAGAAACAAAACTATATTATTTTCTTTTGAAGTATCTTCTTCAACGAAGATACAGAGATTTTCAAAATCAACTATGATATGTATTTCATATATCATTGATAGTGAACCCTATGTATAGCCTACCTACTCCACCATATAAGCATACTTGCATTTTGGTAAGCTACATGATGGGTGTCTTGCTGAGTACAGTCAAATGTACTCATATTGGTTTCGTCCCTGGTATTTACTTGCCAGAATTCGAGAAGGAGTCTCAGAAGGAGATCTACGAAGAGGAGTACGGAGCTGATGGCCTTGCGAACTAGGATCGTCTCCCGGTCAGCAGCCTGTAGGTTAAGGCATGATTTGGGCTCTACTACGTATGTGTGTGTTTAGTCTTCCGATGTGTGTGTTGTGTGTTTGTCCTGTGTGGCAGTTGTGTAGACTTGGTCATGTGACCATGTCTCTTTGTAAGTGTTTATGAAATCGTGTAATGGATATTGTATCTGTGTACCAACTTGATATGTTGTTCACGACTGGTGTGATCTGGGATCGTGAATGTATGCATATTGAAGGTGTCATTGAACAGTGGTTCTGTGGCGGACCTTACAGAGTTGGTATCAGAGCCATCCTGGCCTTAGGAGACCTTAGTTAGCATGGACGTTAGCTAGTATTCTGGCAATTAAAGTTAATAAAACTAGGTCGCTAAGATGACTATTTACCAAAAATATTCTATACTCCATCCCCTCTGTGATTTTTGAAAACTCTATTTACACTAAGTTAAAATGGAGCATCTTAAAACTTTGCACACTGTTACCTAACATAAGATACTCTAAAATTTTGTGTAGATGGCAGTTGTCTTCACCAATTCCTTCCGGCTGGGATCGCATGCACCCTGCTACCGCCGCTTTGAGGAGGATTTGATCAAGATGACTCGTCTTATCGGTCACCCCCTACCTGAGTTGAAGGGAGCCCAGATTCACCATGATGGAGGAGAGTTGTCCTGGTTGGTGGTCTGTACCATCCGTGCACCGTTTCTAGCACCGTCAACCTCACAGATCACTTGGGAAGTGGTGGAGAACGGTTGGGAAGATGGTATCCTTAGAGTGATGCAGCTGACCATTGCCAAGCTCGCGAACTTCTTTCGGCGCAGGTTTGAAGGCACCCCTATAGATATTTTGGAAGACGCGACGAGGATGACAAGCCGTTAGAAGTCACTGGATATTTTGTGTTTGCTCGTCACTTCCAGCACTTGGAGGGACAGTTGTACAACACCCAACTCTCCCTTGATAAAGTTAGAGCAGATTATGACCTCCAAGGCCGAGAGATAGACTAGCTGGAAAAAAGCCTGAATGTCTCTTCTGCTACCGAGCGTCGTCTCGAGGTACTGAAGAAGACCATGAAGTACACTTACTCCCGGCACCGAGCACGAGTGAGAACCCTTCAGCTTCAGCTTGCAGCCAGCAAGACAAGAGTTGAAGAGTTGGAGGAACAGCTACGCGCTTCCTCAAGCACTTAGGATTGCCGCAGGATGTTAGGAGTTGTGTTATTTTCACCAAGAGGCTTGTCTGTGTTTGTGTTGTGTGAACTCTGTTAGATCTTTGAGTGTGCCACTGTGTTGTAAGCCTTATGCTTTACCCGTGAGAACCTTTAAATTATGTAATTCTTGTTAAGACTCTGTTCCTGTGTATTGTTAGTCCTTGCTTGTGACTATGATTGCCTCTTAGATGCTAGTTAGTTGTTGTGTTACCTATCGTTCTCATCTTCGTTATGAGTCGGTTAGTATCGCAAGTTTTCAAAACAAAAACCCTTTTTAGTTTGCTCTAGTCTTATACCGTTCCTTTTTCTTCAGCATGGCTAGTGATATACCAACATCGCCGAAGCCGATAGTTTCCCAACTGTTTGCTCTGATCATGGAAGAACGTGAAGCCGCTCGTGTTGAACGCGTTGCCACACATGCTTCCCTGGAGCATTTGACTCAGCTTGTCTCCATCAACGCTGAGAATAATGCTATCCTTATGAGGGAATACCAGCGCCTGCTTGCTGGAGGGAGTCAAAAAAAGAAGGTAGAGACTCCAGGAGAACCTAGTTCTGGTGTGACTTGCAGTGCCTTGCCTGCGATGCCACAGTCTTCAAGGAGGCATGTGAATGTCAAGCCTAGAACCACGGGTTGTTTTACCTGTGGACAGGAAGGACATTTCGCTCGCGAATGCTCCAAGAAGAACCGTGTTCTAGTTCATCCTGATGAAACCCAAGGAAACCAAGGTCCATCCCAGAAGAAACGCAAGAATCTGATGATTGGACCTCGAGACCAAGATGATGTTGCAGAAGCATCTGCGACTCATGCCATAGCCGATGGTACGTTTTCGAACAAAACCTGTGAACCCCATAGTTGTGTTTGTCGTTGTACCCTGAAAAATCCGACGTAAATGGAACACTAGAAGTGTCACGTCGGACTAGATATAAAATATCTTAAACAATTAACGATACGATACTATCCTAACCTCATCCAATTTTTGTTTAATACCTTACAGAGTTGGTAACATAACCTCATCTAATTTTAGTTAAATACCTTACAAAGTTAATTTACAGAGTTGGTACAGAGTTGGTACCTTACAGAGTTGGTATCATCCGTTTAAAAATTTATAACCAACCCTTCCAAAACCAAAGAGAAAGGTGCCCTAGGATGATCTATAGTTGTTTGAAAGATAGTGAAAGGTCTCTCGTGTAACTTTTGGAGGAACCAGATTCTAGAATATGAGATGGTGGAAAACTCAACTGAGGTTTAGAAGGATTTGTGGAAACTAATGGATTTTTAGGAAGCCCTTGCTTTTTAATAAGATTGGATTGGCTAAGAATAATAGGTATAGAGTAATTTGTGATGTTGGGAATGATGATGATAATGTTTTGCCTAGGTGATTCTTTTGCTGGATTTTAGCAAAAAGGTTGATGGTAGTAGGAAGACTATGTTGGATTGGGATAGATAATCGATTTTGATTATAGATGAGTTGGAGGAATATTGGATTTGATATAGGAAGAGATTTGTGGATATGAAAGGATGATTTTGGATTTTAGGAAAAATCAACATGACTTGGATTTATTAGATGATTATTCTCGATGATATATTCTCAGAGCTTGTCATGCTCTATCGAGATTGTTTGGGGAAAATGATTTTAACCAGGAGATAGGAGTTTGGAGAATTTGAAAGGATTTATAGAAGTAGTACAGAGTTGAAATATGATTGTTGAATTTGTTGGTTTAGTTTTAGCATTATGATAATGACAAAATACCTTTGAGGGGAACAAATGATTTGAGACTTTACTATATTAGATTAAGAGGAAGATAATGGACTTTCCTGGATTTTAGGAGGTGAGCAATGGAAAGCTCTTGCTAAATAAATATTGGTGGATATCCCATTAATTGATCTATTTAGTGATGAGAGAGTTTTGCCCCACGGGAAAAATAGTGGTAAGGTAAACTTATCAGAATGAAAGCAAGTGTACTTTTTTCTAAAGAATAATCCCTGGTTTGATATGATGGTTTCAGAGGAACAATAGGTTCGAGGTTTAGAACACGGCACCTAGACCCTTTGAAAAGAAAACTAAATTGCCGATGGATTTTGGTAAGGTTAATCAAAGGGGGGAAGCACCTGTGATTAATATTACCAATCACCATCCCATGTTTATGTTAAACAAAATCATCTAACATTGTTGTTTTGACCATACCCTCTTTTTTCTTGCCTGCGAATCTCGGGACGAGATCCTTTTAAGGGGGGAGGTCTGTCACACCCCAGCTTTTGGATTCTTGTACTGTGCTCAAGAAGACAAAAATTAGGGCCAACAATTTTTTTTTTAACAACAAGATTTTTTGAACTAACATGTGTTTATGATCTCAATCATATTTGCAATACAAGTTTTATTTCTTTATAAAACCAATACCAAATTTTTCTGAAAAACAATTCTATTATTTATCCTGATGTTTTTCCTAATATTACTTGAGTGGATTTTTATTCCAAGACTTGGATTATTCTTGGTTGCATCTTAAAACAAACTTTTAACTTTGTTGGACCCAAGAAAACAAATTTTCAAAATGATTTAAAAAAGTTTTCTTTTAAGATTTCCATAGAAAATACTCTCTAAAAATATAGCCAAGTACATGCTTTCTACCTTTGTTTTCACTAGGCTATAAATTGTTATTTTATGTTGTCTTGACTTTTATTGGTTCCTTGATATATGTACTACAAATCCATAAGCTTAGATTCATTTTTGGATTAATAAAAGTTATCTTTTTCTTGTTGTTTTTGTGGTATAAAATTAAGGCAGAAAAAGGCATTTTTGGAAAACAGGGAAATACAGAAAGTACACCTTTTTCCATATTGTTTTCATGGCCTTAAACTATTTAAAAATTGTTTTCAAAAGATGTTTCTGAAAGTTTATAACATGGTTAACAAGTTCCTACTTTGAAAACAAATTGCGGAAACCATTTGAACCTTGAAAATGAACTCAACCTTTTGATGGTTTAATCTGTTTTCAGCACTTAGAAATTTTTCTAAGTCTAAACTGAATTTTCTTAATTTTGTGAACAGTAGGAGATACACTTTTGATTAGTTGGTTTCTTTGTGTTTCTTTGCAAATTTGGAAGTGTGACCATGTCCAATGTGTTGGTCCCAGTACCCACTCGAACCAGGATGCATTATTCAGCTTCTAGAAGCCTTGGACATGAAGGAAAACATGAGAGAGAAAGAGGTGATGTGGAATGGTATGGAGGCCCATACCTTTGACTCCTTGACCTAGCCCTTGCCTCACCTTGCACCCAAGAGCCAGCATTGACCTGGCGCCATTGTGGTCTATGCCTAGGACAGCCAGTGCACGAAAGAGAGTGACCAAAACCCCCCCAGAGCGCCCTCATGCCGCTCACTAACATGCCCCCGAGCCCACCCATGGACATTTTACCCTTGCCCCCGAGTACAAGGCTCCTCTGGCCTGCGCCTTACCGCACACCACTCCTCACACTCACACCACACTCCACAGATCGAGATCCAGCCCTGCCTAGCCCTGGGAGCGTGCACGGGCCGAGAGCTCTCTGCCGGTGACCACCACGACCTCGAGTTGGTACAGCTCGACTCGAGCCTTCTCCTCCCTCCCCACTGCCCTAGATCACTTCCCATCATCTCCATGTTCATCCCTGACACTCCCCCGTGGCCGATTGCTTGCAGGGACGCCGCCGCCTTCAACCTCGCCACCGTGGACGCTCTGCGTCGCGCCGCCTCCTGGAGCCGCGCCCGCGTCCAAACTCTGCTCCCCTCGACACCCTCGACCCCAGCCATCTCCCCCGAGCCCGCGCCACCCCTCCACGAGCCCATGGTGACCACCACGAGCACTCCCGTCGCTGGTCATTTCGAGGCAGTGAGAGACGAGAGGGTGAGGAGGACGACGACCGCATGCCGTTGGATCCTTGATCACGGCCACGCTTGGACGGCCTAGTTCCCGCGCACGCACGCTCGCAATGAGCGCCGTTGGGCCGCGCCCACACGAACCAGCCCGCGTTGCTCTGTTTGTTTATCTTTTAAGTTTTTAACAGAAACTTGAATAATTACGTTTGACTTGGGAAAAATAGAAAATGTGCAAAATAAAATCTACCAAAAATCATGAACCTAACAATATGAGTTCCTAACCACATAAAAATTGCAGATCTTAGTTTTGGACCATTTCTCTCTCACAATGATTGTTTTGCCACAGAGAGTCTATGAACATGTTTTCAACATAACTTTTTGAATCAATAACAAAAATGGGCAACCTAAAATGTTTTGGATATCCCTTGAACAGATCTATCCATAGCACTTTGCCTCACCTCAAGGTGAGCTACCAATTGGAAATTCCATCCATTTTGGTAAAAGGCCAGTAGGATTTTCTAAGATGTTTGGAGTGAGCTTAAAAATGATTTTTGAAGTAAATCCAACTGGATGAGTTTGATATTGACTTTTTAAAAATGATTTCAGATCTATCCATAGCACTTTGTCTCTTATTCTTTTACGACGCTAGAAAACGAAGAAGAAGAAGAAGCAGTTGTGGAGCTGTGCGTCAAGTTCAAGCTACTTCAAGGCCAGGAACACTAAGAGTTTTAAGGCAAGCCATCCTGATGCTTGCTGTTATAATACACTTATCATTATCTATCATGCATGTTTTACTTATGAAAAGTTTTACAAAATTTTGATTTCCAAAAACTATTTTTGAGTGAATACTACTACTACCATTATATATACTAGTACTACGCCAGTAGTTGATACTTGGTGTTACCAAGCCCATAGCTACCATATGGTATTTATTACCATCACAAAAGTATAAGTCCCTAAGTGGACACCCTAAAAATGTGTTTTTACAAAAACAAAGGCGTTATGGAAAACCCGGAGAAAAGGCTGAGCCTTATTCACCGGAGGAATGTGGAAGTGGTCATTTTTTGGAAAATGGTGTTTTCAGAAAAATGACACATAACCTAGTCTTCGTCGGCCAACCTTTACCCTACTGCCACCCTACCTCAACATGGGCACGGGGCCTAGCTTGAAGTTTGTTCTTGTTAGTGTGTGTTCTATCTCAATTTGCTATAAGGGGACGGACTCCCTCGAACCGAATGGCGCCAAAATCTTTAATCATGCGACATATAAAGTGTGGGATTAAGTTTCCCTCCGGACGCAGCAGTTGGGGCTCCTGTCTTGGCGGGGATTAGCCCGATGCCGGGGATGCGGACACTCGACTGAAGAGATAGTCATATTCTAGCTTGATCATAGTGGATGGTTAGGATCAGTTATCTGATGTTTACATACTGTTGTTACAGTCCGTGGTTGTTCACGGCGGATGTATTGGATCTGGTGGAATGTGTACACCTCTGCAGAGTAGAACTATTTCGGAATAGCCGCGTCCTCGGATATGGACAGTTGAATGGCCATGTAGCTAGAATTGTGTCAATGTTTTCAAAACAGAGTTTTCAAAAAGGAGTTTTGAAAAGGTGTTGGACTCATGAAGTACTGAAAGGAGGAAATCTTGTACCGTGGAGGTACCGTTGATGAAAAGCCAGAAGTTGTTTTACAAAAAGTTTTGCAAAGAAAATCTTTCTTTTCTAAACAAAAACTGGAAGTTGATTCCAAGAAGTTTTGCAAAGAGAAAACCTTCTTTTAACAAAGTTTTACAAAACCTCTTGTACATGTGATATCTACAAGAGAAACAAAACTATATTATTTTCTTTTGAAGTATCTTCTTCAACGAAGATACAGAGATTTTCAAAATCAACTATGATATGTCTTTCATATATCATTGATAGTGAACCCTATGTATAGCCTACCTACTCCACCATATAAGCATACTTGCATTTTGGTAAGCTACATGATGGGTGTCTTGCTGAGTACAGTCAAATGTACTCATATTGGTTTCGTCCCTGGTATTTACTTGCCAGAATTCGAGAAGGAGTCTCAGAAGGAGATCTACGAAGAGGAGTACGGAGCTGATGGCCTTGCGAACTAGGATCGTCTCCCGGTTAGCAGCCTGTAGGTTAAGGCATGATTTGGGCTCTACTACGTATGTGTGTGTTTAGTCTTCCGATGTGTGTGTTGTGTGTTTGTCCCGTGTGGCAGTTGTGTAGACTTGGTCATGTGACCATGTCTCTTTGTAAGTGTTTATGAAATCGTGTAATGGATATTGTATCTGTGTACCAACTTGATATGTTGTTCACGACTGGTGTGATCTGGGATCGTGAATGTATGCATATTGAAGGTGTCCTTGAACAGTGGTTCTGTGGTGGACCTTACAGAGTTGGTATCAGAGCCATCCTGGCCTTAGGAGACCTTAGTTAGCATGGACGTTAGCTAGTATTCTGGCAATTAAAGTTAATAAAACTAGGTCACTAAGATGACTATTTACCAAAAAATATTCTATACTCCATCCCCTCTGTGATTTTTGAAAACTCTATTTACACTAAGTTAAAATGGAGCATCTTAAAACTTTGCACACTGTTACCTAACATAAGCTACTCTAAAATTTTGTGTAGATGGCAGTTGTCTTCACCAAGTCCTTCCGGCTGGGATCCCATGCACCTTGCTACCGCCGCTTTGAGGAGGATTTGATCAAGATGACTCGTCTTATCGGTCGCCCCCTACCTGAGTTGAAGGGAGCCCAGATTTACCATGATGGAGGAGAGTTGTCCTGGTTGGTGGTCTGTACCATCCGTGCACCGTTTCTAGCACCGTCAACCTCACAGATCACTTGGGAAGTGGTGGAGAACAGTTGGGAAGATGGTATCCTTAGAGTGATGCAGCTGACCATTGCCAAGCTCGCGAACTTCTTTCGGCGCAGGTTTGAAGGCACCCCTATAGATATTTTGGAAGATGCGACGAGGATTACAAGCCGTTAGAAGTCACTGGATATTTTTTGTTTGCTCGTCACTTCCAGCACTTGGAGGGACAGTTGTACAACACCCAACTCTCCCTTGATAAAGTTAGAGCAGATTATGACCTCCGAGGCCGAGAGATAGACCAGCTGGAGAAAAGCCTGAATGTCTCTTCTGCTACCGAGCGTCGTCTCAAGGTACTGAAGAAGACCATGAAGTACACTTACTCCCGGCACCGAGCACGAGTGAGAACCCTTCAGCTTCAGCTTGCAGCCAGCAAGACCAGAGTTGAAGAGTTGGAGGAACAGCTACGCGCTTCCTCAAGCACTTAGGATTGCCGTAGGATGTTAGGAGTTGTGTTATTTTCACCAAGAGGCTTGTCTGTGTTTGTGTTGTGTGAACTCTGTTAGATCTTTGAGTGTGCCACTTTGTTGTAAGCCTTATGCTTTACCCGTGTGAACCTTTAAATTATGTAATTCTTCTTAAGACTCTGTTCCTGTGTATTGTTAGTCCTTGCTTGTGACTATGATTGCCTCTTAGATGCTAGTTAGTTGTTGTGTTACCTATCGTTCTCATCTTCGTTATGAGTCAGTTCGTATCGCAAGTTTTCAAAACAAAAACCCTTTTTAGTTTGCTCTAGTCTTATACCGTTCCTTTTTCTTCAGCATGGCTAGTGATATACCAACATCGCCGAAGCCGATAGTTGCCCAACTGTTTGCTCTGATCATGGAAGAACGTGAAGCCGCTCGTGTTGAACGCGTTGCCACACATGCTTCCCTGGAGCATTTGACTCAGCTTGTCTCCATCAATGCTGAGAATAATGCTATCCTTATGAGAGAATACCAGCGCCTGCTTGCTGGAGGGAGTCAAAAAAAGAAGGTAGAGACTCCAGGAGAACCTAGTTCTGGTGTGACTTGCAGTGCCTTGCCTGCGATGCCACATTCTTCAAGGAGGCATGTGAATGTCAAGCCTAGAACCACGCGTTGTTTTACCTGTGGACAGGAAGGACATTTCGCTCGCGAATGCTCCAAGAAGAACCGTGTTCTAGTTCATCCTGATGAAACCCAAGGAAACCAAGGTCCATCCTAGAAGAAACGCAAGAATCTGATGATTGGACCTCGAGACCAAGATGATGTTGCAGAAGCATCTGCGACTCATGCCATAGCCGATGGTACGTTTTCGAACAAAACCTGTGAACCCCATAGTTGTGTTTGTCGTCGTACCCTGAAAAATACGACGTAAATGGAACACTAGAAGTGTCACGTCGGACTAGATATAAAATATCTTAAACAATTAAAGATACTATCCTAACCTCATCCAATTTTGGTGTAATACCTTACAGAGTTGGTAACATAACCTCATCTAATTTTAGTTAAATACCTTACAAAGTTAACTTACAGAGTTGGTACAGAGTTGGTACCTTACAGAGTTGGTATCATCCGTTTAAAAATTTATAACCAACCCTTCCAAAACCAAAGAGAAAGGTGCCCTAGGATGATCTATAGTTGTTTGAAAGATAGTGAAAGGTCTCTCGTGTAACTTTTGGAGGAACCAGATTCTAGAATATGAGATGGTGGAAAACTCAATTGAGGTTTAGAAGGATTTGTGGAAACTAATGGATTTTTAGGAAGCCCTTGCTTTTTAAGAAGATTGGATTGGCTAAGAATAATAGGTATAGAGTAATTTGTGATGTTGGGAATGATGATGATAATGTTTTGCCTAGGTGATTCTTTTGCTGGATTTTAGCAAAAAGGTTGATGGTAGTAGGAAGACTATGTTGGATTGGGATAGATAATCGATTTTGATTATAGATGAGTTGGAGGAATATTGGATTTGATATAGGAAGAGATTTGTGGATATGAAAGGATGATTTTGGATTTTAGGAAAAATTAACATGACTTGGATTTAGTAGATGATTAGTCTCGATGATATATTCTCAGAGCTTGTCATGCTCTATCGAGATTGTTTGGGGAAAATGATTTTAACCAGGAGATAGGAGTTTGGAGAATTTGAAAGGATTTATAGAAGTAGTACAGAGTTGAAATATGATTGTTGAATTTGATGGTTTAGTTTTAGCATTATGATAATGACAAAATACCTTTGAGGGGAACAAATGATTTGAGACTTTACGATATTAAATTAAGAGGAAGATAGTGGACTTTCCTGGATTTTAGGAGGTGAGCAATGGAAAGCTCATGCTAAATAAATATTGGTGGATATCCCATTGATTGATCTATTTAGTGATGAGAGAGTTTTGCCCCACAGGAAAAATAGTGGTAAGGTAAACTTATCAGAATGAAAGCAAGTGTACCTTTGTCTAAAGAATAATCCCTAGTTTGATATGATGGTTTTTGAGGAACAATAGGTTCGAGGTTTAGAACACGGCACCTAGACCCTTTGAAAAGAAAACTAAATTGCCGATGGATTTTGGTAAGGTTAATCAAAGGGGGGAAGCACATGTGATTAATATTACCAATCACCAGCCCATGTTTATGTTAAACAAAATTATCTAACATTGTTGTTTTGACCATACCCTCTTTTTTCTTGCCTGCGAATCTCGGGACGAGATTCTTTTAAGGGGGGGAGGTCTGTCACACCCCAGCTTTTCGATTCTTGTACTGTGCTCAAGAAGACAAAAATTAGGGCCAACAAATTTTTTTTTAACAACAAGATTTTTTGAACTAACATGTGTTTATGATCTCAATCATATTTGCAATACAAGTTTTGTTTCTTTATAAAACCAATACCAAATTTTTCTGAAAAACAATTCTATTATTTATCCTGATGTTTTTCCTAATATTACTTGAGTGGATTTTTATTCCAAGACTTGGATTATTCTTGGTTGCATCTTAAAACAAACTTTTAACTTTGTTGGACCCAAGAAAACAAATTTTCAAAATGATTTAAAAAAGTTTTCTTTTAAGATTTCCATAGAAAATACTCTCTAAAAATATAGCCAAGTACATGCTTTCTAACTTTGTTTTCACTAGGCTATAAATTGTTATTTTATGTTGTCTTGACTTTTATTGGTTCCTTGATATATGTACTACAAATCCATAAGCTTAGATTCATTTTTGGATTAATAAAAGTTATCTTTTGCTTGTTGTTTTTGTGGTATAAAATTAAGGCAGAAAAAGGCATTTTTGGAAAACAGGGAAATACAGAAAGTACACCTTTTTCCATATTGTTTGCATGGCCTTAAACTATTTCAAAATTGTTTTCAAAAGATGTTTCTGAAAGTTTATAACATGGTTAACAAGTTCCTACTTTGAAAACAAATTGCGGAAACCATTTGAACCTTGAAAATGAACTCAACCTTTTGATGGTTTAATCTGTTTTCAGCACTTAGAAATTTTTCTAAGTCTAAACTGAATTTTCTGAATTTTGTGAACAGTAGGAGATACACTTTTGATTAGTTGGTTTCTTTGTGTTTCTTTGCAAATTTGGAAGTGTGACCATGTCCAATGTGTTGACCCCAGTACCCACTCGAACCAGGATGCATTATTCAGCTTCTAGAAGCCTTGGACATGAAGGAAAACATGAGAGAGAAAGAGGTGATGTGGAATGGTATGGAGGCCCATACCTTTGACTCCTTGACCTAGCCCTTGCCTCACCTTGCACCCAAGAGCCAGCATTGACCTGGCCCCATTGTGGTCTATGCCTAGGACAGCCAGTGCACGAAAGAGAGTGACCAAAACCCCCCCAGAGCGCCCTCATGCCGCTCACTAACATGCCCCCGAGCCCACCCATGGACATTTTACCCTTGCCCCCGAGTACAAGGCTCCTCTGGCCTGCCCCTTACCGCACACCACTCCTCACACTCACACCACACTCCACAGATCGAGATCCAGCCCTGCCTAGCCCCGGGAGCGTGCACGGGCCGAGAGCTCTCTGCCGGTGACCACCACGACCTCGAGTTGGTACAGCTCGACTCGAGCCTCTCCCCACTGCCCTAGATCACTTCCCATCATCTCCATGTTCATCCCTGACACTCCCCCGTGGCCGATCGCTTGCAGGGACGCCGCCGCCTTCAACCTCGCCACCGTGGACGCTCCGCGTCGCGCCGCCGCCTGGAGCCGCGCCCGCGTCCAAACTCTGCTCCCCTCGACACCCTCGCCCCAGCCATCTCTCCCGAGCCCGCGCCACCCCTCCGCGAGCCCATGGTGACCACCACGAGCACTCCCGTCGCCGGTCGTTTCGAGGCAGTGAGAGACGAGAGGGTGAGGAGGACGACGACCGCATGCCGTTGGATCCTTGATCCACGGCCAAGCTTGGACGGCCTAGTTCCCGCGCCCGCACGCTCGCACTGAGCGTCGTTGGGCCGCGCCCACACGAACCAGCCCGCGTTGCTCTGTTTGTTTATCTTTTAAGTTTTTAACAGAAACTTGAATAATTACGTTTGACTTGGGAAAAATAGAAAATGTGCAAAATAAAATCTACCAAAAATCATGAACCTAACAATATGAGTTCCTAACCACATAAAAATTGCAGATCTTAGTTTTGGACCATTTCTCTCTCACAATGATTGTTTTGCCACAGAGAGTCTATGAACATGTTTTGAAAATAACTTTTTGAATCAATAACCAAAATGGGCAACCTAAAATGTTTTGGATATCCCTTGAACAGATCTATCCATCCATTTGGAAATCATTTTGGTAAAAGGCCAGTAGGATTTTCTAAGATGTTTGGAGTGAGCTTAAAAATGATTTTTGAAGTAAATCCAACTGGATGAGTTTGATATTGACTTTTTAAAAATGATTTCAGATCTATCCATAGCACTTTGTCTCTTATTCTTTTACGACGCTAGAAAACGAAGAAGAAGAAGAAGAAGAAGCAGTTGTGGAGCTGTGCGTCAAGTTCAAGCTACTTCAAGGCCAGGAACACTAAGAGTTTTAAGGCAAGCCATCCTGATGCTTGCTGTTATAATACACTTATCATTATCTATCATGCATGTTTTACTTATGAAAAGTTTTACAAAATTTTGATTTCCAAAAACTATTTTTGAGTGAATACTACTACTACCATTATATATACTAGTACTACGCCAGTAGTTGATACTTGGTGTTACCAAGCCCATAGCTACCATATGGTATTTATTACCATCACAAAAGTATAAGTCCCTAAGTGGACACCCTAAAAATGTGTTTTTACAAAAACAAAGGCGTTATGGAAAACCCGGAGAAAAGGCTGAGCCTTATTCAACGGAGGAATGTGGAAGTGGTCATTTTTAAGAAAATGGTGTTTTTAGAAAAATGACACATAACCTAGTCTTCGCCGGCCAACCTTTACCGTACTGCCACCCTACCCCAACATGGGCACGGGGCCTAGCTTGAAGTTTGTTCTTGTTAGTGTGTGTTCTATCTCAATTTGCTATAAGGGGACGGACTCCCTCGAACCGAATGGCGCCAAAATCTTTAAGCATGCGACATATAAAGTGTGGGATTAAGTTTCCCTCCGGACGCAGCAGTTGGGGCTCCTGTCTTGGTGGGGATTAGCCCGGTGCCGGGGATGCGGACACTCTACTGAAGAGATAGTCATATTCTAGCTTGAACATAGTGGATGGGTAGGATCAGTTATCTGATGTTTACATACTGTTGTTACAGTCCGTGGTTGTTCACGGCGGATGTACTGGATCTGGTGGAATGTGTACACCTCTGCAGAGTAGAACTATTTCGGAATAGCCGCGTCCTCGGATATGGACAGTTGAATGGCCATGTAGCTAGAATTGTGTCAATGTTTTCAAAACAGAGTTTTTAAAAAGGAGTTTTGAAAAGGTGTTGGACTCATGAAGTACTGAAAGGAGGAAATCTTGTACCGTGGAGGTACCGTTGATGAAAAGCCAGAAGTTGTTTTACAAAAAGTTTTGCAAATAAAATCTTTCTTTTCTAAACAAAAACTGGAAGTTGATTCCAAGAAGTTTTGCAAAGAGAAAACCTTCTTTTAACAAAGTTTTACAAAACCTCTTGTACATGTGATATCTACAAGAGAAACAAAACTATATTATTTTCTTTTGAAGTATCTTCTTCAACGAAGATACAGAGATTTTCAAAATCAACTATGATATGTCTTTCATATATCATTGATAGTGAACCCTATGTATAGCCTACCTACTCCACCATATAAGCATACTTGCATTTTGGTAAGCTACATGATGGGTGTCTTGCTGAGTACAGTAAAATGTACTCATATTGGTTTCGTCCCTGGTATCAACTTGCCAGAACTCGAGAAGGAGTCTCAGAAGGAGATCTACGAAGAGGAGTACGGAGCTGATGGCCTTGCGAACTAGGATCGTCTCCCGGTCAGCGGCCTATAGGTTAAGGCGTGATTTGGGCTCTACTACATATGTGTGTGTTTAGTCTTCCGCTGTGTGTGTTGTGTGTTTGCCCTATGTGGCAGTTTTGTAGACTTGGTCATGTGACCATGTCTCTTTGTAAGTGTTTATGAAACCGTGTAATGGATATTGTATCTGTGTACCAACTTGATATTTTGTTCACGACTGGTGTGATCCGGGATCGTGAATGTATGCATATCGAAGGTGTCCTTGAACAGTGGTTCTGGGGCGGACCCAAGGAGGATCTTGTTTTTTATTTAGAACCTTTGCATGACGATCTTAAATATGCTTTTATTGATGATAAGAAAATATATCTTGTTATTATTAGTGCTAAACTTTCACGTGAAGAAGAGCAAAGATTATTGGGAATATTGAAGAAACACCGTGGAGCTATTGGATATACTCTTGATGATTTGAAAGGGATTTCCCCCTCTATATGTCAGCATGTTATTAATATTGAACCTGGTGCAAAGCCACTAGTTGAACATCAACGTCGTTTAATTCCTAAGATGAAGGAACTGGTAAGAAATGAGGTATTAAAACTCCTTGATGCTGGTATTATTTTTCCTGTTGCTGATAGTAGATGGGTGAGCCATGTGCATTGTGTCCCTAAGAAGGGAGGAATGAATGTTGTGCCTAATGAAAATAATGAGCTTATTCCTCAAAGAGTAGTGGTTGGTTATAGAATGTGCGTTGATTTTAGGAAAGTTAACAAGGTTACTAAGAAAGATCATTATCCTTTTCCTTTTATTGATCAAATGCTAGAGAGGTTGTCTAAGATAACTCATTTTTGCTTTCTTGATGGTTATTCTGGGTTTTCTCAAATTGCTGTTAGAAAGCAAGATCCATAGAAAACTACCTTTACTTGTCCTTATGGTACTTATGCTTATAGACGTATGCCTTTTGGTTTGGGTAATGCTCCTGCTACGTTTCAAAGATGCATGTCTGCTATTTTTCATGGTTTTTGTAGAGAAATTGTGGAAGTATTCATGGACGATTTCTCCGTCTATGGAACTTTGTTTGATAATTGCTTGCACAACCTTAATAAAGTTTTGCAGAGATGTGAGGAAACTAATCTTGTTCTTAATTGGGAGAAATTCCACTTTATGGTGAAGAAGGAATTGTTCTTAGACATAAATTTCTGAAAGAGGTATTGAAGTTGACAGAGCTAAAGTGGAAGCCATAGAGAAAATGCCCTGTCCCAGGGATGTTAAAGGTATTCGTAGTGTTCTTGGTCATGTTGGCTTTTATAGGAGGTTTATTAAAGATTTCTCTAAAATATCAAAGCATCTTACTAATCTTTATCAAAAAGACGTACCTTTTGTTTTTTATGATGATTTTAAGGAAGCTTTTGAAACATTAAAGAAGGCTTTAACTACTGCTCCTATTGTTCAACCACCCGATTGGAATTTACTTTTTGAAATTATGTGTGATGCTAGTGATTCTGTTGTAGGTGTTGTTCTTGGACAGGGAGTAGATAAGTAATTGAATGTTATTCATTATGCTAGTAAGACTCTTCATGTTGCTCAAAAGAATTATGCTAGTACCGAAAAAGAGTTCTTAGCTGTACTCTTTGTTTGTGATAAGTTTAGACCTTATATTGTTGACTCAAAAGTTACTATTCATACTTATCATATTGCTATTAGATACCTTATGGAAAAGAAAGATGCTAAGCCTAGGCTTATTAGATGGGTGTTGCTTTTACAAGATTTTGATTTGCATATTGGGGATAGGAAGGGTGCTGAAAATCATGTTGCTGATAACTTGTCTAGATTGGAAAATATTGCTTTTGACCCTATTCCCGTTAATGATAGTTTTCCAAATGAACAGTTGGCTGCAATAAAGGTAAACTCCCGGGATAGTCCATGGTATGTTGATTATGCTAACTTTATTGTTTCCAAGTATTTTCCTCCAACATTTACAGCTCAACAAACAAGAAAATTCTTTTATGATTTGAGGCATTATTTTTGGGATGACCCACACTTATATAAAGAAGGCGTAGATGGTATTATGAGAAGATGTGTTCCAGATCATAAACAACATGAAATATTGGAAAAGTGCCATGGTAGTGCTTATGGAGGACATCACGCTATAGATAGAACCACACAAAAGGTTCTACAATCAGGTTTCTATTGGCCTACTCTCTTTAAAGATGCATGTAAATTTATTTTATCTTGTGATGAATGTCAAAGAGTTGGTAATATTTCTAGACATAATGAAATGCCTATGAGTTATTCTCTTGTTATTGAACCTTTTGATTGATGGGGATTTGACTTTATGGGTCCTTTTCCTCATTTGAATGGTTACACTCATATTCTTGTTGTTGTTGATTATGTTACTAAGTGGGTAGGATCTATACCTACAAAAAGTGATGATGGTGAGACCTCTTTAAAAATGCTTAAAGATGTTATTTTCCCTGGGTTTGGTGTGCCTAGATATCTTATGACTGATGGAGGTTCTCATTTTATTCATGGTGGTTTTAGAAAAAACCCTTGCTAAATATGATGTTAATCATAGAATTGCCTCAGCTTGTCATCCTCAAAACCAGTGGGCAAGTAGAATTATCAAATAGAGAAATTAAATATATCTTGCAAAAGACTGTTAACAAATCTAGGAAGAATTGGTCTCATCAGTTGAATGATGCTTTATGGGCTGATAGAACTGCTTACAAAAATCATATGGGTATGTCTCCTTATTTAATGGTTTATGGAAAACCTTGTCACTTGCCTTCAGAATTAGAACATAAAGCTTATTGGGCAGTGAAAGAACTTAATAAAGATTTTAAACTTGCTAGTAAGAAAAGAATGCTTGATTTGAATCATCTGGATGAATGGAGATGTGAAGCTTATGAAAATTCTAGACTCCTTAAAGAGAAAGTTAAACAATAGCATGATAGGAGAATTCTTAAAAGAGAGTTTCATGTTGGTGAAAATGTTCTATTGTATAGGTCTCGTCTCAGATATTTTGCAGGAAAATTACTCTCGAGATGGGAAGGCCCTTATGTTATTGAAGAAGTGTATCGTTCGGGTGCAATCAAAATTGCTTCCCTCAAGGATAACACTACACAAGTGGTAAATGGGCAAAGACTCAAACATTATATTTCCGGGGATTCCTACGATGAAGATGTTGATGGTATTCAAGTAATGACTCCGGAGAAGTTCATTAGAGGGAAGATTCCAGAATCTAAAAAGTCTGTGTTCGAATAGGTAACAGTTATGTTAAGAAAAATTTCGCGGATTATTTCCCGAGTTATAAATTATTGGTTTTTGGAAAATATGAAAAATACCGAGCCGAAGAGGAGTAGGATACGGTGCCCGAGGGCACTATACCTTGCCTGGGCGCGGGCCCACCCTTTCCCGTGCCTGGCTATGGTGTGGGCGCCCCGGAGCCCCTCTCCGACTCGTTTTCGACCTGGACTTTCCTTTCGTTATGTATGTTTCTAATATTTAGCCCCCCTCCCCCGGACCCCCCGAGGACGGTATATCGTTTTCTCGTCATGTTTCTGTTTTGATCTGTTTCTGCCAGGATATGTTTTCAGTTTTAGCAGCACCATGGTCTCCGCCAACAACAACAACGGGAAGGGACTGAAGGAAGATGATCTCCAAGAACGGAAGCTGGAGGAGGAGATCGAGAGTGGAGCTGAAGGAGATGTAGAAGAAAACTCGCGCGTGCGTCCAGGCGCTACCATCGCAAGCATTGGAGTGGTAGCAAATCCCTCAAAATTTAAGCAAGGAGCACAAATGAGCACTGGAGGAAAGGTTCCACGACACTTCCTATCCCTAGGGGTACCACTTCCAAGTATCAGAAACCCCTTTTATACCTTGATTCATGATTATCAATCTCAAAAGGTATCCGAGGCAAAGTTGCCTTCTTGGTGGGATATGGATCGTTCTAACCCTATAGATAGGGAAAGCTCTCGACCTAAGGAAGTGTGGGGGAAAATCTTGATGGCTGGAATTCACCGTCTGAAAAGCACGCAAACCGTATTGAGCGGAGATGATGTGTATGCTTATGTTCGCAATTGAAGATTTTAAGAAATCAATTGACAAGCTCATTGATAAGTACTCATCACCACCACCGAAGAATTGATTCGTCATTGGAATTGGCATCCCCTTGGCTTGTTCCAAGCTTGGGGGAGTGTCGTGATATCACACCTTTATCTTTCATCTTTTTACCTTTTAGTAGAGTCATATCATGAGTAGAGGAAATATCATATAGGATGGTTTGCAGTATGGAAGTATCACTCTTTAGTTGGTTATCGTTGTATCCCTTGGTTTGAGTTGCTGTAATAGAATATTAATGAGAAGTTTCATCATCTACTTTATACACTTTATTTTAGTTTGCAATTTTTGTTATATGGTTGATCTTGTTATTATTATTGGTGTAAATGTTGGAGCATCAAGTTTATCTAGTTGGTTTTGGCAAACTTAGCATTGGTAAGAAGCAACAATACGTTGAGACTTAAGTAGAAAAGAGCGAGTTGCATGTAGATATATTATTCCATGATCTTTCTTTCTTATTAGGTCATAAGCTTAGTATTCTCAAGTAAGATTGTTTGTACCTTCAAGGAAGATTGCGTAATTGGTTGTATCATATGTATATTTGTTCGTTTTCCCTCAACTCTTATGCTTGGTACCCAACCTTGCTAGCCAAAAGTCTGTACTGAGAGGGAATGCTTCTCGTGCATCCAAACCTTGAACCCAAAACCATGCCATTTGTGTCCACCATACCTACTTATATGTGGTATTTAACTTCCACTCCAACTAAATTGCTTGTGTACTATACCTTTAAAACCTTCAAAATTACACCCGTTTTGTGCCCCTGTTTTAGCTCATGAGGGTGCAAATAGAGAACCTTTATATCACTTGTTGATTGGCCTTTACACACCTGGACTTGTGGCTTCATCCACTTATCCAAATGCTAGAAGAGCTGGCAGCGGGGTTCCCAGCCCCAAACATAATAATACACATTCTCTTCCCTATTTGTACCCCTGATTTATCATTCAAAGCATAATTGTGTCAAAAAAAGAGAAAGAGGGATGACCTTCTATACAAGTTGTGTCCTTCAATGGGAGCCTCTCTTATCAAGTCTGGTTGGCTTGTGACGTACTGTATTTTCTGTTTTCCATTCGTTGACATAAACATACACCACTCTCAAAATTGTTTTCAATACTCTGTTTACCAAATGAAAATCTCTAGCACATGAGTTAATCTCTGCTTCCCTCTGCGTAGGGCCTATCTTTTACCTTTATGTTGAGTCAGTAAACCTGCTCCTTTCTGTCTTAAGCAAGAATTTGAGTTGTTGTGATCCATCCATCTATATGTTGATTTACTCAATCATGTCCTTTATTCTTCCTTGTTTTGTACAAACTCTTTTATATGTTTGAATACCACTTTGAAAGTTACCAATGACTGCAAGGAGACTGTTATAATTGAGCACGATAAACTCTGCAATATAAGCTCTAGTATAAAGACTCTGATTGAAAGATAAGTGCACTATTAATTGTTCTCTGACCAAGAACGAAGTTTTCCTTCACCAATTATGATTTTTTTTCACCTTTATTGTCATTTCCTCTACTTGTTTCAAGTTTGATTATATGAGAGGAAGTAGCTGTCTAAAATGACTTGTGCATTCATAGATGTGATGCTTCTTGTCCGTATTTTATTTATCGACACCTCACTTCATAAACATGTGGTCATGTTTACTGAGTTCAGTTTCGCTTGGGGACAAGCGAGGTCTAAGCTTGGGGGAGTTGATACGTCCATTTTGCACTATTTTATATTTTTATTTTATGTTATTCATCGATATATTTCATGTTATGATGTATTACTTCTGTTATTTTATCTTATTTTGTATGTTTCCTAATTTTTGGAGAAGAAACACCGGGACCAGAAATCTGATGAAAAAGCACTCTCGGGATACCCTATTTCAGAAGATCAGGGAGGCATAGGAGAAGTCTTAGAAGTCCCGGGAAGGAAGCCAACTAGAAGGGCACACGGCAGGGGCCACCTGGGCCCACACCACCAGGCGGCGCCCTCCCCTTGGTCGCGCCTGGGGGTGGTCTGGCCCCCGTCCCACTTCTGGGCGCCCCCTTTCGCGTACTTGACCCCCAGGGAACCCTAAGCCCCAGAACATCATCAAAGAAATATTCCGCCGCTCCCTCGGGGCAGAAAACAAGAGAGAGAGAAAAGCTCTCCGGCAGGGAGAAATCTGCCGAGGAAATTCCTCCCCGGAGAGGGGGAATCATCGCCATCGTCACCGTCATCACTCTGGGCATCATCAAGATTTTCATTGTCATCATCACCACTAACACCATCACCCTCATCATCCACCTTCATCCCGCTGTAACAATCAGGGGTCTTTATCGTTGCTCTCCACTAGATCTCTCTCCCGGTGTGGATTACTTGTTAGTAGTTGATGCTTGTGAGATCTATCGGTGTTTACACTTTATGGCAAGATTGTTATTATACATTATATCACCTCTGATTATGATCCATATGATATCTTGTGAGTAGTTCGTTTAGTTCTTGAGGACATGGGAGAAGTCATGATGTTAGTAGTAGAATTATGTTGAAGTAATATCTAGTGGTTTGGTATTTAAGTTTTGGTGCTATTCTTCTAGTGGTGTCATGTGAACGTCGACTACATGATACTTCACTTTTATGGGCCTACGAGGATGCATTGTGTAGTTGGCTACTAATTGTGGGGTTGCCGGAGTGACAGAAACCTAAACCCCCATTAGGAAACCAATGCACGAGGGGGTGTAGGATCCCAGAGTTTTAAGGTTGTGGTTAGATTTATCTTAATTACTTTATTGTATTTGTGGATGCTTACGAGGGGTGTGATCACAAGTATGTATTAGTCCTAGTTGGGTGGTGCATTATCATAGGTTCACCCACACAACACTTAACGAACCAATAAATATTAATCAACCATATGAAGCGAAAGCACTTGATGAAATTCCCATGTGTCCTCGAGAACGTTTGGTAATCATAAGTAGAACAACCGGCTTGTCCTTTGCTCTCAAAAGGATTGGGCCAATCGTTGCAATTTCTGTCTTTTATTTACTCTCACTTTATTTATCCACTATATCAAAAACCACCAAAACCCGTTTGCTAGTGTTTAGAGTGAATTCTCTGTCAAACCTGCTTGCCTTCTGCCCCTATACTTGTGGATCATTAAGGGAGGAGTCCAATCCTCTCCTCCCACATGTGGGACTAAAGGCGAGAGGAGGAGGGGAGGGTGCGGCCACCTATGGGAAGCCGCATGGGCCCCAATCCGGCCCATGTGGGCTGGCCGCACTCCCCCTTTTTTATCATTAAAATAATTAATTAATATATTTAAAATAAATAAATATATTTAAAAATAATAATTATTTTTAATATTAAATTAAATATACATGAATATATTTGCCTATTACTTAATATTAATTAATTTACATATTATTTACATTATATTTAATATTTAAATTAATATATAAAATTAATTAATTCATATATACATAATTAAACATCAAATTAATTCCCGTGGCTGCGGAACTCCTTCGGGACCGCCCCGAACTTGTTCGGCACCCCGAAAGACTTCTGATATCTATCTTTATTTTCTCCGAAACAATTCTGGTGTCTCTTTTCTCTTCCGGAATCTTTCCGATAATTCTCTTTCTCTCTTTGGAACCATTCCGATCTTTCTCTACCTAAATCTGATGAGTCCGAAATGATCTAAAGCGTTGCCCCCTTAAGGGTGTTACCTTATCGGTTTGGGAATACTCCAGACATGATCGGGATACCTCGCAATCAATGATCGATGGCGGGACCTGGATGCCCATAATGACCCATGTGCATCTACAAATCAATCATTGTTGAATCGGAACATAGATTCATTTTCCTTTCGTTGCTCGGATAGATGTCTTATCGGAGACTTGATCGTTGACATCTCCATGCCATATTCAATCTTGTTGCTGACAAGATTCTTCAACTCGTTCCCATGATCCTTCATCCCATGTGACCTAGTCACATGCTGCAGGCTATTGGATGAAGCCTCGTCGATTGGGCCCATAGTATCTCTCCATTACGTGGATGAACGAATCTCTCTCTTGACCACACGCCTCAACACATCCCATTGGAATACCCAAGATACACGTTTAAAATCACCCTATCACGGTGTGACGTTTGATGTACTCAAATCAGCCACCCGTGATACTGATTAAATGAAGTCTCAAGGTCTAAGGACTAGGATACTATATTTCTAGATACTGCAACTGTGAACATTGTAATACGATCGCGTTGGAATACTTATATTGGGTATTTTCATCACCTCATTCACCTAATGAGATGAATCCACTATCAACTGACATAAATGTCACATGATTGTGAAACCTCCAATCATAACCTACTTTAATATAGAGGCTAACTAGGAACTTTGGTTATCTGATAACCTCTGGTTGTTTACACATCACACATGTATTAATGTTTCCTATTAATACAAGTATAGCATGATATGAAACTATGATAAACTTAATGAGTCATGGCATAAATATATACCTATTAATTTGCCTCTAGGGCCTAACTTGTTCAAAGAAAGCTTTGTTCAGTATAGGCGATCTAAAAGCTCATGGGCCCGCTGGACTGCATGCCGATTTTTACAAAAAATTCTAGAATTTATGTGGACAAGAGATTACCAAGGAGGACCAATGCGCCTCTCGATTTGGTTTTCTTCCCTGGATTAGACCTCACGTGTTATCGATTCCCCATATAGGATTTTGGTGACTCAGCGTCTTCGTACTGGTCCTTCTCATGCCTCCTCGGGTGCTGTTGGGGACCTCCTTGGCACTATCGTGACGTTGTGGTACCAGAAGTGACTCATATCCCTCACTGCCACGATGGGTGTTGCCATGGTCATGGATGTCCATGGTGGTAAACTGCAACATCTCGTCATCGCGTCGCCTTTGTCTTCATTGATCTCACGGGTGTGTCCTCCTTACTCTCTCTCTCTCTGGATCTTCTATCTATCCCTCCTTAACAAACCTAGTGTTTCCCCTGGTTCTCACTAGCTTAGGACTCGATTCTATCTAGCTTATTGAATGTCTATTAGAAATCTAGATTCTAGCTGTAGAAGAACAATCCCTCTCGATTTTCTTTTGTGGTGAATTTTCTAAGTCCCCCACTCTGAACTTTCTGAAGAACTACATGTTGGCACTAATCCCTATAATCTATTAGTTGTTCTTAGTGTCCTCTAGTCGTTGTGAACGATGTAGGAATGAATCATGTGCATAAAAATATATGTAGCTTAGCTGGTCCTTTACTGAATTTTCTGTCAGTAAATTAACTGAATTTTTCTGCACTATAAATAGTGTAATTCCTAGCTTCTCTCTGTAGGTTGCTTCAATAAACTGATAAAGAAAAGCATGATCTTTTCCTTTGAACCATGTTGTTCTTGAGGTGTTTTGTGCACCCCTTTAGTCAACTATGCAGGTGAATGGTGTAGATCTTGTGATCTGCATCATTTTGTGTAGATTTGGTTGTTCTACATTCCTATGGGATGCTGATGGTGCAGAAGTGCACTCGTTGGGAAACCCCAAGAGGAAGGTATGATGAGCACAACAGCAAGTTTTCCCTAAGAAATAAATCAAGGTTTAATCGACCAGCGGGATAAAGAAATCACTTCTCAAGGTTGAAGACAACTGATGTTGGCAGGAGGCACTACCAGGCTTAGCAGCAACGTGGAATCTACACAACACAATCAAAGTACTTTGCCCCCAACGAAACAGTGAGGTTGTCAATATAACCGGTTTTGCTAACACAAAGGATTAGATATATAGTGTGGAAAATAGTACTTGTTTGCGGTAATACAACCACTACAAAAGGAGGAGAAGACAAGCACTAGTCCAAGGATGAGAGGATATATAACATGCTGGGTAAATAAATAGTAGTGGTGTACACAGTGATGGCAGTGAATGAGAGGAAACACTAATTGATGTAAAGAAAATAGTGGTTGCAGTGGTTGTATTATCAGTGTAAAGAAATGGACCGGGGTCCATAGTTCACTAGTGGCATCTCTCTAAAACATAGAGTGTTTAATGTGCCATTGAAAGAATCATGAGTTGTTCTTGTCATATTGAAGCATAAATTTGTGGTGTTCTCCTTTGAATGTTTTATTTGGTTGACTTGGCGCATCCTCACACCATGTTTATGACTATGAACCAGTCATTAATAGCCTCCATGATCATTTAGTTTTTGAACTTGCGTTGCCACTTATGCTTTGATTAATGATGTTTATGTCGATTTGCATGATTATGGCTCTTATGCTCTCTTGATTTGTCGCTCCCAGTCTTTCGGTAGCCTCCACCTGTACTGAGTATGAGCTCTACTCGAGCATCCAACTCCCAAAAACCAAAGTTTTCGCATTGTGTCCTCCATACCTACCTACATGTGGTATTTAACCTCCACTACAAAGTAAATTTCTCATGTGTTACCTTTAAAACTTTCAAAATTACTCATGTTTTGTGCTCTTGTTTTAGCTGATGAGGACGTAAATAGAGAATCTTTATCTCACTTGTTGATTGGACTTTCACACCCTGGACTAGTGGCTTCATCCACTTATCCAATGATAGAATAGCTGGCAGTGGGGTGCCCAGCCCCAAAATTGGTTACTAGTAAATTATCTTCACTATTTTTGCCCCCGTGAAGATAATTTAATAGTAACCAATTTTGGGGCTGGGCACCCCGCTGCCAGCTCTTCTATCAATTTGGATAAGCGGATGTGCCACTAGTCGAGGTATGTAAATTCCAATCAACAAGTGAGATAAAGATTATCTATTTAGTCCTCATGAGCTAAAACAGGGGCACAAAACAGGAATAATTTAGAAAGTTTTAAAAGTGGCACATGAGAAATTTACTTGGAGTGTGGTTAAATACCACATGTAGGTATGTATGGTGGACACATTTGGCAAACTTTGGTTTTTGGGAGTTGGATGCACGAGTCGAGCTCATACTCACTACAGGTGGAGGCTAGCAAAAGACTGGGAGCGACAAATTAAGAGAGCAATAATGGCCATAATCATGCATAGCAACAAAAACATTATTAATCAAAACATAAATGGTATTACAATTCAAAAACTAAATGATCATAGAGGCTATAGGTGACTGGTTTGTAGTCATAAACATGGTGTAAGCATGCGCAAAGTCAACCAAATAAAGCGTTCAAAGGAGAATACCACAATATTATGCTGCAATGTGATAAAAACAACTCGTGGTTCTTTCAATGGCACATTAAGCACTCTCAGCTATTTGAGACAAGTCATGCTACAATAATAACTACTAATCATAGAATTAAAATAACATCCAACATGACATGATAAAGTATGGCCACAATCTATACGAGCTTCTCTTTGCACCGTTATAAGCACAAAAAATTAATACTGATTTCCAAAACCAATCGTTTTAACAAAAACAAAAACCCTCCAAGTGATATAGCAATGAAACAAGAGAGTACTACCTCTACTCTACTAGAACTAACTGATCTGAAAAAAGAGATGCATGAGAAACATGAGCTAAAAGGATTTGCATCAACTAGAAGAAAAACTAAGAATACGAGCATGAAAGAAAATGAGTATTCATATGAAAAAGCGGCGTGTCTCTCTCCCACACAAGAATGCTGAGCTCCAACTATGTTTATTAAAGTAAGGAAAACAAAAGAAAACAAAAAAAACAGACGCTCCAAGTAAAGTGCATATGACGTGACCGAATAAAAATATAGTTTCACTAAAAATGGCCTGATAAACTGCTAATGAAGAAGGGGATTCCTTGGGGAACCCCAAGATTAGATGCATGAGTCTTCTTAGAATTTGCTAGGATGAACCACGGGGGCATCCCCAAGCTTTGGCTTTTCGCTCTTCTTGATCACATTATATCACCCTCTTCTCTTGACCCTTGAAAAATTCATTCACATCAAACTTCCTTCTCATATGTAGAGGGAGAGTGTTGATGGTTATCACAACATCTTGCTTGCCAACATCGACACACATTGTCTTCTTGTTTCTCTAAGCTAGTCAAGTAGAAAATCTTGTTTTCATAAAACATGACTAGTATCATAACTCAGTCACTGCGATGAGAATTGGTTTAAGTAAAGCATTCATAGAACCTATATCATAATCATTGATGACTTTTCGGTAATCTATTTCATCTTCTTGATTTTTCAACACAACCAAGAATTCATGGAAGTGAACAAATCGCCTTCCATGATATAGTACTGATGATGATGCTGCCCATCTTAATAATTTTGTTGAACTATGTGAGATGAAAAAAATATAAAGATGTAGATGGAGATATTATTAAACTAAAATTGTTTCCTTTCTCTTTGAGAGGAAGAGCTTAAGAATGGTTGTTGTCTTTCCCTAGAAATAGTATTGATTCTTGGACTAAGTGTAAATATGCTTTCATTAGAAAATATTATCCTCCTACTAAGATTATATCTTTAATAAGTAGAATTATGAAGTTTAAGCAACTTAATAATGATCATGTTCCTAAAGAGGGGAAAGAATGAAATCTTTGGTAAAGAATTGTCCCACTCATGGACTGACTACTTGGATGATGATCCAAACTTTCTATGCAGGTTTGAATTTTTCTTCAAGAAACCTTCTGGATTCAGCTGCTGGAGGAACCTTTATGTCCATGACCTTGGGGTTAGCAAAAAAGATTCTTGATGATATGATGGTAAATTATTCTGAGTGGCACACTGAGAGAGCTACAACTGGTAAGAAGGTAAATTATGTTGAAGAAACCCCCTCTTTGAATGAAATACTTGATGCTATTATGTCTATGCTTGTGAATGGCCATGCTCCTATTGATCCAAATAATGTTCCTTTAGCCTCTATGGTTGCTCAAGAAGAACATGTTGATGTGAACTTCATTAAAAATAATAATTTCAACACCAATGCTTAAAGGGATAATTTTGGTAGCAACAATTATAGGCCATATCCTTTTAATAGTGGTAATAATGATAGAAATGGAATGTATAATGAAAGAATTTCAGAAGTTTAAAGAGCCACTAAAGATTTTATGCAAAAACAATATGAGCAAAATAAACTATTTACTAAAACCATGGAGGAACAATCTGTTATGTTAAGAAATATCAGCTATCAACTTGAAAGTTTAAATAGAGAAATATATGGGTTACAAGTTTAAATTGCTCATGCTGAAACTTCTATTTCATCCATGTCTGAAGCTCAATCTTCTTTGATTAATAGAATGACTGCTAAAATCGAAACCATAGATGAGAATCCTTTTTCTGCTACAAATGTTATCCAAATTCGAATTGATGATAATGTTAGGATGTTAGCTAATTGCATGCTAGATGGGAAAGAGAAGATGAAATAGCTAGAAAGAATAATATAGCTAATGTTTACACCCTTACCACCACTAGTAAAACTGAAGCTTATCATGATATAAAACCTTCTACTATCAATGGTAAATTAATTTGTGTTGGAAACACTCCCACTTCTTCTAGTAAAAATGCAAAACTGCCTGAAACTGCTAAAAATGTTCTTGATAAAAGTGCTGAAATTTTTAGAAACATGGGAGACAATGGTCCCATTATCTTTGATAAAAATTATATTGATTTTGATGATTGCAACATAACTGAAGTGATTAAGTTCTTACAAAAGCTTCCTAGTTGTCCTAATGATAGTGTTATAAATATGGCTTTCACAAAACATATTACAAATGGTCTCATGCAAATTAGAGAGGATGAATTAAGATGTGAAGCCTCTATCCCTAGGAATTTAGATGGTGGTTGGGAACCTATTATTAAAATGAAAGTGAATGATTTGGATTGCAATGCTCTATGTTATCTTGGTACTAGTATCTCTGTAATGCCCAAGAAACTCTATGATATTCTTGATTTACCACCATCGAAACCTTGTTATTTGGATATTCGTCTTATTGATAATGTTAGAAAGAAACCTTTGGGGAGAGTTGATGATGTCCTTATCATGGTTTATAATTATATTTTCCCCTTTGATTTTGTTGTCTTGAATATTGAATGCAATGCTTCTTGTCCAATTGTTTTGGGAAGACCTTTTCTTAGAACTATTGGTGTTGTTATTGATATGAAAGAGGGGAATAATAAATTTAAGTTCCCACTCAAGAAAGGTATGGAATAATTTCCTAGAAATAGAATTAAGTTGCCCTTTGATTCCATTATTTGAACGAGTTACAACTTGGATGCTTCTTCACTTGAAAATACTTGATTCCACTTTTCTCGACCTAGCTAAAAGGCGTTAAAGAAAAGCACTTCTTGGGAGATAACCCATGGTTTTATTTTTGCTTTGTTTTTCTATATTTTCTTTGAATCAAGGGGTTGTATACTTCTGTATAACCTCTTTTGTATCTTTCTTTTCATGTTTTAGTAGTGCCAAGTAAGGCTTCTGACGAGAGTTGGAGTTGGTTTTCGGATTTCTGCGCAGAAAATAGATTTCTTCTGACTTGACATTTCTTTTGATTATTCTTCGGCTAATTCCTCAAATTTTTTGTTCTTTAAGTTTTTCAATTTGAGAAACGTAGGTGCCTCGAAAAAAATCGTCTTTACAAACTGTTCTGGTTTTGACAGATTCTGCCATTTTTCTTGCATTTGCTCTTTTGCGATGTCAAGTGGATTTCTTTGCTTCACGAAACATCAGTGGCTGTAGCAAATGTTTAAAATTATCAATAGCAATTGTACCCTTACAGAACCCATGGGTTTTTTATTGTTGCACTAACCCTCTAATGTGAATTACTCTTTGAGTGTGGTGTGAAGGAAGTTTTCAAGGGTCAAGAGAAGAGGGTGATATATGTGATCAAGAAGAGTGCAAGCTCAAAGCTTGGGGATGCCCCCGTGGTTCATCCAAGCATGTTTTAAGAATACTCAAGCATCTAAGCTTAGGGATGCCCAAGGCATCCTCTTCTTCATCAATAATCTATCAGGTCACTTCTAGTGAAACTATATTTTTATTCAGTCACATCATATGAAGTTTACTTGGAGCGTATGTTTGTTTTTCTTTTGTTTTCCTTTGTTTTTTTGTTTTCATTTGTTTTCCTTGCTGCGATAATATAGTTGGGCCCTAGAATTCCTTGTTTGGGAGAGAAACACGCTCCGCTTTTTCGTTTGAATACTTGCTATGCTAGTATTCTTAGTTTGTCATCTAGTTACTACAAAAGTTCCTGTTTAGCTCTTGTTTTCATTTCATCTCTTGTTCAGAGCTGTTAGTTTTAGTAGTGTTATCTGAGTACTCTCATGTTTGCTTGATTTATCATTTAGAGAGTTTTTTTAAAGCATGTCTTGTATGGTGTTTGTTGGGAAAAGAAACTGCTGCTTAAGGTAGAATTTATAACGGTGCAAGTAGAAGCTTGTATAGACTTTGGCTAGACTTTTTCATATCATGCTAGATGTTATTTTAATTCTAAAGCCTTGTGGTTATTTAGCAGCATGATTAGCCTCAAATAGCTGAGAGTGTTTAATGTGCCATTGAAAGAATCATGAGTTGTTCTTGTCATATTGAAGCATAAATTTGTGGTGTTCTCCTTTGAATGTTTTATTTGGTTGATTTGGCGCATGCTCACACCATGTTTATGACTACAAACCAGTCACTTATAGACTCCATGATCATTTAGTTTTTGAACTTGTGGTACCACTTATGCTTTGATTAATGATGTTTATGTCGCTATGCATGATTATGGCTCTTATGATCTCTTGATTTGTCGCTCCCAGTCTTTTGCTAGCCTCCACCTATACTGAGTATGAGATCTATTCGTGCATCCAACTCCCAAAAACCAAAGTTTTCCCATTGTGTCCACCATACCTACTTACATGTGGTATTTAACCGCCACTCCAAAGTAAATTGCTCATGTGTTACCTTTAAAACTTTCAAAATTATTCTTGTTTTGTGCTCCTATTTTAGCTCATGAGGAGGTAAATAGAGAATCTTTATGTCACTTGTTGATAGGAATTTCACACCTTGGACTTTCACACCATAGATAGAAGAGCTGGCAGCGGGGTGACCAGCCCCAAATTTATAACAACAAATTCTCTTCACTAATTTTGCCCCTCATTTATCAGTCAAAGTATAATTGTGTTAACAAAAGAGAAAGAGGGATGACCTTCTACCCATATGCGTCCTTCTATGGGAGCCTCTCTTGTGAAGTCTAGTTGGCTTGTGACGTACTATATTTTCTATTTACCATTCGTTGACATAAGCATACACCTCTCTTAAAATATAGACACTCCTCCATGGTATGTGATTGTTGGCAGGCACCCTAGGATTCGGTTAGCCATGGTTTGTGTAAGATGGATGGGAGGAGTGTCAAGCTTTTTATACCTCTGTTTAATAAAATAAAAGCTCTAGCACATGAGTTGATCCCTGCTTCCCTCTGCGAAGGGCCTTTCTTTTACTTTTATGTTGAGTCTCCATCTTCTAACTTTATGCACAATTGAGAGAGCATAGTTGTCATTCTGAGTTTTATGTGCATTTGTCCCAGAAACATTATTAATTGATTCATGATGTGTTATGTCTTGTTCTCTAATTATTTGTTCTAGTCTTCCTCATGAACTTTGAAGGTCTCCTGGCATTTATGTTTTGCCCCACTCTTAAGGACTAGCGAAATATCACTTTGACATGTTTTCTCTATACTTGAAACAAATGTATATCTTTCGTTGCATTGTTATTCATGATCTTTTATTTGTGTTACTTCTCATGATACAAGGTGATTGCAATGCTTTATTATTAAAATTCTATTTATCATGCTTGTGTTTAAGTTCTATGATCTTAGCTTACTTATGCTTTTACATTATTGATGATCAAGTTTATGTTGGTAGAGTGTCACCTCAGAAATTATGTGTTTTTATGTTTTACCTACTCGTCTAAGCTTGGGGATGTTGATACGTCATAAATGTATCCTTAATTTCTGATGTTCCATGTTGTTTCCCACATATTTGATATACATTTTATGTCATTTTTATCGATTTTCCGGACTAACCTATTGACAAGATGCCACAGAGCCAGTTCCCTGATTTCAACTGTTTTTAGTTTCAGAAAAGTTGTTCTGGAAATATTCTCGGAATTGGAAAATTCGAAGTCCGGAGGTCCTATAATTCCCGAAGGTTCCACGGAGTCCCGAAAAGACCCGGAGGGGGCCACAGGGGGGCCACACCATAGGGCGCCTCCCTGGCCGCGCCATGGGGTGGTGTGGGGCCCCCAGGCCTCCACCGCCTTTGCCCTTTCGCCTATTTATACCACCCAAGACGTAAACCCTAAACATATACCACTTCTTCCCGAAAAACACCCGAGGCCGCCGTCATCGTCATCCCGAGATCGGGAGGTATCTGGAGCTCTCCCCGGCACCCTGTCGGGAGTGGAATTCATCACCGGAGGGGTCTACACCACCATGCCCTCCTCCGAAGTGATACGTGAGTAGTTCATCCCTGGACTACGGGTCCACATCACTAGTTATATGGTTGTTCTCTCCACTTTGTACCTCATGTTTAGATCTCGTGAGCTTCCTCACATGATCGAGATCATCTTTATGTAATGCTACATGTTGTGTTTGCTGGGATCTGATGAATGTTGAATGCTATGTCTTCTGATTATCAATCTATCATGTTATCTTCATGAATATGTTATTTATGATCTTGCATGCTCTGCGTTTGTAGTAGATGCTCTAGCCAAGTAGATGCTAGTAACTCCAAGAGGGAGTATTTATGCTCGATAGTGGGTTCATGCCTCCTTTGCATCTGTCCTCGAGTGACAGAAACGTGACGGATGGAGGATGTGTTGTTGCCATTAGGGAGAAAACAACAGTGTTTACCTAGTTTACATTGTTTACATTACACACCGTGCTTATGGCAATAATCTGTTGCTAGTAACTTAATACCCAACGTTTGTTCGGGTTATATTCAGAGGGTGGACTATTAGACATAGATGCAGTTGGATGGCGGTCTATGTATTTTGTTGTAATGCCCGCATGAATCACATAGTAATCTTTATGTCTTTCATATGCACTACGGTGCATCCTTCATTTATGTCAATTGCCCAGTTTTAATTTGTTCACCACACATGTTATTTATCTTTCACGGAGAGACACCACTACTGAACTGTAGACCCCGGGCCTTTTTCCTCATACTGATAAAACACATACTACTTTCATAGTTTTACTAATGCTTTCATACTGTTTTTCTACTGTTTTCCACGCCATATGTTTGACCTCTTTGTGTTCAGCAAAACCAGTGAGATTGACAACCTCACTGCCTCAATAGGGCAGAGTGATTTGATTGTGTTGTGTAGGTTCCACGTTGCTTCTGAACCGGTAGTGCGCACTGCCATCTCAGCTGCTGCAACCTTCTGAAGTTACTCCTTCCTCCTACTGTTCGATGAAACCTTGGTTTCTTACTGAGGGAAACTTGCCGATGCACTCTTCACAACCTTCCTCTTGGGGTTTACCAATGAGAGAAAGCAGCTCCCATGAGACACCTAGATAACTACCTGTTGTGACAGAGTTGTTGTCATGTGGGTCCTCTGGCCCTAGTTTCAACCTCTCAAGTCGGTTGTTGCCATTCTTGAATGTCACCATGTGATAATTGGATGTATGTGTGGGTTCTATGCACCTGAAGATGAAACTATCTTCCTGGTGAGCTGGGATGTCTCTATGTTGGACAAGGACTTCCATTTAGGCCATATTTACTTTGTGATCCATGATGCAATTGTTGTTCTTGCGGGTTTTGGCCCAGGTGGCCCTATTTCCTTGTTTCTATACTTTTCCCTTAGTAATTTTCTTGTATTGGTCCAAAGCATAGCTGGCTGGGGTGTTTCTGTAATCTATGGCCTCTCTAAATTGTTCATTGTCCAGTTTTAGTGTCACTAGTACTAGCACCTGTCTAATTACTGTTGTGAAATCACTTTGCTATCCTCGTACTTGTGTTTTCTATCCAAAATCCTCACTGTATCTCATCTGGCACTATGGTACAATATTGGTTATAATAATTGTACGTGTTGTAATTTTTCTGGCACTTTTGACTATCCAATTTGCTGGAATTCTTGTTCTTGGCCTCCTGGTACTAATGCATTCAATTGGCTTTCCAATTCTTGACTGGATCATCTATGCTTTCCCTGGAATCTTCTATTTCCTTCTGATTTGGATTTACATTTGAACTTGATGTTTTCCTTGTCAACTCAACCATTGACTTGATCAACCTGATGTTAATCAAGTCCCAAAGCTATCCAACATCAAAATACCTCACCCCATGGGTGCTAGAAACATTCTAACCACTAATAAATCTATATGTTGTGCTTGTGTGTAGGTTTGAAGATCTCCCACATGTCTTGAGGAAAATAGATAGGTTTAGATAGGTTAGTATGTAATTTTCTTCCATTTTTGTAATTTGAATTCAATTGTGATATCCTTGTACAGAATATATGAATGAAATAAATTTAAGTTTGATTTCATCTCAAACTTTTCCTTATTTATTTTAAATCTTGTTTGAATTATATAAATCTATGAAGAATAATTTTTATGACATTCAAATTCAATTTTCAAATTTGAATTCAAGTTTCAATTTCTTAAACACACATATGTTGGTTTAGAAAATATAAGAATAGAAATGTACCTCTTAGATAGAATATCAAAAAATGTCTTAGGGTTTGAAAACAACAACTCCAAAGAACCATGTCCACTCTCGATTAAAATCTGTGTATAGTCTCCTATTCCTTCGACAAATTGAGAAGTCAACTTCTTCGTCACACTTTGCACAAAAGCGTGAAAAAAAATCTCAAAATCACAAATGCATGAGATGCAAAGATGCCAAAGCTTAAAACGGCCCCCTCTTCAAATCTCTAAACTGTGGGGTCTCACATTAACACTACTAGGAAAAGGCTTACCAGTGACGAACAAAATATAGCTACCGCTGGCGAACAGGTGTTCGCCAGCGCTAAGCCGCCAGTGGTAAGAGGTTCCCACTGGCGAACAAATCATGTTCCCCAGCGCTATGTAGTTACCGTTGTAGAACCAGTCATGTTCGTCAGCGCTGTAGTTACCGCTGGCGAACACCAGTCTTGTTCGTCAGCGCTAAGTTCGAAATACTGGAAAAAAAATCGCATTAATTTTTTTCAAAATTTCAATACAGTTGAATTGGGGAACCTTTAATCATGGTGTAGATTTTTTTTTCCTTTTTTTTTGCTTCATTTCAATTTTAGTTGTCCACTTCCCGCTCAATCACCCATCCTCCCACTACTCTAGCCCAAGCACGCTTAACTTCTTAGTTCCATCCCTATGAGGGACCAAGGAACAACTCACTATTTCTTGTAAGCATAGTACTATCAATCCTCTTAACTATTAGACCATATCTACAAATCCGTAATTACAAATTTGACAAATGATATGTCTAAATTGATCAGAAAAATACGAGGAATCCAAATATGACATCCTTATCATCTTTTCTTAAAAAAAAATGAATTTTAATTTATTTATTGGTTAATTTGATTTTGTAGGAAAATTTCGTCTGTCTGAAATAATTTTTTTCCTTTTAGAATTTTCCGATTCTAAAAAATATCTCATAGGCCGAAGGAGAGTGAGGTTGGATTGGAAATTTTCTCACAATTTTTTTGATATATTAAACGCGTATTTTTGACGTCGTATGCAAAAGTTATGGCCGTTTTACGTTTTATTTTTTTAATTTTGCATAAAAGGTCAAAATTCATATTTCAAATTTTCTATACCAACTAGACACTACACCCTACCCATATTTCAAATGATTTTATTTTTTGAACATTTTATCATTTTCGTTTGTGCTTTAGAAAACTAAAAAAGGCGGTCCGGGGGGGTATGGAGCGAAAAATTCAAATTTTACCGTTGGCGAACAAAAGAAATGTTCGCCAGCGGTAGTAGACGAAATAGCGCTGACGAACCGTGCTACATGTTCCCCAGAACATGTAGCACGGTTCGCCAGCGGTATGTTGCGCTGCGGGTGGAGGGGGATGGGGAGCCCACCGTTAGCACTGACGAACACGTCTGCTGCTCGCCAACGGTACTAACTTAGCGCTGGCTTTGCCAGCGGTAATAGCACTGGCCAACACCAAAACGTGTTCGCCAGCGCTAAGCTGGTGGCTATAAGCCTTTTCCTACTAGTGTAATGGTCCTGATCTGATAGACCTTAATTGAACCATAATATATCGATAATTGCAAAAGCTAATGGATACATGAGTGTCGTTTGAAGTTCTTTACTACCATAGATCAGTGTGGCCTATATGTTTATGTCTTTCTTTTGCAGCTATGCACGGATTGCATCATTATG